>CM028137.1:349072500-351472500 GCA_016271365.2 Neoceratodus forsteri | reverse complement strand
TTGTTTCTTTCAGCGACACCCGGCTGGGTCAACCCGTCGCTATTAGATGCATCTCATCATGGTTAGTGGCATGCCTTCGACATTGCTACTCCATGGCTCAAGTTAAATTGGAGGGTAGAGTGTACGCTCACTCTACTAGGGCGGTCACGGCATCTTTAGCGGAGATTCGCAATGTTCCAATTGCGGATATCTGCAACGCCGCCACCTGGAGCTCAGTGCATACCTTCGTTAAGCATTATGCACTGGATGTTCATGCCAGGCGACATTCCGCATTCGGCAGAACTATCCTTAATGGTCTTCTATCTTAGACGTGTGAGCTCTGGCTCTCCTGCCGCCCTTTTGGGGGATTATCAGCTTGGTACTCTCCCACTAGTGTGAATGAGTGGTGGAGACTTATGTCCAGGAAGATATGAAAATTACGTACCTACCGTAATTCTTGATCTTCTTGGACGAGTCTCCACCACTCATTCACACGCCCACCCTCCATCCCCCGAGCTCACCGCTGTGTTGGTCTTCACTCCCTCAAATCTTTAGGCCGTGAGGACTTCTTTGCTGACCCTTCTTACACGGGTCGTACGGACTATCTTATGTCTGTTTTTTAAGGTTAGATTTACTCTTTACGTTAGTTGCGCTGCACCTCCTTGGTAAAAAAGGTACTGAGGCGGTTGGAGGGTCGTCGCCGAGATGGTCATTGCTGCTCGAGCCACTGCTTGCGGCGCCATGCCTCGCGGCGCCATCTCTCGCGCCGACCCTCCAGCAAAAAGTTTGCTCCCGATGGGTCCTAGTGCCTCCGGCGCTAATCCCACTAGTGTGAATGAGTGGTGGAGACTCGTCCAAGAAGATCAAGAATTACGGTAGGTACGTAATTTTCATTTTTTGGTTGCTATTACTTCTGCTCAAAGGATTTCTGAGCTTCAGGCTCTCTGGTGCGAAGAGCCTTGTTTGATTTTTCACAAGGACAGGGTGTCTTTGTGCAGGAATCCTGAGTTTCTCCCTAAGGTGGTGTCTGAGTTTACCCTGAACCAGTCTATCCACCTACCTGTTTATTTTCCTGTGTGTGCCAATCCAGGAGAAGCACTGCTCTATACATTAGATGTGCACAGAAGTTTGAAATATTATCTGCTCCTAACTAAGGACAGCAGAAAATCTAAGCAGCTTTTTGTTTCTTTTGCCCCAAATAGAGAGGACATTCAGGCTTCTAAACAGTGTTTGTCCAAATGATTAGCACACTGTATTGTATTCTAACCCCAGGAATTCTTTAATATGATTAACCCTAGCAGTCAGCCTCCTGAGTTGCACTGCCCTGGAGATAAATGGAACTTTATGCTACTAGTGGAACATCTGTTGACTCATGCCATCATTCAAGCCTGCTGCTCTTAACAACTGTTGCATTTTATTACATTCATATTTCACTCTCCACCTGCCTTGTTGGATGCCTCAGAGACTGCTCCTCAGCGTGTCTGAGAAAATGTTTATTTTTAGATAAAAATAAGTGTTTTATTTATTTAATTACTGCTGCCCTTCGTATTTTTAGTAAGTTTTTTAGTTTAGTTTGAGGTATTTTTCCGTTCTTCATCGGTTCGTGGAAACTGCTGGGGAACCGATTAGAAAGCTTACTTAGTGTTAAAATTGTTATTTCTTAGCTTATAACCTAAGTTGTGTTTTCTTATTGAGTTTGTAGCAGTTGTGGTATTTTAGTTAAAATCGCTTTTTTCCTCGGTTGAGGAACCGACCATTAGGATTTTTTAAACTGCTTGACGGTGTTTAACCTACTACAGCTCGGTTTAGAAACTGAATGGATTTGGTTTTTATTCTCGTGTTTTTTTTTTTAGTAAATATAGTGGTGATGCCCGAGAAGCCTAAAAAGAAAACTGGGCCGACCAGATTTAAAAATTATATTCAGTGTGGGGAAGTTTTGCAAAGGCAGATAAACATGATTTGTGTTTATTTTGCCTCAGAGCTGAACACTTTGAAACTAACTGTGAAATCTGCAAAATCTTTCCTGGAAAAAAAAAAAAAAAAGAAAACATTGAGAAACGCCTTACGTGTTTTAAAGAAAAAATGTTTACATGTAAAACAGGTACATAATGCCTCATACAGGGCTACTAAAGTAGACAGTTATAGCAATACAGCTATCCGAAAATTTGAATCTTCCATTGTAATCTGTTACAATAGGAAATTGGGGTTTCCATATTAATTATATTTAAACCACAATTATAACTAAATGCCAGCCATCTCAACGGCTATGGAAATTCCTTAAGTTAGGTAGAACTTACAAAGATAGGTTACCTGCAGTCACTGTAACTGCCATTTATCCATTAGACATTGTAAAATAGAAAAACAGGAATAGTTGTGCTCTCCCTTAGGCAATATTTTTCAGCACTGTTCAGATAAACAGGTCTAGAACATTTAAAAAGTATTACAACAAATATAAACTTTTGAGGATGTTAAGCATCCTCAGAGCGTGGATTAATGAACTCCCAATCAGCACAACAAGCAATGTGAAAAAATAAAGCTAGATGAGGTATTAGAACTACCCCCCCCCCAATATCAGAGCAAGTAGGAGAGAAAACAAAGAACCTCAAAAGCAGTACACATGACCATGAGGACCTGAGTGTCCTGCGCAAAGGCCACCCTTCCATTTATTCATTGAGATCTCCTACCTTACTGTGCATTAGGGAGAAATATTTCAAACAACTCAAAAGTCATAATAGGATGAGCCAACGCTCATTTCAGTGTCCAAAAAGTCTCAGTCTGCCATATTCAGTATAGTAAAGTCACTATGAGCATTTGCATAATCAGTCCTCACCCAACTCTTCTCCCATGCCCTCATTCTCTACGTTGGGTCTCTCCCGAGTGGCAAACTCTTTCTCCGTCCTTTCCAACCCCCACCCAGCATCCTTCAGCTCCAAGAACTGCCACGATTTCCTGGCATATGTTATCCTCAGGCACGCTGGCAGTAAAAAAAGAGTGAATGATCCCAAGAGCTCTTAGTTTCTGGCAAACAGCATCAAATCTTTTTCTGTGAGCCCGGGTCTGGAATAAAAGGTCCAGATAACATCTTACATCCTTATCATTAATGGTAAGCGGGTATTCTGCAAGAAGTGCTGCTAGAACTAGGTCCAGAATCTCAGCTCCAGTAGACCTCACTAATATTGTATGGGGTACATTGGTATCTGCAGCTCTGACTCGTGGGTTAACTCGATAGGCTGTCCTGAAGCTGTTCCAATCAAGACCACTCTTGGTAGAAATCAAAGCTTGTAGCAATTCCGCTGTAAATGAGAAACAAAGCAAAAGGACTAGCGCACCCCCCCCCCCCACATAGCATAACATTTAAACTTTCAAATGCCAAAATTGGCTATATTTACTTTCAAGCTCCATGTGAGGAGAGGGTCCTCTTAGTTTCAGATTGGAATTCCAATTTGAGTAAGCTAAATCACCAAACGTCAAGGTGGGACCCTTTGATTTAGTCCCTAACTTTACAATGCCTCAATGGCTACTAGCTAACTGCTTTTATACTGTGCTCCCAACAGGGATTTTACACAGGTGATTTAACTTTCAAATGCCTAAATGGCTACTGTGCTCCCAGGTCCCTCAGCACCCTCAGGTATGCCTACAAAATGAAGATTGCCAGCTCTTACTTCATTTTCTAAGGCCTCTAGCCTACCACAAAGCTGTGTGTTTTCCTGCGTCATGTTCACTACTGTTGCCTGAGTAGTTAATGATCTTTTGTCGCACTTGGAGACTGCGCCTGTTAATTCTGTTAGGGTGACTTCGTGGTTTTCCAGTTTGGCAAGTGTTTTCCCTATTTTTGTGTAACCCCTAGATGGCGCTATCCCAGGGGCTACTACCCCTGCCTGATTTGCCACTAACAGGTTGAGGGGCCTGGATCCGATGGCGGGTGCCTCCACCCAGAGGTCAGGGTTTGCAATAGTTAAACTAACTTGGTCACAGCCCTCTGGGACACTGCAACCCCCCCTTTCTTCCCACTAGTGGCCCACACAGTATATCAGAATTACCTTCACAGTATACACTTACCCCCAGGACTGGTTCAGGCACTGGGACCTCCTGTAAAATAAGATACAGTGCAACAATCACAGTACAATACTTTAACATAGACAAATACCTCAGGCAGTATAACTTTGCTGAAACAAGCAGCTCTGATTTATTTAGGGATATAACAAGGACAGGGGAAATCAGGTTAATTAGCTTATCACTTTACTCATCTACTTATGGCTCTGTGCACAGGCCTATCCCTACCAGTTACTGTCCCTGGGTACCCAAGCCCTAGTGGCTAGTCCAAACCGTGGCAGCTGGTAGGGCCCTTCACACAGAGAAAGAAAAATTAGTTAAACAGTCAGCAGTAGAGTAATTCCGTTTGGATTCAATGTGGCAATTCAACAGGGAGCGACTCTGAATTAGTACTCATGACCTCCAAACAAGATAGGGTCCTTCAACGTCAGCAGGGCTACTCTTGAGCTCTACGAGACTCCTCACACATTTATATGGCAAACTGCAACAGGCAAAAGTCCTTTAATGGCAGCAGGATTCACTTGAGCTACACAAGCCTCCTCACACATTTATATAGTAAAAAGAAAGTACTATACCAGGCAGGCTGCTTCTCTGTCCCGATCGCAATTACTGCACAATACCCGGGAGAACACACAGCAGATTCAGTTCCTGACAGACCGAGTGCAATTCAGCAATTTCTCCAGTCTTCTACAGGGTGAGCCTGGTTTCTACTCTTCAGATATCCTTTGATTCTCTTCACAGAACGGATTCAGTCCTAACAAGCAGTTACACAAGCTGCAGACCGAACTCTGGGCCTTACACACGCTTCCCGACTAAAACTGCACAATCAAAAAACACAGGGCTCCTTCCTCTTCACTGCCAGAGCTCAACTGAAACTCCAGCAGACAAAACCGGGCACTTCCTTTGAGTTCCTCCCAGTTCTTGGCTGGATTGGCTGTCACTCACAATAGACTGCCCCTGTTGGTCCAAAAAGGTGCCGAAGTCCAAACTACATCTCCCAGAGTCACTGCCCATACAATCCTCTTGTGGCTGGCTCAGATTTACGAGTCCAAGTTCTGATTCGTCCAAGGCACCATTTTAGAGCTACCTTAACCCACACTGATTGGTCCAGTTCAGCAGTTCAAAACTAGAATGGGAACTAGGCAAACAGTTCTGACTGCAAAGAAAGCAGGTTAGACAAACTGTATTTTCATTATTACTCTAAATGATTTCTGGCAAACAGTTACATCTTTTCAGATAGGTTCCCTTTGCACTCCTAGTGACTGCAAAATGGAGTGAATTGGCAGCAGCTCGAGTGGTACTCAAGCAGAGAAGCACACAGTCCCCCCCATACAAACTAATTATGTCTGCAAGCAGACAGCTCTTAAAGAGACAGTACCAGAGGCTCTAAAAACACTCACTGATAAATGGCTTAAACGCCAAACACCATTCAGGCTTGGAGCATTCAAGTAAGCTCCTGGAAGTTTTTTGGGAATCCCCATTTGCAGGGGGGTTACATTTGCATCCATGGATTTCATGGTCGCAAGCATCTGCTGCCATGGCGGGCCTTCTGAAGATCCCGTAGCAGGGCCTGTTTCTACACACGTGGTTTCGTCGGCCTTCCCCAGCTTAGCAGCATTAGATTTTGAAGCTGCTGGAGTCAAGCCCTGTTTCTTCCCCATACTTGAGTTTAATCTCAATCAGTAGCTGCTAAACTCCTGTAAATAGGTCAGTAATTGAATTTTAAGTTCTTTAAGTTTAGAAGGTAATATTAGTTGTTAAATTAGCACTGAAATGAAGAGTGCTTGATGGAAGCGCCCTGCCTGGAGATCAGCTCTCTAGCCCCCCCCCAACACATACACAATTTAAAAACATATATATTCAACAATACTCCAAGAACAGCAATTTATCCACAATCCAAGAAGGCGAGATTAAACAAATGGGTTTTTAAGGCCAATTTAAAGCTCTCCATGGTCGGGCACTCCCTTACCGAATGAGGTAGAGAATTCCACAGGGTAGGGGACATAAACAAAAATACCCTGGCACCAGAAGTCTTCAGGCAGACCCTGGGAATCTCTAGCAGTCCCTCATTGGCCGGGCAGAGGGGGCAGTAAAGATGCAGGAGTTCTTGCAGGTAACGTGGACCCTGTCCATGTAGGGCATTATAGGTCAGCAAACTGACCTTGAAGATGACTTGCCACTGAACCGGCAGCCAATGCAGGCCGCGGAGCACAGGCATAACATGATAGGCTCAAGATAAGTCAGTCAACAGCCTAGCCGCCACATTCTGCACCAGCTGCAGGCGGCAAATGTCAACCCCTGGGAGCCCTAGGTATAGAGAATTGCAGTAGTCAAGGCAGGAGGTCACAAAGGCATGGACCAATGTTGGAAGGTCATCGAGGGGGGGAGTTTAATCAGGGCGATATTCCTCAGATGGTAAAAATAGGATTTAATGACAGCCGACACCTGGGATTTAAGCGTCAGCCCTTCGGCAAAAATAACGCCTAGATTGTGCACCCGGTCCGAGGTCAACAGCTGATTGCCCCCAAGCCAAAGCCCGGAGGGCCGCCCTGCCAGTTGCCCCTTAGCCCGATGACCTGGGTCCACAACCAACACATCGGTCTTGTCAGGGTTCAACCTCAATCAATTGGCATTCATCTGGTCCTGGATCTCGGCAAGGCAGTTGTTAAATACCCAGACCACATCATCCTGTTTTGGCACAAAGGACATGTAGAGCTGAGTTTAATCTACATAAGTGAAAACTTAGCCCACACAGCCTCACAATGTCTCTCACCGGCAGCATATAAACTGCGAACAACATGGGTGACAACACAGAGCCCTGGGGAACCCCACAATGCAGGGAGACTGGGTTAGAGGGAAAAATCTTAGACACCACTCTCTGAAACCTGCCAGTGAGGTATGAATGGAACCACCTGAGGACCATACCCAACAGTCCACAGATGAGCCACAGGTGCTATAGTAGCACCCCATGGTGTCAGATGCTGCATAGAGATGAAGGAGAAGCAAGACTAAACAGGTCCTCCGATCTCTCGCTATCAGGAGATCATTGAGTACCCAAACAAGCGCTGTCTCAGTACTATGCCTCTTCCTAAAACTGGAGAGGATCGTAGATCTCATGGATGGTAAGATGATCCTCCAGCTGCAGCGCGACTCCCTTCTCAGTAACCTTCCCTACGAAAGGAAGGTTAGAGACAGGTCTGTAGTTAGCAAGACAGTCGGGGTCAAGAGAGGATTTATTAATGATGGGTATTACTACCGCCTCCTTCGGGGTGTCCGGAAACACACCTGTCTCTAAAGAACACCCGACTATCTCCGCTAGGACCAGGCAGATAACCTCAACACTCCCCACTAGGAGGCGAGTTGAGGCTGGGTCCAAACTACAGCAGGTCGGTCGCAAACTCTGGATGATCCTCATGATGTCCACGATTGCCAACTGGTCGAAGTCAGACCACACAAACCGAAGCGCAGCAACCTCCCACCGACCATCGCAGTCCCCATTGGTGCGGGCCACACAGATATCAGACCTGTTGCCGAAAACCTTATCTGCAAAGAACTGAGCAAACTCGACACACTTTCCTTGTGACAGCACTCTCCGTGAGTGAAGACAGACTGGATTGCACAGTCTGTTCACAGTCCTGAAGAGCTGGGCTGGTTGGTTCTGTGCAGCAGCAATCTCCCTGGACAGGAACTCTGCCTTCTTATGGGAGATAGCTGACTGATAGTCCTTATAATGGGACAGCAGTCTGTCTGTCAGCATCCAAGCCGGATTTCCACCAGCACCCCTCCAGCCTTCATCCAACTCGCCTCAACTCCCTCAGGGTCTCATCAAACCAAGGGGACTGAGGGCGAAGAGTGAGTGGTCGAACAAGGACAGGAGCTACAGAATCCAGAGCCTCCATCACAGCCCTATTATAGATCTGCACCAGATTCTCTGGATCCATGCTTACACTTGGCATGCCCGATAGGGCCAGCACTGCCATCAGGCCATTTGGGGTCAAACCCCTCAAGGGGCGGTGTGACACTAGGACAGCTGGTTCTGATCACTGCATCATTTTTTGTAATATAAAAATGTGTTATGGACTGTCTCTCATGAGAGATGCTGAAACAGCATGTGAGTATGACACACACACAGGTTTTAGATACAAGGTGTTACCTGGAAGGCCAGAAGCTAATTACAGATTGGACCAGGCCTTACTTGGGGATCTCCTGTTTGTCTAGATTTATGGTAGCTTACCAGATGCTGGGCTAGAATCATAAACGTTTATGACGTTCAGAGGAAACACAGTGAAATTCACATGGTAATACAAAAGCATGTTGCACCTCCGTGAGATCTGGCAGAGAGACATAAGCCCCTTTGATGTCCTGGAAAGGGGAAGCTGATCATAAGATCAAAGAGAGTCGCTTGAAGAAAATTAGTTATGCTGAGGTTACAGAATTTAATACTTGTATAAGACATCCTGTTTTTGTATAGATATATATTTTTTATATATTCTGACAGGGAGGAGCCAGGTGACCTCACGCAAAGGGGTTGGCCAAGACAGTCTTTTAAACATTATTCTGTTTTCATTCAGAGACTTCTATCTTGACTCTGACAAAGAAACATCTTTGAGCACTTTAAGCAGGTATTTAGAGAGACAGAGACAACACCCCTAAGTACTGTAGTAGGAATTGCACTGTTAAACCTTGTTCTTTTAAAAGATTGTATGGTTCTTGTGATATTGGTTCTGTATTTTATGTTTTACATATTTTTTATCTATTTTAGTAAAACTCTATTTTTAGATCCTATGTGGTCTGTCTTTGAATTTCTTTCCTTTACAAGTAAAGTATATATGGTTAAAGCAGACACTGGACATAAGCTTGAATGGTGATACCAAACTGGAAAAAGGTGAGAGTTTAATCTGAGGTCTTTTATTAGAGTTTTTAAGGGTTAATTTTTGTACACCTGGTTAGGTGCCCATAGGCAAAGATATCTGGCCCCCCGAAGACAGAATTATCTGAGCCTGTGCATTGGGTACGCTAGCAAGAGGTTCACAGTTTGAATCCCTCCAAGACTTGAGACCAAAGGTTGATTCTAACCCACAAAAACAGACAGGAGGGTTACCCTGTTTCTGTTAACTGTTCACAAGACTGCGCTGGGAGGTTGGCACTTTGGGAGTAGACGGCTGACCTGATAAGTCGGTTTGTGACAGGCGGTACCAGACCATGTCCATAGGGGCAGACCTATTGGGGGGAGCTTGGAAATTGAACCTTATGATGTGATGGTCAGACCAACCAACTGGCTCCACCACCAAGTTGGAGGTCTCTATCCCCAGTAGAAAGACCAAATCCAGTGAGTGACCATGAATATGGGTCGCAGAGACAATAACCTGTGTGAAGCCCAACAAATTCATTAGTTGGAGGAAGTTCTAACCAAATTGCGAGAGTTCATCAGCAACCTAGGCATTGAAGTCCCCCAGCACCACCCATCTGGGGGACTCCAACACCATATCAAGATTAAGTCTGCGACTTCCTGCAGAAACCACTTCTCGCTCCCAGGTGGACAGTAGACAAGAAGGATTCTGCACCCCACACATGCGCCAATGATACACTCAAAGGACCTGGTTTCCCCCACTGGCACATCTATAAGGCCCAGTTCCATTCTAAGACAAATGGCTACACCCCCCAACCCTGTGATCCATCCTCGGATGATGTATCACTGAAAACCTGGCTAGAACAGCTGACTCAAGAACTGGGCCAGCATTCTCATCCAGCCAGGTTTCGGGTGATGCAAGCCAGATCCGATGACTCCACAAGATCAGCCGTCACTGCTGTCTTGTTTTTAATGAACCTGGTCTGGCATTGTATAACACCACCCGAGTAGGATGAGCTGCTGAGGTCAGCCACGTTGTCTGTCCACTTAATGTGGAACACTTGGGTATGGGGCCCAGACAGGGAGAACCCCTCTCCAGAACCCATTTCACCCCAGGGCGACTGCTGGGCCTCACCACCCCAATCCATCCATCCCGCTCCACTCCCTCTCCAGGTCTGTGACCCCTGGCCCTGCGCCTCTTCCTCATAATCCCCAATGCTCAACAATGCCCATACATCACTGGGCAAGAGGGGGAAGTCAAACGGTCAGAGGCCATGGAGCTCTGAGGGGGAATAGCACCTAACTGGGAGAGCTTTTGACCAACACATACCAGTACAGGTCTACCAGAACAATCAACAGTCCACAAAACTAACACTCCAAACATAAAAACAAAACAAAAAATGTTTCCCCCAACAAACCCCTAAAAAATAAAAAGACCCTTAAAACAATGCAAGGTTTAGCAGATTATTGAGTCTGAGTAATCGGAATGGGGCTATGCTTACTGCACTTCAAAACAGTTTTGAGCATGATGGGGCTCTCACCCCCACCAGCCCGCAAAATTCTGTCCAGCAAACTGTGCTCTCACCAGTCTTCCAAACTAGCAGTTTAAAAAAAATGGATGATAATGTACTGGGGCTCTTTCACAGCCATCAACTGAGCCAACTGAACACATCCAGCAATTTTCCAGTGAATTAGTCCGTCTCCGACCAAAGCCACAAAATTTTCTTCTGTAGATTTAAAAGGCAGCCTTCAGACAGGGTGGCAATCCAGAGTAGTCAGCCTCATGGAAGATTAGGCCCCCCAGGTGGAAGCCCTCCGCCCCCCACCTCTAGGGTGCCCTGGGGAATCTCTGTAGATAATAACGCCCCTGAAAAAGGTGAGACATCCAGACTTAAAAGACCAGGTGAACCAGTAAAGGACTCAGTTCCTTTAAAGAAGCAAGATAAAAAGAAGAATATTGGCTCCCCAGCTGAAAAAGCAATGGGGCTCCCACTATCATAGTCCAATATGCCTACTGCTGAACAGGTAGCACAGGCTTTACAAGTTTTAAAAGCCTTGTAGACAGGACTGGCACTGGTTCAACTGCAACTGAATCACCGGTTTCAGGTATTGCCCCCTCTGTTCAAAGTACAGTGTAACTTGAACCCTCTCTTGAGTAATATATAGAAGAGGAGGAAAAGGCAGTTGAACCAGAGATGTCCCCAGAGCAGGAGTTTAAATCTCCACCAAGGGCACCAGAGGATTATTCCTCACATTTTCACAGAAGGGGTAGTTCAGACAGCTACTTGTGACAGGGCCAATGTACCTCTGGCTGCTCATCCTCCTGAAAAGGATTCCAGAAAACTGGATGGAATGGCAAAAAAAGGGTACCTAACAGCTTTCCTGGGCATCAGGGAAGCCAATTACATGGCTTACACAGCCCAGTACCAGGGACTTCTGTCATGCCCATGTCAGACAAAGCTCCACCAGGGCTGGCAGCTGATTTGATGGAAACTGCTAAGTGTGGCTTGGAAGCCACAAAATACTAGTTCCATATGGCTGTGGAAGCAAATTACAATGCAGCCAGATGGATGGCTTTAACCATTGCATTGAGGAGGTTTTCCTGGCTCAGAGCAACCAACCTCACACAGGATACTCAAAATAAGGCTATGGATTTCCCTGCTGAGAACCATTCCCTTTTTGGTGATGACAGGGCATATATGAAAAAAGTGGACGAATACAAGTCCACTTATAAGAACAACTCTGCAAAAGAAAATGCCTCAACTTCCTACAGGCCATAGGGAAGGGAAGGTAGAGGTAGGGGTAGGGGTTATGGTAAACCCTTTTTCCAGCCACAAGCTACAACTGGATACCAGCAAAGGGGTTACTTCAGGGGCTCCAAAAGAGGGGACAAATCCCCTCAGACGGCCAGCCAAGAAAAACAGAACCCCTGATGTGCCAGTCATGGTCGCCTCCTCGATCCCAGTTGGGGGCAGGCTGACTCAGTACTTCCAAAATTGGAAAACCATCATTCCAGGCAAGTGGGTGTTAGAAGTAGTGAGCCATGGATTAGCCTCAGTTTCAAGACCTTCCCCAAACTGAGACCAAGATATTTCAGTCCACCAAACCCCTCAGAGAGGACACTATCAGAAAAAGAAGTGTCCACCTTGTTGGCGTCAAAAGCAGTAGACCCAGACCCTTCCTTCCAAAGGGAAGAGGTTTCTACTCCAGATACTTCCTAACCTCAAAGAAAAATTGGGAGTGGTGACTCATTCTAGATCTGAGAACTTTAAACATGCATCTCACAAAGCCAAAATTCCAGATGATAACCTTGCCAATGATTCTTCCAACACTACTACAAGGAGACTGGTTGGCATCACTGGATATAAAGGATGCCTATTGTCACATACATTACCATAAGGGAATCCCACAGAAAGTACCTAAGGTTCAGACTACCTTCAGGTCATTGTCAGTTCACAGCTCTGTCTTTTGGCCTAACCTCAGCTCCCAGGGCATTCACAAAATGCTTGGCAGCAGTGGTGGCACATCTAAGGAGAAAGGGCATATTGGTGTTTCCATACTAAATAAACTGAATGCCTCCAAGTCGGCAGGTCCAGATGGTTTACATCCCAGATTATTAAAAGAGATTAAGGACTGGCTGGTAGATCCACTGTATGTAGTTTTCAACTCATCCCTAAATATTGGGGAAGTCCCCCAGGATTGGTGGGAAGCCATCACAGTTCCAGTCTACAAGAAGGGATGTAGGGCTGAAGTGGTAACTATAGGCCAGTCAGCCTTGCGTCTATTCTGGGTAAAAATTTGGAATCACTTATCAGAGATAAATTAGAATCTGAAATGCAAATTAGGGGATTGATGGGCGAGTCACAGCTTGTATTAAGAAAACGAAGATCATGCTTGACAAACTGATGGTGTTCTACAACGGAGTTAGCCAGCTCTTGGACCAAACAAAGCCAGTGGATGTGATCTGTTTGGATCTTAAAAAATGCCTTTGATTAAGTACCACATGATATACTAATAACAAAGATGTATTTTTTTGAACCTAAATCAGAAAATAATAAAATGGGTAAGTAACTGGCTGGTAAATGGCAGTCAAAGGGTTTGAATCAGGGATCACATGTCATCAGGTGGTAAGGTCTCTAGTGGTGTGCCACAGGGATTGATGCCTGGCCCACTACTGTTCCCCTTATTTATATCAGACTTGGGGGAAGACATCAGATGTAAATGTCTAAAATGTACTGATGACACTAAAATCTGTACGGAGGTTTCTAGTAGAGAACAAGCTGAACAATTGCAGGAAGATCTAAATAAATTACAAGAATGGGCAGTAAGAAACAAGATGGAGTTTAGTACCGAAAAGTGTGTAGTCATGCACCTCGGCACAAACAGAGAGCATGAGTACTTGTTAAATAATACCAGGCTAAATACAGTAGAGAACGTAAAAGATCTAAGCGTCATTATCAGTAAAGATTTTTCCTTTTCAAACCAATTTACAACAATTGTTAAAAGAGCAGATAGAATATTGGGGGCCATTAGGAAATCTTTCATAACTAGACATAGAACTTGTCTTTTACCATTATACAAAAATCTAATCAGACTCCATTTGGATTACTGCAGTCAACTATGGAGTCCCTACCTGGTAAAGGACATTACTGTAATGGAAAAAGATCCAGAGGCAACTTACAAAGATGGTAACAGGGTTGAAAGATAAGACCTATGAGGAAAGGCTTGCAACACTGGGACTATATCCCTTGAAGTCACGCAGAACCAGGGGGGACTTGCTTTTCATGTTCTGAACTTTTAACGACAATGAGATGATGGAAAGTCTTTGTCTAATACCAGCAGAGAAAAATTTTGACCTCAGAAGCCACAATGAACAGTTAAAACTGTCCTACCCAAGGAAAAACCAAAGACGACACTATTTTACCCAGAGAATAATTACTCATTGGAATAGGTTGCCCAGGGATATAACTGAATCAGAAACATTCAAAATCTCTAAGGGAAAACTTGATAGATTTCTGCTTGGTCAAGAGTAGGTAAATATACCCCAGAGGGGGAGGCAGGTTATTATGGGCCTATGTCCTTCTAGCTGTCTGTGCTTCCGAGTATGGGACAATCACCTCAACAGATAAAAGAATCTCTCAGGATCGCCCAGGAGACATTGGAGTCTCTGGGATTCCTCATAAATGTCCAAAAGTCTGTGTTACAACCTGTCCAGGTTCTACATTTCATAGGAGCAGAACTGGATACTCTACAGGGAAGAGCTTTCCTCCCTCAGGACAGGGTGAACAGCATTCTGCACATTGCAGGATCATTCACCTTAAACAAACCAAGGCCAGCAAGACATTTCCTGCAGTTGCTGGGACACATGGCTGCAGCGACAACTACAGTGCAAGGCTTCAGATTCCAAATGCGGGACATCCAGTTTTGCCTCATGGCACACTGATGTCAAAGAAGAGACTCAGTCTCAAAGATGGTTCCTTTATCAAGACCCCTGCTACAGACTTTGCAGTGGTGGCAGGACAGAGCCAACCTAAGGGATGGAATTCCATTCAAAAAGGAATCTCCTACCCTAGTCCTCACAACAGATGCCTCACTTCTGGGATGGGGAGTACATCTGGAAGAGCACACAGTGCATGGCACTTGGTCTCCCACAGAGTCACTACTGCACATAAATCTTCTGGAGCTCAGGCAGTGCTCCTAGCACTGCAATCCTTCACATCCCTGCAAAAAGACAAAGTGGTACAAGTCAGAACAGACAATACAACCACAATGTATTACATCAACAAGCAGGGAGGGACAAGGTCCGACCTGCTGTGTACAGAAGCAATGAAGATTTGGAGTCTAGCATACTCCTTACAAGTATTCCTAGTGGCTGTCCACCTCCCAGGAAAAGACAACACCATGGCAGATGCACTCAGCAGAATCAACCAAAACCACCACGAGTGGCCTCTCAACAGACTACTGGAAGTGGTGTTTCGAAGGTGGGGCATACCAGAGATAGATCTCGTTGCCTCAGAAGAGAACCACCAGTTGCCCAAGTTCTGCTGCAGGCCTCCAGTGAGGGGGTCTGTTCCAGTGGATGCCTTGGTGCTAGACTGGTCAGGGAAAATTCTGTATACATTTCCCCCATTCCCTTTGTTGCTCAGGGACCTGATTGAGCTCAGGTCTCAGCCACCTGTCATGATTCTGATAGCTCCAGATTGGGCCAGGCAGCCTTGTTACGCGATGCTGCTCTCTGTCAGTGGACCAGCCCATACACCTCCCTGAGAGGCACAATCGTATCCTCCTAGGAGAGAATTCTATATCCGATAATCCGAATCTCAGGTCACTCAGACTTAAGGCATGGCTCTTGAGGACCTAGAGTGTGCTGACCTATACCTGTCAGAGGTTGTACTCAGGTTTCTGAGGGGTTCTAGGAAACTCAGGAAACCCTCTATAAAAAAGACCTATGCTTCCAAATGGAAAAGATGTTCTATATGGTGTAGCACCTGAGATTACCTGAATTCAATGGGACTACAGCCCACTAACCTTAAGGTCCATTTGGCATCTGTCTCTGCCTCTCTTTCAGCTGTTAACCCTATATTCAAGAAGTATATCAAGGGGTTGGCACACCTGCACCCTCCTCACAGGGAACCGGTGCCCTCCTGGGACCTAAATGTCTGTATTGTCAAGCTCATGGAACCTTCATTCGAGCCTTTGGCTACGGCTTATCTCAAATGTGTCACTTGAAAAGCTATTTTCGTAGTGGCCATCACATCAGCCAGAAGCATAAGTGAGTTACAGGCCCTGTGTGTGGAGCAGAGCTACATCTCCTTCCACAGGGACAAGGTGGTGCTCAGGACTCACAGGAAATTCCTTCTAAAAGTAGTCTCTGATTTTCACCTTAATAAGTCTATCACTTTGTCAATCTTCTTTACTGAACTCTCTAGGTCAGGGGAACGCAGGCTGCATCGCCTGGATGTAAAGAGAGCTCTCAACTATTATATTGAGCACACCATGGCCCATAGACAGGACAGGTAACAGTTTTTCCTGACCTACGATGCTATGGGAAAAGGAAAGCCAGCTTCAAAAAGGACAGTTGCATGCTGGATAGTGCCATGCATTCAGTTCTGTTACAGCAAAGCTGGTAAGGAGCCCCCAGTAGGCCTGAGGGCACACTCCACAAGGGGTACAGCTGCTACAATAGCAGCAGCCAGGGATATTCCCCTGTTGGGAATCTGTAAAGCAGCTACATGGAGGACAGTACACACATTTACAAAGGACTACAGTTTGGACACTCAGTCCAGAAGTGATGCCAGGTTTGGCACAGCAGTGCTGCAGAGTCTGTTCCCTAAATAGGGTTCTGGGTCCACCTCCAAAGGTACTGCTTCATAGTCTGCTAGAGTTAATCATACTGAAGAATTCCTGGGGTTAGAAGAAACAATTACTGTAGTAATCTTGTTTCTTCCAAAGTATTCTTCAGTATGATTAATTCACCCACCCTACCTTCCCTTCCAGAACCAGTTAGTCTCTGCAATATACCTGGTACTTCTTCTGTTCTATTGGCCATTCACTGGTACTGTTGTGTTTAAACCAGGTTGCCCTGTTTTCATGTTGATGGCCTCTTTTGGCATTGCCATTAGCATGGGGCAAAATGGGGGGTAATTACTATAGTTATTACTATTTAGCTTGTTGGTAAGTAACATAGCTTAGTTAGAGGGTCTGATTGCAGGCTCCAATGAATCAGAGCATTATAGAATGCAGCAGTTGGTAAGGACAGCAGGTTTGAATGGTGGCATGAGCCAGTAGATGTTCCACTATTAGCATAAAGTTCCGTTCATCTCCGGGGCAGTGCAACTCAGAAGGCTGACTGCTAGAGTTAATCATGTTAAAGAATACCTTGGAAGAAACAAGATTACTGCAGTGAGTAATTTTTCTTCTGCTACAACAAGGATGGCAAAGAGTTGCCAGGGGCAATGAAAGCCCATTCCACTAGGGGCATGGCTACCTCTGTGGCCTGTTTCAAAGGGGTCTCAGCTGCTGACATTTGCACTGCTGCCACTTGGGGCACCATCCATACTTTCACCAAGCACTGCAGTTTGGGCATTGCTTCTAGAGCCCGTGCAGGCTTTGGCAGGGCTGTCCTGTAGGGCCTCTTGTCCTAAGCTTTGGCTGGCCTTCCTCCCAGACTGTTCTGTTGCATCAGTAACTGCTTGGGACTTGTTCCATATGTGTGTGACCTGGTGACTGAGATAACCCCAATAAAGATAGAACAGTTACTTAAGAACTTGCTGTAACAGTAGATCTTCAAGGGGATCTCAGTCATCAGGTCTGCCTTCCCTCCAACCATCCCCCTTCTATGGGGCTCTTTTTCAGAACTGGCTAACGGGTGTACCCAGCCTTTTATTTAGGCCTGGGCATCTCTCTCTTTCTCCTCGGTCCTCCATGGCACGGGTTTGCTCCCTCAATCTCTGGGGGAAAGAACTGAGGAGGGAGCGGGGCCACTTATGCCTTTATAGGGTTGATGACATCGGCAGATGACATCAGCGTGGCCGGACCCAGTGGTACTGCTGAAAATTTTCTGTGTGAATCCTGCTTCACTGACAGTGAAGTTCCATATGTGTGACCTGATGACCGAGATCCTCTCAAAGATCTACTATTATGGTAAGTTCTTACATAACTGTTCTTTTCCATGTGGTCCAGATGCTGAAGACTTATAGTTCCAAAGGTGTGGCCTAATGGAGGAGAGTCTTTTGAAGATCTACTGTTACAGTAAGCTCTTAAGCAAAATTGTTCTTTATTTCACTGTCTCCACCCCTCACCCCCCAAAAAACAGGTACATTAGTTTAGTTTCTGAAACTTGCTTTCTTTTATCTTCAGTTCTCAGACATGCTGCTGTACACCAGCAAAGGAGTGACCACCACAAATCAGTTTAAGGTCCACGGGCAGCTGCCTCTGCAGGGCATGATTGTAAGTGTATCTTCTTGGCACACTATTGTATTGCTGTGATATGGTACAGTGGTAACCAGTAAACTATTTCAGAGTTTATTTTTGGTCAACCCCCACGCCCTAAAACTTGGAGAAAGACAGAGAATTATATATTTCCTGTCCCTACAAAGCTTGAGCAGCTTGGTCTAGAAAACTTGCTGTTGTATTGATTTTGTTTGCAAATCATTTATCTAATATTTCAGAATATCAGACATCAGTCTGAGAACAAGCAGTCATCCATTAGGCCAAGTTAAGTGTAGGTTTCAGTTCAGTCCACCAGTGTTTTTTAGTCAACCAGTCCTGAGTGGAAACACTGCACACATGCATGCAGCCAGCACTGCTGCTCCATGCTTAGTGTGAATCAGGCCCCCACCCCCACCAGGAGCAGCTGCTGTGTTGGGTCAACAGAAGACTTTCCCTCTACAAGGAAAGGCACCTGTTAGTTTGGCCGAGTCTAGGGAAGGGTTGGGTAAGGGAGTGCACTATGCTGTCAGTGTGTGGCTTAGTAGTGTTGGCTGCTTACATCTGTGTTATGTGGGGGATTTATTTTTATTTTTTTTTCCTATAAAGTTATTTATCTCTGGTAGCCCCTTGCAGGTGGCTATGGTCTCTCCCAATGGAGAAACACTGTCTCTGGCTTCAAGCAACCCTGTATCACAGGCCCGGGTAGTCCCTCGCAGATTGCCCCCTGAGGTGAGGCCAGAAGAGAGGGGGCTGGCACCCCAGACCCAATCCAGATTCCCGAGCCGACCCCCATGGTTGCAGGAGCCATCATGGACCCTGCCAGGCTCCATATTTCTTCTTTCAAACAACATAAAGTCTTGCTATATTATAGACATTAGCAGTTTGATCCAGCTCTAGAACTGCCCCGGAGTGCAATGGTTAAAACCATTCCAAAATAGAATTTTGGCACGAGAGCAGCTCTATCTGTGTCATTTCAAACTTAAACTGTCAGATTCTTTACTCCGCCTCAGTGAACAGTCGCTCCGGAGATTTCTCCTTCTGCTCGGTTCATTTCGGTTTTAAAAGTGTTTTCTGGGATTTAACTGAGAATAGTTTTATTTTAACCGCAAAGCCGTTCGTTCAAGCTCTATCTGTGGTAACCGTAAGTAAATGAAGGTTTTGTCTGTGTGGAACTTGTAAGTTATCGGTTCGGTTTTGAACCGATCAGTGGGTTTAAAACTCATTTAAAACTAAAAGTTACTATTTTAGAGTGGTTCCGTTCTTATCGGTTCTAAAAAAGCGGATTTATTACGGTTTTCCAATACCCTGACACGAGTTAGGAACCGATAAGGTGTCTTGCCTGGCACTGCCGTTAAAGGGCAAGTTTTGTTAGGCTGGCATTATGTCTGAGAAACCCAAAGAAAACCGGCCCACTGGTTTCAACACTGTGATGTTTGTGGGGAAGTCTTTGCCAAGGCTGGACCCACACACCACATGTGTTTATTGTCTGGGTTTGACCACCTCCAGTCAGACTGCCAGGTATAAGAATTTCCCTGCAGCCACCCTGGAAAAAGATTGGGCAGGCTCAGGGAACGAGAGGCTAAAAGTCCGCTGACCCGGATGGCAGCCCGGTTCGTGCCAACCGAACCAGAGGGAGTGCCTCTGACCAGGGCCAGACTTCCGGCAAAGAAAAGCTGGTTCTGAGGAACCAATTCCAGTAAAGAAAACAAGAAAATCAGCAGGTCTGGAGTCCAAAATTTTCTCCAACTGCTGCAGAGATAGCAAAGCCATACAAATTGTCCAGTCACTGTCTCAGGGTCCGTCTCGAACCACCACTATCTGGTAAAGGTCGGTTCGTCCGGTCCCAGTAGTTCAGGATTATGATAGTGAGGAATTTTATGAACCAGAGGCGGGAGGAGGATTATGAACAGTATGAATGTGGCTGGAAGGTCTGGGTGTCCATTGAACCGACATCTCCCCAGACAGACCATTAGAATCTCCCCATGCTGTCTGAGTCCCCATCTCATTTTATGTTTTATAAAGTGTTGCTGAAACCTCCAGCTTCCTTTAGAAAAGGCTGTGGATGAGCAAGAGGAGCCTGATTTTGTAGAAATGATGGATATTCCAGAGTCTAGGAGATTGTCTATTCCTTTACATAAGTCTTTAGGAAACAAACAATTACAATTTTAAAAGCTCCTAATTCTGTGCCTCCTGTAGATAAAAAGATGGACAGAAGGTATACATTGTCAGGCCCTGATACAGAATTCCTTCTCAGCAATGCAGTCATGGTGGGGTAGTTCGTGCTGTCTGTGATAAAGCTAATATTCCTTGGCTTCACATCCTCCTGACAAGGATTCCAGGAAGATTGATGCCATGGCAAAAAACAGTATATGGCAGCCTCTGGGACTCAGGCAAGCAAATTATATGGCTTATGTAGCTAGATATCAGAAATCTAGATGGGATACTGTTATGCAAGTGGCCAAGCAGGCCCATGGCCAGCTGGCTAGTGAACTAGAACAGGTGGCTGCTGATGGCATTGAAGCCTCTAAGGTTCAGTTTCATGCTGCTGTGGATGTTAATGATGTTTCCTCTAGGGTCATGGCCACATCTGTAGCTTTTCGTAGGTTGGCCTGGCTCAGGTGTACTAGTTTGTCACAGGATACCCAGACTAAGGCTATGGATTTTCCTGTGGTGGGAAATTCTCTGTTTGGAGAGCAGACAGAGAACTACATGAAGAAGATGGATGAATATAGGACTACTTACAAGAGTGCCCAGGCTAAGGAGCGGCAAGCCACTCCTCAAAGGCATGCCCCCAGGGGTAGGGGTAGGCCTTTTCACAGGCCTTTCTACCAGACTCAGGCCTCCTCTGCCTATGCTCAGAGGGGCTTCTTCAGAGGCAGGGGCAGATGAGGGGTGGGCAGACCTGCTCCCACCCCCCAGCCTAAAGCTCCTGCGAAACAGGCACCCTGATGGGGTGCCCAGGGCCGATTCTCCTGTACCAGTGGGGGGCAGGCTGGCTTACTTCAGTCAGAATTGGGCTTCTTAACCTCAGGCAAGTGGGTTCTGAAAGTAAGCCAGGGTCTGGTTCTCAGCTTCAAAAAGTTTCCCAAGTTGAGAAGCAGACTTTTTTCTACCTGCAAGTGCTTCAGAGACCCTCGCTCTGGAAACAGAGGTCTCATCCCTGTTAGCTCTCAGAGCAGTAGAAAGGGTTCCTCCCCTGCATCAGGGCAGGGGTCTGTATTCCAGATACTTCCTTACCCCAAAAAAGACAGGAGAATGGTGGCCCATTTTAGATCTCAGATATCTGAACAAGCATCTTTTGAAACCAAAGTTCAAAATGGTAACTCTGGCAATGATTTTACTTTCCTAAGGCCAGGGACTGGCTAGCCTCCCTGGACCTCAAGGATGCCTATTTCCATGTCCTAATCAGAAGATCCCATTGAAAGTACCTCAGATTCGAACTGCCCTCAGGTCATTTCCAGTTCAGAGCAATGCCCTTCGGCCTTACCTCTGCTCCAAGGGTATTCACAAAGTGTCTAGCAGTGGCAATGGCCCACTTAAGGAGGCAGAGGATTGCTGTTTTTCCTTATTCTAGACGACTGGCTCATTGTAGGCCAGTCCTCAGAACAGGTAAATCTCACCTGCAGGTCACCCAGCAGCTTCTCACCTCCCTGGGTTTTCTGCTAAACCTACCAAAGTCGGTTCTGGAACCAGTCCAGGTACTCACCTTTATAGGGCAGAATTGACACAAAGCTAGCCAGAGCCTTTCTTCCCCAGAAAGGGTAAGGAATTTAGTGGTTCTGGCCTCTTCCTTCACTCTGCAGGTCTCTCGACCAGCAAGACACTTTCTGCAGCTCCTGGGGCACATGGCTGCATCCACAGCTGTTGTGCAGGGAGCCAGATTTCAGATGAGAGACATTCAGTTTCACTTGAGAACCTTTTGGTCTCAGAGAAGAGACCCCTTTCCAAGTTGGTCCCAGTGACTCAACCTTGATCCTAGCTCTCCAGTGGTGGCAGGATCAGAGCAATTAAGAGCGGGGTCCCCTTCATTTCCCTTCTCACGACTTGACTCTCACTACAGATGCTTCCCTTCTGGGTTGGGAGCCCACATGGGCGACCTTTCCACTCAGGAGTTTGGTCCCCCAGGAATCTCTGCTCCACATCAATTTGCTGGAACTCAGAGCTGTCTTTTTAGCTCTTCAAGCTTTTTCTGCATCTGTCCACGACAAGGTGATACAAGTCAGAACAGACAACACCACAACAATGTGGTACATCAACAAACAGGGGGCACTCTCGTCTTCGGCCTTGTGCACCGAGGCAATGAAGTTGTGGTCTCTGGCCTATTCCCTGAACACTTCCTCATAGCAGTTCATCTTTCAGGGAAGGACAATGTCCTAGCGGATGCCCTCAGCAGGATTTCCCAGGGCCATCACGAATGGTCCCTGGATCCTCAAGTGCTGGGGATAGTTTTTTGCCAGGTGGGGCACTCCTCAGATAGATCTTTTTGCAGCCCCAGACAATCACAGACTTCCTCTGTTCTGTTGCAGGCCTCCAGTGCTGGGCTCAGTTCCCCTGGATGCCCTTCTTCTGGATTGGGAGGGGAAGTTCCTCTATGCTTTCCCCCCCTTTCCTCTCCTATTCAAAGTACTAGTCAAAATCAGATCTCAGCCTTGCAGGGTGATTCTGATTGCCCCGGATTGGGCCAGGCAGCCCTGGTACCCACTCCTTCTGTCTCTGACAGTCCATCTTCCCCGTGCCTCCCCAGGAATCACATCTGTTGACTTGTGCCCAGGGAAGGGTTTGGTATCCGGACCTCAAATCCCTCAACCTCAAGGCCTGGCTCTTGAGGAGTTAGAGTTTGCTGATTTACACCTCTCAGGGTGTTCTTGAGATCCCAAAGGCTTCCAGAAAGCCTTCCACTAGGGCTACTTATAGTTCTAAATGGAAAGGTTTTCATTTGGTGTGCTGGGAAAATATTTCCCAGAATCTGCTGAATTGCCCATTTTGTTAGATTACATGGTACATCTTAATTCTTGGGTCTCAGACCAGCTACCCTGAGAGTTCATTTGGCAGCTGTGTCTGCTTTTTGTGTCAGCAGGAAAGTCATCCCTCTTTCCTCTCATCCTGTGTTTTCCAAGTTTTTAAGGATTACTCATACGAATCCTCCTTTTCGGGAACCGCCCCTGCTTGGGACCTTAATGTTTGCAATGCCCAGTTAATGCAACCTCTTTGAACCTCTGTCTTCTGCAGAGCTTAAGTACCTAACTTGGAAAACTGTTTTCTAGTGGCTATCACTTCTGCCAGACGATAAGTGAATTGCAAGCCTTGTCAGTGGAGACTGACTTTATTTCTTTCCACAGGGATAAGGTAGTCCTTAGGACTAATAGGAAGTTTTTGCCTAAGGTGGTTTCAGATTTCCATCTTAATCAATCTATCTCCTTCCAGTATTTTCACTGATCACTCCTCTTCGGGTGAGAGGAGGTTGCACAGCCTGGATGTTAAGAGAGCTCTTAGTTATTATATAGAGCGTACTAAAGGTCACAGGTTCAATCCTCCAACTTTTCCTTGCCTATGGTGAAGTTGGGAAAGGCAAACCTGCCACTAAGAGATCAGTAGCCAGGTGGATTGTCTCTTGTATCCAATTTGTTATCAGAAAGTGGGCAGAGCCCGCCCCGGTTTGAGGGCTCATTCTACCAGGGGTACAGCTGCGTCTCTAGCTGCTGCCAGAGATATCCCTTTATTAGAGATTTGCCAGGCTGCTACTTGGAAAACGGTACACACTTTTACCAAGCATTACTCCCTGGATGTCCAGGCCAGGAGAGATGCTCGGTTTGGCACAGCTGTTCTTTAGAGCCTATTCCCCAAGTAGGTTCTGCCCTCCTCCATGGAGGTACTGCTGTGTATTCTGCTAATGTCTATAATATAGCAAGACTTCATGTTGTTTGAAGAAAAAATTACTCACCTTAGTAATGTTGTTTCTTCTAATGGAGTCTCGCTATATTATAGACCTCCCCCCCAACCTGCCCCTCTCAGAACCTCTACTTGGTGGGGTGCGGGCAACTTAGTGTGGGCACTACTTATGTCCTGTTAGCATTTTGTCCCCTTTGGGACTTTGGGGGTGTGTATGTGTACGCGTGTGTGTGTTTTATTATACTTATGTTCCATTTTCATATTATTAGAATGGTGTTAGTATTTCTGGTCCCCTGACTTGAGTCTTGGGTGTTGGGACCATCAATGGTTGTTATTATTTAGGTAGCCATTTGGCTAGTGTAGGTTACAGCTTCCACACAGACCTTAGTGAGTTTGGCTCGTAAAGATCTGACAGTTCAAGTTTGAAATGACACAGATAGAGCTGCTCGTGACAAAATTCTATTTTGGAATGGTTTTAACCATTGCACTCCGGGGCAGTTCTAGAGCTGGATCAAACTGCTAATGTCTATAATATAGCAAGACTCATTAGAAGAAACAACATTACTAAGGTGAGTAATTTTTTCTTTTCTCCCGTCCCTCCCACGACATAATGACATCGACATATACCTCCCTACTTGTACTGCCCTCCAGCCTTCGCCAGGCAGTCAACATGCGGGATGACAAGTCTCCCTCCCTCCCCTCCTCCGGATGCTCGATCTGCTCTCCTGCCGACCGAAGCTCGTCTCGAACCTTTGTCACCGCGTGGTACGAGGTGTATGCCCAGTGCCTCAACCCTCAGTGCCACCAGGCCGGCCAATGTGTGGGATTTCTGAAGGAGAGACAGGACTCAAGCATGCGACAGTGACATATATCTAAAAAGCCAGTTACAGTAATCTTTGGGGTTGAGGACAGTGGGAGAGAATGGTGGGGAAGGGGTATACTTTTGGCATGGGATGGTCAAGGCGGGGAAGGATGCAGGGGGTATATCTGAGGCTGAGACTTTGGGGAGGAGTTGGTGGGGACCAGTGGGTGGGACAAGGGGGCGGGTATTTGAACAATGCAGATTTTGCTGCACTTTGCAGGTGAAATGGTCAAAATAGAGACATCTGCGTTGCCCACATACATACAGTAGTTGCTGCGATGTAGCCCTCAGAGTATAGCTAAAATGACATATAATTCACACACATTGCTACATTTGCTTTGCTTAGTAAAGCATGGTCCCTTCACACAGCAGTTTGATTTTGCAGTCAAGAGCTGTAGGGGAGCCATCACTGCCTGCTCCCCACCTCCACTCCTCCGAGTACTGCCTGCTGCTTCAGTAGAGGGAAGCAAGTATCATTTGTAATAGGAGAAAAAGCTTTAAACAGAAAGGAAAATCCATAAATGGAGAAGTATCAAAAAGAAAAGGTTATACTTTAACTTTCTGTGACCTAGGCAACTTGTTGAGTATCATGAAATAAATTATAACCTTGAGATAAAAGTAATGTTTCTTACGTCATTTATAGCCTATTTTTTGTATGTTAAACAACAAGGCTACTGTTTGCAATTGTGCTTTATTTTATTATGTATTATCCTCTTTGTGGGGGAGACAGAGGAGACCATCCAGAGCTGTTCTCTGTGGCCACTTGAGAATGAAACAAGCTCCCACGCATGCATGCAAAGACGCACACACACCACTGCTACTACACTGAAAATCCTACCCTTGCTAATCTCATGTGGCCTATACTTAATACCGGAGGAAACAATATTGTATGAATCAAGCCAAAGGGAATTAACCCTAGTGCACTGCCTGTAAGTAATTTGCAGGCTTGTATTTTCCATAGAGGCTGTTTCAATGTTGTTTTTAAGTTGCTTTTAATGTTGCTTCCCATTCTGTTATGGTTCTTGCCTTTGAGTAAGCTTAGTGGGTGCTTTGGATTCACACACCAGTGTTGAGGATCATTTTAGAACTGTATGATGTAGTTTGTGCCCTAAATATTTGTCAAAAATGCATCCCCGTTCTAAAATACAATGGATCTCTTGGGTTGCAGTTCTAAATGGTACTTGCCACCAATGTATAAGTTAGAAACACACATTGGGCTTGATTTTCAAAAGAAAAACTATGATGCAGGGTGCCTGCACCAAACGGGTATGACGTAAGAGGCACCTTGAGTCACAGTTTGCGGCTATCCTGAATTTTGTTATTGTTTCTGCCGAGCCCCCGCAGCACCACTCCTTCAGGCTCCCATGCTGGCACCCCCCACTGTGCTGTGGACCCAACCCTTGCTGCCATGCCTTTCTCAAGCTCCCCTGGGGCTCTGTTGACAATCCCACAGTGCTGCGGCTTATCCCTGCCAGGAGCCAGTGGGGGATAAGCCAGCATTATACCGAGATGTCAGTTGGGAACCAGGCACGGTGCACTGGGCAGTCAGCAGAATGAGGGATCCTACTGGAGGGCCGTCTTCCGGCGCTATAGGCAGCCATTTTCCTTTTTCTGGGGCACCCACCCACAATGCATGAAGCTGCAGCGACGTCCTGGGGCAGGGACATATAGCAGTGTGTGATCACCCACACTGCCAAGTACGCCTCCAGGAACCACCACCAAGAGTTGCTACTAGAGCAGCTCGCCACCCCCCAGCCCCACTGGAGGGAAGCGCCCATAAGACATTGTCGATTCCCTTCCTGTTGGCCTCTGCTCCTGGCGTACAGGCTCGGAGTGTGAACCTGCATCGCCGGCATGCCAGAGCAATGCCCAGTCGCTCAGCGCCACAGAGATGCTATCCCGATTTTCAAATGCTCGCGGCACCAAAATCAGGATACCATGTGGCAAAGCCCCCCTGCACCTCCCTTGCCACAAAAGCACTCATGCACCAGGTCACAGGGATAGTTGCACCATGGCGAGGGTGCACCATCCCCTTTTTCCTATTCCAGAAGCCCCGCTGTGGTCGCAAGAGGGGTTTGCCTCTAGACCAACCAGGAGGTGATCAAGGGGCCCTGCTCTGCTGCCAGGCAAGGCAGTGATTGGTGGAAAGACCTGGAAGGAGGGGAGAGGCGGCTGATGTAGCCCTGGTAGTGCCATGAGGGGGGTATGACAGCAGTGGCAGGGACATGAGGATGCATCCGGCAGTGGTGCCTTGGAGTGGGCACACAACAGATCAGGACAGTTGGGGGGGCACAACTTGACCAGCATGAACTGGACCCTAGTACACAGCAGCCCTGGCACCGACCCCACAAAACCCACAGTGTCCTACATGCAGCAGGTGGTAGTGGTTGCCACTTGTGGGGTGCATTTGGTGGACAAGGACATGCTCCGGGAGTGTCTCTTGGCACTACAGCCCCCACATGGAGGCAGACTACTGCCCACCCTCTGTGTTGGGGACTGGTGCACCTATGGGGCAGGTGCCAGGCTGTGGGCATCTGGGCCCAGGTCACAGTCCATCCCTGACAACCCCCACTCTGTTCCAGCCAATTGGCGCACTGGACCTGCATATGGCACCCCCGCTGGGTGCCACCCCACCACCTTGACATTGCTCTAATGCCCCCCCTACTCCCTGGAGGGCACCCCCTGTGCTCCATCTGCCCCTTCTCTCCTCACTGGCATAGTCCCCCCCCCCAGCTTCATGATCTCTCTTGGGCTCCGCTGGGCGGGGTGGTGACAGATCCTGCCGTCAAACTCCCCAGGTATGCCACGTCTTTGGCGCAACCCTGTGGCTGCAGCAACTCCTGGATCTGTGGTGCTGGGACCCCCACTTTTTTTTTTTTTAACTTGCTGTTCTAGGATCATGGATATGTTGTTCATCCACACTCTTTGGCATGTCCCTTTCCCCTTTAAATCTTGCCGGAAGTCTTCAAGCTGGCGTCTCCCACCCACCCGGGTGGTATAACCCTCGGCTCTGCCCATGATGCCAGATCTTCCTTTCCGCTGGAAGATTCAGGTTGCCTCCTTTGTGCTCCTGCATTTTGTAGGCCCTGGCTTCAAAACCTTAGGTTATTTCGTAACTTCATCTAGTTTGCGTTAGCGATTGCGACTAGTTACCTTCGATTATGGAAGACAAGTCTTGCCCCGGATTTTGCCGGTGTTCATGCGGCCAGAAAATGTCACGTAACAATCCCCACACAGTGTGCGTCTACTGCCTGGGTGTCAATCATGACACCTCAGAGTGCGATTTTTGTCTTGCATTTCACCCTAACGTCCTCGACGACCGTCTTGCACGCCTGAAGTTGGGGAGGCCGGAAAACAGAATCCTTTGGTGAAATCTAAGGAAGCCCTGTGGGCGGTCTCCATGGCTGCGGGATCTGCCGAGCAATTGAAATGCATGCAAGCCTTTGAGGAGGAAGCAGCTAGTGCCGGGGAATCCTCTTCTCGGAGCTTCTTTGTTCCGCTCAACCTGGGCTCCACCTTATCGGGTTCTTTCTGAGAGTTGTGCAGTCTCTTCCGGCTAAGGGGGAGGGTCCTGCGGGCACACACTCCTCTTGGTCCCGTAAGCGGGAAAAGGACCCGGGATCGTCTTAGCCTCGACGGAGATGCTCTTGGGATCGGGAGAGATCTCGCTCCCAGGAACTGGCAGTCTCAACTTCGGTCGAAATTGCTTTTTCAGCTGCTGGCTTCTCAGCTTTGCTGTCTGGCCAGTCGACCGAAGTGTCGATCGACGAGGTTGAAGTAATCATCGACTCAATCGACCCATTATCGCTGACTCCAGTCGACGATTTTCTCAGTCGGACTGTGGTCCTTTCCTCCCTTGATGAGGAGACCCAACCTGTTGGGAATCCCATTGAAGAAGTGGTCCCTGACCCTGGGAAATCACCGGTCCCGCCGGTGTCTCCCAAACAACCAAGTTGGCCTGTCCGATCTCGTTCGAGGTCCAGGACCCCCTCGACCGAAAGGCCAAGGAAGAGCCACAAGCGCTCTAAGAAGAGGCGACACCGTCGGTCGTCCTTGTCAGATGACGAGAGGCTCCGGTGGAAACTCCGTTGGCGCTACGAGGACCTCATGTGGCAACAGCTGATTTTGACTGGGCACAAGCAGACTCCGGCCCCTACCCCGGTCATTACTTGGCTTTCACCTCCCAGGCCGAAGCTGACTCCTTTGGAGCCGATTAAGTCGGTTCCCCCACCCGCGGAGCTGGCAAAACCTCCAGTTCATCCGAAACCAGTCTCCACCAATTGTGGTGGAACCACCGCCCAAGCAGCCTGTGGGAGGGTCTCCTTCTAAGGAAGATAGACCGGACACCGGGCTTCCCCAGCGTCTTTGGGTCACTGTCACCCCGGACTGCCCTCGGCAGGTTGAAGGTGACCTGGGCGGTTGACCGTTGTATCTGGATTCCTTGGATTCGGATGAGATCGGCCTTCATTCTCATCCCGGGGATGATGAATCAGCCAGTGGGCTGGAGATGGAGGAAGGTCCTTCGTCCTTTCAGGGCATTTTTTGCCTCATCTCTGAGTCTACAGGGATGCCCCTGGAACCTATCCAGAAAAATGCAGAGTACCCTCTCACAGACATCATCAAAAGAGGGGATACCCCGATGGAGGCTTTTCCTGTGGCCAAGGCCATAGTTGACCCGACCTTAGAACTTTGGCAGCAGCCTGCCTCCTGTCAAGCTCGGCTTGGAAGGTCTATGCGGCCTCAACTCTAGGCCTTCCTCAGGCAAGTTCAGCCGTCATCATGGCACACTTTTCCCATGCCCTCTTGGGGTCTTTGGATGAAGTCCTCCCACACCTCCTGGCGGACATGCAGACCACAGTCAAGCAGGTCCAGGATCAGGGCTGGGTTGTTGCCAAACAGCAGCTTAAAACAGCCCTCGACATTGGGGATTCTTGTGCCCGCTCGATGGCAGCCGCAGTTGACTCCCATCGCATGGCTTGGGTGAGACGCTCCTCTTTTCCGGCAGATACTCAGCATAAACTAGCTGATGTGCCTTTCCTGGGCACCAGCCGTTTTGGCCCAGGTGTGGCTGGTCACCTTCAGCGCATTGAGCAGTCCAATGCCACCTTGGACGCTACTTCTGCTGAAGGTTCTTCGGGCAAGAAACAACAGAAGAAAAAGAAGCCTTTTCAGCACACTTCCCCTGTAGCACAGCAACCCTCCTTTCAAGGAGAACAGCAGCAATAGGCTCAAGCTTGGCACCCCAGCCCAAGCCCGGGCCTTCCCAGGCCTGTAAAGGTGATCGAGGTTTAGGTCCTGGATCATCCTCCTCCAAGCCTGCTCAGTGATGGAGCGGGGGCTGCCTCCCCCTCTCCCATCACACCAGCTCTGGGTCCTCCCGTGGGGGGCTGGCTCCGCCACTTTCTTACCGCCTGGTCCGTTATCACCACGGACAGGTGGGTTTTGGAATTGGTTGGTCAGGGACTGCCTCTGGAATTCAAGCAGTACCCTCCAAGCAGAGTCCGCACCCCTCGGGATTAAAGAGTATCCATCCAGACTCAGTCGGCTTGCTGAGACAACATTGCTCAGCTCCTCCTCAAGGAGGCAGTAGCTGTCATGGTGGATCCGTCTGCAGACCCAGGCTTCGTCTCCAGGTACTTCCTGGTGCCCAAGTGGACGGGGGGCTGGCGCCTCATTCTAGAGCTCCACAACCTGAATGAATATCTCAGGTCACGCACCTTTTGGATGGTCACTCTGTTCCAGATCATACCATCCTTGGAGTGAAACATGTGGTTCTGTTCACTGGATCTGCAGGACGTGTTCTTTCACATCCCAATCCATCTGTCCCATCAACGGTTCCTCCACTTCAGGGTCGAAGGGACCCTGTACGAGTTCTGAGCTGTGCCGTTCGGTCTGTCATCAGCCCCATGGGTCTTCACAAAATGCATTGCAGTGGTGGCGGCCCATCTCTGCCGTCGGGGGTCAGAATTTACCCCTACCTCGATGATTGGCTCCTGGCAGGTTCCACCAAACAGGAGGTGGAGAGGTCCAGGGATCTGGCCCTCCAGACCTGCTCCCAGCTCGGCCTCCTGATCAACAAGGCCAAGTCAGAACTCATGCCATCTCAGGTGATGGGCTTCATCGGGGCAGAGCTTGACTCTTGTCAATCCAGAGTTCAGCTCCCTGCGGACAGGGCGGAGGTTCTCTCTTCCTTTGCCCAATCATTTCTGGTTGGGCACTTACACCCTGCCCGGGACTTTCTGCGCCTTCTGGGTTACATGGCGGCCTGCACCTCAGTAGTCCATTGGGCCTGGTTACACATGCATCCCCCTCCAATGGGAGCTGGCCGCCCAGTGGATTCAGCAACACAGTCAGTTCAACATGGCTGATCAGTGCAACCCAGAAGATGTGGGACGCTCTCCAATGGTGGACCACCCCAGACGGGTTGCAGGAAGGGATCCCGTTTGGTCGTCCTTATGACCGATGCCTCTCTCATGGGCTGGGGAGCCCACATGGGCGACAACAGGGCCCATGGGTTCTGGACCACCGAGGAGTCCCGATGTCACATCAACCTGTTGAAGCTCAGAGCAGTCAGACTGGCACTGTCAGCTTTTGCTCCTCAGCTCCGGAGTCAAGTGGTTCAAGTCCAGATGGACAATACCACAACCATGTACTACCTCAACAAACAGAGTGGCACGCACTCCCATCTGCAATGCAAGGAGGCGTTCCGCATCTGGACCCTCGTAGGCCAGTTGGAGGTGAATCTCCTAGCAATCCATGTGGCAGGAGCCTCGAACCAGCTGGCGGATGCTCTCAGCCGCTTAGGCCAGACATCCCACGAGTGGTCTCTCCATCCAGAGGTAGCTTACAGCCTGTTCTCCCATTGGGGCAAACCGATGGTGGACCTGTTTGCCTCCAGGGAAAACACAAAGCTGAGGCTGTTTCATGCCCGCCCCTCCCCCTCAGCAGGGCTCGCTGCAGGGGGATGCCTTCTCAAAGCTGTGGACCCCAGGCCTCCTCTATGCCTTTCCTCCATTTCCCTTGATCACAAGGTGTTACTCAAGGTGAGGAGGGACAAGGCAAAGGTGATTCTGGTAGCCCCAGACTGGACGCACCAGTCCTGGTATCCAGATCTCCTCAGTCTCAGTTGCAGGCCCCTGGAGCGGCTTTGTACACACCTGACCTGATATCTCTGAACCAGGGGAAAGCCTTCCATCTGGACCTTCAATCCCTGTACCTCACAGCCTGGTACCTGAGCAGCTAGAGTTCCAGGCTTTGGGTCTTTCTGAAGATGTCTACTCCATGGTGGAGGCATCTAGAAAGGGATCGACCAGGAAATGTTATGCTTTCAAATGCAGAAGGTTTTCCATTTGGTGTCAGGGTAAGGGTCTGGACTCCTTATCCTGTTCTGTGGCTAACATTCTCAACTACCTTTGGTCTCTCTTCAAAGGGGATCTACAGTCATCGACCCTTAGGGTGCACCTGGCAGCCATTTCTGCTTACCAGGCGCGGGCCGGTCAGCCGACATTGGCACAGGAGACAGTGGTCGGGCACTTTTTCAAAGGCCTGGGTCACATATACCCTCCAGTGCGTGAACCTCCACCTCCGTGGGATCGTCTGCTGGTACTGGCAAAGGTCATGGGCAAGCCCTTCGAACCAGTGCACAAGTGTGAGCTGTCTCACTTGTCATGGAAGACGACCTTCCTGGTGGCTATCACGTCTGTCAGAAGGAGGGGGAGCTCCAGGCGCTTTCGGTGGACTCCCCTTATCTGGTCTTCCACAGGGACAAAGTTGTCCTGTGCCCCCACCCAAAATTCCTTCCGAAGGTGGTGTCAGAGTTTCACCTTAACCAGGTGTTGACTCTGCTGGTATACCACCCTAATTACACCTCAGAGGCTGAGTACAGGCTCCATACTTTGGACCTGAGACATGCTCTCTCCTATTATAAGGAGAGGACGGCAGAAATTCGTGGAGAGGTTCGCCTGCTGTTTGTCACCTACGTTGAAGCAGCTTCTGGCACACCTGCAGCCAAACAGACTATTGCAAGATAGATCACATCCTGCATAGGTCTGTGCTACAAGTTGACGGACAAGGAGTCTCCCAGAGGGATAAAAGCGCATTCTACCCGCCATACTGCTGCATCGGTGGCTGCTTCCAGGGACATCCCTATCCAGGAAATCTGTTGGGCTGCTACCTGGAAGTCAGCAAACACCTTCATTACCCACTACCACATCAACCTTGAGTCACGCCGGGATGCTGGTTTTGGGACCCGAGTTCTCCAATCTCTGTTCCCTAAGTAGGGGGTGTGCACCTTGCCTCCCTCCTCCCAGAGAACTGCTAGGGGTCTGCCAAACAGTGTGGATGAACAACATATACATGATCCTAGAAAAACAGGTTACTCACATGTAACAGTAGTTCTAGGAGTGGTATGTGTTGTTCATCCACACGGACCCACCCGACCTTCCTGGTTGCAGACGCACACAACCTGGCTTCAAGTGGGCTAAGATCTGGCGTCATGGGGCGGAGCCCCTGAGTGGGTGGGAGGAGCCAGCTTGAAGACTTACGGCAAGATATAAAGGGGAAAGGGACATGCCAAACAGTGTGGATGAACAACATATACCACTCCTAGAACTACTGTTACAGGTGAGTGACCTGTTTTTATTTCTCAGACTTGTGTCTGTATGGTGCAGCCCAATATGAATTATGGTCTTAACTTTCCCTTTCTCTGTCTTCCACATTGCGTTGCCAGTTAATAGTGCTGGATCCACCGGTAAGTAATGATATTCAGAACTTGGACTAGGGCCCAGTGTTGTCTGACTCCATAGCTGTTGCAGTCAAACAGCTGCTCCCTGCCATGACTTAGCCACTCCCTGTCATGATTTAGTTGCCTAGTTTTGTGTCTTGTAGCTGTTTGATAGCCACAAATAGAAACAGTCATTCAAGTAGACATTTATTGAAGACAATGTGCTTTTCCATAGATAGCGTATTAGTAAAGCCTCATTTTAACCCTGTACAACAAATGGACAAATCTGCCCTTGCTGTTATTAGTAAGTGTTAATGCAACTTCTAGGTTCATTGGTTTTGTATGATATTCTTGCTGCTCTTCAGTTTACATTTTTTTTTTAAATGTTTCAGCTTTTTTTCTCAGGGGAGCAATGCAGCTTTTTTCCATGTTTAGTTTATTAAAACTTGCTGATTTTTCCCAGTTTTAAAGGCTCATAGGTTGCACAGCACGTACAGTCACAAGAAGGATTCTTCTTTTCTGTTGAGACTCTTAGGTGAGGGGGTAGACTGAGTGTGAGCCTCAGCTACTAGCAAGGGCGTAGCCACCGATATGCCAGACATGCCACGGCGTGCTAAATATCAGAGGGTGGGTAGCGGGCGCAGGCTGGCATCTCCGCATTTTTTTGTTTGATTCTCTTTTTTTTGCGGGCTTTCGCAGCCGCTCTCAACCTTTAAGTTGTTTTTAAGAGAGGAGGGGTGGGGTCTAAATGTGTGACGTGACCCCAGCGGACCTGATTGAGATATATTTTGCCATCTCAATCAGGTCCGCTTCCTAAGAATGGAGACATGGCTAGTAAGGAGTGGGTCGCGCGGGCTCTTTAAATGCCCATGGAAAGGTGAGTCTGGTCTGTTGTTCCTTCTGGAACTGAAAAGTGGAGGCGGGCATAGTCTTGCAGAGATCACTTTTGGAACTTGGCCTTGGGGAGAAGTCAGGCTGAGAGGAGTCGGGACATCGGCACTGCAGCAGTCATAGACGGTCCAGTCGTGAGTCAGTGAGACACTGAGAGGGAGACAGCTGGCTGCCGGTTGTTTGGTCCATCACACTGGGAGTGAAAGAGCTGTAGTCACTCTGTGTGTGGACTGTCCTTGTGGAAGCTGAGCCGGGTTTCAGTCGGGAAGTGCAGCTGTGCGGTTATTTAGGGAGCCGAGTGAGCGAGGAATCGGAGCCGCTGAGACAGTGCCACTAGTTGGTTGAGATGAGGGAGCTTGGCACACCAGCCCAGAAGTCGGAATTGTGGAACGCAGAGGAGTCTCGACGGACTCGAGTCGGGACTGAGAGAGATTGGAGACTAGAGGAGCAGCAGGTGTGATGAGAGTGAGCAAACAAGTGTGATTCATAGGCGGGGACCTTGCTGCTTAGTCTACTCTGCGCTCAGCTGAGCTGTCTGGTTGCAGGAAAGGGAGACGGTCTGCATGTCCACTGTGCATAGCCCCAAGACTTTCATGGGTAATCACTATCTCTCCCCACCCCCATTGTACTGTTGTCCCTCCCAGCCCTCCCATATGTCATAGAGGACTGGGGATAGATGTTGAGATTTATTTTTTGGTTTAGAAATGTATTTTTCCATATGTAGGGATTTGGCAGTCTGTGGAAGGCTGAATCTACAACTGCCTGCTCCACATGGAGCACGTGATCCTCTTGGGTGCTGATTCTGGCATCTATCTTGAAGCCCAGTTTCCTATTTTGCTTCACTGTCCCGTTTGCTTCTCTCAGTATGCTTTGTGGTGAAGTTGGTGGCTGTAGAACTGGCCATTGTGACTGAATCCTGATGCAGAGATGGCACAATCAGATACATGCCTTTTGTGCAAATCTTGGCATTTACTGTGAATCAGACCTTACTGTGAGTCTGAGAAAGTAAATTGGAAATTACAAGACTCCAGTCCTGTGTGTTCTGAAATTTGCCACTTTTATTTTTCCACCAACGTACCACAGGAACCACATTTTATGGCTCAGTATCACTTTTTTTGGGATGGTGGTGGTAACTACAACAGAACAATGTTGCAGGTTCAGAGTTGTGGTTCTGTGATAGAACTTTGAAGCCTTACAAGCTGCCAGAAAAGATGTCTTTTATTCACAGTAGTAACTGCACATTATGGAAGGACATCGTTTTAAACAAATACTCCTTTTTAATTGTTTAGTTTTAGGGTGAAAGTTCAACTGCCACCTTTGGGAAAACTTAAGAAAACATAAGTTAGGCAAAATTCAGCCTATGTTTTACATATCTTCTATAGTTTTCTTCTTTCCATTATTTATGACTAAAGAAATTCCCACAAAACAACATTTTTATCCCTTAGAGTTCATCTGCCATTATAGCTTATTCTCTGCTTAAAATCATAATGCTCTGTTGAGACATCATAGTATACTGCCATGGAAATACTTGCAATGTCACAAGCAGGGGATTATGACGTAAGGTCAGTGAGAAGCAGTCGAGGCTGATGAACCCCCAAGGAACATCTCTCCTGTTTTCATCCATATGACTTCAGTAATTATTTATGGGGATAAGAAAAACAGTGCTTATGAGAAATATCAGCAGCTCTGTGTCTGAATATTATGTTTTTCAAAGTTCTTTTTGAGGTGTCAGTGGCTCTTTAAAAATTGATAAGGTCTTGGGTTTAAAATGTTTAAAATTACAAATGTCTAGGATATATGTAGAAGTTGCATGAAAATATGGTCTCACTTACATCACAATTTAAAGCAGTGATACAAGTAATCTTTTTAAAAAGTGTACCATAGTATTGTGAACAATGACCATCTTTTCTAGAAGCTGCAGTAGAAGTGGTTCAAAGTTTTATCATTGAATGAATGAACAATTTATTATCTTTAGTTTACAGCCTTGCTTTACTGTAGTTACTAATATCATTCTTGATGAAGGGGTGTTGTAATGAGGAACCTATACTGGGAGAACAATAAAGATAGCACTTCAGGGGTTATAATAGACAAGGGGCAAAAGAATTGAGCAGTATGTAGCTGCTGATGAGTAGGCTGGCTGAATGCTGGGGTGCATTGAGAGGTGACCAGCAGAGCAGGGGCAGCAATCCTGCCTGTTGCAAGGCCTTGGTCGTGCCTCACCTGGAGCACTGAATGCTGGTCTGGGCTCCTTCATACAAAGAAGGCATTGAAGCAGTCAAGAGGGTGCAAAGCAGGGTCACCCAAATATTCAGTGACATGGTGGAAAAAAAGCAGTGAGGAGCTGCTGGGCCTGTACATCTTCATAATGGAAAAAGAAGAGTCTGAGTCAGTCTTTCTCATTCTCTTAGAACATCAGCAAAAAAACAAATGGACAGAGATGATGGACCTGGTGTCCTACAGCAGGGCACTGTGACATCTTAAAGCAGCAGTACAATGTAAAAAAAAACTGCCCTTTTTTGACAGTTTATTCCCTGTGCTCTGCTGAGCATGTACCTGGTACTCTTTGCCGCCACATTGTACTATCACCCTGTAATGTGCTCAGTTATCCTTTGTGTTTGTTTACATTTCTGCCACCTGCTGCATTGACAGCAGTAGTACCAGATAGCAACCGCCTTGTTATTTGTGACGTTACAATGGTTGTAACGGACCACTTCCTGGTTAGGTAGTACTGCTGCTTTAAAGCTCAAGGGTTGTCAAAATTTAGGGGTGATATGAGTCCCTTCTTCTCCTAGAGGGTGGAGAACCTATTAAAAAAAAAAAATTACCTGAGGAAATGGTGGACATAAACAGTATAGGCCTTCAGTAAGCCTGGATAAATTGTAGATTACTAAGGGAATCACAGGGCACCTTAAGTGATTGATTGAGCCTGTAGAAAATCCCTTCAAATTAGTATGTCTTTGCACAGCATAGTAATTTAACCCTCTTAATAAAGCAGGAAGGAGCATGCAGATCCTAGAGTCCCTTCTGGCTGTGGATTACTATGTTGGCCTGCCTTGGTCTTCAGGGCATTGGGATCAGGGTTGGGCAGACTGTTCTACCAGGAAACAGAACTTTCCTCCCGATCCAGTACTTTACCATGGACTAGGATAAATATTGACTCAGCTGTATGAGTGCAGTTCCAAGTGCATGGTTAAGTACAAAATTGTACTTTTGTTACTCTGCCTCACCTCCCGTAGCTGTGACTGGGAGGTTGTATGTTCTGCACTCAGACGCGGCACCACAGTGGGGTGACTGAACAACAGGTCAGCAGCATTGGGTAAGTGGGTGGGCAGCATAGTCACACTGAGGGAAGCAGATGGCATATCATGAGCTACGTACACCGTCTACATAGGAGGAGGATGATGATGATAGGCAGCCAGTTGAAAGCTGTTGCAGTAAAGGTGTCATGGTATACATAGAAGTGCTTTGCTGTGCAACACGGGGAATAGACAGCATGTAGCGGGGACAGAGAGATGAGAGAGAGTGAGTGGGAGCAGAGCAGTTTGAGCTGGTGGGTATGCCTGGGGGTTGAGAGAAATACTGGCTGGCAAAGAAAAAGAAAAGATTACAAAAAAAAATATTGCATAACCAATTCCTCCAAACCTCCAAAATAGAATGGGCAGTTGCTGAGTCTCATCTTTGCTGCTGACTGTAGTGCAGGCCCAGGAAGCACTGCTTGAGTATCAGTACTACAGTTGCTGTTACTGTTATGCAATAAAAATAAATAGATGATGATTGATGAATGATTGATGGAGGAGGAGGATAAAATGGATAACATAAAGGAATCAAGAAACTGGGGAGAGAGAGAGATGGGGAGATAAATAGAATATTTGGAGTCTGGCTGCCTGACTGTTGTGGTGCAATACAAAACATATTGTACAGACAGTAAGTACAGATTAAGGGAAAAGAAGCCAAGAGATTGAGTCTGAGAGGAAAAAAGTCAGTGTACAACCTGCCCCTTTGCCTGTCTAAAACAGACTTGGCTTCTTAGAAAAGACAGAGTGAGGCAAAAAGGAGACCAGATAGTGAGGATGGGGTGAGGTGCTGGGCTGGATGCCTGTGCCCTGCCACCCACCCAAAAAACAGGAAGCACAGTGGTGCCCATTCCCTGTGCTTTCCTGCGGGATGCAGCAAAAAAAATCAATCAATCAATAAAATAAAATATTGAGACTTGGAAGTAAATGTGATAAGAGAGACTGAGTGAGAAAGAAAGAGAGACCTGACAGTGACAGGGGGGTTCTGGACCGGATGACTGTGCACTGCAGTGGATGACTGCACTGCAGTTTGCAAAAAAAAAAATAAAAAATACACCAAGCACACTGGTACTTGTATTCCTGCTGTGTGCCTCCTGATACCAGTCTCATGTAGCTGTGCTGTGCAGTTGGATATCTGTACTCATTGGATCTAGGGGAGCGTCTTGCTTCTACACAGTTACAGGATGCATGCCTATACATCTCCATTTAGGGGTACCACTGCTGATTTCTGAGGTTGTCCGTCTCAGACCATCATTACAAATTCAAGGCACTGAGTTTTTTCTGCCTACAAGATTTCACAGCTGTTTTAGAGTACCCATGTTTTACCATAATCATAATTTGCTAAAGGCCTTGTCAAGGGAACAAGCATTTTTTTTTTTGGGGGTAACACATTCTGATGCAAATCCAGTTATTTTATGCCTTGTCCTAAGTTTGGCACTGCCCCTGATTAACTGCCACTGCCGCTATAATAAGTTGTAGTAAACAATGAAGATCCTCGTGTGTGGTGTGGTATGACTAGTGGAGTTTGTGAATGGACCTCTGTGGGACTGGCTACCTTGATGAGGTACAAAGGCTGGTCACAGTGCAATATTGTAAACAAAAGCCAGTCTGTTAGTCTGACACTTGTTGGTGGTGTGGCCAGTGGTGTGGTGGCATGTATAGTGTGGAGTGTGTGAATGGACCTCTGTGGGACTGGCTACCTTATGTGGTACATAGGCTGGTCACAGTACAATATTGTAACCAAAAGGCAGTCTGTTAGTCTGACACCTGTTGGTGGTGTGGCTAGTGGTGTGCTGGTATATAACACAAAAAATGACACGTCAGGTGAGAGGGTATGGACAGTGGGGTGGGGGGTAGCAGTGAGTTCACTTGGTGTGCAGATCTGAAATCCCTGGCTACACCCCCTGGCTAATAGTGACTAGTAGTGAACCCCTGAAGGGCAGCGGGGAATACATTTCCACAAGAATTTCCTTTAGTTCTATCTGAGAGATCTTTTTGGATCCCTGTGATGTAGAATGTGCTTTGATTACTTCCTTGTTCATCTTTAGCTAGACTGTTATTCTAGCCATAGGATTTATAGGAGTACAATGGAAGTCTGGCCACTATGAACACTTACAGTCACGACTTACACCTGACACGCATGGTTCCTGACTGTATATGAGGCAGTGAAAGCAGAACTATGTCTGCCAGGTTATTCAGATGTCCACTGATGCCTCAGTGCCACTCTGTCAATCTGTCAAAATAATAGGAGGCTTCCATTTTACTCCTATTAGTTCTATGATTCTAGCAACAAGAGTGTGTTTATGATGTCATACAACTGGCATCAGCTCAGCCCTGAGGGGTTGTCCCAGAGATAGAACTTCAGAATCTTAAAGTTCCAGCTCTGCACTGTGGTCACATGCCATCTGACCCATCAGAGACAGATTGATTTCTCAACTGAAGAGATCAGTCTGTGACTTTTGTGTATATTTTTTTATTGTCTTTTCATAACATCAATAAAGCATATTAAATAAAAAAAAAAGAGATCAGTCACCCTGGGTTGTGTCCAGTCCCTGTGTTGAAATGTTTTTATGATTGCTGTTTGTTTATTTTGTAAAGTTTCTGAGTTTATTCAATACTGTGCTTTAGTTTATCTTAGTTTTATTCAATTTTAGTTTTTTTTTTTTTTTACCGGTTCTGTTGTGGTTCCTGGAACCTGGACAACCGTAGTTTTTATTGGTTCCTGGTTCCAACGGAAACAAAAATGGATACATTTGGTTTAAACTGAATTCTATTTTAAACACATTGGCACTTTTTTCATCAAAACAGCACTTAAAACTAATTTTTTATTGCTTCTTGTCAAACTTGCATGACAAGGGGGCCTAAAAAGAAAACAGGGTCTATAGGATTTAAAGAGGTAGTATACTGCCTAAAACTAATGTTAGTTTTTAAAAGCAGTCAATCATTACCTTTTATATCGGAAGTAGTTTTTCTTTTCCCTTTGTTTAATTAGAAGATTGTTTCCCTGATGTTAGTAGCTGTGATGTGTGTGACAACACTCTGCTTGGCAGCTGACAAATCTAGCTTTATTCACCTCCCACACACATACTACATCATCGGTATTGGGACCTGACTGTGACATCACTGCTGCTTAGGAACAGCCACTCAGTGGCTGCCAGGTCAGTCACCTGTGATGTCACTGTCAGTGAGATCACAGTGCTGATGATGTAGTGGGAGGATAGAGATAGATACGTCAACTGCCAGGATGAGAACTGTTCCACATACCCAGAACGAGAGCTGTTCCACACATCCAGAACAGTATTATCAAATAGAAGACTTTCCTGTGAGCAAACAGAAAAAAAAAATACTTCAGAAATAAAAAGTTACAACTGACTACTTCTTAAAATCTGTATTATTTTCCTCTTTGTCTGTTTTGGCTCCACTAGCTCTTTAAACAGTGTATACCCTGTAAGCATTGATTAACAAAAGCAGATGGCAACCTTTGCTATGATTGTTTGGGCCCAGATCACAAATTTGAAAATTGTGAACTATGCAAAGTCGTCTGCCCTAAAACAAATGTAAAAATGTAAAAAAAAAAAAAAAAGATATATATGTATACACACACACGCACAAAAATATGGAGGAAAGTACCACTGAAGGTAGTAAATATACTTCAGATAGCTCTTCTTCTCTGCAGTGGTCTCTGGCACCCAGGGAGATTCAAAACGCTGCAAAGCATTCCTCTGTAAAAGAACAGACACCAAAGGAGACCAAAAAAAACAACAATGCTAAGCCATCTTCCAGTAAGTAGCATAGGATTCCCTGCTGGGAACACTCTGATGGTAGCTGGAGAAAGCAGAAAAAGCTTCCTGAACACCAGCAAAATACTACAGCTGGCAAAAGAAAGTTCAATGTGCTTACGCAACTTGGTATGTAAGCACAACTTGGTATGATGTATGCTTATGCGACTTAGATACGTTGTGGCTGTTCGCCTCTCTAGCCATAGGATATACCACCCTGTAGGGGTAGACAGCAAGGAACCCTAGAGAAGGGTTACACCCCTATAGGTGCCGTGGGAATGATTCCCTTGGATAAAGGTAGCTTAGGAAGAAGCCCAAAAAGAGTGCCCAAAAGAATGTCGAGCAGTGAAGGAGGCAAGGAGTCAGAATAATGTTGAAGACGGGACCAGAGGTAGATAGATGTAGATGGGTAGGACAGGAGAGGAATGGGAGTTGACAAGGAATGAGTAGTGGATTGGAAACGGACATGAAGCAGGAGGCGGGACTTCCTAAGGAGAGAGGGAATAGCCAGGGCCACCATCTGACTCCATCCAGCAGCGGAACCTAACTATAGAACCTATGAAAGCACTAACCCTATCTAAATATTATGACCATCGGCACGGAGGAGAGGAAAAAAAAACCTTTTGAGGAGGAAACCTCTGGAGATCCAAGGCCTAGGTCACCTTCCCTCAAGGCTAAAGGACAGTTTGATTAGTGACGGCTCAGCTACTGCATTTTATAGTAGAGATCGAGGGAAGAGGAAAAAATTCCAGTTTAGATGAAGCTCATGCACTGTCTTTCTAACAGAAATGCTGTTGAGGGTTGTGAGCGACATCTGTGCAACTAGACGCCCAAAAGCAAAGGTGGAGAGACATGACCGCCAAGGCACTCAGATAGCCTACACAAGCCTATGCAACAGACCAGGTGAACCAGAGATGGTCAGATGGAGAATAGCATAGAGGGTGCCCCCAAACCCACTCGGGCAGCTAAAGGGGCCCTGCTGATGAGAGCCCCACCCCTTGCAGTGGTAAGTCATAAATTCTGCATCCAGAGGTGTCGCTGAAATGAGGGATGACTGAAGGTCCACTTGGAGCGAAGACGGTCTCACTATGGGCCAGGGAGAAGGACCCTGCCTCGAGCTTCGCATGCTCTAGATGTGGACTTCGTGAGTACAGAGCGAGACCGTTGGCTACAGGCTAGCCCAGAGCCATGGAGCAATGGACATGGAAGGCACATCTCCGAATGGAAAGCAGGTTGAGTCAAGGTAGCATAGGATCCATATGAGGGGTATGCTCGATTAGTTGATGTGAACAAATAGACCTACAGAGAGGTCGGATTGAGCGAAGGAGACCCCGACATACACTACCGGTCAAAAGTTTTAGAACACCCCCATTTTTCCAGTTTTTATTGAAATTTAAGCAATTCAAGTCCAGTGAATAACCTGAAATGGTACAAAGGTAAGCGGTAAACTGCTAGAGGTTAAAAAAAAGTTTAGATTAGCAAAAACTGCTGTAGAGAAACTGCAAAGAAAGCCAAAGTGTCAGTGAGTACAGTTTCCTACACCATCAAAAGGCACTTGGAAACTGGAGGAAACTCTGACAGGAAGAGGTCTGGCAGACCCAAAGCCACAACAGAATCAGAAGACAAGTTTCTGAGAGTCAACAGCTTATGTGATAGCGGCTCACAGGACAACAGCACAGAGTGACTGGCACCCTGAACCAAAAGGGCTACCACAGCATTTTGCAGCCCATGCAATACCCTCTGGTTCTACGCCTAGTTGGTCAGGGTTCATCCTACAACAAGATAATGACCCAAAACATACCTCCAGGCTATGTCAGAACTACCTTGAGGAAAAGAACAAGACGGTAGACTTCAAATCATGGAATGGCCAGCACAGTCTCCAGACTTAAACCCCATCGAGCTGGTTTGGGATGAACTGGACAGAAGGGTGAAAGCAAAGCAACCTACAAGTGCAACACATTTGTGGGAACTTCTGCAACAGTGTTGGGAAGAACTTCCCGAACAATATTTGATGTCCATTGTAGGAAGAATGCCACGAGTGTGTTCGGCGGTTACAGTATATCTGCAAAAGGTGGCTACTTTAATGAGTCAAAAATTTAGATTAAATTTTGTTAAACAAAATGATTCTATGATTTCTTTTTTATCTCCAATTGTTTATTTGTTCTATGCTTTAATTTCAGAGTACAATGAGACATTAACCTGCGTAAATTTCAATAAAAACTGGAAAAATGGGGGTGTTCTAAAACTTTTGACCGGTAGTGTAGGTCCGAAGGGGGCAGGTCACAGTAGCAACCACAGGAGTGCGTGCCAACCGGGTCCATTGAGAAGCCAAATCAGGAGGTGAGCGAACTTCATGATGGTAGGAATGAGAACAGCCAAGTGAAGCCGGCAGCCAATGGAGAGGTACTAAGTACCAGGAGTAGTGAGGGAGGAGCTACAAAACTGGAACAGATGAATGGAGGGTTGAGAATGAATAGCCAGATACGCTGACGGATGGAAGCCTGCAGGCTGGCATGGAACAGCAGAATGGGAATGAACGGTACGAGAGGGAGGGTCAATGACAGCTGGGCGAAGCCCGCATCCTATGATGAGTTGAGAAGTCGATATGAAAGGGAGGAGGGTTGAGAATGAATGAACGAGATAAGATAATGGAATGAAAGCCGTGAAGGCTGGAACTGTCGAGGTTAAGTAGGAAAGAGATGATGCACGATAAGGGAGTGAAGCTTTGAAGGCAGGTATGGTAAAGGTGAGGTATGACATGAGCGACGGATGAAGATGGAGAGAAAGCCTTGAAGGCCGGTAAGGTTAAGGGTAGGGAGGAAGGCAAGTAGGGTATAGGAAGGATGAGGTTCGGTAACGATGGGTGAAATGGAATGGAGGATATACGAGGTGAGTGGTCCAGAACGTAGGACCAGCGTAAGAGGAGGATATGAATAGGGATGGTGATAGCAGGACAGGGAGACTCCCCCTGAAGAAAGCATGGGACAAGGATGGAGAAGAAATAAGGGTTGAGAGCATGGCGGAAAGAGGGTCAAAGCCAAGGACAACTGAAGAGATGGAGGAGGAAAGGAGGAACACTAGAGAGATCGAGATTGCTATCAAAATAGACACAGGGCAAAGTGCGAGGGCAAAGCCAGGGCTGAACCATATCCCCAGATACTGTAAGCCTGGGACCACCTGGAGTACATCTCCATCTAGTGAATGAATAGTGAGAGTTGGTCTGAGCCTACGTGACATGAGAAAAGAAAAGCAATTGCCATTGATGCATTCAGCACAGAGTCGGTTTAGGTCAGCCGGGACAATATCGAAGTGCGGGCAACAGGCACTGCTGACATTAGGTTGGATGTCCATGATGATGGTGTGAAGATGACAGTAGAATGAGGACAGAAGGAGGGAAGAGCATAGATAGGGGCGAAAACAACGGCCCATGAGCGACTCTTGTGGTAGGCACACCTCTCAACTGCTATGAATTTTGCATAGCGCTATGATTGTCACACTCAAATTTACCTTTGCTCTAGATAGGTTTACTGATGTTCCTCATAATAGTAGAGCTATTTCTGGACTCAAAAACAATCCATAAACTAAGATGAGAGAAACACACCACATCACTCACTACAGGGAGCCCACTATCGGTAGACATATCATTATTCAAAACAAGAAAATGCTGCACATTCAGGCCCCCCACTATGGTTTTAGAAGGCCAGTGCCATGATCTGTAATGCTGAGAGGCCGAGAAGTGTGGTGGTAGTTATAGCATCAGATGCCTGGAATTGGACAGTACACTACAGGAAGAATATGGTGTGAGTAGGGACAAATAGGAGAACTAGGACCTGGGCTGGCAGAGCCATGGAGATGGGAGGAACTGGAACCAGAATGCTGGAAAAGGAGAGAAGCGAGGAAGGAGGCAGGTATGGAGGGTGACGGCACACCTGAAGCGCTGGCGGGTCAATGGCGAGGAGGAGTGGGCAGCCGGGAAGCCAGTGGGAGGAAATCGACAGCAAAGACAAAGGAGGAGCGATGGAGGATGAAAGGGGAATGGCGAAAGCCGCCCGGTGCAGCATCTAGAAGTGCAGTGGCAGTGACAGCCGAGAAAGGAGGGCCCAAAAGGAGATCAAGCGGAGGAAGGAGGTCGGAGTCCAAGAGCGGTGGGTGATGATGCACCCCGGATGCACCAGCAACAGGAAGTGGTGGCCGGCAGGGAAACAATGAGCCCCAAAGCGCGGGGGTGGGGGACCAACGAGGGACAGGAACAGAGCCAGGGCAGTGGAAGCAGCAGAAGGGCAGGAAGCAGACTAGAAGCATACAGGGCCACCCAACGGTGATTGCTGGAGGAGTCCCAGGAGGAACAGGTACGGGAAAAGGCAGTAAACAAAACAGCGGGAGGGGGGGAGATAAGCAAACAGCCAGGCGCGAGAGGCAAAGGAGAGGGAGAGCAGGCGGGCGCAGAGCAGCCAATGGAGCCTCCTGCTGCAATGAGAAACGATCCTGGACTAGCCAGGAGGAGTGGCCTTTTAAGGCCTGATTGGGGGCATGGTGTTGCTCTGCACATTGAACTACAGGTGTAGTCTTGCAACAAAACGAAAATGCACATTGCGATTCCTCTGCTTGAAAAAACAAATAGAGAAATCGATGCCAGAGAAAAATATGTCCTCCTTAAAGGACATTAAAAAAATGTAGTAGTTTTTGAAAACCATGTAGAGTTTTGAAAAACCTGCCTCCAGTGTACCCCCTACTCTCCTCACAGAGGAGGAATTTGAGGTGAAAGAGGAGGATCTGCTTCCCCTAGAGGATACTGCAGAGGGAAGACATTGGTTCCCCAGCAAGCATGAATGAGTACTATTCATCCTACACTGCAAATAGATTTAGAGGAGGCAGAATTAATGAGTATTCTGATCTAACCTCAGTGGAGGCAGCATCCATACCCAACCATAAGACTTCTGAAAATACCAATAAAAAGATTTTTATTTTTTTATTTATATCAAAGTTTCACCAGGAAAGATGGGGGTTGGGGGTACTTACAGTCACCAAGTGAAATGGGGGGGCCTTTGGGTAGTCATATATGATGATTTTAAGGTGGCAGAATAGTGTGGCAAGGCAGTAGCAAGGCTAGCCAGATGCTAGGATGCATAGAGAGGTTCATTTCTAGCAGGAGAAGGGAAGTGGTGTTGCCACTGTGTCTCTCACTAGTGAGACCCCACCTGGAGTACTATATCCGGTTCTGGAGGCTGGACCTCTGTAAGGACATTGATGGGGTGGAAGCAGTTCAGAGGACAGCTACCAAAATGGTGAGGGGGTTGCACAAGAAACCATACAAGGAGAGGGTGCAGGAGCTCAACATGTACTTCCTGGAGGAGAGGAAGGCAAGAGGGATATGATTGAGACCTTTGAATATCTCACAGGGGTAAACAAGGTGCAGGAGAGGAGTCTCATTCAGGGGAGGGGCACCAGAGCGCAAGGGCATGCTATGAAGCTGAAGGGGGAGGTAGTTTAAGAGGGATGTAAGGAAAAACCTCTTCACAGGAAGGGTGGTGGACACCTGGAATGGCCTACCAGAAGAGGAGGTGGTGGTGGGGGTGAAGACAGTGGGGAGCTTCAAGCATACATGGGATAGGCACCTGGGCATAAAAGGAAAAGAGAGTGTCACCTGTGACCAAATAGGACCAGTTTGTAGTAATAGGCAGGGAAAATAGGACAGACTAGATGGGCCTACTGGTCCATGTCTACTGACACATTCTGTGTTTCTATACTTAGCTGCTAGCATCTTATTTCCAAATGTGTCCTGGAGGTAAGGAGTACTGAAGATAGTACAAAAAGAAGAAAATCCTTAAAGTATTAACAGCATTACAAAACTTATAAAAATGAATCGCGTACAGCAATTTTATATCTCAGAGGAGCACAGTCATAAATATTGTAAGGCAAATAAGAGCAATAGTTACATATAGTAGGATAAAAATTGAGTATTGATAGGTGGGGGAACAACTCATACAAGTATAATTGGGTGATGAGGGGAGGATGGTGTGGGCAATACTAGTGGGGTAGAAGTAAAGGGAAGAGGGTCATGGACAGTTGCAGGTGGGAGTAAAAATGTCACAAAGAAGACTTAAAGGAGAAAGCAGAAGAGATAGAGCAGACTGACAGGGTAAGGGAGGACCAGAGTTTAGGAAAGTGTATATTTACCAGCAGAAGGAATTCCTAGAAGGAATACAGAGGGAATGGAAAATATTACTGTGGAGAGGGTAAAATGAAGAAGGAGAAGAGAACAGCCTGGATGTAATGTATGAAGGGAGGAACGAAACCAGAATCTGGATATAAAGGAAATACAGTGGGAAAGACGCCTGGTATCAAGAGAAGGGAATGAAAGGACAGAGCAGAGAGAGCAGTGCTAGGTACAAGGGGGACAGTCTAAGGCAAAATGACAAAGAGTGATAAAGGGGGTCCAGTCTGGCAAAGGGAGGATTTGGGAGCTTCACTATAGACTAAATCACTATTGTCAAAAATAGGGAGAATCATCTTTAAAACAAGCTCATGAAGCACGATACTCTCTTTGTTCCTGTGCAGTACACCAAGCTTGGGGTGGAGCTGTGGTGTATGGCATCAGTGTGCACTGAGAAATCAAGATGTCAGTCCAGCCAGACCCCGAGGTACTTAATTGAGAATAAATCTTCAGTCGTAGCACTACCAAATCAAAGGAAGAAAAGTCTGGTAAATCTCTATTGGGTGCTAAAAGTCAAGAAAAATGTGTTTTTTAGCAGTGAATGACAGTTGGTTAGACTGAAACCAGTGCTGAATGTTGTCAACATCCACCAGTAGCTGGGAAGTAAGGTCATGGGAAGAGGAGCCAGATGCAAAAAGTACTGTATCATCAGCATAGATATGAAAAGACGCAGAGAGAAACAGACAGAGAAGAGGTCATTCAGTTATATGGAAGAGGGGAGTGCCCAGGACAGACCGTTAAGGGATCCCTGAGGAGATGGATGGTGATGGGGATATGGAGCTTCCTATCCGGACAGCTTGAGACCTTCCCTCCAGGTAAGAATGAAACCAGCTGACTAGAGTCAGAGGCCCACTGCTATAATCTTATCCAGAAGGAAAGGGGCTGGGGGATGCCACAGTGTCAGAAGCTTTAGCAAGATCAACAAATGGTGGGGGGGGTGATTAGTCCCAGATCCCTACCTAAGAAAATGGAGTCGGCGAGCTGTAGGAGGGAGGTGGAAGTGGAGTGTGATTTCCTAGACCCAGAGAGGAAAGGGGTGAAAAAGAAGGAAGAGTCAAAGATGAAAGTGAGCTGAGAAAGTACAAGGTGATCTTACTTCAAGAAACAGCTGTTGCAGCAGGTTACACCGTAAGGACTGAAGCAGGCAGGCTGCAGGACCCTACGGAAAACTTCTAGCTAGCTTCATACAGCGGGGCACCACCCCTGACGTCGGCCCCACCCCCAGGCGTCACATACATCATAAAATGGGCGGTCCCCCAGCATCCCTCAGTTCTTTTCCCACCGACGACTCGCAAGCATCGGCTACATGGACGCCTTTAGCTATCGAACAACGCCATCACTTGAGTATTTCTTCCTTTATTGTTATTTTCTTGACAATGTCTGATTTTCTTTCTTTCTTTCACATGTGGTCTTCCCTGGTGTCTTCTGTCAAAAGGCACTCCTCCAAGTACATGTGTGGCAAACAGATTCCTTTTAAGGATCAACACACCACCTGTGTCAAGTGCCTAGGCCCAAAACACAACACCAAGGCCCTCTGTATTTGCCAGAACTTTAACAGCCACACGAGGATCCGCAGACAGAAAGTTTTGGAGACCTTCATTTAAGAAAAAAGATTAGCAGCCGTGCAGAGAAGTTCCTCCTCCAAGGAAGAGTCATCCCATAGATTGGGGAAACATAAAGAAAAAAGGAGGAAGAAGGAGATGGAGCACTCCCCATCCACACGGACGTCCGACTCCGGGGCGAGCTCGGACTTTGCCCGCTCCAGCAGATCTCTGTCTTGGTCAAAGACCCAACCTCCACCGGCCAAAGTCCAGACATCAGGTGGTACAGGTACTGCATCCACCCTCCAGCCTCTCAAGGTCTGGCCTAAGGACTCTTCAGATAGCCGGCCTTCGGGCTCTTCATGCTGATTGGCATAGACAGATCACCCAACCAAGGCGCACTCCAGGTTGGCTGCTACTTCAGACACTGACTCCCTGGACCGGCACCAGGACACCGACCACTGGAGGTCGGCCTCCCAACCTCCCAGGGGAAATCCAGGGACATTCATTAAATGGATTCCAGACCTGACTTCCCAGAAGCGGACGTCGGAGCAGACACCCGCAAAACATCCCAAGGACCAACGACTGTCAGAGGTCCTTTCTCACAAAAAGGACGTCACCTTGTCCATGCCAGATGTTGGGCTACCAGGACGTTTGGACGACGACGGTACCGATGCCAGGGACGAGCAGCTCAGCGATGACCAAGTGTCAGGAGACAAAGAGGAAGCGAACCTCCCACAAGACCCAGCGTTACCCAATGACCAATCAACAGGTGCGTCAGGCCACAAAAAGCCTGATACAGGTGATGGTCAGACACCTTGAGAGGAACCGATGCTGGGTCAGTCGTTGGGCCTCAATATAAATGAGGTAAAGGAATTATTTTCCTACTGGTGGGAAACCATCAGGAAGGATGTAGTCCCCACAAAACCTCCAGTAGAGAACTTACCTCCTCCAAAAGAGTAAAGCCTGGACAGACCATCCCCTAGAGAGGAAAGTCCAAAATCTAGGGGCCAGTCTAAGGAGAAAAGGTCTCGTAAGGACAAGAAGCGGTCGAGGTCTCCTTCCCATACCCCTTCATGCTCTCCCAGTGTGCACAGACCTTAAAAAACACCATAGGAGATCAGACTCCTCCTCATTGGACGAGTCTCACTCCTCTTCTTCAGAATTGTCCAGGTCGCCTTCTCCCTTTAGTGTCCCTTCATCAGACCCACAGGATCTGCCAAGGTCACCCTGCTGATGACCCAACATTTATGGATATCAAAAAACAGTGGAGTTAGCACAAGGACGTGGTGCTTCATTACTAACTTGAATACATCATAGTAGAGCACACACACCTCTCATAACAAGGCACAGGGCTCTTATTCATTATTAACTCTCGCTGCTTTTGATGTAAAACCACATTCAAAGGATGTGGTTACATCCTCAAACGCCAGGTTGGTGGTATTTGTGAATAAAGATTTTTTATAACAGACCTGTGCCCTTGTTATGAGAGGTGTGTGTGCTCTACTTTTATGTTTATGATTTATGGATATCATTCGACATATCCAAGACAATGTGGGTTGGGACACAGAAAACTTAGATCCTGAAAGGCGCCACCTGGCGAAGTACCTAAGACAAAAGGATCCCAAACCAGTGGTGGTCCCACCATTAGTGGACACCTTTCAAGGCATGACAAAAGCTGCTTGGAAGGGCCCCTTTTCTTCTTCTGCAGTTCCCAAGAAAGTGGACCGCTTGTACAGGGTCCCTCTAGAGGATCCCTATCTAGGAGAGCAATCTGTGGCAGACTCTATGATGATAATGGTCACTCGCGACAGGTCTCAAAGACCACAACACCTAAGTACACAACCCCCAGATCAAGAGTTGATACTACTTGACTCCATGGGGAGAAAGATATATGCATCAGTGACATGCTCCATACAGTCACTTTGATCCGCATGGTGTAATTTCAGAATGCCTTGTGGGAACAAGGTCAAGACGTAGTCAAAGACATGCTGGAGGGGAACAAGAAAGAGGAGCTGATAAAACTCCTCCAAACAGGCTCTGACATGGGAACACAGGTACTCAGAGTGGCATATGATTCGGCAGATTCAGTGGCAAGAAGCACAGCATCAGGAGTCTGCCTCAGACGACACTCCTGGCTGAGGGTTTTGTGCTTTACACCTGACATCCAAAAGGGCATCCTAGATGTCCCATTCAAGGGCTTGGTTCTCTTTGGGGAAGAGTCTGAGAAAATAATTACAAAACTGCAGGACGTTGGAAGAGTGGTCAGATCTGTACAGGCTATGTACAGACCCAAACAAAAGCCATTTCGGAGGCAACAAAATTGATTCAAGGGCAAACAGGGTCAACAGCCCCGATTCAGACAACATAGAAACATAGAATTTGACGGCAGATAAGGACCGCTTGGCCCACCCAGTCTGCCCATTTCCCTACCTAATGGATAAGCTGCAGATCCTAGTTAACCAGCAGCCTACTTCTTTCTACCCCCACCCCCTAGAATTGCCTAATGACTGTCCCATGCATGCTTGAATTCAACCACTGTTTTTGACTCCTCAACCTCATCTGGAAGGCCGTTCCATGCGCCCACAAACCTCTCTGTGAAAAAATACTTCCTTACATTACCTCTGAGCCACCCCCCCCATCTTCAAATTGTGCCCCCTTGTTCTCGCAAACCCTTTTTTTGAAAGATGCTACCCTCTTGGACTTTGTTGATTCCCTTGAGGTACTTGAAAGTTTCTATCATGTCCCCCCTCCCTCCTTTCCTCGAGGCTATACATATTAAGCTACTTTAGTCTCTCTTCATATGTCTTCCGGGTGCAGACCCTGCACCATTTTAGTTGCCCTCCTTTGGACAGCTTCCATCCTGTCTATGTCCTTGCAGAGACTGGGTCTCCAGAACTGTACGCAGTACTCCAGATGGAGTCTCACCAGCTATCTGTACAGAGGGCTAACAACTTCCTGTTTTCTACTGGTGATGCCTCTCCCCTATGCATCCCAGTATCCCCCAACCCTCCTTACTGCCCTCTCACATTGCTTGCCCACCTTTAAGTCATCTGATATGACTATCCCCAGGTCCCTTTCCATTTTTGTTAGTATCTCACCCCCCATTGTGTATTCTTCCCCTGGGTTTTTGTTTCCCAGGTTTATTACCTTGCACTTCTTAGCATTGAATTTAAGCTGCCATACATTTGACCATTCCTCTAACCTTGCCAAATTCCTTCTCATCCTTTCCACCCCACCTTGTGCATCAACTCTGTTGCAGATCTTTGTGTCATCTGCAAAGAGATATACTTTTCCTTCCAGTCCCTCTGCAGTGTTGCTTATAAAGACATTGAAGAGGACCGGTCCTAATACTGAACCCTGCGGTACCCCACCAGTAACCCCCCCTTTCTTCAGAGTGGACTCCATTTACTATTATCCTCTGTGTCCTATTCTCCAGCCAATTCTTTACCTAGGATGTCATCTTGGGACCCACTCCCAGACTGGCTAACTTGTATATTAATCTTTTGTGTGGGACTGTGTCAAATGCCTTGCTAAAGTCTAGGTAGGCCATGTCCATAGCCCCTCCCCTGATCTACTACTTTGGTCACCCAGTCAAATAAATCTATTAGATTTGTCTGGCATGACCTTCCCACTGTGAATCCATGCTGCCTTGGGTCCTGTGCCCCTCTGGCTTCTGGGTACTTGACAATTCTTTCCTTCAGAAGTGAGTCCATCATTTTCCCTATCACTGAGGTCAAACTAACAGGTCTGTAGTTTCCTGCTTCTGCCCTGCTCCCACTTTTGTGAAGGGGAATCACATCCGCCCTTGTCCAGTCCTCAGGTACCATACCATCCTCCCATGATTTATTAAAAAGGGTAGTCAGTGGTGTTACTAGTTCTTCCCTTAGTTCTTTTAGAATTCTGGGGTGCATCCCATTAGGCCCCATTGCTTTATCCACCTTCAGTTTTAAGAGTTCTTTCAGAACCCTTTCTTCTGTGAAAGGACTAATATCAACCCCCCTATCCAGAGTGCTTCTATTGACCGGATTAGGTATTTCCCCCTGCTTTTCCATTGTGAATACTGAGCAGAAGTATTCGTTCAGTATCCCTACTTTTTCACTGTCGCTCTTTGCTCAACCACCTTCCTCTTTGTTCAGCCTCAGTATCCCTGCCTTAGTCTTTCTTTACTCCCTAATGTACCTATAAAATGTTTTATCCCCCTTCTTAACCGAGTTGGCTATCTTTTCCTCAGTTTGGGCCTTTGCTATTCTGACTGCCTTACCCACTTCCTTCTGCTTTAACTGGTACAGTTCTCTGTCCTGCTCCTTCTGTGTTTCCTTAATACTTCCTGAATGCTATCTTTTTCTCCCTTACCTTCCCTGCCACTTCTTTTGAGAACCATAGTTGTTTTTTCTTTCGTTTTGATTTGTTTATTTGCTTCACGCAAAGGCTTGATGCCTCTGTGATGGTGGTTTTGATGTTTCCCCATTATTGCTCCACCCCACCTTCTTGCCTGTTTGCTAGTGCTTTTCTGAGGCACTCTCCCATTTTGACAAAATCAGCCCTCCTGAAGTCCAGTACCATCACTTTTGTGTGGCTTGATTCTACAGCTAAGTTTATTGTGAACTACACTGTTTGGTGGTCGCTTGTTCCCAGATGGCTACCCACTTCAAGATCAGAGATCCTCTCTCCGTCCCCATTTGAAAGTATCAGGTCTAAGATTGCTCTCTCCCGAGTAGGTTCCAAAACTAGCTATCTGAGGCATGCCCCCTGTAGGGCATCAATAATGGCCCTGCTCTTGGATGTGGCTGCAGCAAAGGTGCTCCAGTCCACATCTCGCATATTCAGGTCCCCATCAGCAATATCTCCCCTTTCTCTGCCTTCCCAAGGATTCTACAATTTTCTTGTCCATTTCCTCCCTCTGAGATGGGAGTCTATATACAACCCCTGTGGATTGTGGAGCCATTTCCAGTCTCCAGGGTGACCCACAGTGCCTCATCTCCTCCCTGTTTACCCTTTAGTTCTGTTGCTTTGATCCCTTCCCTTACATAGAGAGCTCCTCCTCCTCCTCCTCTTCTTCTTCCCTCCCTGTCCCTCCTGTAGATTGTGTACCCTGGTATGTTGACATCCCAGTCATGGTTCTCTGTGTACCATGTATCTGTGACTGCCACAATATCCAGGCATCCCTCTTCCATCAAGGCCACCATTTCAGGGAGCTGTTGACCTAGACTATGGGCATTGGTACTCATTACCCTCCATTTTTTTATGGCTTTATTTCTTTTTGCCCCATCCCTGTCCCTACTGCCTTTGTCTTTTTCTCCATTTACCCCTGCCCTTCTCCCTATCGACTGGTCTATCTTGGTGTTTACCTCACTAATTACCTGGATTTTTTAGGGGGGGCTAGGATTTCCCTTCTCCTCTTCAGTGCCTCCCCCTTTGGCTAGTTTAAATGCTTGCCATTGAAGCATTTAAACCTATCACCTAGGATCCTGGTTCCCCTCCAGGTTAGATGCAGACCATCGCCCCTGTATAGGCCTGCATCGCTCCAGGTGGAGCCCCAGTCCCCAGTGAAGCCAAATCCCTGAGCTCTGCACCAGCTTTTCAACCAGTCATTGAATCCCATGGTGTGGAGTGCCCTAGCCTCATCCATGCCATAGACAGGTAGCACTTCCATGGTGGGCCAACCGGTCCTTATCTGCCATCAAATTCTATGTTTATATGTTTCCTCTGTACCTCTCCCATCCCCTCTTAAACCCTTCCAAAGTCTCAACCTCTACCAGATCCCTGGGCAGTGCATTCCATGGCTCCATCACCCTGTCATAGAAACATAGAACATCAGATCTTTGCACCTGCACACCTGGCTCCTAAGGACCTAGCAGTGTCTCGCCACTGTATATCAGACAGTGTGGCGGATGTCCTAGTGGCAGCGAGGAAGCCCTCTACTGACGCCACATATGCCATGAAATGGCACAGGTTCTGCCTTTTGTCATTGACCCATGACTTAGACCCTCTAACTTGCTCAATGAAATCATTTTTAGAGTACCTCCTTTCCTTGTCACAAGCAGGGCTGATTTACTCTTCAATAAAGGTGCATCTTTCTGCCATAACCGCGTACCATGCACCAATGGGACAAATCCTTAGCCCAATTAGATTTGTCTCGAACCTTTTTGCATGGCATTCTTCACTTGAAGCCGCCCATTAGAGATCCGATCCCTCCTTAGGACCTTCTCTTCATTCTAGAACAGCTTACACTGCCTCCCTTTGAACCAGCCACAGATTGAGAGCTACGCCTTCTCTTTTGGAAGGCATTATTTTTAGTTGCAGTTACTTCTGCAAGAAGAATTTTAGAGCTCCAAGCGTTCATGTGCAAATAGTCTTATTTGATTTTCCACAAGGTAGTGTCAGAATTGGCCCTTAACCGGGATATAGACCTTCCGGTCTACTACCCAAGATATACCAATAGAGGAGAAGCTCTCCTGCACTCATTGGATGTGCACAGGATTCTCAGGTTCTGCTGACCAGGACCAGACTGCACCGACAGTCTGACCAGTTTTTGTCCTTTGCCCACAGGATATTAGGGGCACCAGTGTCTAAACAGACACTCTCAAAATAGTTGGTGAACTGCACTGTGTTCTGCTACCAGAAGTGAAACAAACCCTTACCGGGACCGGTAAAGGGCCATTCTACCAGAGCCATTCTACCAGAGCAGTGGCTACCTCTTTCGCTTCCCTGAAAAATGTTTCAGCACCTACTATTTGTGCGGAGTACAGTGCACACATTCATTTTTATTTATTTATTTATTTAAAAGTTTTACCAGGAAAGACATACTGAGCAGACTACCGCTCGATTCCAGATGTGTCCTGGGGGTAGAGGGAATGGGTAAGTACATACAAGTAAACATACAGAAATTATAGAACAGCAAAATTTACATAGGTTACATACAATATTTACAAGGTTTTATAATTAACAATGATAAATAATCTAGAAGTAGTATGTACAGGAGGCAAGAAACAGGGAGTGAACAGCATAATAGTAGGCAGAATATGTTCAAAAGCTAATGGCAAACAAAATTTGATAGTTAAGCATTTGAGTGGACAACATAGATTTGCATTGAGGGGTTGTCCCTTACATTGTGCACACCAGTTTGATTTGACCCATCCTAGTGCACGTCAAGTTGACATGAGCAGCTTGTGGGGACTTGCCCTTTTAGAAGGGAGATTTTTTGCCAAGGGGAAGGGGAGAGCCGGATGTCAGCCAGCAGAGAGTTCCATAGTTTTGGTAGTCGGACTCTAAAAGCCAACTGTCCAGCAGAGGTAGCCATGTGTGGGATTTGTAGTAGACTGGAGTTGAAATTTCTGAGTGAGTATGTTGATGGTGTTTGAGCTGTTAGGGTAGAGGCTAGGTAGGAGGGCAGTAACTGGGTCCGAATTTGGCTGTGAGTCTGTTGCAGTGGTATAGGTGCCTATTGACGAGGGAGGGTAGGTTAAGGTAACTGTAGAGGTCACAGTGGTGAGTGGAGGGAGGACAATCCAGTGCAAAGCAGCAGAAGGAGTTAAAAAGAGAATCCTGTCTAGCCAGGGTGGATTTAGGGGCAGAACTATAGACTATGTCCCCATAGTCGAAAATAGGGAGGATCATTTTCTGTAGTATCTCTTTGCTGGCTGGCAGAGGGGATGCAGCTGCGGTTCCAGTATAGTGCCCCCAGCCTAGGGTGTAGTTTTTTGTAGGTTGCTTCAATGTGCGTGGAAAAGTCTAGGTGTTGGTCCAGCCAGACCCCTAAGTATCTGAAAGAGGTGCAGACTTCTAGAGGGGTCCCATCGAGTGTTTTGAGAATGGGGAAAGTGGGGAGGCGGGAGAGTCTTTGTCTCGTGCCAAAAGTCACGGAGACCTTTTTTTTGGCATTTAGAATAAGTTGATTTCTGCGAAACCAGTGCTGGACTTCTGTGAAGTCTTGCTGGATCTTGGATGCAACTTCCAGCAGGGAGTGTCCTGAGGCATACAGGACTGTATCGTCTGCGTACACGTGAATGTCCTAATGCAAACAGATCGATGGACGGTCGTTGAGAAAAATGGAGAATAAGATAGGGCCGAGGACAGAGCCTTGGGGGACACCAATGGAGACAGGGAGGGGGTTTGAGGTGGAGGCACCAATTTTTACCGATTGGGACCTGCCACCCAGGTATGAGTTGAACCAGTGTGTAGCCGCACTGGAGAGGCCTGCCTTAGAGAGTTTCAACAGAAGGAGGGTATGTGTGACTGTGTCAAACGCCTTGACTAGGGTGATGAAAATGGCAGATGTGATATGGCTTTTATCCATGCTTGTGAGGATGGAATCTGTGAGTCTGAGGAGGGACATGACAGTGGAATGGGATTTTCTAAAGCCAGACTGGTAAAGGGGTGAAGAAGGAGGAGGAGTCAAGGAAGGTGGTGAGTTGCGAGAGGACGAGATGTTCCTGGATCTTGGCTAGGGTGGGTAGAAGGAAGATTGGGCAGTAGTTGCTGGGGGAGGATGTGTCACCACATTTCAGGAGGGGATAACTGTGACATGCTTCCATTTTGAAGGTACAGAGGCAGAGGTGAAAGAGAGGTTGAAAAGAGATACTAGAGACATGGCGATAGCAGGTGCAGAGAGGTAGAGCATTTTGGCGTCCATGCCTGTGGTGCATCTACCCTTGGAGGGATTTAGGGTAAGCAGGGCTTTGAGTACTTCTGGTGGTAACCATAGAGAAGGAGAAAGCGGGTGAGGGGTTGGGCGGGTGGGGATGAGGATGTCGCGTGTGTGTGCAGGTGGGGGTAGTGTAGTGAGGGACCCGCTCTAGTAAACACTGAGTTGAAAGCCGTGGCAACTGCTAGTGGTTCAGTTATGATGGAGCTCCCACATCTAGGCAGGAGGGTGGCTGGGCAGGAGGGGAGAAAAGTGATTTTATAGACCTCCAGAACTTGGCTGGATGGTTTAAATTTTTTTGGAGGGATGATGTGAAGTAGTGAGCTTTAGCCTGGCGGATAAGCCTGGTGTAGGCATTTCTAAGCGTTCGATAGTGTAGGTGATCGACGTGCATCCCTGATGTCTTCTAGGCTTTCCACGCCTGATCTCTGACACGGAGGTGCTCCATGAGGTCAGCAGTGATCCATGGCAGATGAGCTCCCCTTACTCTAACCTTTCTGGGTGGTGCATAGTAGTCCCAGACGGCAAGAAATTTTGACTTAAAGAAGTCAAGGGCGTGATCCATGGAAGGGGCCCCTGCATATGTAGGACCAATCCAAGTTTGCCAAGTCTTGTAGGAGACCATCTAGGTTAAGGGATTTATATGACCTGATAAGGAGAGTTTTCGGAGGGGGTGACTTATCTTTGAATATTTTACGTATTATATATACCATATGGTAATCTCTCAGAGAGTCCGGAAGGAGGCCTGAGGTTATAATCCTGTGTGGGTGAGAAGTGAGGGCCAAGTCGAGCAGGGAGTGGTTTTGAGTTTTGTGGTTTAGCCGCGTGGGCTCAGTGATGAGTTGAGTCAGATTGAAACTAGCTCTATGGTTTCGGAGTTTGGTGCTAGCACTAGTGAGTCAGTTTAAGTTGAAATCACCTGGGATGTGGAGCTCCCCACCCGAGGTAATGGTTTTTAGGGTGTCTAGGTGAGTTGCTACGGAGTTTAAAAGGGAGTCAGGGGAACAATAGGTCCCTGCTATAAAGATAGGGATGGAATGGGGTAAGGAGATTTTTATTAGTGAGGAGTCGATGTTTTCCGGGAAGGCAGGTAGCGAGACAGGTGAGAATTGTACCTGGGAAGATACGTAAATGGCTGTACCACCGCCTCTCTTTGTGCCCGGGTGGTCCTGATGGGTGATGGAGTATCCAGGAAGAGCTACTTCAACATCCGGGTTGTGTGGTTTCAGCCAGGTCTTGGTGATAATTAGGACGTCAGGACATAGTGTTAGTAGTAGTGTTTGTAGTAGGGGCATTTTTTGCAGGAGGCTGCGTATGTTTAGGTGGCCTATTTTTAGGCCTCTGGGTAGTTGGCCAGTGGGGGTTGGCTAGTGCTGGTGGCAGGTCCGGGATTTAACTCAATGTCCCCAGCGAGTAGGAGTACTAAAGTTAGTACCAGTTTTAGGTTCGGCAGTATTTTTATAGGCTTGTGGTGGGGTAAGGGAGACTGGGGATGCTGTGTGAAAAAGCCTGACGTGTGTAGTTTCAATATGGCCAGCCCAGTGTGGAAGGATGGGGGGACAATGGATGGGCCAGGAATCCAGGAACAGTGTGTCCCCAGGGGGAACTGGCCATTTATGGTGGTGGAGCTGTGACTAGGGTGGCAGTAGAATAGGGAGAGGTTTGGGGGGCCAGGCTGTGGATTAGGGTGGAGCGTGGGTGGTAGGGATGCAAGTGTTGCAAGGAGTGCTATCCCTAGCATTGACTTAAAGGCTATGTGTGGCATGGCATTTCAAGAGGGGAATTTAATGCAGCAAGAACAGAGAGATTGCTGTAGTGGCCGCTAGTGGTGAGCTCTGATAATCTGCAGATGGAAAAGTAGGCTGATTCGTTAAATCAGTCACCTGATGAACACTATATAATGGAGTGCTCACCAAGGGTGGTGGTGGGGGCGGCAGTGCAGCTGACACGAAGCGTCAGAGGGGAAGCAACACTCGACTACTGTATCAGAGCAGCGTGGTCACTTTGCCGTAGTTTGTAGTACCTGGACTCGGTTTCAGTGGGTATCTTTGGGGGAGGGCAGCTCCGTGCACCCTCGCGACCACCAACGTCGCTATCTCCATGGGGGCTGCTGAGAAGAAACAAAAGACACAGGTATTTATAGGGAGAAAACCTGGACGTTGAGGGCGGGGTTGGGATTGCAGGCACTCAGGTAATGCGTTACTCAGTTTGTGATTTTCTGCCTTTAATTTTTTTTGTTTTTATTTTTTCTGTAACTCTGCCTCGTTGCGTTTTAGTAATTGCTGGTAGATTCACCTTTGTAGGGGCACGGTGAGGGAGTTTAAAAATAGGTACAGGCTTGGTAAGGTGTGAGGGTACACTCGCAATCCTTGAATGCTGCCTTTTAAATGGGAGTTTATACAAGTCCCCTGCTGCTTAGCCACAAGCACTTATTATGTTGAGGTTAGAAAAAAGCAATTTAAAGTGGCACAGTTCCCCCCCCCCTTTTTCTTTTAGGACGCGGGACTCTTCAAGCAGCGCTCTGGAACCTTGATTTACTCATTACAGGGAGCCAGCAGGTAATAACTATCCAGGGCATGAATATAGAGCAAGGAATCAGACAAAGGACTCTGGGACATTTGCAATAAAAAACGGACACTCCAAGAAGCACTCAGAAGCCTTAATTAAACTGGTGCAGGGAGTCAGCAGGTAGTAAGCCAGATGGGACACTCCAAGAAGCACTCAGAGACCTTAAATTACTAGTACAGGGGGTCGGCAGATAGTAAGCTAATCAGGGCATAAAGTACAGAACAAGGAAGCAGGCCAAGGACTCGGGGGACTTTTTCAAAATGGGAGACTGGTGCCAAAATGGTAGCTTGTGCCTTTAGGCGCAGAGCGGGCTTTGGCCTTTCAGTTCTGCAGGGGCTTCTTTCATGAGGGGATCCCTTCACCCTTCTCCTATCCTCCTCCCAAATTTAGGGATAATACCTATCACTGCTTGGGACTCAGTCCTTATGGTGTAACCTGCTGCAAGAGCTGTTTCTTGAAGTTAGATAGTGCAGTTACATAAGAACTTACCGTAACAAAAGATCTTCGAGAACAGCTCTTGCAGCAGGTACTTTCCCACCCACCTTCCCCTCAGGAGGTCAGCTATTTAGCAATAAAAGTTATAATTTCTAATGGTCTTCCTCTGGAAGAGGATCCTCGGGTCTCCCCATCAGAATCGCATCGCTATGCCAGGAGTCACCGGCGGGAGAACTGAGGGATGCTGGGGGACCACCCCAGTTATGGTGTATGTGACTCTGGGGACGGGGCCAACGTCAGGGGCAGTCCCCCGCTGTATGTAACTAGCTAGAAGTTTTCTGTGGGGTCCTGCTCCCTGCCAGCTTCAGTCCTTATGGTGTAACCTGCTGCAAGAGCTGTTCTTGAAGATCTACTGTTACGGTAAGTTCTTACGTAACTGTACTTTCTTGTAGCATAGCCAGGAAGGGTAGGAGAGAGATCAGATAGTTATCAGGAGAAGAAGGATCCCCACCTTTAATGAGAGGAATTCTTGCTATGCCTTCAACCACTACTGCTAGAAACAAGAAAATTGAGAAAAGATATGACTTACACAAGATCTCAGAGTTCATTTATACTCGCCTTGATCCTGAGGGGTTACTGAGGCAGCTGCTTGCAAGAAAGCAATGGTTCGTTTCTTAGTAACACCTCCTGATAAAGATTCCAGAAAAATTGACCTAATGGCTAAAAAGGCATATACTACCCCCACCCTCTTGTTGAGGCAGGCAGCCCACCTGAGTAACTCTGCACATTACCAGCAGACTCTGTGGAATACAGGTCTGCCGCTGTATGAGAGCCTACCTTTTCAAGAGAAGCTTCACCTAGCACATATGGTGAAGGTTCGTCTGGAAACAGCTAATTACTAGTTTCAAACAGTTGTTGGATGTGAATGACAATACATCCTGGGTTCTAGCAAATTCAATTTCTGCCAGATTTGTATGGGTTAGAACAACTGGTTTGTCACAGGACATGAAAAATAAAGCAGCTGATTTCTACATTGAAGGTGCCTATTTGGTGAGAAAACCAAGGCATACATGAAAAAAGTTGATGAGAAAGTGCAGGCTTTTAAAAATTTGATAGAAAAAGAGATCCACATTACCTTACAGAAGGGTAGGTATGTGAAGGGCTTATTACAGCAGACCCTAGGTGCTCCATAAGTACAGTTAGAGGGCAGGAGAGAAGTAGAGCCAGACAGAAATCTGCAATAGTTCCTCAGCCCATGCAAAGCAAAATCCTGTTGAATTTGTTCATTTCACCGTTGACCTATTGCCAGTGAGAGGACACCACTCATTGTCTCTAAGAGTGGAAAATGATTACCACAGTCAAGTGGGTTTTGCAGGTAATGTGAGAGCCTATCCCTTCAATAGGTCAGTTACCAGAGCAAAAACTCTTACTGAATTTGGAGGTGTGAAAGTTGTTGACGTTAATAGCTGTGGAGAGGATTCCCATTTTTTCACAACACGTATATCTCATAGTGTCTTCATAAATTCCAATTATCAGACAACTCAGTAATCTTATGCAAATGTAATCACCTTATTGCTAAATTCTAATATAGAAACAAATTGGAAAATTAAGTTTTAAATGTTTAGCACTTGTATTGCTGAAAAAAATTTAATAAAAGGTATATTGAAAAAAAAAAGATTCCCATTTCCAAACTGGGAAAGAGTTTCTTCCCCAGGTGCTTTCGCACTCTGAAGAAAAATGGGGAATGGTGACCCATTCTGGGCCTGAGGCACCTGAAAACGGTCAAGTTCAGAATACAGACAGTGATTCCATCCCTGCAACAAGGGGATTGGCTGGGGTTACTGAGCTTCAGAGAGGCATATTTCCACATCCTGGACCCTGCTGTAGAAAGTACTTGAAGTTCAGAGCAGAGCATGCTCAGTTTCAGTTCAAAACAATGCCTTTTGGTCTGACCACAGCACCAGAAATGTTCACAAAGTGCTTGTCGGTATTTGCAGCCCCCTGTGCAGGCAGGGCATGGTGGTATTTCCTTACCTAGATGAAACGCCAGCATGTGGAAAAACAGAAGAGGAAACAGAGTGCTCAATTCAAACATTGAAGAGCATGTGGCAGAGGTTATGATCTTCTTTGAGGATATTGCCCTCCATTGAACCACATAATGGAACTGTAAGCCATCAACATCAGGACCACTCAAAACCTTTTTTTAGTGTGTGCCACTCATGTCAGCATGCATTGTTGCTGCCTACATAACATGGGGAGCCACATTATGCCTCCGATCTTCCAGGACCAACCTTCACCATTGATTCACACCAGTGGGTTCTGAGCGAAGGCGCTGGAACACTGCAGGAGCCAGAACTTTTCAGGAGGGCCAGTGCTGAGGTAGGCTGTACACATGCATGGCACCACGACACTGGCTTGCGCTGCATGACTTTCTTCGACACTGGCCCTCAACTGCTTCAGTTCCTTTTTTTCCCACCCTTGAGTGGGCTTCATTGTCTGTCGCTAGCCCACAACGAGTCAGACCTTCACGTCTGTATGACAACAGTATTCATTTTGTTACATTTTAGTGCTTAAAGCTACTGTTTGTTATTTTTGTGTCAGTTTAGTTTTAAAAAAAAAAATGTTCTTTTTCTCGCAGCCCTGCCAAACAACGTCCGAGAATCATAGATGCCGATGGTGATCGTAGGGAGCTTCTTCAGGCATGCTGCTCAGGCAGCAGGGCTGTGTCTGGTACAGCACCCTCTCGGAGGGTTCTTTCAACAGCTGCTTCTGTGTTCAGGAGGAGAACAGTCCTCCTGTAAACACAAAAGGAAGCGGTCCCCTTCTCGATCCTGGTTGGGGACCCGGCACCACTCGACCTTGAGTTTTTCCTCTTCCCATTGTAAGGGGAAGAAGTGGTACCGCTCGAGATCACCCTCTGGTAGGTCTGCTGCACGGTCCTTGGCATCCAGGAGCAGGATTCCCTCCCTTGCTCTATCAGTATCCCCGATTGTTCCTACTTGTGGACGTTCGAGGTTTTCGACCCGGAGACCCTCTCTGTCTTCATGTGGGGACTCCAGTGGGCAGTTTTATCACTGGGCAGCTCTTTTGGAGCAGTGGGTACAGCATGTGGCTCGCTTGCCCCTTGTCGCGTAGCTGGCTTAAGGCCCCACAAGGTCAGGGGCACTGGAGCCGTGGTCAGGACACTCAGGCTAGGAAGAGCATTTGGCTCTGACAACGGCCTCTAAGTCCCTGTCAGTGACTGCACCACTGATGCTTGTTCCACTGGATGCACCTCCTTGCAGTGTGCAGTGTCACTGTCTTAGGACCAGCCCTGGTGCTTTCTCCAGTCACTTCTTGTGCTGGCTAGACCTCCGCCGCTGGGGGTGGCACTGGGATCAGGTTTTTTTAGGCCTGTTCCAGTGCCTTCCCTGTTGTCCCAACAGGTGCTGCCTCTGGTGCCAAGAGAGTTCTTGGTGCTGGGCTCAGTCTCTCAGGCAACGCTGTTTCCAGTGCCGACTCCTCTTTTGCCAGCGCCACCACTGACTCCTTGTTTTCTGGCACCAGGATCGGTGCTGGCCCCTTCGTGGCCAGCCCCCTCTTTGCCAGTGCCGGTGTTGCCAGTCTTACCAACTCCCAGAGGTGGGTTAGGCATGTTAAGAACTGCTTCTTACCCAGTCTCTCTTTCCAGAGAGGAGCTGGCAGGGGATGAGTCTGACCCCAACCTCATAATTTCTGAGGGCGGCGACAACGGTGACTCCTTTTACAGCCTGGATACTTCAACCCCAGGTCCCTCTCCTGTACCACAGGAGGATCTCTTTTTCTAGGCTGTACTTCACAATATGTGTGCAGTCTTTGTTTTTGAGCTTTCTGCAATTGACCTGGGGAAACGTCTCCATCTGGAGTGGCTCAGTATTTCCACTATGCCTGTCAACCTTATACCTCCCATTCCCCCTGTGTTTGAGACCTCTCTGATGCAGTGTGGGTCGGGCCTGCATCTATTCCCTCTGTTTGTTAACAGATAGACTATAAGTATGCTGCCCCTAAAGACAGGCCTATTCTTGCTTCCCATCCTATTGCTCACAAGATTGTCATTTGGCTGAGAATGACAAGGCCATTCTCCCTCAGGAGGTTACAGTGCATCCCATTAATAAGGAGTCTCATAAGATACTGTAGGCACGATGGGGAAAAGAGCTTTCACTGCATCTACCCTTATCATGCAGATAGCTGGCCACCAGGGGCATTTCTCCAAGTATGAGTATGCCCTTTGGACCTCTCTTAGACCTCTAGCGGAGACCTTGCCAGAATCGGAGACAAAGCAGAAAATACTTCAGACTGTTACCCATGGCATTGTTTCAAACAGTCATCAGCTGAAGGCAGCTATGGACACACTTGACACTGCCTTCTGCTCTACTGTTGAAGGAATGCGCATCAGAAGGCACTCCTGACTTTGGATGTCTGGCTTCTCCAACAATATCCAGCAGCAGGTTATAAACATGCCCTTCAACAGCTCCTATCTCTTTGGTCAACAGAATGGCTTTTATGACTTCTCGGTCTGCCCCTTCTCACCCCCAAAGGGGAAAGGGGCAAGTATTTTATTGCAATAAGCAGTTCTTTCTTGGCAAAGGCATGGGAGCCCAAGTCTAGTCCCAGCCTCCCCAACCCACAAAAAAAACTTGAAATTCCACAAGTTACAACTAATAGAAGGGAAATTTTTTTACACCATTAGAACCCTCAAAGCATGGTATAAATTACTACAATTTGTGGTAGATATCAACAATTTTGATACATTTAAAAGAACACTAGATAGCTTATACTATTCTGAAGGACTTCTGGTTTAATGCACCCACAAGTGTGGGGGACATTCTCGATGAGCCACAAGTGCCCCCTTATGTCCTGAACATTCTAGTAATCCTAGCTGCAAAAAAAAAAAAAAGTGCAGCCAACCCAGAAGGTGCCTAGTGCCAGTCTCTGAAATTCTGGCCCTGGTCCTACCACAGCTGCCCAAGACAGACCTCTTCTCTCAATGTTGTGGCGGTTGGGGGGTGTCTGACTCAGTTTTACTGTCATTGGGACTCTATCACCACAGACAAGTAGGTTTTAAGGATTATCCAGGAGGGGTAGTCGCTGAATTTCTCAGAGCTCCCACCGGATCACTGAACCAGAAAACAGCACCCATGTTGGACCTTCTTGAGAAGGAGATTGTGAGCCTCTTGTGCAACAGAGCAGTAGAAGTAGTGCTGGAGGCGGAGCACATCACAGGCTTCTACTTCCATTACTTTTTCGATCTGAAGAAGTCAGGGGGCATGCGCCCCATCCTCGACCTCAGAGGACTTAACAAGTTCATACACTGGGAGAAGTTCAGAATGGGCTCCCTAGGGCCCCTGCTGCTGCTCCTCAAGTTGCAGGACTGGTTGGTTTCTTTGGACGTGCAGGATGCCTACTAGCATATCCTGATCCACCCCAGCCACCACAGGTTTCATAGTTTTGTTGTGTTGGTCCAGCATTACCAATTCCGAGTCCTATCCTTTGGGCTATGCTTGGCACCTCAAGTCTTTACAAAGTGCTTTGCAGTCCTCACAGTGCACCTTTAAAACTTGGACTCCAAGTTCTTCCCTATCTGGACGACTGGTTACTGGCTAGTCCGTCCAAGCAAGAAACAGAATGAGCAGTGGCCACAGCATCTCAGTTCCTGACCTCAATGGGAGTCTTGTTAAACGCAGAGAAGTCGCAGCTTCAGCCTTCTCAGCAGCTACTCTTCTTCAGAGCGCCCTCTTGGACACCACCATGGTAAGGGCCTTTCTTCCAGAGGACAGAAGGAAAGCAATTCTTCAGATGGCTCTATTCATCATGGAGCACAAGTCCGTTCAGGCTCACTCCATGCAGCGAATGTAAAGTATCATGGCCGCCTTCATCTTCATGGTACTTCTGGCTTGCCTGCACAAGAGAACAACTCTTTGGATACTCAGTACACAGTGGTATCTGGCAGTACACCCTCAGTCTTACCCCATCAAAATGAGAAAGCTTCTGCTTCAGTCACTTGCGTGGTGGACACAGGACAGTCTTCTTCAGGGTCTCCCATCCTCTCCCCCAGAGCCTCAGATAACGTTTACCATAGATGTGTCTCTGTTGGGGTGGGGAGACCACTGTCAGGGCCACAATGCTCAGGGAATCTGGAGCCCTACAGAGTCCCACCTCCATGTGACAGGGTTGACTATGGCCCTGTCCCAGTTGTTGTGGAGGAACAGTTTGAATGCAAGAATCTGTTCTATTCTTTCCTTTTCTTTCTCTTCTCTGTCTGGTTGTGCAACCAGATTTTCTCGTGAGACCTAGGACTTCATCACCCCGCCGGTCTTGCAGTTCTCTGCCTCTCGCTATCTCTCTACCCTCACTTGCTGTTCTGTCTTTTCTCCCCACTTGCATATATTCTGGTATAAAAACATATGTGAATCTTTTTGTGGAAATTAATTCCTACTGGGATCCCTTTGTTTAAAACTTCTTATAGTTTTATTGTTGAAATGATTGCAAAGTAATTTGGAACCCAAGGGGTTAATCTGAGAATGCTGGATGCAAAATTTCTGCAGAGCTGGCTAAAAGAGGTCAGTTCTGGGTCACTGTTCTTTCTAGGGCCGTGGATATGTTGTTCAAGCCACAATGTCTGGCAGGTTCCTTGGCGCTTTAAATCTTGCTTCAAGCTGGCTCCTCCCATCCACCCAGGTGGTAAAACCCTCGGCTCTGCCCCATGGCGCCAGATCTTCCTTACCGCTTGGAAGCTCAGGTTCTCTCCTTAGCACTCTGTGTTTTAGGCCTGGATCCTAATTCAGAAGTTCTGAAAATTATTTTAAAATTCTCTAGACTTACGTCTTCATCTTCCCTCACAGTTGCAATGGATAAATCCACTCCCGGCTTCCGTCGGTGCCCTTGCAGGCAGAAAATGTCCCGGACCAACCCACACTCCACGTGCGTCTATTGCCTTGATCTTGCACATGATCCGCAGGCCTGTGATCTCTGCAAATCCTTCACGTCTTCGGTTCTGGAAGACCACGCTGCCCGATTCCAACTGGGGTACCCCGAGAAATGGTACCCACGGGTGAAGTTGAAGGAGGCCTGTTGGGCAGTGTCTGCAGCTGTGGACTCCACGGAGCAGCTAAAGCAGTTGATCGCTCTCGAGGAGGAGGTGGCCCAGGCTGCGTCTTCTTCCTCCTTGGCCTCGGCGTTTATCCTGCTCTCCTTGGGCTCCTCCTACACTGCTTCTTTCAAGGAGCTTTGTCAGTCCCTCTCCATCAAGGGAGAAGGGCCCTCGGGACACTTGAGTAGGGTGAAGAAAAGGGAACCGAAAGGTAAGTCCCACCGTCGACGTTCATGGGAGCGGGAGAGATCCCCTTCCCCGGACCGTCGGCTCTTGACTTTGGTTGAGGTTGTGGCTGAAGCCGCTGGCTTCATGGTGTCCCTGTCAGGTCAGCTGGCCGAGACACTTGTCGATGCGATCGAGATTCTTCTAGACCCGTTGGATGGGTTGTCGACTGGTGAAGCTGACAACCCTTCTTCACCGGTTCCTGCGGTGGTTACCGAGGACTTGCCCATGACTCCTGTGCCGAAGTCCCTGGTCAAGGACCCTGAACCGAGGGATGAGCGGGTTTCCCCCACCCCCTCTTCGACCCACCATTGGCAACCCTGATGGTCTCGGTCCTCTTGTGTGTCAGGTAGGTCCCGCCGACATCGGCGGTCTCGGTCCCGGCAACACAGAATGCAGCATCGCCGCTCATCCTCATCATCCTCTTCAGAGGATAGGCTCTGACGCAATTTGCATCGGCGCTATGAGGATATAATGTGGTAACAACTCTTGTTAGCTGGTAATAAGCCAACTCCATCGCCTTCTCCGGCCATTAAGTGGTTGTCGCCTGAACGACCGAAACAGCCCCTCGTTGTAGTCAAGGAGCTGACCCCGGCACCAGTTGCTCTGCCCAAACCGGTTGCTCCACCCATTGTGGTGGAACCACCGCCTCCTCAACCTAAGACTGGGGCCCCAGCCAAGGATTCTTGGTTGAGTCAGGGCTTGCCCCACAGGTTGTCGGTCACCCTCAATCCCTATTAGCCTCGGCATGTGGAGGGTGGATCAGGTGCTCGGCAGCTGTTGGCAGACTACTCGGAGTCTGGCGGTGACTCCTTGTACTCCAAGCCCCTTGACCTGGAATCTACAGGGGATCAGTCGGTGGACAAGAGACCATCCTCGTTCTTGGGAATCCTTCAGCTCATCTCAGAGTCCACTGGGATGCAGCTCGAACCCATACTGAAATGGGCCAGATATCCCCTCACGGAGATACTGGACCGAAGGGATTCCCCCACGGAGGCCTTCCCTGTGGCTGAAGCCATTGTTGGCCCTGCCCTGGAGTTGTGACAGCAGCCTGCATCCTGTCCTGTGCCTTCGGCCAGAATGGCTCACAAGTACGCAGTGCCCACCAGTTCCCTCTCCGGTTTTGCAGAGCACCCCTCTGCGGAGGGGCTAGTGACAGCATTTTCCTGCATTCCGGGAACACTCGGGACGTGGACAAACCGCCCAACAAGGAGTTCAAAAAGCTAGACTACTCAGGGTGGAAAGTTTACGCTGCCTCCTCCCTTGGTCTTCGACAGGCTAGCTTGGCCGTGCTGATGGCACATTTTTCACACACCCTTATGGGTTTCCTGGATGAGGGGATTCCTCATCTCCCGACTGACCTTCAGATGATGGTCAAGCAGGTGCGGGAAAATTGAAGGGTGGTGGCCAAACAACAGCTCCAAACTGCCGTGGATATTGGAGACTCTTGTGCCCAGTCAGTAGCAGCCATAGTAGCCATGCACTGTGGAGCCTGGCTGCGGATCTCCACCTTCACGGTGGATACCCAGCACAAGCTGGCAGACATTCCCTTCCTGGGCACTGACTTGTTTGGGCCAGGGGTGGAAGGCCATCTCCAGAGAATTGAGAAGTCCAATGCCACCTTGAACTTGGTCACGTCTGCTCAGAAGAACAAAGGCCGCCAGCAGCAGCGTAAGCCCTTCCACCTCTGCGACACGTCTGGCCCAGCAGCACCAGCAACAGGGACAGCAGACTCACAATTGCTACCCTAAGGCCAAGTCTGCCACTTTCTCTTGTAGGAAGCATGGAAGGAAAGGTCCAGGTGGCCCCTCGGCTGTCCCTTCCTCCAAGCCTGCCCAGTGATGGGTTGAGGGGTGTCACCCCCAACCTCATCACTCCTCCCCAAGTTTCCCCCATGGGGGGACAGCTCTGCCACTTCCTTTCCACCTTCATGTTGGGTGCTGTAAGTGGTCGGCAGGGGTCTGCCTCTGGAATTTGAGCAGTCCTCTCCCTATTGATCCGTCGCTCCATGGGGGGCTACGGGTTCCACAGCCTCTGTGTTGGCTCGTTGAGCCGACATTGCTGTGTTCCTCCAGAAGGAGGTAATCAGCGAGGTGGTGGATCCTCCTCCAAACCCTGGGTTTGTGTCCAGGTACTTCCTGGTCCCAAAGCGGATGGGGGGCTGGTGCCCCATTCTCGATCGGCATGACCTGAACAAGTTTCTAAGGCTGCGCATCTTCAGGATGGTCACTCTGGCTCAAATCATTCCATCCTTGGAACTAGGTGTGTGGTTTTGCTCTCTGGAGCTCCAGGACACGTTTTTTCACATCCCAATCCATCCGTCTCATCAGCGATTCCTCTGCTTCAGAGCAGAGGGCTTACTTTACGAGTTCCGGGCCATGCCCTTCGCCTTTCTCTAGCTCCCAGGGTCTTCACCAAATGCATGGCAGTGGTGACAGCATTCCTGTGGCACCAAGGGGTCCGGGTGTACGCTTACCTGGACGGCTGGCTGATTGCAGCCCCCTGCAGGTTGGAGGTGGAGCGGTCCAGGGATTTGGCCCTCCTGGTCTGCTCTCAAATTGGCCTCCTGATCAATGAGGCCAAATCGGAACTCATGCCATCACAGGTGATTCAGTTCATCGGGGCAGAGCTCGACTCTCTCTCTCTCTCTTTGAGCCAGAGCCCGGCTCCTGGCGGACAGGGCCAAGGTCCTTTCCTCCTTTGCCCAATCATTTTTGGTTTCCACAAATGCATCCTACCCGGGACTTCCTGCGCTTTCTGGGCCTCATGGCGGCCTGCACCAGCGTGGTCTGTTGGGCCCACTGGCATATGCGCCCCCTGCAATGGGGGCTGGCCTGCCAGTGGTTACAGTGCTCTGGTCCTTTGGACCAGCCAGTGACCGTGACCCAGAGGATGTGGGGTGGCCTGCAGTGGTGGCTGGTCCCAGCTCATCTGCAGGAGGGCATCCTGTTTGTCCACCCGAGCTGACAGTCACTCTTACGACTGACGCCTCCCTGATGAGTTGGGGTGCCCATCTGGGGGATCTCCGGGCCCAAGACCTCTGGTCCCCTCAGGAGTCTCGATGCCATATCAACCTGCTGGAGCTTCGAGCAGTTTGACTAGCCCTCACCACTTTCACTCCGTTTGTATGGGGTCAGGTGGTTCAAGTCCAGACGGACAACACCACAACCATGTACTATCTCAACCATCAAGGCGAGACGCATTCCTTGCCTCTGTGCAAGGGAATTCTCCACATTTGGTCTCTCGTGATCAAACTGGAGGTGGATCTCCTTGGGATCCAAGTGGCAGGAACCTACAACAGTCTGGCCGATGCCCTCAGCCGGATAGGCGCTGCATCTCATGAGTGGTCTCTCCTGCCGGAGGTAGTGCAAGACCTGTTCTCCCATTGGGGCACCCCTTAGGTGGACCTGTTCACCTCCTGGGAGAATGCAAAGCTGAGGCTGTTTCACGCCTGCCCCCCTCAGCAGGGCTCGCTGCAGGGGATGCCTCTCGAGGCTGTGGACCCCAGGCTCTTTAGCACCTTCTTCCATTTCCTTTGATCCACAAGGTGCTTCTCAAGGTGAAGAGGGACAAGGTGCAGGTGATTCTAGTAGCCCCAGACTGGCCTCGCCAGTTCTGGTACCCAGATTTCCTCAGCCTCAGCTCCAGGATCCCGAGGCGGCTTCCAGTCCACCCAGACCTGATCTCAGTCAACAAGGGGAAGGTTCTCCACCCGGACCTTCAATCCCTGCACCTGACAGCCTGGTTCCTGAGCGGCTAGAGTTCCAGGCCTTGGGTCTTTCCAACGAGGTCCTCAGCGTTGTTGAGGTGTTCTGTAAGGAGTTGACCAGAAAATGCTACTCCTTCAAATGGAAGACATTCTCCATTTGGTGTCAGGACAAGGGGTTGGACCCCTCTTCCTGTCCATTGGCTAGTATTTTGGACTAAACATAGAAACATAGAATTTGATGGCAGATAAGGACCACTTGGCCCACCTAGTATGCCCTTTTCCCTACCTAACAGATAAGCTACAGATCCTAGTTAACCAACAGCCTACTTCCTCCTACCCCCACTAGAATTGCCTTATGTCTGTCCCATGCATTCTTGAATTCCCCCACTGTTTTTGACTCTACGACCTCCTCTGGAAGGCTGTTCCATGTATCCACAACCCTCTCTGTGAAGAAATACTTCCTCACATTACCTCTGAGCCATCCCCCCTCTATCTGTGGACTACCTGTGGTCCCTTTCTCAGCTAGGGTTTCGGTCAACGACCCTTAAGGTGCACCTGGCAGCCATCTGCTTATCGGGCGCGGGCCGGCAAGCAATCAGTGGCGCAGGAGAAGGTGGTTGGGTGCTTTTTCAAAGGCCTAGACCACATATCCCCTTTAGTGCAAGAACCTCCATCTCCGTGGGGATCTACTGCTGGTATTGGCTAAGCTCATGGGCAAGCCATTCGAACCGATGCACAGGTGTGACATGTCTCACCTGTCACGGAAGACCACCTTCTTGGTGGCTATTATGTCAGCCAGAAGGATGGGAGAGCTCCAGGCACTTTCCATCGAGTCTCCCTACCTGGTCTTCCACAGGGACAAGGTTGTCCTTCGCCCCCACCCGAAGTTCCTTCCGAAGGTGATGTTGGAGTTTCACCTTAACCAGGTGTTGACTCTGCCAGTGCTCTACCTCAGTCACACCTTGGAGGCTGAATATAGGTTCCATTCTTTGGACCCTAGAAGGGCGCTCACTTGTTATACGGAGCAGACGGCTGAAGTTCGGGGAGACATTCGCCAGCTGTTTGTCACCTAAGCTGAAGCCGCACCTGGCAGATCTGCAGCCAAGCGGACGATAGGCAGGTGGGTCACCTCCTGCATAGATCTCTGCTATAGGTTGGTGGGCATGGAGCCTCCCAGAGGGATAAGAGCTCATTCTGCCTGCCATACCGCTGCATCGGTGGCTGCTTCCAAGGATGTCCCTATCCAGGAAATCTGCAGGGCTGCTACCTGGAAGTCAGCATACACCTTCATCACCCACTACCACATTGACCTTGAGTCACGCCGGGATGCTGGTTTTGGGGCCTTGGTTCTCCAGTCTTTATTTCCCCAAGTAGGGGGTGTGTGCCTTGCCTCCCTCCTCCCAGAGAACTGCTAGGAGTCTGCCAGACAGTGTGGATGAACAACATATCCATGTCCCTAGAAATACAGGTTACTCACCTGTAACAGGAGTTCTAGGAATGGTATAAGTTGTTCATCCACACAACCCACCCGACCTCCCCGGCTTCGACACACAACCTGGCTTCCAGCAGGCTAGATCTGGCGTCATGGGGCAGAACCGAGAGTTTTACCACCCGGGTGGGTGGGAGAAGCTAGCTTGAAGACCTTCCGGCAAGATTTAAAGCGGTAAGGAACCTGCCAGACAGTGTGCATGAACAACATATATCATTCCTAGAACTCCTGTTACAGGTGAGTAACCTGTATTTTCTGCTCGCTTGCTTCAAGGCCTGGAGTTTTCTGGTGAAACACGTTGTCCCTTTCTTGGGAAGGGAGGTTTCTTTATGCCTTCCTTCCCTTTCTTCTGATTCTGAGGGTCCTAATCAAGCTCCAGATGAAGGGGGCCACCTTGATTCTGGTGGCCTCCTTCTGGCCTCATCAGATCTGGTTTCCTCTGCTGCTGCAGTTGGCAGTGGAGACCCCTGTACCCCTGCTTGTGTGCAAAGGCTTGATCTCCCAGGAAAGGGAACCCTGGTCCATCCAGACCTCATGTCACTCCATCTCCATGCCTGGCTCCTGAAGACAGCCATTGCGAGATTTGTAGTATCTTCCATGGTGGATAACGTTCTGGTGGCCATTAGAAAATCTTCCACCAGGGCCACCTACTCTATTAAATGGAAGTGGTTTGCTTTGTGGGTCACTTTTCTTCAGCTGGATCCCTTCACCTGCACAGTGAACCAGATTCTGAAGTTTTTATCGTCCTTGTCAGATGCAGAACTCCAGTATTCTTCCATTAAAGTGCACTTAGCAGCCATTTCAGCTTCCACATGCCTATTGATGGCTGTACGGTGGCCCAGCTAAAGGTGGCATGTATGTTTTTGAGAGTCATCCTACATCTAAAGCATTCCCATCTGCAATCCGGTCCCAGCCTGGGACCTGAATTTTGTGTTGGAGAAACCCACTTTGGCTACTTTTGAGACAGCTGTGACTTGTGAGCTATGCTTCCTTTCTCAGAAAGTATTATTTTTAGTTGCCGTTACTTCTTGCTCAAACGATTTCTGAGCTTCAGGCTCTCATGTGCGATCTTCCATATTTGATTTTCCACAAAGAGAGGGTGTCTTTGCGTACCAGCCCTACGTTTCTTCCAAAGATGGTGTCTGAGTTTACTTTAAATCATACCATGCTCTTGCCAGTTTACTTTACCAAGCATGCCAATCCAGGGGAAGCATTGCGCCATACATTGGATGTACATAGAATACTCAGATATTCTATTCCTCATACGAAGGCCTGCATGAAGTCCTTGCAGCTTTGTTTCTTTCACCCCTGGAAAAGAGGGTGTGCCAGTTTCTGAACAGTGTCTATCCAAATGGTTGGTCAACTGTATTATGTTTTGCTACAGGATGTATGGTAAGGAACTTCCTGGGGTTGTGCATGGCCATTCAGCCAGAGGCATGGCAACTTCTGTTGCCTGTTTCAGGAATGTTTTAGCTGCAGAAATTTGTGCTGCTGCAACCTGGAGTACTGTCCACACTTTCATTAAACACTATAGTCTGGATGTTGCTTCTAGAAGGGCAGACTTCAGCCTGGCTGTACTTCATGGCCTATTTTCTTAGGCCTGTATCCTCCAGCCCCCCAGACTGGCTCTCTGTCAGTACGGCTTGGGACTCATTCCATAGGTATGGCCTGATGCAAGAGACATCCTCGAAGAAGATAGTACAGCTAAGTACGAACCTGCTGTAACAGTAGATCTTCAAGAGAATCTGTTGCATCAGGCCATGCCGTCCCACCCTCCATCCCCCTCTGTCTCTGAGCTCTTCTCTCCTGCCTCACTTTCCAGCTTGGTGTACCTTCTGCTGTCTACCTTTTTTTGATACAAGGAATCTTCAGCTCCCTTGGTTCCCCCAGGAGGCAGTCCTCCGAGTATGCTGTCTGTCAGGGAACTGAGGATGGTGCAGGGCTGCCCATGTTTATATATCCTATAGGATGTTGATGTTTGACATCGTCATGGGCGTCCTCTAGTAGACAGCTAGCAAAAAAGTTTCTCGGTGGTCCTGGCGCCTGACGGTTATAGTTCCATAGGTGTGGCCTGATGCAAGAGATTCTATCAAAGATCTCCTGTTATGGTAAGTTTTTACATAACTGTACTTTTTTCAGCAGCTACTCTTAGCATGCAGATTGCTAACTTCCAAGGGCATTTTTCCAAGTATGAGTATACCCTTTGGAGCTCGCTAAAGTCTCTGGCAGAGTCTCTACCAGACTTTAAAAATTATGCGGCAGATTCTGGAGACTGCTACTCCTTGCACTGGGTCTAGCAGCCATCAGCTCAAAGTGGCTATGGATGCCTTTGATACTGCCTCCGACACTGCTGCAGCAGGCATCTGTATCAGGAGGCACTCCTGGTTACATATGTCTGTTTTTTCTCAGGATGTCCAGCAGCGGGTAATGAATGTCCCTTTTGATGGCACCTACCTGTTTGGACAGCAGGTAGAGAGGTCTCTTGAGGCGTCTTAGAAAACTGGAACAGCCCTTAAGACTTCCATGTCAGTGCCTGCTAACCCTCAGAGGGGCAGAGAACGTGGTTTCTTTCAGAATCGGCAGTCCTTTTCGCGGGAAAGGCATGGTAGCCCAAAACAAATGTCAACCTCCCCAGCCTCAAAAGAAGCCACAACCAAAGGCACAGTCGCCGAAAGTAACCAGTGCCACCCTCTGAAGTTCCGGCCCTGGTCCTGCCTGAGCTGTCAGAAGCAGATCTCTACTCCCCAGTAGGGGGTACCTGACACTGGTTTACTATCAGTGGGAGTCCATCACAATGGACAATTGGGTCCTCAGAATCATCTGAGTGGGATACTTACTGGACTTCACAGGAATACCTCTGGACTGTCCACCAAGAAGGCAACCTCTCTTATCAGCCCATATGTCAGACTTCTTGCACAGGAGATTGCGGGCCTTCTGAGCAACAGGGCAGAGGAGGTAGTGCCAGAGTCAGAATGAAAATACAGGCTTCTACTCCCATTACTTCCTAGTTCCAAAGAAATCAGGGGGCTTGTGCCCCATTCTCAGCCTCAGAAACCTGAACAAGTTCTTGGATCAAGAAACATTTAAAATGATTTCTCTGAGGTCTTTATTTTCCTTCCTGAAACCTCAGGGCTGATTAGCTTTCCTGGATATGCAGGATGAATACTAACACATACTGGTAGTGCTCTGCAGTGCTTGCAGCACACCTCAGAAAATGAGGACTCCAGGTTTACCCTTACCTGGAAGATTGGCTGATAGCCAGTTCATCCAGACAGGAGATAAAACAGGCAGTGTCCATGGCCTCTCATTTCCTTAGCCCCCCTAGGGATTCTGCTGAATCTATAGAAGTCTCAGTTCCAACTCGCATAGCAGCTGCTGTGTTTGTAGGAGATCATCTGGATATGACCAAAGCCCAGGCCTTTCTTCCAGAGAACAGAATGCAGGCGATCCTGCAGATGGCATGCTATATCATGGGGCACAAAACTATGCAAATCCACTACATGCAACACATGCTGGATCTGATAGCCTCCTCAGTGTTCACAGTGCCCCTGGCATGGTTGCACATGAGGACGACCCAGTAGATCTCAGTGCACAGTGGTAACAATCATCACATCCTCAGACCTACTCCATATGAGTGACCAAGCCCTTGTTTCAGTCACTTATATGGTGGTCAGTGGAGGACAGTCTCCTCCAGGGCTTTCTCTTCTCCCAACCAGAGCCTCAGCTAACTCTCACCATGGATGCCACCCTGTTGGGGTGGAGCGCCTACTGCCAGGGCATCCAAACACAAGGTGTTTTGAACCCGTCTGAGACTCATCTCCACATCATTGTGTTGGAGATGTGAGCTGTGTTGTACGGCCTGCAAGCCTTAGTGGATTTTGTCAGTCACAAAACAGTCCTCCAGACAGACAACAAGTGTGTGATACATTACATGAACAAGCAAGGAGGACGACGCTCTTACCCTCTCTGTAGGGAAGTGATGAGAGTGTGGGAGTGGTGCCTGGAGCAAGGGATCCTGCTACAATCCAGTTTTTATTTCTTTATTTGGTAACTGGGTAAAACCCAAGGGCATTAAATGTTCTTTTTCATAGGTGACCCAGAAAAAACAAAACAATTGCACATGCAACATAGAAATTAGTCATAACATGAACAAGCAGAAAGAGTAAGACAACATTGCTTTAAACGTCTTTTAAAAACATACAAGGAGTTACAGGATAAAAAAATCTGGTAGGTCATTCCACAATTTAGAGACTTGGTAAAGCCAAAATCTCTGACCCAGAGAAGTCCTACAACAAGGAAGAAGCAGTTTACCAATGTGTGCAGATCTAGTAGAATATGAATGAGAGCAAACCAAAACATCTCACATAAAAGAAAAATATATTTAAGATTACTGAATCCTTTTAAAAGCTAATAAACTAAAATAAACAACCCTCTGGTCAAAAGAAAACCGCATAATCTATTATATAAAAAACAACAGTGAGTAAACTAGAAACAACTAGCAGATCTCCAGATTGTATGGTAAAGTGTTTTTACAGGTTGAAGAACAGTGGTAGTAGCATATGAATATATGGGAAGACTGTAATCAATAACAGCAGTGACTGTAACAGCAGTGACTGTGCCAGAACCTTTCATGAGTTAGTTGACAATTTCTCAGCTGATACAACTGTCCTAGATGAGAATGTACATTTTTAACAATGTGAGTAATGTGATCTTGAAAGGTTAATTTCAAATCAATATAAATTCCAGATATCAAAAACTTGTCTCATTTTCAGTGTTTGCACCAGTCAAATAACACAAAAAAGAGAGAGATATAAATTGATTAAGCTTTTGTTGAATATCATAAACCAGAAAAGTAGTCTTACAGGTATTCAGTAACATTCCATTTTCAGTCAACCATTGCTGGACATTATCAAAATCACTTTGTAAATGAATATCAATGTCATTTGAATTGTTACTAGGTCAATATAACAGAGTATCATCTACATAAATAGTGATTAAAGTATTTGTATCCTGAATAACAGATGGCAATGTGTTCAGAAAAATACTAAACGGGATGGGGCCCAGAATGGATCCCTGGGGAACACCCATATATACTGTACATCAATCAAAGGGAAATTAACAGAATCAAGAATAACACATTGCTTTCTATTGGGCAAATAATGTGAAAACCATTTTTTTTTTTTTTTTGCAGTTAAACTTTTTATTGAGCTTTTCCGAGATACATTATACATACATACATGGACTTGATGATGAAAGGGACATTTGTACAGACGTTGATCTAAGGGCATAGTAATCAGGACAATGGAGTTAACTGATCAGATGCATACCGAGAGACATTCATCATACCACTTGATGTTCCCAGACATATTTAGTGGAGTTATATATTGGAAGAAGAACCTTTCAACAAGTTATTAGAAGCTCTCGGCAGAGGATCCTATTATAGGATCCAAACAACAGCAAGTTTAATTACCTGTTTACCATTAGACAGAGCAGTCTTGACCTTAAATCCTACCAAACCCAGGAGGATAGTTCATGGGTGTTTTAATAGATCCTTGGCTTCTGATACCAGGCTAGACTGAGTTCTCTCCTGTATATAGCAAAGATAGGGGATTTTCAAGTCTTGTTTGCTGGCAACAGTGACTATCAAGATCAGACACCTTTGATAAGTTGAGAAACGATGCACCTACCATGACACCTCTGTCCAAGGTCCTCTGGAGGACATTCATGACTTCCAGTATGGCCGGCGGTACAGTAATTTTCCCTGAAGCCATGTTGACTAGATGTTAACAAATTCTTAGAATCCAGATATTCTTCTACTTGATTGCAAACTATTTGCTTCGACAGAATGGCAAGCAGGGAAATAGGTTGGACTTTTTTTGTAAGAGCATGATCACCTGATTTAAATATTGGAACAAAAGTCACCTGCTTCCAAAGATAGGGAATCTCAGCATAGGATAGAGAATGATTAGACAAAATATTCACTGCATAAGGCATCAAATCTAATACCAAGTTAAACAAATGTAAATCAGTCATAGCCCCTAAGTGTGTTCTCAGATTCATACCCTTAAGGTATCCTAGGGTCTGGTCAGGTGACAGCAATTTACATTCAGGGGAGTTAACATCCAATTCTTGTTTGCTAGAACTTGGCTCAAAGGGTACAAGTGGGGGAGCAAGTTTAGAAACTTCAGTGAAGGCTCTGTTAAATTCAGCAACAATAGCCAATTGATCACTTAAAATACCATCACTCATGGTAAGTAAAGGAACTTGAGTGGTATCTGACTTGCCCTCCCAAACAGTCTAAAAGAATGCTCATCCCTAGATTGCTTTAAGAAAGGCCTAAAGGCTCATCTGTTAGAACTAAGCACCTGCAATTGTTATCGCTTATGTATTTCCATCTGAGCCTCTCTACAAGTTTACCTGGCCTTTATAGTTTCCATGATTAAAATACCTTAGTACTTATTCATTTGTAACTCGCAAGTTGTCACTGAATCGTATAACCATTATTTTGTAATATTACATGTAAAGTGTATACAGATAATTTTGTAACTATCAGCAGTTTCCATGTGATTAGCCATGGATCACCCCTGAAAAAGGGACTCTTTAGTCTCAGTGGCCCCACCTGGTTAACAAAATTGTAATTAGTAAATAATGTATTTAATATTGGCCAGTTATCCTGCTGCTTGTTAAAGCAAGAGAACTGGTGCTGCAAAAAATTCAGACTTAGTGTGCCTCACTAATTTTGTACATAAGTTTCCTAATTGCTTATACTTAAGTAAAAAAAATCGGGGGAACGTAATTTCATAGAAGCACGTCAGGCAGCATCTCTTTCCTGTAGCTTCATTATTAACTCAGATGTAATCTGTTTTTGACATCAGTTTCTTAACTAAAGTTTGCGTAATGGGGCAAATACATCACAAACCCTATTAAATTCAGTTGTTATAAATTCAAGAATTAGGTCGACACTTGGAATTGAGTACACATAAGATCAGTCAATAGGTGCAATGGTAGTAGTAGTAAATATTTTATTCATGAGAACATAAACGGGTAGAATATCCCATTGAGCCAGTACTCATTTTCAAAAGACACCTGATGCAGTGGCATGTTTACATAGCTACATATTGCATGACTGCATATAGTTACATAGGTACAATATTTGCATGACTACATAGCTACATAGTTTTGTATATACATTAAATTACATAGAAATTCATAGTACAGCTTACATACATAGGTACGGGTATACATATTTATAAGAATTTCATAGCACAGTCTGCATATCTTGCGCATGCAAGAGAGTATGAGAACCCATGGATTGGGGTAGATTATCAATATCAGAGAGTCAGTGACAAGAGGCTAGTGAGACAGAGGCAGCAAAATCCTGTCTGATAGGGAATAGCCTATAGATTAGCAATAGGGAAGAGCAATAGAATTATGAAACCTGCCAGATCTAAATGTTTTAGGGACTGTGCAGTTATATAAACATGAGAAATTTTAGGCTTTTGAGCACTGCAAGAACAAAAGATGGAACAATGATCACTAAGACATTCAGCTAAAGGGAATGCCTGTAATATTTTGTCTGTCCAAGAAGTCAAATCGGATCAATTAAGGTTTCTAAGCCAGCTTTATGATTATAGCTCATTGATGAAGTAATAACCTGTTGTAAATTTATATTCGCTAGCTGATCCCTTATTTTAATATTAGCCTGATTAGACCAAATAATGTTTGTGTCCCCTAATTATATGATTTCTTTTGATGTTGAAATAGATTATTTATAATCTGAAATTAAGGTTAACTCTTCCAATGAATAGCCAGGTGGAAAATAAAAAGTAACAAAATGTCAGTTGTTTAATCCTTCCCAAATAAATAACTAATGGAAGAAAATCAATTTCTGAGTAAATGTGAATAACGTCATCTCTAATATAGAAAAGGAAGCTTTAACCTACGCTAACCCCCACACTCGTTTTGCCTGACAGACCGATGTAAATTAGATCTATCTAGACTAACAGCAGAATCCAGTAGATTAGCAATCAGTCAGGTGTCTGAAACAGTCACTACATCAAACCCATTGCTGCTAACCCAGTCCCAGAACTCATCTGTGTTGGGCTGGCAGAATGCTCCTTATATTAACATGAACAAAAGTGATCAAATGTTCAACACCAGCTTGAGGAGTATCCATGCCCAGATCTGGACCAGTAGGTCCTGGATTAGGTTATGTATTTCCAGCCAGTAACACAGCAATAGACCCAGCATTAGTTTCCTAACAGACATATCTAACCTTAAAATGTCTTCCCTAGTTAGCATAAAATTCCCTTTAGTAACCCTACTAGATAAAAGCTGTCTGTGCAAACATTTAAATAATAAAGAGTGTGAACCCATAACTGCTTCCTGCCATTAAAATAAGATAAAGAGAGATGTGTTTGCTGAAAACATTTGAATGACTGTGCCCGTGGAACGGAATCAGAAGTACTCTACAAACATACAGTAGTACCAACGTAAAAATCAATAAAGTAGACATGATTAAAATAGTGTTAATATAATGTATACAGAATACTGTGCCCTATCCCCACTGCTAGTTTGGCCACTGCTTCAGACACTGCTGTGCCTGGCTTGTTACAAATTTAAACCCCCAAAACCCCACCCAGTTGGCTACCACTGCAGTCAGAGGAGGGAAGGGAGTTCAGTAGCTTGAGCGGGAGTTCAGGACACTAACCATCACTGTAATTAGTAAGTACGTGGGGGCGGGAGGAAAATCAACACGTCCATTCATAAAAAAAGTTCCTGTTCATAAAAAAGCTCCCAAAGTCCCAATTGACTCACAGTTCAGTAGAAGTAGAAATATGATAGGCACAACAGTGAAAGTGTCCACAATTTGCTCCACATCAGCAGCACTTACAAACCACAGTTCAAGCAAGAAGCAGAGAACAGTTCACAGTTTTTTTCACATGTTGCTTTCACACTTCAGAAGGCCCCCCTGTTTGGTAGGTCAGGAGTACTTATCGGGTCCTGTAGAGCTCTTCTGGAGAATGATCCAAAACATGGGATCAGTACTAGCAGCCAGGAGCTCAGAACACACAGGCAGACAAGCTCAGCCAAACACGTTACCTTCCAGGGAGAGCACTACCAGTTACTCATAAGTGGTCACTAGCTTCAGACATCGTGAGATTGCTGTCTGACAAGTGGGGTACACCAGATGTGGACCTTTTTTGCATTCTCACTCAATGCCATATTGTCTTGATTCTGCTCCAGAAATCCAAGATGTGGCATTTTTTGTCAGGATGCGTTCAGACTGCAACAGCAAAATCTATTTCTGTATGCATTCCTCCAATCCCTCTAGTGCAGAAGGTATTGCTCACACTGGAGGTGCACAGGAGCAAGGTAATACTGGTGGCCACCTGCTGGCCTCGACAAATATGGTTTCCTCTGTTGAACAGCCTATCAGTCAGCAAATCAAGGATCCTTCTTTCACTCATGATAGACTTACTTATTGAGGGTCACCTGGACCATCCCATTCTGTGCTCCTTTCGCCTTCAAACCTGGCTCCTGAAGAGATAGACGTGAACAGGTACAAAGTATCTCAGAGGTATCTGAAATACCTTTGGCTGTCTTTAAACCTTCCACTAGGAAGACTTGGTCAAGTGGAAAAAAAATTTCATCTGGTGCTCCCAAAATCTGCAAGTACCCCTTTCGTTGCCCATTTGACAAGGTTCTGGAGTACTTGCTGGACCATTTTGATGCTGACTTGAGCATTCCACAGTCAGCATCCACATGTGTGCTATTTCTGCATACTTCAAGCCTGTTGGTACCCTCTACCTGGCTCAGCTGTCACTCTTCAAGAGGTTTCTTAAGGGAATTTTACACACAAGGCCTCCCATTGGGAAGCAGGTGGCTGTCTAGGAGATCAACCTTGTGCTGGATATGCTCACCCACAAGCCCTTTGAGGCCCTTGTGACATAAGAGCTTACATTTTTAACTTAGAAAACGGCCTTTCTGGTGGCCATCACCTCTGCTCACAGAGTATGCAAAATCCATGCCTTGGTCACAGATCCCCCGTATGCTGTTTTCCACAAGGACAAGGTAGATATCACTTCAAGACAGAGCTCTTGCAGCAGGTAACAACCATTAGGACTATGCTGCTAGGCACTAAGACCCCACGGAAAAACTCTAGCTAGCAGTCCAGGGTGGGGGACCGCCCCCCTGACGTCGGCCCTGCCCCCGACGTCACCAGTGGTTTAAAGGGGCGGTCCCCTGGCAGCACCTAGTTTTTTTTCCACCGTCAACCCGTACAATATTGGCTCAACAGGTGCCTCTTGCTTCCAGTCACCCGCCATTTCCTTGCTTCATGCAGTTAAAGGTTTTTTTGTTGAAATACCAAATTCATCGTGTATGTCTACCCAGTCATCTACTTCTACAGAGCGGCGGAAATCGAAGTGTGCATGCGGCAAGCAGATCCCGGCAAAAGACGGCCATTTGGCCTGCCTACTTTGCATAGGCCCTGACCATAAGCTGAATGACTGACCACATTGCCTCAGCTTCAACAGGAGGACTCGCATCTGCTGCCTGAAGACTTTGAAAGCATACTTCCTTGAACAACAGGTGGCCACCGTGCAGAAGACCCACTTGGTGCACAGCTCGTCTTCCTCCTCCACCAAGGATTCCTCCCCCAGAGAGAAGAAATCGAGCGGGAAGCACCATCATCGGAACAAGGACACGTCCAGGTCAGAATCCTGTCCCAGGTCTCCACACAAGGCTTTCAAAAGTTCTGTCTCCAGCATGAGGTCAGACTCGGCTCCTCCGGTTTCCCTTGCTCTCCCTGGGTTACCGTCGAGGAAGCCACCCACCTTCACTCAGACGTACAGCAGCAAGTCTGGGCTAGGGCCTTCCTAGGCACCTGTGTCCCTGGCTGTCCGTACCCACAAGCTTGCACTAGGGTCTTAGCCAGCAGAATCAGCCTGTTCTTCATCATGCGACGGGTCAGAGCCTGCCATCTGCAAGACTGTGGCCTCTGGAGTGTCGGACAGGATGACAGAGTCAGACGACACCAAGAGACATCAGGAACATGAGCAGCGTAAGAAACCATGCTCGCCTTCCAAACCATTGTTGGCTGGGGTTCAGACCAACGTCTGGCCTCAACACCCTCTGACTTCACTACGGAGCTGGACCAGATGCCACCCTCTAAGCCAGTGTCTGATCCGCAGGGCTCTGACAAGAGTCCGACTACTGACCTGACGTTTGCCTCCGAGGACACCATGGACCAGGCCGTCACTCCCTCTCCCTCGGGAACCCGATGACCAGAAGTCAGGGCACCTGATGCCAGGGGATGGAATCCCACCAGACCAATGTCCGATACAGTGGCACCATCTGACCTGATGCCGGGGGGGACCAAACCGCAGGATCCAATGCCAGGCCCCTGGGCACCCCTGCCCCAAAGCCAGAACCCCAGCCGGGCCCTGTGGTCCTTTTGGCTGAGTTTGGGGCTCTTTTCAACAGCTGGTGGAGCACCATCAAGGGGGATCTTTTGCCTAGACCGCTGGAGCTGAGCCCCACCCCTGTGGGGACCCTTGTCTCGGTTCCGACTCCGGCAACCAACTCCTCCACGTAGATCGCCTTTGCCACCCCGGATGCCGGACCACCTGACTCTAGGGGACGATGGGTAAGGATCTCCTGAACAACAGTGACATGGTCGCCACCCGTTGTCCAGATCCTCCCCTAGACACCGGAGTAGCTCTAGAGGATGCCAGTATACTTCTTCAGAGGAATCCACTTGAGGCGGCTCCTCCTATGATGCATCAGAAGACTATTTGTCTCTTCCATCCCTGGACTCACAGAGGGATTCCCCAAGGTCTCCTCCGGATGACCTCTCTTTCCCAGATGTGATAACACACATTCAGTTCCTTAACCAGTGGGAGACAGAAGAGTTAGACCGTGAGAGACGCTGCCTGGTGAAATTCTTTGGGGCCACTGACCCAAAACCTTTAGTCATCCCACCATTGGTGGAGCCCTTCCAGGACATTATGAAAATAGCCTGGAAATACCGTTCCATGACCTTGGCTGTTCCTAAGAAAGCTAACCACCTATATAGGACCCCTGGGGGGGAACCACATTTGAGTGAGCAACCCAAAGCGGATTCGACAATCCTTATGGCTGCTCATGTGAGGACTCGGCAGCCAAAGCATATGAGCTCCCAACCACCGGATAAGAAGTCCAAGAAACTGGACCATCTTGGCCGGAAGGTGTACTTTTTGGCCACTTGTACAGTCCAGTCATTAAATTGTCTGCCATACATGGTGATGTATCAGAAATCTCTCTGGAATAAGGCCATAGACCTAGCTTGGTCACGACCTGACTCCGCTAATAAGACAGAGCTGTTAGCAGTTCTCCAGTCCAGTGCTGACACTGGTAAGCAAGTCCTCAGGTGCTCATATGACTCAGCAGACACTGCCGCTAGAGCAGCTGCTACTGGGATATGCCTACAGTGCTACTTCTGGTTGAGGGTCTCAGGCTTTCGCCAGGATTTGCAGGACGCCATCCTGGACACCCTTTTCCAAGGACCAGTTCTTTTCGGCCGGGAAGCTAAAAAGATGATCACTGGCTTGCAAGACACAGGAAAAGCAGTTTCTGAGGTCCACAAAATGTATAAGTCCAAGCCAACCCCATCCAGGTGTCATTCCTTTTGCAGGCATCAAGGCCAGCAAGGTAGACGACAACAGCAAAGATGGGGTTACAAGATAAAAGGTACCCCCTGTCTTCAGGGGCACAGGGACCTAAAAATGCCAGAGCTCCCTTGTCCACTCCAACAACCTCTGTGTGACTCCCTGCCTGCCCCCCCCTCCAGCAGAGCTACATGGGGAGGCAGTAGGAGGGTGATTCTCCCTTTACCTCAGAGGTTTTTCCAGTATCACCACAGATCAGTGGGTTCTCCAGATTGTAGAAAGGGGTTATGCACTGGAGTTCACTCAAATTCCTCCAGACAACCCACTGATCCCCACCCATTGCTCCCCATCCCACGCAAGCTTCATCCGGGCAGAAATCCAAGCCCTCCTGAGCAAAAAGGCAAGCCAGGCAGTCCCATCAAGTCAAAGAGGAAGGGGGTATTACTCCCACTTCTTTCTAGTCCCAAAAGAGACAGGGGACCTTCATCCTATCCTGAATCTCAGTCAGCTGAACAGTTTTGTTGAATACAAAAGGTTCAGGATGGTGACACTGCCAGGATTGCTGCCCATGCTTCACCAAGGGGACTGGCTCCACTCCCTGGATGTGCAAAATGCCTACATGCACATCAAAATCCTGACATCCCACAGGAAATACCTCCACTTTACCTTCCAGGGAGAACACTACCAGTTCCAAGTGTGGCCGTTCGGTCTTTACTCGGCACCTTGGGTGTTCATCATGTGCTTGGCAGTAATGGCAGCAGCTCTCAGGGGGCAGGGACATTACATCTACCCCTACCTTGGCAACTGGCTCCTGACTGCTCCCACAAGGGAACTCCCACAGAGTTTGGAACTGTCTGATTTTGAAAGCAGCACAAGGGAAATCACAGAGTTTGGAACTGTCTGATTTTGAAAGCAGCACAAGGGAAATCACAGAGTTTGGAACTCAGTGCTTTACCTTCTCAGAAGGAACTAAAAGGGGGACAAGATCAGATCTACAGTACAGTAGCTTCTTGTTGTTTTACATTGTTTCTTGTGGATTCTACTTGGTAGAAGGTTATTTCTTTTCTTTCTTACTACTAAGGGGCTAGCAGGGTATTGTTTGGGGCTGTTGGAATTTTGAAACCTGTTTTGGTAGCTATAAGTGGGCTCATTTATTTGATTCACTGTGTGGCAGGCTGCATTTGTAGAAACCTGTTTCTTCTGTTTTAAAACATAATTGGTGTGATTTAACTGGGTCTGTTTCTTTGAATTGGAGACATATATCTTCTAATTTCAAGCCTATTTTGATGTGTTGTTGGTGAAGCTGTTTGAATTGGAGTCCTGTTTCTTTGGGTAGCAAACTTAATTTGGGGGCTTTGAGTAGAATTGTGATTCATTGTTGCTGGTCACTAGCTGCAAAGTTTGAGTGCAGAGTGGGGAAGGGTGCTAATGGTCTGACCAGAGGCCTCAGCTACCTGATTGTTTCTGGAAGACTTGGGCTGGTCCCACCCTTGGTCCATTATTTCCTTTTACCAGGGGTTCTGACATCACTTCCTCAAACAGGCAAAGGATATGCACCTGTCATAGCAAAAGCAGACATCCAGGAAAGGAACAGCAGCAAGTGAAGAGGTGACTGCTTCTCAGTAGAAGGAAGTAAATGCAAATCTAGGAGCTTATTATTACTTCTTCGCATTGATATTGCATTGGGGAAAGGAGGAGTAGGAGTTTGAAGAAGGTTGTGCAATGGCTACTTAAAGTCTGTTTTTGAGTGTGGATAGGAAGGATAGGAATATAAAAAGCAGTTGCTCAATATATCTAAACGCGTGCAACAAAGGAGGTAAGGGAAATAAAGAAAATGTTTTGCACTGATAGAGGAGGGAGAGGGAGACTTGGGGGAGTGTTTGGTATCCTGCATCTGGAAGGGTGGGGGTCGCTGGCGGGCGAAACGACAGCAATGGTAGGGTGGTAGGCTGCAACAACCATGTGCACCAATCTTTTAAAAATTGCCTGGAGGTGGAGGATGTTTATGTGCAACCACATAGAAAAACTTAGAAAGGAGATTGAGGGTCTGCAGGAGGAACTAAGACAGGCAAGGCAGATTGGGGGTGGGTTTAGCCCAATACTGGAGGGAGGAAGAAGGGGGATGAGGGAGGGCGATTTAAGCCAACAGTGGTGAGGAGAGGGTCAGAAGAAGGGAAGCAGAGACAAAGGGGCCCAGGCCAGGAAGAACAATGCCTGGGGAAACCAGGTCAGCAGACAAAAGACAAATGGAAGGAGGAGATAAGGACTTGTGAGGGGAGGCAAAGAAGTGGCAAAAGTCATGGAGTGGAAAGGAGAGAACAAGTTACTATGAAGAGAGAGGGAGAGGGCACTTGTGAAGGGCCTTCAGAAAATAGTTGTGCACTGCTAGAGAGGAAGAAGGTGGAGGAGGGAAATGATGAAATTAGAGGAGTAATTGATAAATGCCTGGACCAAACTGGAGCGGGGGGAAGTTCTGCTGGGAGAATTGCAACAGGGGTAAAAGGGGAAAATAATGTGCAGGAGGAAGAAGAGGAGCTGGAAATGAGAGAGGGAGATGAATGGAAGCAAGCAGGGAGTAAGAGGGGTGGAATCTTAGTGCTGGGGGACTCAATACTAAGAGGAGTTAGGTGGGGTAGCAAGGGGGAGAGGCATAGTCGCATTTGAGTGGAGGCCATGCCAGGAATGACAGCGGAAAGGGTGGGAGTCTGTTCTGAAATATGCTAGAAGGGGTAGGGACAAGCCTCATTTAATTATGCATCTTGGGACAAACGACCTGGCTGACAAGACAGTAGATACAGTCCAGAGGAGGTTAGAGGAACTAGCACAATTATGTGAGGGGCAGGAAGATCAGTAACTTTTCAGAGATATTTCAAGCAAAGGCAAGCAACAAGAAAGCTGAGAATAGAGGAATTTTAATGGATGGCTAAGAACCTGGTGTTGTTCTAAAGGGTATGGGCTGTTGGGAGGGGTGGGAGGGACCTGGGAGGACAGTAGTCTCTATGCTGCGGACAGACTACACTTGAGTGAGGAGGTAAAGAAAGTGTTGAACAGAGGATGGAGGAGTACATAGAGGAAGTTGGGAATTTAAACTAGGAGTTGGGGTGGCAGGGGAGAGATATGCAGAGACCACAGGTTGGGAAACCATATGAGCTTATCCCCCATAACAGTGACAAAGGACAAATGGCAAGTACTGTTGGTGATGCTAGGAAAGGAGGGCAGGATGGGAGGGGGAAGGGTGGAAGGTGGTTACCCTTAATGCTAGGAGCCTTGGGAGGAAAACTGCAGAGTTACAAGTTCTCATGGCAGAGGGAGAGGTGGACATTGCAGTCATCACGGAAACATGGGCCACCCAATACAATGACTGGGACCTGTCTGTACCAGGGTACAGATTATTTCGTAGGGACAGAGTGATTGGGAAAAGGAGGGGTACTATATGTGAAGGAAGGACTGAAGTGTGTAAGGGAGGAAGGGGAGGAGGATAGTACGGAGTCACTTTGGATGCAAATCCAGGATTCCAAGAATAGGATTCTTAGAATGGAAGTGGTGTACAGGCCACCATCTCAGACGGAGGAGTTAGACAGGGAACTAGCGGGACAGATCAGGAGGACCTGCAAGAAGGGTAGTGTGGTGATTGTGGGGGACTTCAACATGCCAGGAGTGGACTGGAGCACCCCAACAACCAGGAACAGAAGGGAGCAGGTACTGCTGGGTGCCTTCCAGGACAGCTTCCTGCTGCAAATGGTCAGTGAACCAACCAGGTTAGGAAATACCCTTGACCTTGTGCTGGCAAATGGGGACTTTGTGAGAGAACTTACAGTGGAGGAACCACTGTCAGGGAGTGACCACCACTCAGTATGGCTCACATTGGATATGGGCAAGGAAGGAGTGGAATCTGGCACAATAGTGCTGGACTTCAGGAGGGCCGACTTTGGGAGGATGGGGGAAGTGGTAAAAGCGGTGCCAGAATTCAGTCTAGTATGGACACTAACCAGAGGTGGGAGCTCTAACAGCTGGGGATAGTGGAGGCAACCAAACTCGCTGCAAAGCCCAGAGCAAGAAGGCTAGGGCTAAGAAACCAATCTGGTTGAGCAAGGAGGTCATGGAAAAGGTAAGGAGGAAAGAGCTGCCTTTAGGAAGTACAAGAAAACAGGGAGGGGGAGGACAGGGAGGAGTACTTGACAGAATCAAGGAGGTGACAAAGGGCAGTAAGGGAGCCAAAGCATCTACGGAACTCAGGCTGGCACAAGGCATTAAGAAGGGGAGAAGGACTTTAAGTACATCAGGAGAGAAAGGAGCTGTAAGGACCACATAGTAAGGATTAGGAAGGAGGGGTTGGGTGGAAGCTAGGGTGCGATAAGGCAGAAGCACTAAATGAGTACTTCTGCTCAGTATTTACTAAAGAGAAGAGGGGGTGACACCCAAGGTGGGAGAAATGGCAGAAGCAGGGGGAAGTGGTGACAGATGGGAAATCATAGAGAGCAGAGTTCGAGAGGATTTGAAGGCACTGAGGGTGGAGAAGGGCCAGGCCCAGATGGCATCCACCACCAGGTACTGAAGGAGTTGGCAGAGGTCCTTGCAGGACCTTGGCAGACCCATTTAATGCCTCACTACATTCGTGTGTACCTCAGGACTGGAGGATGGTTCATGTGGTGCCCCTCCACAAGAGTGGCCCCAAGGATGAACCGGGAACTACAGACCAGTGAGCCTCACATCCATCGTGGGTAAGCTAATGGAGACTATCCTGAAGGAGAGGCTGGTGGTCTCCTAGAGGCCAAAGGACTACAGGACAGCAGACAGCATGGCTTATACGTGGCAGATCCTGCCAAACCAACCTGGTCGAGTTCTTTGACTGGGTAACTAGGCAACTGGACAGGGGCCATGCAGTGGATGTCCTGTATCTGGACTTCAGTAAGGCATTCGACTCCAGTGCCACATGGAAGGCTAGGAAGGAAGTTAGTAGGCACAGGGGCGGTGCAAAGCTGGTGAGATGGGTGGGAAACTGGCTGCAGGGAAGGCAACAGAGGGTGGTGGTGGGTGGGGAGCTCTCACACCCAAGGGCAGTGACGAACGGTGTTCCACAGGGCTCAGTGTTGGGACCAGTGTTGTTTGGGATATTCATTGCAGACATATCATGGGACAGCAAGAGCAAGATCAGTCTGTTTGCTGATGATACCAAGGTAGGCGCGGTGGTGGATGACCTAGGGGGGATGGCAGGGTTTGCAGGATTATTGGCAAAGCTTGAAACCTGGTCAGACACCTGGCAACTGGGCTTTAATGCCAAAAAGTGCAAGGTGCTGCATTTTGGGATGAAGAACCCAAGGAGGAGTTACCAGCTAGAGGGAGTGCAGCTAGCCCAGAGAAGAGGAGGAGAAGGATCTGGGTGTGCTCATTACAGGGTCAATGAACAACTCGGCACAATATAGGAAGGCAGCTGCAAAGGCCAACAAAATGCTGGGTTGTATTGCAAGAGGTATATCCTTGAGGAGGGAGGAGGTGATTCTGCCACTATATAGGTCATTAGTTAGACCACACCTGGAGTACTGCGTGCAGTACTGCCATCCGTATCTGAAGAGGGACATTAAGTTACTGGAGGGGGTGCAGCGCAGAGCGACAAAGATGATCAAGGGGCTGGGGGACTTATCATACGAGAGGAGGTTGAAGGAGTTGAACATGTACTCACTGGAGGAGAGGAGAGACAGGGTGACATGATTGAAACCTTTAAATACATGAAAGGAATAAACAAGACGGGTACAGAGGGGCTGTTCAAAGTAAGGGAGGGGAGGGCCACCAGGGGCCATGATATGAGACTGGAGGGAGGAAGGTTCAGGAGGGAGATGAGGAGACACTTTTTTACAGAGAGGGTGGTGGCTGGGTGGAATGCATTACCTGCTGAAGTGGTATGCAGTAGAACAGTGGACTGCTTCAAATGAGGATGGGACAGGACAAGGGGGAGGGTTAATGAAGGAAGGGGTGGAGGAGGCAGCTGGCAGAATAAGGGGTGCTAGCTGCACAGACCTAAGCAGACTTGATAGACCTCTAGGCCTTTATCTGCTGGCAAATTTCGTATGTTCGTAAGGGAACAGCTGCATCACACACTGGAAAACACCTTCCTGCTGTTCTAAGACCTAGGGGTCACCTTGAATCTTCCCAAGTCATCCCCCTGGCCCAGTCAGAGATTACAATATATAGGGGCCATCCAGGGGTGAGCATTTCTCCCCTCAGACAGGGCAAATCAGCTAAGAGCGCTAGCTCGGAGGGTCAGTTCCATAAATCAGACTCCAGCCAGAATGGTCCTACAACTGCTAGGCCATAAGGCAGCCACCATTGTGACAGTACCCTTAGCTCGTCTACACATGAGGGTTCTCCAGTGGAACCTCAGGGTACAATGGAACCAGCATTTGGATGCTTTCGAGCAGCCAGTCCGGTTCTCCAAGGCAGTGCATCAGACTTTGGAGTGGTGGCTCACCCCCTTCCGGCTAGAGTCTGGTGCTCCCTTTCAAAGTCCCAGTCCTCAGCAGATCCTGACAATGGATGCTCTGGGACTAGGATGGGGCGCACATTTCAAAGACCGTCAGACAAGAGGGACGTGGACTCCTTTGGAACGCAACCCCCACATCAGTGTGCTGGATATGAGAGCCATTCTATATGCCCTACAGGCATTCCAGATGGTGGTCCTTCCAGGTCTCCTACTGATCCAGACAGACAACATGCCAGTGGTTTTCTACATCAACAAGCAAGGGGGTACACACTCTAATCCCTTTTGCAGAGAAGCCATGAGAGTCTGGTGCTGGGCAGTGGAGCACAACCAGGAACTCACAGCAGTTCATGTTCCAGGAGTACAAAACACCCTAGCCAACAGCTTAAGCTGCTCTCTGTCTCAGACTCATGAATGGGAGCTACTACAGGACATAGTAGATGACCCCTTCGAAAGATGGGGACTTCCAGAACTGGACCTCTTTGCGTCCCCACTCAATGCCAAACTGCCTAATTTCTGCTCGCTAGATCCAGGGCTGGTCTTTTTTGGCGAGATGCGTTGTCCCTCTCTTGGACAGGGAGATTCCTTTATGCCTTCCCTTCCTTCCCACTGCTTCAGAGAGTACTGCTCAAACTACAAGCGGAACAAGCCAGCATGATTCTCATAGTGACATTTTGGCCTCCACAGATTTGGTTCCCGGTGCTCCAGCAATTAGCAATGGAACCTCCAGTTCCTCTACCTCTGTCTCCTTGCTTGCTCTTCCAGGAGCGAGGTACCTTAGTACACCGGAATGTCAAGTCTCTGCACCAGCATGCATGGCTCCTGCAGACTTAGTCAGGGACAGGTATGGTGTGTCCACAAGGGTAGAAGATGTCCTAGTGGCTGCGAGGAAACCCTCAACCAAGGCCACATAAGCCATGAAATGGAAGTGTTTCTATGTATGGGCTTCATCCTGTCACTTGGATCCATTCACCTGTCCAGTGAATTCGGGGCTGGAGTATCTCCTTTCCTTGTCTGATGCGGGACTTAGCTGTTCGTCCATAGAGGTACACCTTTCTGCACTGTCAGCCTATCGTGTACCAGTGGATGGCAGGACCCCTGGTACAGATGGACCTGTCCCCCACCTTTCTGCGTGGTATTATGCATATTAAGCCACCCATGCGGGACACTATCCCCCCCATAGGACCTTCTATTCATATTAGAAAAACTTACATTGCTTCCTTTGGAGCCAGACGCAAGTTGCGAGCTATGCTTCCTTTCTTGGAAAGCGTTGTTTTTAGTTGCTATTACTTCAGCCCAGAGGATTTCCGAGGTTCAGGCTCTGATGTGTAAAGAGCCTTATTTGATTTTCCACAGGGACAGGGTTTCCCTGAGTACTAATCCTAAGTTTCTCCCCTAGGTGGTGTCCAAGTTCACTCTTAACCAGGACATTCATCTCCCAATTTATTACCCAGAGTACTCAAATAAAGGGGAAGCCTTGTTGAATATTCTGGATGTTCACAGAGTTCTTTGTTTTTATGTAGACCATACTAGGTCTTCTAGGAAGACAGACCAGTTGTTTGTGTCTTTGGCCCAGAGAATGTTAGGGGTACCAGTGACTAAGCAGATATTGTCCAAATGGTTGGTCAATTGTATAGTTTTCTGCTATCAAAAGTATGACAAACCTTTATTGGGACCGGTTAAAGGTCACTTCACTAGGGGTGTTGCCACTTCCTTTGCATCCCTACAAAAAGTCTTGGCAGCCGATCTCTGTACAGCTGCCACTTGGAGTTCCATCCATACCTTCGTTAAACACTACAGTTTTGACATTGCTTCCAGAAGGAGGGCGGACTTTGGCCTTGCTGTCCTCCAGGGACTGCGCTCTTAAGAGCGCTGGTGGTTTTGTTTGTCTGTAACTACCGCCCGTCTGACCTGGATTATATCAGTCCTAATAGTTGTTACATGCTGCAAGAGCTCTATCTCGAAGTGAGATAGTACAGTTACGTAAGAACTTACCATAACAGTAGATCTTTGAGAAGAGCTCTTGCAGCAGGTATGCTTTCCCTCTCACCTTCCCCTGTGGTTACATACTTTTTTCCTCTCTCTGGTGGATGTTAGAACCTCCTCGGTTCCCCGTCCTTTATGCTAGCCTGGTCTCCGACGGGCAAACTGAGGTAGTGCCAGGGGACCACCCCTTTATATCGTTGGTGACATCAGGGGTGGGGCCAGTGTTGGAGGGGGCGGTTCCCAGCCTTGAACTGCTAGGTAGAATTTTTTCTGTGAGGTCTTAGTGCCTGGCGGCATAGTCCTAATGGCTGTTACCTGCTGAAACAGCTCTTCTCTAAGATCTACTGTTATGGTAAGGTCTTACGTAACTGTACTTTCTCTACACACACTCCAAGTTTTTTTTTTTTTGTTTTTTTTTAGTTTAACCAGGAGTAGCACACTAAACTGAAAGCTTTTTTACAGGAGCGACCTGGGAGCACAGGGAAGTTAAGTGACTTGCTCAGGGTCACACAATATGCAAGTGGAAGCTGTGGGATTCAAACCCAGGTCTGGTCTGCTGGATGTCACCAGATTTGCAGCTCAGAGCCTTAAACCACAGTGCTATACTGCTAGTTCCTTCCCAGAGTGGTGTCAGAGTTCCACCTGAATCAGTTACTTGTGCTGCCTAACTATTTTGCTAACTTCCAGAATGAAGAAGAATGCACTCTTCATTCTCTGGATGTTAAGAAGATCCTGAAGTTTTAACTGAACAGAACTAAGGACTTCAGGCAGTCCAAACAGCTCTTTGTCTCCTTCGATCCTGGTTGGAAAGGAGAACTTGTCAGTCAAGTGCATATCTCTGCCTGGATTGTGAGCTGTCTATGCCACTACTATACTATGGTGCAGGTCAAGCTGGAAGGTCAGGTAAGTGCCCATGCCACCAGAGCAGTTGCCACATCCTTGGCAGAGGTTCGCTCTGTGCCTATTGGTGATATTTGCAGAGCTGTAACTTGGAGCGTAGTGCACACTTTTGTTAAACACTATGCTGTGGATGTCCATGGCCAGGCAGCATGCCACCTTTGGCAGGACTACCCTGAATGGATTTCAGTCCTGAATGAGCCCACAGCTCTTACCACCCTAGTCCAAGGAATTTTTTCTGAACTTGTTACTTTGACCCATTAGTGTTAATCACTGGTGAAGACTGATTTATGGAGGGTTTGAAAATTATATACTTACCATAATTCTTGATGTTTTAGGAATATCTTCATTATTGAGTCATACACCCATCTGCCATCCCCTAGGCTCACCAGTCCATTTATTGGTCTTCACCCACTTGTTCTTGGTTTGGGCTGTGGAGACACTGTGTTACTGGATTGTTCTTGTATGCATTTCCTCTGTTCACTCTGATAACAGAGGAATCTGGTCTACTTGTGGGCCAAGACAGCCACCCTGATTCTGGTGACTCCATACTGGCCCAGACAGATCTGGTTCCCTCTGCCTCAGCAATTGGTTTTGGAGCCTTCTGTCCCACTCTCTTTGCAGACAAGACTTCTGTCACAGGGCAAGGCTCTCTGGTACATTGAGAGCCTTTGATCCCTTTTCCTCCGTACCTGGTTCCTGAGGACATAGAGCTCTCCTGCTTTGGGGTTCCCCAGTGGCTGCTTCTGTTCATCTGACATCTCATAAGCTGTCTAGTAGATACGCCTACTTGCATGAATTTGTTTATTTATTTAAAAGTTGGTAACTGGGAAAAGCACACTGAGTAGACGCTCATTTCCAGGTGCGACCTTGGGGAAGGGAAATGAGGAACAACTTCCATAGCAAAACACGGGTACAAATTACATATCAAAAATATGTATATAGGCATAAAAAATACAATGGTAGCAGCAAATGGAGTGGAAACATAAAGGAACAGCATAACTACAGCAATGGTATGGTGGCTAGGCATAAACGAAACAAAGAGCATAGTGTATGCTGAAGTGGTGACTTTGCTTAAGAGCCTCAAACAAAAAGGGGAGCTGACAGGAGATGGTCAAGGCAGAGGACATGAGATTAGGAAGGGGACTTACAGGAACAGGAGGGTGCAAGGAGGTGTCTTAGTTGATATCTAAAGGCAGAGAGTGAGGAGGAGAGGCAGAGAGGGGAGGAGAATAGATTCCAAAGGGAGGGGAGAGGAGTAGGAGAAAGAAACTTGGCCAGCATATCAGTGAGTGTGGATAATGGAGAAGGTGCAGGAATCCCTGAAGCAGAGGGAATAGGAAGAGGAGGGAACAGGGGAAATGAGGGAGGATAGGTAGGGTGGAATGGATCTGAGCCAATATTTGGCGATGAAGGTGGCACAGTGGGACAGGAGACATGAAGGGAGGGGGAGGAGGGAGAGGGAGGAATAAAGGGAGCAGTGATGAATGCAGAGAGGAGAGCTGGTGGGAAAATGGCAGATAGCATTACCGAGGATATCCAGTTTAGCAAGGGAGGAGGAAGGGGCAGTACAGTACCATAGACCACATCAGCATAATCAAAGATCTGGAGGACAATTTTGGTTACCAGCTCCTGGCAGAACTGGAAGGAGAGGCAATTCTTGTTACAGTACAAGGCACCAAGTTTTAGGTAGAGTTTAGCCTGAATCGCATCGATGTGGATGGAGAGATTGAGCTTTCTGTCAAGCCAGACTCCAAGGTATTGAAGGCGCGGACAGCCTCCAGAGGGGGTGCCATCAGGCATGGAGAAAGCAGGGGGATGTGAGAGCCTAGCCAGTTTCTGACTGGTATCAGGGGTCTTAACGATAGTCTTCTTTGTGGTGACCCTGAGTTGGTTGATGTGGAACCAACGCAAGACATTGTGGAAGTCCTTTTGGAGTAGAACTTCCACACCTGAAGCTTAAGGGCCGGAGATGTAAATGACCATATCATCCTCATGCATGTGGATATGTGAAGTGAAACAGGCAGAGGGGAGGTCATTTAGGAAAATGGAGAACAGAACAGGGACCACAATGGAGCCCTGAGGGGCACCTGCTAGTATGGGAGAGTGGGGGACTGGACGCCGCCCACTTGTACTGACTGCTGACAGCCTATAAGTGGAAACGTTTTATGGTTTGGTGTACTGCCAATCGTCTGTACCCTTTTATATGTCCAGTCCGTCTAGTTATGGACTACCTCTTGTCCCTTACAGATGCGGCCTTTGGTTATTCCTCGATAAAGGTTCTCTTAGCTGCAGTGCCAGCTTTTCATGCCCTCATCAATGGCAAAGTGGTGGTCCAGTTTGAGGTATTCTACTTTAGCACCACCCAGTCTTTGATCTGGTTCTGGCGTGGGACTTTAGTATAGTTCTGGAGGCCCTTACTGCATCTCCTTTTGAGCCTGCTGCTACTTGTAAGCTGCACTTCCTCTCTTGGAAGATGTTTCTTGTGGCCGTGATATCTGCAAGACGTATTTCTGAACAGCATGCTCTGGTTGCGAAGCCTCCTTATCTTGTTTTCCACAAACATCAGGTTACCTTACTTACCAATCTTCATTTTCTGTGAAGGTAGTTTCTGAGCGAACACTAAGTCAGACTGTTGACCATCAGGTTTACTCTTCAGCTTCCATGGATAGTGAGAAACGTCGTCTGCACAGGCTTGACGTCTGTCAGACATCGTGTCAGTACATTGATTGTACTAAGGTTCATACAAAATCCTCTTAGCTATTAGCAGAGTTTTAAATAGCTGGTATAGCATAGCAAAATGCTACACAAAATAGGGTAATGCTAACCATTTCCAAAAATGCGTAGCAGTAGACTGTCAGCTATTTTTTTTTACAGCAAGTCTATGGCACAGTAGACAAAATTAATAAAATTATATATATTTTTAAGGTTTGCTAGCTGTTCTGGGCCAAGTGCTATGCATTTTACAGATGATTAGCACTTTCACGTGTAAAATCGCTAATCAATTTTTATGACTTATTTGATACCCTGATTTGTGACTTTTGCTCCCAGGATGGTGGTCTCTCTAAGCAGGGCCTTTCAAAATGGTTGGCTTGCTGCATTACTTTCTGTTACTAGAAACGTGGTAAGCAGCTTCCTTGGCCTATTCATGCTCACTCCACCTGTGGAGTGACTATTTCTGTAGCTTGTTTTCAGTTTGTCTGCTGCTGACATCTGTGCTGCTGCCACTCAGTGTACTATTCATGCATCCATGTAACACTGTAGTCTGGATCTCATCTCTCTTAGAAATGCCTAATTTGGCCTTACTGGTCCTGCAAGGCCTCCTTACTCAGGGTATTTAGATCCTTCCTACCTCCCTTGGTACTTGGTTCTGCTTGGGAATTGTTCCATAATGTGGCTTAATGGAGGGATATATCCTTGAAGAAGATAGAGTAGTTGCTGACCAAAACAGTAGATCTTCGAGAGAGTCTCCTCCATTGAGCCACAGCTATCCCTCCCTCATTCCTCTTTTTTCAGGGGGCAGATGGTTATCTTGCTTTCTCTCACAAACTAGTTCTCCTTTTATGCCCAGTCATGATCTTGAATCAGAACTATAAAATATAAAAATAGAACTATAAAAAAACGGCCCTATTGTACTCTATGGAGTGCTTCCCTGCTCTGTCTGTATTCTTACATCATAAAACGTGCTAGCACGGGAGGGTGTGTCTGAGAACAGGGAATTGCAAGAGATCAGGCTCTCAGGTCCACAAAGCCAAAATATGATCCCTTCCTTCCTAATATACTGGCAAGAAAAATTGATAAATTATGCAGCAGTGGACTTCAGGCCAGGGAAGGATCCTTATGTGGTTTTGGGGTGAGCTGTAGAAAAGGTGCTTTCTGAACTTGGTTTATTCACTGTTAATGAATCTTCCATTTGTGCTTGTGTTTTTACCTGTGCTGAAATATTTAACCTGGAAACCTTTTTTTTTTTCTTTTTCGCTTCTCTCCCCGATGGCCCCTTTCTGTTCTCCTCTGTCCCAGCTCCATCACCCTGGCATCCCCCAGGGCTTTCGTGGGTCCCTCTTTGTTCCTCTAGAGGTTCCCCTGTGGCAGGGGTGATGGAAGCCCCCCCCTCTTAACTTCTGTTGTGGACCAGATAAAATTAGGAAGGGACCTGCCTGAGTAACCAGGTGCAGGGTCTGCAAATCGGGCAGGCTGTCATCCTGCTTTTGGGAGTGGTTTCTCTTTTTTGTTCTGCACCCCTGGAACGTCAGCGTCAAGGGCACAGCAAGCACGTCCCCACATGAGCGTGTAGCACCTGCCGATGTCCACCCTCCCACTAACTGCTCCAACTGCACATCCACCTGTGGTTACTCAGGTGGCAGTACAGCAGCGGAGCCCTGGCCGTCCTCCCTTCCCTAGAGAAGGAGAGCATTCATTGGGATGCTTGATCCTTTCTCTCCCCCCCCCCCGGCTGACCCCTGCAGCCCCTGTTTGCTCTGGTGTGGGTGAGGTAAGGCACTGAGTGCTCAGCATTTTGTGCCACTGGGCTGGCTTGCAAAACTGTTTTTAGTAGCCATTAATTCTGCAAGAAGGGTCAATCAGTTGCAGGCACTTTGTACTGAGTCACACTCTAATTTCATGGTATTTGATTGGGATAAGGCGGTGCTTTTGACAAATGTGAAGTTTTTACCTAAAGTGGTTTCCTTATTTACAGATGTTCAGTTCATTTATTTTTAGTGGAAGTCTAAAACTTCCATGAGTCAAAATCTGGACGTCATTCCAATTTTTTTGGAAGTCAGAATACTTTCAGGATCCCACTTTTGGAAGTCAATATTCTAGGAAGGACAAATTTATGGATATTAATCTATTAATAGTAAAATATCATTTCATTCAGAAAAATCCATCATTTATGTCTTCCACACCTGCAGTTTTGGAAGTCATCTTCACACCTGGAAATCAATGACTTCCTCCCACTTTATTTTGGAAGTTTTTGACTTATTTTTGGAAGTCAAATCCTCTCAAAATGGAGTTAACTGAATCCCTGTTCATTTCACATTAAACAGGCTGTAACATTGCTTGTATTCTTTCAAAGCCTCACTCCACTGTAGGAGAGGAGAAACGTCACTGTCTGGGCAGGAAGAGGGCTTTTGTTTTCTACATGTAAAGGACTGAACAGTCCAGAATTGAAAACAGGTAGCTGTAGCTGTGTGTCTCTTAGTCCCTATACACACTATTGAATGTTTTTTTAACCATTTCTAAAACCAGTTTGAAGCATGATGTCCAGAGCATTCAGACTGCACTCTGACACCATACTATCCCGAGTGAGTTCCCAGGTAACAGTGCAACACTGATGCAAGGCATTGTGGTGCATGCTGGGATGCTCGAGATCAGGAACATCACCAAAGATGGTGGAAAGATGATCGCTTGCAAACTATTAAGATCTTATCTATGTATTTTTTGGTTCTTTTTCCTATCTAAGTTCAGTTGTTAACTTTGAAACCTGCACACACTTTCCTTAATTCGAGTTACAGCATGGCATCCAATAGCATACATTAATTGAATGGCCACTTGGCACTGCTCTCATCTGCTCTTCAGCCTTAAATCTGCTTTGGGGGGGATCAGGTGCAGTGCACCTACACTGCAGAGTTTGAACTTTTAACATTCTGAAGTTCTATCTCCGGGACAACACCTAAGGGCAGAGATGATGCAAACTTGTACAGCTCTCAAATATACGCTCTAGAAGAAACATCATTACCATGGTGAGTAATTTCTTCATCACTTCCCATCTCCAAAAAAGAATAACAACTTGTATTACTGTGTTCTTTGGATGTATGCAACTACAAGTTGCACTGGTGTGGAAAAGAAGCAATTCAAAACACTTATGGGTTTGCTCTGATCAAATCTTTTCTTCCAGCTGTGTGTAAGTAACCTTCCTCCATATTGTTTAGGTTTAAACACTGATTTAAATAAGAGCTAGTAGGAGGGGAAAATCTCCTGCAGTGTAGGATGCATTTCCCAGCTATAAATGGGTCCAAAACGGGATTTCATTGTTTTTCCTCCCCAGAAAATGTGAATTACCCCCATCCCATCACCACCACCACCGTTATGTTTCTAAAATTCTGTTTTCTTTCAAGACTCAGTTATTTCTCTGCTTAAGGTTATCAGGCAGCTATTCAGCAGCCCAGGGTTGGTTTCTGTACCTCTTAACTTTGTCAGGGGTACTCCCAGCCAATTAAAAACTCAATACAATTATCTAGCTTGTGTTGATTTTCTGGGAAGGAGGGGGAAATAACAGTTTGTGAATTGAAGATCCAGGAAAAAAGTATGTTTGTTAAACCTACCCTTTTATTACAGGTCGAAGAGAGTGCAAATGAGTGGTCTGTTCCGCACTGCTTTACCATCTACTCGGTTCAGAAAACCATTGTTGTGGCAGCCAGGTAAGCGCTATTGCTGATAGTGGGCTACAGGAATATAGTATGTGCACTGTGTAAACTCAAATGCCTCTCTTTAGTCAAAGGAATGAGGAAAGAGTCTGCTTGGTATAACCCTACCACAATTAGATTGTATTTACTATGTACTTGGTTAGGATAAGAATATTGATGTGGGAGTTGGCTGTGTGTAAATATCCTTATGCTGTTTTTGTTTGTTAGGTACCCAGTTAGGCTCTGGATAATGGGAGAAGACAACTGGGTACAAATCTTTCTGTGCCGATCTTATCTGTGTCAGTCTTCACCATTCATCACATATGGGTTCAGGGCTGGAGGTCATGACCCCGTGGGAGCTTTTTTTTTTTTTGGTAGGCGGAGCCGATGCACCATCAGTGCCACCCTTGAGGCTGATGTGTATCGTGGTGCTCTGTGCTGGCTTTAAGGTGCTGTCGACTCTGCCTGCCTTCCAGTTCTTCACCTCCCACCGTCGAGGTCACCTCGTGTGGAAGCTCTGCTGAACTTGAGGCCTACCGCCTACACAGTTTCGTTCTGCCGTTATTCTTCCGTCCCGCAGTTGGTTGGTCCCGTTCCTGCCTCTTCTAGTTGCCTACTCGACGTCGCTAGGTAAGATCTTTCCATTTATTTTTATTCTTGGCGGCGTCGAGTCTGTTTTTGGTGTTTTTTTCCTCGTAGGTTGGAGGGCAAGAAGACTTCAAAGATGGATGGCCCCCCATGCGGCGGTGCCCTTGCGGCCGAAAATTTTCTGTCACCAACCAGCACGACCGTTGCCTTACGTGTCTTGGCCCACTTCATGACATGGATTTGTGCGACGCCAGCTTCTCCATGGACCGCCGGGTCATCAAACAATGCGCATGGAAAGTGGGGCGAGTTCCGCTGACTTTCGGGGGTCAGGTGCGCACTCGTCGGGCCAAGCCATGTACTCTCGGTCTTTCCTCCGGGTCCCCTCCCGGTTCTACATGGACCAAGGAGGAGGGAGCCTCGGCTTCTTGTAGCCTAGCCATTGCCGAGGCTCCTTCCGCGGTGCAGGAAGCCCGTCCCGCTCCTTTCGGGAGGCGGGCGGGAGGTGATGCCAAGGCAGTCGCCCCTTCGGGGGTGAATTCTCCCCCAGTGTCGCACCCACGGTTCACAAGGCCTGGGTCAGCGCTGTCCTCGACGCTGTCAGTCGACACCGTAGTGGGCCTCGGCACCGTGGGCTCTGATGGAGCCATCATCGGCACCGGTTTGTCTCTCAGCGCTGTGGTTGCACTGCTAGCGGTGCCATGGGAGGCCCTACAGCGCCATCTTTGTCTTCTGTTGAGCATGGCACCGTGTCCGCCTCAGGACTCGGCGCCACCCTTGCCCTCTGTGCCGTTCACGGTGCTGTGGAGCTGGGCGGTGCCATCTGTGGTGCTGATGGCACCGTCAGAGCCATTGTTGATGCTGTCCTGGCGCCGCTTGCGCTGCGTGGGAGCCCGATGGGCGCGTGACTGGTTCTAACTCTGGGGCTGCTGTTCAGGCTGGAGCCATGTCCTCTGCGGGCACCGCTCGCAGTGCTGTGGGGGGGGGGGCACTGGCACTGGCTTGGATGTGGTCTCGGAGTCCAGCACCCCATTTGGCAGGGATGGCACCGGGCACCCTCCCACGGTCTGGCACAGGGCCTCGGCCTCTACCTCTTCAGAGGCAGAGTCAGGCTCTCAGTCAGACGAGCAGTCTGACTCCTTCAAGTTGACTGTTGGTGTGGGCAGCCCTGTAGTGTCCTCGACAAGCCAGAGTCAGCCCCCTTCTGAGGTGGGGTCAGTGACTGCCAAGACTGGGGTCAGGGGTGCTGACCAGCAGTCAGTGATGCAGGCTACCATTGCCCTGCAGCCCAGTCTTGGTGGGTTCACTGACCCCTCAGCAGTGGTACCCCCACCTGTGGTGTGCCTGGATCGCCCAACTTTGGGGCCGATCAAGGCTTCTACAGGAGGGGAAGGTGCTGCACCTGGATAGCTCCCTCGGGTGCTGGCCAGGGCTGTCAGCTACGTAGGCTGGCCCTCTCGAGGAAGAGGGCTCTCTCAGACTCTGAGGGGTTGAGGGGCATGGGCTCTGCACGGCGACCTTTTTCTGGGGCCCACCCAGGCTCTGGAAGAAGTCGTAGTGTGGATCTCCGCTCTTCCTCCTCAGTCTCTTTGAGGGAGCCCCATTCTTTTGAGGTAGGGGACTGTCCTTCTGGACCTATACGGCCCTGGTCGACTCACAGGGGGGATTCTTCCAGGCACAGCCAAGGCAGTACCGAAATGGGTGTTCAGCTGTTGGCTGTGTAGTCTTCCGGAGCACTTTCTTCTTCGGGTGCTCTTGGTCCACTCCTTAGCCCAGGCGGAGGTCAGCCGACATCTCTTCTCGGCTCTGTCCCCATCCCTCTACCACATTCTCCTGTGCTCCCAGGCATCCTTGGTCCTAGTGGGCCTCTCTCCTGGGAACAGTTCAGGGCTGTGGCTGCTCGGTTCCCAGCTTACGTCAGGGCAATGGACAGACAGGTTTTTCAACCTCCCCCTGAGCAGCCGCCCTCTGAGCAGTCGGTGCCCTCCAATTCTTCATCCCCCTCTTCTGGGGGAGAGGAACCTTCTGTCCACATCTCTCCAGCCGCTGATCTCGCTGAGTATCAGCATTTCCTCATGAGGACGTTGGAGGACTTGCACCTCACCTCTGCCACTGTAAGCAATCCGGCGCACTCAGCGCACACCTTTCTAGGCGATTTCAGCGAGGCCACCCTTGTGGTGCCTCCCTGGCCTGCTCCCTTTCAGGAGGCGTCATTATGCCTCTGGCAGATGCCCTTCTCTGGAATTCCTGCCCCTAGGGATCTCTGCCAGCAGTATTGTGCCCCCCCCCCCGGAGTCTCCAGGTTCCATGCCTCCTCCTCCGCAGTCTGGATTAACACAGTTGGACACAACTGATGGGCTTTGCGCCCTTCACCGTGACCGGGCCCCCAGATCAAGATTCCTCGGATTTTGACTTCTGGGGTAGGAGGACTTTCTACTTGGCACAGTTGTTGCTTTCCGTTTCTGCACATCAGGCCCACTATGTAGCCTATGACAAGTTCTTGTGGTCTAGGCTAGGTCAACTCCTAGCCTCGTTGCCTGACACAAAGCAAACCAGACAAGCCATTGCGCTCTCAGCACGTGGCCTGGAGCTAGCAAGGCACCAAGTGAGGGCATCCTATGATGCCAACGAGGTAGCTACCAGGGTCGTAGGGAAAGCGATTTTCACTAGGTGGACGGCATGGCTGCATCTTTCCCGGTTGTCACCTTTGGCCTGGCGTAGGGTGATTAACTCCGCTCACCAGAGAACCTATCTCTTCTCCCATAGAGCAAGATGGCGTTTGTCGGGGCAACTTCCTTCCCCCTCCGGGGGGGTTCCCGTCTCACTCTCCCCACTCTCGGGCCTCCCCAGGACCTGAAGTTTCTCCCTCTTAGTGTGTCACCCACTGAGAGCTAATGGACTCTGTCCTTTAGGGTGTTAAGAAAAACCCCTTCGGGGGGGCTCAGCACTCACCTATATGTGATGAATGGTGAAGACTGACACAGATAAGATGTGGAAATTACGTACCTACTGTAATTGTGATTTTTCTGGGTACTTCACCATTCATCACAACCCCGGCCTCCATCCCCCTGGGGCCCCAGTCTCTGGATCCACCTCCCTCTCAGTGTCCAGCCTCCCCCGCCTCCTCTCTTGGGGTGGGGTGAACAGGGGCACATAGGGGGATAAGGTTCTGGGGAGAGTGGTCAGCATGGGTGGCACTCCTTCTACAGTGCATTAGCCCACCGCTGTGGGGTGGGAGTTGGCAGTTGCCCTCCATTCTCTCCTCCTCCTTTTTCCCATCCATCTCATTTCTTTCTTGTCCCTTGGAAGACCTTTTTAAAAAAAAAAAAAAAGAAAAAAAAAATATTTTTCCTTTTTCACCAAAATATTTTTCCTTCAGAGAGTGTTACTCCCCTGTGCCCTGTCCTCCTTCCAGAATAGCCGACTGCTCATCTGGAGTTTTTGCCAGCTATTCTGTGCCTTGAATTCTGGCAAGAAGCCTTTGGCTACTCCTTGCAGTTCCTATACAATCTGGAGACGGACCAGGGTCTGGGATAAGTTACCCCTTCTCCTCACTTCCTACTTTCTAAAGTTCTTTACTCCTCCTCCTCTATCTCCTGAGATTGGGGCCCCTTCAATCCCTTTAGTTCCTGACTTTTCTCTTCTGTCCTCTCAGTTGTTATTTCTCCTTTTAGTTTTATATCCTTTCCTTTTTCCTGTCCCTTGGACTTCCTTGTCCCACCCTCTACTCCCTTCCTCTTACCTCTCCGGTGACTCAAAACTGGCAGGCAGGCAGAGTCAACAGCGCCTTAACGGCCAACCCACGAGTGTCACGCAATACGTCGGCCTCGAGGGTGGCATTGATGGTGCATCGGCTCCGCCTACCAAAAAAAAAAAAAAGAGCTCCCGCGGGGTCATGACCTCCGGCCCTGAACCCATATGTGATGAATGGTGAAGATACACAGAAAGATCACAATTACGGTAGGTACGTAATTTTCATATTCTGCTTGTTACTTAGATAGGCTATACATACCAGGAGGAGACAGCAGTGCATAAATCTCCTCTTGCTCATTCTGCTTGCCAAGTACCAGTTAGGATAGGAATACGGTTTAGATAGGAGTATGAGAGAAGACAGTTGTGTGCAGGGCTCCTTGTACCGAGTCTGCCTGTTATGTATGTAATTATAATAGTGGTCTGCCACCCTGGAGGTGTATGTGGTTTCAAGAAAAATTTCTATCCCCATGGAGGGGGCTTCATTAAAGAAATACCAAATTAAAAATACCCCATTAGTGGAAAGCATCATGTGAAGTACAGTATATGCAAATCCTTATGAAAGACCTAAAGCTGACTTGCCTTTGAACAGGACTAAATAGTGGCAAAAAGCTTCACGAACAATCTGCAAAAATTGAAAATGGCAGGCACAGACATGGGTTCTGTCTATGTTAGAAACACAAAGCATCGACAGAAAAGGACCACAGGCCCATCTAGTCTGTAGTTAGGACGCATTAGTGTGCCACATCTGTATCTCAGCCCAGGGAGAGGGGACCCAGCCATATAATCTCAATTGTTTAGGTCATGGTGAGCCCAAAATAGGAAAGTACTTTAAAAGGCAAGAATCACCATTCACTGAAGCAAAGATTACCCTGGAAGGCATTGGCGATGAATACAAGTTTTATAGACATAGCAAATTGCTTTTAAAAGTCATTAAAAGACCCATTAGAAAAATAGAAACCATACTACTGCCACCACACCTCATTACTCATTGGAGCGACGTTTCAGTAGTTGGATTGGCTACCTGATGAAGGCATTACTGCTATACTAAAACATTGCTCAGATGGGCCACGAGACGCGGCGGCAGTTTAATCAGGTACACGTTTGTTAGATTATTATTATTATTGTGTAAATGCATGTGCAAGTAAAGCTTTTTGAATATGTTTTCCTGCTGGTGTGGCACTTTCTGAGTTTGTTGAGTCCTTGGAAGTAAATCTTCCTCAGCCAGTCCTCCCAGTGCGAAATGCATGCTCTTTTGCCATCTCTTCTCCTACCTGATCCTGCACCTCACCCACCTTACTCTCTGTCCCTTGCTGTATCCCCCCCCCCCATATAACTTCATGCTCTAGGTCCTACAGCCCTCAGCTCTCAATTGTATATGTCCAGCAATAATGTTTTGTTTCAGTTAATACCTCGTGCTTATACACACTATTGTATATATTGTTCAACTACTGACAATTTTTTTCTGTATTGTATTACTTCTTTGCTTTATTGCACTGTCTCTGTATGTTCTTTGACCCCTGGTGGACCCTGAAAAAGGGAATGTAAGTGCCTCAGTGGACTTACCCGGTCACCAAACTCAAATAATAAATAATAATTATCTGGTATCCATCCATACTCCCCTTCTCCGGAAAGAAAACACAGAAACATGTCTTGGAGGTAATGGCCTCAGCCATGCATTTATTGATTAACAATCCAGACTGACAGCAGCATGCGCACCCAGGAGGATCAACTGTCCGTGGTCGTAATGGTCAAGGCTGCTTGGCCACCCCCATAAGGCGCCGTTAGTCTTGCAGTACAGCTGTACTTGCTGACTGGGAGGGGGTCATGAGCCCTTCGGAAGAATTCAGCTTGTCACCGCCCCTTAACCACTATTCCATGTCATAGTGATCCTCCCGAGAGGCCAACCGTCACTGCGACAACTTGACATTCAGTTTACCCTGACTATTTAGTCTTGCCTATTTGATTTCTTCCGCTTCTGACTCTGTTTAACTCCCTTTTGGAGGAGGTGAAAAACTCTGTTGCAGGGAAAACTGGGAAAAGCCACTCCTCAACCCCTAGTGCGGTCACCCATGATGGGTCAAAAGAGGGGCCCTAACTGCCTGGCTCCACTACCCTGCTTTTATGAGAGTGGGTGGTTGGGTGATCCTTGAAGAGCGAAAGGAGAAAGAGGAGGGACTGCTGGCTACAGTCCAAGAAATTCCTCTTTCTCCTTCCCTATAACAGGATGTGACCCCCCCTCACGAGTGAGAGGCCTTGGTGGTCCTCTGTCCAGTCCCTGGACCCTCCCTAGCCCCCTCTGGACCACCTCTGTCTTCCCCCTCCCACCTCCTTTCCAAGTCCAGGGGAAGATGGTCCCAGCAAAATACGGCTGCTGCCATCTGTTGCAGCCTCTGTATTTCCTTGATTATCAACTTTAGGTCTGACCTGAGAGCGGTTTAATTCCAGCTGGAACGCAGAGAGGCAAGTCTGATCATCAAGGTTTTTGGTATATCTGTGAGAAAACTGTAGTGGTATCATCAGCCTTTAGAAGTGGGCCCTGCTCAGTGCACAGAGGAATGCTGCATGGTCCCTATTCTCATTAAGTCATTGGCATTTATTGGATATGCTACGTTCAACACGATTAGACTGTCAACTGGAGTCATGGTGTCGGGAATTGCAGCTCAAAAAAGCTGATTGAGTTCTTCAGCAGTTGCACCTCATCTGTAGCCTATCTCATAAGCCTTCCTTCAAAGAAGAAACCCTGTTCTGGCCCAATTTAAAGGAAATAAATAAGTAACTCTCCAGTGTGAAACTGACAGTCTTCCAAGAATCAGTCTTCACCATTCATTCCCACTTATGGGTCAAAGACCGAGGTGCTAGGACCCAGCAAGAGCAAAGCCTTTTGCAGCCTAGGGGACCGACGGTGCTGGTGCCGCCCATGAGGCAGACGTAGTGACATCGTGCTTGTGTGCTGACTAGTAACCAACACCGGCCCCCTTCCTTCCTCAGTTCTGTTTTTCCCGCCATTGAGTGAGCACTGTGGGAGCTTCGTTGCCAAAACTGTTTTTTCTCTTCCTCAGTTTGTCACCACCATAGTTCAACGTCATTCTTTCTTGGCCCCATTTTTCTCCATGCTATTTATTATTTTAATGCTAGGTTATGTTCTAGTCTGGCAATGAACTCTGTTCTTTCTTTATTTTCATTGTTTCTTCTGAGTCGCCATGTCTGGTCCTAAGGAGCACAAAGGTAAGATGGTCAAGCGGAAGAAACATCACAGTGACCTTCCTGTGTTGATGCTCCTGTGGGGGCTATATTGCCGTTCAGGATCAACATGACGACTGCTGGGCCTGCCATGGTGCTGACCATGATATGGATAACTGCAGCATATGTTTCTCCATGGACTACTGCCCCCTCGAGAGGTACGTATGGAACTGAGACCATGATCCACCCACCTTTGGAAGTAGGCATTGCACAAGGGGTGCCAAAGTAAGGTCCCTGGGCTCTTTCCCTAATCTTCTTCCCAGTACTATATGTACTGAGGAAGACCAGTGCATTCCCTGTGCGTGTCTCACTGAGATGTCGGAAGCTTTGGGGTTGGGCTCGGGTGGACAGTCTGCTTCCTCCGGGAGGCTGACTCAGCACCCCTCCCAATCTGTCCACCATTTGGGGCAGTGGATTCTCTCAGTGATAAGGACAAAGCTATACGCTCATTCTACACCAGTGGGTACCTCGGCATTGTGGCCTGGTGCTACCTTAGCTCCTGGTACTAAGGCTGGTACCAGTGAGCAGGGTGGCGCCAGGCACAACACCAGGCCCCCTTCTGGCACTGTACACAATGCCAGAAGAGGGAAGGGTTCCAGAGCCAACTCTATCATAGACCTGAAGGTCACTGTCATTTTTTCCTCCTAGTAGTTAGATAACCCGGAGGAGGATGATGGTGCCGACTAGGTGAAGGCCTTCCTGGGCCTGATTCCGAGCCTTACTTGGGTCTGGGCGCCACTTCTGGAGTTTCCCCTCTGTCACCGGGGACAGTGGAGGGATCCTTTCCAGCACTATTTGTGGTACCAGCTTGGGTTCCGATGTTGCTTCCTTTGCCAAGTCTGGCTCTGGTGCTACTCTCAGTACTGCGTCTGGGGCCGACTCTAGAGGAAGCTGTGGCCTAGAGTCTGGGCTTGGCCCGAGGTGGGAGCAGGGTTGGCACTGAGGAGGGGATAAGGTGTGAAGCACTAGGCTTGTGGTTCACCCCTTGTCCAGAGGTGGAGGAAACTCTGTCAGGGGTTGCAACAATAGTCCAGGGCTCAGCTTCTCTCTGGAACCATCCGGCTATGTCACTGGTGGGGACTGGGGCTGCCCCTTGGGGTGCATACAGCTCCGTTTTCCCCACTTGGGGGTTCCCCCAAGGCATCGTCTGAACTGGTCTACTGATATTGGTTGTTCACAGATGGGTGAGTTTGCTGGGTCTTCCCTCCAGGTGAAGTCTGTGAGGTCTCCTTAGCATTCTTGCAACCCTGTCAGAGAACCTGACCTGGTTATCCTCCTCCCCCCAACCCCTTGCACTCCCAGGTATTTCAGGTCCAATGGAGCCCAATGCCTGGGAGCAGTTCAGATCAACTGCTGGTGAGTTCCACCAGTACCACCGTAGAGCAGATCAGGCTCTTTTCAGGCCGGAAGGTCCTGCACTGTCATTGCCTGAATCTAGCTCCTCCTCTCCCACTTTCTTCTGTGAGGAAGAGGATTTTGAGGTCCAGCTCTCCTCTGATGTTGAGTACTCCTGGTACCAGTGGGGATGAGGATTCACCACTTTGTAGGTTACAGTTCTGCTACCCTGGTGCTGTCTTCCCTAGAGAATACAGTGATGACACTTCTGTTGTTTCTCCGTGGCCCTATCCATTTATGGAGGGATCCAGGAATGTCTGGCTCCATCCGTTTGCCCCCGGCAGCCCTAGGGACATCCAGAACAGGTATTACCTTCCTGTGGGGTCTACAGCCTCTATCCCTCATCCCACTTTGGGGATTTTGGTGCTGCAGAACCCCTCTGGGCCTAGACACCTGTCCCCCCCGACACAGACTCTGTGGAGATCGATGCTTGGAGTAGGAGCATTTTTGTGGTAGTATACACCATGATGTGCATTTCTACGCATCAGACACACCAGACAGCTTATGGCAAGCACCTGTGGGCAATGCTGAGTCAACTTTTGGCATCTGTGACAAACTGTGAAGCAAGCAGGCAGGCCATTTGCCTTTCCGCCCAGGGACTGGACCTGGCAAGGCATCAGGTGAAGGAAGCCTTATGATGCCAATGAGGTAGCTTCAAGGCTGGAGGGAACAGCAGTCTGTATTCAGTGGATGGCATGGCTTCACCTTTCCCTGTTAGCACCCCTGGCCTGGCATAGGCTGCTCAACTCGCATTTTCAGGGCACCGATTTCGTCTCCCTCAGGATCAGGGGTGAGCTCTTGGGGCGCCCTCCTGCTCCCAGACCACGGGAGCCTCCGCCTGCCCCTGACCAGTCTCAGGTCCCACTGGACCTGTGAAGAGTCCCTGCCCCCCTGTGGTTATCCTCCACAGAGGACTGAGAGAAGAACTGTTTCCCTCATGGTGAGTCAACTCCTACTGTTTTTTGGGGGAAAGCCTGATACTCTGACCCATAAGTGAAAATGAATAGTGAAGATTGATTCTTGGCAGATATGAAAATTACATGCCCACCATAATTGTTGATCTTCCAGAATATCTTCACCATTCATTCACACGACCACTCTCTATCCCCCACTCAGGTAAGAGTCAGGGCCTCTGGACAGCTTACCCTGTGTTTTTGGGCACATGGCACCTCTTGCTACTCCCTCAAGGCTCCCCACCTTGGGGGATAGCCTTGTCCTCTCTATAGCAGTTAAGCTCTGTCACCTACTTTCCTGTTCCATTTTTTACTTGTTAAAAAAAATAGAGAAGAGAGTCTCTACCCTTTGTTCCTTAACATTAAAAAAATCTTTAATTAAATGTAACCCCTAGGTGGTGCTATCCCAAGGGCTACTACCCCTGTCTGCTTGGCTAGTAGCAGGTTAAGGGGCCTGGGTATGAAACGGATGCCTCCACCCGGAGGTCAGGGTTGTTAGTGGTCAAGCTAACTTGGGCACAGCCCTCCGGGACACTGTAATCCCCCTCTTTCCCTTCTAGTGGCCTGAATAGTATACAATAATCACTTTCACAATGACCCTTATTCACCAGGCAATTACCAACACTGTTTGCACTTACCACCAGGGCTGGTTCCTCTAGCTTGACCCTGGGGACCCCCTGTAAAACAAGGTTAAGCACAGCAAATAACAGTACAATACTCTTGGCACAAATTGGAACCACAGTCAGGTTAAATGCAAACAAAGTTAAATATGATTTATTCAGGGGACTTGAACAAGGAAGGGATGTAATCAGGTTGATTTGCTTAAAAGCTGTATTAATTAGACAGTTATGCATGCAGTTCAGAGTCCCTATACAGTCACACACTCTGGGTACCCAGGTAGGAAAATGGTGGGCTAGCCAGGAACATTGCAGCTGGTTGGGGCTTTGTGATGGAAGAAAGCAACATGCACAACACACACTATTTGTAATCTGGAGCTGGAGGGCTCAGTTTGTGAAAGAAAAGGCAACAAGACAATCAGATGGCAACACTTTCAGATTTAGCTGTTGTTGCAGGGAGCTACCCTGATGTTTACTCACGATACCCAATACTGGACACAGGCAGGATGAAATCGAGACTGCAGGCTGTTGAGCTGGAATGCCCGGAGAAGCAGGGCCCACACGAATCACCGAGGCGTCATTCCTGTTCAAGGCGTTGAGCAGGGGGTTGATCCCCAGGCCTGTCTCTTGTCGATAACTTTCTCTGCGTAGCAGATATTCTGGCTGAGCCAGTGTAGCAGGGCCCAGGCAAACGGAAATGGATACGGATTTAGTCCGTGGAGCTGGATACAGCCTCCAGCAAGCAAAACACAGTTCAGACACACAGTAGGAACCAAATCACGACCCACTGTAAGCATACAGCACATTCACATGTAAAGAAATTCCACTGTACCAGGCAAATGGCTCTCCGATCACAATTACAGAGTCTCTGCACAATCTGGGAGTTCAGAGGTAGCTGGAAGTCCTGACAGGCCGATCACATTCAGCAAATCTTGGGTCTTCTTCAGGTTAAAGCCTGGTCACAATTCAGTGGCTTAATTTGCTCTCCAAATTCGGATTCAGTCCGAAAAAAAAGCACAAGTTCCCTCTCAGGAACAACAGACAGGCATGCAGGCCAAACTCAGACCTTTCCACAGTTCTCCCACGCGAATCCACTATGGATTGCTGCTCCAGCTGTTACTTCTTCACTTCCCAACTTGGATCTAACTGAAACTGCAAGCAGTGTGGGACTTTCCCCAAGGTCCAAAAGGTTTGGTTGGCTGATCTGTCTGTCAGTCACAAAAAGGGCTCCCCCTCAGCTTAATTATGACTGCAATCCAAGCAGCTCTTAAAGAGACAGTACACAGAGGCTATACAGGCACTGTCTGGCAATACATTTAAACTGCAGAACACCAGCCTGGCAGTGAGCATTTAGGCAAGCTCAAGGAACAATTTTCAGGAACCCCCATTTGTAGGGGGGTTACATAAAAAAAATGTTTTTATATTTTTTCAACTCCCATGCTCTTCGCTCCAAGTAGGATGTTTAGTATCCCCTAAAGCTGTGCTGCCTCAGTCTCCACCTTGCAAATACCTCCAGTTTCTTTGATCTTTTAGCATAGCCTCTCTATGAGGCACAGCCTACTCCTCCAGTGCTAAGTGGAGAGTGTTGCTAGGGAGGTTTAGTTTTATTCTTTCTGTATCTTCAGACTGTCAGGGTGTACGCTGTCCCACGCCTGGTACTGGGTCTTTCCTTTCTCCTTTTTCTTTGCTCTCCGGAGTAGTAAGAGGATAGTAGCAGTGCTTTTGGTCTTCTTCAGCTTATTTGCTATCTTTATGGATTTTTGTTTAATCTTTGGTTCAAACAACATGAAGTCTTGCTGTATTCAGACATAATGCAGTTAGCCCCAGCACTTGAACTGCCCCGGAGAGGAAAGAGTTAACTCTATGCAGAAGCATAGAACGTTGAGCTCAAGCTCGGTTTTCAAACCTCTGTCTATGGTACTTCTCAGTGTAACCGATAGCTTCTTTACTCTGCCTAACAGTGAAGTCGCTCCAGAGATTTCCTCTACTTGGTTCAGTAAAAGTAAAGCGTTCGGTGTAGACCGTATCATTTTTTGTTATTTTCGGATTTCCAGCCTCTGTCTATGGTACAGGTAGTGTGTAGATAGGTAGTGACTGTATTTTATTCTGTGAAAGAGTTGGAAATTGTTCTTTTCTTCGGTTTTTCCAGTTGGTCCAGTTTGGAACCGACCCATTCTGTTTACATTTATTTCTGGGAATAGAGTGGTGTTCCGGTACCGATCGATTTCAAAAGAACCAAGGTTTTTTGCTGGTTCTTTTAAAAAGCCCGTGACACGGTTTGTAACCGATCAGTTATTGTATTACCTGGCTTGAAAGCTGCAATAGGGTAATTTGTTAGGTTGGCCATGTCTGAGAAACCCAAGAAGAAAACCAGTCCCACTTGGTTTCAACACTGTACTGAGTGTGGGGAGGCCTTTGCTAAGGCTGACCCCACCTCATCTGTGTTTAGTGTCTGGGGTTTGACCACCTCAAGTCAGACTGCCAAATCTGTAAAAACTTTCCTAAATCCACTCTAGATAAAAGACTGTGTAGGCTGAAGGAAAGGGAGGCCGAGAAGTCCGTAGATCTGAATGGCCAGCCCAGTTCGGTTGCAGCCGAACCTGAGGAGGTGCTTACTGACCCAGGCGATACCGGGCAAAGGTGAGCCATCCCAAGGGGTCGGTTCCATCAAAAAGAAGTTGCAGCTGTTTGGATCCGTATCGCACTCTCCAACCACGGACGAATAGCCAAAGTGATTAGCATTGTTCAATCGCTTAGACCGGTTCCGTCCGAACCGGTACCGCCAGTTAGGCGGTCGGTTCGATCGGATCTGTCTCCTCCGGATTATGATCCAGATGCTTTTTATGAGGAGTGGGAGGGAGACGAAGACTATCCCGAGGATGATGATGATGATGACGATGACCAGGGGGGTCTGGATGTGCCCATTGAACTGGACATCTCCCCAGACAGGCCCTCAGGTGTCTCTCCTCCCAGGCTCTCTGAGTCCCCTTCACATTTTTTGTTCTGCAAAAAGGTGGCAGAAACCCTACAGCTTCCCTTGGTTGAAGCTGCAGAGGAGGATGAAGAGCCTGATTTTGTGGAAATGATGGACATCCCAGAGTCCAAAAGACTATCTATCCCTCTTCATAAATCCTTGGGGAAAAAGACACACAAAATTTTACAAACCCCTAATTCAATACCTCCTGTGGATAAGAGAATGGACAGGAGGTATTTGTTATCAGGATCAGCTGTGGAGTTCCTTTATAGTCATTGCAGCCATGTAGGGGTAGTGCAGGCTGCAGCCTGTGACAGGGCTAACACTCCTTTTGGCGTCACACCCCCCGGATAAGGACTCCAGGAAAGTGGATGCCATGGCCAAAAAACAGTATTTGGCATCCTCTTTGGGACTCAGGCAGGCTACTTATATGGCCTACACAGCCAGGTACCAGAAATCCAGATGGGATACAGTTCTGGAACTGGCTAAACAGGCCTCTCCCCAGCTAGCCAAGGAGCTGGAGGAGGTGGCTGCTGATGGAATTGAGGAATCCAAAATGCACTTTCATGCTGCTGTGGACTCCAGCGATGTGGCATCTAGAGTCATGGCTACATCTGTGTCTCTCAGAAGACATGCTTGGCTCAGATGTACTAGTCTTTCACAGGATACCCAGACTAAGGCTATGGATTTTCCTATAGTAGGTAACTCTCTGTTTGGGGAGCAGACAGAGGCTTACATGAAGAAAATGGATGAATGCAGGACCATGTACAGGAGTGCACAGGTCAAAGAAAGACAAGCCACTCCGCACAAGCAGCAGTCTAGGGGCAGGGACAGGCCCTTTCAAAGGCCTTTTTACCAAGCCCAGACCTCCTCTTCCTTCCCACAGAGGGGGTTCTTCAGAGGAAGGGGCAGGAGGGGGTTGAGCAGAGCTGCTTCCTCCTCCTCTCAGTCTAAGGCTCCTGCCAAGCAGACACCCTGATGTGTCAGCCTGGGTCGACTCCCCATTTCCAGTAGGAGGCAGGCTGCCTTACTACTTCCAGGCCTGGAAATCTGTGACCTCAGACAAGTGGGTCCTGGAAGTAGTAAGCCAGGGACTGGCCCTCAGCTTCAAAACATTTCCAAAAAAGAGGGCCAAGTCTTTTCCACCTGCATCACTCTCAGAAACCATTGCCCTAGAGGCAGAGGTTTCCTCTCTTCTAGCTCTCACAGCTATAGAGAAGGTTCCTACTCAGCACAGGGGAAAAGGACTGTACTCCAAGTACTTCCTTACCCCAAAGAAAACAAGGGAGTGGTGACCCATCCTAGACCTAAGGTATTTGAACAAACACATTTCAAAGCCCAAATTCAAAATGGTAACTCGGGGAATAATCCTTCCCTCTCTAAGGCCAAGGGATTGGCTAACATCTCTGGACCTCAAGGATGCCTACTTCCATATTCCTATTAGGTGCTCCCACAAAAAATACCTCAGGTTTGAGTTGCCTACAGGCCATTACCAATTCAGAGCTATGCCATTCGGCCTAACATCATCTCCAAGGGTGTTCACAAAGTGTCTTGCAGTAGTGGTGGCTTACCTCAGAAGACAGGGTATCACCATCTTCCCGTATGTGGACAACTGGCTCTTAGTGGGTCAGTCACCTTTACAGGTCAAGTCAGCTCTTCAAACTACCCCGAACCTACTCAGCTCCTTGGGGTTTCTTCTCAGTCTTCCAAAGTCTGTCCTCAAACCAGTTCAACTTCTCACCTTTATAGGCATAGAGTTGGACACTGCACAAGCAAAAGCCTTCCTTCTGCTGGCAAGAGTGAAGGCCCTAGTGGATCTCCCTTCCTCCTTTTGACCTCAGGTCTCCTGCCCAGCAAGACAGTTTCTCCAGCTCCTGGGCCACATGGCAGCTTCCACGGCAGTGGTGCAGGGAGCAAGGTTCCAGATGAGGGACATTCAGTTTCATCTAAGGTCTTTTTGGTCTCAAAAGATGGATTCACTTACCAAAATGATTCCAGTGACTCAGACTCTGGTCCAAGCTCTCCAGTGGTGACTGGACCAGGACAACCTCAGACAAGGGGTTCCATTTCTCCCTCAAGTCCCATCAGTAGTTCTAACTACGGATGCTTCTTTCCTAGGGTGGGAAGCCCACCTGGGAGCCCTGACAGCTCAAGGAGTCTGGTCCCCACAAGAGTCTCTCCTTCATATCAATCTCCTGGAACTCAGGGCAGTTTTCCTAGCCCTGCAGAGCTTCTCGGATTCAGTCAAGGGCAAGGTGTTCCAAGTCAGAACGGACAACACCACCACAATGTGGTATATCAACAAGCAGGAAGGCACTCGGTCCTCGGCCTTGTGCACAGAAGCCATGAAGCGGTGGTCTCTGGCCTATTCTCTTCAGACTTCTCTGGTAGCAGTTCACCTTCCTGGGAAGGACAACATACTAGCAGATGCTCTAAGCAGAATATCACAGGGACCCCACGAATGGTACCTGGATCCTCACATACTGAAGGTCTTCTCCAGGTGGGGCACTCCAGAGATAGATCTCTTTGAAGCACCGGACAATCAACTTCCTCTGTTTTGCTGCAGACCTCCAGTCCTGGGGACAGTTCCCCAGGATGCTCTCATTTTAGATTGGAAGAGCAGGTTTCTCTATGCCTTCCCTCCCTTCCCTCTGCTGTTCAGAGTTCTGATCAAGATCAGGACTCAACCCTGCACAGTGATACTGGTGGCTCCAGATTGGGCCAGACAGCCATGGTATCCTTTACTGCTGTCCTTGTCAGTGTCATGTCCCCTGTCTCTGCCCAGGACATACAATCTCCTGTTCTCCTCCCAAGGGTGGATCTGGTACCCCAATCTCCAGTCTCTCAATCTCAAGGCCTGGCTCTTGAAGAGTTAGAATATGCAGCACTACATCTTTCTCAGGGAGTTCTGGATATTTTGAAGGTCTCCAGGAAACCTTCCACTAGAAAAAACGTACAACTCCAAATGGGAAAGGTTCAGTATTTGGTGCTCTCAGAAAGGCATCCTGCCTGATTCTGCAGACATTTCCACAACCTTAGACTATGTAGTTCATCTGAATGGTCTAGGCCTTAGGCCTGCCACTCTGAAGGTTCATCTAGCAGCTGTCTCTGCATTCCTCTCAGCAGGGAAGGGCTCTTTCCTGGCATCTCATCCTGTTTTCAGAAAGTTTTTCAAAGGACTGGTTCACATTAACCCTCCCTTTAGGGAGCCCACTCTGCCTTGGGATCTTAATGTCTGCATAGCTCAGCTTATGTAGCCACTCTTTGAACCTCTGGCTTCGGCCGAATTGAAGTACTTGACCTGGAAAACTGTGTTCCTGGTAGCTATTACTTCTACCAGGCAGATTAGTGAGTTACAGGCTGTGTCAGTTGAACCTGACTTCATCTTCTTCCACAGGGACAAAGTGGTCCTAAGAACCAATAGGAGGTTCTTGCCCAAAGTGGTATCGGAATTTCATCTGAACCAGTCTATATCTCTCCCTGTGTTTTTCACTGATCATTCTTCTTCAAGTGAAAGGTTACACAGTCTGGACGTTAAGAGAACCCTTAGCTACTACATTGAGCATACTAAGGCACATAGAAATGACTGTCTTCAATTGTTTCTCACTTATGGTGAAGTGGGGAAAGGTAAGCCTGCCACTAAAAGAACTATTGCTAGGTGGATTGTTTCTTGTATACAATTATGTTATGACAAGTTGGGTAGAATGCCCCCTTCAGGCCTGAGGGCTCATTCGACAAGGGGTACAGCTGCTTCTCTAGCTGCGGCCAGAGATATACCTTTGTCAGAGATCTGTAAAGCAGCCACCTGGAAAACAGTACATACTTTTACCAAGCATTACTCCCTGGACATCCAGGCTAGGAGTGATGATAGGTTTGGCACAGCAGTACTGCAGAGCCTCTTCCCAAAGTAGATTCTACATTCCCTCCTCCATAGGGAACTGCTTGGTAGTCTGCATTATGTCTGAATACAGCAAGACTTCATGTTGTTTGAAGAAAAAATTACTCACCATAGTAATGTTGTTTATTCTAATGGAGTCTTGCTGTATTCAGACCTTCTCCCCCCCCCCGCCTCCCCTCTCAGAACCTGGGTTTTTGGGAAGTGGGCTGGCAGGTACAGTGTTACACCTCAGAGGTGTACCTTGTACCCTCCCTCTTGGGTGGGGTGGATGTTGTTATTATTTTTCTGGTGTTTTATACTTAAATATTGTCACTGCCTTTCCTTCTCGGGTTCTCAACTTGAGTCTTTTGGGCCCCCAAAATTTTTTTTGCCCTTTGGCTCTATGCTGAACAATTTCCATACTAATAGTATGTTAGTTAGTGTGCTCGTAAGAATCTGATGGTTACACTGAGAAGTACCACAGACAGAGGTTTGAAAACCGAGCTCGAGCTCAATGTTCTATGCTTCTGCATAGAGTTAACTCTTTCCTCTTCGGGGCAGTTCAAGTACTGGGGCTAACTGCATTATGTCTGAATACAGCAAGACTCCATTAGAAGAAACAACATTACTATGGTGAGTAATTTTTTTCTTCTGTCCTCTGTGAGCACAAGAACCCCCCAATCACCAATTTGGCTGTTCCATCCTAATTCACGGATGTCCCTAGATCTCTCTTAGACCAACCAGAGCTATATGCCAGGGCTGCTGCCGTCCCTTTACCTTTCTGCCCAGGTAGTTGCTAGGCTCTGACTCTTACACCCACTACCCCTGTGCCACTTAGTTTCTCTAATTTGGTAGTTGGGTTTTATTATTTTTATGATTGTATACCCTGTATCCTTTTCCTGTCTCTTGGGCTACAAGCCTATAGCCCTCTCTCTTTTTTTTTCTCTCCCACTAGTTTCTCTCCTGACAAACAACTGAGGAAGGGAGGGGATTGCGTTAGTTACTGGCCAGCCAACAAGCACAACGTCACTACATCTGCCTCATGGATGGTGCCAGCACAGATGTCGGTCCCCTAGACTGCAAAAGACAGCTCCCACTAGGTCCTAGCACCTCCAGCTTGGACCCATACGTGTGAATGAATAGTGAAGATATTCTGGAAGATCAACAGTTATGATGAGTACATAATTTTCATTTTCTTACAGTAAGACAGTTGTTTCAGGCCTCCTCTTCCTCATCCTCTACAAGACCAAGTCAGAAAAGAGTAATTACTGGAAATTACTGGGATGATGTTTCTATAGCCATGCTGTTCAGCCCACAAATGAAGGGCGTACTGAAGTAAATTGAGGAGTATGAAAGGCCATGAAGGTGGTCTTGCCTGTGACTACCTAAATAGCAGGCGGCCTCCCTTGTAACAGGGATAGCCCTCTGTATCCTTGTCCTTTCATAGCTGCAATAGGGGATGATGGCAAAAAAAAATGAGTCCTATGACAGTAAGCTCGTCGTGGCTGTGGTGCTGGTAAAGATGCCAGCTGACTCCTTTCCTCTACTAAGTGACTGGGGGTAAAGCACCATGAGCCATCCCCCTCAGTCCTTCCCCATCCTTTGTATCTGGGACTGCCTAACACCGATCTGCCAAAGATCAGTCTTCACCATTCATCACAAGTGGGTACAGCCAGCGTCACTGGACCTGGAGACCCGTGTTTTTCTTAAATAAGAAATAACAAGAATTCAATGTGTAATAAGAAATTCAAGGTATAACAAGAAATTCAAGTTATAACAAGAAATAGCAAGAAATTCAACATATAAAAAGAATAAATAAAAAAAACTCATGAATAAAGTGACAACATTACTTTTTGGAGCAAAAACTAAATAAATGCTTGCAGCAGATGTTGTTTAGGCTCCATTGTTACCACAGAGACGGTCCACAAGGAAGTGACAGTGGAATTCTTTCATTCACAAAATCTTTCAAGACCATAGCATAATGTTGCTTAATACAATGTAATATACTAGGAATGTGATTTCCAGTGTGTATATGGTAATTTTGAGGTAATTTATGAATGTAAATGTAATAACAAGAACTAAAACTAAATTTTCAATGAATAAAAAGAAATAAGAAATTCCAGAAAAATAAAAAGAAAAATTATAAAAAATAAAAAGAATTTCACGGGTCTCTAACTGGACCAAATGGGAGCATGTAGCTTTAAGACTTTGAGGAGAGGAGCCGACATCGGGGATGGCACTGCCAACTAGGCCGGCGCATAACGTGGCACTCATGGAGTGACCAGTAACCAACACTGACTCCCCTTCCTCCTCAGTTCTGTTTTTTCTGCCATGGATGCTGCATCCTGCTGCTTCGTGGGAGTGAAGCAGAGCTACGCCATCAAGAAATTCTTGGTTCTGTGCTGCTCACTCGGCGTCACTCAGTGTTCACTTGTGTTGTTCGCTTTTTTATTTTTGTTCACTAGTGCAGCACTGAGTCTTTTCTGTCTTTTTTGTTTATTGTTTTCCATCATCGGTCATGTCCGGTCAGGGGCGTAAAAAATTGTTGCTTAAGCCAGCCCTCCCTCCCCCATGCACTGGTGCCCCTACGGGAAGAGTAAAGCGTCCATTGGCCACTGTGACCAATGTTTTGCTTGCCTGGGTCGGCACCATAATATGGATATGTGCAACATGTGGTTCTTGATGGACTACCGCATTCCGAAGATCCACGCGATGAAGAGGGCGCCATCGCACCTGGGACTCCAGGTCCAGGTCCCTGGGCCCTTCCCCTAGGCCCCTTCCCAGTACTATACATACTGAGGGGGAGCAGGTGTCGGCCAGCTTCGGTCTTGCTGAGGTGGGAAGGCTGCACAAGGGGTCAGGTGGGCAATTAGCTTCCTCTGGTGGGTCAGTTGAGCACCCCTCACAGTCCGGTGCCTCCTTGGTGGTCCAGACACCCCTAGTGGTGGAGCCACAGCTATATGCTCGACCCGTGCTGGTGGGCCCCTTGACACCGTGGTCACACACTGCCTTGGCTCTTGGTCTTTTAGTTTTGGCCGGTAAGTGAGGCAGTGCCAACCGTGCGGCTGGGTCCTCTCCTGCTGCCACTTTTGTCACTGTGAGATGGAGGGTCTCAGAGGTTGCTTCCTTAGAGATCTCCCTGATCTCTTCCTCTGCCTCAAAGGAGGAAGATTGGGATGATTCTGATTGCCTTCCCCAGCTCCGTGGAGTCACAAGGCCTTTGGAATCGGGAGAACTGGAGAGCTCTTCTGCCAATGCCAACTGCGGTGCCGCCTCCCCGGTGTCTCTCAATGCTGCATGCAGTGCTAGGGACACTTCCGGTGCTAACTCCAGTGCCAGGAAGGGCGTTAGTGTCTTACCCAGTGCCAAGTTAGGGGTTGGCACCATCTCTGGTGCTGGTTTTTGTTCTGGTGCTGGACCTCTATTCTGGCACTATTGGCAGTGCTGAAGGGGTTATTGGTGCTGTTCACGGCCCCGACTCCCCTTACTCATTTTTCCTGATACCAGCTAGGCCTTCTTCAAGGGTCAGGTCCTCTTCTGGTGGGGTGGGGTAGGAGTGGGAAAGTCTGGGTCGGTGCCATGCTCCATGTCTCAAGCTCCACGGGTCTCAGCCAGGAGCCGGAGTACTGACTCTGGCCTTCTCTCTCTCCTGACCTGATTGGGCCTGCAGTAGATGGGGACAGGGGCTGCCCTTAAGGATCTGCACAGCTCCAGCTTCTCCACCAAGGAAATCCTCCTCAAAGGCCCCACCCTGTCTACCCCTTCATTGCTGGGTGTTCAAAGGTGGCCAAGGTACACCACCCCCTCCCTCAGGAGGGGTCTCCTGCCCAGTCTTGGAGCCCTGGCAGAGGGCCTTCCATGGTCCGCCTCGATCTTTCTCCTCCCCCACCCTCTCTGACAGGTGTTTACAGTCGCTCTGGGCCATTAACTTAAGAACAATTCAGGGAGTCAACTAGTGCATTTCTCCAATACCTTAGGGCTCTGGACCAGGCAATTTCTTCAGCCAGAGATCCCTGCACCGCCACACTCTAAAAGCAGCCCTCCTTCTCCTCATCCCCGTCTTTCTCCTCTGTGTAAAAGGACTCATCTGTCCACCTCTCCTCTGGCGATGATGGCACCTCCTATCGGCGCTTCCTCTCAGGCCTGTTGAGAGACCTTCACCTGGACCACTTCACAGTGTGTAGTCCTGCCCGACTGACGCTGGCCCTCCTTAGAGAGTTCAGTACTGATGCTACCATCATACCTCTGTAGCCTCGACCATTTATGGAAGTGTTGCAAAACATCTGGTGCCATCCCTCTGCCCCCTACCCAGCCCTGAGGGACATCTAGTGCAGGTATTGCATAGCCCTGGGGTCTCCAGGAGCCCTGCCCCACCCAACCTCTTGTGTGGAGCTCCTTGACACTCCTTCAGGACACCGTCACCCAGCGTGCGATCACCCCTCTGACTCAGACTCAGCTGAGTTTGACCATTGAGGCCACAGAGTCTTTTAAGAGGCACACTCTCTCATGTGCATTGCTGCACACGAGACCCACATGGCTACCTATGGCAGGTACTTGTGGACAACGCTAGGGCAGCTTTTAGTATCTATGCCAGATTGTGAGGCAACCAGGCAAGTCATTAGCCTTTCTGCGTGGATGAAAGTGAGGTAGCTTCCAGGCTAGTGGGAACAGCGGTCTGCATCAGGCAGACAGTATGGCTTTGCCTTTCCTGGTTGTCATCCCTGGTCCAGCGAAGGGTGACTGCCTCACACTACCAGGGGGGCCCAATTTTTCTCTCTTAGGGCCAGGCGTGAGGTAGCAGAGCACCTTCCATCTCCCAGGTCAAGGGAGCCTCTGCCTGCCCCTGATCAGTCTCGGGTCCCAACAGACCTGTAAGGGGCCTCTGCCTCCCGGTGTTCTCCCCCACAGGAGGCTGAGGAAATAACTGTTTCCCTCAGGGTTGCCAATACCACCCCTGGTGGAGGCTTGGTACTCACCCACCTGTGATGAATGGTGGAGATTGATCTTTGGAAGATATGAAAATTACATACTCACCATAATTCTTGATGTTCCAAGATATCTTCACCATTCATCACAGCTTCCTACCCACCTTCCCCTCGTGACCACGTTTCTGGGCAGTGCCTTCTCCCTGTTTGCCTTCCCCCCAACTGGGGGCACGTGGATGGTGGTAAACCCCCCTGTGGGAAATTGTGTTCTATCAAGCAAGTAGATTCCATCTTCCTCCATGTCTCTCAGTACCTGGGGGGAACGTGAACTGCTGCATCTTTTTTTTTTTTTTTTTTTAATTTATTATAGTTTTTCCTGCCACTGACCACCTGGTACCTCAGCCCAGTCACAGACCCTGGAACTTCCACTCTCACTCTGGCCGCGACTCCCTTATACCCCCTGGCTTGCCCCCCAGGGCAGGGTTGTGGCACTGGCTCTAAGTGCTGCATCTGACGGGATAGGTCAGGGAGTCGGCCCAAGAGCTAATTGAAGCTGAGGGTAGGCTTCATCAAGGGTGGCTGGCAGCGCTTTTCTAGACTGCCCCAGGGGCGGGGACGTGCAATGACATCCAGCGTTTGCCCTGCCACATGCTGGTGCCAGTCGCCTGTGGTTCCCCCAGCTTCTGCCAGGGGTTCCTCGGGCACCAGATGCTCTACCCCCCCCCCCGGAGAAGGAGAGCAGTCTGAAGGACACTCAATCCTTCTTGGCCGACCTCCGACTCCCCGTGTCTGTTCCTGATACTGGGTCGCCGACGTCGCAAGCGGAAAACCAACCGCTGCGCCGGTTGGCAGGCGAACTGCTGCATCTTGCCTTCCTTGTTTGTCTGCCTCTAGGCCAAGAGGTCCTTGACATAATTCTGAGCTGTACCAATGTATATTTCTATACCCCCACTCCCCCTTCCTCTTTTAATAATCTAGGGAACTCCTTGCTGGGAATTCCCGGACAAAGACACTTATCTCTTCAGCAGACACACTCTCGAGGTGGAGGAGGAGGAGGAGGGGTTGTTCTCCTGCAGGTTATCTGGCTGTTGTCAAATCATCTGGGCTTATTTTACCCCCCTACTTTTAGAGCCAAGGTGATAGCCCTATCTGTGGGCCCAGTTGTTACATTTCTCCGTCTTGGGGAATCTCACCTGGCTTGCCAAGTCCTCTTGCTATTACTTCCTCCCACAGCTCCTCCTAGGAGACAGCACCCCCTGTCTGTCTAACGCAGGACCCCTTCTCGGTCGGGAGAGAAGTTACTCCTCTGCTCTCTCCTGGAGATGGGTTGTACCTAATTACCATTGCTCTGAGTGCAGATGGCATATCTCCTCCCAATATCCCCATGTTAGGGTGTATGATTAATTAGGCCCTCTCCTTGAGGTCCTCCTCTAGGCAAGGGTGAGATCCAGTTTCTATCCTGCTTTGCTCCTGCAGAGGGGCGCTTTTCCTTCAACTTCCTGGCAATCCTCTGTATGGCTGAGCCTCTGGTTTTGGGTTGCTGTTTGTGGTTCCCTCCTTCTGGACTTGAATGGACACAACCCACCTCTCTCAACTCGACCAAGAAGGGATCCTGTCTTAGTCTCTCTATTTGTCTCTTTCTCTTGCCGTCGTTCTCTTTCACCATTGGCCTGCCTAAAGACTCTGGTCATTGTTGACCTTGAAAGTACTCACTCAGAGTTCTCTTCTCTTTCTCTCTAGTCGACTTACAGTTTAGTTTTTGCTTCCTTTTCTTTCCCTTCCTCTTGGGCTACCTTGCCTCACCCATCCCCTTTCTCTGTACCTATCTTCCTCTCCTGCAGCCAGAACTGAGGAGGAATGGGAGTTGGCATTGGTTACTAGCCACTCCATGAGCGCCACGTCATGCACTGGCCTCATGTTTGGCGCCGTCTCTGACATCAGCTCCCCCTCCTCAAAATTCTCAAAGCTACGTGCTCCCACGAGGTCCAGCACCTCCGGCTGTACTCACCTGTGATGAATGGTGAAGTTATCTTAAAAGATCAAGAATTACAGCGAGTATGTAATTTTCATTTCTTGCCTTAGTGTTTTGAAATCATTGCTGACTGATGGGGGTAACAGAGGGACAGTGGTATCTTGTTACACTTTGTGTCATATCCGCCCTGTATGATCCAACTTCCTTACTGGGCATATTCTCCAAAACACCTGCAGGTGCTCAGAGAGGAGGTTTAGTTGCTATTTCAGTAGAATGCAGTCCAGTGTGTTGTGCCAACCACAGTCAACAGAGGGTATGTGTCTCATTCTAACCCCAGTAATGCTCAGGATATTCATAACTTTATGCATTTCCTGGTCACAAAGAGGACAAACGGCTGGTCCCCCTATTGCAGATCTGTGCAGTCTGAACCTCTATATCAGATGCCAGAAATTCAGGATGGTATCATTAATGCATGTGATTCCCACCCCCAACCCCGTTGGCATTAAGGGACTGAATCTGTACCCTGAACTTGTAGGATGCTTATTTTCACATGAAAACATAGAATTTGTCAGAAATGGACTGCTTGGCCCACCCAGTCTGCCCAGATGTCCCTACCTACTTTACTAATATTCCCCTATGTCTGTCCCATGCATGCTTGAATCCCCTTTTGTTTTCACCTGCACCACTTCTGCTGGCAGTCTGTTCCAGGCTCCTACCACTCTTTCACTGAAGTAGTGCTTCCTCACATCCCTCTTAAAATTCCTCCCCACCAGCTACATCATATGTCCTCTGGTCTTGGGTGTTCTTTGTCATTAGAAAGAGACTCCTCTCCTATACCTCGTTCACCCGTGTGAGGCATTTCCGTTGTCAGCTACTGCATTTTTGACTGAATGAGCTATTCCAATTCTGAGTGATGCCATTCGGTCTCTCCACAGCACCACACATCTTCACCAAGTAACTGGCAGTGGTGGCAGTCTACCTTCACAATGAGGCATTCACATATTTCCCTGTCTGCATGATTGGTTGCCCTTGGGACTCCGACAGCTCTCCAGGAAGTTGTAGAGACCTGCTATAATCTAGGGTTCATCCTGAGTCTGGAGAAGTGGAAGCTGACCCTGTCCCCGTATGTGGAATTCATGAAGTCAGGGCTCAGCTAGACTCTGGGGAGTCTCGAGCCCGGCTATCACCACAGCAAGCTATGGATCTAATGGGGTGTTCCTGCTTCTTTTGTTGTTGTTTTTTTGTTTGTTTTACGTATAGTTTATTGTTCTAGTAATGATCAATTATCAAGAAATTCCATACATCTAGAACATCAATTGTTAAATAATTTTGACTTGTTTCAATAAACCTTTATAGGATGTGGTATTGTATACATCAGTAAATCATTAATACTGACTATTGCAATCACAATAAAGATAAAACAGTGCAATATTTTGTCCTGTAAATGCCGTGATGAAATACTTGCTGTCAGACTCTGGTCTACAGTGTTTCTCACTTTAAGTGCATTTAGCCACTGTGTCAGCTTTCCATGCCCCTACTGAGGGTCATGTGGTTGCCCAGTCAGCGGTGACTGTACTTTTCTGAGAGGTATTCTGCATATGAAGCCTCCTATTCACAATCCAGTCCCACATTAGGACTTCAATTTTGTGCTTGAGAAACTGATGTTGGCTCCTTTTGAGCCAGCCTCGAGTTGTGGCTTATGTTTCCAATCATGAAAAATGTTATGTTTAGTTGCAGTCACTTCTGCTAGAAGGACTTCAGAGCTTCAGGCTCTAGTGTGTGAGCCTCCTTATTTGGTTTTCCACAAAGACAGTTTCCTTGCATACAACTCCTAAGTTTCTACTGAAAGGGGTATCTGAATTTACACTGACTCAAACAAGACACCTTCCTGTTTGCTACCCTGAGCATGCTAATCAGGGTGAGGCACTGCTCCATACTTTGGATTTACATGGAATACTCAGATAATGTGTTAATCGCACCAAGGACTGCAGAAAGTCCTCCCAGCTTTTTGTTGCATTCGCCCCTGGGAAAGAGGGTGCTTCTGGGTCTAAACAGTGCCTATCCAAATGGCTGGCATATTGTATTACATTCTGTTGTAGGAAATGTGGAAAGGAACTTCCTGGTATGGTTCATGGTCACTCCATCGGGGGATTGATAATTTCTGTTGCATGTTTCAGAAATGTTTCTGCTGCTGACATCTGTGCTGCAGCCACATGGAGCACTGTACACTGTCCCCACACCTTCACTGAACATTACATTCCGGTCATCGTCTCTCATAGACATGCTGACTTCAGGCTTGCTGTACTGCAAAACCTGCTATCCTGAATACATATCAGTGTGTGTTCACCTCCCAGTTGTTATTTGGAACTGCTTGGGAACTGTTCCAAAGGTGTGGTCTAATGGAGGAGATACCCTTGAAGAAGTCAGAACAGTTGTGCAAGAACTTACCAGGTTGGACCTGGAAATGAGCCTCTGCTCAGTGTGCTTTTCCCGGTTATCAACTATTAAATAAATTAAAATAAAATAAACTTACCGTAACAGAAGATCTTCACAAGAATCTCCTCCATTGGGCCATGCCACCCCTCTTGCCGTCCCCCTTCTGCTTTGGTGAGGGTTACATTAGATATTGTCCTTGAACCTAATCCATGCATCATATATCCAGCTCCATACCTCTCCTTTTATGCCTGGTGAGGCCTTTTTTTATTTTTTATTTCTTTTTTATTAAATGTTTTTTGTTACATTTATGTCGAGTACATTTCATACATTTCGTTATATTGTCACATGTCTTAAGTTCTGTGTGTATTATTGACTGTTTTTTGTAATTCACCCTGAGGTTTAAATGTTTGGTATAAAGCCTGGTGTGGTCTTATTTCCTGGTTCCCCACTGTTGGACGTCCTCCAAGTCTACTCTCCAGTGGGGAACTGAGGAGTGATGGAGCTTCCCATGTTTATATAGATACTGACACAGGATGTAGCTGTGGGGGGCCCTGGCCTAGCAAAGGTTTCCATGTGGTCCTAGTGCCTGACAGCTATAGTTCAAGAGGTGTGGCCTAATGGAGGAGATTTTCTCGAAGATCTACTCTTATGGTAAGTACATAACTGTTCTTTCAAACAACATGAAGTCTTGCTATATTATAGACATTAGCAGTTTGTTCCAGCTCTAGAACTGCCCCGGAGTGAAATGGTTAAAACCATTCCAAAATAGAATTTTGGCACGAGAGCAGCTCTATCTGTGTCCTTTCAAACTTGAACTGTCAGATTCTTTACTCCGCCTCAGTGAACAGTCGCTCCGGAGATTTCTCCTTCTGCTCGGTTCATTTCTCGGTTTAAAAAGTGTTTTCGGCTGGATTTAACCGAGAATAGTTTTATTTTAACCATCAAAACCGTTCGGTTCAAGCTCTATCTGTGGTAACCGTAAGTAAATGAAGGTTTTGTCTGTGTGGAACTTGTAAGTTATCGGTTCGGTTTTGAACCGATCAGTGAGTTTAAAACTCATTTAAAACTAAAAGTTACTATTTTGAGTGTGGTTCCCGGTTCTTATCGGTTCTAAAAAAGCAGTTTATTACGTTTTTCCAATACCCGTGAACAGTTGAGGAACCGATAAGGGTGTCTTCCTGGCACTGCCGTTAAAAGGGCAAGTTTTTGGTTAGGCTGGCATTATGTCTGAGAAACCCAAAAGAAAACCGGGCCCACTGGGTTTCAACACTGTGATGTTTGTGGGAAGTCTTTGCCAAGGCTGACCCACACACCACATGTTTATTGTCTGGGTTTGACCACCTCCAGTCAGACTGCCAGGTATGTAAGAATTTCCTGCAGCCACCCTGGAAAAAGATTGGGCAGGCTCAGGAGCGAGAGCCAAAAGTCCGCTGACCGGATGGCCAGCCCGGTTCGGTGCCAACCGAACCAGAGAATGCCCTCTGACCAGGGCCAGACTTCCTCGGGCAAAAAAAGCTGGTTCTGAGGAACCAATTCCAGTAAAGAAAACAAGAAAATCAGCAGGTCTGGAGTCCAAAATTCCTTCTCCAACTGCTGCAGAGATAGAAAAAGCCACACAAATTGTCCAGTCACTGTCTCAGGGTCCGTCCGAACCACCACTATCTGGTAAAAGGTCGGTTCGTCTGGTCCCAGTAGTTCAGGATTATGATATTGAAGAATTTTATGAACCAGAGGAGGGGGAGGAGGATTATGAACAGTATGAATGTGGCTGGGAAGGTCTGGGTGTGCCCATTGAACCGGACATCTCCCCAGACAGACCTTTAGAATCTCCCCCTATGCTGTCTGAGTCCCCATCTCATTTTATGTTTTATAAAAAAGTTGCTGAAACCCTCCAGCTTCCTTTAGAAGAGGCTGTGGATGAGCAAGAGGAGCCTGATTTTGTAGAAATGATGGATATTCCAGAGTCTAGGAGATTGTCTATTCCTTTACATGTCTTTTAGGAAACAAACAATTAAAATTTTAAAAGCTCTAATTCTGTGCCTCCTGTAGATAAAAGATGGACAGAAGGTATACATTGTCAGGCCCTGATACAGAATTCCTTTCTCAGCAATGCAGTCATGTAGGGGTAGTTCAGGCTGCTGCCTGTGATAAAGCTAATATTCCCTTGGCTACATCCTCCTGACAAGGATTCAGGAAGATTGATGCCATGGCAAAAAACAGTATATGGCAGCCTCTCTGGGACTCAGGCAAGCAAATTATATGGCTTATGTAGCTAGGTATCAGAAATCTAGATGGGATACTGTTATGCAAGTGGCCAAGCAGGCCCATGGCCAGCTGGCTAGTGAACTAGAACAGGTGGCTGCTGATGGCATTGAAGCCTCTAAGGTTCAGTTTCATGCTGCTGTGGATGTTAATGATGTTTCCTCTAGGTTCATGGCCACATCTGTAGCTCTTTAAGTAGGTTGGCCTGGCTCAGGTGTACTAGTTTGTCACAGGATACCCAGACTAAGGCTATGGATTTTCCTGTGGTGGGAAATTCTCTGTTTGGAGAGCAGACAGAGAATTACATGAAGAAGATGGATGAATATGGGACTACTTACAAGAGTGCCCAGGCTAAGGGTGGCAAGCCACTCCTCAAAGGCATGCCCCAGGGGAGGCCTTTTCACGAAACCTTTCTACCAGACTCAGGCCTCCTCTGCCTTTGCTCAGAGGGCTTCTTCAGAAGCAGGGGCAGATGAGGGGTGGGCAGACCTGCTCCCACCCCAGCCTAAAGCTCCTGAAACAGGCACCCTGATGGGGTGCCCAGGGCCATCTCCTGTACCAGTGGGGGCAGGCTAGCTTACTTCAGTCAGAATTGGGCTTCTTTAACCTCAGACAAGTGGGTTCTGGAAGTAGTAAGCCAGGGTCTGGTTCTCAGCTTCAAAAGTTTCCCAAGTTGAGAAGCAGACTTTTCTACCTGCAAGTGCTTCAGAGACCCTCGCTCTGGAAACAGAGGTCTCATCCCTGTTAGCTCTCAGAGCAGTAGAAAGGGTTCCTCCTGCATCAGGGCAGGGTCTGTATTCAGATACTTCCTTACCCCAAAAAGACAGGAGAATGGCGGCCCATTTTAGATCTCAGATATCTGAACAAGCATCTTTTGAAACCAAAGTTCAAAATGGTAACTCTGGCAATGATTTTACCTTCCCTAAGGCCAGGGGACTGGCTAGCCTCCCTGGACCTCAAGGATGCCTATTTCCATGTCCTAATCAGAAGATCCCATCAAAGTACCTCAGATTCAAACTGCCCTCAGGTCATTACCAGTTCAGAGCAATGCCCTTCGCCTTACCTCTGCTCCAAGGGTATTCACAAAGTGTCTAGCAGTGGCAGTGGCCCACTTAAGGAGGCAGAGGATTGCTGTTTTCCTATCTAGATGACTGGCTCATTGTAGGTCAGTCCCAGAACAGGTAAAATCTCACCTGCAGGTCACCCAGCAGCTTCTCACCTCCTGGGTTTCTGCTAAACCTACCAAAGTCAGTTCTGGAACCAGTCCAGGTACTCACCTTTATAGGGCAGATTGGACACAAAGCTAGCCAGAGCCTTTCTTCCCCAGAAAGGGTAAGAATTTAGTGGCTCTGGCCTCTTCCTTCACTCTGCAGGTCTCTCGACCAGCAGACACTTTCTGCAGCTCCTGGGGCACATGGCTGCATCCACAGCTGTTGTGCAGGGAGCCAGATTTCAGATGAGAGACATTCAGTTTCACTTGAGAACCTTTTGGACTCAGAGAAGAGACCCCCTTTCAAGTTGGTCCCAGTGACTCGAACCTTGATCCTAGCTCTCCAGTGGTGGCAGGATCAGAGCAATTTAGAGCGGGGTCCCCTTCATTTCCCCTTCTCACGACTTGACTCTCACTACAGATGCTTCCCTTCTGGGTTGGGGAGCCCACATGGCGACCTTTCCACTCAGGAGTTTGGTCCCCAGGAATCTCTGCTCCACATCAATTTGCTGGAACTCAGAGCTGTCTTTTTAGCTCTTCAAGCTTTTCTGCATCTGTCCACGACAAGGTGATACAAGTCAGAACAGACAACACCACAACAATGTGGTACATCAACAAGCAGGGGCTTTCGGTCTTGACCTTGTGCACGAGGCAATGAGTTGTGGTCTCTGGCCTATTCCTGAACACTTCCCTCATAGCAGTTCATCTTCCAGGGAAGGACAATGTCTAGCGGATGCCCTCAGCAGGATTTCCCAGGGCCATCACGAATGGTCCCTGGATCCTCAAGTGCTGGGGATAGTTTTTTGCCAGGTGGGGCATCCCTTAGATAGATCTTTTGCAGCCCCAGACAATCACAAACTTCCTCTGTTCTGTTGCAGGCCTCCAGTGCTGGGCTCAGTTCCCTGGATGCCGTTCTTCTGGATGGGAGGAAGTTCCTCTGCTTCCCCCTTTCCTCTCCTATTCAAAGTACTAGTCAAAATCAGATCTCAGCCTTGCAGGGTGATTCTGATTGCCCGGATTGGGCCAGGCAGCCCTGGTACCCACTCCTTCTGTCTCTGACAGTCCATATTCCCTGTGCCTCCCCAGGAATCACAATCTGTTGACTTGTGCCCAGGGAAGGGTTTGGTATCCGGACCTCAAATCCCTCAACCTCAAGACCTGGCTCTTGAGGAGTTAGAGTTTGCTGATTTACACCTCTCTCAGGGTGTTCTTGAGATCCTAAAGGCTTCAGAAAGCCTTCCACTAGACTACTTATAGTTCTAAATGGAAAAGGTTTTCCATTTGGTGTGCTAGGAAAATATTTCCCAGAATCTGCTAGTTGCCCTTTTGTTAGATTACATGGTACATCTTAATTCCTTGGGTCTCAGACCAGCTACCCTGAGAGTTCATTTGGCAGCTGTGTCTGCTTTTGTGTCAACAGGAAAGTCATCCCTCTTTCCTCTCATCCTGTGTTTTCCAAGTTTTTTAAGGGTTACTCCATACTAATCCTCCCTTTCGGGAACCGGCCCCTGCTTGGGACCTTAATGTTTGCATTGCCCAGTTAATGCAACCCCCTTTTGAACCTCTGTCTTCTGCAGAGCTTAAGTACCTAACTTGGAAAACTGTTTTTCTAGTGGCTATCACTTCTGCCAGGCATAAGTGAATTGCAAGCCTTGTTAGTGGAGACTGACTTTATTTCTTTCCACAGGGATAAGGTAGTCCTTAGGACTAATAGGAAGTTTTGCCTAAGGTGGTTTCAGATTTCCATCTTAATCAATCTGTCTCCTTCCAGTATTTTCACTGATCACTCCTCTTGGTGAGAGGAGGTTGCACAGCCTGGATGTTAAGAGAGCTCTTAGTTATTATATAGAGCGTACCAAAGGTCCTGGTTGAATCCTCCAACTTTTCCTTACCTATGGTGAAGTTGGGAAAGGCAAACCTGCCACTAAGAGATCAATAGCCAGGTGGATTGTCTCTTGTATCCAATTTTGTTATCAGAAAGTGGGCAGGCCCCCGGTTTGAGGGCTCATTCTACCAGGGGTACAGCTGCGTCTCTAGCTGCTGCCAGAGATATCCCTTTATTAGAGATTTGCCAGGCTACTACTTGGAAAATGGTACACACTTTTACCAAGCATTACTCCCTGGATGTCCAGGCCAGGAGAGATGCTCGGTTTGGCACAGCTGTTCTTCAGAGCCTATTCCCTAAGTAGGTTCTGCCCCTGCTCCATGGAGGTACTGCTGTGTATTCTGCTAATGTCTATAATATAGCAAGACTTCATGTTGTTTGAAGAAAAAATTACTCACCTTAGTAATGTTGTTTCTTCTAATGGAGTCTTGCTATATTATACCCCCCCAACCTGCCCCTCTCAGAACCTCTACTTGGTGGGGGTGCGGGCAACTTAGTGTGGGCACTACTTATGTCCTGTTAGCATTTTGTCCCCTTTGGGACTCTGGGGGTGTGTATGTGTACGCGTGTGTGTGTTTTATTATACTTATGTTCCATTTTCATATTATTAGAATGGTGTTAGTATTTCTGGTCCCCTGACTTGAGTCTTGGGTGTTGGGACCATCAATGGTTGTTATTATTTAGGTAGCCATTTGGCTAGTGTAGGTTACAGCTTTCACACAGACCTTAGTGAGTTTGGCTCGTAAAGATCTGACAGTTCAAGTTTGAAAGGACACAGATAGAGCTGCTCTCGTGCCAAAATTCTATTTTGGAATGGTTTTAACCATTTCACTCCGGGGCAGTTCTAGAGCTGGAACAAACTGCTAATGTCTATAATATAGCAAGACTCCATTAGAAGAAACAACATTACTAAGGTGAGTAATTTTTTCTTTTACTACTGGTGTACTTTCTAGAGTCACACTAACCCAACCAGCCTCCCCTGGCTATTAGACCTTATTGGTTACCTGCTGGCATCTTACGTGTCCTGTGATTCGTGTAAGAAGATAGGAGGTGGCCAGCCTGGTGTTGCTAAAGGTTGAGGTGCTGGGTGCCACACCTTGCGTCATGCCAGCATCTCGTGTTCAGAAACGAGTACAGGTTGTCGGGTGTTGGCCGTATGGGGGAGGGGGGACTGCTTTCCTTTTTGGGGGGAGAAAGGACTGCTTGCTCTGCTGAATGACTGCCATCACGTTGAGGCCTGGTGGCAGTGAGGGATGGGAGTGACAGAAGTGGGTGGTGGTGCTGCAGTACTCCGCAGTGTGCACATGCCTTCACATGCATATGTTGACAGACATTCCTCAGTGTGGGGAGGAGAGAACATGTAGGAAAATGGTAGCAGGACAAGCTTGTATATGAAGTCCTGCCCCCAATCCCTCACCCACCACATCACCCGGTCCTTGAGTCCGAGAACTGGATTTCTACTTTGGTGGGGGAGAATGACCATCTCCCTCCTGACCCTACCACGTGGGTGTGGAAATCCATGGGGATATTCAGACCACAAGATTAGTCTTTGGGAGATGTCGGATGGCGAGGGTCAGCAGGACAGAGCCCAGCCTGTCCTGGCCAAAGGAGTATAAACAGAATTTGAAGAAAAAGATAAGAGGCATAGAGGTTCAAGATTAAGGGGGGGGGAGGGGGGAGGGCAGAAGCTCTGACCAGTGGGCTTTCCAAGGAATTTACACATGCTCAGTATTTTGCACAAGTGTAACTGTATAAGGGATACCAGCAGTAAAACAATAGTTACAGATGAGTAACTTTGTCTTTCTTGTGAACTGAGAAACTTCTGCATAGCATTTGTAGTGCCCCGCCTGTGAAGCATCAAGTTTATGAATACTTATTGTAACTCTATATTGTTGGCCCACTTTGTGCCTCAAGAGCACTTCTAATACTATTCTCAATTATAAAAGGGGCTTCTGAATCCTAGTAACTTCATTGATCTAAACACAACACCCAACTGTTCATTTATCTCTTTAGTATTCAAACAGTTCATAATTAATCTGTCCCAATCTACCTGGAAACAACCTAATTAAATGAAAATTAAACATTTTCCCACTAAAATAAAATCTTTTCCACTTTTTAAACACACAAACCCATAACAGGGTATAGGTTTCTGCAGAATAAATGAACGTCCAGGGTTTATTCTCAGCCCACCAAGTAACAACCCAACTAAAGGAAAATAAAACCTTTTTCCATTAAAATGAACTTCTTCCATTTTGTAAGTGCAATAACTCACTCCAGGGCATGGGTTTCTTGAGAATTAATGAACTTTCCGGGAGCATTGAAAGTCACTCATCCGTTGGTCTTGAGCATTCCAGTTTACCAGGGGTGTGGATTAATTTTCTAGAAATGCATGTCTTGTTGTTGGTTACTGCTTACTTATGTTACTTGTTTTGACTGACCCGATGACACAGTGGCATCCAGCCTACTGAGACAATAGATTGTTCTAGCCTGTGCTGGCCAATCTGCATTATAGCTCACGTTGCTGCTCCATTTAAAGGAACCCATGCAGGTTGTTGAAATGTCCATCTGTTGCACCATGTTTTAGTGAATAATTATACTGGGGATAGTGTACAGACCTCCAGCACAGGGCAAGGAAATGGATAAGGCACTTGGGGAAGTCAGCATCAGAAAGGCAAATAAGAGGGGGTGCTGCTTGTTGGCAGCTTTGACCTGCCAACTGTGGCATTTTGGTTATTTGGTCTGCCACTAAAGGACCCCTTACCTTTTCTGTCGTCTGGCAAACCCTTCGGTTGCTGCTGGTGAGGACCCCATCTGGACCATGCGAATAACTGGACGGACGCATAAAATATAATAATACAGGTTTATTCTCTGTACAGCAGATGTTCTCTTCATGAGGACAAGCCCCAGACTGACAAGTTCTCTGACTGACAGGCATACATGGCACTGTCAGGCAGTGCAACAATTAGATATGTGCAGTCTCTAAGTGCTCTTAATGGGGCGGCAGCTTAACATTAAGCCCCATGCTTAATGTGTGCTTCACACAACTGTGGAGTGGAGCCTACCAACTGTGGCTTTGGCAAGGAGCAGGGCTATCTTTGATTTCCTACAATGGGCTTTTCTCAGACAGCTAATCAAAGAACCCACTAGTAATGGGGTAGTGTTGGACTTGGTGCTTACAAACAGGGACAGCATTGCAGACATCATAGTGGGTAGTCTGCTAGGTACCAGTGACCACCACCATACAGTGTGATTCAGCATAAGGACAGTAGCTGAGGCAAACCACATGAGGATGAGGGTCCTGGATTTTAGGAGTGTGAATTTTAAAGAAATGGGAGGCTACCTCAGAAACTGCCTCAAAGGGGGAATTGCTAGGGAGGAGTAGAGGTGCAGTGCGAAAAAAATAAGGGAGGTCATAATGAAAGCAGCCACTTTCTGTATGAAGGAAGTGAGCAAAAGCTGAAGGAAAATGAGACCGTTATGGTTCTCCAAGGAAGTGGCAAGGGTGGTAAAAGAAAATAGGCTGGCATTCAAGAGGTATAAGGAAACGCAGAGGGAGGAGGACATGGAGGGAATACCAAGCAAAGCAGAAAGAAGCAGGCAAGGCGATGAGGGGAACAAAAGCATAGACAGAGTAAAGTATTGCCAAAGGGTTCACTGAGGGGTATAAGACTTTCTTCCAGTATGTTAGTGAGACGAGTAAAGCAAGGGGAAGGATAGAAAGGATTAGAAGGGAGGAATGGGGAGACTGTGCAGAAGGGGACCAAAAAAAAAATTGGACATCTTAAACAAGTACTTCCATTCAGTCTTTACAGTTGAGGGAGGAAGGGGACGACCACCAGAGAGAAATAGAAATGTGGACGGGTGAGTGGACATAAGTCCATTTTCGAAAGAGAGAGTCCTGAAAGGACTTGCAGCCCTGAAGGTGGACAAGGCTGTGGGACCAGACAGGATTCACCTCAAGGGTACTGAATGAACTTAGGGAGGTGTTAGCTGCCTCGCTGACAGCCTTGCTCAACAGCTCACTGGAAACAGGCGTGGTTCCAGAAGACTGGAGAAGGGCTGATGTGGTCAGTCTGCATAAGAGCAGCAGCAGGGAGAAGGCAAGCAATTACAGACCGGTCAGTCTTCCTTCAGTAGTGGGAAAATTAATGGAAACCCTACTGAAAGAAAGACTGGTACAGTATCTTGAATTAATAGGCTGCAAGAACACCAGGAGCTTGGATTCACGGGGGAAGGTCATGCCAAATGAATCTGATAAATTTGTTTGACCGGGTGACCAGAGAAATAGGGAAGGGGAGGTTAGTGGATGTGGCCTATCTGGACTTTTCACAAGGCCTTCGACACTGTACCACACAGGAAGCTGATTAGGTAGTTGACCAACCTAGGAGTTTGATCCAAAATTGTGAACTGGGTAAGAAACCGGTTAAAAAATAGGAGACAGAGGGTGGTGGTTAACGGTACTCTTTCTTAGAATGGGAAAGTGTCCAGCAGGGTACCACAGGGCTTGGTACTGGGTCCAGTCCTCTTCAGTGTCTTCATAGGGGACATTGCAGAAGAACTAGAAGGGAAGGTTTGACTTTTGCAGATGACACCAAAACTCTGCAGTAGGGTGAACACTTAGATGGGTGGAAAAAAATGTGTTGGGATCTTGAGCAACTCGAGGAGTGGTCAAAAGATGGCAGTTGGAGCTACAAGCCAAAAAGTACAAAATCATGTACCTGGGACACTAGAACCTTGCTGCTGAGTATGCGATTTGGGGGAGGTTACTGACAGTCATTAGACAGGAAAGGAACCTCGTGGTTATCATATCTGAGAAGCTCAAGGTAGCAGGGCAGTATGTAGGGGTAGTGGGATGCTAGGCTGCACAGGAAGGGATTGCTCTGGCAAGATTAGTGAGGTGGTGTTGCCGCTATATCACTCGCTCGTACGACCCCACGTGGAGTACTGTGTCCAGTTTTGGAGACTGCACCTAAGAAATGACATTGATTGGGGGAGGCAGTCCATGGGAATGCAGCTAAAAAGATAAATGGTTTGCATGGAAACCCTATGAGGAGAGACTGAGAGATCTCAACATGTACTCCCTGGAGGAGAGGAGAGAGAGAGGTGTGACACAATAGAGACCTACAAGTACCTCAAAGGGGTGAACAGTGTGCAGATGGGGAGTCCCTTTCAAATGAAGACAAGCACCAGTACCAGGGGGCATGTGATGAAGCTAGTGGAAGGCAGTTCAGGGGTGATGTGAGGAAATAGTTCTTCACTGAACGGGTAATAGATGCCTGAAATAAACTGTCTTCCGAAATAGTGGTGTCTGGAACGGTGGGGGTGGAGGGGCATCACACATGCATGGGATAGACATAAGGGTGTCAGTGGCTCAGCAGGTTGCACACTCGCCACTGAGGCCAGAAAATTGAAGGGTTATGGGTTCTGTCCCACACCAGGCACTTGGGGTAAATCCCAATACTGACACTGTAGTGCATCATGAGGGAGTGCTGCACTCCTGAGATGCTGTCTTTCGGATGAGACATTAAACCAAGATCCCGTCTGCCTGTTCTGGTGGTTGTTCAGGTGGACATTAAAGGTCCCATGGCACTTCTCGAAAAGAGTAGAGGAATTTTTATTGTTATACAAATTATATACAAACTGGTACATAGCATATTCCATAATCCTTTACAACATATCCTTCAAATTCATGTAGATCTGTATTCAGATGTGTTCCTGATATGCATGTAGATTTACAAGTTTATTCCTATCTCAAAAGTCTTTACAATGTTTCCATCTTTCCCTCTTAAACCATTAATCATCCCTCTCATTCTTTTTCGTATCTTATTCAGAGTAAATAAATTGTCAACCTCTTAAACCTGCCGGTACATTCTTCCCATGACATTTTTGCTTTGTCGTATTGAATCTGCATTTTTATTTCTTTTTTATTAGTTGTACTACTGTCAAGGGTGGGATAATTCTCTATTGTAAAATATATTTACATCTCGCCTGCCACAATATATATTTAATACATGTGAAAATCAATCTCAAGGTCCCCTCTTCTATTCCCACTAAGTGCTGTGCATATCCTATTATATTTTCATATGTCATCTTTCTCCATTGTACATTTTCCCATCGGTTTCCTATTTCCAACCACACTTCTTTAGTAAATTTCATAGTCCACAAAGAAATGTTCTAGGCTTTCTTCTGTCTGTCCACATTGGGGCCTGGGACAATATCTTTGTCGCACTTTTGTGTTTTGCATTTCCTTTCACCCCCAGTCTACCATGTACACTTAACCATATAACATCCCCCATACGTGGAGGTGGGGTTACCACGTGTCCTGATTTGGGCAGCTGTGTCCTGCTAAAAAACATGAAAAATACTACATGTCCTGACTTTTTATTTTAAATAATATTTTCTAACTTTCCACTAAATGTTGCAGAAAACTATAATACCTTAACTAAAATACATTAAAATGATTACAAACAACAGAAGCAGCCAAGAAAGTACAATAGTTTGCCTTAATTCTGATTAAATACAGAAAACCAGTCTGTTGCATTGGACAGAGTTACGTACTGTCCTGCGAAAAATCATGTTTCAGTAAGAAATGTCCCACTTTGGGCTTCTTAAAAGGTGGTAACCCTACTTGGAGGTGTTCTTTTATCCATAAGATGTTTCTATCCTGTTGTTATACCTTTATACTCAGTAGGGGTCTGGTATCCATTTTCCTGTATAGTATGATATAGTAGTTTTTTATTTGGCCCTGTGGTCTCTGTTACAGTTAATTTCCATTTTCTAATTTTTTCAATCATATAATGTACATAGTGTGGTGCCTGAGAGTGTTTCTTTAATGTCAGTGGTGTCCGTGCTCAGTTTGTCAAGAGTGGATTAATCCAGTAGGCTGTTACCATCTTCCATTCAGCTGTCCCAGGCTTTACATAAGCTGAAATGGTATTGCAACCCCTAGGTGGCGCTATCCCAAGGGCTACTACCCCTGCCTGCTTGGCTGGTAGCAGGTTAAGGGGCCTGAGTTCTGAAACGGGTGCCTCCACCTGGAGGTCAGGGTTGGTAGTGGTCAAGCTAACCTGGGCACAGCCCTCCAGGACACTGTAACCTCCCTATTTCCTTACTAGTGGCCGGAAAAACACACAATAATAATTTTCACAATACCCCTGATACCCACACTCTTTGCACTTACCACCAGGGCTTTCCTCTGGCCTGGCCCTGGGGACCCCCTCTAAAACAAGGTTATACACAGCAAATAACAGCAGTACAGTACTCTTGCACAAACTGGAACCACAGTCAGGGTAAATGCAAAAAAAGAGAGTTAGATCTGATTTATTTAAGGGACTTGAACAAGAGAGGGGCATAATCAGGTTAATTTGCTTAAAGGCTATATCAATCAAACAGTTATGCATGCACTTCAGGGTCCATAAACAGTCACACACTCTGGGTACCCAGATGGAGAATGGTGGGCTAGCCAGGAACGTTGCAGTTGGTTGAGGCCCTGTGATGGAAGAAAACAACATGCTCAACACACACTGTTTGTAATCTGGAGCCGGAGGACTCAGTTCGTGAAAAGAAAACAAGACAGTCAGATGACACACTTTTAGATTAGGCTGTTGTTGTAGGGAACTACCCTGATGATTACTCATGATACCCAAGACTGGACACAGGCTGGACGAAAATCGAGACAGCAGGTGGTTAATCTGGAGTGCCAGGAGAAGCAGGGCCCACATGAATCGCCGACACGTCATTCCTGTTCAAGCGTGGAGCAGGAGGCTGATCCCCAGGCAGGTCTCTCATCGATGGCTTTCTCTGTGCAGCGGGTAGTCTGGCTGGGCTATTGTGGCAAGGCCCAGCCCAAATGGAGACAAATTCGGATATAGTCCATCTTGGGCTGGATACGGCTTCCAGCATGCAGAACACAGTTCACACAGTGGGGGACCAAATCACGACCCACTTTCAATACACAGCACATGTACATGTAAGGAAATTCTGCTGTACCAGGCAAACCACTCTCTGGTCACGATCGCAAAGTCTCTGCACAAACCGGGGATTCAAAAGCAGCTGGAAATCCGGACAGGCTGATCGCATTCAGCAAAATCTCAGTCTTCTTCAGGTATGAACCTGGTAAAAAATCAGTGGCTTAATTCATTCTCACAAACTTGGATTTAGCCCAAAATAATTCTCTTCTCTTCTCTCTCTCTCTCTCAGGGGCAGCAGGTAGACATTCAGGCCAAAACTCAGCCCTTCCACAGTTCTCCCAAGCAAAACTACACAGAACTACTGCCCAATTCACTTGAGCTGTTCTCATTTCACTTCCTAGCTCAGAACTGACTGAAACAGCAGGCAGCTTGGGGATTTCCCTCAGATCCAAAAGATTTGATTGGCTGATCTGTCTGTCAGTCACAACAAAGGCTCCCCCTTCAGGTGCAAAAAGGTGCCAAAAGCCCCAAACTACAATTCCTACAGATTTTGACTCTAGACAGCTCCTGTAGCTCCAGTCTAGGTCCCACCAGACTGATTGGTCCAGTTCGGCAGTTCTGGGCCAAAATGGTGTGGATAAAAAAAAACAGTCCTTACTGCAAAAAAGGCAGGTTAGACAAATTACATTATTATTACTACTACTCTAATGAATGATCAGCAAACAGTTACATCTATTAACAAGGCTTCCTCTGCGCAATTAGCGAGGGCAGAAATGGAGCAATTACCTGGCAGCCCGGGTGGGACTTGTGCATGACAACACTCAGCCCCCCTCCCAGATTAATTATTACTGCAATCTAGGCAGCTCTTAAAGCGACAGTACATAGAGGCAACACAGGCACTCTTTGGCAATAACGATTAATTGCAAAACGCAGGACACCAGCCTGGCAGTGAGCATTTAGGCAAGCTCATGGAAGACTTTTTGGGAACCCCCATTTGTAGGGGGGTTACAGTATTATGCAGAAAAATGCTATAATAGCTAATGGGAATAATCAGATCTATTCTACCATATTTATATGGTCTGTATAGAGTTTCTCTCTTTGAGGTTCAATCTACTACCCCATGCTACCTGGAATGTCTGACTTAGAATTGTTATATCCAAGATCCCCAGAGGGGGAAAAATGTTACGCAAGTGTATACATATAGGTAACAAAAGGTTTTAATAATAGCTACCTTTTTAATCTTAGTTTGTTGCCAGCGTTTCCAAAGTTGGACCTTCGCATTAATCTCTTCTAATTTTTCCTTCCAGTTTGTGCTGCATCCATTCTTCCAAATGTTATACCTAGAATTTTAATATTAGCGTCTAACATAGTGATATTCTGAATGTCTTGTACTGGTTCCATATCTTCGCTTAATATATATATCCTGAACATTTCTCTATGTTAACTTTAGCTCCCGTTATTGTTGAGTAGTGTTGTAGGCTATTCAAAGCTTTTTCTACCGATCTTTTATCCAATAAGATTAGGCATAAATCATCTGCATATGCTGCTGCTTTAGCTACGGCTTCTGTCCCAGGGCAATCTTATTTCCTTTATGGTTTGATCTTGTACTAGCTTTTATAAGGGATCCAGACAAAAAGTATATAGTATCTGACTCATGGGGCAACCCCGTCTAACGCCTCTATTTATTTTTACTATTTTACCTTTATGTCCATTGATCAATGGTAATGTAGATGCTATTCTATATAGTTTCATAATCCATGTTATAAACCTGTCTGATATGCTATATTTCTTAAGTACCACCCTTAAATAAGTATGTGAAACTTTCTCTAAAGCCTATTCTTGGTCCAGGCTTAGTATGTATCCATGTAGTTTATTCTGTTTTCCCATCTCTACCAATTCTTTTATTAATAGTAGATTGTCATGTACCCTTCTGCCTGGTATTGTACATGTCTGGCTTGATTCAATCAAAGACGGTGCTGCTTGGCTAATTCTGTTAGTTAAGATTTTCATCATAATTTTGTATCTATATTCATGATATTTAATGGTCTCCAGTTAGCAGTATAGCGCAGTGGTCTAAGGCTCTGAGCTGCAAATCTGGTGACATCCAGCAGACCAGACCTGGGTTTGAATCCCACAGCTTCCACTTGCATACTATGTGACCCCGAGCAAGTCACTTAACTTCCTTGTGCTCCCAGGTCGCACCTGGAAACAAACTCTGGCTTAGTGTGCCTTGCCTGGTTAAACAATTTCCCCTTTCCCTTTTAATATCCTGCCTATCCTTTTTTTATGGATAAAGAGTTGAATAGACATGCCTAATCGTAGGGCAATACAGTCATTCTCCAATATCATGTTAAAGACTACTGTCAATATCTCCACCAGTTCGGTACTAAATATTTTATAAAATTCTGTTATTAAACCATCTGGTCCTGGTGTTATATTTGTTTTCAGGCCTTTAATTATCTCTTCTATTTCTGTTGCAGTAACTGGTACAATCATTTTATCTGTGATTTCTGGTGCTAAAGTGGGTACTACACATCTGGCTAATGTTTCTGGATCATCATATACTCCCTCCATATGATTTATGACTGTGTCCAGAATCTCACAGTTTGTGTGTACTGTATTCCCTTATTTGTCACGTATTTTATCTATAGTTCTCTGTTGTACCTTTTTTTTTGCAACTTTCAAATATATCTCCTGTTGCTACTTTTCCCGGGGTTCCTATCTGATGTTCATATAACAGATATGCTGCTCTGTTATATTGCGTTATTTTCCATTTCTGTTCTAATATTTTTAACCTGATTATAAAAGGCTCCATATCCTTCATTTATTAAGGAAATAATTTTGCAATATTATGATCGCAATGTTAAATATTTCAGGTATTGTTCAGTGTGTTTTTGTTTCGCCTTCTGTTGAAAAAATGTCATTAGTTCAATCTTGGTAGTGACCCACCATCTACTGAGGTCTGTATCTAAGCATGCCTCTGATTTCCTGGCATTCAATAAGTCTCTGACCTTTTCCTTAATTTCAGTGGTAGTCAGCAAGTTGTTATTTAACTTCCAAAAACCCCTTCTCAGTCATATTTGTATCTCGTACTGTTACATTTATCAGTACCATTAAATGGTCTGTGTTTTCTATCGGGTTTGTGTGCTCCTTCTGTGTCATAATTAATGCAGAGGTGAAGATGTAATCTATTCTTGTAGCTAGTGTGCTTCTGTAGTAAGTGCATCTCCCACTAGGGTGTATTATCCTAGATGTGTCTATAAGTCCAACTTGTTCTATCTTTTTTCAGGGCGTTTGTGAAGCAAAACTGTTTGTTCTTGCTCCTCTATCCCCAGTTTGCAATACACAGTTGAAATCCCCTGCCCATATGATGTTTCTAGATGTAAAAAGAAAGGGCTTAACCCAATTTGCTAATTCCACTCGTTCTTTCTTTGTTTGGGGGGGCGTATAAATTTACAATTCTCCACGTGGCAGCACTATGATAGAAATCTATCAGCATGACTTTCCCCGGGCAGATATCTAACACTTTAGTGACAGTATAGTCGTGTCCAAAAAAAAGTATTCCAACTCCTCCACATCTTTCCAAATCATTAGAATAGAAGGAGGGCCCCCAGCACCACAATTTTTTTGCAGCCTCCATTTCACTAATTGTATGCAGTCTCACATCCTATAAAAATGCTATATCTGTCCTCTGATCTTTGAGTATAGAGAAAGTCACTAAACATCTCCTGCTATTTTTTAAACTATTAACATTCGAAGTGGCTATTTTATAAGAGTAAGGCAGAAACATGAAGGTTTAGTCATATAGCCCTCCTTTTTTTATTCTTATGTCTGCTTTTCCAGTCTTCTGCTTCTCCTTGGTTGTGTACCCGAATGTTTCTGTTTTGTCCTAACATCTTGCACTTTTGCTGCTAGTTGGTCATCTTCGGTTTCCAAAGTCATCCCCTATTGTGAGGATAACATGGAGGAAGTTTCAGAATCCTTATCCATATCTCACTCCTGTGGTTGAAGTGCTGTGTATTTATTTGACAGTTTAATGGATTGTTTTGTTTCCTCCAATCTCTGTCATTTTGCTTTTGGATTTTTCTTTAAGGTACGTTTTTTTTACATCATTGTAGTCGTATCCGGTGGTGGAATGTCAATAGCATCTGCACATGTTCTGTGTGCTTTGGCATGTTTTGTGCAGAATGGTCTGTATCTTGTTGTCTCTGAAGTTCCATGACCTCAGGGTCAGTGTCCTGGGCAGCTGTATTAGGAGGCTTTTGTTCTCTCTCTCTATTGCTCCCCCTTTACCAGTAGGCTGAGGTGGAGGGCCCATTTCTAGTGTAGAGGGTATGGCCGGGGGGGGGGGTTGTTGCTGCCTTTGTTGTTGTTGCTGCCTTTGTTGTTGTTGCTGTTCTGATTCTTGTTCTGCCTCTCTTGTTTTCCGATACTATTTTTTTGTGCTGTTTCCAGAATTCTTTCTTGGTTTGGGCAGTTACTTCTATTATGTGTTGCCCATTCACAATTTCGATATACGTGCCCTGTTTGTTCACACAAGTTGCATTTCATCTCATTTGTACAACTTGTACCATTATGTCCATATTCCAAGCATAGATTGCATCTAATTCTGTTGCATGGATTACTGAGATGCATGGCCGAGCCACTTTTGAAGTGTGTTTTTGGCTGGCCTGGATAAAAACGATGACCTCTTTCTTTACCCAGAAAAAAGGTGCTAGGTAGATGTTTCAGGCCTTGTGTTCCCATTTTCAGCCTTACTCTAAATTTCAAACCCCCCTGTCCATATATGTTCTTCATCCAGAATAGGCGTAGGTTCCCCTAATAGTTTACATTTCTGTTGTAGCCAGTGTTTAATATCATGTACAGCTACACCTTCATTCTTAAAAAGAATTGTCACCAGTTTTATTGCAGGTTTTGTGAGTGGAATTGCCCAGAAAGGAAGCCAGAAGGCTGAGTGTCTCAATTTCTCATAAGTAGACCATAATCTGTCCAGCCCCCCTGATGTTTTAACATCAAACAATGCATCACCTGAGGCATGAATTAACCCTTACAGGGCCGTGGATTGATATATCAGTCCAAAATTCCTGTGCTTTCTAATTCTGTTGGCAGCCAAAGGGTTAAGGCATAAATCTCGTTTGAAAAAAAATAGAGATTCTTTGATTAATGTCTTTCCCACATATATTCTATCAGGAGGATGTGGTAGTCCTTCCAAATATTGTAGGCGTAGTGCGTTTTTTCTCTGAGCAGGTGGAAGATTGGGAAAGGCCTGATCTCTGTGACGAAATTTCAACCACAGTTGGGGAGCTTGGGCTGCTATTGCCTGATCTTATCTGTGTCAGTCTTCACCATTCATCACTACTGGGTACTGCGCCAGAGCTAGGACCCTATGGGAGACTTTTTTTTTTCCCTCCCTCTTGGCGGAGTCGACACAGGGTCAGTGCCACCCTCAAGGCCGACGTTCCACGTGGCACTCGCGGGTTGGCTGCTGTCTGTCGTCAACTCCGCCCCACCCTCAGTTCTTCTTCTCCTGCCGTCGAGTGTAGACCTCGTGTGGCGACTACAAGCAAGTGCATAGTTCGTGTTTCGTGGCCTAGTTTTGCCAGTTAGTTCTCGGTTCTGTTTCACCCTGTTCGACGTCGCTCCTGGTGCTGGTAAGACCATTTCAATTATTTCAAAGCGGCGTTGAGTACTGTTTTCCGTTATTTTACAGTAAGGTCATGTCTCATCATGGGGGCAAGAAGTTGTTGAAGACGGGGCAGCCTCCAATGCGTCGGTGCCCCTGTGGCCACCTTTATTCCGTGATGGACCAGCATGACTGTTGCCTTTCCTGCCTCGGCCAGGCCAACGACATGGACAACTGCGACGCCTGCTTCTTGATGGACCGTCGAGTTCTTGAGATGCGTGCATTTAAAGTCGGACGTGTGCCGCCAACTTTCCGGGGCCAAGATCAGGACTCTTGATCCTTCTTCCAGGTCCCCTCCTGGTCCTATACAGCCTGTGGAGGAGGGGCCTCTGCCTCTTCCAGCCTTGCCGCAGTGGGGGCTCCTTCTGCAGTTCAGGAGGCCCAGTCTGCCCCTCTTGGGGGACGGGCGGGAGGCACTGCTCTGGCAGTTGCCTCTTCAGAGGTGAAGGCTCCCCTGGTGTCATGTCCTGGGGCCTCTGGGCTTGGACTGGCACAGTCCTCGGCGCTGTATGGAAGTGCCACCCTTGGTTCCAGTGCCATTCACGGCGTCAGAGTCCCGGCTAGCGCCGGGCCATCCCTCGGTGTCACTTTCACTCCTGGTGCCGTTTGTGGCACCGGGGATGTCAGCGATGCTGTAGGAGGTGCTGACACTGCTTCTGGGGCTGTTTCTGGTCTCAGTGCCATGTGTGGAGTTTGCACTGCTTCTGATCTCAGTGCCATTCTCAGCGTCGGGGAAGGGGACGATGCTGTGGCTGGTGCTGCCTTCGACTCCGATGCCGTTCACTGCACCAGGGAAGGGGGCAGCACCACGGCCGGTGCCACCTTCGACTCTGGTGCTATTCGTGGTGCCAGGGGGGAGTGCTGCGCCACGCTCAATGCCATTTCCGACTCTAGTTCTGCTCATTTTGCCGGGGAGGACCGCGGCATTGGGCGCGGTGCCGCACTTGGCTCCAGTGCTGCCTGCGGTACTGGGGCTGAGGGTGGTCTGGCCCATGGTCCAGGAACTGGTAGGGATTGAGGAGTCATCTGGCATTGGGCCTCTGTGTCCACCTCCTTCGAGAGGGGGACTCCAGGTCTGATCCAGATTGGCTTCCGGATTCTTCCAAATCTTCTGATCCCTCGGTGTCCAGCACCTCAGCCCCCACTCAGCCTCCCTCTGTGGGTTAGATGTTGCCAGCCGGTTCTGGGGTCAGTGGGACTGATGAGCCGGCAGTGGTCCACGTGGCCACTGACGTGCAACCTGGGGCCACTGACGCATCTGCTCCTTCAGCTGGTGCACCCTCTTCCTTGGTGGAAGGGGAGGGTTCTGTATCCTGGCTGGATTCTTTGGAGTCCACCATGGGTTGTCAGTTGCCTAGGCTAGTGGCTATGAGGAAGAGGGCTCTCTCGGAGTCTGAAGGGTTGAGGGGTCAGAGTTTGGTGCAGTGTGCCCTCACTGGGACCAGTCTGGGTTCTGGGAGGAGCCATAGTGCGGACCCTCACCCTTCCCTGGAACACTCCTCGAGAGGGACCTCAACTTTGGGAGGTCAGGGGCCATCCTTCTAGATTCACATCGTCCTGGTCACCTCACGGGGGGATTTCTTCCTATGGGCATAGCTCTGACCATTTCAGTCTGGTTGAATGGTTGTTAGCTGCTGGGGCCTCCGGGTCTCCTTCCCTGTTGGAAGCTTCCTCTAGGCCCCCTGCCCTCACAGAGGCCATTCTCCTGCTGCTAGGAGCTTGACCCCCATGTCTTTGCCTCTATCCCTGGCTATCCCAGGTATTCCCAGTCTTACGGGACCACTTACCTGGGAACAGTTCATAGGTTCAGCTGCACATTTCCCTACCTACCTTAGTGCCTTGTACCAGCAGGTGTTCCACCATGCTTCCGTGCAGCCGAACCCTGAATCTCCGAGCTATCAGCCTCCTCGTCCCCCTTCTCGGAGGGAGAGATGTTATCTGTCCACATCTCCCCAGCGTCTGAACTTTCTTCGTATCAGCGCTTCCTCACGAGGATGCTGGACGAGCTGCATCTCACTCTGTCCCCTGTAAGCAATCCCAAACATGAGAAGTGTGCCTTTTTAGGCGAGTACAATGCGGCCAACCTGGTGGTTCCTGCCTGGCCTGTCCCCTTCTGGGAGGCATCACATCAGCTTTGGCAGCATCCTTTCTCCACTGTTCCAGCCCCGAGGGACCTATGCCAATGGTATTGCACCCTCCCGGGTCTGCAGGTACCTTCCCTCATCCCCCTTTGGGTTTGACATGCCTGGACACCTCCTCTGGGTCTCTCACCCCACACCAAGACCGACCCCCAGACTTGGAAATCTGCAGATTTCGATTTCTGGGGTAGAAGAACCTTCTATCCAGCATGGATTCTTCTTTCTATAGCTGCACATCAGGCCCACTGTGCTTCCTATGACAGGTTCTTGTGGTCCAGGCTAGGACAGCTTCTAGCCTCAATGCCTGATACAGAGGAAACCAGGCAAGCCACCGCCCTCTCTGCTCAGGGCCTGGAGCTAGCAAGGCACCAAGCAAGGGCATCTTATGACACCAGCGAGGTAGCCTCTGGAGTTATAGGGACAGCAATCTGCATTAGGCGGACGGCATGGCTTCGCTTATCCTGGTTGTCACCCCTGGCCCAGCATAGGGTGATTTCCTCTGCCTACCGCAGAACCCACCTTTTCTCTCGTAGGGTGAGTCATCGACTTTTGGGGCGCTTTCCCTCCCCCACTGGGGATTCACCATCTCACCCGGACCAGTGTCAGGCCTGTAGGAGTTCTCCCCTCCGGTGACTCCCTCACTGGAGGCTAAGGGATGTAGTTCCTTAGGGACGTATTGGGCCCCCTCCGGGGGGCTCGGTACTCACCCAGTAGTGATGAATGGTGAAGATTGACACAGATAAGATATGAAAATTACGTACTGTACCTACTGTAATTCTTGATCTTTCTGTGTATCTTCACCATTCATCACTAAATCCCACCTTCCTTCCTCCTGGGGTCTCAGTCTCTGGGCTTCCCATCCCTCATGTGTCTCCCTGTTGTTCCAACTCTTCTCTCTCCTTTCCCTTGTGGTCAAGAGGCAGGGGACTCTGGAGACACGTAGGAGGAGTTACTCCTGTAAGGGGTTTTGTTTTTTCTTTGGTGGGGTGGGTCATTCCTCTCTCTCTCTCTCTCATTCGCCTTTGGCTTCTTCTTACTCCCTTAAATCTGGAGTGTGGGTAGAGGGATGGACGGACAGACTCCCCATTCTCAAAACCCCTTGTTTTTCCTTAGTTTGGATGTCCCTTTGGACTAATCCCTCCTTACCCTTTTAGGGGTTCTTCCCTTTATTTGGGGGGAGGGGGAGGGATGTTCCCTTGTCTACCTGGAAGAACTTCTTCCCTAACAGTTTTTGGCTTCTCTTGGGGCTATGGCTGCTTATTCAACTCAGGCTTCACCTTGGCAGCTTCTCTTTTAAATAGGGAAGACTGGGTGGTCCAGAAAATCGTTGTCTGCCATAAACTTGCTTAAACTCTAGGAGTCCAGGTCCAGCTCGCCAGGTGTGCAGTCCTCTCCTCACCCCCACCTTCTTCTTTTCCTTGTCTTCCTTTTTCCAGAGATTGGGGGCCCCTCTTTTTTCTTCCAATCCCTAAACCTAGTATTCTCCTTTCTGTCCTCTCTGTTGTTTATTTCTCCTTTGGTTTTTATATCCTTTCCTTTTATCTGTCCCTTGGGCTCCCTTGCCCCACCCCTCCATCCCTTTTGTTATACTCACCGGCGTCTCAGAACTGAGGCTAGGGTGGAGTCGGTGACAGATAACGGCCAACCCGCGAGCACCATGTAGAACGGCCTCGAGGGTGGGTGTCGCCGACCCTGCATCGACTCCACCCAGAGGGGAAAAAAAAGTCTCCCACGGGGCCCTAGCTCCAGCACAGTACCCAGTAGTGATGAATGGTGAAGATACACAGAAAGATCAAGAATTATAGTAGGTACGTAATTTTCATTTCTTGATTTTTTGTCTCCATGTTTTCCACTCTATCCCCCCAGTTAGTGTTATCATTCTGCCCATCATGTTCCATGGTTATAGGTGCTATATTGTCTGTTAAGTGTAACGGGGTGGGTTCTGTGGGGATGGGTGTCACATCCTCTGCATGAAGATCCATGTCAAAGTCATTAGCAAAGTTTTTGGTTTGCTCTTCTAACAGTGTGACTTGTTTAGATGTGCCTGGTATGGGGAGTGCTTCTTCATCTGGTATCCATCCATCCCCCTCGAGAGGTTTTTCCCACCTTGCTCCTGACTGGGCTGCTCCCACTGTCCACTGTGCTTTATTCTCCCCAGATGTTTACGCTATAGATTCTTCCCTCCTTCCTCTTCGTAAACACAGTTCATTAGATTTATTTACTTGCGCTTCTCGTTGCACTTGTCTCTCCTGCTCCCTCATAATGTCATTTATCCCTACAATTATTTATTTTTCCTGTATCATAACATTTACAACACTTACACTTTGAGGTTCAGTCTCTGGTTCCGTTTGCTGCAAGGGACTCGCACTTTAAGGCGCTATGGCAACATCAGGTACTGCCCTGTCTTTCTTCTGGGGTGTTGTCTGCTTGATCACTCCTTTTAATGCTCCTGCATCATCTGGTCTGGAGTTGGGTGAGCTGTCAGGCCTCACGTCAGTGCTTTCAGGCTCTTGTGTCTCTTGTCTCCATATCTCTGCCAGTCTAGTCCATTCCGCTGAAGTAGCATGTCCAAGAGGGGTTTCTGCCACTCTGGGTGTATTTTCCTTAAAAACTCTTCATCCTGATGTAGCTTCATGAGAGGTAAAGCTCGCTGTTCTTTTTCTAAAGCATTTTTAGCCGGTGCCTGGATGTTCATTTCTCCCGTGTCCTCATCACAGGTTTTTTGCAAGGTCTCCATGGTTGAACCTGCAGGGAGGGAGATCTGCTCACCTGCAGGTATTCCAGCAGACTGACTCTGTTCCCGATCATCGGCCATGGGACAACAGTGCCCCCTACCAAAGAGTAGGGAATTTTTACTTAAAACTTTAAAAACAAATCTTTACAACGTTGTATTACATCAAACAAAAACAACCTCAAACAGATTATTTCAGAAAATAGAAAGCATGCAAACAACATCAGTGTTTTATACCTGTACCCATTTTACGCCGTACTCCGGAGACCCCCCCCCTTACCAATATATGTTTATGAAAGATTTTTCCTCTTTCTTTTCCTTTTATTTTATTACCCAGTGAACATACACTTAATTTTGTTATTTCACTGAAAATCATCCAGTGTCCCAAACCTCCTCCAATAAAATCCACCTCAAACACTTTAGAGGCTTATTTGTCATACTTCAAAAAAAGAAAACTCTTTGTTCATGAAATAGTCCTTAAGGGACCCTCCCTCCTGCTTTCTTTAAAAAAACACCAATATATTTCCCATATTCCTCTCTTTAATTGCCTATGTTCCTCCTCTCTCAATCAATTAATACTTTCATTTATTTTGAAATATAATTCTAAAGGTGACTCCTTCTTCTGTTGAAAAACAAATCCACACCTTACCTGTCATGCCCAATATAGTATGAAAATTGAAATGAAATTTAACATACTCGAGTTGTATTTCCCCCATTCTGTCTGAAAAATACCATAAAACAATTGTTTGGCATTCCATATTTTTCCATGAATGCATTCCATTTTTTGTTTACCAGATTTCCCAAAATTCTTGGATAAAGGGACATTGAAGTATAAATGATCGACTGTCTCAGATTGTGTTACACATCTTTCTTGGATTTGCTTGTGTTTGTGGTTCCCTCTAGTGTTTGTTTTACCATGAACACCTAGCCAGAAAATGTCCCACATTGTTTTAGGAATTATTTTCTCTGTTAGCCTCTCCCCAATTTTCTTTTTCTGTATATCTGTAAATAATAAAAGAGGCTCTTCGAAGAAGTTATTATTTATTATTGCTTGATAAAGTGTCTTCCTAGAAAATGTCCCAACTTTTTCTAGGGATATATTCCAATTTCGAATTTGGTCAAAAATGACCTCCCAATCTCTGGATAATTTGAATCGCTTTTTATTTTTGTGAATAAAATTATTTGTTTGCCATTCGATCATTATGTCTTGTATTTTCCCCTTGACTCATCCTACCCATGGTTTCTTTGCTTGTTTGTCAATTGGTTTTAAATGTGTATCAATGAAAATTGTGAAGAAAACACAATTGGGTGTATAATTTGTACTCCCCCTTCTTTCAAGTTTAAATATAGTATGTTCCTTTTTATTGGGTTATCCTGCTCCCCCAAAAACATGAGAAAAAAAGCCAGAACATGGTTGCGAAAAAATTTTTTTGTAAAGGAAAGATGTGGCTTAAAAATAAAAAGGTGGGCAACAGAAAATATTTAATTAGATATATTCTTTTTTCTTTCCCATTTTCCAATCTGTCGTTCTACTTTTCACTTCCTTTATTTATGCATGTTTCCTGATTGTATTCAGCCATATTTTCAGACCCCCAAAAAATCCCCATTTTCTTTGGGGTATCTGATACCTCTATCCCTCCTGTAGGACTTTCCCCTCCTACTGTTTCTGATAATTTAAGGCAATTAGTTTTTTTCAAAATTAATGTTTGAGCCAATATATTTCAATAATGAAGGTAATACACTACAAATCAAAGTCCCTGTACTGGAGTCTGGACTTATGACACATAGATCATCTGCGTAACCTATAGTTTTCAGTTCCCCCTCAGCCTGGACATTCTACTCCCTTGACTAAAGGTGATCTATTTATTACCCTTATGATTGAGTCTAGTGCAATTCCGAATAAAATTGGGCTCAGGGGCAACCCTGCCGCACCCCTCTTCTTGTGTAGAATTTTGTCCCACCCAACCATTCACATAAGGTTTTACATATGCTAATAAGTAACAAATCTGCTACCAGTTTGTAAATTCAACAGGAAACCCATACTCTGACATAGTTGGTCATATAAAATCCTGTGCTATTTGGTCAAAAGCTGTAGTTTGGTCAAAACTAAACAGATACCCCCAATCCCTCGTTTACTTCTCTGATCAAATAGTTCTCTGATTAAAATCAATGCATCCTGAATAGACCGTCCTGGAACTGAACAGTATTGTGCTGGGTGAATTACGTGATCTATTACATTTAATAAACTTTTTCCTAGAAGTTTAGCAAATATTTTGAAATCTGTATTTAACAATGTTGTAGGTCTCCAGTAATTTATGTTTGATTTTTCCCCTTTCTTAAATAAAAATATTGTTAGCCCTTCATACATAGACTCCATTACCCGATCTTCATTTAAGAAAGTATTAAAAGCCTGCACTAAACTATTTGGCATAAGTTCCCATAATTTTTTATAAACTTTGGAAGGTATTCCATCTGACCCTGGTGCTGTCAAGTCTTTTAATTCTTTTATTGCTTCTCCTACTTCATCTGATGAAAAGTTCTTAATTAATTTGTTACTTTGTTCAGCAGTCAGTTTGCTGCTGCTTTTAGGAGAGAGGTATTTTCCACTGTTTTTTTCAAATGGTGTACCAAATGTTCTTTTTATAAATCCTTCCAATACACTTATTATGTTAGATGACCCCTGTACTACAGACCCTGTTGAGTCTTATTTCTGTCATCTGTTTTGTTTTTGACCTTTGTTTGCAATCTTTATACGGGTTAGTCTGGTTTTTCCTGCCTTGGGTTCCAAACTTTTGCTCAAGTTCTGAAGTTTTTTGCCTGTTATATTGCAATTGTGTCAATTTGTGTTTAATTTGAGAAATTTCTTCAAAATGATTTATTTGATTCTTTTGTTCTTCTGAAAACAGTGTGTACAATCTTTTCTGTAGTTCCATGTATTCTTGATGCTTACTGTCCGAAATAAAGTGCAATTGACTTTAAAAAAAAATCTTTTTAACAAGTTTTAGTGTCAATCCACCACTCTATTGGGGAATCATACAAAACCCCACTGACTATCTGCTATAACCTTTGCTAGCTGTTGAAGAAAATGTTTGTCTGTCAGCAGGCTTGTATTGGCTTTCCACACTCCTTTCCCATTTATTCTTGAAGGGTGAGACGAAATGTGGATTGCTATTAGGTTATGGTCTGATGTTTCTGTTGGTAATGTCTCCCTTCATACTGTTTGTAAATGATTTGAAATAAGCCACAAATCTATTCTAGATTTTAACACTCCTTTTGAAAAGGTGTCCTGGGGTTTTGAGGCAAACACATCTATTAGTTCTGCAGTTTTGAGTATGCCTTTCAATTCATTTGTATTACAATATGATTTTCCCTTTTGTTTTATGTTTAAATTCGTGTTGAAATCCCTCCCCCCAAAAAAATTGTGCGGCTTGTAATTAAATAAGGTTTTATTTTTTGGAAAAGCTCTGCCCGAGCAACTTTTTGTTGTGGGGTGTATATATTTATTAATCTGCAGTTTATTCCTTGCCAGTCTATATCTTTTATCGTCTCTCTTCCTGGCATAATCTCCACCATTTTCTGTAAGCTAAAATTCTTTGTAGTAAAACAAAACCCTACCCCAGAACATATTTCCTGCCAAATAGACCATATATATTGTGAGTAACTTCAGAAGGGTTGAAATAACTGCATATTTGATTTTCCTTTGTGGATAACTTAACTGGACTGTCTACTAGTATTCTGTGACAGTTTGCATCAAAATAGTTTGAAATAATTTACTGGTGGTGACTGTTTACATCTAATAGCAAAGGCTACAGTTTGTAATTTGAAGCCAGACAGAGCCCCGGGTGGGGGAAGTTGTCTTCACTAGTCAGGGAGGCCTGCATCATAGCCAGTTGTTCTGGGTGGAACATTCCAGCATTGATCAATTACTATAAACTACTGGTGTGATCCAGTTTCCGATCCAGGTGTTGGTTGAATTACTGTAAAGAAGGGCAGTACTGACCAGGGTGGTGGAGCAGTGGTGTGTTTGATTGTTTCTAACATTCACTGGTGGTTGTGGACTACCACCCTCCCACCCCAGCTGGCATTTCCTTTATAGCCAAAGTTCTGACATCGCTTCCTCAACAGGTCTTGGGGCAGAACTGTCACATTCTTAATAACTCAGCAAGTACATAAAGGGTAAGCACACACCAAAATATAAAAAAAAAGTTATAGATTACATATTGTAAGAGAGAGAGAGAGACATGTGGGGAGTGGTGCAATGCACTGGCTGTGGGGCAGCAGTTTTCCAGTAAAAATTATGGAAACTGCGTTGTTGCCCTATTTGCAGGCAACTATCAGCTCTGAGGGAGGTGGTTGCCTGTCTCCAGGCTCAACTGGCAAGGACTGTGGAGGTCTCCCCCACCCAAAGAGCACCAGTGCCACAACTACTGCCACAGAGGTTGCCAAGTATGAGGAGCAGTTGAACCACAGTGGGTTCTGGGAGGGTGAGGGTAGTGGAACAGAGGCAAATCTCTCTAGTTGTACCTCTTCACAAATCATACGCCAGTATGGCACAGCAAGGTTCCTCTATGATGACACCCTCAGTGGAGACCAAGAAGAATGTTGGGGACATCCACAAGGGAGACCCACAGAAAGGGTGGTAAGGGACACCACAGGGGAAGGAAACAGCTTCTGGTAGGGGACTCAGTTGTTAGGATGGTAGAACTGAAAAAGGGAGGGGAGAGGGAAGTAAGGTGCTTGCCTGGTGCCATGGCTTGGAGGGACAGGAAGCGAATCCTCAGGATTGCAGAAGCAGCATCACAAGAGAAAGAACTAGATATCATTGTCCACCTTGGGACAAATGACTTAGCTAGGCATGAGATCAGGGCAGTGCAGGATGAATTTGTGGAGTTGGGGAGGGGCCTCAGACAGGTAGCAAGCATGGTAACCTTCTCAGAGGTGCTGCCAGTCTATGGCAGGGGTGATGCTAGGGTACTGAACACCATGCAGTTTAATGAATGGTTGCAAACCTGGTGCAGAGCATAGGGCTTTGGCTTCACTGGGGACTGGGGGTCCACGTGGAGAGATGAAGGTCTGTACTGGCACGATGGTCTGCATCTGTCCAGGAAGGGAACCAAGCTCCTAGGTGATAGGTTTAAATGCTTCCTTGGCAAGCTTTTAAACTAGCCAAGGGGGGAGATGCTGATAGGAAGCAGGAAATGTCAAGCATCCCCCCCCACAAAACATGGCAGGTAGTAAGGAACACACTGAGGTACAGAGGTTGACAGAGGGCTGGACAGGGGTAAATGGAGAAATAAACAAAGGATATAAGAGCAGGGATGGGGGAAAAAGGATGAAGCCAACATTATATGGAGGGCAATGAGTACCAATGCCTGTAGTCTGGGAAACAAGCTTCCTGAGCTAGTAGCCCTGATGGAAGAGGAACACTTGGACATTGTGGCAGTCACGGAAACATGGTACATGGAGAACCATGACTGGGATGTCAACATACCAGGGTACACAATCTACAGAAGGTACAGGGAGGGTAAAAGAGGAGGTGGAGTAGCTTTCTACATAAGGGAAGGGATCAAAGCTACAGAACTAAAAAGTAAAGAGGGAGGACAGGAGGCACTGTGGGTTACCTTGGAGACAGGAAATGGCATCACAGTCCGCACAGGGGTTGTATACAGATGCCCATCTCAAGGGGAGGAAATGGACAAGAAAATGATAGAGGGCATTCTCAAAATGGCTGAAAAAGGGGAGATACCGTTGATGGGGGTCCTGAATATGCCAATTGTTAACTGGACAACATGTACTGCAGCCATATCCAAGAGCAGGGTCATTCTCGATGCCCTACAGGGGGCATGCCTGAGACAGCTAGTATTAGAACCCACTCAGGAGGGAGCAATATTAGACCTGGTACTCTATAATGGAGAGAGGATCACAGATTTAGAAGTCAGTAGCCATCTGGGAGCAAGTGACCACCACACAGTGTGGTTCACAATAAGCACAACCGTGGAGACAAGCCATACAAAAACAAGGATATTGGACTTTAGAAGGACTGACTTTGGCAAAATGTATGAGTGCCTAAGGAATGCACTAACAAATGGGCAGGAAGGAGGGGTGGAAGAACAATGGAGAAAAATCAAAACTGCCATCATGGAGACAACAAGCCTTTGTGTGAAACAAATAAAGAAAACAAAACGGAGTAAAAAAAACACTATGGTTCTCAAAAGAGGTGGCAGGGAAGGTTAAGGAGAAAAAGGCTGCATTCAAAAAGTATAAGGAATCACAGAAGGAGCATGGTAGGGAACTGTATCAATTAAAGCAAAAAGAAGTGGGGAAGGCAGTCAGAATAGCAAAGGCCCAAACCAAGGAAAAGATAGCCTACTCAGTTAAGAAGGGGGATAAAATCTTTTATATGTACATTAGGGAACATAGAAAGGTTAAGAGAGGGATAGTGAAGATTAATAAAGGAGAGGGGAGGTGGGCAGAGGGAGACGGTCAAAAGGCAGAGATACTGAATGAATACTTTTGCTCAGTATTCACAAAAGAAGAGGAGGAGGAGGAGTTACCTAAACCAAACAATAGAAGCACTCTGGGTAGGGGAGTTGACACCAGTCCATTTACAGAAGAAAGAGTCCTGAAAGAACTCCTAAAACTCAAGGTGGACAAAGCAATGGGGCCTGACGGGATTCATCCAGAATCCTAAAAGAACTAAGGGGGGACCTAGTGACACCACTGACCACACTTTTTAACAAATCATAGGAGAATGGGGTGGTACCTGAGGACTGGAGGAGGGAAGATGTGATTCCCCTTCACAAAAGTGGGAGCAAGGCAGAAGCAGGAAACTACAGACCTGTTAGTTTGACCTCAGTGGTAGGGAAAATGATGAAATCACTTCTGAAAGAAAGAACTGTTGAGTACCTAGAGGCCAGCGGGGACAGGGACCCAAAGCAGCATGGATTCACAGCGGAAGGTCATGTCAGACAAATCTAATTGATTTCTTTGACTGGGTGACCAAAGTAAAGACCAGGAAGGGCTGTGAATATGGCCTACCTAGACTTTAGCAAGGCATTTGACACAGTACTGCACAAAAGATTAATAATCAGTTAGCCAGCCTGGGAGTGGGTCCCAGGGTGGTAGTGTGGTAACAAACTGGCTGGACAACAGGACACAGAAGGTAATAGTGAATGGAACTCATTCAAGAAAGGGAATTACTAGTGGAGTACCTCAGGGCTCAGTACTGGGTCCAGTCCTCTTTAACGTCTTTATAGGTGATATTGCAGAGGGTCTGGAAGGAAAGGTATGCCTCTTTGCAGATGACACAAAGATCTGTAACAGAGTTGATACACATGGGGGGGTAGAAAGGATGAGAAAGGACTTGGCAAAGTTGGAGGAATGGTCAGATGTATGGCAACTTAGATTCAATGCAAAGAAGTGCAAAGTAATGCATCTGGGAAACAAAAACCCAGAAGAAGAGTACACAATGGCAGGGGAGGTACTAACAACAACAATAATGGAAAAGGACCTGGGGGTAATCATATCAGATGACCTAAAGGTGGGTAAGCAATGTGAAAAGTCAGTAAGGAGAGCCAGGGGGATACTGGGATGCATAGGGAGGGGCATCACAAGTAGAACAAGCATTTGTCAATGCTGAATGTTGTCTTGCTGGCATTGGCATTAGTAGTGCAGAAGTTAGAGAGATGCATAATAGGAATGGCAGTGAAGTATTGAACTGATGCCAAGCCCAACCCGACCCTGCAGAGACTGACAGGCACTGGGATGCGCCTTTGGATAGTCGGCCATAGCGCTCATGCCATTTCACCGCACCCTACCCTGCAGACACCGACAAGTGTTGTGGTGTGCCTTGGGGTCTTCGGGCCTTACTGTGCAGGACCAGTAGGTGACACCAGGGGTGGGGGTCCACAGGATATGGCAGCCAGGCCAGTCCACCAGAGTCTGCCATCTCTTCAAACAAGCCAGAAATGTGCCATAATATCAGACCAGTGCCAGTGACACCCCCAGCCCATACCTCTTCACCCAGGACTGGGGGCAGTGGAGAATGGGCTGTACTTGCCCCGGTATGAACTGGACAACCAGTCAGAGAGGGGCACATAGGTGGTACAACAGCCCCAAAGTAGATGCCCTCTGTGCCAGCTGCACTTGCTTCCCTGGCAATGTGCAGGATCATGCAGTTGTCTGACCCCTTGCCTGCCCCCAGCCCACCGCAGAGATGGGTCCTGTGACCATGATTTGGGCATGGGGTAGGCATACAACAATGACTCTGGACGCTGTGGGGTGCCCCAAGGTGCACATCTTGTGCATGGGGGGGCCTCTGCAGCTGTCCACCTCCTTTGCAAGAGTGGAGCAGCTGCAAGCATTGTGTGGAGCATGCCCTTATTTCACAACATATTACATATAGAATAATGCATGGGGTGGTGTGTGAAATGAGAGTTTTACACACACCTGAGGTGTGGGATGCTACAAACCCGAGGGCAAAGCCGAGGGTTATAGCTGCATCCCACACTGATTATTGCGAATGCGTTGTTACGAGCATGCGTTGCGCAGTTGCTATGCACCTTGTAAAACAGTCATTTTACGGAGCATTGTCACCAAATTTTCAACACAGGCATTTTAGGACCTCTGTTCATGAACAGTATCACTGTCATTTTTGTAATGTGTCCCGAACACTGATTTCGCACAGCAACCGCGCTATTCTGTGCCGGAAGTGCAAAAACACATTTCGGCCAAGATGTGAAAAATGACAGCAGTACAGTTCACAAGAAGGTGTGGTAAAATGCCAGTGTTGAGAATCTGGCATGCAAATAGTGCAAATGCGCCAACGTACTAGCGTGCGCTGCGCAGTTGCTACTCACGCTCATAAAACAGTCACTTTATGGAGTATTGTCACCAAATTGTCAACACAGGCATTTTAGGATCTCTGCTCATGAACAGTGTCACTGTCATTTACGTAATGTGTCCCAAACACTGATTTCGTACCACAACCGTGCTATTCTGCGCTGGAAGTGCGAAAACACATTTCAGCCAGGATGTGAAAAATGACAGCTGCACGGTTCACAAGAAGGTGTGGTAAAATGCCAATGTTGAGAATCTGGCGTGAAAATATTGCGATTCGCTAACTTACATGCATTAGCGCGAGTTGCTCGCACACTCGTAAAACGGTCATAGTTTGGATTTTCCCACCAAATTTGCAACATAGGGTTTTTTAGAGCCCCCTTCATGCACAGGGCACTGTCATCTCCTTACGCAGTCCTGAAAGGTGATTCCACGCAGTGACTGTGAAATCACCTTTCGGGACCGAATAACGCCATGACAGTGCAAGAATTCATGAGAAGGAGTCCCAAAAACCCCATGTTGAAAATGTGGGGCCAAAATTCACAAAAATGCCTGAGATATGTATTAAAGTTGAAAAAAACCTATCTATCCCATTATACAGCTTACCGGCATTTCCTCAGTTCACAGTTGGCTTTGAAGAGTGCAGACGTGTTCCCGGTCCACTGATGATCATCATGCCGAGCTCGAGGGTAAGTATGGGGTATGGGGTGTGTGGGAGGCAGGGTGCACAGTGGGTGGGTGCGGGTGGGGCAGGGGGCACAGAGACTACGAGGGACTGTTTTCCTTTTACAGGTAGTAAAGGAAAAGCTATCTGCAGGACAGTTTTTTTCCCAGGGGATTTGACATGCTGGGGTGGGCTCCCAGCGTGCCATTAACTGTTTTTGGGGGGTGTCTGTAGCTGACGGGGATTGGGCACCCTGGTCGGCAAACACGCAGGGGCTGAATTTATGCCATGAGGTTAGGCACCCCGTCGGCCACTAGAAGGGGGACTAGAGCCAAGGGGATTGGGCACCCCTCGGCATTAAACAATTGGGGAGGTTATTTCTGCTGACGGGAGTGGGCTCCCCCATCAGCACGCAAGGAAGAGGGGGAAGGATAAAAGCCGAGAAGAATTGGGCACCCCCTCGGCATTACACAATTGGGGAGGCGCTTTATGCCGGACAGGGGTGGGCTCCTCCGTTGGCACATTGACAGGGGGCAGGGGCAGCCGACAGGGGGATTCGGCACCCCCGAAGTCAGCAGTTCTACGCCCGTGTCCTGCCATGCACATAATGGTGGCGAGTACGGCAAGAAAAGGACCGCTGCGTCTGACGAGCTTTGCTCGGATTGCAGTGGACCTTTCATTAGATGTGATCACCACATTAGTATGCATGGTGTGGCGCCAGCATGCAGGCTGATTGGAGAATGAGGGACGCACCTACTGATGCATGCCCTGCATTTGCCCAACAGCGACCGTGCCTCCAAATCTGTACTATCGAAAGATGTTGACTTGTGCGCAGGTGCGGCAAGCCAACATAAAAAGGGAAGTGATTATCCTTCTGTACAGACAGTTGGTGAGACCCCATCTGGAGTACTGCATGCAGTTTTGGAGACCCCATCTACGCAAGGACATAGACAGGATGGAAGCAGTCCAGAGGAGGGCAACTAAAATGGTGCAGGGTCTGCATCAGAAACCATATGAAGAGACTGAGAGAGCTTAATATGTATACCTTGATGAAAGGAGGGACAGGGGGGACATGATAGAAACTTTCAAGTACCTCAAGGGAATCAGCAAAGTCCAGGAGGGTAGCATCTTTCAGAAAAAGAGATGTGCAAGAACAAGGGGGCACAATTTAAAGATAGAGGGGGGACGACTTAGGGGTAATGTAAGGAAATTCTTTTTCATGGAGAGAGTGGTGGACGCATTGAAACCGTCTTCCTGGGGAGGTTGTGGGGTCTAAAACAGTGGGGGAATTCGAACATGCATGGGACAGACATAAGGCAATTATAGTGGGGGGTTACAGGAAGTAGGCTGTTGGTTAACTAGAACCTGCAGCTTATCCAATAGGTAGGGAAATGGGCAGACTGGGTGGGCCAAGTGGTCCTTATCTGCCGTGAAAGTCTATGTTTCTATTTCCATCCATTATATCTCCCCAGCTCTGAAGCGGCTCATACTGATTTGAGACAGTTACTGGAGTCATGGAGATGTCTTCTGGGATTTTGTTTGTCTTAGCTCTCCTTGCAGTTACTGTTTGGAATTCAGTATTATTTTTTTCCCTCTACACCTGCAGTACTAGGCATCTGCTTACTTATTTCTGAGGGAGGGGGAGCCCATAGGTCTCTTTCTACTAGCTGCATTTTGTTTGTGTGGTTTAGTTTTCTCTTTTGAGGCGATTTCCACAGTTCCTTGGTTTGGCTCTGGTGGATTGCTCACATTTTCTTTTTGTGGATGTGCAGAGGTCTGAGCTCTTGTGGCCTTATTGATATAAAAATCATGCTCCATATAGTCTGCTGTGTTATGAGCTGCCCAGAGACAGGATGCAAAAACATGGTTTTCTTCTCCACATAGTTTGCAAGTGGGGGGTTGGGGACAATGTAAGTGGTTGATGAGTGACCTAAAGCTCTTCACACTGAACATTTTAACTGGTCACAGTCCGAGTTCAAATGGGTGGTGGATCCACATGTATAACAGGAGTGTGGTTGCCCAGGATAGTACAAAATGCCATGGTCTCTGCCAAGATAAAAACAGTTCAGCAAATGTTGAATGCCGTCATCTGTGAGTTTGTTGTACTGCAAACTTCCAGCCCCCTGTCCAAAAACCATTATCGTCAGTGATTGCCTGTGGTAAACCATTTACTATGCATCTTTTTTCAAGCCAGTATTCAATGTCTAGGGCGTTTACCCCCTCGTTCCTGAAAACTACAGTTATTATTTTTGCAGTAGGCCTTGTAATTGGTATAGCCACAAAGGGTTTCCATATGGGTGTGTTTTTAACTTCATAATATGATGCCCTGAATTTGTCTAGAAGACCAGCAGTTCTAAAACTAATGTCAAAGTTGTGGTCCCCCGATGCATGGATAAAAGCATATACCTCTGCAGGGGTCAAATGCAATGACTCAATTATCAGCTTTCTGCCCACATAGTGTCTGTCCGGTGGTAGTTCAGGACCCCCTTTATAATATATGTGGGTGACAAAGTACTTCCTTGCAGCTTCTTCAGGTTTCCGAAACAGATTTGCATACTTTGTGGGCCTACCCTGGGGCTCTGGCCTACCCTTTTCTTTTTCAGTGCCATTTTTTGTGTATACGGGGAGAAATTCATACCTGTATGCCTGTTTTGTTCTTTGTCGGCATCCCGATCCAAATCTTCCGTAGCTTCTAGTTCCCAAGAAGCTTTTTGACCACTTTCCCCTTCTTTTTGCTGTTTGTCTGCCTCTGAGTCAGCGTCTGACATTGTAACATCAGAGCGAGAGGCCGCACTCTTTGATCTTTCTGACAGGTTGTCATTCGCTTTCTGCAGTCCATCTGTTTTAGCAAACTCATCTGCTTGACTCTTTTTGGGAAATAAGGAACTGCCCACAGTAGACTCGCTCCCCGGGAGGGGATATTTGGGTCGGGAATACAGATATTATTTTGATAAATCCAGCCGGCTTTCTTCAAAGCATTCTCCGGTGTCCAGGTGGATTCTTTGGCTGTGAAGGGAAAAGGCACTGATCCAGAACTGTAAGTCTGTGAGGGGGAACCAGAAGGTATAACCATTTCTTCCTTGTCCTCTGTATTATGCAGCATACTTTTTTTCATAGTAACTGTTGTGGGACTTAAAGAACAGCTGACACCTTCAGGAGACCTTTAACCAAACATAATATTTAGACACAGACACGCTTGTATTTCACATTAGTTCTGTATTTCTCCTTCCCATTCTTTATTACTGAGGTCAATTGCCTGAAAACAGGAGCTTTGCTCCAGAAGAGTTCATCTATTCCTGTTGCTTTCTCCCTACTTGAGGTTATAATGCACTGTTTGTGACATCACAGTTACTCCCTTGGCAACAGATTGTGATGTCACAACAGAGGATTATGACATAGAAACATAGAATTTGACGGCAGATAAGGACTGCTTGGCCCACCTAGTCTGCCCATTTCCCTACGTAACGGATAAGCTGCAGATCCTAGTTAACCAACAGCCTACTTCCTCCTACCCCCCCACTAGAACTGCCTTATATCTGTCCCATGCATTCTTGAATTTCCCCCACTGTTTTTGACTCTATGACCTCCTCAAGAAGGCTGTTCCACGTATCCACAACCCTCTCTGTGAAGAAATACTTCCACACATCACCTCTGAGCCGCCCCCCCTTCCCCATCTTCAAATTGTGCCCCTTGTTTTTGCACATCTCTTTTTCTGAAAGCTGCTACCCTCTTGGACTTTGTTGATTCCCTTGAGGACTTGAGGTATTTGAAAGTTTTTATCATGTCCCCCCTCTCCCTCCTTTCCTCGAGGCTATACATCTTTAGTTCCTTTAGTCTTTCTTCATATGTCTTCTGATGCAGACCCTGCATCATTTTGGTTGCCCTCCTCTGGACAGCCTCCACCCTGTCTATGTCTTTGCGGAGATGGAGTCTCCAGAACTGTACACAGTACTCCAGATGTGGTCTTACCAACTGTCTGTACAGAGGGCCAGCAACTTCCTGTTTTCTACTGGTGATGCCTCTCCCTATGCATCCCAGTATCCCCCCAGCCCACCTTACTGCCTTCTCACATTGCTGGCTCAGCTTTAGGTCGTCTGATATGACTATCCCCAGGTCCCTTTCCATTTTTGTTGTTGTCAGTATCTCACCCCCACTGTGTACTCTTCCCTGGGTTTTTGTTTCCCAGATGCATTACTTTGCACTTCTTTGCATTGAATCTAAGCTGCCCATACATTTGACCATTCCTCCAACCTTGCCAAGTCCCTTTTCATCCTTTCCACCCCACCTTGTGTATCAACCATGTTGCAGATTTTTGTGTCATCTGCAAAGAGACATGAAGTAAGGAGTAAGCTAAAGAGGCAGATGAACTCTAAAGAAACTCTAAGGGCTAAATATCATGTATTCATGCAAATTTCCTCAGTAATAAATAACGGAGAGGAGAAATATATAAAATATATGTGGAATGCAAGCAGAATTGTACCTAATTATTTTGTTTTTTAAAGTTTTCTTTGAGGTGTCAATTGCTCTTTAAGTCCGATCTTTTTTTCTTTATTTCTTCAGTTGCTTGCACTGTTAACATTTCAGTCTCATATATTGCTTCAGGCATCTCATACCTTATTTTTGGCTCTTTTGATACCTTTTCCTTTGAAACCTGTGTATCGTTTTCTATATCACTCATTTCCTCAGCTGTTTGTGCGTCCATGTCTGGTACATAAGAATTATCCATGTTTGCTGGGAAAAAACACCTTCTCCTTGCAGTGTCTGAGTCACACTGAAAGGATCCATGGTCCAGTCGGACAAGGGTTCCCCCTACTGGCTAGTAGAGGAATTTCCCCTGTGTCCTGGCCAAATTTCCCCTATTCACTAAAAATACCACCAACAGCTTAATCTGGTTCAATTTCAGTTGGTTACCATCTGTATCCCCCCCGGATCACCCCTGAAAAAGAGACTTCTAGTCTCAGTGGGCCTACATGGTCAACAAAATTCAATAAATCAACAAATAAATAAATAGATAGATACATGGGGAATGCATAGATAAGTGGCAGGAGGGTCGCTGGAGGCCAGATAGGGTCTGTAGGTACAGAATAGGTAGGGAATATTTGGATAGACTGGGTGGGCCTAGTGGTTGTTTTCTGCTGACAAATTCTGTTTCTGTGTTTCTGTTATATACCACTATTGTGATTAGCCATGTTATGGATGTATACAACCATGCTGCTGGAAATGGTATTATGTATGTGACAAAATCATTAAACAAAATAGTTGTTTTTTTTGCTCCTACTCATGCCCCCCAACCAGCCACTCCTTCAGGCTGCTCAGTGTGAAACCCACCCACAGGGCTGTCCCCTGTCACCATTGTCTTCGTCCTTATTTCCTGCGTCCCAGTACACCTGGTGTAACCCTGCCGGGGGGCCCCCCCCCCTTGGGGTGAGAGAGGTTTCCACTGCCTTGACCGGGATCAGAGGGGGCTGTGAGCCTGCGTGGCCCGAGGGGAATGTGGTGGCCATCATCTGGTCAGCTGGCCGGGCGACTTTTTGCTTTTCTGGTGCCCTCCCACATCTCACAGTTGTACGGACGCAACGGTGTCCTGGGGGTAGGGATGTTCGGCAATGTGTCAAGGTTCACACAACCTGGAACGCCTCTACTAGCCACCTCCAGAAGCCACCTGTCATGCAGTCCAGTATGGCCCACCCTTCTCTGGGAGAGAAGCAGCCAAAGGACGCTGTAACTCCCTCCCTGTCAGTCTCCACTCCTGATGTCTGGGGTTGGGGCGTGAACCCGGATCGCCAGCATGCCAGAGCGATACCCCATCGCTCGTGCCATGGAGCCAGCCAAACAAAATAGTTTTTTAAAAAGTTGTAGGTGAGATGACTCTGTGTCACTGATTGGTGGAGGAACTGCTCTGTCAAGCTGGCAACCTTGGTTCATGTTCTGAAACCAGGACCTCGGAAGCGGGGGTCTTTAAGGAGGACCGAAGGGCATAACCCAACACCTGAAGGTTTTTAATGCTATTAAACTAAAATGTGTTTATTTTCTTTTAAATAAATGTTTTATAGTTTCAAACTATTTGAGGGTTTCCAGATATTAATGTAATCCTTTAGAATGTGACTCAGCCTTCTTTTCAGTGTCCACGTTAGTGTTCCTGTATGTATGTTCATTTTATATTTTGTAATTGCCGGTTTTGTTTCTGAAAATCTTAATAAAGTATAGTGAATTAAAAAAAAGAATGTGACAGCCATTTGGATTGCTTCTTACTGCTACTTACGCTGCTGTTACAATGCAAAAGGTTAAACACTGTTAAGTGAAGCTCCTGGTTTTCCTGCAGAGTGGTTAAACCATGGACTTCACTTCCTCTAGACATAATCCTCAGCAAGAACAAAAATACCTTTAAATAAAAGCTAGACACATGGCTACTAGAAAAACAAGAGCCTTGTACATTATGGGTAATTCTGACAGGAGCATTATGGGCTCATGCCTTTCGCTCCTACTATCACTTCAGTACTTTGTGGCAAATTCCAGAAACTGGTGGGGGAGGGGGGTGGAGAGAGATCCACCATTTTTTTCTTTAGTTTTTCTAATTCATTGTTTCTTTTAAATCCCTCAAGTCCCTCACCTCCTTCCAGTTAGCACTTCCTTTCCCATACCTCCTCACCTCAGATACAGTCTTGCCGCCCTGCATGCCAACTTGTATAGTCTCACAGCTTACAACCAGCAGCAGGGCTGTCTGCAAGGACAGAGAGACCTGGTGGGGGAATCTTATCAGATCGCTTGTGGGGTCAGGGAGATGAGATGAAATGCCAAGGCTCAAGCATGTGACTGATGTAAGCACGTTGGGGTCAGAGATGTGATTGTCTCCACATTCCTACACCAACCCCTGATGATGTGAAGAAGTGGGTAGGGAAAGGAAGGTTCTTGTTCTTCTCGACTCTGTGGGTCTCCTGGGAACAGCCAAGCAGTAACAGATGCTAAGAAAACACCCTGGAGACGTTGTTCATCTCCTGAGGACTGGCAGGGCTTCCTGATGGACACCCAACTGGGATCTCAGGCTGAAGGCATGAACTCTGATCCCTTGCAGTTTAAACATAGAATTTGACGACTTCTGGTGGCGCTATGGCAGAGTAGGCAGCGTGGTCAGGTGAGCTGTCCTCCAATTCAAGATTAAAACCCCACAAAACAGCTTAAATTCAACAGAAATCATAATTTACAATAAACGAAGTGTGAATACTTACAAACTTTACGATACTGATGGCAGCACATACCCGCAACAGATTCCAAGCACTTATGGCCGAAGGAGACAGATTGGAAAGTGGGCTCTCTGATACAGACATGCCGACGAGCTCACAACGGACCTCCGATGCTGAAGGGGAAAAATAAATCAAGTAAGCCCAGGCCAGTGAAACGGGGAAGGGCAGATTCACAAATGGACATGGTCTTAAGGGCAGTTCAGGAGTTTAGGACTGAAGTGCAGGAAACACTGAAAGACCTCAGTTCTGATTTGGGCACCCTACAGGGGAGAGTTGATGAAGTAGACCGCCAGATTTCGAGCAGTGCAGCTCAGCTGGACTCCATTGAATCTGCAGCCCATACTGTCATCCACACCCAACTCCAGATAAAGCACCAAGAAGATGCTGAAAATCATGGATGCAGAAAAAATATTAGTGTATATATGGGATCCCTGAAAATGAAAAGGGGATCCAATATGGCTGCATTTCTTGATCATTTGTTTCGATCCTTACTGGGTCTGGGGGCAGACTTTCCACTTGATATTGAAAGGGCTGATAGTGCCTTGGGCCCCAGACCCACAGCTTTAGATGTTTGCCCTCGATTAATTGTGGTCCGGCTGCTAAATTACGCCATAAAGGACCAGCTACTGCAGAAGGCTTGGGCCAGAAATCAACTACATTATGGTATGGCTGAATATTTTTCCATAATGATTATGCTTCTGCTACCCAGAAAATGTGCAGGGAATATATCCCCTTGTTTGCTTCTCTGAGGCCTCATAGCCTCAGATTCAGAACACCTTTTCCAACGAAATTAGTTGTCCACTTTCCTACAGGATAACAGACCTATGCCACCACTGATGAAGCCAAATGAGACTTGCTGTCCAGGGGAATCTATACGGAGTGTGGCGCTTACAATCAACCTGACAGTGCAGCTTCCCCCTCAGAGCCCAGACCAGGCAAGGAGCAGAGGAAAAAGAAGAGATCCAGACTTACCCTTGGCTGAGATCCTGCAGCAACTCCAGCAATATAGGAATCCTGCACTGCTTACATGAACTAGAGACTTACAAATGCTCCTGATGATGGTCGCCTTCTGATCTCAGGTAGGTGGTTGAGTGTTTTGAGTGGTGTCCGGGGATGGGGAGTGGGGAGGAGATCACAGAGTTAGCCCCGATATTGAGACTTGAGCCCGAATCGCCTCCTTTTCAACCACTGAAAGCTGTTTCTGGGCTGCTCCCTAATGGCGGGCCAATTTTTGATCCAACTAGGGAAATACTGGGCAGGGGTAGGCGTTCGGGCCTGGTTGGGCGCAGGCCTTTGGTGGACTCTGATCTCCTCCTACCTGGGGTGCTGCTTAAGAGCTCTCTGGCCCCTGAAACCCATCCATCAGAAAAAAACCTTAAATACTCTGTCTTGTTGGGGTCCTTGCGGTGGTCTAATGTATGAAGGTTTTGGAGAGCCTACCTTGGGTTCAAGGCTGCACGCATTTTTTGACTATCATATCCTTCAGCGAAGAACTGCCCCGGACCTGTGCTTTTCTTATTCACAGAGTCATACTTTTATCCTCACTATTGTCAGTCTCCAGTTTCGGGACTGAAAAATGAGAGGCAGTGTTGCGGCGGATACCTCCTTGTAGTTTTATTTCCATAGAGTTCAATGGGGAGGTCCTGCTGGTCTGGGGGAAGTGGGGGGATCACAGTGGTGCTCCCATGTTAGTGGCTGGTTCCAGAAATATCTGCACTTCAAGCCAGCATTAGTTGAGCTGTGATTCTCCCCAATGTCGGGCTGGAGGCTGGCCTCTCAGGGGACATATTAAATAGTGGTCGGCGTCGGGCCCTGATTGCATGGCTGGTCTTTGATATCCTATGCCTCCTTCTCGCCTTGTTCGCTGCCCAGTCACCCCTTCTGTGTCTGGCCAATGCTTTATTCGAATGGCTGTGTTGGCAAGCCTGAGTCTAGATCTCAGGGGAGGTCTTTTTATTGCAGGCCTTATGCTGGCTTCTTAAGGCTGGATAAACCGCCTCCCAATACTTACTCTGCTTCCTCTTAAGGATCCAGTACCCCCCTCCCAGTTCCTCTGACTGCATGTAGTAAATGAGGGTGGAGACTGAAGCACCAGTTGAGGTGTCCAGGAAGTCTGTGGTTACCTTATACTCTCCTACCCTGACACTGAGATTATAACTATGGACCCTTATGGGGGAGCACTTGTGTCAGTCCTTGGATTTATAGTTAGGGGGTTAATATTGGGCTGCTTGTTGTCTACTTTCTCCCCTCTTGCCCTTAGCTTTTACAAAATCTAGACTACTGTACCATTGGTCCTGTGGTGACTTATTAAGGATGATGCTCTACTCCTTTGATCCCTACAGAGTCTAGGGACAATTAGGGAAAGACGCCACTTATGGCTCGAACGGGGAGGGGTTAATTAATAGGTAATTAAGCCCAGCGGGTGTGGGAGAAGTCAAGGTGCTACTTGGATCCTCTCTGAAGTAGGGGAGAGGACTGTTGTGGGGAGATCGCTGAGTTCTCTCCGCACATACTTCAGTTTGGCCTTAATAAAGCCAGGGCCTTAGAAGTTGTTTTGATCTAGTAATGACGTACTTGTTGGTAAGGTAAAATATTGCTTTTACTAAGCTACGAAATGAGGGAGTCCTATCCCGTTAGGGAGGTATCGGCCGTTTTCAAGAAGGGAGCCATCATTTTATATGTAGTCTGTTGGGGCATGGATAGACTGTATTGTTTCCCCCTTTTTTTTTTAAACTGTAATTTTCATTGCAAGTTTTATGATACATAACCATACAGCAGTATAGTACATGTGAGAAAAAGTAAGTACGGTGTTAGGATCTAATAGATCATCAATTATGGCACTTTGTCTATACAAAAAATCTCTAAACAGCCTGTCAGTTTATATATAATCCATTAATAAACATCAAAGTATGAATTATCTTTGATGGCTACAAAAGTAATGGTATAAGGAGGGGTTACAGTTTATATTTATACCTGCTGACAAGGTTCTAGAGGAGACAGTGAAGAGCATAGTACCAAGCTAGTTGAATTAATCGCTCTTAACTCTATCTGTCTATTGGTCTACCTTATCAGGGTATAAAGTGGGGATTCTCATTTGATGTATATAGAATCCACTTTCTCCACCGTAGTTCAAATGAGGTATTTGCATTAGGGGCTCTAGATATGAGTCTTTCTAAGACATAAATTTCACTTACTATTTTGAACCAATCTTGAACTGTTGGTATGGACCGTCTACCCCACTGGCGAGTAATGACTTTTTTAGCTGCAAAGATATATGTGGCCAGGAGAGAGCCTTTAGGTACATGGAGACCCTCAGGTGGAACTGACAGGAGCAACATTTCAGGAGTAAGTACTGCCTCGTCTCCCACCAAGTCCCCCAAAGCCTCTGCTATCTGTCACCAAAACTCTTGGAGGTGGGGGCACGACCACATAACATGTAAGTGGTCAGCCCTCAGCTCACCACACTCCCGCCAACATTTTCCCTCTGATGCACCTGTGAATTTGGCTATTTTTGCTGGGGTATTAAAAAATCTATTCCTTGTCTTTGAGCCAAACTCTTGCCAATAGGGTGCTCCCAGAACTGCCAGTGATAATGTAGTGAACTTATCCCAGTCCTCCTCAGATACCGGGCAAGCAGTTCCCTATTCCAAGCCTCTAAAATTGTTATAGTTAATTCTGAGGATAACTCCTGAAGCCCCTTATGTACCATCCCAATGAAGTGTGGCCAGATCTGTCCTGTCTGGGATGTCAGAAAAGATGCAGGATCGGAGGGGGTTGAGGGTAGGCAGAATGTTCCTGTGGGGTCCCGCTGTGCCAAGGATTCCTGAACCTGAGTGCAAGTCTAATAGTATTCCTGCTGCAAACCAAACTGTTCCTGTAGTCTGGGAAACTGTATGAGACCTTCTCAATCTAGAATTTAATATACATATCTAAGGCCTCTACCATACCATTCATTCAGCTCCTGTGCTGTCTGAGATGAGAGAGGCCGAACAACCATCTTTATACTCTCCAAAAAATAGGAAACTGTCTGGAATTCAGTAGTGGAACACAGTTTATACCAAATCCCCAAATTAGACCTCATGCCCTCCAAGTAGGAACAACCTCGGTGAGGTAAAGTTCTCTTGGAATATATCGCATCCACAACGTCCTGAATCTGATTTAAAGCTAACTCTGATATCTTCCAGGGAAGGGTGTATACTGGATTACTCCACTGCATCACCCTAAGACTGTAGCCTGAGCATAGCTGAGGAGGCAGGGGAGAGCCAGGCCTCCCTTCTCCTTCAGAAGCTGTATGATAGTCTGCCTAATGCATGGCTTTTTACCCATATCCAAATAAATCTAGAAATCATTTGTTTCCACAGGTTAAAATATGATGGTGTGGGGAATACAGGAATGGTTTGGAATAGATATAACAACCATGGTAAAATATTCATCCATATGAGGTCAATTCTAGAATAAAATGGGAGGGGAAGGTTGGACCACTCATGAATATCACACTCTATTTTTTGTGTGCGAGGTTCATAATTGATTAACATGATATTTTGAATCTGTTGGGGTAATTTTACCCCATAATATTTAATTGTGCTGCGCCATCTGAACGGCCATCGAGTTCTCGGATCTCCAGTGGGAGTATAACTAAAAGTCAGAACTTCTGTTTTGGTAGAATTTACTTTATATCCAGAGTCTCTGGCAAAGCTCTCCATAATTGCCCATAGGGCCGGCAGGGATCTGTCGGGGTCCTCCAGGGACAATGTAATGTCATCTGCATAGAGAGCCAGTTTCCAGCTTCTGTCTGCAACTTGTGTCCCCTGTATGTCCTGAGTTTCCCTGATCATCATCATTGTCAGAGGCTCAAAATGGAGGGCGAAGAGGAGTGGGGAAAGGGGACATCCTTGCTGTGTCCCCCTATGCAGGGAGATAGAGGAAGAAACATTCCCATTGATTCTAATATAGGCCTTCCGGGAGGTATATAACCCCTCAAGCCATTTAATTACTTCCTGTGGAAACCCAAAAGATGCAAAGACCTCCCACAGGAATCTCCATGAGACCCTGTCAAAGGCCTTATAGGTATCCAGGCTAATCAGGAAAGAAGAGGCCGGTTTTCTGGACATATGTTTTAACAAGTTGACTGTCCGCTGGAAATTGTCTGCAGTCTGTCTTGCTCTGAAAAAGCCCGCCTGATCGGAATGAATCAGACTGGGAAGTATATGTTCCAATCTCTGGGACCAGATGGACATATACAACTTATAATCACAGTTAAGAACTGAAATTGGTCTGTAGGATTCGGTGGATAGGGGATCCTTTCCTGGTTTCAGAATTGCAGAAATTACTGCATAGGTCCATGAGTCTGGGGACGGGTTACCATCGTGAACTTCAAGAAATGCTCACCGCATGAGTTGTATTAATGTGGCTGAAAAAGTCTTATACCACTCAACTGGAAAACTTTCTGGTCCTGGAGATTATTTTGTTAAAGATTTTATTACTATTTCAAACAGGACACACAAACAAATACATGATACTGAGATAGTATATGAAATCATACCGCAACATTTGGTACGGACATAAGAAATACTAAGGGTAAGGACAAGAGGAAATACTGTCATATGAAAGGAATATAATCCTAGACCATATGGTATAATGTACATATGCAAGAAAAACTCAGGATACAAGGATAGTCGGGGCCTACCCACCCAGTAGGGTGAAAGCCATGGGTTATTGACAGGAGAAACCAAAGATATCAGTGGCATATGAGGCTTAGGATAGGGTACGATAAACAGAATTGTGTCCTGGGTCAGGCCTGAACTAATTTAAACTATATACACCAAAAAAGAACGTGGCAAACTGATTCTGAGATTAAAAAAAAGTGACCCAATGAAGTAGGGAGAACGAGACAGCCTATACACTCCAGAAAAAAAAAGAAGGAGGGGGAAAGAAACAAGACCAGGGACCTCCAGGAAATTATGAGCCACCTAGGATTGGACATCGTGACAGTACTTGGAACGGAGATATGGCTACCAGCATGTGTCGAATTGAACCAATGAACCCCCAGCAAAACTAGAGAGCCTCTCATAAATAGCTCCTTGGGCTAGTGTATGAAGAAACTCTCGGAAGGATGAGACATCTGGGGATCGCCATCTCATTAAGATAAGTCTTTTGGCTATAGCCCCCACAGGTGTGACCCATTGGGCCCCGGGGCAGTGCTTTGGTGTGTGAGGGTGGGCACAGCCTAGAAGGAGGAGAGGGGAATCTGGTGCTACTTGAGGAAACAGCAGAGCACACATAACTTGAATTGCTATCCAGAAGTGCAGAAGATTGGGACATTCCCAGAGTATATGAAAAAGATGTGCCCCTTGACTGCCACATCTCCAGCAGGTATCATGCTGGAGGAGCCCCATCTTTTTAAGTTTGACCGGGTCCCTGTACCACCTGTGAAGGGTCTTGTTCATAATGAAATGGGTGCGCCCATCCCTACACGACATGTGCAATCTCACCCAGGCATGATCTCATTGGAGCTCAGATATAGGGGAACAAAGGTCCTTCTCCCATTGGGCTCTAGCTGACAGGGTGGGATTTGCAGATGCATCCCTGAGGGCATTATAAATCATACTGACTCTGTTCCTAGGGTGATGTAACCAAGATGAAATAGGATGCGGCCTTGGTTGCAACCCCTTGTTTTTAGGGAAGTTAGGAAGATGAGTGATGACATCCCTAATTTGGAGATATCTCCAAAAATGTGAAGCTGGGAGATGGTATCTGGATTTTAATGCCTCAAAAGTATCCATTGTACTGGAATCTGGGGGCAATAGATACTGTAGTAAGGAGATACCCTTAGATTCCCATGCTTTCCAGTGGATCATACTGCCACCCACTACCAAGGCACGATTATTCCAGACAGGCATGAACTTCCAGGGTGTCAGGTCCTGGCCTAAGAGAGTTAGGACTTTTTATCGGTATTGAATGGACAACAGAATGGGGGGAGAGAGATTCGGAAGGAGATTTTTCTTACTATACAGTGCCACCGCACTATAGGGGGTCTGTAGGAGTGATGCCTCCAGTGAGAGCCAGGTAGATGAAGTGAAACCAGTACTGGAAAACCATAGGGTAGTCTGGGCTGAGACGAAGGCCATATGATAGCCCTGAAGCCAAGGGAGTCCCCAGTCTCCCCGCTCCAGTGCTGATGGAGTTTAAGCTTGCTATAACACGGTCGGGAGCCCTCCCAAAGGAAGTTGCCAATGAGAGCTTCCAATTTCTGGAACCATTTTGATGGGATAGGTACAGGGAGATGGGACAGCAGATATAAGATCTTGGGGGCCGCCATCATCTTGGTGGAGTCTATTTTCCCGGCTAGTGAAAGCCTCAAGGCCTTCCAGCGGGTCATGTGCTGTTTGAGAGACTCCACCAGAGGAGAGAAGTTAGCTGTGAGCATTTTTGACAAATTGGGATGTAAGATGATACCTTGATATTTTATACCATTGGGGAACCATTTGAGACCCGAGGCAGCGAAGTCTATACCAGAGGGTACTGAATTCAGGGGGAGCACCTCAGTTTTAGTGTGATTAATCCTAAGGCCTGATATTCCAGAAAATACATTCAGAATATGGAGAATGGATTGAGTCACCGGTGGAGTGCATTCAGTGATGACCAAAAGATCACCAGCATAGAGGAATGTCTTAAAAGTGGTGTCACCCATCAGTATTCCAGGAATGGAGGGCGATTCCTGGAGCGCAACGGCCAGTGGCTCAATGGCTAAAATGAACAGAAGGGTAGAGAGAGGAAGTCCTTATCTCATACCTTTCTGCAATTGGATAGGCGGAGATAAATTGCCATTTGTCAATACCCTAGCTAAGGGAGAAGCATACAACAGTTTAATCCAGGAGAGAAAGCCTGATCCCACCCCCATTGAGGAGAGGGTATGAAACAGGTATGACCACTCTACCAAATCGAAAGCCTTTTCAAAGTCAACGGCAAAGGCAACAAAGGTTTTTTTTGACAGTTTGGAGTAGGGCATTGGCCAGAGAAGTGTTCTGTGATGGTCGGACCCCAGATGCCCCTTAACAAAGCCAGCTTGGGAGGGATGGACCAGCCCTGAAAGGAGGGGTTCCAGCCTACCAGCAAGAACTTTTGCCAAGATTTTGGCATCAGCATTAATGAGGGAGATGGGACGGTAACTGCCCAGAGAGAATAAGTCCTTCCCCTTCTTGGGGAGTACAGTGATAGTAGCTTCCTGTAAGTAGGGAATGCCTGAACATCTGGACTAGATATGGGGCAAGGTTAATACCCTGGACCCGGCAGAAGTTTATCAGTCCCGGGGGCTTTACGAAGATTCATGGATTGGAGAGCCCTATCCACTTCTTCCACAGTGATCGGGGCTTCCAAAAATTTGACGTCGGATGGAGGGAGTTTAGGGATGGGCAATGAATCCAGGAATTTTTGAATAGAAAGCGGACTAGAGGGGCATGGGGAAGCACATAACTGCTTGTAAAACTGAGCCATAATGTCATTGACCCCTGCGGTGGAATAACAAGGGATCCCAGTATGGTCCTTTAGGGCGTGTATCCTCTTGGACATTTGCTGATGTTTTTTAGGCGACATGCCAGGAGTTTGCTGGCCTTCTCACCACCCTCCCAATAGGCATGATGTATCCGCCTAAGATTCAATTCAGCTTGACGGGTTAAGTGTGCATTCAGGGAAATTCTGCTACTCGCCAATTGTGCGAGTAGGGACTGGGGTGGTGTCTTATCTTGGAGGGATTTATATTGGGTTTCCAGGAAATAAAGTTATTTTTCTAATGCACTCAGATCTACCTCCCGACGGCATCTCCTGGCCGAAGCAAAGGCCATTATACTGCCCCTTATTGTCGCCTTGAAGGCTTCCCATAGGGTAATATTTGAGACCTCCCCATTATCATTATTGGTCCAGTATTCGGTGATTGCAGGGCCCAGCTATTTCTGAAAATCCCCATCCTTAAGGAGAAGGGGGATCCAAATGCCAGGAGGGAGAATAGGGGTGGTCCTGCCCCAATTTAACCTGAATTTCCAGAGGGGCATAATCTGAAACATAGATTGGTTGCATACAAGAGGTAGCCACCTTATCGTAAAGTCCAGAGGAGATCAACCATAGGTCTGTTCTACTCGATGAACCATGAGTTTGCGAGAAGCATGTATAACCCCAGGGTGCAAGGCTCTCCACGCATCCGACAGTCCATGTTCATCCATTAGCCTCAGGACGGCTTTTTTTGCATGCCTGTGTGGTTCAGGGACCTTATTATTTCTGTTGATAGAGTGGTCGAGTGCCAGATTAAAATCACCACCAAGTAGGATTGGGACTTTATGAATGTTAAAATCTGTGAGGGCCTGGTTAACCATATGGAAAAACTAAGGGCAGTCCTGGTTGGGAGCATATAAATTATCTAGGACCAAAGGTCCTTCTGGTGTCTCTATTTCCGCCATGATCCATCTCCCATCTGAATCATGGATATGCCTTTTAAATTTCCACCCCAGGATTTTGTGTAAAAGTATAGAAACCCCCCGTTTGTGAGGGTTGGCCACACTGTGTAGCTCTTCCACTACCCAACCCCGTCGAAGCTTCTTTGCTTCAGCAGAGGAGAGTTTCATCTCCTGAAGGAGGACTACCGAGGGTCTGAACTTTTTCAGATGGAGCAAGACTTTCTTCCGTTTAATGAGAGAGTTGAGTCCCTGGACATTCCAGGAGATAAGGTTTGTCTCCATTTGACCTGGATGAGATCATGGCTGAAGCGATATAGATCAGAAAGCACCAGGGCCAGAGGCTAAATCCCACTGGAAGGATACACTCTCCCCTTAAAAAATCTTGGAGGGAGTGGGTCGAAATCTCAGAATGCCAAAGCTACTAACAGTATACAAAAGTACACATTCCTGAACAGGGCTCAGTAGAGCCTGAAGGTTAACTACAAACAGCAACAATAACATTAACCAGCAACAGCTGTAAATGTCCCTCTCCCCCACCCCCCTAACAGACCAGCTCCTGCTGTATGCATCGACCGATTTGCGGCCCAGATACCAGCAGGGATCGCTGGGAGGTAGGTAGTTATCTAACTACGGCAAGAGACAGATAGGACACCCCCCCGTCCAAGAGACTCTCTGCGTAATATCTCACCTATAGAGTCAGCATCCTGCATAATCAATTTTAGCTAAAGTGGCAAACATATGCATAAAGTTCCCCGCAGTCTGAGATGCCAGCCTCCTACCCCTGCTGATCACTCCATTCAGTGGTTGAAAGCTGTGGGGCTGTAAGGAGCTAGAGGGGTAACAGGGAGGTGCTCCACCATGCTGCCTCTGACTAGCGGTCTCCTAGTCAGGCCCATCCAAAGGGGGCCTAAAATAAAGGGAGTAAGGAACAGGTGCAGGCAGGCAGGAACCACATCTCTGGAACATTGCCCCCCCAGCCTACAATACCCAGGTCGCCCAGATATAGAGGGCATATGCCCGAGAACGGGGAGCTCGGCAAACAGCCGATAACATCAGATAAAAAAAACGGAACAGCAAAAGACACACCAGGTCACATTCAGCCCACTGATTTAGAAGCGGGAGGGGGAGCTGCTGAAGGGCAGGTAGATGTTAGGTGGCTAGATGCAATATCTGTAGAGGTGGAAGTCTCAGGGGAAATTGGATTGGCGACATCTGCCCAAGAGAGAGAATATGCAGCGTGGGATTTGTTGCCCTTAGAATACAGTCTAGGAGGCATGGGTGGGTCCAGTAGAGTTCCATCTGTCGGAAGGTCCACTAAGGCCTGAAACTGATTGTTGCTCATGTCCGGCTGCAGGGAGGAATGTGAGGCTATGAGTCAGGACTGGCACTGCGACTCCGAGAGCTGGGGAGTCTTATCAATGTGCACCCCATCAAGACGAGCCCTCCTTCTATTTTTCTTTTTGCTCCCTGGAGATTTCTGAGGGACAGAGCAGGTCGGGGTCCTGGGCTGTGGGGCTAAATGCTGAGTAGACGCAGAAGAGGGGACTGTAGATGCTTGCGTCGAAGTCTCCATAGCTGCGGCCCCAGGATTGTGTGTTTCCCTGGATATTCCCTGGTTTAGCTCAGGGGCCTGGGATGACAAGAATTTCTCCGCAGCTGACGGACTGTCAAATAGTCACAGAGATCCATTCAGGATAATGCAGAGACAAGCTAGGTACCTCAAGGAATGTTCTAATCCCAAATCAGCGCAGGCCCAGCGTGCTACAGTGAATGCCCTATGGCGTGCTGTTAGCTCCTGGAAGTAGTCCGCGAAGATCTGAATCCTGTGGCCCTTCCATAGGAGTTCTTTCTTGTGGCAAGCCAGTCTAGTAATGGATTACTGGTCTTGAAACCAGAGAAAATGGGCCAAAATGGTATGAGGACGATCACCAGGGGCAGGGTGAGGTACCAGGGTTCTGTGAGCCCGATCAGTCTCTGGCGGTGTTTCAGAGTGCCAGCCCAACAGAGGGGGGAGCTCCTTTTGTAAGAAACAGATAGTATCAGTCCCTTCACAACCCTCAGGGAAGCCCACAAATCTTAGATTGTTCCTCCTGCTACGATTTTCTAAGTCCTCCACCCCGGCCCACAGCTGGTGAATAAGCCGGTCTTGGTCTTGCAGTCGTGCCCCGGTTTGCCGACAGCCGTCTTCTGCCTCTGCAAGTCTGTGCTCAGCAATACATGCCCATTGAGATAGATCCACTATATCTGTAGTATTTTTCCATGTAGCTATACCTAAATTATCCATGCGGTGCAAAATTTCTGCAAACATTTGCCGTATTTCTGCCAGGCCTCCCTCTGGGTGTGAGAGAGGAGGAGTAGGCTCCATTTCAGTGGTAGGCCAGGCCGCCAGACCGGGAAATAGGCGACAGATAAATGGGGTGCTTTCCGCACTGGGAGGAGGTCAGAAATGGAGCCATTGAGGGAGTAACTACTCACATTAGCTACGCAGAGCAAAAAAAAAAAACAGGGCAAAACACAGGTAAGAGATGGGTTTAACAAGGATATGTGATGGGAATTTGCGAGCACTCAGAGCTCAGGCGTCCATTAAGCTCGGCGGTTGGCCATGCCCCTCGGTCCTGGAGATTTTAAAGTTTTATCCCTTCCCATGGCTGAGTCCACTTCCGTGGCAGTTATTGGGCTTAACAATAAAGTTACTTGAGCTTGGGTGAGTTTTGGGAAGGCTAAGGAGAACAGAAAGGCTTGAATGTCTTTAGTTGATGGAGGGGTCTGCTCGTCATGTAGGGTCTGGTAAAACTGCTGAAATACCTGCATAACTTCAGGCTGATGATGGGAGACCACTCTTGTTGCTGAATTTTTTATTTTGGTGCATGTCTAAATGCTCTCGTCCGTTTTGTTAAATTCCTAGCCCCTCGGGAGCCTCCCTTATAGAAAAATAATTTAACATATAAAAGAGCTGTTTGTACTTTGGAATCCAGATTTTTTTTAATTTCTGATTGTGTCTGCCTAAGTTTGCTTAAAAGGCCCTTTTCCCCTCTAGCTCTCCTATCCTGGAGGTCTCTAAGTAAAAATTGTAACTGCTTATATCTAGTGTCCCATAGCTTATGCTTGTCAATAGAGTAAGCAATTATTTCCCCCCTTGTTACGGCTTTAATTCTGTCCCAAAGTAAAACTGCCAAGGTATCCAGGGAAAAGTTTTCTCTTATAATCTGGGGTATCTGCTCCTCTGTCCTAGATTTGAACTCTGAGTCTTTCAGGAGGGACAGATTTAGCCGCCACAATGAAGTTTTTCTAATTTTGCCTAGATTGACTTTTAACGTAAGAGGGGCATGATCGGACATAATACGGGCTCCTATCATGATATCTTGCACTCTATCTACTAATTCTGTAGATGTAAAAAAAAAAAATCCAGTCTGGAAAGGTATGGTGGCAGGAGGAGTAGAAAGTATAGCCTTCTATGGAGGGATAAAAATGGCGCCAAACATCCGTCAAGCCCAACTTAGGAAGCTGAGCTTTCAGGGGTTTTTGCATTAGAGTATTTCTGTGGGCTTGGGGATGGGAAGAATCTCTCTGGGGTATCAGTGTTATGTTGAAATCGCCTCCAGTTAGAATAAGGCCTTTCTGGATGTCTTTCGTTTTATTTAAAAAGCGCCCAAGTAGGTTGGGATGTGCTCCCCGGGGTAGGTACACATTAGCCAAAGTGACTTCTGTCCCTTCCAATTGTCCCTGAACAATCACAAAGTGCCCATCTGAATCTGAATATTCTTGGTCTGCTATAAAGGACGTGGCATGTGGAATCAGAATTGCCACTGCCCTGTGCTTCCCAGTTCTGCTGGATGAAGAAAAAACTACATCTCTGTTCCCTGCTGAAAGTTTAACGTGCTCTGAGACAAATGTGTCTCTTGTAAATATATCAAGTCTGCCGCCTGCTAGTGTAAATATTGTTGTAGCCTAGCTCTCTTAATCGGGTTATTTATACCATTTATGTTCAAAGAGAGTAAATTAATCATCCTTGCAGCCATCATAAAACCTTAAACCTCTGCTACCCTCCATGATTAGCAAACAAGTTCCTTGTACCATTTAACCTGGAGATACCGTTTCCTCCCCCCACTGCAGCTGTCAGCAAATGTCCCCTAGCCCATTCATCCCGTCGGACCTGCTGTGGCCGCCCCTTCCCGCCATGTCCTCCGGTATAGTCACGTATGTGATACCAGGTGCCCCATGTCTCCTGTAAAAAAATTACAAATCCATCTCTTGTACTGTCCCTAATGTGCCATAAAAATCTCACAATGTAACCATACATAATTATAAACAAAACAGATATCAAACAGATAGGATCCCAAGAACCAGAATCCCGGGTAACTATATACATAAGTGCTAACTGTGAGTAACCTGAAAAGCAAATGAACTTCCATATGTGGGGAGAAATATATATTCCTCACTGTAGCCTCCAGAAGAACCTTTCAGATGGACTGCGATTCCCCTATTGGTGAAGGTAGTCTCGGCTCAAAAGAGTTCGAGGCCTTCTGGAAACTGAATACCTGTTCCCAAAACATCAAGGATAAAAGAACAAAAATTAAAAGGGTAGGGAGAGGGGCAGGGATTAGGGAAAAGCTCCCTATTGATCTGCACAGCAAGAGTATCTATACCCCTACCCTCCGCAACTGCTTCATAAATTGTGTCTCAGCTGCAATATTAGGCAGCTGTGCACGAAGTGAGACACCCCTAAACAACAGTCATTAGTGCATTTAAGGTTGGAGGATGCTTAGTCCATCAAAGGTACAACAAAGAAAAACAGTTTAGAATAAAATGTTCCATCAGCAGATATGTCCAAAGGAGAGGGGAAAAAAAAAGAAAACTGAAACAGTTAAAGGCACTGTAGTCCAAGCCAGTTTAAACTCATAACCACGCTGTAGATTTCTTTGAAAGTCAATTAATATGGCTCTTAAGAAAGAGCTCGATAAAAGGGTGACCTGGGTCTGATCATGACTCAACCCCACAATAGGGGGGAAGGGAGGGAAGGGGAAGGCTGCTCCACTCCAAGAACAGCCGGCTCAAAGCTATCCCAAATTTAGATGGTCTGCCTCAGGCCTAGAGTCAGACCTCCGCAGAGCAAAGCCACAGCCCCCCCCCGACCCATCACCCACCTTAGCGTACAATATAGGTGTCTCATCTACTAAGTTGCAGCGGGTTCGGCTTCTCTGCGATAAGCAGCAAGGGCATTTTTCACCGCTCTCATACTCTGTGGCTTTCCCTTGGATTTCAGCGCAACTGTCTGCCATCTAGGTGGATGTTGTTCTGGAAGCTTCCCCTCCATTGGCTTCTCTGGGAACCTCAGGCTAATCTTAGCTAATTCAGTACGTACCTCAAGCACTGTTTCAAATTCCGTCTTTCCTGTAGGCAACTGAACCACCAGTCTTGCTGGATAAGGGGTGGTAAACTTGTACCCTGCAGATTTCAGGATCAGGAGCAATGGTAGATATGCCCTCCTCAGGCTCATCATTTTCAGGGCATTATCATGATCAAGGTAGATATGGGTTTGGCCGTAAAATACTTTCTGTCTCCAGGCTGTGAGAAGCGCCTGCTCCTTGATAGCGTAACTATTAAAATGAGCAATTATTGATCTGGGGGGTGCATCCTGTGAAGTAGGTCGTGGTGCCAGTGCACGGTGGTCACATTCCAAGTGCAGTTCAAAGCCCTGAGGTAGCTCTAAGGCCATAAGCAACAAGGACTCAATAAACTCTTCTACATTAGTGCCTTCTGAGCCCTCTGGGATGCAACAAAATCTGATGTTTTTCCACCCGGCATGGTTTTCAGAATCCTCCTGTTGGGACTCCATTTGCTCTTGCTGCTCCCTTATCTGCTGCATAGCCAGCTCCAACTCATCTACTCGGTTCTCTGTGGCCATCCCCTGTCTTTCCTGGTCGTCCATGCACTGCTCCAGCTGCATCACATCGCGACGGAGCTCCCTGTACATTTCTCTGATTTCTGCACAAAGAGTTAACAACTCTTGATAGATTGTCCAATTTCATCTTTTTATTTTTGGGTTTGCATTGTTTCATCCTGGCCTTTACTGCAGTGCTCCTCGACTCTCAGGCATTAGTTCCTCTCTGCTCCGTACAATCCGAGGCCTCCATATCAGATCGCTCCAGAATATCTGCCATCCTCTCTCAATTTCCGTGCTCCACGGCTCTAGCTTATCTCTAATTCTCTCCCACCATGAGTACAAATGCAGTTTTCTAAATTTTCAACTGTTTAAAGCGTGTAGGAGAGATTTTTTTCAGTCGAGTTGTGCGTGAGCAGTCCCCCTATGCTGCCATCTCAGACGGAACGGAACTGGAAGTCAGCCCTCCCCTTTTTTTTTTTTGAGCAATCTAATTTTAAGGAAAGGGGGGTCCACTGGGTGTTCATCTATGGCGCCATGGGTTTGTTATGTGCCCACCTGACATTCTGTGTTTTTCTTTGTATTTGGTTTGTTCTCTGTAGTTGGTTGATCCCTCAGAGGGTCCTACCCACTCTAAGGGTGGAATCTACCCTTTGCCCCAGGGAGACCCTTTGTACAGGAGTCTGTTATTGGGGAATCTGGAGGTGAAGGAAATTTCCTACCTCCATCCTGGAAGCCTTTCAAACTTTGTACATAGTTGGTTGTTCACCTGAGAATTTTTTATATCTCAGATAGTTGGGAATTGTTGACTTATAAGGAGAGGGGAGGGTTTGGGGAAGGGATAATGTTTATGTTTCATTCTATATGGTGTTGGGAAGTTATGACCTATTTTCAAGTCAAGATCTATTTTCTTTTATTAGCAAAAATGAAGCACACAAGATCTAAGTTGGTCACAGAATATTATTTATTTCAGGTAATGGTGGAATGTGTCCCTAACCGAAGGGAGGGAGGGGTGGTGCCCGGATGGTGGTGGTTCTCCTTATTGTCAGTGTGCTGCGTTGAATCCTTTGGGATGGCTAGGATGGAGTGGATGTGGTCTGTGCTCCTTCATTCATTAATGCAGGGGTAGATGTTACTGGAGGGTGGTGCTCTCTGTGGCTGGGATGGCTCCTTTTCTTCCAGTTACCATGATGTCCATGCAACCTGTAAGAATATTTTCACAGAATATTAATGGATTACACAATCCCATCAGGCAAACTCGGTTCATGCAGTATTTAAAGAAGCATCCAGCTGATGTGTATTTCATCCAGGAGACCCATTTATCTGAAGCAGAACATTTGAAATTAAAGTGGGGACAGAGAAATGGGGTATATGCATCTTCCCACCCTAGTGGTAAAAAGAGAGGAGGAGCAGCCATTCTGGTACCATCCTCAATGCCTTTAAAAGTTCAAGACAGTTATGTGGCCCCTCAGGGGCATTATGTCATCCTACAGGGGAAGCTGTTCTCACAGGCGGTCATGTTAGTGAGCACCTACCTCCCTCCACAGACGACACTCCCTGTTCTTCGGACCTTTTTACATAAAGTTCTGGATTTGATGCAGGGACGACTTATTATGGGAGGGGACTTCAATATGACCCTAACTGCTGCATTAGATTCCTCCAGTCCACAAGCCCACAAATCCACTAATGGGGTACGATACTTGAAAGTACCTTGGACCAACTGGGGGTGGTGGACATTTGGCAAAAACTATTCCCTACTTCAAATGGCTATACTTACTATTCAGGGCGCCATCACAGTTTTTCTAGATTGGATTACTTTTTTTATGACGTGAGCATTTTTCATTAGTTCAGGACATTTCCATAGATCCTAGAATTTTATCTGGCCACCACTCCCTGCTTCTAAAAATAGATTTTTTTTTTGTTTTGTGTTTTTTTTACCAGGAGAGACATACTAAGCTGAAGCTTGTTTACTGGTGCAACCTGGGAGCACAAGGATATGCAAGTGGGGCCTGTGGGATTCAAACCCAGGTCTCCAGCTCAGAGCCTTAAACCACTGCGCTATACTGCCTCCCAGAGTTAAAAAAACAGATCCTATGATGCTTTAACCCCTCCCTGTTAAAGGACCCACAATACATTGCCCATTTTCAACAGCGTATCCCCTAGTTTTTGCTAGAAAATCACTTCTTGCAGGTCACAGCTACCATTGTTTGAGACACCCTAAAGCAGTACTAAGGGGAGAAACTACAACAAATTCGGTTCAGAAAAAGCGTACTTTGGAGGCGAAATACAACTTATTACATCAACAGCTCCAGGCTTATCAGTTCCTGTATAAAGATGGGGATAAGGAATTACAAACAAAAATTAGGAATACCCAATCAGAAATTCAGAATATTATGGACATGAGTTCATCAAGCTTTGCTTTTCCTGAAGCAAACTAATTATGATGGAGGGACCAGGGGCACTCGTATGCATGCACGTAGATTGAGGATGCGTAAAAGAACAGCAGTCATTCTAAAAATCAAGAATCTGGTTGCAAATCAGATGCAGCATCAGGAGGCAGAGATTAGGTCCACCTTTGCTAACTACTATCAAAATTTATATCAAGCCAGCCTGCCTACCGCTATGGAGAATAGACGCCAGTTTTTGGGCAGGTTACAACTTCTGAAGCTCACAGACACACGGCAAGCCACTTTGGCGGCTCCTATATGAACGGAGGAGATTTTGAAACAGTTTGTTTATTTTTTGTACTGGAAAGGCATGTGAGCAAAATTGCAAGTTTTCACGAGCGTCCAGTAAGGACAAACAACGTCTATAGTAAACAATATATAAACATTATAAACAGTAAATAGAATAACAGTAAAACTGTATATATAAAGAGTCCATAGGAAGTGCCTATGCATGTGGAACAGCAAAATCTATGGAGAAAAAGTGCAGCGCAAAATGCTGTTGTGCAGCAACTGTTACAAGACGGTGGAGAATAAAATAAACACACTATCCTGCGGGGAGGAACATTAAGGTTTTTAGGTTAGTGGTCCATCAGTCACAAATGCAGTCGCACATGCTGGCTAAGGCCTAGGGTAATTACAAGCAAGGGAGCTGGTGAGGAGCCCCTTGAGATTGAACCTGAATGAGGCAGCTGAGGGACATTTGGTGAGTGCAGGGATGAGGTCATTGTAGAGTTTGGGGCCCTTGTAAGTGAGGGTGTTTTGACCTTGAGTCATGCAACAGAATGGAACTGTAAAGGTGATATAGAAATGCAGCTCTATGGACGCACTGAGCCCTTACCAACAAACTACCACAATACGTTGTTGACTGTCTCCCCCTTAGTCCTATTAGGAACTATGCCTCAAGAAGTCAATCGCAGATTTCTTTGAATGTCCCAAGGGCCAACACTCGCTTTGGAAGGGCCGCCATAAGCTATGCCCTGCCTACTCTATGGAATAGGATACACAAATTATTGAGACTTAGCTCACCTGTCAGTCCTGCCTTCTTTTAAGACCCTCTATGACAAAACGTTTGCTGAAATCTGTAATTGCTTCTATTGCTCCTAGCAGCTTGACTGTTCTTCCTCTCTTCTTCAACACTAGTCCCAGCTGCTTATCCAAATCAGCCTTTGCCACTATTACTTCCCCCCGCCCCACTTGCCCTTAGCATCCTCTGCATCCCCTCTTATTCACCACCCCCCTTCTGCCGCATTTGCCTAAGGCTTACACACTGTTATGCGCACCTCCATAGCTTAGGAATTTCCATCCAGGCCTGTAACGCTTTTCTGCTGGACAGGAATATAAATAATCTTTCTGTTTTTCTTCTATGGTTTGTATATGACATCTATACACATCCTTCTCCTGTGGGAACTGTATATATATATATATATATATATATATATATAACGTTCAGGTTGTGTTATGTATATCTTTCTTGTACATGTGACTTGGAATGTAAGTACTCTACTCCTATCAGTATTGTAAACATGTTGTTCCTTTTGTATTATGTATATTTATATGTAACTGTACAATTTTCCCTGCCAACAGCAGGTCTACCTTGTAAATGAGCTTGCTCAATGATGATCACCTGGATAAATAAAGATTTGATTGAGGAGAGGGAGGAGGAATGTCTGGTGGGTCACCCAGGGATGGATTTGGGGAAGAGGGAGGTGATGCTATTGGGTAGGTCACCTAGAGCAAGTCATAGGATTTTGCCATTGAGCCTGTCATCAAGGGATGGCAATTTAGCCGACTTGTAGAGGTCACAGTAGTGGGTGAGTCTAGGAAGGCCAGTGGCAAAGCAGAGGACATTATGGTGTGTACTACGCAGTCTGGAAAGTTTTTTTTGGGAGAGGGAAGGGTAGAAAATCAGTGTGCCATAGTCAAATGGAAGAACAAGGAAACTGGTGGCGAGAAGTGTCCTTGATTCAGGAGTGAGGAATGGTCTGACTTGATGAAGCATGCTGAGCCTCTGGTGGGTTTTATTGGTCAGATGTGAGACAAGTACTGTAGGTCAAAGGACAGGTAGCTGTCAAGGAGCAGGCCGAGATATTTGAACTCTGTAACGCGCTCAGTAAGGTTGCCATCATTGTCCAGGAGTGGGAAGTCAAAATTTGAGGGTTTTCTGGAACCAGAGAAGACCATGGTTTTGGTTTTCTTTGAGTTGAGAACAAGTCCTTTGGATGTGAACCAGGTGTGGAGCCTGTGGAAGTCATGTTGGAGTCTGATGAGGAGGGATGTGGGGTTGCTATCTTTACAGAAGATTGCAGCATTGTCTGCATAAAGAATTAACTTTGAGTTCTGGCAAGCCTCAGGGAGAGAGTTCACAACTAGGGTCAAGAATTGAGCCCTGGGGAACTCCATGTTTGATAGGGGAGAGGTTGGAGGTACCTTCTATTAGGGTTCTGTGTGTTCTATGACTAAGGTAATTGGAAAACCAGTTGACAACATTTGTGGAGAAATTGAGGAGGGTGAGGGTGCAGAGGAGAACTTTGTGGTCCACAGGATCAAAAGCTTTTGTGAAATCCACAAATACTGAACCAGCGAAGAGGCCTTCATCATTGACCTCATCAATGAAGTGGGTAAATTTAACCAGGGCTGCTTCAGTATTGTGGCTGGCTCTGAACCCATGCTGTGCATCTGTGAGGAGATTGTACTTGTTCAGGTATTCTAGGGTTTGGCCAAGGATGATTTTTTTCCCATGATTTTAGACTGGGGTGCAAGGAGGGAAATGGGTCTGTAGTTTATGATATTGTTTTTGGGGCCAGATTTGTGAAGGGGTTTGATGGTGGTGCATTTCCAGCTAAGGGGGAATGTACCTGTACAGAGTGGTTAAAGATGTTGGTTAGAGGAAGGGTAACTGAATCACAGACCAAGTTAAGGATGCGGTAGTCAACGTTGTCTGGACCGAGGCTAGGCCTGCAGTCGTTTGATTTCATGAGGCTACTCACCTCATGGGGTGTGAGATATTGTAAGTAAAAACTGGGGTGATTACTTTTCCTGGGAGGGGGGGAGAGACCAGCATCGAGCAGGGGGTTGGACTTATACTTGTTGAAGTTGCAGAAATAGGAATTGAAGTGAGTGGTAATCATGTAGGGGTCAAAAATGGATTTTCTGTCTACGGAAAGAGTGATAAATTCCTTGTTTACCCCTCTGCCAGTGAGGTTATTTAGGAACTTCCAGGTTTGTTTTGGGTTGCCCTTGGAGTTTATTTGTTTTTCCGCAAGGAAATTGATTTTAGTGTTGCGGACAGTGGATTTGCATTTATTATGAAGGGTCTTATAGTGTTGTAGGAGGTTGGGGAGTTTGAGTTTATTGTACACTTTCCAGGCCCTGTCTCTTTAACTCATTCGGTGGAGGAGATCAGGGGAGACCCACTCATTGCAGTGGCCCCTTACCCTAAGCTTTTTTAGAGGAATGAGGTTGTCATATATAGCAAGAAAGGTCTTGATAAAAGTTTCAAGAGTGACACTGATGTCATAAATGGAGTCTGTGAAAGACCAGTCTGTGGCTCGTAGGGCTTTAGTGAATTCATCTAAATTGAGTTTCTTTAGTTGGTGGGAGTGATTGTATTTGTGTTCAGTTTTAGGGGTTTTTGCAGACCAACAGCAGAACACTGCGCAGTGGTCCCTGATGGAGTCAGGGAGAACCCCAAAGTCCATGACATGGAAGGGGTTAGTGACAAGTATCCAGTCTAGAATGGATTCATACCCAGTCCTATAGTTGGTGCTGGTAGGGGTGGAGATTAATTGCTGGAGGCCTAGGTTAACAATAATTTCTTTGGCCGAGTTTGCCGGGGGCTTGCCGGTTGAGGTTGAAATCTCCCAGGATGTTCCACTCCCTACCGGCAGGGAGTGTTTTTTTCTTGTTGAGGAAAGAGTCTAGCTTGTGCAAGGGTGTACCGAGGGAGATAGATGACACTGATGGTGATTATCTTATTTTTGCCTAGGAGGCAGGGATTCTAGGATGGGTAAAGTTTCAAGGAGATCAACTTCGGATGCTGAGAGGCTATTTCCAATCCAGAGAAGGCAACCGCCCCCTCTCTTCCCTTTCCTATCCCTTCTAAAGAGGGAGTTTCGTTCTAGATTAGTTTCCCTGTAAGGGATCTTGGGGGATAGCCAGGTGTCTGTAAGGGCAATGATGTTGAAACTATTTGCTGAGAGTCAGGCTTCCAGTTTTGGTTTTTTTTAGCTTGGAGGCTCTGGATGTTCAGGTGAACCATTTTTAAGTTGACCCAAAATTGCGGGCGTGGGGTGTGGGTTGCAGGTGGCAGCATTTTGATGTCCAGGGTTTGGGGCTGATTGACCCAGGGAGGAGGAGGAGGAGGAGGAGCAGGAGAAGTCTTCTGTGTCTATTGTTGGTGTATGCGAGTAGCTTAGGGGATACGAGCTTGGGGAGGCAAGGCAAATTTTATTTTTCTGATGCCCAATCCCGTAACATTAACACTGCACATAATTTATGGAGATATTTAATCTTTTCTGCAAAAAAACTTTGTCTTGGAATGGCCAGAAATGAACTTTTGGTATGAATACTGCCTTTTTTTGGCTAAATAGTTCCCAATTTTTGATGCATAGGTCTTAACAGTTTATGATCCCTGTTTGGCTCATTTGACTGTAAATGCAAGTGCATCTTATTTTAGTTGCATCTCTTGATTTACACATTTTTGTGATTTATTTAAAACAGTATAGATGAGCCTTTACAAACTTCACTCATTATGCCTGTTATTATTAAAAATTACTTTTTCCAACAGTCTGTCTGAGGTATCTGTGAAATACATACATTGTTGTTTAATTTTCATTAATTTAGTGTACATAATGGGGTTATTCAATGTAATTGTCACTGTTTGGTGTTCTCACTAGATTTACTATGGTATACCTGTGACTTTAAAAATGTTGAATAAATTAGAGATTGGTACACCATGGCCACACTCCCTGATGAACAGTCATGAGCAGACTCGAAGCGCTGGGGTTAGTGCTGTGGCATCATCTCTCCTGAGCATTTTTGTTTCTGTCTGCAATTCTTGCTTTATTTTGGTTAAAGTTCATGCTGCTGAGTGCTGCCTATTTGCTAGCCTTTTGTCTGTTCCTGTTTGGCAAGCACCCGCTCATCTGGTTCAGTACGCAGGTTCGTCTGTTATTTTGCAGCTTGGAAGAGGTGGGGGAAAGTAGCTTTGGGGGAAGCAGCATGGGAATCTAGTAGGGGAGGACTTTCCCATTTGCAGCTAAAGGGGTGGAGAAGGAGGAGAAGAAGAAGAAGAAGAAGCAGCAGATAGGCAGCAGAGAAATAGAGTTGTCTGAAATGACCCGTGGTGCAGGGACAACTTTTGTAAGAATAGCGTGGGGGATGGAAGAAGGCAAAGGCAGGTGGATGGGAGATAAAGATGTGACTCTAATTAATGAGGTACAGGTAGGAGCTGCAGTGGGAGGTGGGTCAAAGATGGAAGTAGTAGCATAAAAGGGAATCGCTTTCCTGGGGAGGGTGGAGGGTATTCAAACTGCACCAGAGCCCCGAGAGGCTGGAGCACTGCAGTACCTTGTTTCCGTGCTCTGGAGGTATGCAGGGGTGGGTGCGTGGCTGGTCTGAGGCCTGGGGATCCTGCTGCTGAGTGTCCCGAGGGTAGGGCAGGGAATGGAGGAGCCTGGCTGTGGACGATAGAACAAGAGGAGTTAGAAATGTAACACGCATCATAGGTCACAGGTAAGAAGCAATCGTGTACATTTAGCTGACAGAAAAGGGAGTGCCCTTAAGCTCTGTTTGGCAGGGGGCAGCAGGTCAACACCATGCATGAAGGTAAAGAGCTGAGAAAACCCCGTTGGCCACAAGGCTGGGGGTGGGGTCTAGCAATAGCTGTGGGGGGAGGACTGTTTCTGGCCACACGTCACACAGTCAAGCAGGCTATTGCCAAAATGGCATTTTCACATTAGATCCACAGGTGGCCCAGGTAAGTGGATACAGTTTCAGCCCGTACAGGTTTCTGCCTAACATGTACCGCTACCGCTACCTTCAATATATGCCCATTGATCAGCTAACACCAGACAAATATCAGTTAGACACTGAGACCTCAGTTCACTAAATACACAATTTACACATTTCGCTGTTAACACTACGACCTACCATCTATGTGCTTGTTAACAACACAATTTCATAACATGTTTGGATTAGCTTGAGTAACATAGCAAACTAGCTACACAGGCACACAGCTCCCCCTATAAACAGTGCATTATCAACAGGGGTTGCTGAAATGCGGCTGCTATAGCATGACTCTCTGTTCTTGGCAGTGGCGGAGGCAGGGACGGAATCCTGGATCCAGTCCACTGCTAAAAGCAGTACCTCAGTTCTATGAACAGAAGTAAAAAGTCCAAACCCTGTAGATGGGTGCCAGAGCCCCAAGAGGCTGGAGCACTGCAGTACCTTGTTTCCATGCTCCAAAGGTTTGCAGGAGTGGGCAGCTGGTCTGAGGCCTGGGGACCCTGCTGCTGAGTGTTCCAAGGGCAGGGAATGGAGAAGCCTGGCTTGTTTCCATGCTCATGAGGTATGCGGGGGTGGGCAGCTGGTCCAAAGGCCAGGGACCCTGCTGCTGAGTGTCCCGAGGTTAGGGCAGGGAATAAAGGAGCCTAGCTTGTTTCTGTGCTCCAGAGGTGTGTAAGGGTGGCTGGCTGGTCCGAGGCCTGGGAACCCTGCTACTGAGTGTCCCAAGGATAGGGCAGGGAATGGAGGAGCCTGGCTTGTTTCGTGCTCCAGAGGTGTGCAGGGGTGAGCAGCTGGTCCGAGGCCCAGGTACCCTGCTACTGTGTGTCTTGAGGGTAGGGCAGGGAATGGAGGAACCTGACTTGTTTCCATTTTCCGGAGGTGTGCAGGGGTGGGCAGCTGGTCCGAGCCCCAGGTACCCTGCTGCTGCGTTTCCCGAGGGTAGGGCAGGGAATGGAGGAGCCTGGCTGAAAACAAATCCAAGCTACCAGCGCACAAAAATGCCCAGGTCCTGTGGCAGAGTGGTACAACCAATTTTCAGAACTCCTGCTTCCAATTATGTTATCTGTTTACAGAGAAATAGCAGAGTGTGGTGTGACCCCCCTTTGCTGGGCCTATGCGATCTTGGCAGCTCTTCCCAAGACAAATAAAGATGTTACAGACACAGTGTTTTATCACCCAATATCAATTCTTAACATTGATTATAAAATTTATATGACGATTTGGGCATCCCGAATGAGCTTCTTCTACCCCATCTTGTATCCCCTGACCAAGCTGGGTTTATAATGTATAGAAGTACAATGTATAATATTAGACACACTCTATTGTTAATAGAATACATACAAACTAGACAGATCCCTGCTACCCTACTTAATTTTGGATGTGAAGAAGGCATCTGACAGGGTGTCTTAGGATTTTCTGTGGGACACCCTGTCAGTTCCCAGACACATTTGTGCAGTGGCTTCAAAATATTTATCACAGCCCACAAGCCTATATACATATAAATGGAGCTTTCTCCTCTCCCCCTATGATGCGGTACCCACCAAGGTTGTCCCCTTTCCTTCTACAACGCGGTACCCACCAATGTTGTCCCCTCTTCCCCGCTTTTATTTGCTCTCTATATGGAGCCCTTGGCTGCAGCTTTGAGAAAAGAGCACCAGGTGGAGGGAATACCCTCAGGCCAAAGGGAATATAAGGTCTCCCTTTTTGCGGATGACATTTTACTAACTATTTTATCCCCTGATACATTTATACCAATAATTTGTTTCCATATGTAGTATATTACTGCTACTGCACGCACGCGCGCACGCACACACACACACAGATAAGCCTGTGAGCGAACTGCAATCTCACACTTTATTTATAACACACACACACACTCACTCAGACACTGACTGGTATTTGTTTAATGATTTCCAGGCTTTTTCCCCCCACACACATCTAGGCAAACTGGACTGATACTGCTGCTGGACTGGAGACAACAGTGCTTCCTTTGATTAATTGCTTTTTTGTTAAATGTCTGCTGGCCTGGGATTGACTGACTGACCCATACACAGACTGAGGGATTTGACTGCTGCAGCTCCTGCTGCTAATATATTAACTGCCCCCACAAACAAAAGCAAAGAAACACCAGGTCCAAAGTATTTTTTGTTCCACAAAAAAAAAAAAAAAATCATGGATCAAAATGTGCCAGGGCTGTGGTAAAAGCTAAGTTAGCTAACCACAAATTTCACTAGTACAGATAATCTGAGTCTGAGACAGATAAATCCTCAGTTTCCTTACCTTTTAGACACTGTATTCAACGAAAACAACTGTGGTTCTGCTCTTTGTGTAATTAAACCACAGTACTGAAAATCCCCTCCCTTGCTTGGGGTCGGGGTGAAGCCCCAATTTACTTTTGTTCTGTCTCTGACAATCTCCAGATAAAGTATATATATTATTATATGCAATCTTTAGTTTGCTGAACACCTATTCCTGCCTACAAATAGCTAGAAATGCTGATCTTACTTCGAGACACAGCTCTTGCAGCAGGTAACACCATTGGGACTGAAGCCGGCAGGCGTCAGGACCCCACGGAAAACTTCTAGCTAGCTATCTTCAGTGGGGACCGCCCCTGACGTCGGTCCCGCCTCCGACGTCAGGCGTAGTACATAAGGGGGCGGTCCCGCCAGATTCCCCAGTTCTTTCCCGCTGTCGACTTGCAAGTCTCATTTCTCAGGGTACTGTTTCTCTGGTTGTCTTCCACTTATTCAGCCCCGTGGAAAGAAATTACATTTTCTCTTAATGACCTGCATGACATAGAAAGGATTATGTTTATCACCAGGGGGAGATCCCCACAGCTTTGCTGTATGACTAAATTCACTGCTGATATACTAAAGGGGAAGCAAACATTTCAGGGGTCCCTCAAATTGTGAAAGCCCATGAAAAGTGATTTCAAATGAGGCATTGGACTTACTTGTAGGTGTCAGGAGTCCTGAGATATGAATATCTAAATAATCTGTAAATCAGAACAAGGCAGCAGCCATTTTATGTAATCTCAAAACAGAAAGTGATGTAATTGAGGGGCAAGCTATATGTTGTTAATTACAGCTTGCTCCTTAGTGACATCAATTTCGGTCTCAAGATTCAATGAAATGGCTGTTGCTTTGTTTTGATTTACAGATGGTTGAAGTATTCATATCTCTGGACTCCTGACACTCCTAATCCAATCCAATCCGTCTTTATTTTTATAGCGCCTTTCAAAACCAAGGCGCTGTACAAACTATAAATAAAATAAATTACCATAAAACTGATTTACAGATACATAAAACCAAATCATTGTTATCCAGCTCTAATTCGGGAAGGCCAATGAAAACAAATAGGTTTTCAACATTGTTTTAAAACTACTGATGGTCAGGCATTCTCTTAACTGACGAGGTAAAGAATTCCACAGGGTCGGTGCTACAAATGAAAAAGCATGGGCACCAGATGTTTTAAGACGAACCCTGGGAATCTCTAGCAATCCCTCGTCGACGGATCAGAGCGGATGATTAGGGGAGTAGGAAGTCAGGAGATCTTTAAGGTAGCTTCTAAGCCCAATACCTCATTTGAAAGATCTTTTTATGGGCTTTCCAATTTGAGTGACTCCTGCAATGTTTACTTCCCCTTTAAAGGTGTGATGTCAGTTAAAACTACATTCTAATTTTAGGGATATATTTTACTTCTGCAGGTTATTGTCGGAGGATGAACATTTTCAACCGGCCCAGTCAGGTCTGGCTTTTTCTTGATGGCAGTGACTGGGGCTAAATTATGTTGATCAATTCTTATCCTCCTCGGGTATCGAGTTGTTTGCAACTTTGCAGCAGGATCATGGGCTCCACAATAAAGACCATTTTAGATATTTGCAAGTTGAACCCTATATTTCACATCAGAAACTTGAGTTAATTAAATTACTAGTCCCAAAACCCCCTCTTTTGATTATGCTAATGGATTATTTGGCAGGTAACTCATGGGGACATCTAATAGGCTTGTTATACAGAATTTTAAAGGATTCCCTGGGAGACTACTTCTTCAGTTCTGGAAACCTGGAATAAAGATGTGGGTCTTTTCATGTCGTGTGTTTTTCCTGGGCGAAAACTATTATATCCTCTATCAAGATCACTTCCTCCAACATCTGGAAAGAATTTGCATAGAAATGTTGGTACAGTTTTTTCTGTTCCCCAGCCATTCTTACAAAATACCTACCTGCCTCCTATGGAATTTGCTGGAGGTGTTGTAAGTGCCATCTGGCTGATTTGGGCCATATTTTTTGGCTCTGCCCAAAGCTACCCTTTTGTTGTTCATTACAGGAGAAGTTAGGGGAATGTATGGGTGAGCGGGTGGAGCTTACAACAGAAATGATACTGCTGACAATTTTTCCAGAACATCATCCCCCATGGCATAAAACTCTGTTACCGCTCTATTGGCGGCAAAAAAAGCAATAATGCACAAATGGATGTCCATAGCTATACCAACAGTTGGAGATTGGAGGAACATTGTTGTGGCTTTATACAAGCTTGAAAATTTAACAGCTGGAATTCATAATAAGCTTCCTTCCTTCAGGATAAGGTGGCAGAGATGGATCTGGTACATGGTGCAGATCAATGCTGATTTTGTGCCTTAGTTTGTTGTGGGGGGGAGGGTGAATGGAAGCGAGGGGTTGGGGCTGTCCTTGCCATGGAGAGGAACATCATAAATCTTGGCCACCTTTTATTTCTCAAAGGTACCCCTTCCGGAGAATATGCTTATTCTGTGGAAATGTGGTAAGCAACAGGATTCAACTTTTTGTATTAGTGGGACATGGTTATATTAAGTTTAGCTTATGTCTATCCCGCCTGACTTTGTAATATGTTAGTTGTACAGTTACTCTGGCTTTGCATTGATCACATTACCTACGTATGTATGTTGAGCTTCATTCAATAAAAATGATATTAAAAAAACAGAATTTGACAGCAGACGGAAACCGAAGGTCCACTGAGTCTAACTTCGCTATATTACTTCACTCCAGCGAACTAGTGTACTAGTTGTCTGTTACCCTTCTCCCCTATTCCCCACCCCTCAAACTTCTGTTGCCCACCCCTTGGGAGACTATGGGACTATTTAGGGTAGTACACCTGTCATTTGTACATAGGGCTAAACCACTTAACATATCTTTGCAAACGTAATACGAGCTTAAGAAGATTTCTGTTGTCCCAGTTGGGAATACACTTTGAATGAGGGTGGTGGTAATGGTGGCTCCAATATTTGATGGAACTTAAGCTGGAGATTTTAGCCGTAGAAGTTGTTTACTGCAGAACTGTGTTTGTTTCCTAGCTCCCATGTTGAGATGGAAAAGTGGATGGAAGACCTGAACAGAGCAATCAGTATGGCCAAGAAATCCAACGAGAAACCAGAGACATTCCTGGAGAGCACCCTCTGTAGCCGCTCCAACAGTAAGATGCATTTCACTGGCTCTCGCTAGGGAATTTATTGGTTTGTCTTACTGATACTGGGTGGACAGTAAGCATTTGCTACAGTGTCTTTAACCAAGTAAAACCAGCTTATTTATTTTTCACATGTATTCAAGGTAGACTTTTTGGGGAGGTGGTTTGATTGGACAATCTCCTATAGTCCACCATTGTAAATCCCAAACTTATTTTTTATCTTCAGAGATTCCAGACATGAACCTTATTTTTCTGTGTGTATATAATAGTCATCTTGTTGCAGCCCTACTACTAATACCGTGATTTCTACCCCCACCCCACTTCCTACAATCCTGCTTTGTGTCTGGGGGTGTTCTTTTGCCAGATCTTAAAGCAGCAGCGCAATGAAGAACGTTTTTCCAAAAATGTAGTTTCAGCTACAGTTAGGAAAAATATTAGCATACCTGTCAAATGTACAGTACTTGTCTAGGTACCTCTTATGCTACACACCATGAGTCTTTTTTTATTTTTTCAGACCTAACCTTTGTCAGGTCTACAATGCTATTTTCATGCAAAATGTGGTGCTATTTTTTCTTGAGAAATAAACTAAGTTAAACTATTTATAAAATACTCACATTTTGGTGGAATTATAAAACTGTATGACCGAATAAAACTGGAAGATGTCTGGAATCTTTTATAGTGGAATAAAAAGGTAGGGTAAAATTTTTTGGCCAATTTTGTAGCACTGCTGCTTTAATATCCTGGAGACCCAGTTGTACTGGGGATTTATTAAACAGCAGAGCCCCTGGTCTTCACTAATTTATTTATTTGAAAATTGGTTACTGGGAAAGGAACACTAAGCCAAGGCTCATTTGCAGGTGCGAACCGGGGGGAGGGGAGAATACAGTTACAAAGATTACAGCAAGTCAGATAATGGGGTTACAGTGATAGTGGCAATGAAGTGCAATAGTAGAGTGCAGAACAAACCAGAAAACAAGCTTGTTGCGTATAAAAAAGGACAAATAAATGGACATACAAATCAGCTGTGCAGTTGGACACGATCAAAAAGTAGTTTGTGCCTGAATGATCGAAGACTGACCTAGTTTTGAGGGGAGTAGTGAAACAGGTTGATTAAACTACACACAAAATGGCCAAAAACATGCAGTTATTGGGGGGGGGGGGTAAATAGAGAGAGAATCACAGGGGAAGAGTTAGGAAAGATTCAGGTAGAGGGTTGGCAGGAGTGGGGGGGAAGGGGAGGTTTTAGCTGGCGCCTGATTGAGGTAAGAGAGGTGGAGAAGATGGGTGGAGGAAGGTACCTGATCCCAGAGGGAGGGAAGATGATGGGGACAGTGCAGATTTCCCAGCTGAGGAGTGAGAAGGTACGAGGGTCCCTAGCGTATAGGGAGTAGAAGGAGGAGCAGATGGGGGAGAGGAGTGAGAATAGGTATTAGGGGAGGGACCCAAACCAGTACAGTATTTCACCGCAGCTTCTATTAGATTTTTTTTTGGTTTTGGCTGTACCTTGTAAATGGATGCAGCTGGTAAATGAGGTAGGCTTTAATTAGTAATGCCATCCATCATATTATGCTCTCTCCCGATTTCCTCAAATTCCCCCAGTACAGTACAACTCACCTTAAACAGCATGTTTACAGAGTGACATGCCAGCCAGTTCAGCTTAAGCCTAAGTGGAAAAATATTCCAGACTGAAGACTGTATATCAGAAAGACCACTTGGTCCAGAGAACGGTAAGTGGAGAACACCGAACAGAGGAATGAATCAGGGAGCAGTTCAGCTGCAGCATTCAGTGTATGGTATTTAGCAATTTATGATCAATCAAAGACAGTAATATAAATCAGCAGCAAAGTCAACTTGCTGCAGTTTTTGGCCTATAACCTCTATTTGTTGATCGGTCCCATCCGTGCAGTGTTGTTGTGTTTAGGTGTGTCTAGGCATACCATGTACCTTTCAGCATCTGCGATTCGGCAGCTTATCGCTTTCATCTTCTCCTCCAAATTTGGTAGTGTGGATTTTATTAAAGGAATCTACTGCAGCATGTGCAGTTCTATAATCTGTTCGTGGCATTTTAGGGGACATTGTTAGTGTCTGTGAAGTGTATATAGTGCTGATGATTTCACCATTTTGCTAGCCATTCCCTTTAGAAGCTGTGACTACAACTCGGGGGCAGCTTCTATTAATAATAAGCAATTTTGTAATGCAACGTTTATTTAGGGGTGGCTTCAAAATGGTGAAATACAGTATTTAGAGATGACGGAAGCACAGTGGTACTAGCTAATGGGGTGAGATTTCACCTGGGAGTATGGTTTTGCAGGACTAGCAGTTCTTTACCAGCCTGCTTTTTTTCCATATACAATGCTGTTGCTATTTAATCAGCCATGCCTGCCTGCCTTAGCTGGCTTTACTAACAGCATATAAGACTGCTGGTGAAATGATGCATCTTTAGACAAAGATGAGGGCACACAATGGAAATGGAGGTACGATTTCCAGCAGTAAATATAATTATTTAAAAAAGATGACTACCTCCTCGTTATTAAGATCTTGTTTGTTGCTGCTTTTTCTGTTTGTTGTATTTTCATGTGTGCAGAGCAGGAAGTAGCCATTCCCTTTTCAAACCAAAATGTTAAAGACTTGCTTCATGAGCAATGACAGCCCGGTTTCTTAAAAATAACTTTATTGGCACCACCTGCTGGCCAGACGGCAGAACATTGCACTGCTGTGCTGGCATCCTGGGTTCAGGAGCAGACTTGGGATGCTAGGATTGGGCAGCCAAGGGTGAAGGAAGCACTACTTATGTCAGCGGGTCTCAGCTGGGGGTGGTGGCACTATCTGTTATTCAGGGAGCATGCTCACAAGGCCGCCTCATGGCTGAGCAATGTCAGCAGAGCGAAGTGAGGGCAGGGTCATTGGATGGAAATGCAGGAGGGAAATGGGCAGGTACCAGGATGAAGGCACCAACACTGTTGCACCAGCACCCTCTACTGGATCCCAGGGGTGCGGTGATGGTGAGCAGGAATTTCTGGGGCTGGCGGAAGAATCAGATTGGGGGGCCTGGCTCGGAGCAAAACACAGAATGGGTTGGGGGTTGGGGAGGATTTGCAAACTTACCGAGCACTCAGAAAACAAATGTTTGAAAATATCCAGAACATTTCCAGTTTAGTACTATTGATTGTTTCCATGTGTGTATTGCTTAATAGTTGGTACAATGCTAATTTGGTAAATTTAGTTGTTATAAAGGTACATTGCGTAATTCATATAGTTGAAGCAAATTTATGGCAAGGCAAGGTTTATTTATAAAGCGCCCTATCCCTGAGGCTTTTGTGCTATCTAATAATTTTTGGTAGATCATGTATTGTGTGTTCAGCTTCATTCTACCATTTTTACTTCATAAACATTTCAGCTTGGAGCTTGTATAAGTGAGCTGGCTGAAGAATAACCACAAGATTTTATTTTGTCCCAATCTGTTGAATTTTATTTGCAAGAAGAAATATTGTAGTAAATGCACACTGCCTTTCATTTAGCCAGAACAACATCGATTGCCCCACAGAATGGCTTTTGTTCAGACAAATGTGCGCCTTAGAGCACAGAATAGTAAATCTGCTCCCCAAAACACTGGTTCAACAGAATTTGAAAAAAATGCTTCATGTTTGCACTGTTTTTGGCTAGTCTGATCTGGCTGTCAGGGAGGCAGCGTTCTTTCGTTATTTCATGCACTTGCATTTGCAGTGGTTATATACCAGAGATTACAGACTGCCATTCTAGGGTTTCTATTGACTGGTGAGTGTTCTCAGTTTCTTCATTTTAAATTATGATCATCTGTGGTTCAGGAAGGTTGCCAATGAATTGTTCAAAAGCTGAACTGTTTCCAGAAGTCACCGGCTGTCAGTGTGCGACTGCCGAGAGTGAGATCTTGTGGGATGAGTAAGCGTACCTGTCCAGACAGAGTTAACGGGTTTAAAAGCAGGGCGTATATATTTTCTATTAGTATTTTATGTTCCTGGCTCTGAGTCTGCCTAACAGCACCCTCTCTGCCCCATCACCGACCTTCTTACAGACTTGCCGGTTATCCACCACTTTGAATCCTTAATTAGCGGATGGCCAGCCACATCAGTCATGTGCGAGCCTGCGGAGGGTGCCGGCAATTTTCCTACTGATTTTTCTCCCCTAAGCTGGAGCATAGGGATGTGTGCGTCAGCCCTTCCCTTGGCATAAAGTCCTGCTGTGCTACTGCCTGGCCTCCATCAGGTGGCAGTCTCTGCAGCGGGAACTGGTATCCTGGTCCCCTTTCCTGAGGAAGGAGAGCTGCCTTCAGGTGCTCGATCCTCCTTCACCCTGCCAGCCGACCAAACAACTCTGTCCATTCCCAAACCTGTGGCATTGGTGTTGGGGGGGGGGGGGCAGAAGCGCAACCACTTCTCCACTGGGCTGGCTTAAAAGCAGAGATATTGATTGGGAGCTTTCAAAATGTATGCCTTAATAAGGACATACACAATTAATAATTTTTGCAAAAGCTTTTATGAGGTTAGTCAGAACAGTAAGCTAATTTTGTTAAGGTGATATACAGTACAGTAACAAATGCAGCAAACTATCAGATTTTGTGTACCTTGGAAAAAGAAAAATATTAATGGGTTTACTTGTTCCGCGTGTGTGTGTGGTGTGACTGAGTCACAGTTACTGCATGAGCTGCTGAACTGATGGCTTTGGTTACCCGAGATTAAAATTTGCTATTAAAAATATTTTACAAGAAGCCTGAGGGGGCAGTCAAGCAAGAGTTAAAAAGGTTTACTTATCAGAGCAGTTGAAGACAAGGGTTTTATCATGGGAGTGGAAGAACCGTTTTGCTGGTGGCATTCATCTTGAGGATCAATGTAGACTTTTCAAGTGTATCAGCTCCTGTCCAACTCCACATAACGCTGGTTTCAGCATTTCCGACAGTTCAAGAGACTGGCACAGCGAGAGTTCCAGGTCAGTTTGAGAAAGCTTTTTCCTTTTCACCGGATGAGCAATGCACAATTTGTAACAAATCGAAGGATATGAGCAGGATGGGGAGGGGAAGTGAACTCAAGTCCATTTTCAGAGGAAAGAGTCCTGAAGGAACTTGCAGTTGTGAAGGTGGACAAGGCTAAGGAACCAGATGGGGCAGCTGTACCCAAAGAACTTGGAGAGGTGCTGGCTGCCATGCTGATGGCCTTATTCAGCAGCTCACTGGAATCAGGTGCAGTTCTGGAGGACTGGAGAGAGCAGACTTGGCCTCTCTACATAAGGGTAGCAGCTGAGAAGAGGCTAGCAATAATAGGCCCAAGCGCCTCACCTCAGTGGTGGGAAAATAAATGGAAACACTGTTAAAGAAAAGATTGGTAGAGTATCTTGAATCCAGTGGGCTGCAAGGCCAAATACAGCATGAACTCGCAGGGGATTGATCATGCCAGATGACTCTGATTGAGTTCTTAGACTGGTTGACCAGGGAAATAGATCAGGGGAGGGCAGTGGATGCGGCCTAGCTGGACTTTAGTAAGGCATTTGACATTGTGCTGCACAGGAGACTGATAAAGAAATTGAACAGGCAGGGGTGGGATCCAGAGTGGTACATTGGGTTACAAACTGGCTTACAGATTGGCAACAGAGGGTGGTGGGTAATGGCACTTACTGTAATGATGGAAGGGTGACCAGCTGGATGCTTCAGGGCTCAGTAGTGGGACCGGTACTTTTAAAGGGGCACTATCAGCTTTGCTCCTCGTTTTTTCTTCAAATCTTAGCAGTGTGCCTCTGTGTTCATATTTGTCACATGTGTTCTCCATAATGATCCTGTATATGCCATTTTTCTGCATATTTTAGCGATATTTGGTTTTATAATAGTCCGATCTTAAATGATCCGTCCACCGGAACCACATGCATGCTGAGAACGAGCATCTAGAACGGAGTGCTTGCATGAAGTAAAACTTGTTACATGCTCCTAGTATAAAACTGTTTTAACATGCTTTTCCCTATGCTAAAATATATTTTCCATGTTACAATAAAAACCGAGCACAGATAGTGCCAGTAAACACATTTTAAAATAGGTGCTGAAATACCGTGCATGCGTAAGAGTGGACTGGAGCACAGATCCCGCACATGCGCATGCGTGAAATTTCAGCGCCTATTTTAAAATGTATTTAGTGGCACTATCAGTGCTCGGTTTTCATTGTAAAATGGAAAATATATTTCAGCATAGGGGACTGCATGTTACAAACAGCTTTGTACTAGGGTCATGTAAAAAGTTGTACTTTGTGCCAGTGCTCCATTCTAGACGCGTGTTCTTAGCATGCCTGTGCATCTGGTGGACGGGTCATTTAGGTGCGGACCGCTACAAAACCAAATATTACTAAAATACACAAAAATGGTAAGAATCATTCATTTTGGCATATATAGGATCATTGTGGAGAACATGTGACGAATATGAACATAGAGGCACACTGCTAAGATCTGAAGAAAAAAACAAGGGGCAAAACTGATGGTTGCTCTTTAATGTCTTCATAAGCAACATTGCAGATGAACTAGAAGGAAGGTGTGCCTTTTTGCAATTGATACCAAAATCTGTAATAAGGTGGCCAATAAGGAAGGGATGGAAAGAATGTGTAGGAATCTTGGGAAACTTGAGGAGTGGGTAAGAGCATAGCAGTTGGGGTTCAGTGCCAACAAGTGCATAACGCACCTAGGGAATAGGAACCCAAGAACTGAGTACAGAATGGAGGGAGGTACCATTAGTCACTAAGCAGGAAAGGGACCTTGGAGTTTATCATATCTGATGACTTCAGAGTGTTAGGGCCGTGTGATAAAGCAGTTGGTAGGGTCAGTGAGGTGCTGGGATGCATAAGGAGAAATATCTCCAGCAGGAGAGGGAGGTGGTGTTGCCACTATATTGCTGACCGGTGAGACCTCACCTGAAGGATTCTGTCCAGTTTTGGAGACACCACCTTAGAAAGGATATAGACAAGGTGGAGGCAATCCAGAGGAGTTCAACTAAAATGGTTCAGGGGTTGCACCAAAAGCCTATGGGGAGATACTGGAGCATCTCAACATGTACGCCGTGGAAGACAGGAGAGTGAGAGATGAAATGATAGAGACCTACAGGTACCTCACTGGGGTGAACTGAGTGCAGGAAGGGCATCTCTTTCAAATGAGGAAGAGCACCAGAACCAGAGGGCATGTGGTGAAGCTGGAAGGAGGGGAGGGAGTTTAGGTGAGATGTGAGGAAAGTACTACTTCACTGAAACAGTGGTGGACAACCGGAGTAGACTACCAGTAGAAGTGGTGGAGGTGAGAACATTAAGGGGGCTTCAAGTGTGCATGGGATAGACATAGGAAAATAAAAGGAAATGGCCAGGGAGGAGGGAGGGAGGGTGACAGCAGACTACTTAGGGTCTGTGGAGACAGACTAGGCAGGGACCATCTGGGCAGACTGGGTGGGCCAAGCAGTGCCAACAGATTTCTATGTTTCTGTGGAGAAGAGCATTGTAGTACTGTAATGGCCTGGGGTGGGGGTGTTGTGCGTGGGTTAAGAACCTGTTTAATCATTCTCTCCAGGCTGCTTCACTTAACCTGCTGAATTTTCTCTCAGGATCCTCAGACGAGGTGTCTCTGGAGCAAGAGTCAGAAGATGATACTCATTCCTCCCGCAGCTCCCTGGATAAACAGACCTATCACAGAGCCAACACCACGATGCACGTGTGTTGGCATCGCAACACCAGCGTCTCCATGATGGACCACAGTGTAGCAGTAGAGGTACAGCCATTTCCCCCAAGTGAAGGAGGTTCTTTCTGGTGCAGGATTTAGGTCACCACTGGATCTCACTTTTCCTTAAGCTGCATTCAGCATGTTCTGGTATCTTGCGGAGGGTTCATACTTTGCAGGAAAATAGGCAATGATTAATGGGACAGATGGTGGTGGTATTTAAAACTTCTGGAAGACTCCCTGCCTGCTGTGCTCTCTTGAAGATTGTTCAATAAGAATCTTCTTGGAGAGACTTCTAGTAAAATGGTGGGAAGGTCAGGAAAACCAGATCCATGTGCTTCAGTAAACCCTCACCTGTGGAGAAACCTCCAGTTGGGATGTGTTCCCACCATCAGTCTTGGGAAGTCTTGCCTCTCCTTTCTTTTTCTTTCTAACATTTCAAGATAACCTCATTAAACGCTTCTTGATGCTAGCATCTTCCTCATCTTTTTCATTTTATTTTTAAATCTGTATGTTCCATTTCTTTTTTTAAATGGTAGACTTCCCCGTATAGCTCAGTTCACCATGGCATAATTTGTTTCTTCAAGTGTAACATTCGTTTAAGCAGTTGCACCAAAATCATGTGTTTGGACATTTCACATTCTAGTGCTCTGTGTTTTTTGGGGGTGGGGTGGGGTGGGATTGGGGTTACCTGGAAGGGCTTGTAGACTTGCACAGTGATGCTTCAGACTCACATCAACAGAGAATGGGAATTTCAAAAAAGCTTTAGTCCTCAGATTAGCCACTGATGTATCAGTTTGCAGGCACTCACCAAAGGTGTATCCTAGCAAGATTGTTCTAGATTAAGGATTCTCTAAAAAGAAATTGCTAGCACAGTAATGGAAATAGAAAATTATGATCAGAGAAATGCACCCCTCCAGAAGTTAGGAGCATCTTTGATAACAAGATATTACTTTTTTGCACAATATTTGGGGATGTGTTGTGCATTGGGGGGCCAACATTTGCACTGTATCCATCCCCAAAAAAATATTTTTCCAAGAAGTGAGTCAGATTTCAGTTTCTGTCCTGGGGCAGAGTTCCTGCATGGTCCTCCTAATTTCCCCATCTGGGACACACTTGCATACAAACACGCAGTGACTTGTCAGTTGAATTCAGATCTTTCTAGCTGCTGGGAATGTTTCTGATTGCTCCCTTCCTCCTGCCAAACCATACCTGTCAACCTCCCAGCTTGCCAGCATGTGACAGAGGGCTACAAAATGTGTGACGAATGACGAAAATGTGGTATACCCAATTTTTCACAGCGCGGTTTGACACGAATACGCATTTTTGTTGTAAAATGAACAAACAACTGAATTTACCATAATAAAGGTTATGTTTTGCGTATTGGCATGTGGATTGTGTTCTTAAATTAAAGGGAAACAGAAAATGTGTGTTGATTGTGTTCTTAATTGAAATAACTAGAAATGTAAAATGTCATCCAGATGTGCCATTAACATGCAGCAGCAAGCCTGGTGGCAACCCAAACAAACTTTGGCCAGAGCCAACATGGCTGCAGCTGAGCTCATGGCAGAACAGTGTGCCATGCCCAAGATGGCCACAGGAGCTCAGTACGCATACGCGAGCAGTTGCGTGATGTCGTGCATGCACACTGAGCGCTGGTGGCCATCTTGGCCATGAAGGACTGCTCCACTGTGAGCTCAGTGTGCATGTGCGATAAGTGGAGGAAGTCGTGCATGTGCTCCGAGCTCCAGCGGCCATCTTGGCCACAGGAAGACTGTTTCACCATGAGCTCAGTGCGCATGCACAATGAGCGGAGTGCTTTCACCGACTGGATTGTGCTGCAGCTCCGAATTTATGCTGCAGTCAGAATCCAGTCAGTCGTTTTTAGAGCTCATTGCAACACGGCTGCAGGCTTCACCCACTGCAGCCGTAAAAAGCAACTGTAAGGTAGTTTATTTAGTGAGACTCCAAGCAAAGAACAGTCACTGGACAGTAGAGTAGACACAAGTACAATAAATAAATAAACTGGGAGACGGCATCAAACATTACCAGGACCTCTTCCTTCTTGACCTGCCATGTCCCTTCACAGCCATCCTGTATCTCATAGCTTTTGTTTTATTTTGAGACCTCTCATACAGAAGCAGCATCTTGTTTTGTATATAACGGAGTCATTATGGCTTTGTGTATCTCTAACAGGTTCAATATTTAATGACAACTTTGTGTGAATATTTTGTGAAAGCCTTTTAACATCAGATCCTGGACCCCTTGCACTCTTGAATTCTACGATATCTAATTGTATAGGTATAACCAGACCTAGCAGGGCTAATGTAAATAAAACCAGAAATCAAGAGTTTTCTGGAATAACAAAGATCTGTGCTGGTCCCAACAAGAAACTTTCAGACCCTTTTCTCTTTAACCGAAGGGTACGGCAGGGATGTATTTAACCCCATCACTATTGTTTAGATCTTCCTGGACTCAAGCCCCCACCACTCATTCACACTAATGAAATAGTGCCAGAGGCACTAGGACCCAGCGGGAGCCAAACATTTTCAGAAGGGCCGGCACCGGGATAGGACCATGCATGCACAGCACTGAGAGACTAGCTCACGCCTGTGTAGGCTATCTCGGCGTTGACCTTCCAACCACCTCAGTTCCTTTTCTTCCGCCATCGAGTGCACTTGGATGTTGACGTCACTTGTCTGCTGGAGTCAAAGTTTTCATCTATACGACAGCAGCATTAAGCCATTTAGTATTCGTTTAAATTAACATTTTTAGTATTATTTTCTTATTTTAAGAAGAAGAAAAAAAGATTATGAAGAAGAAGAAAAATAAATTCTCACCTGCCATCAATGGAGTTGTCCTTAAATGGTAGCGTTGACGGTAGGAAGACTTTGTTTGGAAAGTTGTTATGGCAGAGAGGCTGTGTCCAGTCCGCCACCCTTCGCAAAGGGGGGGTCCAACCATGGGCAGTCCTGTGCTCGGGGGGGGGACAGTCTGCCGAAGCACAAAACTGGCGATTCTGAGGATCCAGCTCCGCTTAACCTCGTGCTCTTCTTCCTCCTCTCGGGGGGGGGGAGAAGAAGAATCGCTATCTCTCGAGGACACCCACTGGTACGTCTGCGTTAGGATTGTCTGTGGTGAGGGGCGGAGGCCTGAACCAATTTTGGTGGGTTCCCCTTGGCCCCGCTCTTAACAGCCTCGTTCTTCGACACCATATCTATCTCTGCCCTTGATGGAGTTCCAGTGAGCAGTTTCACCTTTGGGCCGCTCCTTTTTAGCAGGGGGTTCGACTTCTGTCCAGTTTTCCTGGCCAGTATTCCCAGTTCCAGGGTCACTGAGCCTCGGAACCACTGGACTGGGGCCAGTTCATTTGGGTCAGGATGTGTGCAGTGCCCTTTTTGATGCCTTGGCCATCGCATTGACCCCTCATGCCTACCCCCTTCCCTTTTTCCACGCAGGTACCAGCACAGGTACCACTTTTCCTTCTCCCCTCTTTCCTCAGGATCTTTGGGTGCCATTGGTTCTGCTGGCATTGCCATTGGTGGTGCTGCTTGGTGCCGCTGGTGCCATGTGGCACTGCGAGCAGCGCCTCTGGTGCCATCGGTGCCGCGTGGCACCGTGGTTGGTGCCACTGGTGCTGCGCGGTGCCGCAGACACCCTCTGGTGCTGGATGATGCTGCGGGTGGCATCGGTGCTGCTTGGTGCCATCCCATGCCGCGTGTGATGCCGGTGCCAAGGGTGGTGCTGGTTGGTGCTGTCTGGCAGAACAGGTGGCGGAGTTTTCCTTCCGTGGACCTCTTCTTCCGTGGAAGTTGTTGCAAAGTGTTTTCCGCGGAATGAAGTCCTGTTCTGCAGAATAATTTCCACGTATCCTAGTGGGTGGAGGTCCGCATGGGATCCTGTGACATTCCAGTGGTTTACCGCTGGTGGAACTCCTGTTCTGCACTGTTCTGCCAGCAGAATTACGCATTCCGCTCAGCACTTTGTTGGCTCCTTAAGTGGCGTTGAGCTCCTCAACACTTTTTCCTGGTGGCAGAGTCTCTAGTGATTTTGTCTTAGATCTCCTTTTGGAGGTTCTTCTGGGGTAGAAGTGCATCTAGATGAGTCTCTCCCTCTCCTACTTGTCGGTGATACAGTGGATGACTCATTTTAGAGACTGGAGGACAGGTCTTCTCTATCAGCAGAGTCTGTGATGGAAGATCTTCTTTTCAGTTTTTCCTGAGTTATTTGGGGTTCCCTATGACATTTCGGTCTTCTTCCGTGGACCAAACACTTCTGTGTCTGGACTCTTTTCAGTCATCAATACAGTTGCACCCTGTGGAACACACTAATTCAATGTTCGGGAGCCTTCCGGACTCTTCCACTCCTTTGATAGGGGTATGTAGCCCCCCTGTTATACTGTCCCTATGATGGCTCCATTGGCAATGGGTGATTAACGTCTCCTCAGCTGTGATTATTGGTCCGGTCCCGGTTTCAGTTATGGATGCTCTGGCTCCTCCTGCTCCTCAGATGGTCAACATCTTCATCATTCTTGTATCAGGCAGTCCTTTCAAGGTAGAAGTCTGAGAGCCTTGTCAGGCTGTAACTAATTGTTAAAAAAAAATAAAAAAAATCACAGCAGCAGGCCTAGCCTGAAACTACTCGATACCATCCTTCTGGATCCGACCCAGAAACACAGAAACACAGAAGTTGATGGCAGATAAGGACCACAAGGCCCATCCAGTCTGCCCATTTCTTTTTCTACCTTATGAATGTGCCATCGGCCTTTGCTCTGTCAATGGCCTATCTATTCATACTCATCTGTATTGCTCCCTTATGCCTATCCCATGCCTCTTTGAAGCCCTGCACTGTATTCATATCCACCACTTTCTGAGGTAGGCCGTTCCATGCATCCACCACCCTTTCTGTGAAAAAGAACTTCCTCACATTACCCCTTAATCGGCCTCCCCTCTAATCTTATGCTGTGTCCTCTTGTCCTGATATTTTTCTTATATAGAAACATATTAGACTCTTTCACCTTGTTCCGCTTCAGCTGCCTGAGGCGGCCATCTCTAGACTACGGTGGAGAGCACCTGACTACTTCTACTTCTAGGGAAGTCCAATCCAGCAGAGGTATGGATCATCACATTCTCCGAGGGAGATTTTCTCTTAATTCAGAGATGTTCCCTAGGCCTAAGCGGCAGCCCAGTCTGTTGTTTTTTTTTTTCTTGTTGTGGTCAGAGCCTCAGAGCCAGAGAAGTGACTCCACGGTGAGTCGGAACACAGGTTCCTACTTCCTTGCTTGCTCCAAGTTAATAGACGGCATGCTCTCTTTCTCGACCGTAAAGGTCAAGAAGGTCCTTGTTGAGAGATGGGTTCTCGGTATTCATACCTTTGCTTCCAGCACATTGGTTCCGTGCCTGTTGCTCCGGACTAGACTATTGTGAAGCAGTTGCTCAGCTCTCCTCTCCCTTTCCCAGGAAGAGTTTTTCTGTTTAGGGGAAGGTGTTAGTTTTATCTTCCCAGCAGCTCCTTCTCTTAGGAGTTCCCCTAGATACCTCCAGTGTGAAGGAGACCCTCTGACACAAAGTTACACATTTCGAGCAGATGACGAAACTGTGATGTTTGTTTTTCATCAGCAAGCAACCTAGAGCCTTTTTTCTACTCCCTTTCAAGAAGGCCAGAGCGAGTGGTGCCTCACCACATTGAGTTACTTCAGTCATTATGCAGTCACTTTCGACGAATTGGTCAGCCCGAACCTGGTCCTTTCTATGTCCCCTCTAGGCACAGATCTGCCCCTGTTTTGCCTCAGAAATCCAGACCCTGGTTTTTCCTGTCGGAATGCTTCTCTGCAGTGGACACGTTCCTCCTGTACACTTTCCCTCTCTTGCCTTAGTTCAGAGACTGATACTAGAGTTGTAGGCAAACGGGCAGAATGATTCCTCTTTGGAATGAGAAGTGGGTAGGCTCTGGTTCTCCCAGACCACCGCAAGAGGCTTCTAAGTCATGCTTTGGCCTTCCATCAGGAAGGCTTAAGTGACTAAGTGGAAACCATTCTCCATTGATGGGCTAACCCCACCTGGACCGCCGATTGCTCACCAAGTAAGGGGTTCAAGTGCCTCTTGGACCTGTTTTTCACAGGTCAGCCATACTTGGTAGAGGGGGTATCCATCTGTGCTTTCTCGGTCTACCTTGAACCAGTAGACTTCGCCTCTGGCTCTTACAGTTAGTAAAAGTTTTTTGCCTTACCTCCAGAAGGAAGGGAGTGCTCCCATCACTCTCTGATTGTTACAATGGTTCTGTGATTTTCTTCACAGAACGAAGAGCTACATTCCAACATTTTTTTTTTTGTAGCTTCAGCTTGCCTCAGTTGGATCACCTTTTTGCCCTGAGATGTTTTAGGCTAGATTGGTAGCATGTCTTCGACACTATTATTTTTGTCTTAGACCAAATTGAGAGGCTGGGTTCTCACCGATCTTCAGAGTAGTTGCAGCTTCCTGGCGGAGTTTCATTTTGTGTCCATTGCAGTCTTCTGCAAAGTGGTGAGTTGAAGCTCAAGTGCATACCTACAGTATGTAAGCACTATGTTCTGGATGTTCTTTCCGATAGCTCCTTTTCTTAGCAGGACAGTTCTTGGACATCCTTTCTGAGTGAGCCCTATCTCTTACCACCCTACTCAGGGTGGGTTGGTTTTATCTTGGTACTGTCCCATTAGTGTGAATGAGTGGTGGCGACTGTGTCCAGGAAGGTCAAGAATTACGGTAAGTACGTAATTTCCATTTATTAGCTGGAAAAAAGCTATTTTCATTCAGCGGAGCCTTTAGTGGAACTGCCAGCCCTGAAATATGCCGAGACAGTTTTTTAGTGATTAAGTTCTCCAAGATCAGTTACTTTGCAAAGGAAATTCTTAACTTGCTTTAATTAGCAGAAGTCTCAGATGATCCGTGACCACAGCAACAGCACGACTGACCCAAGGCAGCAGGCAGGCAGCATGAGGACTTCTAGAGCCCTGGTATTTGGGAGGATCAGGGTAACTAAAAGCAAAACCGCATCAGAGTAATACATCAAGCAGCAGAGGCAACTAGTGAGCTGTAAACCCATACCTGGAGGAGCAGTTCTTAGTCTGCCTAGTGATTAACAGTTTTTTCTTGGCTATGGCATTCCTCGTCCTTCACGCTTCTTGCTGTTTTTGTTCAAGACCTACCTTGTCACTCCACACAGATGAGGCAGCCCAAAGTACAGTAAATCCGACCAATCTGTCCTGCTCCGACTCTTAATTATGGAGCAAGAGTGGACCTAAGGTAGGGGCTGTTGCTTAGCAGCTAAGCAGATGGATGGGGTGGGATACTTACAGAGACCGAAAGCAAATGAGGAGACAAATTGGCCAGGATGGGGGGAAGGGAGTGGGAGGAGCACTAACAGAGCCATGAATTGGCTGTTTGAAACAGACACCAGCCCACAAATTTTCAATGCTTGGCACCTGGCGTCTTCCCCTAACTCTTCAGCCCTGTGCGTTCATCTGGTATAAGGGCTTAGAAATAACTTATTTGTGGTACATCACAGAAAATCTGTGACAGTTAAGAGGTATTCACCAAACCTCAACTAATGTGCTCCAAAATCTCCATATTAGCAATGGTAATATTACACTTTTACATTCAAAATGGGATTGCCTTTGTAGAGGTATCAACAGTGGGCACACCATTTCCACGCAACTTTGGTGTTTTTTTACATTTTGGATATCCAAAATCTGGATAGACTCCTTACTGTTTTAGACCACCTCTTAATCAAATTTGTATCAAGAATGCTCTAACGTAATAGGAATCTATCAGTGAGATGTCTTACAGATGGCATCAGCCTGCAGGAGTGTGCTGCCCCAGAGATAGAAATTATGCAAATGACAGAATGTAGAATGCAAGTTCGAACTCTGCACTATGAACGTGCTCTTCCTACTCCTGTAACTCATTAGATTTGTATCTCAACTTGAAGAGACTTGTCTCCCTAAAGTCACCTCCAGCTTCTGGTGTACTTTTAAAGAGGACAGGAAATCATTTCTAACTGGCAGCTGTTTATAAAGTTCATATTTTCAGAAAGGATATTAATTCCCCTAAATTATCCACATGTAACCATACCTGAATAAAAAGTGATGTGAAAAACTGTATTTTATATTGTTTTGTTTTTATGGGCAGTGTTAGGTTACAGATCTTATCTGTGTCAGTCTTCACCATTCATCACTAGTGGGTACAGCGTCTGAGCTAGGACCCCGCGGGAGACTTTTTTTTCCCCCCATGGGCAGAGTCGATGCAGGGCCAGCGCTGCCCTCGAAGCTGACGTTCTATGTGGCGCTCACGGGTTGGCCGTTATCTGTTGTCGACTCCGCCTCAGCCCCAGTTCTTCTTCTCCCACCATCAAGTGAAGACCTAGTGTGGAGACTCTGCCAGCAAGATTGTGTTTCTGGCCTAGTTCATCTGCCTTGTGTGTGTGTGTGCCTCAGTTCTGTTCACCCTGCTGGACGTCGCTTCTGACGGTAAAATTGTTTTATTACTTTTAAGTGGCGTAGAGTACTGTTTTTGTTATTGTTTGCCGTATGGTCATGTCTCGTCCGGGGGGCAAGAAATTGTCGAAAGCGGGGTGGCCTCCTATGCGTCAGTATCCCTGTGACTGCCTTTATTCTGTGACAGACCAGCATGACCGCTACCTCTCCTGCCTCAGCCTGACCCATGATATGGACAACTGCAACGCCTGCTTCTCCATGGACCGTTGAGTTGTCAAAATCCCCATGTTTAAAGTCGGACGTGCACCGCTGACTTTCTGAGGATGGGTTTGCAGTCAACAGGCCAAGGCGAGGGTTCTCAGCCCTTTCTCCGGGTCCCCTCCCAGACCTATATGGCCTGTGAAGGAGGGGGCCTCCACTTCTCTTAGCCTTGCTGCAGCGGGTGCTTCTTGCATGTTGCAGGAGGCCCAGTCTGTCCCTTTCGGGGAACAGTTGGGAGGCACCGTCTTGGCAGTCGCCTCTTCGGAGGAGAAGGCTCCCTCAGTGTCATGTTCTGGGCCTTCTGGGTCCGGACCTGCACCGTCCTTGGCTTCATTTGCCAGCACCGTCCTTAGTCCTAGTGCCGCTTGCAGTGCTGAGGCCTTGGAGGGCGGCATTGTGGTCGGCACCGGATTGTCCCTTGGTGCCACTGTCTCTTCTGGCGCCATTTGCGGTGCCAGAGATATTGGCGCCGCCGGGGGCAGTGTTTCTGCAGTTTCTTGACCTGTTTCTAGCAATGTGTGTGGCACTGGGACTGGAGCCAGTGCCACCCCTGACTCTGGCACCATTCACGGTGCTGGCGATGGGGGCGTCACCATGGTCAGTGCCGACCTTGGCTCCAGCGCTGCTTGCAGTGCTGTGGGAGAGCACAACACTGCACTCAGTATTGCACCCAACTCCAGTGCCATTCGTGGCACGGGGAGGGTGGCGGCGTTGAGTGCGGTGCCATGCTTGACTCCGGTGCCATCTGCGGTGCTGGGGTGGAAGGTGGTCTGACTTATAGTCCAGGAACGGGGGATAGGGGGCCGAGAGGTGATCTGGCATCGGACCTTGGAGGCGAACTCTGGGTCTGATCCAGATTCTTTGGAATCCTCTTATCTCTCAGTTTCCAGCACTTTCGGCCCCCACTCGGCCTCCCTCTGGGGGTCAGTCATCACCGGTAGGCCCTTGGGTCAGTGGTACTGACCAGCCAGCAGTGGTCCTGTGGCCAATGCCGTGCAACCTGAGGCCACTGGCACTTCTGCTCCTCCAGTTGGGGCACCCCCTTCCCTGGTGTGTTTGGACAGTCCAAGTTTGGGACAGCCTGAGGCGCGCCAGGAAGGGGAGGGTACTGTTCCCTGGGTGGACTCCTCGGAGGCTGCCTGGAGTTGTTAGCTGCCTAGGCTGGTGGCTATGAAGACAAGGCCCCTCTCCGACTCTGAAGGGTTGAGGAGTAAGGGTGTGGTGCAGCGCGCCATCACCAGAGCCTGGCCGGGTTCTGGGAGGAGCTGTAATGCAGACCCTTGCTCTTTCCTGGATCAGTCCTCGAGAGGGACTTCAAAATTCTGAGGTCAGGGGCCATCCTTCTGGACTCACATGGTCCTGGTCACCTCATGGGTGGATTTCTTCCCAGGGGCACAGCTCTGACTATTACGATCCGGTTGAACGGCTGTTAGCTGCTGGGACTTTCAGGTCTCCCTCCTTGCGGGGAGTTTCCTCTTGGCCCCCCCTGCCCTGACAGAGACCGTTCTAGAAACACAGAAACACAGAAGTTGACAGCAGATAAAGACCACAAGGCCCATCCAGTCTGCCCATTTCTTTTTCTACCTTATGAATGTGCCATCGGCCTTTGCTCTGTCAATGGCCTATCTATTTATACTCATCTGTATTTGTTCCCTTATGCCTATCCCATGCCTGTTTGAAGCCCTGCACTGTATTCACATCCATCACTTCCTGAGGTAGGCCGGTCCATGCATCCACCACCCTTTCTGTGAAAAAGAACTTCCTCACATTACCCCTTAATCGGTCTCCCTCTAATCTAATGCTATTTCCTCTTGTCCTTCTGTTTTCCTTATATTAAAACATGTTAGACTCTTTCACCTTGTTAATGCCCTTAGGGTGTTTGAATGTTTTGATCATATCACCTCTCTCCCTCCTTTGCTCTAGGGTATACATATTGAGCTCCTGTTGCTAGAAGCTTGTCCCCTGAGCCTCTGTCTCCATCCCCAGCTATCCCAGGTATTCCCAGTCCTAGGGGATCTCTTACCTGGGAACAGTTCAGAGGTTCTGCTGCACATTTCCCTACCTATCTCCATGCCCTGGACCAGCAGGTGTTTCACCATGCTTCCATGCAGCCGGACTCTGAACCTCGGAGCTCACCTGCATCTTCTTCCTCCTCCTCCGAGGGAGAGGAATTATCTGTCCACATCTCCGCAACATCTGATCTTTCTTCATATCAGCGCTTCCTCGCGAGGATGTTGGACGAGCTCCATCTTTCCCCGGTCCCTGTCAGCAGTCCCGAGCATGTGACACACACCTTCTTAGGCAAGTTCAGTGCGGCCAACCTGGTGGTTCCCACCTGGCCTGTTCCTTTCCAGGAGGCGTCACATCGGCTTTGGCTATGTCCCTTCTCCACTGTTCCAGCCCCAAGGGACCTATGCCAACGGTATTGTGCCCCACCCAGGTCTCCAGGTTCTCTGCCTCATCCCTCTTCGGGCTTCACCTCCCTGGACACCCCCTCTGGGCCTTGCACCCCCCCACCATGACTGACCACCAGACTCGGACTCTGTGGGCTTCAATTTCTGGGGGAGAAGAATTTTCTATTCGGCATGGATCCTCCTTTCTGTTGCTTCACATCAGTTCCACTTTACAGCCTACGATAGGTTCTTGTGGTCCAGGCTAGGATAGCTCCTAGCTTCAGTGCCTGATATGGAGGAAACCAGGCAAGCCATTGACCTCTCTGCTCAGGGCCTGGAGCTAACAAGGCAGCAAGCGAGGGCATCTTATGACGTCAGGGAGGTGGCATCCAGAGCGATAGGGACTGCGATCTGCATTAGGCATAGGGTGATCTCCTCCACATACCGGAGAACCCACCTCTTCTCCCGGAGGGTGAGACGGCGAATCTCAGGGTACCTTCCCTCCCCCACTGGGGCTCCCCGTCTCACCTGGACCAGTCTCAGGCCTCCGCAGGCCTGTAAGGGTTCTCTCCTCTAGTGTCTCACCCACTGGAGGCTAAGGGGCTTAGTCCCTTGGGGTAGTTTAGGGCCCCCTTCAGGGGGCTCGGTACTCACCCACTAGTGATGAATGGTGAAAATTGACACAGATCAGATATGAAAATTATGTACCTACCGTAATTGTTGATCGTTCTGTGTATCTTCACCATTCATCACTAAATCCCATCCTCCTTCCCCCTGGAGCCTTAGTCTCTGGGCTCCCCTTCCCCGTGTGTCTCTCTGCTGTTTTCTCCTCGCTTTCCTCTCCCTCGTGGCTAGGAGGAAGAGGACCCTGGAGACACACAGGGAGAAATTTTCTTCTGTAGGGGGTATTATTAGGGTGTATGGGGGGGGGGCTCTGTCCCGTGTCTTCAGTCTTCTCTCTCACTTCTTTGGGAGTGAGCTGAGGGATTGGTCCCCCCCACCCCCGTTTTTCTTTATGAACTCAAAACTTTTGGGTTCATTTCCTTAATGTCTTCCTGGCAGTTTAAGTTTTCCCCCTATTTTGGAAGGGAGAGGAGAGTAGAGACACACCCCCATCCTGACCCCCCCTCTTAAGGTTGGCCCTCCTGGGCGAATGCTGCTTAATAGTTCATGCTTTGCCTCCTGGCAGCTATTAACTTTGGTAGTCCAGATTATATGGTCTATCGTTATTGTCAAAATCCTAGGATGCAGGATCGTCTCTGAGGGTGTGGTCCTCTCTCCCCCCCTCACCCCCCAGTTCCTTCCTTTCTTTCTCCTCCTTCCAGAGATTGGGGCCCCTTCTCTTTCCCCAATTTCCCATATCTGTCTCCTCTGTTGTTTATTTCTTCTTTTAGTTTATATATATATATATATATATATATATATATCTCCTTTCCTTTTATCTATCCTAGGCTGTCTTGCCTCACCCCACCTTCCTTTCCTTACACTCTCCGGCGTTTCAGAACTGGGACTGGGGCGGAGTCGACGACAGATAACGGCCAACCCACGAGCGCCACATAGAACATCGGCCTCGAGGGCGGTGCCGGCTCTGCATCGGCTCCGCCCATAGAAAAAAAAAAAGTCTCCCGCGGGGTCCTAGCTCTGGCGCTGTACCCACTAGTGATGAATGGTGAAGATACACAGAAAGATTAACAATTATGGTAGGTATGTAATTTTCATTTTTCTTAATGGAACCTGTGATCTGGAGTTTTATCTATGTCACGGTTTGTGCACAGAATGCTGAGTAAGGTTCTGATAGGTCAGCAGCTCATAATTAGCATTTTGTACACAAACCGTGACATCATAAAAACTCCAAATTACAGGTTCCAGTAAGAGAACTGTACAGCATGTTGGTCATAAAAAGAAAACTCATTGAAAATGCAGTTTTCTAGGTATATGGATATGATGTAGTCATCCACACTTCTGGCAGTGTTCCTTTCCCTTTAAATCCTGCCGGAACATCTTCAGGCTGGCTCCTCCCATCCACCCGGGTGGTAACTCCCATAGCACCGCCCCGTGATGTCAGATCTTCCTTTCCACTGGAGGAAGACAGTTCCTTCCTTACCACTGTCGTGCTGAGTAGGCCCTTTGCTTTCTAAAATGTCGAATTGCGAATTACTCATCTTCAGGTGATCTCCTTCACCTCTCCCATGACGGACAACGTGAAGTCGACTCCTGGTTTCAAGAGGGGTGTGTGTGTGGGCAAAAGATGTCTTGGACGGACCTGCACACCATGTGCATCTACTGCCTAGGCCATGAGCACGATCCCCAGGCATGTGGCCTGTGTCGCATCTTGCATGCCTCTGTGTTAGAGGACCAGCACGCTCAACTTCTTCTGTGGTGCCTTGATGAACAAAATCCTCCTGTTAAGTCTAAGGACGCCAGTAGGGTGGTCTCTGTGGCTGCAGGGTCCACTGAACAGCTTGTGGTATTTGAAGAAGCTGCGGCTCAGGCCGAGGAGCATGCTTCTTCAGCTTCGGCCTTTTTGTCGTGCCCTTTAGGCATCTCCTTTTTGGGGACATGTAGAGACTTATGCCAGGCCATTCCCACTCTTAGGCAGGGTCCTTCTTTGAGCACAAAATCCAAAGCAAAGAAAGAGGCTAAAAAAAAAATCTCGCCATTGATCATGGAATCGCAGGTGCTCTCGGGCCTTGGATTCCCGCGCTTCCACTGAGGTTCTGACTACGGTCGATCCTTCAGCCCAGACTGCCGGCTCCATGGTCTCTCGTCGAGCCAGTTGGTCAAGACCCAGGCCGACTCTTCTGCTGAGATTTTTCTTGAGCCACTCGACCCTTTGTCACAAGATGAGGCCAATACCTCCCTTTCTAGGACTCCAGTCCTGCCTATTACCTCCCAGGGAGGGTCGGACCAGCCTGCTGATCTGCCCCTCTCCCTCAGGATCCGGTGGACCCAGAGGATCCTTGGCTCTCACTGGCTCCCTCTCTGAGAACCCCCGTCAGTGGCCAGGATGGTCAAGGTCATGGTCCCAAAGTCCGGGGTCCAGCAGCCCGCGTCGGTATCAACATTTCCACTCTCGACACTCTGGCAAGCTGTGCCGCCACTATTCCTCCTCTTCTTCCTTGGATGAGGAGAAGCACTGGCGCAAGATGCGTCGGCGCTACAAGGAGTTCATGTGGCACCAGCTAACATTCACTGGGTTGAAACTGATCCCGGCCTCTACCCTGGCTATCACTTGGCTTTCACCACAGAAGCCCTAGCCTACCCCCAGCTTGTCAGGAGCCGGCTTGGCCTCCTCTATCCTCTCTACTGATTGTGGTGGAGCTGCTGCCAAAACAGCTGAAGTTCGGCCCTCTTCCTAAGAATACCCATACAGCATCGGGACTTCTTCATCAGCTGTCAGTCACCATCACTCCCAGTAGGCCCCGTAGGGTCAGCGGGGACTCCGGTGGTCGGCATTTATTTGATGAATCCTCAGAGTCTGAGGGCTCCTATTTGCACTCCTGTCTGGTGGACTCGGAGTCGGTGGAGGATTTGTCTGAGAAGCATGGCCCTACCTCTTTCATGGGCCTTCTCCACCTTATCTCAGAATCCACCCGGCTGCCGATGGAACCTGTCCAAAAATGGGCTAGGTACCCGCTCACTGAGATTCTCAACTGGGGAGACTCCCTTGGGGAAGCCTTCCTGGTCGCAGAGGCCATTCTTGGCCCCACTCTGGAGCTTTGTCAGCATCTGGCCTCTTGTCCTGCGCCATCGGCCTGGATGGCCCACAAGTACATGGTCCTTACCGGTTCCCTTTCGGGTTTTACAGAGCACCCCTCAGCTGAGAGTTTGGTGGCTGAATCTGTGTTCTGATGCACTGGGAATGTCGGGGGTGTGGATAAACCTGACAAGAAATCGGATCACATGGCCAAAAAGGTCTACACTGCCTTCTCTCTTGGCCTTTGGCAGGTGAGTTTGGCCCTTTTAATGGCCCACTTTGCCCATGCCCTTTTGGGCACAGTTGGTGAGGTGCTCCCTCATCTCCCAGCCGATTTGCAGACAATGATCAAGCAAGTCTGGGACCAGGGCCGAGCAATGGCTAAGCAGCGGCTCCAGACAGCCATGGATATTGGTGACTCTTGTGCTCGTTCCATGGCAGCCGCGGTTGCCATGTGCCGCAGGGCGTGACTGAGGATCTTGATCTTTACGGCAGTTACCCAGCATAAGTTGATAGATGTTCCCTTTCTGGGCACTGACTTGTTCAGGTCAGGGGTCAAAGGGCACTTTTCTCAGATAGAGAAGTCCAGTGCCACCTTCGACTCTGTGACCTCTGCTCAGAGGGCTCCCAAGGGCTCTAAAGCTCAGATTAAGAAGTCCTTTTGGCCTCTCTCTCTCTGCCACGGTGGCCAAACCATCCCAGCCTCTGACTGGGCAGCAGGCTCAGTCTTGGTGTCCCTAGCCAAAGTCCACTGCATTGGTCATCCAGCCCTTCCTCCACCTCCAAGCCTGCTCATTGATGAGAATGGGAGGGTTCCTCTCCCATGCCTGTCCTGACTCCTCTGGGTCCTCCTGTGGGGTGCCGGCTCTGCCACTTCCTTTCTACCTGGTCCACTGTCACCACAGACAGATGGGTCCTTAAAGTGATTAGTCAGGGTCTGCCTCTGGAGTTCGAGACTTACCCATCTTGCCGAGCCTGTGCCCCACGGGAGGACATGTTGTCCACAAACATTCTGTCGACTCTTCAAGACAGCATCACCCAGCTCTTCCATGACAAGGTCGTGGCGCCTCCAGTACACCCAGGGTTTGTCTCCAGGTACTTCCTGGTACCAAAACGGACGGGGGGCTGGCGACTCACCTTAGATCTGCGTGACCTGAACAAGTTTCTTCAGCCTTGCACTTTCAGGATGGTCACTCTGTCTTAGATCATACCATCTCTCGAGCAAAACATGTGGATCTTCCCGGACATAAAGTCTCCACCACTCATTCACACTAATGGGACTATGACGCAGCAAAAAATCTTCAGGAGGACCGGCACCGAGGTAGGGCCACGAGGAAGCAACGACACGAGCCTGGCTCGCGACATGTAGGCTATCTTGGCATCTACCCTCCAACCGCCTCAGTTCCTTTTTTCCCCCACCGTTGAGTGCACTTCAGTGACGACGACACTCGTCCGCCCGCCGGGAGTACAATCTTTATGTCTATATGACAGCAGCTATAGTCGTTCAGTATTGATTAGTTTTTATTTATTTTAGTAATTCAATTAAAAAAAAATGAGGAAAATCTATTTTCGTTAACGAAGAAGTCTTCTTCAGCCCGCCATCGACGGAGTCGACCATGAACAGGGCTGGTGACGGTAGGGAGACTTCGCATGAAAACTTTGTTTTCAGCAGGGCTGGGTCTGGTCCGCCTACCTCTACAGACGGGGGTCTGACTACAGGTAGTCCAGTGCTCGGGGGGGGGGATGGGTGGTCCTCCTGAAAGCACAAAAAGAAGCATTCCCATTCTCGATCTTCGTCCAGGACTTGGCACCGCACGACCTTGAGTTCTTCTTCAATGCCCCGGTCGAAAAAGAAGCAGTACTGCTTGAGGTCGCCGTCTGGTATGTCTGTGTGTTGATTGTCAGTGGCGAAGGGCAGGGGTCCGACTCCACTGGGGTCCACTACGGCCTCTGTTCCTAGTGACCGACATCCTCGACTCTGGAGTCCCTCCCCACACCCTAGGGGGTCTTCTGTTGAGCAGTTTTAACATTGGGCCTCTCTTATGGAGCAGTAGGTTCGGTGGTTGTCCCGCCTGTCCGAGCCTGTGGGTCCGTCTCTGGGGCCAACGGGCCTAACAGTTTCAAACCTGCGAGCAGGGCAGTTGGGACTTTCTAGTCATGAGGCATCTTCCCCGGTGCCGTCGATGCCGTGCTGTGGTGCATATGGCTGTGGCGCAGGGGCCAGCACAGGTGCCATTTTCTCCTACTAATTTTCTCAGATCTTCCTCCCTGACTCCTAGCATTGAGTTGGGACCCTGTGGTGTTTCTGCGACGCCTAGGGCGGTGCCGACTTCGACTCCTGTCTTGGCAGCACCGCTCCCTGGGCTGGCGTCGTCTTCTCTTTCGGCACCGCACCCTGTGCCGGCGCCATCTGCACATTCGGCACCACCTAGGGTGCCGGGGTTTTTGGCTCCGATTCACAGAGTGCCTCTGCCTCTTTTTCCTCCTTTTCCTATATATACTATCCCTCCGGAGCTAGTAGAGCGATATTGAGCCTGATCCTGTTCTTCGATTAGGAGAAGACTTTGATGACAATTCTTCTCTGCAAATAAACCCTCTCCTCCAGCAGAGCCTCTGGTCGAGGACCTTTCCTTTAAGTCTCTGCTAAGGAACATGAATTCCACTCTCTCTCTCTCTGTCTCTCTATCCAGACTTCAGATGTTGATCCGGGGAAATTGCTGTGTCTGCAGTATCTGCACGTTCCGGATATTCCTGTAGAATTGACTCCTCTGGTGCAGCCCTCTTTTGAGACACACTCACAAATAGTGTAGGATAATCTGGCACTTATTCCTTTTGTGGCTAAATCCATAGACAGGAAGTATACCCGCCTAAGGATCAACCAATCTTGGTCTCTCAAGCCTTTGCTAATGCCATAGTTGTCTTGGCAGAGAATGACAAAGCCATCCTTCCTCAGGAATCTATGGCACGTCCAGTAAACAAGGAATCTCATAAGATTGACACCTTGGGAAAGCGAGCTTTCCCTGCCTCCACCCTGGGTATGTACATTGCTAGCTACCAGGGTTATTTCTCTCAGTATGAGTATACCCTCTGGCATTCACTCAAAGCCACTGTGGAAGCTCTTCCAGACTCTGACGTTAGCCCAGAGCTTCTCCAGACCATTACTAGAGGCATTGAGTCCAACAATCGGCAACTAAAAGCTGCTATGGACACCTTTGACACTGCTTCCAGGGCAGCAGAAGCTGGTATTTGACCCCAACGCCACTCGTGGTTGTGAACATTGGGATTCACAAATGATGCCCAACAGAAAGTTATGAGTTTACCATTTGATTAAACTTATCTGTTTGGCCCTCAAGTCGAGCAGGCACTAGAGGCCACACAGAAAACTAGAACGGCTATCAAAATGGCCAGGCCGCTCATTGCTGCCTCTCAACGGGGCAGGAACTGGTGACAGCTTCATAACCGTCAGTCCTTTCATGGCAAAGGCAGAGGGGGCTTCAACAAAAATCAAGCCTCTCAGCCACATAGAAAATCACAGAAGAAGACACAGGGCCCAAAAGTGCCTAGTGCCACCCTCTGAGATTCTGGCCCAATTCCCACCTCAGCTATCTGAGGGAACTCTTCCTTGGCAGTAGGAAGGCGTCTGACTCAATTTTACAACCAGTGGAAGTCAGTCACATCAGACAAATGGGTGCTCAGAATAATCCATGAGGGTTACTCTCTAAATCTTTCGGAAACCCCTCCGGATCATCCATCCAAACGACAGCCCAAGCTGTCTCTCTCTCAGTCAGACCTTCATGTTTCTGAGACTCAAGGCCTTCTGAACAACAGGGTAGTAGAAGTAGTTCCGCTGGATCAACAGAACACAGGTTTCTACTCCCATTATTTCCTAGTTCCAAAGAAAACAGGTGGCATGCGCCCTATGCTCGATCTAAGGAAGTTAAACAAATTCCTTTACAAGGAGATATCACTTGGCAGTCTTTTACCTCTGATTCATCAAAATGATTGGCTGGTCTCCTTAGACATGCAGGATGCCTACCAACATGTTCTAATACACCCAAACCACTACAAGCATCTCCGCTTTGTGGCATTGGGTCAGCACTACCAATTGAGGGTCCTGCCCTTTGGGCTATCCTCAGCGCCTTGAGTCTTTACAAAGTGCTTTGCAGTTCTCGCAGTGCATCTCAGGAAACCCAGAATTCAAGTGTTCCCATATCTGGACGACTAGCTACTAGCAAGCCCCTCCAGACAAGAGACTCAGGAAGCCATGGCTACGGCTTCCAAGTTCCTCACATCTATGGGAGTTCTGTTGAATTTAGGAAAATTGCAACTACAACCCTCCCAACAGCTTCTCTTCATAGGAGCCCTTCTGGATACCTCCAATGCAAAAGCCTTTCTTCCAGAGGACAGGAGGAACGACATCCTTCAGATGGCCCACTTCATCAAAGAGAACGACTCAGTTCAAGCCCTCTCGATGCAGCGCATGCTGGGTCTCATGGCATCCTCAGTGTTCACTGTGTCTCTGGCTCGTCCTCTCATGAGAACTACTCAGTGGATGCTCAGTACTCAGTGGTCCCCGACCACACATCTCTAGTCCTTTCACATCGAGGTGACGGAACCTCTAAAATGGTCACTCACCTGGTGGATTCAAGAGGACAACCTTCTGAAAGGGTTTCCCTTTGCATCTCTGAAATCTCAGATCTCCATCACCATGGATGCACCCCTGCTTGGATGGGGAGCTCACTGTCAAGATCTCCACACCCAAGGTCGATGGAATCAGGACACGTCTCAACTCCATGTAAGTATCCTAGAAATGAGAGCTGTCCTGTACGCAGTCCAAGCTCTGAAGGGCATTCTCTATCACAAGATCATCCTCCTTCAAACGGACAACAAACCAGTGATGTACTACATCAACAAACAGTGGAACACACTCTTACCCCCAGTGCAGGGACGTGATGAGAGTGTAGGAGTGGTGCCTGGAGCACAAAGCCCTAATCTAAGCAGTTTACCTTCCGTGAGTGCAGAAGGATCTGGTAGATCGTCTCAGCAGAATGGAAAAGGATCCTCACGAGTGGTCTCTCAACACAAGCATCCTGCAATCGCTCTTCAAAAAGTGGGGAACACTGGACCAGGACCTTTTTGCGTCCCCACTCAATGCAAAATTGCCTGTATTCTGCTTCGGAAATCCAGAACCTGGCGCTTTCTGTCAGGATGCATTCAGACTGTGGTGGACAAGGCACTTTCTGTACACATTTCCTCCTCTTCCCTTAGTTCAGAGGGTACTGCTCAAGCTGGAGGCACAAGGGGGCAAAATGATCCTCATCGCCCTGTTCTGGCCTCATCAGATTTGGTTTCCATTAATCGACAGATTATCAGAAACTTCACTGAGACAGCTTCCACTTCAAATGGACCTGCTGACCCAGGACCCAGAGGTCCATCCCAACCTGAGATCCCTTCACCTCCACGCATGGCTCCTGAGGAGATTGAAGTGAGTAGATCTGACATTTCAAGCATGGTCTCAGGCATTCTCCTAGCGGCACGCAAGCCAGCTACTAGGAAAACTTACACAGCAAAGTGGAAGCAGTTCTCCATCTGATGTGCAAAGTCCTCCCTGGACCCCTTCTCCTGCCCACTTAACAAAGTCCTGGAGTATCTTCTGGCCCTGTCAAATACAGGACTGCAGTACTCAACCGTGAAGATTTACCTCTGTGCAATCTCAGCATACCACAAGCCTGTACACTCCATGTCTCTGGCTCAGTTACCCTTAGTCAAGAAGTTCCTTAAAGGTATACTTCACACTAGGCCACCGGTCAGAAGACTTGTAGCTGCCTGGGACATTGACCTTGTGCTAGACATGCTCACCCATAAACCTTTCGAGCACCTAGCAACTTGTGAGCTGGCGTTCCTGATCTGGAAGACCACCTTCCTTGTAGCCACTACCGCCACTCGCATAGTGTCTGAAATACATGCTTTGGTCACAGATCCCCGTATACTGTATTTCGCAAAGACAAGGTGGTTCTTAGAACTCATCCTAAGTTTCTTCCTAAAGTAGTCTTGGAATTCCATCTGAACCAGCTCTTGGTTCTCCTGACCTACTTCGCTAACTTCCAGAATGATGGAGAGCGTACCCTGCATTCTCTGGATGTTAAAAGGGTTTTACAGTTCTACATAGACAGAACTAAAGAGATCCACAAATCTAAACAACTATTTGTCTCTTTCAGCATGGCCCGGCTGGGTCAGCCTGTTGCTATCAGATGTATTTTGGCGTGGCTAATGGCATGTCTTCGCCAATGCTACTCCATGGCACAGGTTAAACTGGAAGGCAGAGTATACGCTCACTCTACCAGGGCAGTCGTGGCATCTCTGGCAGAAATTCAAAATGGTGCCCATTGCAGACATCTGCTGTGCAACTAGTTGGAGGTCCATGCACACTTCTGTGAAGCACTACACTTTGGATGTCCATGCCAGACAGCATCAGTCCTTTGGCAGGACAATCCTTAATGGACTCCTGTCCTAAGTGAGCTCCTCTCTCCTGCTGCCCTTCTCTGGGGATTATTTTAGCTTGGTAGTCTCCCATCATGTGAATGAGTGGTGGAGACTTTATGTCCAGGAAGATATGAAAATTACGTACCTACCGTAATTCTTGGATCTTCTTGGACGATGTCTCCACCACTCATTCACATGCCCACTCTCCATCCCCCAAGCTCACTTATCTATTTTTGGTCTTCACTCCCTCTGTGGCTAGGCTGTGAAGACTTTGTTGTCTTGACCCTTCTTATATGGGTCATTCGGACTTTCTTATGTCCGACATAGGTTAGTTTCACTAGGTTAGTTTACACTGCACCTCCTCGGTAAAAAAGGTACTGAGGCGGTTGGGGGGTCATTGCCGAGGTAGCCTATACGGTGCGAGCCAGGCTTGTGGCACTGCTTCCTTGTGGCACTCCTGAAGATTTTTGCCTCCCGCTCGGTCCTAGTGCCTCCGGCATAGTCCGATTAGTGTGAACAAGTAGTGGAGACTTCGTCCAAGAAGATCAAGAATTATGGTAGGTACGTAATTTTCATTTCTGCTCTCTGAATCTTCAGGATGCATTCTTTCATGTCCCAATCCATCCGCCCCACCGCCAGTTCCTTCAGTTCCATGCAGAGGGGATCCTTTATGAGTTCCAGGCCATGCCATTCAGCCTATCCTTGGCTCCCAGGGTCTTCACCAAATGCATCGCAGTGGTGGCAGCTTACCTGAGGTGCTAGGAGGTTCGGGTTTACCTCTACCTGGATGACTGGCTGATTGCAGGTTCCTTCAGGGAGGAGGTGGAGCAGTCCAGGGATCTGGCCCTCCAGACCTGCATCTCCCCTTTGCCTTCTGGTCAGTGAGGCCAAGTTGGAACTCATGCCCTCACAAGTGATTCATTTCATCGGGGCAGAGCTCAACTCTTGCAGAGCCAGGGCTTGGCTTCTGGCGTACTTGATGGAGGCTGTCTTCTCCTTTGCCTGATCATTTGAAGCTGGGTAGTTACGCACTGCTGGGGACTTCCTGCGCCTGTTAGGATGCATGGTGGCATGCACCAGCATGGTCCATTGATCCCGGTGGAGAATGCGCTCTTTGCAACGGGAGCCTGCCCGCCTGTGGTCTCAGCACAAGGGCCACTTCGACCAGCCAGTCACTGTGACCCAACTGATGTGGGATGCCTTCCAGAGGTGGTTAGTCCCAGAACATCTGCAGGAAGGGATCCCATTTTTCCACCTAGAGCTGACAGACATCCTGATGACCAACACCTCCCTGATGGGCTGGAGTGCCCACCTGGGGGACCACAGAGTCCATGGACTCTGGGTCCCTGAGGAGTCCCAATGCCATATCAGCCTGCTGGAGCCTTGGGCAGTTTGGCTGGCGCTGGCAGCGTTTGCTCTGCACATTAGGAGTCAGGTCATTCAGGCCCAGATGGGCAACACCACAGCCATGTACTACCTCAACAAACAGGGCAGGACGCACTCCCTTCCTCTGTGCAGGGAAGCTCTCTGCATCTGGATCCTTGTACTCAGCCTGGATGCCTATTTCTTGGCCATCCATGTGTCCGTTGTCTCCAACCAGCTAGCGGACGTCCTCAGCCATGTGGTCCCTCCATCTGGAGGTAGTACACAGCCTGTTCTCCCAATGGGGCACCTCTCTGGTGGATCTGTTTGCCTCCAGGGAGAACACAAAGCTGAGGCTGTACTGTGCCCACCTCCCTCAGCAGGGAACGCTGTTGGGGGGGATGCTTTCTCCAGGCCCTGGACCCGCGGGCCTTCTCTACTCCTTCCCTCTGTTTCCCTTGATCCACAAGGTATTTCTCAAGGCCAGGAGGAATAAGACATAGATGATCCTGGTGGCACTGGACTGGCCCTGCCAGTATTGGTACCCCACTCCTCAGCAGCAGGCTCCCAAGGCATCGTCCTCTACACCTGGACCTGCTTTTTTTACAGACAGGGGAAGGTACTCCCCCCGGACCATCAGTCCCTGCGCCAGCCTGGTTCCTGAGCGGCTAGAGTTCCAGGCTCTGGGTCTCTCTAACGATGTCCTCAGCGTGGTTGAGGCATCTTGGAATGAGTCGACCTGAAAATGTTATGCCTTCAAATGGAAGAGATTCTCCATTTGGTGCCAGGGCAAGGGGCTTGGGCCCCTTATCTTGCTCGGTGGCTAACATTTTCGACTACCTTTGAGGCAGTATAGCACAGTGGGTTAAGGCTCTGAGCTGCAGATCTGGAGACCTGGATTTGAATCCCACAGCTGCCTAGGTGCATACTGTGTGATCCTGAGCAAGTCACTTAACTTCATTGTGCTCCCAGGTCGCATCTGGAAACAAGCTTCGACTTAGTGTGCTACTCCTGATTAAACAATGTTCCATTCCCTTTCCTTTTTATTTGGCCTTTGGTCGACGATTCTTAAGGTGCAACCTGGCAGCCATCTCTGCTTACTGGGCGCAGGCTGATATACAGTCGGCGGCACAGGAGAAGGAGATGTGGTGCTTTTTTAAAGGCCTCGACCATATTTCCCCCCTAGTGTGTGAACCCCCACCACCTTGGGACTTGTTGCTGGTATTGGCAAAGCTCATGGGCAAGCCATTCGAACTGATGCACAGGTGTGAAATGTCCCACCTGACATGGAAGACCACCTTCCTAGTGGCTGTCATGTCAGCCAGAAGGATCAGTGAGCTCCAGGTGCTCTCAGTGGAGTCTTCTTACCTGGTCTTCCTCAGGGACAAGGTTGTCCTTCACCTCAACCTGAAGTTCCCCCTGAAGGTTGTGTCAGATTTCCACCGTAACCAGGTGATAAGTCTGCTGATGTACATCACCAGTCACACTTCAGAGGCCGAGCACAGGCTCCATACCGTGGACCTGAGGTGGGTGCTAGTCTATTATAAGGAAAAGGGTTTCAAGCACACACAAAACCCATACGAGGGACGCATAGATTCAAGGCAGAGGCTAAACTGTCATATCAATAATTTTTATTCATTCCAGGTTTAAACAAGACATACAGACAGGAGTCCCGCCCGACATGTTTCGGACTCGGAAGTCCTTTCTCTATTATAAGGAGCACACAGCTGGAGTTTGGGAAGAGGTTCACCAGCTATTTGTCACCTATGCTGAAGCCACACCTGGCAGACTGGCTGCTAAGCGAATGATTGGCTGGTGGATTGTATCCTGCATCGACCTCTGATATAGGTTGGCGGGTAAGGATCCTCCCGTAGGGCTAAGGGCTCATTCTACCTGTTATACAGTTACCTCGGTGGCTGCATCCAGGGATGTCCCTATCCAGGAAATCTGCAGGGCTGCTGCCTGGAAGTCCGCACATACCTTCATCTCCCACTACTACATCAACCTAGAGTCACGCCGGGATGCTTTTTTGTGGACCTCAGTTTTCCAATCTCTGTTTCCTAAGTAGGCGTGTGCACCTTGCCCCCTCCTTCCAGGAGAACTGCTAGGATTCTGCCAGAAGTGTGGATAAGTACATCATATCCACATCCCTAGAAAAACAGGTTACTCCTCTGTAACAGTAGTTCTAGGAGTGGTATATGATGTACATCCATACTGACCCATCCGACTTCCCTTGGCAAGTGGCATACCGATTTTGCTCCTAGCGGGCAAGGTCTGAGGTCATGGGGTGGCGCTAGGGGAGTTACCACCCAGGTGGGTGGGAAGAGACAGCTTGAAGATATTACAGCAGGATTTAAAGGGAAAGGAACACTGCCAGAAGTGTGGGTGTACCTCATGTACCACTCCTAGAACTACTGTTACAGGTGAGTAACCTGTTTTGTCACATCAGTGTTCATTCAGGCAGACTTACATGTGGGTAATTTGGCAGCATGATTTTCATTTCAGTAAATAGGAACATCTCAAACTGCTGCCAGTTAGCACAAATTTCCTATCCCCTTTATTTTTTTTATAAACATGTTTTATTAAAAAGATATCAGAAATACATAAATACAATCCAATGTGACATTTCATGAGGTATTAGTACAGCAATACTTTACTTTGTTATTTTGATTTAAAGGTTAGTTTTCATTTATTTTGTGTTAGGGTGCTTATTTTAATACTTTATTATTTTTCGGAGTTTCTATGATTCCAGATCGGCTCCCATGAACTGGAGAAGGCCGCTTAACAACGCTGTTCCCACCTGAGGGAATCAACCACATTTTGTGTAACAAAAAAAACAAACTTTAGTTGCTCACATTTTTACTCCTATTAAAATGGTTTTACATATTTTTTAAGTTAGCTCTGAAATCCTGAAGAGAAGCCAAGGGGAGATTAACATAATTTAAAATTCTTAACAGTTGGCACTATACACCAGATAAATTATACAATCTCCCCTGACTCCGAATGCTGGAAAAGTGATGGGGGTGTGGTAATATCTCATACATAATATGGTCATGTCCCAGCCTACATACATTTTGGAAAGAGGTATTTGATAGCTGTGAAAAAAAGAACAATACCACAGTCTCCCAAATTCATTCTTGTAGGCCTTTCCGCTCAGGTGAAAAATATCTAATATTTGAAGGGCATCTGGCTGGACACAGGCTAACAATATTGTATTAAGGCACTGCAGTAGTAGCCCCCCTCCACCAAACAAACATCAGAGTGGATAAATGACATGTATGTCAAAGCGAGTTATGAGAGACTGGCACATGTTAAGATCAAGAAGCTTGAGGTGTATGAAGAAATGTGGTCCTTTTTCTTGAGTTATGTTTCCCATGAGATATTTAGCGTTGCAACACAAAGATGGATTATCTATCCTTCCAGAAACACGTTCGAACGTAAAGCATTTACAGTGACTGTAAATTTAGTTAATAATTTTATCGATGGTGAAAAATATATTTAAATATATTTATAGTCTCGATAATCTGATACAGTGTTACACAAGTTTTACTTTATTAGTTGAAGAATGTATGAGAAAGATCTTTTTCGGGGGTATTTCAGTCATCAGGTTACACTGTAGGGACCATTGCCATCAGTGAAGGGGAATCCACACGGATGATTTTCAGCAGTACAACTGGGGCCGCCCACGCCGTCTACATCAGCCGACATCAGCAACCCTATATAGGTGTAGGCGGTCCCACTTCCTCCTCAGTTCTTTCCCGCCATCAACTTGCTTGCATGAATCTCCATGGAAGCTTCTTAGCAATATTCGCACCTTTTTCAGCCTATGGCCTTTTTCCCTACTACTTACCCTAATCTCTTTTTTAAGAGATTTTTCTTTTTGTTTATGTCGAGCGTTAATCCCTCATCTTTTCTTTTCCATCACTTCCACTGCAGAAAGAAGATTTCTTCTACAGATGAACACTCCGTTTGTGTCTGCTGTCTTGGGCCTGACCCCGATGCCTCCGACAGTAAGCTCTGCCAGAAGTTTAACCAAACAACCCTCAGGCGATGCAAGAAGGCTCTTAAACAATTCATGGAATAGCAGATAGCCAGCTCCAGGCAGGGTTCCTCTGGGGCCCCGGCCTCCCAGTTGCCCATGGGCTCTCCAAGCTCCCAGGCCTCCAAGGCCCGAGACAAGTCCTTAGGGAAAAGTCATAAAAAAGACTGGGATCGTGACCACTTTCCCTGGAAGCCATCCCATTCCCCATCGGCCTCTCTTCTTTGGGGACCTCTTCATCAACTGCAGCTGCTCGGACAAAGAGGCCAGCTGTCCAGGTCTCTCTGCCTACCAGACACATACCGACAGCTCCTCCGCCCAACTGACAGGGCACCCAGCCATCACCCTCCAGGTTATCGGTGCACCGTCGGAAGCCTGCTCTTTCAAACAACATGAAGACTTGGTGTATTCTGACTATATGCAGTTAGCCCCAGAACTTGAACTGCTCTGGAGTGGAAAGGGTTAACTCTATGCCAAGACATAGAACGTTGAGCTCCAGCTTGGTTTTCAAACCTCTGCCCAGGTACTCCTGAGTGTAATCATCAGATTCTTTACTCCGCCTAACTGAGAAGTCACTCCAGAGATCCTCTCCTTCACTTCGGTTCGGTCACAGTAAAAATCGGTCAGTTTTTCCTAACCGTTTCTTTATTTTCGGTGTTCACATCTCTGTCCTGGTACAGTAAGTGCATTAGTAGGTAGTAGAGTGTTTTTTGTGAAGAAATTGTTTTCTGTTCGGTTTCTTTCCTGTCGGTCCGGTCACGAACCGAAGTAATTCAAACAACATGAAGTCTTGCTGTATTCTGACTATTGCAGTGATCTCCAACCTTTGAACTGCCCCGGAGAACAAAGAGTTAACTTTCCATGCAAGGCATGGAACGCTGAGCTCGAGCTCGGTTGAAGCCTCTGTCTGCTGTTGTTTGAACCCCAACCGTCAGATTCTTTACTCCGCCTCACTGAACAGTCGCTCCGGAGATTTCTCCTTCGCTTGGTTCAAAAAAGTCGGTTAAATTGTCGTTTTTTTGCTCTGTTTCAACCGAGTTTCTGCTTCTAACCTGTCGGTTTAAGTCTCTGTCTGTGGTACCGTGAGTACTAGATAGGTTTTCTATATTAATTTTCTGTGTGGAACTTGTAAACATTGGATCGGTTCGGTTTGAACCGATCAGGTCTGTGTAAAAAAAAAAAAAAAAACTTCTGTCTTTATTATAGTGTGGTAACCGGTCCGTATCGGTTCTAAAAAAAATGGATTTCATTACGGTTTTTTCCAAGACCCGTAACACGGTCAGGAACCGATAGGGGTGTCTTGCCTGGCGGATTGCCGAAAAAAGGGTAAGTTTTGGTTAGGATTGGCCAAGTCCGGAGGAACCAAGAAAAACCGCCCACTGGGTTTCAACACTGTAGTTTTTTGTGAAGCCTTTGCTAAGGCTGACCCCACACCACCTGTGTTTATTGTCTGGGGTTTGACCAATTCAATTCAGACTGCCAAATTTGTAAAAGTTTTCCCAAAGCTACCCTGGATAAAAGTAGGTAGACTGAGGGAAAGGGAGGCCGAGAAGTCCGCTGACCCGGATGGCCAGCCCGGTTCGGTTCCGACCGAACCAGAAGGAGTGCCCTCTGACCAGGGCAAAACTTCTTCGGGCAAAAGGAGAACCGATTCTGAGGAGTCGGTTCGGTTAAAAGAAAAAGAAGGGATAAATCATCCAGTTCGGATCCACAAGTTCTTTCTCTGACCGCTGATGAGATAGCCAAAGCGATAAGGATAGTTCAATCGCTAACTCCGGTTCCGGACGAACTGGCACCATCGGTCAGGGGCTCGGTTCGGTCGGTTCCCCCGGTTCCGGATTATACTTTAGAAGAATTTTATGAACCGGAGGAGGAGGAGGGAAAGTATGAAGATAATGATGATGATGGCGATTATGAAAGTCTGGATGTGCCTATTGACCTGGACATCTCCCCAGACAGACCTTCAGGTGTTTCTCCTCCTAGGCTTTCTGAGTCTCCCTCCCACTTTATGTTTTACAAGAAAGTGGCTGAAACCCTCCAGCTTCCTATGGAAGAAGCAGTAGAGGATCAGGAGGAGCCTGATTTTGTTGAGATGATGGACATCCCAGAGTCCAGGAGATTGTCTATTCCCCTCCATAAATCTTTTGGGAAACAGACTTTTAAAATTCTAAAATCTCCTAATTCCATACCTCCTGTGGACAGAAGAATGGACAAGAGGTATACTCTTTCAGGCTCAGACACGGAGTTCCTTTTCCAGCAATGCAGCCATGTTGGGGTAGTGGAGACTGCTGCCTGTGATAAGGCAAATATCCCCTCGGCATCACATCCCCCAGATAAGGACTCCAGGAGGATTGATGCCATGGCAAAGAAACAGTACATGGCAGCATCTTTGGGACTCAGGCAGGCTAACTATATGGCCTACACAGCTAGATACCAGAAGTCCAGGTGGGACACTGTGCTGGCTCTGGCTAAACAGGCCCCTGACCAGCTTGCCAAGGAGCTGGAGGAGGTGGCTGCGGATGGGATTAAGGCATCCAAGGTGCAATTTCATGCTGCTGTGGACTCCAATGATGTTTCATCTAGAGTCATGGCTACATCTGTGTCCCTTCGGAGGATGGCTTGGCTCAGATGTACTAGCCTGTCACAGGATACCCAGGCTAAGGCCATGGATTTTCCTGTCATTGGTAATTCTCTGTTTGGGGAGCAGACAGAGAATTACATGAAGAAGATGGATGAGTACAGGACCACCTACAAGGATGCTCAGGCCAAAGAAAGGCAAGCCACTCCTCAGAGGCAGCATTCCAGGGGCAGGGCAGGCCTTTTCATGGCCTTTTACAAGCCCAGGCCTCCTCTTCTGCTTTTGCTCAGAGGGGTTCTTTAGAGGAGAGGCAGACGGGGATGAGCAGGCCTGCTTCCACCCCTCAACCTAAAGCCCCTGCCAAGCAGACACCCTGATGGGTCTGCCCGGGCCGATTCTCCACTACCTGTAGGGGGCAGGCTGGCTTACTTTGTCCAGGACTGGAAGTCTTTAACATCAGACAAGTGGGTCCTGGAAGTAGTAAGCCAGGGACTGGTTCTCAGCTTCAAAAAATTTCCCAAGATGAGAACCAGATCCTTTCCACCTGCAAATCCTTCAGAGGCCCTTGCCCTAGAGGCAGAGGTTTCTTCCCTCTTGGCTCTCAGAGCCATAGAAAGGGTTCCTACCCTACACAGGGGCAAAGGATTGTACTCCAGGTACTTCCTAACCCCCAAAAAGACAGGAGAATGGCGGCCCATCCTGGATCTGAGATACCTAAACAAGCACCTTTTAAAGCCAAAATTCAAAATGGTGACTCTGGGAATAATTCTGCCCTCTCTAAGGCCAGGGGACTGGCTAGCCTCCCTGGATCTCAAGGATGCCTATTTTCACATTCCCATCAGGTGCTCCCACAGAAAGTACCTCAGGTTCGAGTTGCCCTCAGGCCACTATCAATTCAGAGCAATGCCCTTTGGTCTAACATCAGCCCCAAGGGTATTCACAAAGTGCCTGGCAGTAGTGGTTGCTTTCCTAAGGAGAAAAAAGATCTCCATCTTTCCATACCTGGACGACTGGCTCATAGTAGGTCAGTCTCCAGACCAAGTCAAGTCACATCTTCAAACAACTCAGCAACTGCTCACTTCCTTAGGGTTTCTCCTAAACCTTCCAAAGTCAGTTCTAGAGCCAGTGCAGCTCCTCACCTTTATAGGGGCGGAGCTGGATACAATAAGAGCCAAGGCCTTCCTTCCCCTGGACAGGGTAAGGACACTAATAGAACTGGCCTCTTCTTTCACCCTTCAAGTGTCTCGACCAGCAAGGCACTTCTTGCAGCTCCTGGGCCACATGGCAGCCTCTACAGCAGTGGTCCAGGGGGCAAGATTTCAGATGAGGGACATTCAGTTCCACCTGAGAACCTTCTGGTCCCAGAGAAAGGATCCCCTGACCAAACTAATCCCAGTGACTCAAACCCTGATCCAGGCTTTGCAATGGTGGCAGGATCAGGACAATTTAAGGCAAGGAGTTCCTTTTGTCACTCAGTCTCATTCTCTAATCCTCACCACAGATGCCTCCCTCTTGGGCTGGGGAGCCCACTTGGGGGATCTTACCACCCAAGGGCTGTGGTCACCTCAAGAATCTCTGCTTCACATCAATCTTTTGGAACTCAGAGCAGTGTTTCTGGCACTACAAGCTTTTTCCAAGTCTGTTCAGAACAAAGTAGTCCGGATCAGAACAGACAATACCACCACAATGTGGTACATTAACAAGCAAGGGGGCACTTGGTCTACGGCCTTGTGCACAGAAGCAATGAAGTTGTGGTCTCTGGCCTATTCCCTGCAAACTTGCCTCACAGCAGTTCACCTCCCAGGGAAGGACAATGTCCTAGCAGATGCTCTCAGCAGGATATCTCAGGGCCACCACGAATGGTCCCTAGATCCCCTAGTTTTGAAGGTGATATTCTCCAGATGGGGCACTCCACAGATAGATCTTTTTGCAGCCCCAGACAATCACCAACTTCCTCTCTTTTGCTGCAGACCCCCAGTATTGGTCTCAGTCCCCCTGGATGCTCTGGTGCTCAATTGGGAAGGGAAGTTCCTGTATGCTTCCACCCTTCCCTCTCCTGTTCAAGGTACTAGTCAAGATCAGGTCTCAACCCTGCAAAGTGATTCTGATCACTCCAGACTGGGCCAGACAGCCCTGGTACCCACTGTTGCTGTCCTTAGCAGTCCACCTTCCCCTGTCTCTTCCCAGGAATTACAACCTGTTGACATCCTCTCAGGGGAAGGTTTGGTATCCGAATCTCAAATCTCTCAATCTCAAGGCCTGGTTCTTGAAGAGTTAGAGTTTGCTGATCTGCATCTCTCTCAAGGTGTCCTGGATATTCTAAAGGCTTCTCGAAAGCCTTCCACCAGAAAGACTTACAACTTCAAATGGAAAAGGTTCACTATTTGGTGCTCTGGTAAGCATATTTTTCCACAATCTGCTGGGTTGCCTACAGTCCTGGACTATATGGTTCATCTCAATGGCTTGGGACTCAGACCAGCTACACTCAAAGTACATTTGGCAGCTGTTTTTGCTTTTTTGTCAGTAAGCAAGCCCTCTTCTCTTTCAGCCCATCCTGTATTTTGCAAGTTCTTCAAGGGACTGTTGCACACCAATCCTCCCTTCAGGGACCCTGCTCCTGCTTGGGACCTTAATGTTTGCATTGCTCAGCGTATGCAACCCCCTTTTGAGCCTTTGTCCTCTGCAGAACTTAAGTACTTGACTTGGAAAACTGTGTTTTGGTAGCCATTACCTCTGCCAGGCGCATCAGTGAATTGCAAGCCCTGTCAGTGGAGCCTGATTTCATCTCTTTCCATAGAGATAAAGTGGTCCTAAGAACTAACAGAAAGTTTTTGCCTAAGGTGGTTTCAGATTTCCACCTTAATCAGTCTATGTCTCTTCCTGTTTTCTTCACTGACCATTCCTCCTCTGGAGAGAGGAGGCTGCACAGCCTGGATGTAAAAAGGGCCCTTAGCTACTACATAGAGCGCCAAGGGTCACGGTTTGACTCCCTCCAGTTGTTCCTCACTTATGGAGAGGTCGGTGAGGAAAACCTGCCACTAAAGATCTATTGCCAGGTGGATTATCTCTTGTACACAATTCTGCTACGAAAAATTGGTAGAATCCCACCCTCAGGCCTGAGGGCTCACTCTACTAGAGGTATAGCTGCTTCCCCTGGCTGCTGCCAGGATATTCCTATCTTAGAGATTTGTCAAGCAGCCACCTGGAAAACAGTCCATACTTTCACCAAGCATTACTCTCTGGATAGCCAGGCTAGGAGTGATGCTAGGTTTGGCACAGCAGTACTTCAGAGCCTATTCCCAAAGTAGGTTCTGTCCCTCCTCCATGGAGGTACTGCTTGGTAGTCTGCAATAGTCAGAATACAGCAAGACTTCGTGTTGTTTGAAGGAAAAATTACTCACCTTAGTAATGTTGTTTCTTCTAATGGAGTCTTGCTGTATTCTGACCTCCCCCCTGCCTCCCCTCTCAGAACCTGGTTTTTGGGATGTGGGTGGGCAGGAGCAGTGTTGGCACCTAGAGGTGCCCCCCTTTTCACACCCTCCTTTATTTTGGGTGTGTGTTGTGTTTTGTTTTTTGGGTTTCCTGACTGGAGTCTTTGCTTTGAAACCGAACAAAACCCTTTTTATCAAATTTAGTTGCCGGTTGGCTAGTGTGAGTTTACAGTTTCCACACAGAACTCCCAGAGAGTATAGCTCGTAAAGACCTGATGGTTGGGGTTCAAACAACAGCAGACAGAGGCTTCAACCGAGCTCGAGCTCAGTGTTCCATGCCTTGCATGGAAAGTTAACCCTTTGTTCTCCGGGGCAGTTCAAAGGTTGGAGATCACTGCAATAGTCAGAATACAGCAAGACTCCATTAGAAGAAACATTACTAAGGTGAGTAATTTTTTCTTGTCTTTTATCTGCCTTTCAAAGAAAAAAAAAATAAAGATTTGTGTGTGGTTTCCGGTATCTATCGGTTCTGGAAAAAAACGACAAATTTTGTTTTTTTTTCAACCAACCCGTGACACGGTCAGAACCAATAGGTTTGGTTAGTTGCCTGGCTTGAACGCTAGTAAGGGTGACTTGTGTTATTGAGGCATGTCTGAGAAACCCAAAAAGAAAACCGGGCCCATGGGGTTTCCGCACTGCACTGTGCGGGGAGGCCTTTGACAAGGCTGACCCCCACCTCATCTGCGTTTATTGTCTGGGGTTTGACCACCTTAAGGAAGACTGCCAAATCTGCAAGAACTTTCCTAAAGCCACTGCTGAAAAACGTTTAAGTAGGCTAAAGGAAAGGGAGGCTGAAAAATCCGCTGACCCAGATGGCCAGCCCGGTTCAGTTCCGGCCGAACCTGAGCGGGTACACGCTGACCTGGGTGATACCACCCTCGGGCAAGAGGAGAGCCGATTCTGTGGAATCAGTTCCTACAAAGAGAAAATGCAAGTCGTCCGGTTCAAATCCCGGTCCCCATGTTCTGACCGCCGACGAGATAGCCAAAGCGATCGCTATTGTGCAGTCACTTCACCCGGTTCCAACCGAACTGGCACCGTCTCAGGGACGGTTGGTTCAGTCGGACTTACCTGCTTCTGACTATGAACCTGAAGCATTTTATGAGGACGAATGGGAAGGAGACGAAGATGATGAAGATTATGAAGGCCTAGATGAACCTGTTGAGCCTGACATCTCCCCAGACAGGCCTTCCAACGTGTCTCCTCCCAGGCTTTCTGAGTCCCGCTCCCACTTCTTTTACAGGAAGGTGGCTGAGACTCTTCAGCTCCCTGTGGAAGAAGCTGAACAGGATCAGGAGGAGCCTGACTATGTTGAGATGATGGATGTCCCAGAGTCCAAAAGGGTGTCTATCCCTCTGCACAAGACCCTGGGGAAGCAGACCCCAAAAATATTACAACTTCCAACATCCATACCTCCTGTGGATAAGAAGATGGACAGGAGGTATGCTTTGTCAGGTCCTGGAATGGAATTCCTTACCACTCATTGTAGCCATGTTGGGGTAGTGCAAGCTGCGGCCTGTGACAAGGCTAATATTCCCCTGGCATCTCACCCCCCAGATAAGTATTCCAGGAAAGTGAATGCCATGGCTAAGAAACAGTACTTGGCATCCTCTTTGGGACTCAGGCAATCCAACTACATGGCATGTACAGCCACATACTAGAAGTCTAGGCGGGATACGATTCTGAAGCTGGCTAAAAATGTCCCTCCCCAGCTGGCCAAGGAGCTGGAACAGGTGGTTGTGGATGGCATCAAAGCTTCTAAGGTCCAGTTTCATGCTGCTGTGGACTCGAATAATGTTCAGTCTAGAGTTTTGGCTACATCTGTTTCCATGAGGAGATTTGCCTGGCTCAGGTGTACCATTTTGTCTCAGGATACCCAGACCAAGGCCATGGATTTTTCTCTCACTGGTAACTCTCTGTTTGGGGAGCAAACAGAGACTTACATTAAAAAGATGGACGAGTGCAGGAACACATATAGGAGTGCTGCAGCCAAAGAAAAACAGACCATTCCTCAAAGGCAGCAATCTAGGGCTGGCAAGGGCAGGCCTTTTCAAAGGCCTTTTTACCAGGCCGCCTCTTCTTTTCAGCTGAGGGGGTTCTTTAGGGGAAGAGGCAGAAGGAGGATGACAAGGGCTGCATCCTCCTCTCAGTCTAAGCCCCCTGCCAAACAGACACCCTGATGGGTCAGTCAGGGCCGCCTCCCTAATCCCTGTAGAGGGCAGACTGGCTCACTTTTTCCAGGCCTGGAAGTCTATCACTTCAGACAGGTGGGTCCTGGAAGTAGTGAACCAGGGTCTTGCTCTCGGCTTCAGCAGATTCCCAAGGCTGAGAGCAAAGGCTTTTTATCCTTCCCCTCCAAAGGAAACACAGGCCTTGGAGACAGAGGTCTCATCTTTACTGCTCCTGCAAGCAGTGGAAAAGGTTCCTCTCATTCACAGGGGAAAAGGATTGACCTCAGTGTGTATGCAGGTTCCAGCAATTAAAGTAGTGCGGGGGTGGGGGGTGGGTTGTTGAACGACGTGTTTTAGAGTTGCGGATTCGTGCTGCAACTCCAAATTTATTGTTCGGCCGGATCCAGTAGGACATTTTTGAAGGCTTTCACAAGATGGCTGCAGGTTCTGCCCATTGCAGCTGTAAAAATTACGTGGAAAATGACAAATTCCAGTGTTAGTCTGTTCTTATTCCTGGAGTCCTTTTAGCATCAGTAACTGATGCTAAAGGACTCCTTGGAAGGAAGATTACTGCAGTGAGTAATTTTTTCTTTTAGCTGAACCTTAACCTTCCATCCCCCTGTCCAGATGCAATCTGTATCAACATTTGGGGCAGGGTGGTCCAACACCTCACACCGCTGTTGTAACCAATATAAGACATCAGATATGTTCACCCCTTTTCTCCTGAAAAGCAAAGCAGTAGTTTTAACAGTAGGTTTGGTTAGAGGGATTGGAAAGAAAGATGTTCACAAAGGAGATGGTCATATTTCCACTAAAATAGTTTAAGAGACTGTAGTCGTTTAAAACTGATACCAAACACTGACTCCCCCCAACACCATGCACCAGTGCATACAGCCAGCTGCCCCAAAACCCATGGATGACATGAGCAGCTGCCTGACATCAAACTGTCTAGTGCTGTTGCCATCCCACCTTTATATTTAAGGCAGATGTCGTTCCTTCTTTTCATAGGTGCTCCCAACAAAAGTAAACAAACCTGCCATTCGGAAGCCCTCCTGAGTATTTTCCTACTGCTGTTCAGTATTTGAAGAATCCGGAATATTATCCCCTGAATCATTTGGTGTATGGCTGTCAGAAGAATTAGAGATTTTGTGTGGGTTATTGTCTCTTGACTTTCCCTTCCCAGCAGAGTCCAAGTTTTCAGCCTCAGTGGTCGAGTTATGAGCTGTGCCTCCCTGGGGTACCGCTGTACTGAGCACCAGCATTGGAATTCATTGCCTGCTGTTGCACTGAATCTAAATTAGACAGTGCATGAGCTGTAACTTGGTACACATGGGAGATAACATTGGAAGTTCTTACAGACGACTGTGTGCTACTCCGAGCAGCTGGAGGTTTTGCAACTAAAGAGTCACTGTTAGTAACAGTCCCAGTCTGAGTAGTGGTGCTACAGCAGTTTGTCCCCACATGTTGGATTATAGTTCTGATGTTATGCGCAGATGGAGAAGCACAGGCAACATATGAGAGTTTACCTGCACTTTTGTTCTCTCTGCTGGTGCTATAATGTAGGCAGCTAACACTGGACCAGGCATGGTCCAACTGTTCCCAGTTTTGGCATGCCTCCAACCTGACACATGTGAAGCAGATTCTGGGCTCCACGCAGTCGATTCGGCTGGGTTCTGAGTGGGGTCAGGATGGCCACGGTGCAACCCAAGACGAGTGTTTGCTTCCTTTTTTTGTTTGACAGATTCCTCCCTTTGAAGATGCCATTGTCATTCTGCCAGCTGATAGCACATCTGTAGGGGGAAACTCTGTCTCCTTTACACCGAGAGCAGTAGTAGCTTGCTTTCTTCCTTGCCCCAGGGACTTCTGTTTGGAATTTTCTATGCTTGTAAAACTTGGAGCTGGCAGCTTCATTTTGTGAAACTGGTGTCTAGCAAGCTTTTCATCCTTTGTGGCCAGTAAGTGCAACAGGTGAGCTCTGCTTTTTATTTATTTATTTATTTGAAAATTGCTAACCGGGAAAGGCACACTGGGCCAAGGCTCATTTCCAGGTGCGACCGGGGGGGGGGGTGTGTGTGTGTGAAACAAGCAGAGAAAATACAGTAAAAAAGCACTGGAGCAACAATATTATACAGAACTTAGAATAAATAATGCCCAATTTACATGTACAGAAATAAAGTGCTGCAAGTGTCCAGCAGTGCATTAATTGGAATAATAATAGAAAAGGAGCAGTAACCTGGAATGGAAAAGGTTCAGTCATCAGTATATCAAGAGGAAAGGAAAGAGGAACAGGTGGGGAAGGGGTTGGTGTTTCAGCTGGCACCTGAAGGAGCTAGGTGATGTGGAGTGACGGAGGGAGGAAGGGAGTTTGTTTCAGAGTGAGGGAAGGCAATAGGAGAAAGCAGATTGCCCAGCAGAGGAGCAGGGATGAGGAGTGGCAAAAGGGCGATGGTCCCTGGAACAGAGGAAGGAAGAAAGAAGCGGGGGGAAGTGGGATAGGAGAGAGGAGAGGTAAGAAGGTAGGGAAATAACCAGTATTTGGAAGTGAAGGAGCACAGTGAGCCTGATGGCAAAAGGGCAGGGGAAGGATGGCTAGGAAAGAATACAGCAAACAGTGGTGTGTGAGGTGGGGGGAGTTAGTAGCAAAGTGGCAGAAGGAGTTGAAGAGGATGTGCAGTCTAGCAAGGGAAGTGGCAGAGGCAGTGCCATAGATCATATCTGTGTAGTTGAAGACAGGGAGCATGATTTTGGTAGCAAGCTCCCTGTGGACCTGCGGAGATGAGCAGTCTTTGTTATGATACAGGGTACCAAGCTTGGGACGGTGCTTAGCATGGATGGCATCAATGTGGGCTGAGAAGTCAAGCTTGCTGTCCAGCCTCACTCCCAGATACTTGAAGGACTGAACCACATCGAGGGGGGAGTCATCCAGAGGGGTGAAGACCCAGGGGGAAGTGAGTCTGGCCAGTTTCTGACTGGAACCAAAGGTCATGGACACTGTCTTCTTAGTGGTAACTCGGAGTTGGTTAGATTGAAACAACTGCAGAACATTGCTGAGGTTCTTCTGGAGTACATCTGTCACAGCCTCAGCAGAGGCACCAGAGACAAAGATGACCGTGTCATCTGCATACATGTGGATATGTGAATTGATGCAGGCAGTGGGGAGGAAGATGGAAAAAAGAATGGGGCCTAAGATGGGCCCTGAGGGACCTCAGCCCGGATAGGGAGGAGAGGAGACAGGGCACCTCCAAACTGAACCGATTGTTGTTGGCCCATTACGTACGAATGGAACCAAGCAACAGCAGCAGCAGAGAGGCCAGCTGAGCTCAGTTTATCCAGGAGGAGATTATGGGACACTGTATCATAGGCTTTGGCCAGATCGATAAATATAGCAGCTGTGATGAGTCCCTGACCCATCCCAGAGAAGTTGCTATTAGTGACACGCAACAGGGAGAAGATGGTGGAATGGTGCTTCTGGAACCCAGACTGGAAGGGTGAGAGGAAATTGGAGGATGAGAGGAAGTTGTGGAGTCTAGAGTGGACCAGTTTCTTTTATAACTTAGGGAAGGGAGGAGGGAGACAATACTTTCCTGGAAGATATGAAAATTACATACTTTTTGTAATTCTTGATCTTCTAGGAATATCTTCACCATTTATTCACACGCCTGCCCACCATCCCCAGAGCTCAATTCATTGTGTTTTTGCTCTCTCCCTTGTTTGGGCTTGAGCTGTAAAGACACTGTCTGCTCATACACTGACCACACTTGCACAGCTCACCAGGGCTCACCATGCCCTTTGAGGAAGTGCATGACTGCTAGTTAGCTTATTCTGCACCTCCTCAGTAAAAAAGGAACTGAGGCGGTTCGGGTCCGATGCCGAGGTAAGCCTGATGCTGCAAGTCACTCTCGCGGCACCAGCCCTCCTGAAAAGTTCTGGCTCCCGCGGGGTCCTAGTGCCTTGGGCTCAGACCCATTAGTGTGAATAAATGATGAAGAAATTCCTAGAAGATCAAAAATTACGGTAAGTATGTAATTTTCATATTTCACAGTTGAGACAGCCTTAGTACATTTATTTCTCAGTGCCTGTAAGAGGTGAGGTCAGGAGCAGAGTGGGATAGCTTGTAACAGGTCCATAAGAGATTCCGGGACTTGCACAAGTCTAGGATATTGGTGGCAACTTAAGGGTGATGGGAGGTTTTTACTCTGGATTTTCTGAGGGCACGTGCTTGTCCCATTGGTCATTGCTTCCTTCCAGTGGTTTCAGCATTTTTCAAGGTCAGCATCTGAGGCAGTAACAGCAGATCTTACTTCAAGTTGAAGCTCTTGCAGCAGGCTATAACCATAAGGACTAAGCCACCAGGTGCCAGGACCCCACGGAAAACTTCTAGCTAGCAGTCTCCAGCGGGGACCACCCACTGAGATTGGCCCGCCCTCGATGTCAGCCTCCGGTATAAAAGGGATGGTCCCCAGCCCCACCTCAGTTCTTTTCCCGCCATCGACCCATTCGCATCAGCTCCACGGACGCCTCCTGCTACAGGACAGCCATTGCGACAGCCATTGAGCATTTACTAGTGTTTATTTTCTTTTTCTCAAAAACAATGATTTCTTTTTCCTTCACTCTGCATGTCTTCTTCACCCTCTCTTCAGTTGAGCAGTGAAAGCCCAAGTGTGTGAGTGGCAAGCAGCTACCACTGAAAGACGACCATATGGCCTGCCTCTTCTGCTTAGGCCCAGACCACGATACAGAGGGCTGCCAGCACTGCCAGAGCTTTAACCAAAGGACTAGGATTCACCACCAGAAGGACCTTAAAAGCCACCTTCTCGAAAAACAGCTTGCCACCATGCAGAAGCAATCCTCGGGGAAAAGCCCTTCTTCTTCTTTCTCCTCCATCTTGGGAGGCCTCCACGTCATCAATGATGCATCAGGAGAGGAAGTCTTCAGGGAAGCACAAGTTTCAGGATAAGGACAAGGAAAAGACCTGGACATGCTCCCACTCTAGGTCTCCTCACAAGAAGAACGCTTCTGGTTTCTCCTCCCACGGGGGTTGGACCGCAATCTCCCCAGCCTACCCTCACCTCCTCCTCTGGGCAGCCGGTAGATAAACCTCTTGCCTTGGTGCTGACGGCAGGCAGAGGTTCATCAGGGTCCAGGACTCCTGTCTCAGCTCTGCAGCCTCTGAAGATGAAGGCCATTCCCAAGTCTTAGGCCTCCTCCTCCTCAGTTGGCATGGCCGGTGCCTCTTCAAGCAGTGGGTCAGTGCCCATTGTCTGCCTGGCCCCGGCATCGGCATCTCTTGTTTTCAGACAAGGTCCCGCTGATGCCCGGAGTATGCGTCTGCCCCATTTCACTGTGTCTTCACCGTGGGCTGCTGCTCAGCCAGTGTCGGCCACATCCCCAGACTGTCGCCAGCAGATGCCCGTTTCTTCTACACCAGGTACTCCAGCATCAGACCCAGTGATGCTCCAGCCATCGCCGGTCCCTCCTGCATCACTGATAGACATGAATGTCTCCCCTACTCCAACAACGGAGGGTCTGACGTCCGAGGTTCCCGCTTCCAAGGACCCAACACCTGGACATCCAACGCCAGCTCTCCCAACGCCTGCCATCCCTCAGCCCCAGGTGCCCGCTAGTCCATGGGCCGATGTCGGCACAAGACATCTTTCGACTCTGAGGACTCGAGCCGTAACTTGTCTTCCTCTTCCTCCTCCTCCAGGGGCTTTGAACTCAGGGGTCGTCCTCCCATGCCAGACAACAAAGACACCCCTAGATCCCTTCCTGACGGTCCAACATTCCTGGACATCGTGAGACACATCCAGGCCAATATCGTCTGGGAGACAGAAGACTTGGATCCAGAGTGGCGAAGGCTGGCCAGGTACCTTCGCCAAAAGGAGCTTAAGCCTTTAGTGGTGCCGCTGCTGGTAGATACCTTACCAGGATAACCTGGAAGCACCCCTCTTTTTTTATCAGCTGTATCCAAGAAATCGGATAGGCTCTACAGGGCTCCTAGGGATGAGCCCTTCCTTGCAGAACACCCAGTGGCCGAGTCCATGGTAATTACCGTGGCCCATAATAGGTCGAAGAGGTCCAAGTACCTCAGCAACCAGCCTCCTGACCAAGAGTCCAAGCAATTGGACCAGCTGGGCATGAAAGTTTGTGCCTTAGCTACTTGTTCTATTAGGTCCTTAAATTTTCTCACCTACATGAGACAATATCAAAATGCCCTGTGGGAAAAGAGCCTAGAATTGGTCCAAGCTCTACCAGATGTGCCACAGAAGGTGGAACTTTTGGACCTATTGAAGTCTGGCTCCAATGTAGGCACCTACGTTTTGTGTGCCTCTTATGGTACAGCTGATATGGTCTCCAGGGCAGCTGCCACCGCGTCTGTATTCAGCGCCACTCGTGGCTTCGGATCTCAGGGTTTACTCAGGACCTTCAGGTCGGCATCATGGACCTCCTTATTATGGGTTCCGTCCTCTTCGGGGATGAGGCTGAGAAGCTCATTACTCACCTCCCAGATTCTGGCAAGGCTATCTGGTTGGTCCAAAATATGTACAAGGCCAACCAGAATCTCTTTAAGAAGCAGTCCTTTCGTAAATCCTCTGGACAGCAGTCTAGAAACCAGCAGCAGCAAGGTGATTTTAAATACAAGGCCACCTCCCAGACCCCTGGAGGTTCCTCATTCAGAGCTGCCAAATCCTCCCAAGCCACTCTGACAACCTCCGGAGTTTCAGCCTGACTCCTTGCCAGACCCCCTTCCCCAGCAGAAACCCTGGGGCAGGTGGTGGGGGGTCGCTTCTCCCTCTGTCTGAAGGGGTGGAGCAAAATAACTGCTGATCAATGGGTCCTTCAAATCATAGAGCGAGATACATTGGAATTCCTAGAGAGGCCACCGGAAAATCCGTCAGTGTCCTCCCACTACCCTCAGTCTCACATCACCCTAATTGAAGAGGAAATTCAGGCTCTTCCTCAGAAGCAGGCCATAGAGCCAGTCCTTCCAAGTCAAAGGGGAAAGGGATTTTACTCCCATGTCTTCCTAGTACCAAAAAAGACTGGGGACCTTCGCCCCATTCTGGAACTCAGCCGTCTGAACAAGTATGTTGAGTACAAAAGGTTCAGAATGGTCACTCTACCGGGCTTACTTCCCCTTCTTCACCAAGGGAACTGGCTTTGCTCTCTGGACCTGCAGGATGCGTACCTTCACATCCTAGTGTTCCAGCCCCACAGAAGATATTTGCGCTTCCTCTTCCATGGGCATCACTGTCAGTTCCAAGCTTTGCCGTTTGGCCTGTTCTTGGCTCCCAGAGCCTTCACTAAGTGCCTAGCGGTGGTTGCTGCGGCCCATAAGAGAAAAGGCCACTACGTCTTTTCTTACCTAGACGACTGGCTTCTGACAGCTCCCACAAGGGGTCAGCTGTTAAGAACTGTAGAAGACACCTTTACTCTTTTCAGAGAACTGGGGTCACCTTGAACCTGCCAAAGTCATCCTCATGGTCCAGCAGAATACTCCAATACATTGGAGTGGTACTGGACACAGTACAGGGCAAGGCCTTTCTGCCACTAGACAGAGCAGAACGCCTTCTGTCCCAGGCTCAGACGGTATTCTCGGCCCGTCAAACCTTAGCCAGGACATTCCTATGAATGCTAGGTCACATGGCAGCTGCCATTCTGACCGTCCCTCTGGCTCATTTGCATATGAGGGTCCCCCATTGGACACTCAGGGTGCAGTGGGACCACCGTTCAAATGACCTGGAACAACCTGTCAAACAGTCTCCGACACAGTTCATCGGACCCTGAATTGGTGGATGGAACCAGTTAACCTTTGTTTTTTTTTTAAACTTTCTTTTATTGCTTTTACAATAAACAATTGCATATTGTACAATCATCTGTCAGGTATCAAACATTTTTCACCAAATACATCAAATGTACGTTAAGATAAGAGCCTACACAGAATGGCTTCAGGATAGGGGGGAGAGACTAAATAGGTTATGTTCAGATAGGATGTGTAAATGAGCCACAGCTAACTAAGGCTTTTGGGGTCAGGTCCAAAATGTTCAAAGTCCAAAGAATTATTACTCAACATCCAGTGCTGATATGAACCCCAATCCTAGTACTAAAAGGTACTCCTATAATAGTAGCACTAATCATGCATTTCCTAAACATCATTTCTAGGGACATGGATATGTTGTTCATCCACACTGTCTGGCAGGTTTCTTGCCGCTTTAAATCTTGCCCGGAAAGTCTTCATGCTGGCTCCTCCCACCCACCTGGGTGGTAAAACTCTCGGCTCCGCCCCATGACGCCAGATCTTCCTTACCGCTTGGAAGCTCAGGTTCCCTCCTTAATGCTCTGCATGTAGACTGAATCCTAATTCTTCGGTTCACCTGAAACTTATTTTAAAATTTTCAAGACTTCGGTCAAGTTTCTCCCTCGCGGCTGCGATGGACAAATCGACTCCCGGATTTCGGCAGTGCCCTTGTGGGCAGAAGATGTTCAGGATGGATCCGCACTCCACGTGTGTCTACTGCCTCGGCCTAGACCATGACCCGCAGGCCTGTGAGTTATGCCATTCGTTTTCGGCCAACGTCCTGGAAGACCACGCTGCCCGGTTACAGCTTGGGCACCCCGAGAAGCGCTACCCGCCGGTGAAGTCAAAGGAGGCCCATTGGGCGGTTACTGCGGCGGCTGGCTCAGCTGAGCAACTCGAGCAGATGATTGCCCTCGAGGAGGAGGCGGCACAGGCCACATCATCCTCTTCCTCGGTCGTGGCATTTATCCCGCTGCCTCTGGTTACCTCATATTCAGCTTCTTTCAAGGAGCTTTGTCAGTCCCTTTCCACGAAGGGAGAGGGGCCATTGGGACATTCCTCTTGGTCCAAAAAGAAGGACTCAAAAGGTAAGTCTCACCATCTGTGTTTGTGGGAGTGGGAGAGGTCCCCCTCCCCGGAAAGTCAACACTCGACTTCGGTCGAGGTTGAGGCTAGGGCCGCTGGCTTCATGGTGTCCCCGTCAGGTCAGCTGGCCGAGACACCCGTCGACGCGGTTGAGATTTTTCTCGACCCGTCGGACGGGCTGTCGACTGGTGAAGCCGACAACCCTTCTTCACCGGTTCTCCCGGTGGAGACCGAGGACCTGCCTGCACTTCCGGTGCCGCAGTCCCCGCTCAAGGCTTCCAAGCCGAGGGAAGAGTGGATGTCCCCCCCGCCCCTTCCCAGACCCGTCCTCGGAAACACCGAGGTTCTCGGTCTTGGATATTCCTCTCGGTCCAGCCGATCCCGCCAACATCGGCGGTCTTGGTCTCGGCACTGAAGTAAGCGGCGCCGCTGCTCATCCTCGTCTTCCTCCTCGGAAGAGGAGAGGCTTCGGCGCAAATTGCGTTGACAATACGAGGACCTGATGTGGCAGCAGTTACTTCTGTCTGGGAACAACAACGCCTGGCCGCCTTTCCCTAGCCATCAAGTGGCTGTCGCCAGCGGCCGAAACAACCCCTCGCTGTAGCCAAGGTGCCCAAGCCTGTGCCGGTTGTTCAGCCGAAACCAGCTAACCCACCAATTGTGGTGGAACCTCCACCTCCACAACCGAAATCGGGGGCACCGACTAAAGACTCAGTTGGGTCAGGGCCTGCCCCACAGGTTGTCGGTCACCCTCACTCCCAACCATCCTCGGCAGGTGGAGGGTGGTTCAGGCCCCAGGCAGCTCTTTGCGGACTCCTCGGAGTCCGACGATGACGCCTCCCTATTCTCCAGGACCACTGACCTGGAGTCCTCCGGGGCCAGTCGATGGACGAAAGCCCATCGTCCTTCATGGGTCTGCTTTGGCTCATCTCGGAGTCCACCGGGATGCAGCTCGAGCCCATATCCAAGCGGGCCAAGTATCCCCTCATGGAGATACTGGACAGAGGGGATTCGCCCACGGAGGCCTTTCCGATGGCTGAAGCCATTGTTGGCCCAGCCTTGGAGCTCTGGCAGTGGCCTGCTTCCTGTCGTGCGCGTTCGGCCAGGATGGCCAGGAAGTATGCGGTCCCTACCAGCTCTTTGCCCGGTTTTTCGGAACACCCCTCCGCTGAGGGGTTGGTCACCGACAGCATCTTCCGGCATTCTGGGAACGCTAGGGATGTGGAAAAGCCCCCCCCGACAAGGAGTCCAAAAAGCTGGACTGTGCCGGGCGCAAGGTGTACGCTGCGTCCTCCCTTGGCCTCCGCCAGGCCAGCTCGGCCGTGTTGATGGCACACTTCTCCCACGCCCTCATGGGCTCCCTGGACGAGGCTATCCCTCATCTCCCGGCTGACCTGCAGACCACAGTCCGGCAGGTACGGGACCAGGGAAGGGCAGTGGCTAAACAGCAGCTCCAAATGGCTCCGGACATTGGAGACTCCTGTGCAAGATCAGTTGCGGCCGAGGTGGCCATGCGCCGCAGAACATGGCTGAGGATATCCACCTTCACAGCGGATACCCAGCACAAACTGGTGGATGTCCCCTTCCTGGGGACCGACCTCTTCGGCCCTGGAGTGGAAGGTCACCTCCAGCGGATGGAAAAGTCCAGTACCACTCTGGACTCAGTCACCTCCGCCCAGAAGGACAAGGGCCACCAACAGCAGCAGCATAAGTCCTTTCGTCCTTTTGTGCCTGCGGCACGTCCAGCCCAACAGCACCAGTACCAGGGCCAGCAGGCTCGCACTTGGCATCCTAAACCCAAGCCTGCGGCTTCTTCCAATAGGAAGCAGGGAGGTAAAGGCCCAGGAGGTCCCTCGGCTGGTCCCTCCTCTAAGCCTGCCCAGTGACGGGTTGAAGGGTGTTGCCCCCAGCCTCGTCACTCCCCCCTGGGTTCCCCCTGTGGGGGGACGGCTCCGCCACTTCCTTTCCGCCTGGTCCATTATCACCACGGACCATTGGGTGTTGGAGGTGGTAGGAAAGGGCCTGCCCCTGGAGTTCGAGCAGGCCCCGCCCTTCCGAGCCGTCGCCCCTCGGGGGGCTACGGGGTCCACAGCCTCCTTGTCGGCTCGCTGAGCCGGTATCGCCCTGCTCCTCAAAAAAGAGGTGATCAGGAAGGTGGCGGATCCTCCTCCAGACCCGGGATTTGTGTCCAGCTACTTCCTGGTCCCAAAACGGATGGGGGGCTGGCGCCCCATTCTCGACCTGCATGATCCGAACAGGTTCCTAAGGTCTCGGAACTTCAGGATGGTCACTCTGGCTCAGATAATCCCATCCTTGGAACGAGGTGTGTGGTTCTGTTCTCTGGACCTTCAGGATGCATTCTTTCACATCCCAATCCATCCGTCCCACCAGAGATTCCTCCACTTCAGTGCAGAGGGATCCCTCTATGAGTTCCGGGCCATGCCCTTCGGCCTTTCCCTAGCTCCCAGGGTCTTCACCAAATGCGTGGTAGTGGTGACAGCATTCCTGCGGCGCCAAAGGGTCCAAGTGTACCCCTACCTGGATGACTAGCTGATTGCAGCCCCCTCCAGAATGGAGGTGGAGCGGTCCAGAGATCTGGCCCTCCATGGTTTGCTCTCAGGTTGGCCTCCTCATCAACGAGGCCAAGTCGGAACTCGTGCCAAAGCAGGTGATCCATTTCATCGAGGCAGAGCTCGACTGTCTATGAGCCAGAGCACGGTTACCGGCGGACAGGGCCGAGGTTCTTTCCTCCTTTGCCCAGTCATTTCAGGTTGGGCAATTGCGCCCTGCCAGGGACTTCCTGCACCTCCTGGGCCTCATGGCGGCCTGCACCAGCATGGTCCGTTGGGCCCATTGGTACATGCGTCCCCTTCAATGGGGGTTGTCCAGCCAATGGTCTCAGCACTTTGATCCTCTGGATCAGGTAGTGACAGTGACCCAGGGGATGTGGAATGCTCTCCAGTGGTGGACCGTTCCAGCACATCTGCAGGAGGGCATCCTGTCTGTCCGCCCCGGGCCGACGATCTCTCTGTCGACCGATGCCTCTCTGATGGGTTGGGGTGCCCATCTGGGGGAGCACAGCGCGCACGGCCTCTGGTCCCCTCGGGAGTCCCGATGCCACATCAGCCTGCTGGAGCTTCGAGCGGTTCGTCTAGCCCTCACCGCCTTCGCTCCATTTCTATGGAGTCAAGTGGTTCAAGTCCAGACGGACAATACCACGACCATGTACTACCTAAACCACCAGGGTGGGATGCGCTCCTGGCCTTTGTGCAGGGAAGCTCTCCACATTTGGTCACTCGTGCACAGCCTGGAGGCGGATCTCCTTGCCATCCATGTGGCAGGAGCCTCCAATACCCTGGCCGATGCCCTAAGCCGGATAGGGGCTGCGTTCCATGAGTGGTCTCTCCTGCCGGAGGTAGTACAAGATCTGTTCTCCCACTGGGGCACACCTCAGGTGGACCTGTTTGCCTCCAGGGAGAATGCAAAGCTGAGACTGTTACATGCCCACCCCCCTCAGCAGGGCTCACTGCAGGGGGATGCCTTCTTGAGGCCGTGGACCCCGGGCCTCTTCTATGCCTTCCCTCCATTTCCCTTGATCCACAAGGTGCTTCGCAAGGCAAAGAGGGACAAGGCGCAGGTGATTCTGGTAGCCCCAGACTGGCCCCACCAGTTCTGGTATCCAGATCTCCTCAGTCTCAGCTCCAAGCTCCCGAGGCGGTTTCCAGCCCACCCGGACCTGATCTCAGTCAACCAGGGGAAGGTATTCCATCCGGATCTTCAATCCCTGCACCTGACGGCCTGGTTCCTGAGCGGCTAGAGTTCCAGGCCCTGGGTCTTTCCGACGAGGTCCTCAACATTGTTGAGGCATCCCATAAGGAGTCGACCTGAAAATGCTACGCCTTCAAATGGAAGAGATTTTCCATTTGGTGTCAGAGCAAGGGCCTGGACCCTTCCTCCTGTTCCTTGGCTAGCATTCTGGACTACTTGTGGTCCCTTTCTCAGCAAGGGCTTCGGTCGACGACCCTTAAGGTGCACCTGACAGCCATCTCTGCTTACCGGGTGCGGGCCGGGAAGCAGTCTGTGGCGAAGAAGGTGGTCGGGCGCTTTTTCCAAGGCCTTGATCACATATCCCCTCCGGTGCGAGAACCTCCACCTCCATAGGATCTACTGCGGTATTGGCTAAGCTCATGGGCAAGCCATTCGAACCGATGCACAGGTGTGATATCTCTCACCTGTCATGGAAGACCGCCTTCTTGGTGGCTATCACGTCAGCCAGAAAGATGGGAGAGCGCCAGGTGCTTTCCATCGAGTCTCCCTATCTGGTCTTCCACAGGGACAAGGTTGTCCTGCGCCCACACCGAAATTCCTTCCAAGGTGGTGTCGGAGTTTCACCCAACCAGGTGTTGACTTTGCGGTGTTCTACCCCAATCACACCTCGGGCGAATATAGGCTCCATACTTTGGACCCTAGAAGAGCACTCCGCTTATTACAAGGAGCGGACGGCTGAAGTTCGGGAGAGGTTCGCCAGCTGTTTGTCACTACGCAAGCCGCACTGGCAGACCTGCAGCCAAGCGGATGATAGGCAGGTGGGTCACCTCCTGCATAGATCTCTGCCATAGGTTGGCGGGCATGGAGCCTCCCAGAGGGATAAGAGCTCATTCTACCCGCCATACCGCTGCATCAGTGGCTGCTTCCAGGGCTGTCCCTATCCAGGAAATCTGCAGGGCTGCTACCTTGAAGTCAGCACACACCTTCATCACCCACTACCACATCGACCTTGAGTCACGCCGGGATGCTGGTTTTGGGGCCTCGGTTCTCAGTCTTTTGTTCCCAAGTAGGGAGTGCGGCGCCTTGCCTCCCTCCTCCAGAGAACTGCTAGGAGTCTGCCAGACAGTGTGGATGAACAACATATCCATGTCCCTAGAAATACAGGTTACTCACCTGTAACAGGAGTTCTAGAATGGTATATGTTGTTCATCCACCGTCCCCCGACTCCTCGGCCGACGCAACCTGGCTTCCAGCAGGCTAGATCTGGCGTCATGGAGCAGAGCCGAGAGTTTTACCACCCGGGTGGGTGGGAGGAGCCAGCTTGAAGACCTTCCGGCAAGATTTAAAGCGGCAAGGAACCTGCCAGACAGTGTGGATGAACAACATATACCATTCCTAGAACTCCTGTTACAGGTGAGTAACCTGTATTTTATCATTTTATCTTGAGCTATTGGGAAAACCAAACTATTCCTTTTACAAAAACTAATTTAGAAATGGAGAACAGTAATCTCAAAAGCAGGTATAATTATGAACAAATTTTTGTAACTGTGGACAGTCAGGTTTCTTGATCAGAGTCCAGGTCACTGCCATTACAGCCCTCAGGCGACTGAAACTCTCTGGTTATTAATTCCACTTTTTTGCCTGCTTCGATTGAATCAGTATACTGAAAAGTCTTCCCACCATCGTGGATACGAAGTCGGGCCGGCATCAGAAGTGAGTGTGCTACTTCTAACCCCCAGAGCCGAGCTCTCGCCGCATCAAACTTCTTTCTTCTGGTGCATGTTGCGAATTAGAGATCTGGAAACAAGTGGATGGTAGATCCGTTAAAGGCTAACCCTCCTGATGACCTTGCTGCCTGTAAGAGTTGATCTCTAACGTTGGAGCTTGTTGTTACCAGCAGAATCACTCTTGGGGCCTCGCTACGTGGCCCGACGGCTCGAGGTGTAATACAAAATGCTTTAAGAAGCTGACCCATTAAATCTCCTTGTGGAAGTTTGAGTGCTGTAGGTATCCACGAATACAGAAAGGTAAGTAGATCATCCTCTTCACAACCCTCTGGAAGACCAATTATGTGAATGTGCGAGGCCCTATTCGAATTCTCCAGTGCCTCCAGTCTATACCGAAGTTGGGCATTTTCTTGCACAAGTTTGATTGTGGCTGTTAAAGCTTGTACAGCCGTTTTCTCTGCAGTTGATGCTATTTGGGTTGCTGCCTCCAACTTGACATCTTGGTCAGCAAAACGTTGAATGATCGACTCTATTTTAGAGTCAATCGCTTGCATGGAGGTCTGCAAAGCTCTCCACCAGCTGTAGTCATAAGGGTAGTTGCGGCCTGCTCATTCGTTGCCGCCGCTTGCTTAGGTCTGCTGCCCGTAGCTTTCTGATTCCGACCCATGACCATCTCATGTCCCTCGACTCCAGGTAACCCAAGCTGTTCACTGCTGCAATCAGATTTAATTTTCCTTCACAGCAAATTGTGATTTTTATTACAATAAAACTGTAGATGTACAGAGCTGCATTGAAGTGCGTCCTGCCAGTTTGCTGCTCCACAGCACCCCCCCGGAACCAGTTAACCTTTCCAAGGGAGTTCCCTTCAGACAGGTGTCCCCATGGCAGGTCCTAACTACAGATGCTTTGGGACATGGTTGGGGTGCCCACTAAGCAGACTGACAGACCCAGGGGACCTGGTCCCCTTTGTAGCAGACCCTACACATCATTGTTCTCGAGATGCAAGCGGTCCTCTATGCCATACAAGCTTTTCAGATGGACCTTCTCCCGTGCCCTCTCTTAGTCCAGATGGACAGTATGTTGGTGATCTTCTTCATACCCCCCTCTGCAGGGAGGCCATGAGGGTCTGGTATTGGGTACTGGAGCACCACCTGGAGCTCACCACCATGCATGTTCCAGGCACCCAGAATGCCTTGGCCGACAGCCTAAGCAGGTCTCGGTCCAAAGCCCACGAATGGAAACTGTTCTAGTCAGTCGCAGAGCAACTGTTCGACAGATGGGAATGGCCAGAGTTGGACCTTTTTGTATCCCCACTCAACGCCAAACTGCCCAGTTTCTGCTCGCTAGATCCAGGGTCTGGTCTTTTCTGGTGAGACGCATTGTCCTTCTGTTGGACAGGGAGGTTTCTGTATGCCTTCCCTCTTAAACTGCAGTCAGAGGGAGAGGAGATGATCCTCATAGCTCCCTGCTGGCCTTATCAGATTTGGTTCCCTCTGCTCCAGCAGTTAGCAGCGGAACCTCCGGTTCCTTTGCCCCTGAGCTCGCACCTGCTGTCCCAGGACCAGGGCAGTCTAGTCCATCCAGACCTCAAGTCTCTGCACCTGCATGCATGGTTCCTGCAGATCTAGCAGTTGCCAGATTTGGGGTTTCCCCTAGAGTAGCTGATGTCCTGGTGGCTGCTAGAAAACCCTCCACTAGATCCACCTACGCTATGAAGTGGAAGCGGTTCTGCCTCTGGGCCTCTGCTCGTCGCCTCGATCCTTTCACCTGTCCAGCAAACTCAGTTTTGGAGTATCTCCTCTCTCTATCCTATACCGGTCTGAGTTGCTCCTCTATCAAGGTGCACCTTTCTGCCATCTCTGCATACCATGTACCTATAGAGAGCAAGACCCTGGCCCAATTGGATTTGTCCTGCACCTTTTCGCGGGGCATCCTACACCTGAAACCTCCCATTCAGGACCTAATCCCTCCATGGAATCTCTTGTTTATGTTGGTAAACTTACTTTGCCTCCCTTTGAACTGGCTGCAGAATGCGAGCTACAGTTTCTGTCATGGAAAGTGTTATTTTCAGTTGACGTAACTTCTGCTCGATGGATTTCCAAGCTCCAGACTCTGATGTGCAAACAGCCTTATTTAGTTTTTCACAAGGACAGGGTGTCCTTGAGGACAAATCCTAGGTTTCTGCCTAAGGTGGTGTCCAAGTTTACTCTGAATCAGGATATCCATCTACCCATCTATTCTCCAGAGTATTCCAACAGAGGAGAGGCTTTACTTCATACTCTGGGCATCCACAGGATGCTTAATTACTACCTTAAACGCACCAGTCCATTCAGAAAGACTGATCAGTTGTTTGTTTCCTTCACCCCCGGGTCAGAAGGGGCACCAGTTACTAAACAGACATTGTCTAAGTGGTTAGTTAACTGCATTGTTTACTGTTATCATAAGTACGACAGGCCTTTAACGCACCTGGTAAAAGGCCACTCTGCCAGAGGTATTGTTACCTCATTTGCCTCCTTGAAGAATGTGTTTGCAGCAAATATTTGCGCTGCTGCTACCTGGAGTTCTGTTCACACTTTCGTCAAACACTACAGTTTGGATGTTGCTTCCGGGCGTAGAACTAGCTTTGGCTTTGCTGTTCTTTAAGGCCTGCTGTCCTGAAGGTTTTGTCTACCTTTAGCCTCCTCCCGTGCCTGTCCGTCTCTTCTCCTTGATTGCTTGGGGCTCAGTCCTTTTGGTTATAACCTGCTGCAAGAGCTCCAACTCGAAGTAAGATAGTACAGTTACGAAAGAACTTACCTGCCATAACAGTAGATCTTCGAGAGATGCTCTTGCAGGAGGCATTGCTTTCCCTCCCTCCTTCCCCATGGTATTCCTTCTGCGTTACACTTTCGTTAAACTCAAACCTCCTCGGTTCTCCTTTCACCCTAAAGACTGGGTTTCCAGTGGGAGAAATGAGGTGGGGCTAAGGACCGCCCCTTTTATACTGTAGACTGACATCGGGGTGGGCTGATGTCAAGGGGCAGTCCCTGCTGGAGACTGCTAGCTAGACGTTTTCTGTGGGGTCCTGGCGGCTTAGTCCTTATGGTTATAGAAACATAGAAACAGAGAATTTGATGGCAGATAAGGACCGCTTGGCCCACCTAGCCTGCTGTAAGAGCTCCTCTCGAAGATCTACTGTTACTGTAAGTTCTTACATACTGTAACTGTACTTTTCAGAAAACTCAGTCATTTGTAGTAACTTCTCTTCTGGTACAGGTATGTTCACATTAACATCCATTTTTCACTTAATAGAGTTTCAAGAATAGTAAAGGTACTAACAGAAGAATCTGAACCTCCTCCTCCACCTCCATGTCTGCCATGTTGACTGAAGGCCTGACGGGCACGGGATCCCCCTACTGGCAAGAGATGGGGAGTTTTCCTGGTGTGATGTCCAGCATTCCCCCGTCAGTAAAATGGGTCCATGCAACCTACCCCCCAGGACGTACCTAGAAACAAGCTATCATAGCTTAATGTGCCTTTCCTGGTGTAAAAAAAAAAATACAAAGAAATAAAAATTTAAGGTCAGGAGTTGCTTTTGCACCTGCTTCATTCTCCTTTTAAGTTGTTATAGTCATGTTGTGTCTGTGCCCAATTAATAATTTTATTTAAGCACCAAATGATTTATGGGGCAGACCATCAACCTCACCACAGCATGCCAGTATTCTGTAATGCACACAATTAATACATTTTGTAAGGTGTAGCAGATGAGTTAAGGGAAAACCATCAACCTTACTTGTATAGCTTGTCAATATTTTTCATAAAATGAGAAGAAAAAATGTAGAAATCGCATTGGCTAAGAGGTGTCAGCTGCCCATGCATTAAATCTCTATAAAGGTACAGTGAGATGCTGAATCTCATTTTCCTCCCAAAAAAACCTACTTAGAGTCATTTATAAGTATAATAAGTCCCTCCAGGGTGTGCATTTTAGGATTTTAATGCACTTCCCAAGGGTGTAAGGCCATTTTGGCCTTTGGCCTTGTGCCTTACTGCACCTCTGAGGTATACATTAAAGGCCTGTAATTCACAAGAGATGATTTAAGGATGAACCATCACCCTCACTACTGTATGCCAGTAGTACTCTATGATACACACAAGTAATACATTTTGTAATGCACAACAGATGATTTAAGAGTGAACCACAACCCTCACTACTCATTAACAGGGATGATGTTTTATTGAAAACATCTCCTGACAAGAGCAATTCATAGACTTTTAAATTATGATCTGAGTCTGAGCCTTCATTTTACAATTTAATTTCTGAACCACAGTTAGGAGACAAAAGAAAAATGTCAACCAAAATTATAACCAAACAAGCATTTTTGTTTTACTAAACAAACTTAATCCACTCTAATAAAAACATTGCAGACGTACTGAGACAAAACTGATCGAACCTCTTCATTTGTACTTTCAGTATTACTATAATAAATGGTATGAAAAAATGAAATAGTTTAGCCCAAACAGTTAGGAAAAGTACACAGTGGCCTGCCCCATGTCTCAGCCTGCTTCTGTGCCAGTGACCCGGGGTACATAATGGGCTACCCAGTGACTCGGCCTGCTTCTGTGCCGGTGACCCAGGGTACACAGTGGCCTACCCCATGTCTCGGCCTGCTTCTGTGCCAGTGACCCAGGGTACACAGTGGGCCGCCCAGTGACTCGGCCTGCTTCTGTGCCAGTGACCCAGGATACACGAAGGGTCACACAGTGGCTCAGCCTACTTCTGTGCCGGTGACCCAGGGTACAAGATAGGCCACCCTATGGCTCAGCCTGCTTCTGTGCTGGTCACCTAGGTTCCCGAGGAGATTTGGAGAGCCAGGAGTGGAGCAGCCAGGGCGAGCACAGCATGAGCCAGTCCTGGGAGGGAGACGGCCAGGTTCCCTTGTCGCAGTGGTTTTTGCAGTGAGCCATGAGCTTGCTCCCTTGTGAGGGGTGCCATCAGCCCTTAGCGAGCTGCAGCATCCAAGATCGCCAGAGACATGGCACAACATCAGGGGAGATGGGATGTTCTTGGTGGGGAAGGGAGAAAGAAAATATGTGACTGGAGTCATTTGAATGACGGCCGTTGGCTTCCCTCTGGCCCTGCTGAACGGGGATTCCCACAGGCTGAACCATGAGGGAGGGTGGCTAGCAGGGGCCTGAAAGAAAGCAGTAGGTGGATGCTCAAGGGCCAAACAGCTACATGGGGAAAAAAGTACACATAAACCTCCCTCCAGATAAGCAATGATTTAAACTTAAACCTTAAGAGTTATTTCCTGCCATTCTGCTATGAGCCCCCCCCCCAGCTTGGACCATTATACCCATTCAGAGACCCATATCCAGCTTATTTCTGGTTGGAATTCTTGAGGTAATCTCCAACAGGTTTATCAGCTTTGAATACACTGCTGGTGTCCTGCTTCCAGTTAATAAGTAAGTACTTTCGTGCAGGAAAGTGTACAACATCTTTTTTTAGCTGTTTGCCATCACTGCTGTCATTATCTTAAATCTTTTCTCCTCTACCGCTAATGCACATCTTTAGGATCTGGAGACTGCACCTTCTGAATTTAGCTCTATTTAGAGGTGCAGGAACTGGGGGGGGGGGAGCTGCCACCTATCCAGTTTTTTTTTTGGCCGACATAGATTGCACTTTTTATGTTGCTTGCACGCATGTGCAAGAAACATAGTGCCATCATCCGAGTTTTCGGAGGTGTGTCAGCCCCTCTTCCAATGCAGTCAGTGTGTTTGCAGGCACGGCCCCAGTTCCCCAATGAGTGCTGCAGCTGTCTATGACAGCTCCAAAATGCAGTGGCATACAGTTCAAAGAGAGCTCCACTTCGGTGAGCAGAGCTGTCCCCCACGCACACACACGCGCAAGCATGCATATTGCATGCTGATGCGCTCCCTCCCACGCGCACACTGTATGGCCGATGGGGGTGCCCAATCCCTCATTGGCTCCACGCCCCCCAACAGCTGTCCAGGTGCCACGCTGGGAGCCCACCCCAGCGTGGAAACAACTGTTATAGCTGACGGGGATGCCCAATCCCCCGTCGGCTCCAAGACTGCACGCCCCCCCCAAAAGCCTTCCCGGTGCCACGCTGGGAGCCCACCCCAGCATGGAAAATCTTGTTTTGGCCGACGGGTGTGCCCAGTCCCCCGTCAGCTCCACGTCCCCCCAAACAGCTTTTCCTGTTGCCACACTGGGAGCCCACCCAAGCATGGCAAACGTCCCACGTCGTCTTCTTAAAAAAAACAAAAAACCTGTGAATAAAAAAAGGTCCCTCGTGGCCTCCCTGCCCCCCTCCCACAACCCGCACCCACCCACTGCGCACCCTGCCTCCCCCACACCCCATACTTACCTCTGGAGCTCGGTACGATGATCATCGTTGGACCGGGAACACGTCTGCACTCTTCAAAGCCGACTGGGAACTGAGGAAATGCCGGTAAGCTGTATAATGGGATAGATAGGGTTTTTTTCAACTTTGTTGCATATCTCAGGCATTTTTGGGAATTTTGGACCCAAATTTTCAACATGGGGTTTTTGGGACCCCTCCTCATGAATTCTTGCAGTGTCATGGCGTTAATTGGGCCCGAAGGGTGATTTCGCAGTCACTCTGCGAAATCCTCGCATTCTTGTTAGGTCCTCTGCCTCTTGCCTATAACAGTCTCTCTCAGCTTCCTTGCTCCACCACCCTGCTGACAAAATCTCAGCATCTCAAATCCCTTATAACTTATATGCTAGGCAAGCCTCTGAGCACTGTGCTGCTCTTTCACAGCCCCCACCTCGGGCTCCTTCCTGTGTTGCCTCAGTCCTGCCCGCTATAAAATATGCCTGTCACTAAATGCTATAGCTTATCCTGGTCACTGCTAGCTACGACCTCTCTACTCTTATCTCTGATGCTACTCAGCTTCCTCACTATACCTCACACCAAAGATTACACTCAAAGCAGTTTTGCGCCTCTAAATGACTATACCTACTCCAATATGCTAATATTAACTGAATATTACACAGACACTACCCTTGCTCTCCTCTCTAAACTACTCATCTACCATGCCACGGCATCCACCACCAAGCGATGGCGGACTGATTGGCGGAGCTACATCAAAACGGTACTGCATAACTTAAGGTACCTCATATTACTGGCCCTTATGCTGTCTGGTGACATAGAATTGAACCCAGGTCCTGCAACAGGCATATCACCTCTAATCTCCTCTAAACATAATTTAAAAGGCCTTCTCATAGTCCACCTTAATATCAGGAGCCTCCTCCGCAATCAGGCAGATCTTGAAGCCTGGGTGGTTAACCACCAACCTGATGTGCTCTGCTTATCTGAGTCATGGTTAAGGCCCTCGATCCCTGATTCCCTTTGCCTGCTTCCAAACTACTCCCTTGTCAGGTGCGACAGACCAACTCCTAAACACGGTGGGGGTGTCGCAATCTATCTAAAAGCGACCTGAATATGACTATGTTAACTAATAACAAAAACTCCTCATGTGAATATATTCATGCTATTCTTAGACTCGGAGAAAAAATCCACATTGTAAGTGCCTACAACCCACCTACCAGTGGAACACAAGGTCTAGCTGATTTACTGGCTCAAACAGCTGAACTTGGGGGGAAAAATGAGCTCATCATTCTCGGGGATATAAATCTAAACTGGTTTGGCAAAACTCATGACTCACTTCAGTCCCTGGTACAGAGCTACAATCTGCACCAAATCATTACTGAATACACAAGAGTATCAGCTAACACAGACTCCAGCACCCTTATTGACTGGGTATTAACGAATCAATGGATCAATTGCAAAATCTGGAACCATGCCAGACAATATCATGTGACCACTCCCGTCTTTTGCATATGGAGCACCTCCACACACTCCACGTCCCACCAAAACTATATATGCTTCAGAAATTATGTTAACTTAAATCAAGGTAACTTCCTTTATGATGTCCTACACTGACTGGTCCCCTGTCTTCCACTCTACTAGTACTGAAGATGCCCTGCATGCCTTCCTGAGCAGGTTCATCCTCCTTCAGGATAAGCATACCCCAGTCGCTCTCTCGGCGTGAGGTACTCAAACTAGATGGCTACACAAAGACCTCCTCACTGCCCTCAAAACAGGGATAAATGCTGGAGTAAGTTCAAAGCATCTGGTCTCTCTGCGACTATAACAACTATAGAGAACTAGCGATCAAAATGCAAATCACAAATTAGACTTGCAAAAGTCAGTACTGCAAAGGCCTCCTGCTGGATTCATCGGGGGACCCCAAGAAATGTTGGTCTCATGTCAAGACTTTCCTCGGCTCAAATAAAAGGCCACTAAATAATGACATGATAGTAAAAGGTGTCCATTGCAATGACCCAGGCACCATTGCCAATGCTTTTAACTCTTACTTCTCTGACCTCTCGAGCTACACTTATACTCCCTCCTCCCCTAACTTAATACCAGAAGCCCCCCATCCAAAAGTAACTACACAAACGCCTACCTTCTACTTTAAAGCTACTGTATATCGAAAAATGACATCCTCAAACATCTAAACTCCATATCAGACAGTGCTGCTGTTGGAGCTGACCGCCTTGAGCCCAGACTCCTCAAACTGTCAGCACCTTTCATCTCAGGACCTCTGGCTTGCATATTCAACCTATCCCTGAGTGAAGGCGTGGTGCCCGAGGTATGGGAACTAGCCAGAATTATGCCAGTATTCAAAAAAGGCGACAAAAAAGTCATAGCCAACTATAGACCAATAGCAAGATTGTCAACACTTGATAAAGTCCTTGAGAAGCTCATCTCAGCACAGATCTCAGAACATCTCACAAAATACAACCTACTGCACCCAAACCAGCACGGTTTCTGAAAAGGTCATAGTACTCAAACTGCTCTTTTGCAGCTGACTAATGATATTCTTCAAACTATGGACCAGGGTCACCTAACTGGTGCAGTATTTATCGACTTGACAAAAGCCTTCGATCTAGTCAACCACCCTCTTCTGCTTGCCAGTCTTCACTCCCTGGGCTTTTCGCACAATGTTATAACTTGGTTCCATAGCTACCTATCAAACAGGCATCAAACCATGAAATTCAATTCGGCCACCTCAGAAAAAGCTCTTATCAATATTGGTGTACTGCAGGGATCTATCCTCGGACCCCTGCTTTTCACAATATTTATTAACAACATTCCTCAAGTAGTGTCCTCCTGTTCATCACTGCTTTATGCTGATGACCTTGTCCTTTATACAAACTCAGATAATGTCCACTCTATTAATCATAAGCTTTCTATGGACCTGCAAAATATTCAATCCTGGATCACCAAAAACAAACTTGTCATAAATGTCGCTAAGACCAAGGCCATGCTCTTTGGTTCCTCTATTAAAGTAAAACAGCACCATAAATCCTTCCAGATCACCTGGGTGGACAGCTCCCCACTGGAGATGGTAACTTCTTTCAATTATCTAGGGGTCTTACTTGATGAGTCCCTCATTTATGATGCCCACATTACCTCCACCTGTAAGGCTGTGAATGCCAAACTGGGCTTAGCCTACAAAACAAGCTATATTCTTACCCCCACTGCTAGGACTGCCATTGCTAGAGGTATCCTTCTTCCATCACTTTCTTACGGATCCATACTCTATACAAATACATCTAAAGCTAATCTTCATAGGTGGGACACTACTTACAACAATATATGCCGCTACGCCTCTGCTTCCCCCAGGCTAAAACATCACTGCTTGCTGTACTATGATCTCAACTGGCTTTCTCGTACTGCTCAACATCTCCTCTCTCTTGGGAACCTGATAGACAGTGTACTTCGATCAAGTATGCCCACCTACCTAGCCTCCCTGCTAATCCCTCAGCCCATCTCCTATGGTCTCCATTCTACTGAACTTTCCTTGTTTTGCATTCCCAGATGTAGGACTACCAAAGGGAAATCAGGCTTCTTGCATATAGGCCCCTCCTACTGGAACTCGCTGCCCCTTGATGTTCGCCTTACACCTAATCATACCATGTTTAAGAAATTGCACCGCTCCCTCCTTACCACTGGTGCTCAATGTACCTGCTTCAACCCTCCTTAGGTTCAGACGTAGCCTGCCCTGACCGCCTTGGTTACACCCTCTACAGTGTTCGATTATACCTCTCTCCCCTAGCCCCACTACTCTTATCTCATCCTTACCTTTCCTTCCTGCCCCTTCCAATCTTATACCCTATCACTCTCAGTACCTTGTCATAATGCCGACGCTCAATTTGATTTCTTCTTTGTGTACCTCATATCCTTGCTATTACTATGTTAATTCACACGTGTGCACTTATCCACAATTGTTTAATTGTAAACCTTTTATGCCTTGTATCATTATTATGTCCTAAAGTTATCTCACCTTATGCTTGCTATGTATTGTATGGCTTCTGACCCTGTATTCCATGTAAATGTCATCTCTCTATGTTGTTCTTACCCCAGGTCTGCCTGAAATGTATTACGCAGCTCCTGACATTGTAATCTTTGTAATCTGTTATCTCCCTTTGTTGTTGACCTCCCGGGTCGTGCCTGAAAATAGTCACTTTTGTGTCTAGCGCACCTACCCGGTTATCAAAAAATAAATAAATCACCTTTCAGGACCGATTAATGAAACAACACTGCCAGTGTTCATAAAAGGTGGAGCTTTCAAAAGCCTATGTTGTAAATTTGGTGAAAAAATTCCTAAAAGTGACTGTTTTTTCTCTGGCGTCGCGTTGTGCAGTTCTCATGCGGCTCTCGTGAGTTAGGCAATTTTCAATATTTTCACTCCAGATTTTCAACATTGCCATTTACCACACCTCCTTATGAACAGTATAGCTGTCATTTTTCACATCCTGCCCAAAGCGTGTTTCCGCCCATGTAGCGCACAATGGCGCCGGTTGGTGTCTTGAACTCAATGTATGGGACAACATTAGGAAAATCACAGTGACACTTCATGAGCAGAGGTCTTAAAATGGCTATGTTGAAAATTTGGTGAAAAAATTCCTAAAAATGACTGTTTTACACGCGTGTGTTGCGCAGTTCCTACGTACACTCGTAAGTTCACGAAATTTCAATATTTGCACTCCAATGACTTCCAAATACCTAAATAGCACATAGAAGCAAGCAACATTCGGCATTGACAAATGTTTGTTATTTATGTCACAGTTGCAGATGATCAGGAGGTCAGTGTGTGACAGTTGCCTCCTCCATTTGAATCTGCCATGCCCCGCCGCCCCATGGCCCCACACTAAACAACAAAAGATTAAAAAATATGAAACAAGCTATCTAGTCTGTGCCTCCCAGTCCTAGCAGAGGTGTAAAGTAGAGGCATTATGTTAAATGACTGCAAACGGCTGTACATTACAACTCCAGAACTTCAGTTCCCCTCTCCTGTCATTTAATCAGTCTATCAGCCATGCCCTTAACACCTCTTTGTTTTGGGGATTCAGGATGACTTAACACCTAGCTTGTCCTCCTGAAGGTGCTGGCATCTCCAGGTCTGCTCTCTGCAGCAACACAACAACAATTGCGTGAGAAAGGGAAATTACTGAATTTTATTTTAATAGAGACTCATGTCCCGCATTGTTTTAACTCGAGCCTGAGAAGTCACTGCCACTGGGCTAGCAAGGGAGTATAGAGGTAGCAGGTTACTTCAGTCCAGTTTGCCAAGTTTTACTTCCATGCAGCTGCACACTTTGTCTCCAGATCCTTGTCTCTCCCTCTCATAGAAACATAGAATTTGACGGCAGATAAGGACCGCTTGGCCCACCCAGTCTGCCCATTTCCCTACCTACTGGATAAGTTGCAGATCCTAGTTAACCAGCAGCCTACTTCTTCCTACCCCCACCCCCTAGAATTGCCTTATGACTGTCCCATGCATGCTTGAATTCCACCACTGTTTTTGACTCCACAACCTCCTCCGGAAGGCCTCTACTAGTCTTCTGTTGCCTAACTCAAGATGTTTACTTTAAAAAAATATATATCTGGTCTGCTACTGTAGACCCACCCCCAAAGCATTTGGAAAACAAGTTCTGTGTCTAAGTAGATTCTTGTTGCCTGTTGGTATGTCCCGAGACTGCAGATTCTGATAAACAAACCAACCATATAGGATTGTATGGCCTAGCTTTATTGATATAGTAGCTGAGCTTCAGACAAAGCTCAAAGTAAATTTTTTGCAAGGCCGAAAGCAATAATTTAAAAGGAAAAGCTTAAAATTATTGATTTCCTCTCAGGATAGAGGCTCTTTTTTTCTGAAATGTAATTTTATTGACGTTTTGCACAGTACCCAGTAATATATATATATATATATACACACACACATAGATAGCTCTCCACTACTTCACCACATCTCCTTTTCTCTCCATATCTTTTCAGCTCTGTGGAAACATGTAGCGACACGTAGTTAACTAGTACAAACATGCTTCCTTGCCATGATGGACTTTAAGGCTAAGCTTTGGGAATTCATACAATTTGCATTTTATAACAGGGCTGGCCCTAGTAGACTTTATATAAATAGGGAGACATGGGGGCTATAGAAGTTGAAAAAAAATCTTACTGGAAGTGTTACAGTGAGGCTTATGCAGTACTAATCACTTCTTAGATTCTACTTGATGGTCTTAGATGATATTTCTAAATACTATATTTCAACCAGCTGTCATCATCACAGAAACCTCTTAGCCCAATCTGCTTGTGACTTTAATTTTTGGAACCAGCAGTAGGCAATGTTTTCTCATCACGTGACCTCCTCAGTGTCTGTCATGTGACTCCAAGCCCAGTTTAGATTAGATGGTCATGTTCCGATGACCTTTTTGTTAGTGTTTGAGTAACTTGGCTCTACACTGTCCCACATATCTGCTGGACAACTCTATGGTCGGAAGGTCATGGGTTATAGTCCCACACCAGGAACTTGGAGTAATATCCAGTACTGACAATGTATTGTGGCACAGGGGGGCTATCCTGGCCAGCATTCCTCGTCAGTAAAACTGGTCCATGTAACACACACCCCAGGATGTACTTGAAAACAAGTACATATATTAAATAGTGTGGATTAAGTTATCACCATCCAATGGAGACGCATCAAAAATGTTAAAAGTAAATTCCTGAAGTTAAATGCAGTTATATAAAAAATGTTTAAATTGTATTTTGGTAGAAACCTGCCCTCCATTCAGAAGCATTTGCCAGGGGTCTAGCTTTATGGCTCAAGTGGCAGTGTTGCTGTTTGCCTTGCAAGAGGCGTGGGTTTGTATCCTGAGGCCGGGACCTTGGCAGTGGACGAGCAAGATAGAGAATGTTGACGGGCCCCTTTTTTCCGTATCCACAGTGGGTGATTACCACCAAACAGGAAGAGGTGCCTGGTGGCTCTGTATGCCAGTCTGATGACTTCTCGGGGGGGGGGACTGTAGCGGAATAGAAGTAAAAAAGCACTGCCCTGTGACAGGGTGGAATAGGACCCTGTCCCATTTGTTATGGAGAAAGTGTTTAAATGCAAGGATCTGTCCTTTTCTGTCTGTTCTCTGTCTGGTTGTGCAACCAAATATTCCTGCGAGACTTCGGGCTTGATCAGCCCGACAGGCTCGCAGTTCTTTGCCTCTCACTGTCTCTCAGTTTTCCCTTGCTGTCTTTTTCCTCCCTTGCATATCTGCTAATATAAAAAATCTATGCAAATCGGGGAGGAAGGCAGAGAGCCAGCTTTGAGGCAGGAAGCACCTTTAATTGCTCTGCTCTTCCTTCTCCACAACTGCCTAATTTAATTTTTTTTCGGAGGCACCAAATATAATTTTAAGAAGTCTCCTCTGCTTTCTAAGCTCCTGATCTGTCGAACGGTACTAAAATCAACTATGGGGTGCAATAAAAACACATTGCCTCAACCCTCTGGATCACAATGGCCTGCTGTGCCAAACATTAACTCAAGCAGGGGAACAGACTTCCTGAATCAGACTACTCCCTTAGTCGCCAAAGAACCACCATGGCAGGCAATTCTGGATTCCGTCTGCACCATGGATGCTAAAATAGAAAAGACTCTCACGCAGCTAGAAATGCATGATGCTGCCATTAACGCATTAATATATTCTGTGGCAGACTCAGATAAACGTTCTCTGTTGGTGCAAGCTGCAGCGGCCCAGCTCACTAAAGAAAACCAACAATTGAGGGGCAGAATGGAGGCAATCGAGAACACACTTCGTGCAGGAAATGTCCATATAGTAGGGCTGGCCAAGGGCATCGAAGGGATGAACCATCTCACCTACTAGAAACAATGGCTTGCCGAAACCCTAAGCCTTCTTGAATACTTTGAGTGGTCTGAGCTGCGGAAGGCCTTTCGAATCATGCCTAGGGTAAGGCCTTTGGAACCTAATGCTCCTCACACTGTGGTAGTGAAGACAGACGGTCCAGAAATTTGGGACATTTCGATCTCTGCAGCTAGAGTGGCCTATCCTCTGAGAATACAAGGACTTGATGTAAAACTTTTTCCCGATCTGTCATTCCAAACCCACGCGCGCCGCAAGCAATTTGATGCGTGCGCCAAAAGCTATGCCACTTGGGGATAGCTCATTCATTTCTTTTACTTGCCAGACCGAGAGTGACCTACAGGGGGAAGACTTGGCAGTTTAGTGACCCTGGAGACACAGGCTGGTAGGCCGAGAAGACCAAACTCGAATTTCGAACACAACCATCTAAGCAGATGGAGTTGGAGAGTTCGGATTCAGAAGAGGACTAAGGATTGACTTTAATGTTATTCTAAAATGACTGCTCTTAACTAAGAATATATTTTTGCTATTTTGTTTTGCTCTGGAGAATGGGGTTTGGTGTTTTCTTTGGGAGATGAGGATTTACTGGATACAAGATAAGTATCACTTCCTATTATTCTTAGTGCATATATTACCGGTTACCTCTTTAATTTCCCAGACACGCCTGCTCATGTTTGAGAGTGGTACAATAAACATAATAGTTCTCCCTTAAAATGACATTGGTGCCTTGGTAAATGTTGCAGATTTTTTAATTTGTAATAGTGTGGAGGGGAAGAGAGGGAAATAAGGGCCTAATTTTTCTTTTATATCCAATTTTGTATTTAGGTATCATAGCACTACTGGTTAGTGTGTATATTTCCCTTTCATGTTCTCCCTATGGGCTCTGACCTATATCATGAAGTGGCTGGCATTACCTATGGGCATTTTAAGATTTATGTGGCAGAATTGTGCTTTTGCCCCCCCCCCGACTCCTACTGTATAAGATTGTGAGAGATCATACTGTTAATTCAACTGTATCTACAGACTTTCTTTATTCTCTTGCATGAGATTACTGCTGTATTGTTTGATATAAAAACAATAAACAGATAATACAAAAAAATGCAAATCAATATATGGAAATGTAACTGATATTGGGATCCCTTGTGTTTGGAAAATTTATAGCATTACTGTTGAAATGTATATAATTATAATTTGATATGACTGCAAAAAGCTTTTGGAAGCTAGAGGTTACCGGAGTTAAATTTTTAAGCCTTTTGAAAAAGCTGTGGAAATGGGGCCTCCTAGCTCATGCACACTATGTTCTTGCCTGCCTGAAACGAGAACAGAACACTTGCAAAAATAGGATGCTTGCTAAGAGTGGGGGGTTAAAAAGACTTATATAAGAGTTAAGCTGCAACTGCAAGAGAGATTAGGAGGACAAGGGACACAGAGACTGAAAGAAAACTTTATTTTCTCCTCTGTACAGAGTTATTATGAACAAGTTTATTCTTTTTATGATACTGCTAGTGTAAATTAATACTTTTTGGTGAATTCTACAACTGCTTCTGGTTTTCCTATGCTTCCTGACCTGTGCCTCGATGACAGATGGTATCAGACTAAGTGGGATTTAAGCCATGCATACTCTGAGACAGGAGTTTTCTGCATGGGTACTGGACCTAGTACCAGGGAAGCACAGGGGAAGGTATGGATTCTGCAGCAGCAAGTCCAGGAGTGGTTACCAGGAGAATGGCAGCCAAACTAGCAGAGACAGAAGTCCAGTCTGACATTGTACAGCCAGTGCAAGTTATGGAAAAAGAACAGACAGTGACAGAACCTAAAAGCCTGATGGACTTTTTCAAATGATGGGCTATACAACAAAAAGAGACATAGAAGCAGAAAGAAAAAGAGAGTCAATGTTTAGAAGTGCAGAGGAGAGAAGAGATGCAGCAACAGGAGCAGCAGATGATAGAAGAGATGCAGCGACAGGAGCAGCGCTGGCTGGATGCCTTGCAAGCTATCAAAAGCAGAGGCTCTGGCACAGAGTCAGACGAGCAACTTAAAAGCCATTCAGCTGACAACCTTTGAAAAGAGTTGCCACAGCCTGACAATAGCCAAAGCACCAGTGAACAATCAGACTGGTGCCCTAGCTGACAGGGAAAGCCCAAGTTGCCTACAGCAGTATGGACACTGCACAGTCAGAAAACTATGATATGGTGAAAAGCGAAATCCTGAAAAGGTGTGCCATCTCCGGAGAGACCTACAGGCGGAGATTTCAATCTCTGAGGTACAACTCGGTCACCAATCCTCAAGAAGCCTTCACCGACTCAGAGAACTCCTGAAAAAATGGCTCCAACCAGAGAGTAGGGAAAAGGCTGTTTCTTTGGCCGAGGACTACCGAATAGCCAGGCAGATGCCACAGCAGCAAGGTAACAACCTAGCACCGGTAAGACACTCTTTTTCCCATTTAAACTCCAAACCTGATAAGAACTCTGGTGGAGGTAACAAATATGTGCCCAAGGACATTATCTGCTATAACTGTAATAAGCCAGGCCATTTTGCAAGAAACTGCCATAGAAACATAGAGTTTGATGGCAGAAAAGGACCACTTGGCCCACCCAGTCTGCCCATTTCCCTACCTATTGGATAAGCTGCAGATTCTAGTTAAACAACAGCCTACTTCCTGCAACCCCCACTACAATTGCCTTATGTCTGTCCCATGCATGTTTGAATTCCCCACTGTTTTAGACCCCACAACCTCTCCAGGAAAGGCGGTTCCATGCGTCCACCACTCTCTCTGTGAAAAGAATTTCCTCACATTACCCCTGGCCGTCCCCCTCTAACTTTAAATTGTATCCTTGTTCTTACACATCTCTTTTTCTGAAAGATGCTACCCTCCTGGACTTTGTTGATTCCCTTGAGGTACTTAAAGGTTTCTATCATGTCCCCCCTGTCCCTCCTTTCATCAAGGGTATACATATTAAGCTCTCTCAGTCTCTCTTCATATGGTTTCTGATGTAGACCCTGCACCATTTTAGTTGCCTTCCTCTGGACTGGTTCCATCCTGTCTATGTCCTTGCGTAGATGAGGTCTCCAAAACTGCATGCAGTATTCCAGATGGAGTCTCACCAACTGTCTGTACAGAGGGATAACCACTTCTCTTTTTCTACTTGTGATGCCCCTCCCTATGCATCCCAGTATCCCCCTGGCTCTCCTTACTGACTTCTCACATTGCTTACCCACCTTTAGGTCATCTGATATGACTACACCCAGATCCCTTTCCATTATTGTTGTCGTTAGTACCTCCCCTGCTATTGTGTACTCTTCTCCTGGATTTTTATTTCCCAGGTGCATTACTTTGCACTTCTTTGCATTGAATCTAAGTTGCCATATGTCTGACCATTCCTCCAACCTTGCCAAGTCCCTTATCATCCTTTCCACCCCCCTTGTGTATCAACTCTGTTGCAGATCTTTGTGTCATCTACAAAGAGGCATATCTTTCCTTCCAGACCCTCTGCAATGTCACCTATAAAGACGTTAAAGAGGACTGGACCCAGTACTGAGCCCTGAGGTACTCCACTAGTAACCCCCCTTTCTTCAGAATGTGTTCCATTCACTATTACCTTCTGTGGCCTGTTGTGCAGCCAGTTTGCTACCCAGGCTACCACCCTGGGACCCACTCCCAGGCTGGCTAACTTGATTATTAATATTTTGTGGGGACTGTGTCAAATGCCTTGCTAAAGTCTAGGTAGGCCATATCCACAGCCCCTCCCTGGTCTTTTACTTTGGTCATCCAGTCAAAGAAATCGATTAGATTCGTCTGACATGACCTTCCTGCTGTGAATCCATGCTGCTTTGGGTCCTGTGCCCTGCTGGCCTCTAGGTACTGAACAGTTCTTTCTTTCAGAAGTGATTCCATCATTTTCCCCACCACTGAGGTCAAACTAACAGGTCTGTAGTTTCCTGCTTCTGCCTTGCTCCCACTTTTGTGAAGGGGAATCACATCTGCCCTCCTCCAGTCCTCAGGTACCACCCCATCTTCCCATGATTTGTTAAAAAGTGTGGTTAGTGGTGTCACTAGGTCCTCCCTTAGCTCTTTTAGAATTCTAGGGTGAATCCTGTCAGGCCCCATTGCTTTGTCCACCTTGAGTTTTAGGAGTTCTTTCAGGACTCTTTCTTCTGTAAATGGACTGGCGTCAACCCCCCTACCCAGAGTGCTTCTACTGTTTGGTTTAGGTAACTCCTCCTCTTCTTCTTTTGTTAATACTAAGCAAAAGTATTCATTCAGTATGTCTGCCTTTTCACTGTCTCCCTCTGCCCACCTCCCCCTCTCCTTTATTAATCTTCACTATCCCTCCCTTAACCTTTCTATGCTCCCTAATGTACCTATAAAAGGTTTTATCCCCCTTCTTAACTGAGTTGGCTGTCTTTTCCTCGGTTTGGGCCTTTGCTTTTCTGACTGTTTTCCCCACTTATTTCCGCTTTAATTGATACAGTTCACTTTTGTGCTCCGTCTGTGATTCCTTATACTTTTTGAATGCATCCTTTTTCTCTGTAACCTTCCCTGACACCTCTTTTGAGAACCATAGTGTTTTTTTATTCCGCTTTGTTTTCTTTATTTGTTTCACAGAAAGGCTTGTTGCCTCCATGATGGCAGTTTTGATTTTTCTCCATTGTTCTTCCACCCCCCTCCTTTCTGGCCACTTGCTAATGCATTCCTCAAGTATTCACCCATTATGCCAAAGTCAGCCCTTCCAGTCCATTATCCTTGTCTTTGTATGGCTTGTCTCCATGGTTGTGTTTATTGTGAAGCACACTGTGCAGTGGTTGCTTGTTCATAGATGTCTACTGACTTCTAAATTTGTGATCCTCTCTCCATTTGAGAGTACCAGGTCTAATATTGCTCCATCCCGAGTGGGTTCCACCACTAGCTGTCTAAGGCATGCCCCCTGTAGGGTATCGAGAATGACCCTGCTCTTGGATGTGGCTGCAGTCAAGGTACATGTAACTTAGGAAAGGAGAATGTCACTGGAGCAGATTTGTCCTTGGCAAATTGGGGCAAGTAGTTAACAGATGTGAAGGTGGGGAATGGACTCATTGATTCGGGAAGCAGACAGGTGCTAGTGCATGTTAAAGTGCTGGGAAAACACTGTGCAAAAGGACCAGGTACTGGTGTCATCTGCATCCATGGGGACATGCTATACTATCCCACCACCCAAGTAACTCTAACCGTTAAGAGCTTGTCACACCAAATGAAAATGAGGGTAGTACCTAAGTTACCTGTACCTTGATTATTGGAAATGACTTCCCAGGATTTACTGAGTTAATCAAAGAGGGAGTAAATCCTGATGTTTCAGCAGCTGTGGTGACAAGAGGTCAGGCAAAGAAAATGTCAGAAGGTGGGGACACTATTCCTTTCAGTGATTTTGATTCGGACTTGTTTGAGCACAGTCCAAGATCCGGAAATCCAAGAAAGAAAGTCGATACCTGAAGAAACTGTGGCAGCTAATGACTGATGGATATAAAGTGTTAAAATATGAAAATGCTGAAACTAAATTAACTGATTGTGATTTTCTTTCAGAGCAAGCTAACAATGTTTCTCTCCAGGGTTATTTCAAGCAGCTGGGGGTAAAACCAAAACATGGCGGACCAATGTTTAAAAAATGTAATGGGTTACTATACAGAGTTTGGGTTAAACCTCAGACACAGGAACAGACAGAACAATTGGTTATACCACAGAAGTATAGAACAGAGTTGTTACAGACAGCACATGATAATCCTATGGCTGGTCACTCAGGGAGGGATCGCACACTTGCCAGATTGCTGTATATATTTTACAGGCCTGGAATTTATGAAGATGTTGCTACCTATTGTAATTCCTGTGCTGAGTGTCAGAAAGTAGCCCCACTCACTAGAAGAGACATGGTGACTCTGGTTACCCTACCTTTCATAGAAGTGCCTTTTGAGAGAATTGCAATGGATGTGGTTGGTCCTTTAGACAAAAGTAAAAAGGGTAATAGATTTATCCTGGTAGTATGTGACTATGCTGCTCGATACCCAGAAGCAGTTCCAACCCTAAAACACATGTTGAAAAGGTTTGTAAAAGGGGAAGGGAAAGACTGGGACCAATACTTGCCTTACGTTCTTTTTGCTTTCAGAGAATTGCCACAGGCATCAACAGGGTTTTCACCATTTGGAATGATGTATAGTAGGCAGCCAAGAGGGCCACTGGATGTAATAAAAGAAACATGGGAAGATAACCACACTCAGAAACAATCTTTAACATCTTATATGTGTTCCCTAAGAAAGAAGCTGGCAAAATATGTGGAAATTGCTCACAGTAATCAGGAAGAGGCCCCAAATCAACAGAAGGTATATTATGCCATGGGGTAAAAGAAAACGTTTTTGAGCCGGGTGAAAAGGTTTTGCTACTGTTAACCACAACAAAATAAACTGTTAATAAAGTGTCAAGGGCCTTATAAGGTTCTTAGAGGTACTGGCACTGTTAACTATGAGATTGAGACCCCTGACAGGAAAAATCCTACTGAGATATACTATGCTAACCTCCTCAAGAAATGGATTGAAAAAAATGCCAAAAGCTGCTTTGCTGGTTTTACCAGAAACTGATAAGGAAGATATTGATGTAGAGTATGATAGTCTGGAACAAACTGTAAATGCTGATGCTGTAAAGGTGAGCATTTCCTTAACCTCAGAACAAACTGCAGACATTCATAATGTGCTAAAGACATTTAACAGTACTTTTACCACGGTACCAGGCTGAGCAAAAGGGGTCAAGCACGTCATAGTGACAAGGAATGCTCGTTCTATTTGGCAAAAGACATCCAGGTTGCCAGAGCGCTTAACAGCTGACGTGGTTAAGGAAATACAAAAAAAATGAAAGAATTGGGTATCAGAGAGGAGTTCTTGGTTATCTCCCATGGTAACTGTAAACGAAAAAGAAGGGGGTGTTAGAATCTGCCTTGATTTCAGGAAGCTTAATCAAGTATCAGAATTTGACAGTTCTTCCTGGACATAAAGTCTCCACCACTCATTCACGCTAATGGGAGTTTGCCGGAGGTGCTAGGACCCAGCGGGAGCAAACTTTTTTCAAGAGGTTCGGCGCCAGAGATGGAGCTAGGATGAAGTGGCGCCACAAGCCTCGGCTTGTGTGGTAAAGACCATCTTTGCGCCGACCCTCCAACCGCCTCAGTTCCTTTTTTTCCCCACCGTCGAGAGCGCTACCAGTGACGATGTCGCTCACCCACCGGGAGTCAAACTTCACTAGCAGAAATAGTTCAGTTTATTTTGTAGTTTTATTTTGAATTAACGATTGTATTCTATATATTTTAATTATACATCAAGAAGTCTTCAGCCCTCCATTGACAGAGTCGACCATGAGTGGGTCAGGTGATGGTAGGGAGACTTCATATGAAAGCTGTTCAGTCATCCGGGCCGGGTCCAATCCGCCGCCCTCCCGGGGGGGGGGGTCCAACAATGGATGGTCCAATGCCCAGAGGGATGGGCGGTCCCCCCAAAAGCATAAAAGGAAATGGTCCCATTCTCAGTGCCATTCAGCCTTGAGTTCCTCTTCAATGCATAGGTCAAAGAGAAAAAGGCATCACTCGAGGTCACCCTGTGGTATGTCTGCACACAGACTGTCAATTGTTGGGCCAGTCACCGGTCTCCACTTCTGTTGGAGTCACCGGCCTCTGTCTCTGATGGCTGTCCTCTTTGACATCTGCGCCCCTCTACGCCTTTCCAGGGAGCTTCCGATGAGCAGTTTCACTAGTGGGCTGCTCCAATGGAGCAATGGACTCGGAGGTTGGTCCAGTTGCCCGAGCCGGTCACTCCAACGCCGGGGCCTTCAGCCCATTCGGATCTGGGGGGACAGGTAGGGCGGTTGGGCCTTCCTAGTCACGCAGCACCTTCTTCGGTGCCATCGACTCCATGCTCCGGTGTTTATCCCCCTCACATAACTGCAGCGCAGGGGTCCATACCGATGCCTCTGTCTCCTGCCATTTTTCCCTCTTTTTGTCAAATCGCAGTTTTTTTTTACCTCTGGGACACTCTCGTCACAATCAGTGGTGCCGCAAGCTCATTCGGTGCTGCAGGCTCTGTCAGCACTGAGCACAGCACTGGGAGTTCTGTCAGTACCATGTGCAGCACCACAGGCCGTGTCGGCACCGAGCACAGCTCTAGGGGCTCTGTCGGTGCCTTTCGCAGCATCAGGTGGCCTGTTGGCACCATGTGTGCTGTCGGCGCTGTTCATGGCACCATGTGGGCTGTCGGTGCCATATGGGGTGCCACTTCAGCAGGTGCCTCCCTCCTTTTTCTCGGCACCAGGGGCTAGCACGGCACCGACTGGCCTTCGGGGTCGACTCCGATTCTTTCCTCTTCTGTTCTTCCTCCTAATTTTCACTCCTTTCCTGTCTGTGCAGTCCCTCCTGGACTTTCAGGAGATGATTTTGAGCCTGACCCAGATCTTCATCTGGGTGATGATGTTGATGATACTGCCTTCAGAGCAGGAATCAATCCTTTTGCAGAGCCTGTGGTGGAAGACCTATCCTTTAAGTCTCTGCTCAAAAATATAAACTCTACCCTTTCTCTCCAAGCTTCCAAGATTGATCCTGGGAAGCTTTTACGACTCCAATATCTTCATGTCCCGGAGATCCCTATGGATTTAACCCCTCCAGTATAGCCCTCTTTTGAGACTGTCTCTCAGATGGTGTGGCAGAATCCAGCTCTCATTCCTTCCGTGGCTAAGTCCATCGATAGGAGTATGCCCCTCCCAAGGGTCGTCCTATTTTGGCCTCACAGGCCTTTGCTGATGCCATTGTGTTCTTAGCAGAGAATAAGGCCATCCTTCCTCAAGGATCTATGGCCCAACCAATAAACAAAGAATCTCGTAAGATAGACACCTGAGGTACGAGAGTCTTTACTGCCTCAACCCTGGGCATGCACAGTGGCAGCTACCAGGGCTATTTTTCTCAATATGAGTGTGTACTTTAGCATTCCCTCAAAGAGATAGTGGAAGCTTTACCCGAATTGGAAGCTAGCTCAGGGTTGCTTCACACCATAACTAGGGGTATCGAATCCAATAACCAACAGGTTAAAGCTGCAACGGATGCCTTCGATACCGCCTCCTGGGTGGCGGCTGGCATCTGCACCCACCTCCACTCTTGGCTGCATACTTTGGGCTTCACGAATGATGCCCAGCAGCGAGTTATGGCTTTTCCCTTTGATGGTATGTATCTGTTCAGGCCTCAGGTGGAGCAAGCACTGGAGGCCATGCAGAAAACCAGGTCGGCTATTAAGATAGCCAGACCTACACCCACTCCCTCCAGAGGAGGTGTAAACAAGCATCAGTTTCACAACCATCAGTCCTTTCGTGGCAAAGGTGGGGGAGATTTTAATAGAAACCACAACCCTCAACCACAGAAGAAAGTGCAACAGAAGGCACAAGGCCTCAAAGCACCCAGTGCCATCTTCTGAGTTTCTGGCCCAAGTCCCACCTCAGCTGTCCAAGGGGGACTCCTCCTCAGCAGTGGGCTGTTAGCGGTTCAGTCAGACCTTCTTGCTTCCGAGGTACAAGGCCTTCTGAAAAACAGGGCAGTAGAAGTAGTTCCTCTGGATCAACGAAACACTAGTTTCTACTCCCATTACTTTCGGGTTCCAAAGAAAACTGGCGGCATGCGCTCAATTCTGGATCTCAGAAAACTAAATAAGTTCCTTCACAAAGAAAAGTTCAGGATGATTTACATAGAAACATAGACTTTGACGGGAGATAAGGACTGCTTGACCCACCTAGTCTGCCCATTTCCCTACCTACATGATAAGCTGCAGATCCTATTTAGCCAACAGCCTATTTTTTCCTACCCCCCACAAAAATTGCCTTATGTCTGTCCCTTGCATTCTTGAATTCTCCCACAGTTTTAGACCCTATAACCTCCTCAGGAAGGCTGTCCCATGCGTTCACTACCCACTGTGTGAAAAAATACTTCCTCACATTGCCCCTGAGCCATCCCCCAATTATCTTCAAATTGTGTCCCATTGTTTTTGCACAACTCTTTTTCTGAAAGATACTACCCTCTTGAACTTTGTTGATTCCACTGAGGTACTTAAAAGTTTCTATCATGTCCCCCATATCCCTCCTTTCCTCAAAGGTATACATATTAAGCTCCTTTAATCTCTCCTCATATGGCTTCTCTTGCAGACCCTGCACCATTTTAGTTGCCCTCCTCTGGACTGCCTCCATCCTATGTCCTTGTGGAGATGGGGTCTTCAGAACTGGATGCAGTACTTCTGATGGTGGTCTCACCAATGGGGTACCCTACTACCTTTGCTTCATCAACACGATTGGCTAGCCTCCCTGGACATGCAGGATGCCTACCAACATATTCTCATACACCCAAACCACCACAAATACCTAAGCTTCGTGGCATTGGGTCAGCACTATCAGTTCAGAGTCCTGCCCTTTGGGCTATCCTCGGTGCCTTGAGTTTTTACAATATACAAGTTAGCCAGCCTGGGAGTGGGTCCCAAGATGATAGCCTGGGTAAAGAATTGGCTGGAGAATAGGATACAGAGGGTAATAGTAAATGGAGTCCACTCTGAAGAAAGGGGGGTTACTAGTGGGGTACTGCAGGGATCAGTATTAGGACCGGTCCTCTTCAATGTCTTTATAAGTGACATTGCAGAGGGACTGGAAGGAAAAGTATGTCTCTTTGCAGATGACACAAAGATCTTCAACAGAGTTGATGCACAAGGTGGGGTGGAAAGGATGAGAGGGACTTGGCAAGGTTAGAGGAATGGTCAAATGTATAGCAGCTTAGATTCAGTGCTAAGAAGTGCAAGGTAATGCACCTGGGAAACAACCCAGGGAAGAGTACACAATGGGGGGTGAGACGTAACAACAACAAAAATGGAAGGGACCTGGGGTAGTCATATCAGATGACTTAAAGGTGGGCAAGCAATGTGAGAGGGGCAGTAAGGAGGGCTGGGGGGATACTGGGATGCATAGGGAGAGGCATCACCAGTAGAAAACAGGAAGTTGTTATCCCTCTGTATAGACAGCTGGTGAGACCCCATCTGGAGTACTGTGTGCAGTTCTGGAGACCCAATCTCGCAAAGGACATAGACAAGATGGAAGCTGTCCAGAGGAGGGCAACTAAAATGGTGCAGGGTCTGCACCAGAAGGCATATGAAGAGAGACTAAAGGAGCTTAATATGTATAGCCTCGAGGAAAGGAGGGAGAGGGGGGACATGATAGAAACTTTCAAGTACCTCAAGGGAATCAACAAAGTCCAAGAGGGTAGCATCTTTCAAAAAAAGAGGTGTGCAAGAACAAGGGGGCACAATTTGAAGATGGGGCGGCTCAGATGTAATGTAAGGAAGTATTTTTCACAGAGAGTTGTGGATGCATGGAACGGCCTTCCAGAGGAGGTTGTGGAGTCAAAAACAGTGGTTGAATTCAAGCATGCATGGGCCAGTCATAAGGCAATTCTAGGGGGTGGGGGTAGAAAGAAGTAGGCTGCTGGTTAACTAGGATCTGCAGCTTATCCATTAGGTAGGGAAATGGGCAGACTGGGTGGGCCAAGTGGTCCTTATCTGCTGTCAAATTCTATGTTTCTAAAGTGTTGTGCAATTCTCGCAGTGCACCTCAGGAAAATAGGAATACAAGTGTTTCCATATCTGGACAACTGGCTCCTAGAAGGTCCCTCCAGGCAACAGACTCTAGAGGCCGTGGCCACGGCCTCAGACTTCCTCACAACCATGGGAGTTCTGCTGAATCTCAACTAGTCGCAGATGCAGCCCTCCCAGAAGCTCCTCTTTATAGGAACACTTCTGGACACCTCCTGTGTGAAGGTTTTTCTTCCAGAGGACAGAAGGAGTGATATCCTACAGATGGACCGATACATCAGAGAACGCAGCTTGGTTCGCGCCATCTTGATGCAACGGATGCTGGGCCTCATGGCATCCTCGGTGTTCACTGTACTCTTAGCTCGTCTACACATGAGAACCTCCCAGTGGATGCTCAGTACTCAGTGGTCCCCAACTGCTTGCCCTCAGTCCTTTCTCATCAAGGTGACGGAACCTCTGAAGAGGTCACTCACCTGGTGGTCCCAGGAGGACAATTTTCTGGAAGGATATCCCCTTGCCCCTCTGGATCATCAGATCTCAATTACCACGGACGCATCCCTGATGGGTTGGGGAGCCCACTGTCAGGATCTCCAGACTCAGGGTACGTGGACTGAGGATGAGTCCCAACTCCACATAAACGTCCTGTAAATGAGAGACATCCTCTATGCAGTCCAAGCTTTGAAGGACATACTCTGTTACAAAAACATTCTCCTTCAAATGCAGTGATGTACTACATCAACAAACAGGGCAGCGCACACTCTTACCCTTTATGCAGGGAAGTGATGAGAGTGTGGGAGTGGTGCCTGGAACACAAGGTTTTGATTTAGGCGGTTTACCTGCCAGGAGTACAAAACGAGCTGGCAGACTGTTTCAGCAGAACCGAGACGGATCCTCATGAGTGGTCTCTCGACTCAACCGTCGTTCAGTTACACTTCAAAGAATGGGTAATTCCAGGCCTGGACCTTTTTGCATCTCCATTTAACACAAAACTGCCTCTCTTCTGCTGCAGAAATCCAGAACATGGCATTGTTTGTCAGGATGCGTTCAGGCTACGGTGGACAAGACGCTTTCTGGACACCTTTCTGCCCCTTCCTCTAATTTAGAGGGTGCTTCTCAAATTGGAGTCTCAGGGGGGCAGAATGATTCTCATTGCCCCATTCTGGCCTTGGCAAATATGGTTTCTCAACAGTCTATCGGAAACTCCCCCAAAGATGCTTCCTGTTCAGATGAACCTTCTGACCCAGGGTCCCGTGGTCCATCCCAACCTGAGGTCACTTCAGCTTCATGCTTGGCTCCTGAAGAGATAGAGGTGAATAGGTTCAATGTCTCTCATAGAGTTTCCGATATCCTTTTGGCTGCGTGCATGCCAGCCACTAGAAAAACCTATACAGCCAAATGGAAGCGTTTCTCTATCTGGTGTGCAAAATCCTCTTGGAATCCTTCTTCCTGCCCACCTAATAAAGTCTTGGAGTACCTCTTAGACCTCTCAAATACAGGTCTGCAGTACTCTACAGTTAAAGTTCATCTGTGTGCCATTTCAGCGTATCATGAGCCGGTACTTTCCATGTCACTTGCTCAGTTGCCTGTGGTTAAAAAGTTTCTTAGGGGTATTCTGCATACTAGACCTCCTATCAGATGCCCAGTCACAGCCTGGGACATTAATCTTGTGCTAGACATTCTCACTCATAAACCTTTCGAGCCTCTAGCTACTTGTAAATTGAAGTTCCTCACTTGGAAAACGGCCTTCCTGGTGGCCATCACCTCAGCCCGTAGAGTTTCTGAAGTACATGCATTGGTCACTGACCCTCCATACACTGTATTTCACAGGGACAAAGTGGTTCTTAGGACTCATCCTAAGTTTCTCCCTAAGGTTGTCTCAGAGTTCCATCTAAACCAACCTTTAGTTCTTCCTACCTACTTTGCAGACTTCCAGAATGAAGGGGGGAGCATACCCTTCATTCACTGGATGTTAAGAGAGCATTGTGGTTCTATCTAGATAGAACAAAAGAAATTCGAAAAGCTCAGCAACTATTTGTTTCCTTCAGCGAGACCTGCCTGGGTCAACCTGTCGCTATCAGATGTATTTCAGCATGGCTGGTGGCTTGCCTTCACCACTACTATTCTATGGCACAGGTCAAGCTTGAAGGCAGAGTGTGCGCTCACTCTACCAGAGCAGTCACGGCATCTCTGGAAGAAATCCGCAACGTACCCATCGCAGATATTTGCAATGCGGACACTTGGAGCTCCATGCATACTTTTGTTAAGCACTATGCCTTGGATGTCCATGCCAGACAGCGTCTGTCATTTGGCAGGACAATTTTTTAATTGACTTCTGTCCTAAGCACGTGAGCTCCTTATCTCCTGCCGCCCATCTCGGGGGATTATTTAGCTCGGTACTTTCCCATTAGTGTGAATGAGTGGTGGAGACTTTATGTCCAGGAAGATATGGAAATTACATACCTGCCGTAATTTTTGATCTTCTTGGACGAAGTCTCCACCACTCATTCACACGCCCACCCACCATCTCCCGGGCTTACCTCTCTGTTTTTGGTCTTCACTCCTTCAATGGCTGGGTGTGAAGACTTTATTGTTGACCCTTCTTACACGGGTCATTCAGACTATCTTATGTCTGATTTTTAGGTTAGTCCTTCTAGGTTAGTTACGCTGCACCTCCTTGGGGAAAAAACATACTGAGGCGCTTGGAGGGTCGACGCCGAGATGGTCTTTACCACACGAGTCGAGTCTCACAGTGCTGCTTCATTGCAGCTTCATCTCTGGCGCCGGCCCTCTTGAAAAAAAAGTTTGCTCCCACTGGGTCCTAGTGCCTCCAGCGAACTCCCATTAGTGTGAATGAGTGGTGGAGACTTCGTCCAAGAAGATCAAGAATTACGGTAGGTACATCATTTCCATTTATTCTTTGCCCAGAATAGATGATTTGGTGGACAAACTGGGGAGTGCAAAGTATATCAGTACCCTCGATCTCACCAAAAGTTACTGGCAAATACCTTTAGCTAAAGAATCCAGGGATAAAATTGTATTTGCCACCCCTATAGGATACTGTCAGTTCATCACCATGCCATTTGAGTTACATGGTGTGCCAGCTACATTCCAATGGTACATGGATGTCATTTTATCCCCTTACACTGGTTATTGTGCTGCATAACTGGATGATGTTGTGGTGTACAGTCCAGACTGGAAAAGCCACCTGGAACACCTACGAGCAGTTGTCCAAGCTATCAAAAATGCAGGTTTGACTATTAATCCTACCAAATGTGCATTGGATATGCAGGAAACCAGATATTTGGGCTATGTGTTGGGAAATGGAGATGTTAAGCCAGAGGTTTCTAAAAGAGAAGCTGTAGCTAACAGCCCTGTCCCTAAAACAAACATGGCAGATCATTTTTATGACTTGCTGGTTATTATCGGAGATTTGTTTCCAACTTTGCTGAATTAGCTACTCCCCTCACTGAAATAATGAAAAAACAGTACCCAAGTAATGTGAAATGGACCCCAATGTGTAATGAAGCTTTTCAAGGCTGCGTTATGTTCAGCTTCTGTTTTAAGAAGCCCAGACTTTGAGAAACCATTTTTGCTACAAACAGATGCATCAGAGGTGGGCCTAGGTGTAGTACTGAGTCAAAATATAGATGGGACAGGCCCGGTGGTGCTGAGGGTTGAGGCACTGGACATCACACCTCGCGCTACGCCGGCGGCCTGGGTTCGGGAACGAGCCAGGGTCAGCAGGGGAGGACTAGGATTGAACATTGGGAGACAGCTCTCCTAGTCCTGGGGAGGGCTGGGAATACACACCACGCTGCGGTGACACCTGGGACACCCAGGGCGCAGCCGTGCTGGTGTGACTGGGGGAGCAGCGGGCAACGCAGAGCAAAGCTGTGCGAGACGCCAGCTTGCATCAGCCTGCACTCCCAGTAGGGAGGGAAAAAAGTGGAAATGGCTGGGCACGACCATGCAACCTGATAGACGTGCCCTGCATCGCCAGGAGGACTCACGTGGAATCACACCGGGGAGGTCTGGAGCTGGTCTGGCTGGATAGGGTATGAGAAGACCCTCCAGCGGATCAACGATGGCTATGCCTGATTCCCCATCATGTGAGTGAGCCTGGTGCTCTCCTGGCGGGCAGGGCCAGGGGCTGGATGCCCACGCCGGTAGTCGCCGCAGCAGGTGGATAAATAAGAATAAAAAAAAAATATATATATATATATATATATATATATATATATATAGATGGGACAGAACATCCTATTCTGTACATAAGGAGGAAGTTGCATGACAGAGAGAAATGGTACTCCACTATTGAAAAGGAATGTCTAGCAGCAAAGTGGGCCATGGAATCCCTTAAGTTTTATTTGCTAGGAACTGACTTTGTTCTTGTAACAGATCACAATCCTCTCTGTTGGCTTCACCAAATGAAAGATAAAAAATCCAGAATCACAAGGTGGTACCTGGCACTACAGCCACTTAAATTCACTGTGATACACAAATCTGATAAAGAGAATAGCAATGCTGATTTTCTGTCAAGATATGGATCAGGAATTGAGGGTTCTGAAGGTTGAAAAACAAATAAATGAGTTTGAACTTTACTGTTTGTTGTACTGTTATAGAACAACAGATAATGTACATGTGCTTAATTTCTGAAAGCAGCAAATGTTAGAGAATGAATAAAAAGTTTTGGAAACCTGTTTGATAAAAACAGGTTCCCTCTTAAAGAGGGGAGTGTATGTGACATGGTGGAATAGGACCCTGTCCCATTTGTTATGGAGAAAGTGTTTAAATGCAAGGATCTGTCTTTCTCTGTCTGGTTGCGCAACCAAATATTCCTGTGAGACTTCGGGCATGATCAACCCAACAGGCTCGCAGTTCTTTGCCTCTCACTGTGTCTCAGTGTTCCCTTGCTGTCTTTTTTCCTCCCTTGCATATCTGCTAATATCAAAAATATATGCAAATCAATATATGGAAATGTAACTGATATTGGGATTACTTGTGTTTGAAAAATATATAGCATTACTGTTGAAATGTATATAATTATAATTTGAGATGACTGCAAAAAGCTGTTGGAAGCTAGAGGTTACCAGAGTTCAGTTTTTAGGCCTTTTGCAAAAGCTGTGGAAATAGGGCCTCTCAGCTCAGGCACACTGTGTTCTTGCCTGCCTGATACAAGAACAGAACACTTACAAAAATAGGATGCTTGCTAAGAGTGGGGCTTGAAAAGACTCATATAAGAGCTAAGCTGCAACTGCAAGAGAGATTAGGAGAACAAGGGACACAGAGACTGAAAAAAAAAACTTTTATTTTCTCCTCTGTACATAGCTATTATGAACAAGTTTATTCTATTTATGATACTGCTAGTGTGAATAAATAATTTTTGGTGAATTCTACAATTGCTCCTGGTTTTCCTATGCTTCCTGACCTGTGCCTCGATGACATGCCCCATATTTTATTTATTTATTGAAATGTTTTACCAGGAAGGGCACACTGAACAACAAGTTGCTCTTCTCATGGTGCGTCCTAGGGGAGAGAGTATCAGGGAGATCATACATATATACATATATCCAACCAGAGATAATACATATTACAGGGATACATGGCAGCGTTAAACAGAGCTGACAATTATAGAAGGTAATGTACATTATAAGTGCAGTCATGAAATTATATATTAACAAACTCAAAGGAACAGATAAGTGCAGCCTTATATTGTCCAACTTTGTCTGAAGGGAGAAAAAGACATTGAGCCAGCTAGCAGGTGAACAGAGCAGGGTAAGGTAATGGGAAGGGGTAAATTAGTTGCAGGTACAATTTACCGAGAAGTTGTTTTGTAGGGCTAGAGCGATGGAGTAGGGGGAAGATGAGTGGCAAATCTGGGGAGGAAGGGCATTCCATCGTTTAGGGAAGTGATGTGAGAAGGCCATCTTGCCTATAGTGGTAGCGCGATGAGGAACTTCCATTAAACAAGAGTTATCATAAGATCTAAGGGAATGGGCAGGAGGGGACAGGATGGATAGTAAGGAATTAAGATATGGGGGGAGCGTTTCAAACCAAAATTTAGACATGAATTTAGTGCAATGGAGGTGGTGGTGATTTTGTAGTGAGGAGAAAGCCAGGGAGTGTTGGCTATTACAGTGATGGGTGAGAGAGGGGGAGTCCAGAGCAAAGCAACAGAAGGAGTTAAAAAGGATATCCAGGACTTCCAGTGACATCACCGAACCGAACGGCGGCTTAGCCTTAAGCTCCGCGGCGGTGGTGCAAGTAATCATAGTTAATCCAGTGTTTACAGACATTCAAAATAAATCTTCTCTAAGCCTGCGGTAAGAGGAATGAGCCAAGCAATGAACTTGCGGGGCAGGAGTGCTAAAAAAACCTCAAAATAGGCACCAATCCAGATCAGATCGCAGCCCAGGTGTACCAATGTCCAGGGCCTCAGAGTCAGCAGCAGGGTCCGAAAGGGAGGAAGATGAGGAGACAATTTCAAGGGGAAGCTGTATAGATGGTAGGGCAATAGCACATATTGTGAAAATGCTCCAGCAGATCGACAGCAACGTTAAAGACATCAAGCAAGATTTGAAGCACTTAGAAAGAAGAACGCAGGAGCTAGAGTCAGGCCTAAAGGAGCTCCGCAAGGATTCAGTGCGACTCAGCAGGGCAGTGATTTATCTGGCCAAAAGGGAAAGAGAGCTAACTGCCAGGGCCGAAGATGTGGAAGCAAGAGGGAGGAGAAAAAATATCAGAATTTACGGATTCCCGAAGGGAGCGGAACAGGACAATCCGGTTGAGTTAATTAAATCATGGCTTCACCAAGAGTTAGATATCCTGTTACGGAGCCTATAGAGCTGAAAGAGTACACCGCACCGCCCTAAGCCGAAAAGTGATGCCCCGCGCTCAATTTGGTTAAATTCTCCCGTACCCAGTTAAAGAGTGGTGTAAGCGCAAGCGTAAGTAAAGCGAGACCTGAATTTGGATGGAAAGCGGGTATATTTGGACCATGATTTCCCTCCAACTACTATGCAAAGGAGGAAAAGAGTCCTTACAGTAATTAAACAACTGAGGGAGAAGCAAATAAAAGCGTTTTTTAGATACCCGGTCAAACTGCTAATACACTGGTCTACAAGTAGTAAGCTGTATGATACCCTGCTGCAAGCGAAAAAGCCGCTCCAGATGGCGGGGATTGAACTCCCGGACCTGCGGTCTGAAGTTTTGGAGCTGACGCTGCTACATCTGAACTGGTCGACAACAAGTAAGGGGGCTGGAATAAAAGAAATTCTTAAGGCCAAGGGCCCAGATGATCAGCTCTGCAAAGATTTATGTCATTTAGGGAAGGGCCTGCATCTCAAGAAAGTGAGTTGACGTGGACTGGGTTTGTTCTTCCGGCTTGCCCTTCTGCCTATTCCTTGCGAGTAGGCTGACCCTGGTACTATATCTGTACTATATCTGGATATTATTAAGTTTGCTACATAGACTGCGGAGCCTCAAGCTCTTTGCCTTTGGGAAATCGTGATAAAATAATTCTGACGAAGCGTTGATGATTGGTGAGAAAGGAGAATAAAAGGATTTTATGAGGACTGGGGCTTGTCTATCCGTAAGGGCCGGGGGACGGTTATGGTCCCGACATAACTCGGGTTGGTGCCTAAGACGTGTGTAGATTGGCCCAAGATTCGGGACTTCATTCACTTACTGTACAAGTCAATACAGGCGCAGAGAACCGTGGAATCTTTTAAGCGGGATTTTAAGACTTTTTTGTGGAGCAAGGCTTTCGTGGATTGATGCTGCTGTGAATGCTGATTTTATATGTATATTTTTTGATTTTATGATTCATCTGTACAGCGCCTTGGTGCTTGAAAGGTGTTAAATAAATAAAGCTTTATTATTTATTATTATAAACTGTGTTATGTAGTGGAAGGGGGTGGGATTCCTGCCTGGCTGCATGGGTGATGCCTTAATTGGTTGGCTGTCTCGTAGGTAACACACCCTGCAACATGCTGGACGGGTGCCCCCTTCCTTCCCTCTCTACCTCTAGTTTTCCCTGCCCTTCCTCCCTCCCTCCCCTTTTTTTTTCTTTCCCTTTTCCTTCTTTCTCTTTCTTGTTTAAAGATGGATTCAAACACCGGTTTAAGTGGCTACCTGGTGGGGTGGGACCGGGGGCGCCCTCTCGCGCTCCTGTCAACCTACTAGCTCTACTTGTTACAGAAACTGCGCCACCAACTCCAAGGAAGCTAATTCAGGGGAATGGTATCCCTGCGGAGGTCGGCCACTAATGGTTCACATCCTTGGTTTTCCGTGGACCTTGCCGACTTATACATAGGATTAGAATCTTCCTGCTGAAGTGCACCCCGGGAGATCACCCTCCTTACTTCCCTTAACCAGGGGGCTGAGGGCGACACAGTAGTCCGGGCTCCCAGGCGGAGGGAGCTTCTCGCTGAGAGTAGTCCGAGTGGACTGAATTGTATATAGTTTGTTTACGGTTCCTCTTGGTTTTGGAGGGAGATGTTTATGTGTATATAGTTTTGTGGGGACGTTCAGGATGGGAGGGTGTGGGTGGGTGGGGCTTTGGGTGAGGGGTGGGGACCCCTGGTGAGAGTTCTATGGGGGGGGTCTGTGCGTTGCCCTCCAGGGCAAAGGGATCAGGGGCAGGTTCGTCAGGCAATGGGGTATGCGGAGATTAGGGAGTCCAACAGAAGGTGTAATATGGGGACCCTAAAACTGGTTACCTATAATGTTAAGGGGTTGGGTTCCCCAGCAAAGAGACATAGTATACTAAAAGACTTAGCGAAAGTACATTGTGATATTGGTCTCTTGCAGGAAACTCACCTCTCAATGGCAGAACACAAAAAATTGCGTCATCTGTGGGTGGGAGAGGTTTTTGTGTCATCCCATAAAAATCCAAAGAAGGCTGGGGTAGCCATTTTGGTGCACAGGGGACTGGGATTTACACCCTTAAATTTACTCTCAGACGAGGAAGGCAGAATGGTGGTCCTGTCTAGAAAAATTGCGGAGAAGGTGGTTCATATCGTCAACATTTATGCCCCCATGCCTGTTAATCCGGAGTTTTTTAGGTACATATTTGGGGTGGTGGCTACGCTCCCAGAGGGCTACCTAATTATGGGAGGAGATTGGAACTGTGTTGAAGATGCTAGGTTGGATAGATCCAGAAGTCAAGGGAGTGGGGAAAAAGGTGCGGGACCCAGGACCCTATCACATCCCTGGACGGAGTTGGGACTGGTGGATACGTAGAGAGAGGTGTACCCCTCCAGTAGGTACTTCACCTTTTATTCCCACCCGCAGGACTCGTATTCAAGATTAGACAGATTTTATTTGCCCAAAACTAAGATAGTCTCTATTCTAGATCAGCAGATGTACCTTATCTACCTATCGGATCATGCTAAAGTCAGCCTATCCGTATCCCTTGGAGGTAAATATAAACAATCTCTGTGGCGTTTTAGTGCAGGACTCCTTGGAGACAAAGGGTTTGTCTCCAAGATAAAAGAGGTCATAGCAAATTATCTCAGGGAAAATACGGGGTCGGTGTCAAAGGGGAAGTACCTCTGGGATGGATTAAAAGCGGTAGTGAGAGGTGAAATAATCTCATACTCAACGCAACTAAAAAAGATTAGGCAACAGAAACAAGAGGGTTTGGAGCAAAAAATTAGAGAACTAGAAGAGGTTCACAAGAAAGGAGGGTCACATAGCATACTTAGGGAGCTCCAGGAGGCTAGGGAACAGCTACAACACCTCCTCTTGTTAAAAACCAAAAATGTTCTCAGGTTTACTGCACAGAAATACTATAGTGGGGGCAACAGAGCGGGCAGGCTATTCGCCTTCAGGTTAAAGAAACAAGAGGCTGACAGGTTCATCTCTGGGGTTCAGGATCCTAGGGAACCTGGGAAAACAGGTATTGGATGCCTCCCAAATTGCGGAATGCTTCAGGAAATTTAATGAAGATTCGTATAAGTTTGAGACGGGGACAACCCACTCCGACAAAATTAAACAGTTCCTTGGAGGCCTTAGACTGCCCAAGCTCTCCCCTGACCTCGAAAAAGAACTTGATAGACCATTCTCACTATTGGAGTTAAGAGAAGTAATTAAGCATCTCAAACATAATAAAGCCCCGGGCCCGGACGGCTTCATAGCTGAGTTTTACCAGAAGTTCAGCGACCAGATATCTCCACTACTTCTGGAGATCTGCAATGGGGCCCATATTCCCTCAGATGCCCCAGATACCTGGACACAAGCCCTTATATCTGTTATCCCGAAGCCAGACAAGGATACGTCCTTGTGTGGCAGTTATCGCCCTATTTCACTGTTAAATTTAGATGCCAAGATTTTTGAGAGAATGATAGCAAACAGACTTCAGATGGTGGTAACACAGTTGATCCATCTGGACCAGTCTGAGTTCATGCCAGGTAGGCATCTCCATGATAACATCAGACATTTGATTACAGTAATGGCACACGTCCAGTCCCCTCGGGGCAAACAGCAGGCGGTAGCGATTGTGTTAGATGCTAAAAAGGCATTTGATTGCCTTGAGTGGGGATATCTTGGTGAAGTCTTTAAGAAGTTTGGGTTTGGCCCCAGATTTAAGGAGTGGGTGGGCACCCTATATTCCAACCCCACAGCTAAGGTCAGATTGAACAGGTTATTCTCCCAACCCTTTCATATTAGGAGGGGAATGCGGCAGGGTTGCCTCCTCTCGCCCCTTCTTTTTGCTTTAAGTATGGAACCGCTGGCGGAGGCTTTCCGAGTTAATGAGGGCATTAAGGGTATTATGGTAGGTGAGGTCGATAATCGCATATCTTTGTATGTGGATGATACCCTCTTATACCTAGGGGACCCCCAGCACTCCCTACTAGTCGCCCTAGACATGCTGAGAGAGTTTGGCTTCATATCGGGGTTCAAGATTAATGAGTCCAAATCAGAATTAATTTCTTTAGGAGCCGACATCCCACTGTGGGTAAGAAATATGATGGGCTTAAGATGGAATACCACTAATTTTCAATACCTAGGCATACATATTCCAAGGAATATGGGTGACCTGTTTAAGTTGGGTTACTTGAAATTGTTGGAAGGAGTGAAGGATGATTGCGCTAGATGGGCTGCTTTGCCACTTAGTATCTCTGGGAGGATGGAGTCGGTAAGGATGAATATTCTTCCAAGGATGCTGTTTTTATTCGACTCTATCCCCCTGAGTCCCCCCAAAAAATTCTGGGCAGATTTACGTAGGGTGATAAGTAAATTTATATGGGCGGGGAAGAAGCCTAGGTTGAGCTGGGCTTTGTTGAAATTACATAAAGGGCAGGGTGGTCTGGGAGTTCTGGATTTTAAGAGGTACTTTAGAGCTGCCCAATTGCAATATCTGATAGTGTACATGTCTCCAGCACCGATACAGAGTTGGGCCAAAATGGACTTACAGCTTCTATACCCATGTACTCTCTCTTCAATCCTTTTCAATAACTTAGATCCTGGAGCGGTGTTTGGACTGCCAAACCCTGGGCTTAAAATACCAATCATGCTCTGGTTGCAAACGGTGAAGGAGTCAGGGGCTTTGGCTCAGATACGGGTGCTAAGGCAGGGGAGAATTATGGAATGGCCGGGGTTTAAACCAGGGTCAGAAAACCCTGTCTATTTGAAATGCAGGAAGCAGGGACTAAGCACTTTCGCGCAATTATTTAGTGGGGATATTTTAGACAGCTTTGCACAGATTCAGCAAAAGTTTAAAATTTCCTCGTCTGACCTATATGCCTATTTGCAAATCAGACATTATTTAAATGCGGAAGAGGGGCGGATACGGGAGAAGAAAGATGCAGGCATGGACCCCCTTGTCGATTTCCTTTTAGAGTTGTTAGAGGGCCCGCATCAGGCAACCCACTTGATTTCTAGGATTTATGTGGCAGGTGAGCCATTAGATTCAAAACCCAAGCAGAGGATTCAGACACTGTGGGAAAAAGAACTGGGTTTGGGAGAAGGCGAGGTAAGGTGGGAAGCAATTTGGAGAGTGGCGCACAGAACCTCGGCTTCACCCTCTTGGAGGGAATTCAGGTGGAAGGTGCTTCCAAGGTTCTTCAGGACGCCAGTGCTCACCAAACATTTTGGCCAGAATAACTTGGAGGATTGTTGGAGGGGTTGTGGACAAGTGGGAACGTATGAACATATTTTCTGGGGATGCCCGAAAATTAAAAGTTATTGGGAGGGTATTAGGCGTGGGTTAGAACAGATTTTTTAAGTGGTGAATATTGATCACCCTCGTTATTTGTTACTAGGTGAGCACCCGCAAGGACTGACAGGGCCTGTGTCCAACTATCTCTTTCTGATTTTATTGGCAGCGGCCCAAAAAGCCATAACTAGGTTGTGGCTCACTAAAGCTCCCCCGTGTGGAGAGCACTGGTTGTCTTGTTGTAACCAAATTAAAGTAATGGAAAGGATCATAACGAACTTAAAGTTACAGTCAGATATGTATAAAAAGCGATGGTTTCCTTTCCTCGAATATTTGAGTGTGGAAGAAGGAACAACTGTTTTGGACATTTTGGCAAGAGAAGCTTTGGACTAAGGGGCCGGTATCGGGATGCCGGCAGACAGCCTGAGGTCAAATCATCCTGAATACGAACACTGGAACTGTATACAACTTTGCAAAGCTGTCCTCACCACGGGTTTGGGGAATGAGGGGAGGGGGATGTGGGGGAGGGTGAGAGGGTGATAGAGAAATAGGGATAGTGTTCTCGTTTGAGGGTGGAGGGTAGGGTGGTGTGTGTTTCTTTTTTTTTTTTCTTTCAGTGGGTGTCCTTCCGACCCAGTGGTCTGAGAGATGGGACGTATACCCCTCTATACACGTATTATTGTTTCAGGGGCCCTAAACCAGAGGGAGTGCGATTATTCCCTTATTACATCAATTGACTCCTGTTTTTTTTTTTTTTTAAAGGGCTGTATTTATTGTCTTGTGTACAATACTAATTGTTTTCTTTCTCTTTATTTAACTGAAGCAATTAACTTCTGTTCTGTAATGTCTTTTTAATAGTTGGTGTATTTTATGTCATTTGTAATGTGCTGGTAGCATTAGTAAAAACTTCAATAAAATGCAATTTCAAAAAAAAAAAGGATATCCAGTCTGGTTAAGGAAGACTTGGGAGCAACACTGTAGACTACATCACTGTAGTCAAAAATAGGTAGGATCATCTTCTGGACAAGTTCGCATCTAGCCGGTGGTGGGAGGCAGCTACAGTTCCTGTGTAATGCGCCAAGCTTGGGGTGCAGTTTCTTCAGAATGATGTCCACATGACCAGAAAAGTTAAGGTTTTGATCAAGCCAAATCCCCAAGTACCTGAAGTATGTAGTGTCCTCAAGGACTGTCCCATCAAGGGTATGGAAGGTGGGCAAGGAGGGGAACCTAGAGAGCCTCTGCCTAGTGCCAAAGGTCATTGAGACTGTCTTCTTGGTGTTAAAGGAGACTTGATGGGAGCTAAGACAGTGGTGAACTTTACTGAAGTCATGCCAAAGTCTGGTTTTAGCATTAACAGAGGGGACTGGCCTGAGGTAAAGAGGACCATGTCATTGGCGTACATATGGATGGATGTGGAGGAGCAGGCTGAGGGAAGGCCATTTATAAATATGGAGAACAGGATAGGGCCCAGTACAGATTCCTGAGGTATGCCAGTGTTGATAGGGAGAGGACAGGAGGAGAGGTGGATTCTGCTATTCTGACTGACTAGGTCCTACCTACCAGGTAGGCTCTGAACTAGCAAGTGACAGAGTCGGTTAAGCCAGCCCAGGAGAGGGAGTTTAATAGGGTGTGGGAGACGATGTTGAATGCTTTTGCTAGGTCAACAAAGATGGCTGAAGTGATTTGGCCACTCTCCATCACAGAAAGAATAGAGCTAGTGAGCCTAATCAGGGATATAGTAGTGGAATGGTTCTTCCGGAACCCAGATTGGAACAGAGTGAAACAATTAGAATCTGAGTGATAGGAAGAGAGTTGTAAGAGAACCAGATGATCTTACTTTGAGAGGGCTCTTGCAGTAGGTAATTACAAATAGGACTGGCAGAGGCGGCAGGACCCCAAGGAAAAATTTCTAGTTAGCAGTCTCTTGTGGGGGACCACCCCCACGTCAGGTGACTGATGTCAGGCGACGTCAGTATAAAGGGGCAGTCCCCCACACCCGCCTTCCAGTTCTTATCTGCTGTTAGCTCGTGCAGCACCTTGTGGTTAAGTTCACTGCTTCACAGTCAATCGTTGGTAGTTTTACCGCTTATTTTCACGATTTTTGTCACCCTTACCTACAGCTGCTGTGTATGTCGTCCCCGACTCCCTCCGAGCACAAAAACAAGTGCAATTATTGAGGCGCCCAGCTCTTGTATAAGGACGGACATTCCCAGTGCCTTTTTTGTCTAGGCCCCGATCATCCCATCGAGAGGTGCCAGCTCTGCCAGCAGTTTAATGCAGTCACCCGTAGGCAGAAGCAGCAGTCCCTGGAGGCCCACGTTCTTAAACAAAAAATGACTTCCATGGAAAAGGAACTGAAAAAACTCTGGCGGTCTTTGACTTCTCCAGAGGGCCACCACAAGAAAAAGCACCGGGACTGGGACTCCTCATCGGTTGCCGTGGCCTCAGCTGGGATTGCGGTGCTGCAGATAACGCCTCCCCTGGGAGGCATTTCTGTGGTGGCCATCTTGGAGGTTTCCAAGGCAGCTTCAACCCTCCCGTCAGGCTCGCGCTCAGGCCCCTCGGGAGCCACTGGTCTAAGGAGGCAGCCGCTCCCAGTAAGGTCGCCGCCATGCGGCCTTCTGGTTTGAGCGGCCCTGATAAGTCAGACGTCTGCTTCTCCGATGCCCACCCGAGTAAGGCTGTTAAGACGCCCGACCTTCCAGGGCAGTGCATGGCCTCCAAAGCGCCCACCAAGGCCTCCCCTCCTTCGCGGCCTTCGTTGGGTGCTGGGTCCAATAAGTTGGATGCCGGCTCCTCCGACATCCACCCGGATCCTGCCGATAAGATGGACATCGGCTCCTTTGACATCTGTTCAACATTAGAGCCAACGCTGGACCCTTCGGGCCTATCCATCATCCCGAGCTCGCCACACCGCTCATTGCATTCTGAGGTGCCAGTGTCTCCTTTGCTGGACCCCAGGCATGGTAATCCTTCTTCCCTGGGTGACACGGAGGAGGTGGGTACGCTGCTGTCGGGTCTCCCTCAGTGGAAGAACAGTGGCATGCTTCCAAACTAATGGAATAGTAACCATAGTGAAGGAAAGGTTGAGAAGAACTAATAGAAGAGCAGAGATCGCTGGAGCTGATAAAGCAGCTTGTGGTCCAAACCATCAGGTGAGCTGCCGTTGGAGGGGTTGACAGGATATAGTGCATCCAAGGTGTCAGGGTGAAATTTTTGAGAAGGAGAAAGAGTTAGACAAAGAGGGTAGTCTGGGAGAGGAGGGGGGTCAGCTGGTTGGTGAGATGGTAGGGGAAGATAGGAGAGCAGAGGCACAGGATGTAAAACAGGAATTAAATTCAGTTGCAGCACTGTTGATCAGCAAGTTGAGTGTTATTAATACAAAGGAGAGGGGTGGGAGGGAGGGAGGGCGCAAAGGGAGTGTATAACTTTCCAACATTTGGAAGGTTTATTAATGTTGGACTGGAAGGTAGAGCAGAAGTAGTCTGCTTTAGCTACATGAGTGGCTTTTGTGCACCTATTTTGTAGAGCGTGGTAGATGTCATAGTCTTGTGGGAGTTTAGAGGCTTTATGATTTTTCCAGGCTTGATCCTGGGTTCTTTGACATCACAAGAGTTCTGGGGTGATCCATGGGAGATGTTTACTGCTAGAAGGGGTGGAGCCTGAAATGTAGATTGCAGTACCCTGTAAGATGGTTCCTCCCTCTTCTAGAGATACAGTAAGCTGCAGTATTCCAGACAGTAGGGGACAAGTGGAGTGATCCAATTTTGAGGGTCTTTTTGGTGGCGGGGAAGACAGTAAACAACAAACTGACAGTATCTTGCAGTAAAGATAATTTGCTCCCAAGTATTTGTGTCTCTTCATTGCTGTAGCTTTTTTCGGCAGTCTGTCTTGTGGTAAAAGGTCAGGGTGTACACACCCCAGTTAAGCAGTAAGACAAGACAAGTTGTGCACTGTGGAGGGACAACAGCTTGTCTTGGATGGCTTGAAGCACAAGGTGAAGTCCAGTGTTTGCAAGTGCTTCCACCACCTGAGATGTGCCATAATCTCACCATAACAGACACTCTGGATTGTTGTTTTGTAATTATGAAATAGATTCTTTGAATTATTAATAATAAAAAATTGTTTTTCTTAATTTACACTAGTTTTTAATGAGTAGGTTTTGTTTGAAAAGAAAAAGCAATGCCACGCTGGGTATGCAGTGTTGCTGTTTAGTCACCAGGTGGTGCCCATACTGCATATGAACTGCTGTTTTTTTTGTTTGTTTCCATAGTTTAAAGGCAAAGTAAGAGCAGTGTCAGAGTAGAACAGTATCTGAAGAGGGTACCTGGTGACATTGTCTAAACAGATGTACTTTTTTTTTTATTTATTGGGGAAGTCAAGAGGTCAGCACTTGTTTGTCAGGAGCTCTGTGTCAGTTTAAAGTAAATGTGCGATGTTTTTAAAACACATTGTAGGCTACATAGCCTGCTACCCTGGTGATAGCCCTCTGTATAAAAATTATAAATTTTTACTCACTGTATAATGTTTGGGAAGGGATCGTAATTTTTGCCAAACTGGGAGCCAAATGATCCCTTCCCACTTCCTAGTCTGCCCCTGCGCTCCCCCTTTTTGTGACGTGGTACCAGGGAGAACATGAGGACGTGCCCCATACATGTCTATGGGGCTAGTTTTTAAAATATTTTCACAGCACGTTAAGCAACATTTGATAGAAAATTAAAGCCACCACTCAACTAATAGGAACCCTATTGGTTGAGCGGTAAGCTGATCTTTATCAAATGTTGCAAAAGTGCAATAAAAATGTTTTCAAACTAGCCCCATAGACATGTATGGGCGTATCCCCACAGGCAGATAGGAAGTGGGAAAATTACGATCCTTCCCAAACATTCTACGGTGGTAAAAATTTATAACCTATACAGAAGACTATCGCCCAGATGAGGCTATAAAACCCACATTCTCACCCAAGGAATTCTTTAGCATCTATTGACAGGTGCAGTATGCTAGCTGGGTTCAGCTGCCCCGGACAGGAGGAGACAATGCAAATGAGGAAGGCATTGGCCAGTCGGAATACAGTTAGCGTAGAGTGCTGCCTGCAGTCAGCCTGAGGGACCTCAGAACTTTTTCTGCACTGAACTGGCAACACTACCCCAGAGCTTTCCTCTTCAAAGATCTTCCTATGCCATTTTCTTTCTTTTTGAGTGATGCTTTTAAGGTATTTTGTACATTTTCTTTATTTTATCTATTTTTCCTGCATCTGTGCTGGATTCCGTGCGGTCACAGGATTTTTTTGTGGTTTTCCTGCTTCAGCATTTATTTTCTGAAGTAAAATTTGCCCACATGTGCGATAAATTGCGTCGTTTTTATTTCATTTGTTAGTTTTTAGTATTTATCGGTGGTTTTAATGTGTTTGTGCTAAAATCATTGATTTGTCTTTTTGCGCACATGCGCAATTTTTCTGTTGTGCACCAGCATGAATTCTTGGAACCCTTTTTTCTCTATTTAAAATTCAAAATGGTTGATATTTGAAGGATAATCCCCTTTCTTTTGGAGTGAGACTCTCTTGTTTGCTGTGCAGTGGACTTTGTTGACAAGAGGTGGGGAGGTGGTTCTGTTTTTTCCTCTTTGTGGGGAAAAAAAATAATCTCTTAAAGTTGATTTTGATTTGTTTAACCTTTGGACTATGTATTATTAACTTGACCTTCAGTCTACCTCTTCCTCCTCTAAAAGCATTGAGGAGGGTACCTCAAGTTAACACGAAAGAAATGGTAAGTTCCCTTGGGACTTTTATTATTAAGTCTGGTACTGTAGTAATATTTATTCTGTCCAAGCTTTTAAATTAAGATTAGCAGGGTGTCTTCCACTCCTGCACAAAGATAGAAATTATTCTTCTCTGACCTTCCCTCCTGAAGGATTTAGGGAGACATCAGCGGTAATAAAATTATGCCCTCTGCAACTGTGTTTTTTAGAGCTTGGTATTTATTCCAGACTTTACATTTTTGGGTGTGTTCTCGGCTCCTTCGGGTCCGAGTAATCCTCTCCATGTTAATCCTTATGCCCAAAGATATTATTGTTGTTGTTGTTGTTATTAATTTGAGGAGAGGATTTTCTATTATGAACTCCTCTCGGGACCCACTAATTCCAGTCGGTCACCTGGGGTTGGTTCAGGCTCTGGTACTGATGAGGTCTCTTTCTGTCTCACATCAACATTCAATTGCTGGACTCCCTGGACTCTCCCTCCAGGACGACACCGATCAAGCAGTGGAAGACAAAGACTTTGTAGATCTGGTGTGTTGCCCTCCTCCAAAGAAATTGACAACTCTCTGAAGAGACCTACAGGTAGGTTCTGGAAACCCCTCCTCTTCTTCTGGGGTTGACAGAAGCATTCAGAGGAAATACCATCTCGGTAAGCGTTCTGCTGTTTTTTTCTGTGTCACTTGCAGATTAAAGAGAGTTAGGGCAAGCAGCGGCCTGCTTCTCAGCCTTGGTGCCACTGTCTGCTCTCCCTCCTGGGATAGACTCTAGACAATCAGATACTACGAATAAGAAATGTTATGGTAAATGTTCTTCCTGTTGTATTTGGATACCTTTGCAGCATAGGATTTTAAGAGTTTTTGATGTATTCTATCCTTGCCATAGTGCTACAGCTGTGGAGCACTATACACAGGGAGTTTTTCTGAAATACCCAAGTGGCATATGGAAGCACTGTGCTTTCATAGCCTTAAGTCATAACGATGCATTTTGTCTGAGAAATTCTAGCCTTTATGGGCTATGTTTCAGTACAAATTTTGGTTTGTCTTTATGGTAACATCTCCCGTTTTGGAGTTCATACTGAAGCTGACAGGCACGAACGGACGAGTTGTTCCCTTTCCCAGAAGTGTCAGGGTAAAGGGGGCTATGGGTCGGGATTATTTTCCCTTTAACCTTGTTTCCCTATGCCAATACATTTGGAATTCTCCAAATGGGAGGGTTTTTCCAGGGTGCTGTTTTCCACTCCTGGTCTCTCTTCTCCAGTTACCTTTCTTCTTGATTCAATTTTTACCCCTTTGGTTGGTGTGTGTATGTGTATGTATACATATAGATACATATATATATAAAATAAGTAAATAGTAGATTGCCAGCAATGGGAATTAGAGTACTGGACTCTGGTGAGGGTTAAAGACTTGAAAGGGTCCTCTTCTCTTTAGGGAGTTGCTGTTACCTTAATTTTAAAGGAAAATGGGGAACGGCGAATCATTATAAACTTTTACAACCTGGGTTCAGGATTTTCCTTACCTCAGGTCTGTCTTGCAAACGCAGGGTTTTTTTTCTGTCTCCCTCGGTACAATCTATGTTCTCAGTTCCTTAGCCCTGGGGTTTTCTCAGGCTACTACCAGCTTACATCCATGCCATTTAGGCTGCCTCCAGAGTGCTCTCAGATACTGGGTAAAAAGCAGGCTGTTCACTGGGTATCTGGTTTGGTTGGCAGTTCACCACAGAAGACAGGGAATCTCTGGTTTTCTCTGGAAGCTTAGCTGTTTTTAGCCAATTCTCTTTTACTTTGGCTCTCAAGCCCTAATTCTGACATTTTATTCCTTTGGTCTTGGGGTTTTTTGCGCCTACTAGAAAAAGTCCACTAGCCATCCTAAAATTTGGCAAGTCTTAGGGGGCAATGCTCTTCCTTTCAGGGGAAGTTTTTCTTTCCCATTATATAATGTATATTTTTTTCATCTCTGGAGTTCCAGAGGCCAGTCCTCTTGGATGGATCCCAAATAGGAGAATTTTTCGTGAAGCTTGAACTCTGTTACAAGCTCTGGACTGGCATAAGGAAACACTGATTTTCTCACCTCTTTCCTTCAAAACTTTGGTATGGAGGGTCTCCATCATTGGGTCTTGGATACTGAGAGAGTCCTTCTTCCATCAATCCCTGGAATCTCAGCGCATCTCCATCAGGCCTTCACTTTTCAGTCCAGAGGTCAGTTAGTTTGGATAAGAATGGATGATAACACCTGCCCTATATCACACCAATGAGCAGTGGGACACAAGGCCTCCAACCTGTCCACAATAACTGCAAATTTTTATCTCTAGCCTACTTCTTTGGAGATGTTTCAGTCACTCACCCATCTTTTGGGCAAGGACAACACTTTGGTAGATTCCCTAAGTTCCATTAGTCAGGGCCACCACAAGCGGACCCTCAGCACGTAAGTCCTAGCCACACCATTCAGGAGGTAAGGCCAGGTCCAGATTTGAATTTTTTGGCCTCCAGTCTTAACCACCAGTTTTTCCTTTTCCGGTGGCAGGCCCCAGCTCTGGGGTACTTCCAATGGATTTTCTCATCCTAGACTGGTTGGAGAAGTTTTCTTCCTCCCATTTTGTGTTCCACTTATTTTCAAAGTACTTTTGTAGTTAAAGAACTTTCCAGCCACAACGAACCCAGTGGCTCTGGATGGGATGGAACAGCCGTGGTACTTTTTATTCAAAATGTTTTCAGTTAAACAGCCTTCAAGCTGCTCTCGTTGCCTCAAACTACTTCCCTTCTCAGACAGGAGTAGGGTTTTTAAACTTCCATTTTTTTCCCTTCAAATCCCGGTCCTTGAGAGGCTGGAACTCCTAGAGTCCTGTATCCACACAAGGCCTGGAAAGCCTATGGGGAAAAAAAGGAACAAATTAGCACCATGGAAACCTCAGTTTCATAGTGAAAGTGTTTTTTTTCCCCCTTGATACAAGGACAAGACCCTCGAGTTTTTTCATTTCTTATTCCTCTCATGACTGACTTATTGAGTTCATATCCAGGCATTTCTGTCTTGTAAACAGAACGAGTTTGATCCTTGTGACTTGTTTCCTGTATAAAGATAAAGGTTTTACTGTCTTACTTACAGTAGGGCATTCGGCCTCATCCTTGGGAGTACACCTAGTGGTTACTCGTCCTGTTTCCCGTTAGGCAAGAGAAATCTCTAATTTCCCAGACCATTGTAAGGAGGTCTTCAAGGGACCCTTTTTCACTTCCAGATCCTTTACGGGATCAGGGTTTATTTTCCCTTGGAACACAAACCTCTGCATTCGCAAGTTCAGGGGAGTTCCCTTTGAACCTATGGCAATGCTGTCCTAAAGTGAGTAACATTGAAGACTCCCTTTCTGCTAGTCTTTTCTCTGTCAGATGGGTTTCAGACGTTCAAGTCCTTCATTTAGGCCTTATCCTCGCAGTCTCCTTAAGAACAAATTAATCCTCTGGACAGATAGGAAATCCTTTCCCGAGGTGGTCTTCCATTTCCACTTTATTCAGTCCTTCTCTCTGCCTGTACTGTCCTCAGACAAGTTTTGTCTAGGCTATTTTAAGCTGCTCAGACTTGGCATGAGATTTCCCTGCCAGTCTGTTCAGTGCTCCTAGCAGTTCAGGTACTGCCATTATCATCTCTTCCTTTTCTGCATTGTCTCAGAAAAGGAGAATCCAGTGACCAAGACTATTTTCCTTCAGGACTGTTTTTTCTGTATTTCAGTTTTGTTACAGCAAGGCTAACAATCAGCCCCTCTCGGGTTTGGGCCTACCTCATTGAGAACAGCTGCCTCCTGGGCAGCGTTCATGGCTATAGCCTTATTAGAAGTGTGCAGACCAGTCATTTGAAGTGTGATTCTCACATTCAATAAGCTTTTTTACTTGGATGTGTAGTCCAATAGGATGCCAAATCTGGCAGGACGGTGCTTCAGAGCCTCTCCTCAAAGTAGGCTTCTGTGCCCTCCTCCCAACACTGCTTTGAAGTCTGCGCCTGTCAATAGATGCTAAAGAATTCCTGGGGTGAGAAGAAACAATTGCTCACCAAAGTAATATTACTTCTTCCAGGGGATTCTTTAGCACTATTGACACTCCCACCCTTCCTCCCCTGGAAACCTTTTCAAAAGACTCTGCTATGGGATTTAGCTAAATTTGATGACTGTTATTCATTCGTGTGATAACATTTCTTTCACAATAGTGGGTTAGAATAGATGGTTGGTTCTTGCAAACAGTTTTTTTGGCCCTGTTGGGCACAGTTTTTGCTCTTTTTTAGCTCCAAAATGCGTTCTGAGGTTCCTCAGGCTGACTGCAGGCAGCATTCTACTCTAACTGTATTCTGATTGGCCAATGCCTTCCTCAGCAGCTGAACCGCTGGCATACTCCACCTGTCAATAATGCTAACGAATCCACTGGTAGAAGTAATATTACTTTGGTGAGTAATTGTTTCTTCTAGATCACATAATCTCTTTAAAGAGGACAGGAAATGTGTGCTAATTGGCAGCGGTGGGTAATGTTCCTAGTACAAGACATGAAAGACTTGCCTCCAAATGAATCATTTTTAATTGTACCTGAATAAACACTTATGTGAAAAACTGTGTTTTCAGTTATTTTCTTTTTATGGAGAACATTCTATACAGTTCTCTTGATGGAACCAGTAATTTGGAGTTTTCACTATGTCATGGTTTGTGTACAGAATGCTAAACATGAGCTACTGTCCTGTCAGAACCATGCTTAGAGTTCTGTGCACAGACTATGATTTGCTAAAACTCCAGATCACTGGTTCTGTGAAGAGAACTGTAACATAATGCTGCCCATAAACACAAAACAATGTCAGGTACAGTACCATATAGATAATTTAGGCTTATGGGTATCATTTCTGTAAATGGAGACATTATGAACAGCTGCCAGTTAGAAATCATTTCCAGTAGTGGGCTTAAGCAGGAGCAAGCTGGAGCCACAGTCAGCAGCAGTAGCACCAGTGGGCTGGAGTAGTGTCAGCCACTGTAGTGGGCAGCAGCGGCTGTTGCAGGAGAAAGGTGGAGACGCAGTCAGCAGCAGTAGCACCAGTGGGCTGGAGTAGTGTCAGCCACTGTAGTGGGCAGCAGCGGCTGTTGCAGGAGCAAGGTGGAGCCGCAGTCAGCAGCAGTAGCACCAGTGGGTTGGAGCAGTATCAGACACTGTAGTGGGCAGCAGCGGCTATAGCAGGAGCAAGCTGGAGCCGCAGTCAGCAGCAGTAGCACCAGTGGGCTGGAGTAGTGTCAGACACTGTAGTGGGCGGCAGTGGCTGTAGCAGGAGCAAGCTGGAGCAACAGTCAGCAGTAGTAGTGGAAATGGTCTGGAGCTGTGGTTGGCAGAGCAGTTAGGAACCTGGACCAAATGCAAGAAATGGAGCAGACAGGGCAAAGCACTCCTGAACATTGGTGGGGGCTGTTTGTGTTTTAGTGTTTGGGTAGGAGGGAGGCTAAAAATGCTGCAGCTTTTTCTCTAGTTTAAAATACTGTGGTTGAAATGGCCTGTGCTGGGTCTTACTAAATCAGATGCCAGGTCAGCCATGGTCAATGTGGGCATTTCATCCATGGGCATGAGGCAAATGGGTCAAGGAAAAGGTTTAGCCTTTTTTGACTGGAGATAGTTTCAACAGTGCTGCTGCTGTGCTGTGATAACAGCACAGCAGAAAATACTCTTCGGCCACTCAGGTTTCAGTAGATCTTACTTCGAGAGGGTTCCGTAGGTAGGTCATCATTTATAAGACTGACGCCACCTAGCGTCAGGCTGTACATCAGACTTTTCTAGCAATCCCTGATGGGGGACCCATGCCCGCCCTCCAGTTCTTTACCGCCATCACCTCATGTCAGTCGCATTGCAGACTGCTATATAGCGATCGTCGTGAAAGTATCTTGCATCGGATTTTCCTTCAACAAAAATTCTTCCTTTTTTCAACTCTTCATTGATGATTTCACCAAAGAAGAAGTGCTTGTCCTGTGGCACGCAGATCCCGCACAAAGTCGGTCACCTCAAGTGCATCCTTTGTCTAGGCCCAGACCACCCTGTCTTCTCCTGCCCGGAGTGCCAGACCTTCAGCCAGGCCACGAAGAAAAGGAGGCAGCAGGCTTTGGAGGCCCATCTCTTGAAAGGCCGCTTGGTTTGTCTAGAAAAGAAGATGGACCATTTGAGAGTCTCCTCGGCAGATAAATCTTCTCCATCGAAGAAGCACAAGGAGAAGTCTAGGGAGCGGGAGCACTCTGCGCATGACACACGGCCCTCAACGAGCAAGACCCAGCCACCGCCCAGAAAATCTGACGGTAAGTCTGGTAAGACAGTGGGTCAGTCAGTCGTCGGCCCCTCCGACAACTGCACTGTGCCAGCCAATAAGTCAACCCCTGGCTCCTCCGGGGACCACGCAACAGCCGGTAAGCCGGCTCCCCAGCCAGTGGGGACCCGCCTGGCATCTGTCGATAAGTCGGCTGGGGGCCCGTCCCCTGCCCGCCCGATGCCACCTGCTAAGACGCCCGTCCCTGATCGACGCACAGGTATCGCTTCCCCTGTTGAGGCCTAACGGCACCTCACCCGATGTCCGGCAGAACTAGGGGAAGAAAGACCCCTCTTCCTTCGCCCATGCCCTCCACTTCAATGACGGATACCTCCGGCAAAGACAGTGGAGAACCCCTCGATGTAGTTGATTCCACAGGGCCAACTCCACGTTCTCCTCTCAGGGTCAAGAAGAAGGAAGTTCCTCCTACACCAGCAGGCCTTAATGTGGAGGCCCCTCCTGCACCTTCGGGCAGGATCCTAGTAGCGCTGATTCTGGCCAACATCCCACCAGTGGACCTGGTGAACCTTACTCCAATGCCAGATGCCCCGACAACTGTTGCTCATCCGAGACCTAGTGATCAGCCTCAATCGTTGGCTCTGATGCCGGATGTCCCGACAACATTCCCTCAACCTGGACCTATCGATTGGCCTCAGCCATTGGCCCCGACGCCAGATCTGGTCCTGCCATCAGGGCCCCTTCGTCCGGTTCTAACGCCGACCCATCCGATGCTGGATCCGTTTCCAGCACTGGATCGGGTGGTGCCGGTTCTGACGTTGGTCCCCCTGACGAGGGCTGTCTCGATGCTGGACCCCCCAGCCTATATATACCACAGCGGGTCTGATGTGGGTACCACCACCGCCAGACCTGACAATGGGGATTTACTCCAGATCCCGAACTGTCCCTCACTACCTGCATGGGTTCCCTGGGGACCACAACCCAACTGGCCCCCTCCAGACTGGAGTCATTATGGGCATTTTTACCCTAGGTTCAGTCCCTACTCTCACTACCAGGGATTCCAGGGCTATCATTACCCAGCCCCACTGGTAATGCCACCTCCTCCTCCTCCTCCCCCTCAGCCTCAACCTCCTCCACCACCCCCTCCACCTCCTTCGGTTGTCCCAGATTTCAAGACCCTAATTCAGTTTTGGTGGAAGGGGGCTCGGTCAGAGTTGGTGTTGGACCTGGAGATGAGACTCCCTCTCCCACAGTCTCCTTCCCTGAGCAGTTCTTCCACGACTACTGTACATGTCTTGGGGAAGACTCGTCAGGATGTTTCATTTCCTGATATCTGTCACCGTCCTGTCAAAGGGGCAGACGATTCTTAGGAGGAGGTCCAGGAGGAACCTGAGGGCCCATCAGGCAAGGTTTCCCCAAAATCACCACCAGAGGATCCTGCCTTTTCAGACCTCCTGAGGTCCATGAAGGATTGCTTTGACTGGGAGTTAGAGGATCAGGACCCCATGAGGCAGAGGCTGAAAAGTATCTGGACTTAATCTCTGTCTCCAGTCCCCATTCCTTCATGGATTGGACCTCATCAAGACCTCACCACTACTGTCTGGCAGATCCCTCATTCCCTCCCAGCTGTCCCCAAACAGGTGGACAGGCTCTACCGGGCACCAAAGGATGCCCCATTCTTGAAAACACATCCTAAGGTTAACTCTGTGGTCATTTCTGCTGCTCATGACCGCTCCACAGCACCAAGGCACATGAACACCTCTCCTCCGGACAAAGAGTCGAGGCAGATGGACCAGTTCTGGAGAAAGAGCTATTCTTTGGCTATATCTCTATATCTACATCATAATAAGGAGTTCTGTGCCTGTCTACCCTAAATAGTGACTCCTATAAGTCCAAGCACTCTCTAATTACTACTGTTAAAAGACTGATCACATCTATAATCGATTCTTCCCTCTCCCCTTTTTCTACCCCCATATCTGTCCCTTCCACATTCCTTTGACCCTGGTTCCAGCTCTAAATTCTCCATACCATATCACTGTTTATCTTTTTATATTAGGTTTTATTTGTGTTCAGTGCACCTGTTATGTATATTTCTTTACTTTTATGAAACATTGTGTCCTACCCAAAACTAGCTGTATCTTCTGTTCCAAACATATACTACTGTCAATGCTACCTGCTGTTACTTTGTATATACTGTATTATTGTATCTCACTTTATTTATATTATTACTATTTTCTTGTGTGTTGCATCCCATGTATATTTGTCCCTTGTTCCTTATTAACAAACCCAGGTCCACCTCGAAAATGAGTTTGCTCAACGGTGATCGCCTGGTTAAACAAAGAAAGACTAAATATGTGCCCTTCGATCCCTTAACTATGTGGCCCATATGGTGTCTCATCAAAAAGCTACCTTGGCCAGGTTAGAGGCTCGGGTCCAAGCCATGGATCCCTTGGCCTTGAAGGAGGAGCTTGTCAAGGTTCTTCGCCTCTCCAGGTTCTTGTGTAGGCATGCTTTGCAGGTCACATACGACTCAGTCGATTCTGTGGCGTGCACCTCGGCAACTACCGTTCTCCTTAGACGGCACTCCTGGCCTTGACTTTCTGGACTTGCTAACGAAGTTTAGTTGGCAATTCAAGATGCCTCCTTCCAGGGGTCAGTACTCTTTGGTGGGGACACCAAGGATATTATCATGGACTTGCAGGACAGAGGTCTTGCCCTCAGGTCCATGAGGTCCATGTACCAATCGGGCACCCAACAACAGCAGTCCTTTCGGAAAAGGACCTGGAGGCAGAGAAAGAAAGCCCCAGCGTGCCACCAGGGAAAGCATAAGGCCGTGGGTACAGCCACTCCTCCTGCCTCCAAGAACCAGAGACAAGCAGGGGATCCTCCACCTGAACGTCCGTCCACTTCCTGACTTCCCATCCCCACTGCCTCCCCAGTCTCTAGACAGAGAGCAGGTGGGGGGGGGGTTGCCCACCACGTGCAGGAGTGGATGGCGATCACCTCCGATGAATGGGTCCTGTAGCTAGTGTCCGTCAGACACACAAGAGAGTTTCCAGACTTTCCTCCAGAAACTCTGCCAAAAAGATCCTCCTATTCAAGGGATCAGGCTCTTCTTGTTCGAGAAGAGGTGAACAGTCTCTTGCTCAAGGAAGCAACAGAGCATGTTCCCCTCCAGGAAAGGGGTTTTACTCCCATTTTTTTCCTGGTTCTAAAAAACTTGGGGGATTTCAGACCCATACTCAACTTAAGCGACTTAAACCATTTTGTCGACTACAAGAAATTTCGGATGCTGACTCTCCAGAGCCTCCTGCCACTCCTTCTGGAGAACCATTGGTTGTGCGCTGTGAACATGCAGGATGCTTACCTGCATGTTCCCATCTTCTCCAGCCACCGCCGATTCCTGCAGTTTCAGTTCCAGGGGGAATACTTCCAGTTTCGAGCGCTTCCCTTTGGCCTGTCCTCTGCACCCTGGGTGTTTACCAAGTGCCTAGCAGTGGTTGTGGCCTTCTTACCCCACAGGGGTATTGCAGTTTTCCCTTACTTGAATGACTGGCTGATTTCAGCTCTGTCCAGGGACTCTTTACTAGAGGCTCTTTCATTCACGTTGGACCTATTCAACATGCTAGGGATTACTGTCAATATCCCCAAGTCCTCTATGACCCCTGCCCAAAAACTACAGTTCATTGGGGCAGTTTTGGATACGGTCCAGTGCAGAGCCTTCCTCTCTCCAGACTGGGTGGAGACACTGATCTGTCATGCTTCCAAAGTGGCTTCTTCCAGGAACATCCTGGCCAGGGAGATCCTGTGCCTTCTCGGCCTGATGGTGGTCTCCATCACCACTGTTCCCCTTGCGAGGCTCCACATGAGAGTCACTCAGTGGTCCCTGCCGCGTGCAGTGGGATCAACTCCTGGACAACCTGAACCATCTGGTGCTGGTCTCCTCAGTGGTTCAGAAAGAATTGCTTTGGTGGAGGGATCTCTGCAACTTTTCTTTGGGTCTTCTCTTCAGGAGCCCAGCTCCCTCAGCATTCCTCACCACGGATGCCTCGAACATGGGATGGGGAGCACCAAGCCCAAGGACTGTGGTCCAACTTGGGTCTACTCTGCATATAAACGTTCTGGAGATGAGGGCTGTCCTGTATGCCTTACAGGCCTTCCAGACCCTTCAGCCCAAGGGATCACTGCTGGCCCAAACAGGCAACATGTCGGTAGTTTGGTACCTCAACAAACAAGGAGGAACCCACTTGTACCCCTTGTGCAGGGAAGCGATGCGGGTGTGAAACTGGGCAATCCAGCACCATCTGGCCCTAGTGGCTGTGCATGTGTCAGGTGTCCTAAACGTTCTGGCAGACAGTCTCAGCAGATCTCGGAAATGAACTCACATTTGGAAATTACATTAGGAAGTGGCAATATCCATCTTCTTACATTGGGGGCAACCAAAAATCGACCTTTTCACCTCCGAATTCAACGCAAAACTTCCCAGTTTTTGCTCGTTCGTTCCAGGGCATAGTGCTTTCTGGCAAGATGCGCTGTCTCTCTCTTGTACAGGGACATTTTTGTATGCCTTCCCTCCATTTCCCAATCTCCAGAGGGTCCTCATCAAGCAGAGAGGGCAAAGATGATTCTTATCACTCCTCTCTGGCCAAGACAGATCTGGTTCCCGCTGCTGCAACAGCTTTCCAGGGAACCACCAGTTCCAATTCCAGTGACTCATGACCTCCTGACTCAGGATCAAGGTTGACTGCTACATCCGGGGCTCGGGACTCTGCATCTTCATGCATGGCATAGCAATCTCTCGCTTTGGGATCTCCCCCCGGGTTGCTCAGGTCCTCATCGAGGCCAGGAAACCCTCTACTCATTCCACTTATGCCATGAAGTGGAAATGATTTTCCATCTGGGCGACTGCTAAGGGTTGGAACCCCTTCTCATGTTCTGCTCCTCAAGTCATGGAATACTTCCTTCACCTGTCAGACTCCGGTCTTTCATATTCATCACTGAAGGTCCATCTTTTAGATATTTTGGCGTAGCACGAGCTAGTGGATGGTAAACCCGTGGCTCCGTTGGAAGACTTGAAAACCTTCTGAAAAGGATTCTCCATCTGAAATCCCCCATCCGCAGCCCAACTCCTCCTTGGGATTTGAACTTCATTTTGGAAAAGCTCACCCTTCCTCCTTTTGAGCCGGCTATGAGCTGTGAGTTGTGCTACCTTTCCTGGAAGGTGTTGTTCCTGGTTGCCATCACGTCAGCCCGGAGGATTTCGGAGCCTCACGCTCTGGTTTGTAAGGAGCCCTATCTGATTTTCCACAGGGACCAGGCAGTCCTCAGAACAAATCCAAAGTTTCTTCCCAAGATGGTGTCAGAAGCCACACCGAACCAATCAGTAGAGCTTCCTCTATACTATCCACCCCACTCTAACAGAGATGAGGCACTCCTCCATACCATGGACGTACATCGGATTCTTCAGTGTTACACTCACCGGGCTAAAGAATTCCATAGCTGTGATCAGCTTTTTGTTTCTTTTACCCCCAGATCAAAGGGCAAACTGATTTCTAAGAAGGGCCTTTCCAAATGGTTAGGCAACTGCATTAGGTATTGTTACCAGAAGTATGAAAAACCTCTGCCGGGTACCATCAGAGGTAATTCTAGTAGGGGCATGGCTGCTTCTGCTGCCATTTTGCGAAATGTGTCTGCAGCTGATATCTGTGCCACAGCCACTTGGAGTTCTGTCCATACCTTTACCAAACACTACAGTCTGGACATTGCTTCTAGGCGGAGGGCTGGTTTTGGCCTTCTGTCCTAGACTCGGTCCATTCTGGATTCCAGTTTTTCTGTTGGAGTTATTTTTCCTCCTCCCTAGTTTCTCTCGGTCTCTCTTTGGAGGGACTGCTTGGGACTCTGTCCTATAAGTGATGACATAGAAACATAGAATTTGATGGCAGATAAGGACTGCTTGGCCCATCTAGTCTGCCCATTTCCCTACCTGATAGATAAGCTGCAGAGTCTAGTTAATCAACAGCTTACTTCCTCCTACCCCCCACTAGAATTGCTTTATGCCTGTCCCATGCATTCTTGAATTCTCCCACTGTTCCTGACTCCACAACCTTCGAAGGAAGGCTGTTCCACACATCCACAACCCTCTCTGTGAAAAAATACTTTGTAACATTACCTCTGAGCCATCCCCCCTCTATCTTCAAATTGTGCCCCCTTGTTCTTGCACATTTTTTCTTCTGAAAGATGCTACCCTCTTGTACTTTAATTCCCTTGAGATACTTGAAAGTTTCTATCATGCCCCCCCTCTCCCTCCTTTCCTCAAGGTTATACATATTAAGCTGCTTTGGTCTCTCCCCGTATGTCTTCTGGTGCAGACTCTGCACCATTTTGGTTGCCCTCCTCTGAACAGCCTCCACTCTGTCTATGTCTTTCCAGAGATGGGGTCTCCAGGTTTGCACACAGTTCTCCAGATGAGGTCTCACTAACTGTCTGTACAGAGGGATAGCAGTGTCAGTGGCTCAGTAGGTAGCACACTCGCCTCTGAGGCCAGGAGATCAGAGGGCTGTGGGTTCAGTTCCCACATCTGGCACTTGGGTTAATATCCCAGTACTGACACTGTAGTGCAGCATGAGAGGGGTGCTGCACTTCTGAGGTGCCGTCTTTCGGATGAGACGTTAAACCGAGGTCCCATCTGCCTGGATTGGTGGTAGTTCAGGTGGATGTTAAAGATCCCATGGCACTTATCGAAAAGAGTAGGGGAATTTCCCCGGTGTCCTGGCTAAATTTTCCTCATTCACTAAAAATACCACCAACAGCTTAATCTGGTTCAAGGTCAGTTGGCATTCATCTGTATCCCCCTCCCCCGGGTCGTGCCTGAAAATAGGCAGGATTTGTCTAGTGCACTTACCCAGTCAACAAAAACTAAATAAAAAATAAAAAAATAAACAACTTCCTGTTTTCTACTGTTGATGCCTCTCCCTATGCATCCCAGTATCCCCACAGCCTTCCCTACTGCCTTCTCACATTCCTTCCCACCTTTAGGTCATCTGATATAATTACTTCTAGGTCTCTTTCAGTTTTTGTCATTGTTATTAACTCACCCCCCTATTGTGTACTCTTCCCCTGGGTTTTTGTTTCCCAGATGCATTACCTTGCACTTTTTTGCATTGAATCTGAGCTGCCACATATTTGACCGTTCCTCCAATCTTGCCAAGTCCCTTTTCATCCTTTCCACCCCACCTTGTGTATCAACCCTGTTGCAGATCTTTGTGTCATTTGCAAAGAGGCATACCTTTCCTTCCAGGTGCTCTCCAATGTCACTTATAAAGACATTAAAGAGGACTGGTCCCAGTCCTGAACCCTGCAGTACACTGCTAGTTAACCTCCTTTCTTCACTGTGGACTCTGTTTACTATTACCCTTTGCATCCTGTTGTCCTGCCAATTTTTTATCCAGGCTACCACATTGGGACCCACTCCAAGGCTGGCTAACTTGTATATTAATCTTTTGTGTGAGACGGTGTGAGATGCCTTGCTAAACTCTAGGTAGGCCATATCCACAGCCCCTCCTTGCTCTACTACTTTGGTCACCCAGTCAAAGAAATCTATTAGGTTTGTCTGACATGACCTTCCTGCTGTGAAACCATGCTGCCTTGGGTCCTGTGCCCCAGTGGCCTTTAGGTAGTCAGCAATTCTTTCCTTCAGAAGTGATTCCATCATTTGCTCTACCACTGAAGTCTAACTAACTGACCTACTGAAGGAGCCCTCTCTAAGTAAGATAGTACAATTACGTAGGAACTTACCATAACAGTAGATCTTCGAGAGAGATTCCTTTAGTAGGTCATATTTTTCCCTCCCTCCCTCCTTTCCCTCATTTTGTGTTTTACAGGGTCTCCAAATCCTGTTCGCTTCTGCTGTCAGGCCTCTTCCTGGCTCCAGCGGGAGAACTGGAGGGTGGGCGTGGGGACCGCCCACTATATACAGTCATGCTGATGTCAGTCACGTGACGGGTGGGCGGTCCCCTGTCAGGGATTGCTAGAAAAGTCTGCCGTGCAGCCCAATGCTAGGTGGCACTAATCCTATAAGTGATGACTTACAGAAGGAACCTCTCTTGAAGATCTATTGTTATGGTAAGTTCCTTCATAACTGTACTTTTTTGTATCCACTTCATAATAATTAATGCTGTAGTGGCAAAAGCAGCTAAAATACCCAGAGATTATACTCTTTAACATTTTCTCATCTTTATTCCCCTTACTTGTATGTGTTTGGTAGCTCATTGATTCTGTATGTGTGTTATGTATTGACTTGACAAACATTTTCTCCAACTCCCTGATGCGCTGGATCTAACTCATACTTCACATGCATGTTGTCCTTTTCCCCCTTTCTGTCTCCCTCTCTCATTGTCTTCTAACTCTTTCTCCTCTGCACTCTACCTGCTGATGGACACATAGTTTTCTGCTCCCCTGCTGCATCTCCAGAGCTGTCTCCTTGCTACTTGCTGAGTCAGGGCCAGCGGCCGAACACAATTAGCCATGTGTGCTGGTACAGGAACCAGAGCCTCTCACTGTCGGATTACCTCTGCATGATCCAGGTAAACGATTCACTAGCTTCTTAGGTCAGACATCCTTGGGTGGTAAGCAGGTCCCCTTAAAGGATCATCCAAAAAAGAAATGAACCCATTAAAAGGAAAACAAATTTGTATTTTTATACAAAGTGGTGCATTCTCTATTTTTAATGTGATAGCTATCAGTGATTACTATATATTCCATCTCCATCACCAGTGAGGGAGAGGAAATACTTGAGTTAGCAAAACTGTCCAGAATTGGTGCACTGAAGGTTTATTTCTGTACAACAATCCAAGATAGATGGCTCGATTGACCAAGTACAGCCACGCGAGTCTCAATTGCAGATCTGTACATTATAAAATTAGCATACTCGTCCACAAATGGAACCCACACAGCCATACTCTGACTCATTTACAGTAAAAATGGCAGACACACTTGCACTGCAGTTGAATTCCGCTTGCCTTCTTTTCGCTAGCGAGACTGGGCATTTGGAATGCTGGAATTCTTTTCATGGCAGTATGGAGCCCTGGTAAGAGCTACAGTGCTGATAATAAAAAAAGTTCCCTCTTACTGCAGCATGCCACCAGGTTCTGCAGACTAACTCCGTTAAACTCTCATTTAAAACAATGGGAGTTTCTGCATTATACTCACTTTCTTGTGAGAGTTAAATTTTTCTATGACTATAAAAGAATTTGCATGTAAATACCCAAGATTTTCCATGTTGTACAATTTATTTTATTTATTTATTTATTTAGGGATTTGGATCATACCTGTGAGCTCAGAGCTCTTTTACAAAGGTTCCATGTCAAACAATGACAACAACAACAAACAGTTTATATACAATACTCGAATAGTAGGTAGCTAGTATACAATAAGGTTGCAATGTCATTCATAGTACCAATGGTGATAGTACAGCGTGAAGAGCATTCAACTAGGGTAAAGGACAGTGTTTGTATATAGCGAAGGAAATAAAGTGGTGTGACACCTAGTGTGAGAGTCCGAGGAGGAGTCAAGGTGAGGGGGAGGGGTTGATGGCTAAGTAAGCATCCCCTTTAATTTAGACTGCATAGCAAAATGGTTCACAGTATCAAAAGATTTGGTTGACACAACAAATAAAAAACAGCAAGGTAACCCCTAGTGCAAGCTGACTCTAAATTATTAGTTCATCTTAGTAACATGGCAAATTAAGGTCATAAGGGACTCTAGATCCATTCTCCCCCCCCCCAGCCACTTCATAGGGAGATACAAATATGTATGCTGAGCAAACATACTAATTTAAAGGGGTTTCCTTCCCACTTTACCACCCAGGGTGCCCAGTGATTCTCTTGGTAGGCAGAAATGTGTCCAGGCTTACCTTAAAGGCCTGTACACGCTTCATGGCTCAGTATCAGTGGCTCAGTAGGTAGCATACTCGCCTCTGAGGCCAGGAGATCAGAGGGCTGTGGGTTCAGTTCCCACATCTGGCACTTGGGTTAATATCCCAGTACTGACACTGTAGTGCAGCATGAAAGGGGTGCTGCACTTCTGAGGTGCCATCTTTCGGATGCGACGTTAACCTGAGGTCCCATCTGCCTGAATTGGTGGTAGTTCAGGTGGATGTTAAAGATCCCAAGGCACTTATCAAAAAGAGTTGGGAAATTTCCCCAGTGTCCTGGCCAAATTTCCCTCATTCACTAAAAAAATATTACCAACAGCTTAGTCTGGTTCAAGGTCAGTTGGCATTCATCTGTATCCCCCTTCCCCGGGTCGTGTCTGAAAATAGGCAGGATTTGTCTAGTGCACTTACCCAGTCAACAAAAACTAAATAAATAAAAAATAAAATAAATGTCTGTTGTCTCCACCATCCTTAGGGAGAAGTTCTTTACCAAATACAGAAGTAAAAGTTGTCAAATAACAACTGTAATGCCTGTACCAGTTTCTGGTAATATATTGTCTACTTGAAAAAGCTGTTATCCATTATATTGTGTGACCACCAACACTCTTAACAGCGTAGAGCTGCAGAGATCAGAGGGCATGACACATGAGGACAGACTGGGGTTGTTCTCCCTGCACAAAAGGAGGGAGTGATATGATGGAAGCATTCAGAATCGTAAAAGGGCATACAAAACCAGATCAGGGTAGTCTATTAGCAGAATCCAGAAATACAGAATCCAGGGCACAAATAACAGCTAAGAGGGACTTACAGAAACTGTCTTCACCCAGGGAGTATTGGGATTGTGGAACTGGTTGCCGGAGGAGATAAGTACAGAAAGTGTTCAGTTTCCAGATTAGGCTTGATAAATGTCTGAAAGGGAAAAGGCATGTCAGGTTATTGCTGTTGGGGTAACTAGGAGGCAAACTTGACAGGCCCCAGTCATAACATCACCTCAATCCACCTATGTATCTCAGTACTTTTGACTTCCTTGCTTTTGTGGACACAATTTTGCCAGACGTAATGATTTCTGAACATATCCCATGACACCTTGACTTCTTTTTTTGTTGGGATCAGGTAACAGAGCTTTCTGCTACAATACTTGGAGTACTGGATCTCCCTTTTCCTCTCGCTGCACTTGTGCTATGTATTTTTTATAGTTGGCCTAACCAGAAAGAATGAGGCAAGAAGTGTGTAACTGTTGCAGCAGGATAAGGTGACTGTGGGCTTTTCCCCTGTATTTGTTCTATTGAACAGGAGGGGAGTGATATTCCCCAGATCAGTTACCCCTCCCTTTATATCTAAGGAACACATACCCCTAGTTCACATCTGGTTCTCATCTACTTCTGTCAGCAGTGTTAAAGCTGTGGTACTGTCTGTGCCAGCAGGTTCTCCAGCAAAATGGCAAGTAGGCAAAAGCCGCCACAAAATCCCTACGTGGATTTAGAAGCATTATGAGAGCGCTTTTCTTTTTTCTATATAGATTTTTTCCAGTTTTTTACCCCCAATCTTATCTGTGTCAATCTTCACCATTCATCACTACTGGGTACTGCGCCAGAGCTAGGACCCTGCAGGAGACTTTTTTTTTCCTATGGGCAGAGTCGATGCAGGGCCGGTGCCACCCTCGAGGCCAAGTTCCACGTGGCACTCACAGGTTGGCCGTTATCTGTCGTTGACTCCGCCCTAACCTCAGTTCTTCTGCTCTTGCCTTCGATTGCAGACCTCATGAGGAGACTTCAAGCAACTGCGTGTTCGCGGCCTAGTGTCAGTCATTCGCAGCCTAGTTTTTGCAACCAGTCCTTGGTTCTGTTTAGCAATGCTCGACGTCGCTTCTGGTGCTGGTAAGACTGTTTCATTTATTACTAGCGATGTCAAGTACTGTTTTTGTTGTTGTTTACCATGCGGTCATGTCATCGAAGGCAGGGCGGCCACCAATGTGTCAGTGTCCCTGTGGCCACCTTTATTCCGTGTCGGACCAGCATGATTGTTGTCTCTCCTGCCTCGGCCCGGCCCACGACATGGACAACTGCGACGCCTGCTTCTCGATGGACCACTGAGTTCTTGAGATGCACGCATTTAAAGTCGGATGTGCACCACTGACTTTCGGGGGTGGGTTCGCATTCGGCGGGCCAAGGTAAGGACTCTCAACTCTTCCTCCCAGTCCTATACAGCCCGTGGAGGAGGAGGCCTCTGCCTCTTTCAGCCTTGCTGTGGCAGGGGCTCCTTCTGTGGTGCATGAGGCCTAGTCTGCCCCTCTCAGGGGGCAGGTGGGAGGCACCACTATGGCAGTCGCCTTTTCGGAGGTGAAGGTTCCCTCAGTGTCATGTCCTGGGCCCAGGCCGGTGCCACCCTTGGTTCTGAAGCTGTTTGCAGCACCGGAGGCCTGGAGGGCGGTTCCGGGCTATCCCTTAGTGTTGCTGTCGCTCTTGATGCTGTTTGCGGTGACAGGGATGTCGGTGGCTCCGTGGGAAGCGCTGGTTCATGTTCTGGGTATGTCTCTGGTTCTGGTGCTGTGCGCAGCCCCAGGGCTGGAGTCGGTGCCGTTACCGGCTCTGGTGCCATCCACTGCACCAGGGATGGGGGTGGTGCCACTCTTGGTGCTGCCCTTGACTCCGGTGCCGTTCACTGTGCTGATGTGGAATGCGGTGCCACGCTCGGTGTCGTTCCCGATTCAGGCACCATTGGTGGCACTGAGGGTCACGGCGTCGGGCATGGTGCTGTGCTTGGCTCCAGTGCCGCCTGCGGTGTCAGAGCTGAAGGTGGTCTGGTTCATGGTCCAGGATCTGGTAGGGATCGAGGAGTGATCTGGCATTGGGCCTCTGTGTCCACCTCCTTGGAGGTGGACTCTGGGTCTGATCTGGATTGGATCCCGGATTCTTTGGAATCCTTTGATCCCTCAGTGTCCAGCACCTTGGCCCCGACTCAGCCTCCCTCTCTGGGTCAGCCGTTGCCAGTAGGTTCTGGGCTCAGTAGGATTGAATAGCCAGCAGTGGTCCACGTGGCTGCTGCTGTGCAGCCCCGGGCCACTGGCACATCTGCTCCTTCAGCTGGGGCACCCTCTTCTCTGGTGTGTTTGGACAGTCCAAGTTTGGGACAGCCCGGGGCACCCCAGGAAGAGGAGGGTACTGTTCCCTGGGTGGATTCTTTGGAGTCTACCAAGAGTTGTCAGTTACCTGGGCTAGTGGCTATGAAGACAAGGTCACGCTTGGACTCTGAAGGGTTGAGGGGTCAGGGTTTGGTGCAGCGTGCCCTCACCGGGACCCGTCCAGGTTCTGGGAGGAGCCGCAGTGCAGATCGTCGCTCTTCCCTGGAACGCTCCTTGAGAAGGACTTCAGCATGGGTTTACAAAAGGAAGGTCCTGTCAAACTAATCTCATAGATTTCTTTGACTGGGTAACCAGAGTGGTGGACCAAGGGGGAGCAGTTGATGTCGCCTACCTTGACTTCAGCAAAGCTTTTGACACTGTTCCACATAGAAGATTGATAAATAAGCTAGGTAGGCTTGGGGTGGGTCAGAAGTTGGTCAACTGGGTGGCAAACTGGTTGACTGGCAGAAAACAGAGAGTGGTGGTAAATGGTATACAGTCAGAAGAGATGCAAGTCACAAGTGGGGTACCTCAGGGATCAGTCCTGTGGCCAGTCCTATTCAACATCTTCATTAGTGACCTCACAGATGGACTAGAGGGTAAGGCTTGTCTGTTTGCAGATGACACCAAGATCTGCAACAGAGTAGATGATCCAGATGGGGTGGGCAGAATGAGAAGAGATCTGGATAAACTAGCAAAATGGTCAGAAGAGTGGCAACTGGGATTTAATGCAAAGAAGTGCAAAATCATGCACATAGGGAAGAGAAACCCTGAAGCCACTTATAGGCTGGGAGGGAGTTGCTAGCAGTCACAAAGGAAGAAAGAGACTTGGGCATCATCATCACTGATGACCTAAAATCATCCAAGCAGACCTCTAAAGCAGTAGGTAAGGCTAGGGGGTGTTAGGGTGTATTAGTAGGGGTATCACAAGTCGTAAGAGGAGGTAATAATCCTCTGTACAAGACATTGGTTAGGCCCCATCTGAGTACTGCGTGCAGTATTGGAGGCCACACCTTCACAAGGACATTAACCAAATTGAGGCAGTCAGAGAAGGGCAACAAAATGGTGCAGGGACTGCATCAGAAGGCAAATGAGGACAGATTAACGGGCTCAATATGTATACCCTTGAGCAAAGGAGGGAGAGGTGATATGATCGAGACATTTAAACACCTTAAGGGCATAAACAAGGTGAAAGAGTCTAACATGTTTAAATATAAGAAAATAGCAGGACAGAGGACACAGCATGAGATTAGAGGGAGGCGATTAAGGGGAATGAGGAAATTCTTTTCACAGAAAGGTGGTAGATGCATGGAATAGCTTACCACAAGAAGTGGTGGCTATGAATACAGTGCAGGGCTTCAAACAGGCATGGGATAGGCATAAGGGAGCAATACAAATGACTATGAATAGATAGGTCACTGACAGAGCAAAGGCCGATGGCACATTTATAAGGTAGAAAAAGAAATGGGCAGACTGGATGGGCCTTGCGGTCCTTATCTGCTGTCAACTTCTATGTTTCTATGTTTCGGAGGTCAGGGGCCGTCCATCTGGACTCACACAGTCCAGGTCACCTCACGGGGGGATTTCTTCTCATGGGCACAGCTCTAACCCTTCTGATCTGGTTGAATGGCTGTTAGCTGCTGGGACCTCTGGGTCTTCTTCCCTGTGGGGAGTTTCCTCTAGGCCCCCCTGTCCTGACAGAGGCTGTTCTCCTGCTGCTAGGAGTTTGACCTCATGCCTCTGCCTCCATCCCCAGCTATCCCAAGCATTCCCGGTCCTAGGGGACCTCTCACCTGGGAACAATTCAGAGGTTCAGCTGCACATTTCCCTACCTACCTTAGTGCCCTGGACCAGCAGGTGTTCCACCATGCTTCCATGCAACCAGACCCTGAATCTCCGGGTTCATCTGCATCTTCATCCTCCTCCTCGGAGGGAGAGGAATTGTCGGTCCACATCTCACCAGCATCTGATCTTTCATCGTATCAGCGCTTCCTTGCGAGGATGCTGGATGAGCTTCATCTCACCCTGGCCCCTGTGAGCAATCCCGAGCATGTGACGCATGCCTTCTTAGGCGAATACAGTGCAGGCAACCTGGTGGTTCCAGCCTGGCCTGTCCCCTTCTGGGAAGCGTCACATCGGCTTTAGCTACGTCCCTTCTCCACTGTTCCAGCCCCAAGGGACCTACGCCAATGGTATTGTGCCCCACCTGATCTCCAGGTACCTTGCCTCATCCCTCTTTGGGTTTGACTTGCCTTGACACCCCCTTCCCCAGGCCTCGCGCCTGCACCGTGACTGACCCCAGACTCTGACTCTGCGGATTTCGATTTTTGGGGGAGAAGGACTTTCTATTCGGCATGGATCCTTCTTTCCATTACTTCGCATCAGGCCCACTTTGCCTTCTATGCTAGGTCCTTGTGGTGCAGGCTAGGACAGCTCCTAGCCTCATTGTCTAATATGGAGGAAACCAGGCAAGCCATTGCCCTCTCTGCTCAGGGCCTGGAGCTAGCAAGGCACCAAGCAAGGGCATCTTATGACACCAGTGAGTTAGCCTCCAGAGTTATAGGGACAGCGATCTGCATTAGGTGGATGGCATGGCTTTGCTTATCCCAGTTGTCACCCCTGGCCCCAGGGTAGCATGATTTCCTCCGCCTACCGGAAAACCCACCTCTTCTCCTGCAGGGTGAGGCGGCGGCTTTTGGGTCATTTTCCCTTCCCCACTGGGGGCCCCCCATCTCACCCAGACCAGTCTCAGGCCTCCCGATGCCTGTAAGGGTTCTCCCCTCCAGTGTCTTCCCCCACTGGAGGCTAAGGGACTAGTCCCTTAGGGAAGTATTGGGCCCTCTTCGGGGGGCTCGGTACTCACCCAGTAGTGATGAATGGTGAAGACTGACAGATAAGATATGAAAATTAACATACCTACTGTAATTGTTGATCTTTCTGTGTATCTTCACCATTCATCACTAAATCCCGCCCACTTTCCCCCGGGGCCTCAGTCTCTGTGCTCCCCCTTCCCCTGTGTGTCTCCCTGTTGTTTCAACTCCTTTCTCTCCTTTCCCTTGTGGTCAGGAGGCAGGGGACCTTGCAGACACACAGGGAGGAGTTTTTTCCTGTGAGGGTTTTTTTGGGTGAGTGCGGGGGGGTTCCTCCCTTCTCTTCTTGCCTTTGGCTGTTCTCCCCACTCCCTTGAAATTAGGGTGTGGGTGGAGGGATGGGCGGACTCCTCTCCCCCCCCCCCCGTTCTCGAAACCCCTTGTTGTTCTTGTTTTGAACGTCCCTTTGGACTAATCCCTCTTTTCTGATTAGGGTTTTTTCCCCCTTTAGTTGGGGGAGAGGGGGGGAGGGATGTGCCCTTGTCTTCTTGGAACTCCTTTCTCCCTAAAGCTTTTGGCTCCTCTTGGGGCCACTGCTGCTTGTTTCTGCAAGCTTCGCCTCCTTGGCAGCTTCCAAACAAGACGGCGATCTTGTCTGCCATTAACTTGCGCAATTCTAGGTGTCCAGACCCGGTTTGTCTGGGGAGCAGTCCTTTTTTCTCCCCTTTCCTTTTTCCTTCTTCCTCACTCCCTTCCCTACTTCCTTTCCAGAGATTGGGGCCCCTTCCTCCCAATCCCTTCAAATTAGTCTTCTCCACTCTGTCCTCTCTGCCATTTATTTCTCCCTTCGGTTTTTATATCCCTTCCTTTTATCTATCCCTTGAGCTCCCTTGCCCCACCCCTCCATCCCTTTCTTACACTCTCCAGTGTCTCAGAACTGAGGTTACGGTGGAGTCGACAACAGATAAAAAGGCCAACCCGTGAGCGCCATGTGGAACATTGGCTTCGAGGGTGGCGCTGGCCCTGCATTGACTCCACCCATAGAAGGGGGGAAAAAAAAGTCTCCCATGGGATCCTAGCTGCGGCGCAGTACCCAGTAGTGAGGAATGGTGAAGATACAGAGAAAGATCAACAATTACGGTAGGTACATAATTTTTATTTTTCAGCCATCCCCAGTCCTCGGGCAGGTGCGCGCGTGTGAGGAGGCACATGCACGCCACACCTTGAGGTTCCCTCCCGCAACCTGCCGCCCCTCCCACCTATGCTGTGCCACTGGACCTCCACCCGGTGGGAGCAGAATTTCCGGGGGTCGACAGCCTCCCTGGGAGAGGAGAGCTGCCTTTCAGCTGCTCAGTCCAGCTCCCCCTTCCCCCATGCTGGCTCTCTGACCTGAGGTCATTCCTGATCAAGGGTCACTGGCGTGACGCGAAGTAAGGCATCCAGTGCCTCAGCCCTCAGTGCCACTGGGCCGGCTAATGGGAGCTGTTTTCTCTCCATATTCTATTTGTGCTTCTATCCCTCCGTACCCCCTTCAGACCGACCCTCCCAGCCGCAACATCCCGGAATTACTGGGGCTTACCTTTCTGCCCGGGAGCGGAGCCTGCAGAGAGTTGGGCTTCATCCTGCGGCCAGACGATTGATTTTCTCCCCAATCCCTGTTGCTGGGGCACACAGCCAGACATGCGTGCATGGAGATGCGTGCACATCCGAGGAAGTCGCACAGCACCAACCCCTTTTGTGTGCCCTGCAGACCCGCACTTCCCCCAGGCCTCCACCTGGCAGCAGTCATTCGGTGGGAGCGCAACCCCTCCCCTCCTGGGAGGGGAGAGCTGTCCTCCAGATGCTCAGTCCTCTCCCTCCCCGCCGCCCTGGGCTCATTCCCGAATCCGGGTTGCTGACGTGGCATGAGGTGTGGCATCTAGTGCCTCAACCCTCAGCGCCACTGGACTAACTGAGAGCTCTTTCTGACAGGAAGTGGTACCCTACCTAACACTTAGTCGTGGCAATGGTAGGAGACAATGTGGTAAAGCCCCCCCACCCCAACAAAAAATAAATACTCCTGGAACTATTTTTAACTAGTTCTCAGAATAGCAGGGTTAACACCTTCAGTGCCTTCCTCCAAGTTAACCTAGTCCTTCCAGTTGAAGGAAGACTCTCTAATGGTACATTCATCACCTGAGACAAAGGATGATCAAAAGAGGGAAGGTCATTAACTGGAATTCATCTCCTCCCAACCTTGCTCCTTTGTTGTACAGTCCTGCTTGAGCACAACACACACCTGCAACTCCTAGCTTTAGCAGCTTTGAGGGAAATTTCAGATTGTGGGGGGAGGGGGGTCTTCAGTCACCAGTATTTCTTATTTCAGTCTGGGGGTTGGCAGGGCATACTGGATATTTAGACATCTGACAGACACTTGTTCCTTAGGAACAGACACCTGAAGGTTTAGAAATTCAGGATGGTATTTTGAGGAATATAATTGGAAAGGAGACTAGACCTGCTCTCTGAATCTGTAAGGATGCTTATTTTTGCATTCATATTGAGGGAACTAGATTTGAAGGGGGAGTCATACCTTACACTTGGTGACCTTTTCAGGGTCCTGTCAGATGGAGCAAATGCTCATTGTCTGGAGTTGCTGTCAACTACTGAATCTTATGGCCTTCACCTTCTCTTGCTCCTTAGTCAAGGCTCTCCATGAGACCAGTTCAGAAATATCTCACGGAATGAAATGAAGGACTGTGGCACACAGTACCAGTGACATCTCAGCGAGATAATGCATTACCCTAGCATCAGGATAAATGAAATCTCAAGCGTGGGGAGTGCGTTTCCAGCATCCTTGTTATACTATCCACCTAACCACAGACACATTTCTGACAAGATGGGAATCCCATCTGGGAGAGGAGGTGGTATACAGGAAGTAATCCAAGTGGTAATCTAGTCTTCACATAAATGTCCTGGTACACTCCAAAAATTCAGCCTGTTGATAACAGATCAGGGGACCTATTCTCAAAACTTTGCCCAGGTGCAAAGGACTTTGTGTGGAATTGCTGCTCACAGAAGCCTGGTTTGCATGCTCAGACCAGGTTTGTGTCGGGGCAAAGTGTGGAAGGGGGACGCAGTGCAGATGAATGGGAGGGGACCTGAATATCGGCATGGTCTGATACTCAGAGCATTTGCGTGGTCTCCTTGCATGGAGCAAATACCGCTGACCGAGACCTTACTTTAATCCGTGCAACCCTAATGGTTGACGGAGGTACAGCACAATAGTCCCTGGTGTCTAGTTGCCCTCCCACCTGATCCCTTGCTTGATGTCAAAAACCCTTTTCCCTGGTGTCCAGTGGTCCCTCCCCCGACCTGATCCCATGCCCAATGTCTGAAATGCTTGTCCCTGGTGTCTGGAGGTCACTCCCCCCATCCGATGTTGAAAACCCTTGTCCCTGGTGTCCAGTGGTCCCTGCCTCTGAGCAGCCATATTCCTAGAAACCCACTGTGATGGCCTGAAGACCGTTCATGTGTCGCCCTCCCCCCCAAAGGTTGCTAAGGCAGGCACCATAAGGTGAAGTGAACCCCCTCAACTGATCTGCAACCAGTACCAGCAGTGGCACCCCCCATCTTTCATGAACTCCCCCTCCTAAACTAATAATCCCCATCTCCATTTCAGCAGCAGCAACAAGTCCTCTGCTACAGGATGCGGACCAGGGACTGGTGCGCTGCCACATAGTATATTATTCTGTACACAGTCACAAGAAATACCCCCCCATGTAATGTAGTTCGGGTCCCTGGTGTCTAGTGGAACCATCCAACCCCTCTCCGCCCACCTGTCCCCATTCCCCCAAACACTGGTACTGCAAGCAACACAGCCCTCACACACCACCTCAGCCACCCACCATCTGACAGAAGCAGGGAGTTCACTGCTTATTTATAGAGCAAGGGTGAAATGTCTTGCCCTATAAATAAGCAGCACGCTACCTACTTCCATCAGACAGCGGGTGGCTGAGGTGGTATATGGAGGGCTGTGTCACTTGCTATCCACTGACCACAGCACAAGGATGGGTGGGGGGAGAAGGGTTGGATGTTCGGTGCCAGGGACCGGGATCATGAACTACAGTACATTGGGGGAGGGAGACAGAGTCCTTGTGATAGTGTATGGAATAATTTACTGCGTGGCAGCACACCAGTCCCCGGTATACACCCCATAACAGGAGACTGGTTGCGGCTGCTGAGAATGAAGTGAATTGATTAGAGGGGTTCCTGGAAAGATCGGAAGTGCCGCTGGCACTGGTTGCAGACCAGTTGGGGGGGTCACTTCACCTCAAGGTACCTGCCTTGACAACCTTTGTAGGAGGGGGGAGCCATAAATGGCCTTCAGGCCATCACAGCGGCTTCTTGGGGCTGGGGTTACTCTGGAGGAGGGACCACTGGACACCAGGGACAAAGGTTTCGGACATGGGATCAGGTGGGGCGGAGGGAACACTAGACACCAGGGACAAGAGTTTCAGACATCAGGCATGGGATCGAGTGTTGGGAGGGACTAGACACCAGGGAATGACCACTGCTTCTCAGCCAGGGGCTGGGGTGAGGGTGCTAAGGTACATCGCAGCCTATGCAAATTGGCCTATAATGGGCATTCAGATGGCCACATAATGCTTTGCATGTCCAATCATCTCATTTACATGGCTGCTTTTTTGGATAGCAAATAGCACAACTGCCCTGTCCATTGGGGAGCTGTACTCCTGGCTCCATGTCGGGGCACCACTAATGGGATTCGTGCTGACTCAACCTGGCCCTATGTTCAGTCAGACAGTGCAGGTGCACTATCCAACTGAACACTGCACTATCTGACTGAACACAGCAACCTCAGTCACCTGGTCGAGAGCAAAACAAAGTGCAATATTTGGCGCTGCGCTTTGCGCCTCTTTGAGAATCGGAACCCAGAAGGTTTGATGAGAATGAGCCAAGATGATTCTCATATCTCCAGGTTAGACCAGGCAGGTCTGATACTCTGGTCTCCCTCACTTGTATGTCCTCCATTCCATCTGTCTTCCACTCTGGCAGGAACTTCTTACCTAGTCTAAGGCAAGAACAACTCATCCGTACCTTCAGTTACTGTACCCGAATACTTAGTTCCTGTTAATAAATCATGACATCATTCTTAGCCAATCAAGATTAATTTCCAAGTATATTTTATTGAAAGATTTTCGCAACATAACAACAAAAAATACAACTAAAGCTGTAAGTTGCTCTTATGGGTTGTTTATTTCTAAATGTTACCAGTACCTGTCACCTCAAGAGGGTGTCTTTTTTTTTTTTCCAATCTCTTTTTCCCTCCTGTCACGGTCTGGGGGGTCTCTCTCAGACATCCTGCCTGTTCCTGCCCTGCCTGAAATCCACCTACCTGTGCCTCCTCTCTGCCTCCTCCTCTGTCCACGATCGACACCCCCAGCTTAACCCCTCCGGGGTGGGGCCTCCCCTCCTCTTTGGGTGCACTTTTTTAGACAGACTCCGACATGGGAGAGGACCCTGGTGGAGGAACCTGGAAGGCCAGGCAGGATGGACTCGGCCTTGGGCATGGGGGTAGGTGCCATCGCCTACCCCTCAGACCGGGCTTTTTCTTGTTCTGGAGATCCCTCCCCCCTCCCATGTGGTGTGCATGTCCTAGACACAAGGCATACACTGCAACCCCTTGCCTGCATCAGGGCATGTGGGTTACATGTGACTGAGTATGCTACAGTGTCCCCGGTCTCCACCAGGTGCCACTGGCACGTCAGGTAATCCCCAGTCTCTCCCCCAGGGAGGAGAGCAGCCCATCAGGCGCTCAGTCCCCTGCCGACCCTGGTGCCCGAGCTCACTTCCGAACCCGGGTCGCTGACGCAGCGTGAGGTGTAACGTGCAGGGCCTCAACCCTCAGCGCCACCAGGCTGACAAGAGGGTGCCTTATGCTAATAAATAATTATAAAGTTCAGTTGGCATAGTCCATTCCCCACACAGAGATTGCTCTGATTTTCTGCAAAGTAAAACATTTTAATTTTAAATTCAAGCTCCATTTGTTTTGAAAACAGAAATCTTCATGTAACCCCTAGATGGCGCTATCCCAGGGGCTACTACCCCCGCCTGATTTGCCACTAACAGGTTGAGGGGCCTGGATCCAATGGCGGGTGCCTCCACCCAGAGGTCAGGGTTTGCAATAGTTAAACTAACTTGGTCACAGCCCTCTGGGACACTGCAACCCCTTTCTTCCCACTAGTGGCCCACACAATATATCAGAATTACCTTCACAGTATACACTTACCCCAGGTCTGGTTCCGTACTGGGACCTCCTGTGAAATGAGATACAGTGCAACAATCACAGTACAGTACTTTAACATAGACAAATACCTCAGGCAGTATAACTTTGCTGAAACAAGCAGCTCTGATTTATTTGGGGGATATAACAAGGACAGGGAAATCAGGTTAATTAGCTTATCACTTTAATAATCTACCTATGGCTCTGTGCAGAGCCTATCCCTATCAGTTACTGTCCCTGGGTACCCCAAGCCCTAGTAGCTAGTCAAACCGTGGCAGCTGGTAGGGGCCCTTTCAAACAGAGAAAAGAGAATTAAACAGTCAGCAGTACAGTAATTCCATTTGGATTTAATGTGGCAATTCAACAGGGAGGCGACCTGAATTAGTACTCACGACCTCCAAATAAGATAGGGTCCTTCAATGTCAGCAGGGCTCACTTGAGGTGCACAAACCTCTTCACATCCATATAAAGAAAGCACTATACCAGGCAGGCTGCATCTGTATCCCGATCGCAATTACTGCACATACCCAGGAGAACACACAGCAGATTCAGTTCCTGACAGACCGAGTGTAATTTTCAGCAATTCCTCCAGTCTTCTACAGGGTGAGCCTGGTTTCTACTCTTCAGAGATCCTTTGATTCTTTTCACAGGACGGATTCAGTCTAACAAGCTGCAGACGGAACTCTGGGCCTTACACATGTTTTGACTAAAACTGCACTGAAAAGCACAGGGCTCCTTCCTTCTTCACTGCCAAAGCTCAACTCAAACTCCAACCCGACAAAACCGGGCACTTCCTTTGAGTTCCTCCCAGTTCTTGACTGGATTGGCTGTCACTCACAATAGACTGCTGCTGTTGGTCCAAAAAGGTGCTGAAGTCTAAACTACATCTCCCAGAGTCACTGCCCATACAATCCTCTTGTGGCTGGCTCAGATTATGAGTCCAAGTTCTGATTCGTCCAAGGCACCATTTTAGAGCTAGCTTACCCCACACTGATTGGTCCAGTTCAGCAGTTCAAAACTAGAATGGGAACTAGCAGACACAGTTCTGACTGCAAAGAAGCAGGTTAGACAAACTGTAATTTCATTATTACTCTAAATAATTTCTGGCAAACAGTTACATCTGTCAGATAGGTTCCTTTGCACTCTAGTGACTGCAAAATGAAGTGAATTAGCAGCAGCTTGGTGGTACTCAATCAAAGAAACACACAGTCCCCATACAAACTAATTATGTCTGCAAGCAGACAGCTCTTAAAGAGACAGTACCAGAGGTTCTAAAAACACTCACTGATAAATGGCTTAAATGCCAAACACCATTCAGGCTTGGAGCATTCAAGCAAGCTCCTGGAAGTCTTTTGGGAACCCCCATTTGCAGGGGGGGTTACATTCAGCATGATTCATAATGCATTAATGCAGTATACACAGTTCATGTTCCTCCTGTAAGAGTTTCTAATCCTTTGTGCCAGAATGGCTCAGCTTCACTTTATTGTTTCCTCACCCAAAGAACTCGAGAGCGCACTCCTAAAACCATAACACATTATAACTGTACATAAGATGAGGTGCCCCTCAGGCCGGAGGAAAAAGCAAAATAACTTAATATGTGTGGGTGCCTGGAAACTACAGCACAAATCACCTCTTCAGTTGTGCCTGACAAAATGCTGTAATCATGTACCCAAGCAATGTCAGTAGCCAGACTTCACCCCGGCCTAGCTGCCTCCCGCAATAGCCAGATGTTCTGTTCATCCATCAAACCTGATAGTCTGTGAGGAATCTGGCGGCCCTTACATGTACATGGACAACCAAGTTGACCCATTAGGTAACTTCTGTTAGGGTGGGACTGGAGTGTGGCATTGTGGGATGTTTAGCAAGTCATTGTATCTTTTAAAGTATGACTAGCCACTCTGTTTTAACATTAATGAACATTTTCCCGTGGTGTGAACTCACTTATAAATCATCTCTTCACCTTAACCCTTAACACTGTGTTATCTGTCTGAAAATTGATTCCGTGAAAGACTTTGACTGCATGGTTTCTCTTTATGTAACCTATTTTGTAAACATGACCTACAATGTAGGTTGTGACACTGTTCTTTTTGTGTCCTTGTTGTATGTTAGAACCAGCTGTCCGGATACCTGCTGAGGAAGTTTAAGAACAGTAACGGCTGGCAGAAACTGTGGGTGGTCTTCACTAACTTCTGTCTCTTCTTCTACAAAACCCACCAGGTACTGTGCACAGATAAAATCCCTGGGATCACATTCTGGGTTTGAGCATTAAAGCAGCAGGACAGTTACTTTTTTTTTTATTTAAATTCACAATTTTCTCACCAGTAGCACCAATGCTGCCTCTAGCCACCCGATGACTTCCCAACCCAATCCACGGCTTCACTAATGCTTATCCCTGAACCCAAGGCTTGCCCCTCCCCCCACATGACAGGGTCCTTCCAAGTGTCCATTCCTTTCAGAAAATGTCTCTCTGACGGGAGATTCCTCGATGGAGGTTAGTCACAGTTCATGGGGCCTGAGAATGGCCTGTATCATCCACCTAACATTGGGGCTTTTCCTGGCTTTCTATTCATCCTCGCACTCAGGACAAAATGCTCCAAGCGAGTGCGCATGTGAACGTGCAGCCACAGAGCCCAGCCAGTGCCTTTGTTCTGCTGTGCATCTGCTGCACTGCCACCCGTGGTCACCCTAGTGATAGTGTTGTACTGGAGTCAGCAGCCCCCTCCCCCCAATAACAGCATCCTCTAGGAGGCTAAGTTCTCCCCTCAGCCAACCCTCTGATGGCCCAGGCTAATTTCCATCTGATGGGCAGGCTTTTAGTTACTCTTATTTGAAATAATCCAGTTGGCAGATAGGACAAACAAAATCATCCACACACCAATGTTTCTTACTGTTCTGTTTCATTCCTGAAATGTTTTTGAAGCTTTTAAATAACATCTGCTCCCATGCCATACTCTTTCTGGATGATCTAGGTAGCTTAGTGTGGTCCTCTGCTTTTCATCGCAAGAAATGTGCTAATACTGTACCGCTCTGACATATCCAGATATTTTAGTACAAGGTGCAGAAGTGAGGTGTGGCCTCAGAGGAGAGATTTAAAAATTGCTAGAGGCTACCATCTTTTTTTTATTGTGCCACAATAAAAAAAATAGAATAGAGCTCATAATTGAATGGGAACACCATATAGCCCAGTAGTAAACATATGTGCTTGCCATGTAGATAGTGTGGACTCCCAACCTGAGCAAGGATACTGCTCAGATGGTGAGAGGAGTGTCAGTTTTGAGTGCTTCCTACCTCAGTGCAGGAGACCTGTGCCAGTGCATGGCTGTCCTCTGATAGGAGTCATGCAAGAAGGAATGCGGGCCGCACAGGACGTAATAGACTCCTTACCATTTTTTGTGGGTCAGACAAATGCCTCACACCACTGATCATAAGAGGACATCGCAGCTGCTTATTGTGTACAGCTGGTGCCAGTGCAACACTGAGGTCTGCAGCCAGTAGGGCGTGCAGGAATACCTTTCCCAGTCAATAACTTGTAAGTAAATAGAAGCGAACAACTTGGTCTTTTCTTTAGGTCCACAAAAAGTGGAAATAGAAAAGAATGGACTGTTCTTGTATGCCACTTTTGTCTGAGACTTGGTCCTAGAGACTGTTTTCCACCATCGTCTTTTGCCAGAGACTTAGATAAAATATGAACTTAATTTATTTTTGCAAACAATCCAAGTGCCAGCCCATTCCCATGTCCCCATCCTTCTCTCTGCTGCTAGTAAAGCAATTAGTTTTCCTTGCCATGGTAGCTACAGACACTCAGTAAGGCTTGCATTGATTGACTGCTTTCATTTTTCAGGATGATTACCCATTGGCCAGCCTCCCGTTGCTGGGTTACACTGTCAGCACCCCAGTGGAAGCAGACAACATTCTTAAAGATTATGTCTTCAAGCTGCAGTTTAAGTCGCATGTGTACTTCTTCAGGGCTGAGAGCGAGTACACCTTTGAAAGGTAACCCTGTGCATTTCATTCTTATCTGTCAGGATGAGTAGGAATCTGGTACAATTATTAAACTGGGAGGAAGGAGACAGGGGTTTGTGGTCCCCTGTTTTTATTTTGGGGGGGTCATTAACCTTTTTTTATATTGTATATTTTTTATGTAAATAAATAGCTTATGTACACTGACTACTACAGCATTTCACTCTTGTATGGAGGGTTTGTTCGGTAAGGTAAGGATTCATCTTGTAGCAGGTAGCATTCCTGTACATTTTTACACAATCTAACCAATGACGGGGATCCCTGCAGTCTTAACCATTTGATTCCCCAAAGGATTTTGTAATTCCTTTTATTTCCTTTGATTATTTGGGGCCATTTTTATTGAGGTGGGATTTTTAACAAGATGGGCACAAACTGTTAGCCAAGTCAGAATTTGTTCCTATGCAGAATATACAATTCTCTCAACATGGATTCATCCATAACCACATGCTCACAGATTTCTGACTCAAGAAGCTAATGCCTGGAACCAGCCAGTAGATTTGGACTGGATTGCACGCCATGACACCCATGCCTCATGCCCAGCTCCCTCCAGATGCCAGCTTTTTTTTTTTTTTTTTACCAAAAAGACTGGTTGCCCCTAGATGATAGGTGTAAAAGCTTCATTGGCAAGCATTTAAACTAGCCAATGGGGGAGGCACTGGAAAGGATCAAGGAAATCCTAGCCCCCCCCAAAAAAAAATCAGGGTAGTAAGTGAGATAAACACCAAGACAGAAACATCGATAGGGAGAAGGGCAGAGGTAAATGGAGAAAACAACAAAGGCAATAAGGACAGGGATGGGGCAAAAAGGGGTAAGGCCACCAAGAAATGGAGGGTAATGAGTACCAATGCCCGTAGTCTGGGCAACAAGCTCCCTGAACTGGTGGCCTTGATGGAAGAGGGATGCCTGGATATCATGGCAGTCACAGAAATATGGTACACAGAGAGTCATGACTGGGATGTTAACATACCAGGGTATACAACCTACAGGAGAGACAGGGAAGGGAGAAGAGGGGGAGGAGTAGTTCTCTATGTAAGGGAAGGGATGAAAGCAACGGAACAAAAGAGCAAACAGGGAGGAGAGGAGGCACTGTGGGTTACCTTAGAGACTAGAAATGGCACCACAAGACCCCCATCTCGGGGAGGGAATGGATAAGGATATTTATTTTATTTATTTATTTATTTTATTTAGTTTTTGTTGACTGGGTAAGTGCACTAGACAAAACCTGCCTATTTTCACGCACGACCTGGGGGAGGGGGATACTGATGAATGCCAACTGACCTTGAACCAGATTAAGCTGTTGGTGGTATGTTTAGTGAATGAGGGAAATTTGGCCAGGGCATCCGGTATGGACAGGCCAGGACAAGTAGATATGATAGAAGGCATCCTTAGGATGGCAGAGAAAGGGGAGATACTGTTGATGGGGGACCTGAATATGCCAGATGTTAACTGGAGCACCTTTGCTGCAGCCACATCCAAGAGCAGGGCCATTCTTGATGTCCTACAGGTGGCATGCCTTAGACAGCTAGTTTTGGAACCCACTCATGAGGGAGCAATGTTAGACCTCGTACTCTCAAATGGGGACAGTGAGAGGATCTCAGATCTAGAAGTGGGCAGCCATCTGGGAACAAGTGACCACCAGACAGTGTGGTTCATGATAAACTCTGCTACAGAGTCAAGCCTGAGGGTACAGTACTTCAGGAGGGCTGACTTTGGCAAAATGGGAGAGTGCCTTAGAAAAGCACTAGCTGACATGCAAGACGGAATGGTGGAGCAACAATGGGGAAGCATCAAAACTGCCATCACAGAGACAACAAGCCTTTGTGTGAAGCAAATAAACAAATCAAAATGAAAGAAAAAGTCACTATGGTTCTCAAAAGAGGTGGCGAGGAAGGTTAGGGAGAAAAAGATAGCATTTAGGAAGTATAAGGAAACACAGAAGGAGCAGGACATAGAACTGTACCAGTTAAGGCAGAAGGAAGCAGGGAAGGTAGTCAAAATAGCAAAGGCCCAAACTAAGGAAAAGATAGCCAACTCAGTTAAGAAGGGGGAGAAATCCTTTTATAGTTACATCAGGGAGCATAGAAAGACAAAGGGAGGGATAGTGAGACTAAATAGAATGGACGGTGGGTGGGCAGAGAGGGACAGTGAAGAAGCAGGGATATTGAACGAATACTTCTGGTCAGTATTCACAAAAGAGGAGGAGGAGGGGGAGGTACCTAATCCAATTAACAGAAGCACTCTGGTTGGGGGGTCGATCCCAGTCCTCACACAGAAGAAAGGGTTCTGAAAGAACCCTCTAAAACTGAAGGTGGACAAAGCAATGGGCCTGACAGGATTCACCCAGAATTCTAAAAGAATTAAGGGGAGAACTAGTACACCACTGATACCCTTTTAACAAATCATGGGAGGATGGTGTGGTACCTGAGGACTGGAGGAAGGCAGATGTGATTCCCCTTCACAAAAGTGGGAGCAAGACAGAGACAGGAAACTACAGACCTGTCGGTTTGACCTCTGTGGTAGGGAAAGTGATGGAATCACTTCTGAAGGAAAGAATTGTTGAGTACCTAGAGGCCAGTGGGGCACAGAATCCAAGGCAGTATGGGTTCACAGCGGGAAGGTCATGTCAGACGAATCTAATCTATTTCTTTGACTGGGTGACCAAAGTAGTAGACCAAGGAGGGGCTGTGAACATGACCAACCTAGACTTTAGCAAAACATTTGACACAGTCCCACACAAAAGATTAATAAACAAATTAGCCAGCCTGGGAGTGGGTCCCAGGGTGGTAGCCTAGGTAAAACATTGGCTGGACAACAGGTCACAGAAGATATTTGTAAACGGAGTCCATTCTGAAGAAAAGGGGGTTACTAGTGGGATACTGCAGGGTTCAGTACTGGGTCCAGTCCTTTTTAATGTCTTTATAAGTGACATTGGTGAGGGACTGGAAGGAAAAGTATGCCTCTTTGCAGATGACACAAAGATTAGCAACAGGGTTGATACACAAGGAGGCATGGAAAGGATGAGAAGGGACTTGGCAAGGTTGGAGGAATGGTCAGAGGTATGGCAGCTTGGATTCAATGCAAAGAAGTGCAGAATAATGCACCTGGGAAACAAAAACCCAGAGGAAGAGTACACAATGGGGGAGGGGTAATAACAACAACAAAAATGGAAAGGGACCTGGGGGTAATCATATCAGATGACTTTAAGGTTGGCAAGCAATGTGAGAAGGCCGTAGGGAGGGCTGGGGGATACTGGGATGTATAGAGAGAGGCATCACCAGCAGAAAACAGGACGTTGTTATCCCTCTGTATAGATAGTTGGTGAGACCCCATCTGGAGTACTGCATCCAGTTCTGGAGACCCCATCTCCGGAAAGACATAGACAGGATAGAGGCAGTCCAGAGGAGGGTAACTAAAATGTTGCAGGGTCTGCAAGAGAAGCCATACGAGGAGAGACTAAAGGAGTTTAATACGTATACCCTTGAGGAAAGGAGGGAGAGGGGGGGCATAATAGAAACTTTTAGGTACCTCAGTGGAATCAACAAAGGCCAAGAGGATAGCATCTTTCAGAAAAAGAGATGTGCAAGAACAAGGAGACACAATTTGAAGATAGAGGGGGGACGACTCAGGAGCATTGTGAGGAAGTATTTTTTCACAGAGAGGGTGGTGGATGCATGGAACAGCCTTCCTGAGAAGGTTGTGGGGTCTAAAACTGTGGGAGAATTCAAGAATGCATGGGACAGACATAAGGCAATTCTTGCGGGGGTAGGAAGAAATAGGCTGTTGGTTAACTAGGATCTGCAGCTTATTCTGTAGGTAGGGAAATGGGCAGACTAGGTGGGCCAAGTGGTCCTTATCTGTCATCAAAGTCTATGTTTCTATGTTATGTCAGGAATCCCTCAAATGTGTCGCTTTTTACTAATGCTTGTAGGAGAAACAGAATTACCAGTAAGTCATTTTTATTGGTTATTTATTTTATATTTTATTTACAGTTTGTAACCTCACCTACCTCACACTGGCACTAGCTTGCTCAGGCTTCTCTAGCCCTTGTGCTTGTCGGTCACTGGTCTGCACTTGGCCTGCCATGTGAGACCCTGGAGTCCTCGCAGAAGCCCCTCGAGCTTAACCCCTTTGTGGCAGGTCCCTGGTCTGCTCAGGAATACCAGTCCAGGACACTGATCCACTTGTTGCCAGGCTCCAAGGGGTGGCATGGGCAGGACCTTGGACTGTTTCATGGTGCGGGAAAGCCAGCCAACTTTGCATGCAAGGCAGCATTTTTCTCTTCCTATTTTCTCCCTCTCACCATACACATCAGCATAACTAGCCACACTACACACCCAACCTGTGGAGGAGAGTAATGTTGCCTGGTAACCCACCATGTTAAGGCCACCCTGCAGACCACAGAAGGTGCTTGAGAAGCCGCCCATTTCTTCTTATGTTCCTGGAGCATAAGAGTACATCCTTCGTAGCACTCTCACAACTCCACTGGACCAAGCCAGGTTGCCAGCCAAGGTCACCAACTTGGGAGTGTAGTATACTCCACGGACACCACCAGACCATAACCAACATGGGGGTGATTAACCAGTAGGTTTGTAAATGCCCTGTTAAAAGCATGGCCAAAAGAAGTTGGAGTTCCCTCAAAGCTGTGGGTGCAGCCTTGATTAGCTTAGATATTGGAAATAAGAGAAGGTTCAGGAAATACACAAATGAAATAATCAACAGCAGCAGCACTGGGCCCGGCGATGCTGGTGGTAATAAGTTGCGCCACTGTGTGAGAGACTAGGGTCTTCATTGCAGTCCTGACTCCCAGCCTCATGAGCGCTACAGCTACCTGACAGCATGAGTGCCACCTTTGGCAGGCCAGGGGTGGTGCTGGGCATCAGGGATAACCACATGACGTTCTCTCCTCCCCGAACTTGCATGTTTGGCAGTTCCAATCACAGGGAGGTGAGAGGGAGAAAATAACAAAATGCCCTGAAGCACTGCAGAGTAGAAATCTCCACCCACCTCCCAGTGTCCCAGCTGTCTTCTGTGGCTCAGTCTCTGCCATGGAATGCTGAAGGAGGTGTCGAAGGGACAACCCGCTGCAGAAGTAATGATACAGCACTATCTGGAGGGTTCCTGGAGAACCAAGGCTGGTGTCAGGATGGGAGCTAGCAGCGGGAACCATGCTAGGCAGCCAATAGAATAGAAAAAAACAGCTGCATCACATAAGAGAAATTACATAATTCTGACCCCAGGAATACACCAATATTCCTAACTCTTCTGCAGTGTGTCTTTAAGTCAGATATGCCCAGAGATAGAACGTTATGCTAACGATGGAATCACTTGCGTGAGCAACTTTTCAAATGCTGCCACCTATCAACTGCCTACATCCTAACCCTCAGATTTCTCTCTCCACCTGTCAGGACCAGACACTCGGAGAGTTCCTTCTCAGCATCTTGTTAGAGAAGCCTTAAATAAATAAAAACAATAAGTATCTTCTATTTATTTTCATTTGCTACCTCTTATCTGTGTAATTTTAATAACCGTTATCTTAGTTTAGTTAATTTCATTGTTTACCTTGGTTTCTCATGGTTCGGTATAACCGCTGAGGAACCAAGGCCCTTTTAGTTAGCGAGGATTTTTCCCCTTCTTTACTGTTATTTTTGCTTTTAAAAATTTAAAGTCGGTATATTTATATAACCGATAACCTTGGTTACTGAACTGATAGCTTTGGTTCCTTTTTTCTCGGTTTCCAGTTCCGATCGGTTCTTCTGATCAGTTTCTGAACCGACCACGACCGTTAAAATTGGTTACTTTTAACTTTAAAAAATACTTTATTTTGATTCTTTATATTACGGTTGTGGTTTTTCAAACAATATGTCAGAAAAAACGAAAAAGAGAACCGGAGAACCCGATTTCAAAAACTGTACCGAATGTGGTGGAGTTTTTGCCAAGGCAGACAAACATTCTATTTGTGTTTTCTGCCTTGGTTTTGACCATCGTAAAACCAACTGTGAAATCTGTCGAACTTGCCCTGAGAAGGCACTTGAAAAACATCTGGAAAGATTGGACAAAAGATTTAAGGGTCCCTCTGGCTCTGACCAGCCGAAACCCTCAGGGTCTCTGGGTGAAACCACAGTCCTAGCTGTTACTACCCCGATACAGGTAAAAAGAGAACTGCTGAACTGGCTAGCTCTCCAGTTCCTGTCAAGAAACAGAAAAAGACTAGGTACACTGAACCCCTTATTGATAAGGGGACTTCTCTGGTGCCTGCAGCTGTGCCTTCTCATCTTGAGATTGCACAGGCTATTAAAATAATGCAAACTTTACAGGGTCTGCTGCCTGTGGTTCCACAGTCTCCAGTTCAGACCATTGTAACCCCCCCAAACCACCCTCCTTTTCAGAGGAGCGTGGGGAGGAGGAGAAGGAAAAAGAAGAAGAGGAAGAAGAACGTGAGTCTATAGAATCTGAGGTCTCCCCTGAACAGGAGTTTGGCTCTCCTCCCAGGTATACAGAAGATTATTATTCTCATTTTTCCCTTGTCAGGAAAATTGTAGATGCCTTGGACATCCCTGCTTTTGAAGTGGTAGAGGATGAGGAGGAGGCTGAGTATCTCCAAATGATAGGTTTAACTCCCACTAAAAAGTTGTTACTACCCATGAACAAGTTCTTTAAAAGAGATGCTGTGAAACTCCTCCAGACTCCTGGGTCTGTCCCTCCTTTAGACAAAAGGTTGGATAAAAAGTATCAGCTTGACAGGACAGGGGCTGAATTTTTATTTTCACACCCTGACCACCAGGGGGTGGTGAAAGCTGCCGTATACGACAAGGCAAAGGTCCCTCTGGTTTCCCACCTTCCAGAGAATGACTCTCAAAAGAGTGACAGTATGGCCAAGAAAGATTACTTGTCAGCTTCTCTGGCCACCAGGCAGGCTAACGTTCAAGCCTATGCAGCCCAATACCAGAAGACTCTGGCAATCTGTTCTGGCTATGGCTGAGAAAGTTTCTTCCTCTTTTTCTGCAGACCTAGCTGAAACTGCTAGGTTTGGCTTAGAGGCTGCCAAATATCAATTTTTGATGGCAGCAGATAGTAATAACACTGCTGCTAGGTGGATGGCAAACTTTTAAATAACTAGATTGGGATGAACTCCATTCAAAATAAAATATTTCTAGCCAAAAAACTGCTTTTCATTTCTTTTATTCCACATCAAAAGGTCCGGGCAACATTTTCCTGGCCTCACCACTTCATCACGCCCCAATATACAGTGTTCTATAAATATAAAATGTACAAAAACATCATAAATATGCAATATTCTAAAACATTTTCTTTTGAGCAAACTCATGAGTTCGTCTCCACCTTTTTAATCTGCACTACACCCTATTTCATAATCCTTTATTTTTACTTTCTTAAACAAATTTTTGCTTTCTTAATCATATTTATGCTTTCTTAATATGAGCTCCATAACAGTGTGTTTGTGTATACTCCTACAAACCTTGTTGTTTAAACCTCCTTCAGTTTTTCACAGTATCCTTCAATCTCTATTTTTTTGTTTGTTTTTTTTTTCAATTCTAGAGCAAAACAAGAGAGACGAAAGTTGCCTAATTTTCCTTATTCTTATCAAACCTTATTTGTTTTTCCATTCATAAATCAGCCTACCATTCTCTTACTTTAATTTGTTCACAGTCCACTTCCACGTGGCTCCTCTCTTATGCTGCCTTTAAAGTCCCCTCCTCTGCTTTCCTTCTTGGCTGAAATAACATTAAATCATTCTATGAGTCTTTCTTCTCACCTGTGTTTATTTCTTAATGCTCACTTTCTTTTCTCATTCAGTTTACACCAAATCTTGCTTATCTGCACTTTCTTGTAGCGTCCTCACTCTGATATTCACAACTTTTTTCCTTTTCTGACCTAGCGTCTCTACAATTCAAATATAAAGAAAATAACTCTTATGCCAGAGCTCCTCTCACTTATTACTCATTCAAGTCCCACTTTAATTTGCTCTTTTCATCAAACTTCTTACAAATGTTGCTTACCTGTGCTTGTTTCATGGTGTTCTTGCGCTAGCATTTGTGGTTAAGCTATTCTCTTGGCGTTGCAGGAAGTAGGCCAGACCCTCAGAGCATTGTTGGTAAGCTTCTTAAAACCTAAATGAAAAAGTTTTAATATGTACTAAACCAAGAGATGTAGTAGGAGGGCAGAATTTTTGCAGTTAGAGCACCTTTTTCTGTATTTAAATTTGTAGAAATGCACACTACCCATGGCACTTGGTCAAGTGCAGAGCTCTTCTACATATCATCTGTTAGAGCTCAGGGAGGTTTTTCTGGCAATGCAAGCTTTCACACCACTGATACAGAGGAAGGTAGTGCAAGTCAGAACAGACAACGCTACCACCATGTACTACATAAACAAGCAGGGAGGAACAAGGTCAAGCCACCTTTGCACATAGGCAATGTGAATTTGGACCTTGGCTTTCTCTCTGGGATCCTTGCTGCAAGCCATTCACCTGCCAGGCAAGAACAATGTTCTGGCAGATGCCCTAAGCCAAATCAGTCAGGCCCATCATGAATGGTCACTGAACAAGCAAGTGGTGCAGACCTTATTCAGGTGGTGGGCACTCCAGAGATAGATCTCTTTGCCTCACATCAGAGCCATCACTTGCCACAGTACTGTTGCAGGCCTCCAGCAGTGGGATCAGTCCCTCTGGATGCTCTCATTGTGGATTGGTCTGCATGATTCCTGTATGCATTTCCCCATTCCCTCTGGTGTGCAGAGTACTGTTAAAAATCAGGCTTCAACCAGCCACAATGATTTTGATAGCCCCAGCCTGGGCCAGACAGCCATGGTACCCTCTATTGCTACCCATATCAGTGGAAAAACCAATACACCTTCCCAGAAGGCACAATCTTCTGACCTCCAATCAGGGGAGGATCCTATACCTGAACCTCAAGTCACTCAGACTCAAAGCTTGGCTCTTGAGGACTTAGAATATGCTGGTTTACATCTCTCTGAAGGAGTCATGGATGTTTTAAGGGGTATAGGAAACCTTCTACCAAGAAAACCTATGGTGCAAAGTGGAAAAGGTTTCCTGTGTGGTGTTCTAGCAGAGATATGGTGCCAGCATAGGCAGGGGTGCCATTGGTGATGGACTATTTGGTCTATCAGCGTTCTTTAGGTTTGCAGCCTTCTACACTAGAGATTCATTTGTCTTCAGTCTCTGATTATACTTCAGCAGGTAAGACTGTTTCTTTGGCATCGAACCCTATTTTTAAAAGGTTCTTCAAAGGCCTATCCCATATGTATCCACCGGTTAGGGAACCGGTGCCAACCTGGGACCTTAATATTTGTATTGCTCAACTTACAGTTCCTCCTTTTGAGCCCATGTTTTCAGCATCCTTGAAGTATGTCACATGGAAAATAGTGTTCCTAGTGGCCATCACTTCAGCTAGAAGAATCAGTGAACTTCAGGCCTTATGCACTGAAAAGGACTACATTGCCTTTCACAGAGATAAGGTGGTCCTCCAGACCAATAGGAAATTCCTTCCCAAGGTGGTTTCAGACTTTCATCTGAACCAGTCTATCACTTTGCCAGTGTTTTTCACTGAGAATTATTCTTCTGGTGAACACAGGCATCATAGCCTGGATGTCAAGAGAGCTTTGCGCTACTACATGACAGCTACTAAACCCCATAGGCAGGACAGGACACAGCTTTTCCTTACTTATGGGGATGTGAGAAAAGGAAATCTAGCATCTAAAAGGTCCATTTCTCATTGGATTATTCAGTGTACCCAGTTTTGTTATTCAAAAGTGGGCAAGGAAGCCCCAGTTGGGCTCCGAGCCCACTCCACAAGGGGTACAGCTGCCACACTGGCAGCTGCAAGGGATGTTCCCTTGGTGGATATTTGCAAAGCAGCGACCTGGCGAACAGTGCATACATTTGTCAAGCATTACAGCTTGGTTATGCAGGCTAGGGCTGATGCCAGGTTTGGTACAGCTGTTCTGCAGAGCCTGTTTCCAAAATAGGTTCTTCCTGCCTCCAAAGGTACTGCTTAATAGTCTGCAGAAGAATTAGGAATATTGGAGTATTAATGGGGTGAGAAGAAAAAGTTACCATAGTAACCTTGTTTCTCCCAGGGGATACACCAATATTCATAACTCTCCCACCCTGCCTCCCCTATTAAGAACCAGTGGCCTCTGCATTCCATACTGTACCTTGGGGTAGTATGCCACATTCTACTTTTATTGGAGCTTATTCTTTGGTTTTTCTCCTTTTCAGGTGATTCTGACATAGGAGTTTGTGGGTTTTGTTCAATACATATATATATATGTATAGTGTTCCTCCAGTTGGAGGTAGGATGTGGGAATTTTAAAACAAATTCTTTATATTCTTAAATATTGGACCATCTTTCCAGGTGTTCATGAAATCTGAGGGTTAGAAGGTGGGCAGTTGATAGGTGGCTGCATTTGAAGAGTGGATCATGCCAGTGATTCCATCATTAGCATAATGTTCTATCTCCAGGCAGTTCTGACTTAAAGGCACACTACAGAAGAGTTATGAATATTGGAGTATCCACTGGGAGAAACAAGGTTACTATGGTAAGTAACGTTTTCTTCTAACCCACCTGAGATGCAAGGTCTTACTTATACTACAGTACGATTCGGAACTTACATTTTTTTCTGCTTCTTCCCCCCAAATCAGGTGGATGGAGGTGATCAAGAGTGCAACAAGCACAATGGGAAGAACTAGCCTGCTGGTCCAGAAAGAGGAGAAAGAGACTGCATTAAACTGAGTGAACTCAGATCAGGGCCTTCATAGTTTGGTTGTTTGGGTCTGGCAAGAGCCACAGTGGGAGAAAATGTGGAGATTTCATAAAGAGACTTGCATGTAGAAAGAAGATGGGCATTTGAAAACACTTAACGATGATTACCATTACAATGACTGTTGTTGGCCATTGAGTCATGTTGACTGAAATGCAGTTTACTGAGGAAAGGTGAAGTCATGAAGGAAGCAGCAAGTTTGGAGCCGGAGATATGGAGGAGACTTGGGCACCTTGGTTGCCTTTTGCAGTATTGTAGGCTGCATTGTGGTGGGTTTGAGAATACCTGTGTAGCATTAGTATTTCAGCCAGTGGCAGCAGTCTACATAAAGCTTGGGGGGGAAGGGTGACCTACCAGCTTGAGGCCTTGTAGCTAGGACACACAAAACACTGCTGGTTCTTTTGGCCCTTACTGCTGTCAGTAACTACTAGAACTATTTAGACATGAGTACACTAGCCCTTTGGAAAATAAGAGTGCAGAGGTGAGTTGAATTAATTTTATCTAGTACTTTGAGTGATACAGGATGTCTCTGAGGTAATATCGCCTGCTTTGTAGCCTTATTTATTTTACTGTAAACTCAGAGGGTTAGGAACAGCCAGGGTGTTACACTCGTGCTGCAGGATTTGCAGACCATGAAATGTCCTTGAGCTGCACAGGATAGTGAGTGCCCCAGCAGCAAGCACTTTGAAGCCTGTGCGGCTTCACGGATTTCTTTGCACAGCGCAGGATTCAGCACAGCTAGGTGATGGAAAAAATGACTGCCACATAAACATTTTAACCCAACCTGTCATCCAGCAGACTTCGGGATAGCAGTGAGACTTGCAACTAAAATGTGATGAAATGTGGGGGCCCCTGTACGCAGCAATGGGCACTGCCACTAGCTACAGGCAGGGCAATAGTGGGTAAACAGAATCCAAACTTTTTCCTTGAATCATAAATATACCAAGAATTTGGAGCAGGGGTTTTCATTGTAAAACTCTGGTCAGTTCAGGGCTATTGTGTTAAACTGGATCACCATCATCATCATTATTATTTTTTCCTAATAGTTTAAGATGCTAGATTTCCTACCCTGAAGCTTAGAATCTGTGAACAAAAATAACCTGGTACCCAGCATTTAAAAGGGCTTTGTCCTTTGCATCTGATTTTAATAGTAATTAATTAATTAGTCCACTTCTAAAGGTGATATGGGAACATCCTTTTTTAACATAAAGTTAAAGCAGGTATGCAGAGAGATCAAAATACTACATCTGATGTGCCTCTTAATTTGAAAAAAATATTGGCCAGCCAAAATAATTTCATGTTCTTCCATCTGGCATACATTTCCATTTTGGTTGTCCAGCAGCTTGTAATATACAGTATAATCAAATAATGACACAATCGAAAACTGTTTCTCCTTATATATTAACTTGTGTCATTTACACTGTTTCTTTCTCCAGTGAATGTTAATGATTTTTAAACTGTTTAGCTGTTCTGCCCTGGGGGCAACCAATACATTTTCAAAGGCACATTTATAATGTCATAGAAGTTGCATGAGCAAGTAGAATTACTAGATCAGAGGTGACTAACATGGGGATATTTTTTTGTGGCTGCCAAGTTTTCTTCAGATTACATAAGATATAGTAATTCAGTTTTTCTTCAACAGTTATGTACACCTTCCGTGCAGAAAACAATGAGTTATATTTCCTTTAAAAAGAAGTGCTCCCTCACTTGCGGTACTTAGCTCTTCTTCCCATCCGTCCCTGTCCAGTTTGTTTAATGGCCTCACTAAGTAAAAGCTCCCAGGGGTTGCCACATTTGAGAAATTGAACTCTCAACTTGTATATCGCAGAGGGGTGGATTACTTTGAACACGTTTGGAGCTCCACTTAAAAAAAAAAGTCAGATAAAACCCCTAGTAGCTTATCCTAACATCTTGCTATAGTATTTTACTATGGTATCTCTCTCTAGCATCTTGCTCTAGTATCTTACCCCAGCATCTAACTCTAGCATCTTTCTCTGGTATATAATTCTAGTATCTAACTTTACTTTGTTGTACAATTTATGACAATCTTGTAGAAAAATATGAAATCCTTCAAGCAAGCCAAAGATACTCAATGTATATTTTGCTCAGTTGATTTTAAACATTAACCAGTTGGTTGAAAATGTGGCCCACCATCTGGTCCAGACTAGAGTAGTGGGCAGCACTGTGTCCCATCTTTTATTTTGTGGTTCTTCTCACAGCTCCCCCACCTGCAGATACATATGACTGCTTTACCTGGCACACTTTTCTTTAGTACACCCATCTTGTTCCGTCAAGTAGAGCAAAGTTTGTGTACTTGGAAAAAGGGGGCGTGTTTGATAGCGTGTACCAGAAGAGTGGAGCAAATCTTTTTATATAAAACATAATGGGTACTTCACATTTACTCCCTATTCTGGTATGGCCATAACTATAAACATTCAGATAACAAGTCATTGAAGAAAAGACAGGGTCCCAAAGTTCCACACTTTAGATGTTCCAGACCCCCTTCTCTGTCCCCCTTTTATGGGGAGAGGAAAAAAATCCCAGGATCCAAATCACTGTCTTTTTAAGCAATGAGGTGTAGCAAGGGTCATCTTAATTTTCCAAGGTTCAATTAACAAAGGTAGCTCAATCCCCTTGAGTGCCCATGTTGTTTTATGAAACTAAATTTATGTTTTAATTAATGTTTTTATAGTTTTAAATTAAACTTGGTTTATGGTGCACGTGGGAGTCCAGATATTAACATAATGCTTTAGAATACATGTCAGCCAGTTGAAGGCTCCACGTGCTAGCTAAAGTCTTGCACGCATATAAAAAATGTTAAACAAATTTAATGTTTAATTGGGACAGAAAAAAAACAAATTTGTTGATCCTTGGATTTTTCTGGGTAGTTTTCTGGAGCGGGCAGTGAATTTAAGAATTGTACTTTTCCTCCACAGGCTTAAATTTGTTAGTTATAATCGCAAAAAAATAACATTTATGTTTTGTTCAAAGGAAATATCAGGGGCAGAAACTGCATGTTGACCAACTGAGACATTATATTCTAGTAAGGAATCGCACACAACAAAGTAAAAAAAAAAGGCACATCCTGAAAATTAACATTTTTGTTTTGTCATAGCCTTCTCCGAGGTTTTCTAATGACATTTTAGTGGCTTAAGTGTATATTAAAAACCCATTTTTCGGGACAGCTATGGAAATGTTCCATGAGCTGCATACCTTGAAGCACCAGGACCTTTGTCAACTTAGGGAGTGCAGTAACTATAATGAAGAGAGGGGGCTTCTTTAGTATGTGTTGGGTATAATTTAGGGGTGACATCCTGGCTATTAAAGAGGGAATTCAGTCCCCAGTAAAATAAACAAAAACATTGTAGCTGGAATTGGCAAAACTCCATTTCAAAACACTTACTTACTTACTTCCCTCCCTCCCAGGAAGGGCACTCACAGCTGTGACAGCTCGTTACCAAGTGCACCCTAGAGGGTGGGTTACATTAACCTGTTTTACTTCAGGTGGAATGTTGGCCAAGGCACTGGGGAAACTCCCCTACTCCTCTTCAACAAGTGCCACAAGATATTTAGCTTCACCTGGAGCATGAGCAGGGATGGTCAGAAGTGACTTCAGTTTAATGTCTCATCTGAGTGATGAATTAAGGACATGTACATGAAAATAGGAGCTTTACATTTTGCTTTCAGTTAAGTCTGAGTCTGGACACATAATGCCTTAATTGTAACAGCAGTCTGTTGCTATGGAAATTACTTTGATGTCACAAGCCAGGGCATTATGACTTCAGCTTATGAATAAGACTTCTGTAAAAACTCCTGTTTTTATGTACCCACAGTTCTGAAGAATGCAGCGACTTCAATCCAGTGTTTTCTCGAATGTAGTAAAAATGGGCTGCAATACCAGTTGTGATTTGTTTGGTTTTGCTGGGGTGGTTGAACTGCCTCTTTAAGTTTGTATGTATGCCCCTGCTCAAATCATGGTATACTCTCTACTGTGTGTTGGGAGAAGCGGACAAGATGTACTCTTAAGTCCTTGCCTCTACTATAGTACTGTGTTACTCTGCTGTCTGAGACCATAGCAGCATGCATCATCTCTCAGTCTTTTAACAGTAGTTTTCAGAAGGGAGCCTGATCTGGATTTACTAGTTTCCCCATCTGCCCTCCCTAAACATTGTCTTTTCTGAAGTTGAGGTTTATAGGAGTGCTTATCACCCCATTCTAATGAGTCTGGACCAGGAGGTCCCAACTAATGCTTATCACCCCCGTACTAATGAGTCTGGACCAGGAGGTTCCAACTAAGAAAACTGCAAAATGAGAACATTTGTTTTTCATTTACTTTTACCTTGATGTGAGGGAGATCAGTACCAGCGAGGTCATAGTGAAATGTGCTACTATAACCAGTGGTGCAAGTGGTAGACAAGAAGTACAGTAACTCAGGCACTGGCAAATATGAAACTCAGAATGAAGTCCCTTAATCTGAAGGATAACTGTATAGATACTATAGGATTCGATTAGGGATATTGAAGTATTTCTAGGAAAATATCATTGTTGTACATGTCAAGGCCCAGAAACTGTCATTATTTTGCTGGTTTAAGAATTTGAGTTCCAGTATCAGTGGGAAGAAGTACAAGAACTCCTTTCCTGCTGCAACAATGGTACAGGAACTGAGTTCCTGTGCATTCCTGTTCACTTTCATCACTGACTATAACATATATTGCACTTAAGACACATAGGCACTAACATGACCTCCCTGGCTGTCACTCCCCAATGTCATAATAGTCTAAGCCTCAGGGGTCACTGCAATTTGTTCTGAATCAGTTTGGCAGGCAGGGATTTGCAGTATCAACCAGATATCAAAGTAAATTAATACAAAAGTAAATGATAAAAAAAAAAAAAAAAATCTCTCTCTGATATTCTTGTCCAGACTTACTACCATTCCCTTAATTTAACTCATTACTTCCAACAGCTTCATATGAAGTCCAAACCATCCATTGCTTAACCTGATACAAAATGGCAGCCCAGGACATAGTGGGCTCGATTCAGAGATGTGTCGAGAATGCCACAAGCCTCTGCTGTGCCGAACTTATGGCGAATGGGGCTTACGTCATTCCCTGGCCAGCGATCAGGATTCATGAGCCCGTGTGCCTTTATCCAGCCCTCCTTTCCTGGTCAACAAAAACTAAATAAAATTAATTTGCCTCAAGTTAGACCAACCTTTGCGGTCTAACTTTGCAGCAAATGGACCTTTTCAGGTAAAATAGTTGCCTCAAGCAGCCATAAAGTCGCGAAAAGTGTAGAATGTGTGCAGCTTTTCCTAATCGAGTGCAAGCTGCGGCAGTGTTTGTGCAGTTGCTGGTGTGATGCAGGACTTGACGAAGCCCTGCATCAACCTTTCTGAATTGAGCCCATTGAGTTTTAAATGTACTGGGGTGGAAACCAGTTAGTTAAAGGTAATGAGCCAGGAGAACTTCTCCAGCTGGAATAGCTTGTTGCATTTAAGGATCTTAGGCAACCTCCAGTAGTTAATTTTTTCTCCCAACAGTTTATCTCCAGTGAAGCTGTTGTGTGCAAAAGATCATCTCTTAACCTCTCTTGTGTCTCATATTTTTGTTTACGGACAGGTCTTCCCAATCTCGTATTCTCACATGAATACGAAAACATGAACCAAGGATACTGTATATTATGTGGGGATACATGGGAATAAGAAAGAATGGTATGTTGGTGATGGCGAAAGGGTAGATTAGGTATTGTGAGGTCAAAGGAGACAAGAGTAAGTGATGAAGGCTGTTGAAGTCAAGAGTGACATAATTTGCTCTCATCAATCCAGGCTTTGCCTTCCTTGGGGAGCACTTTAGGTTTAAAGAAATAATTGCAATTACTTATCGGTGAGGGTAGACATTTTAATTTAAGTCGTAGACACATTTCTAATTTATTAGTGCATATTTTTATTGTAGAATTTGGAAGACAAATTGAAGATTTACATTTTGTTCTAGTTGTTTGCTTGGTACAATATTTGTGTTGCAGGCTTTTTGTAAGTTATTTTTGTTTTTAGGGCAGTGGTACTATCTTGATTCCAAAGCATCTCAGTTTAAAAGCTAAATGTTTCAGGAATTCAGGGGGAGGGGGCTATCTGGGTTCAAATTTCATCACAGTCGCATTGTTGTACTAGTATATCATGATTAACATTTTGAGTTGGTGTCAGACCTTCCTATCTCCTTTTGCTTGCCTTCTACACTACATGGTATGCACAGGCCAGTCAGTAGGAGAACAGGACTGCTAACAAAAAGTGGGACAGTCTCAGACATTGCAGCGAGTGGCCCTGTCATGTTTTTGAAAGGTAGGGGTAGGAAGAGAAACATAGAATTTGTCATCAGAAAAGGACCACTTGGCCCACCCTGTCAGAGGAATTCTGGCAACTCTCCTGTTGAAGCAGCAGTATTTGTTAGTTGGCATTATATTTTATTATATAGTTTTTTTTTTAGCAACAGTAATTTCTGACAATCATCAATGTACCCATTTTCTTTACATTTTAGTTTATTCCTGAGATGAGATATAGGGTTTTTGAAATGTTTAGATGTTTTCTCCTCTCTAGCCACACCCACCATGACAAAAAGAAACATCTTGGTGTGGTGATGTGCTGTTTACCAATTACCAATAACCACGTACTAGCACCATGTACACCAGTATGACCCTAGTTTGTAAAGAAGAGATTTGTAAAACTTGTTACTGTGGGATAGCTCTATTGACTTGTGCTATAACTACAAAATTAGCAATACAAAGTTTTATGAGTACCTGAGGGAGTTAAAAATATACTGATAATTAATCTAAAGATGTCAGAAATATTATTGCTAATAAAAAAAAATTATGATGAAATGTTTGCCGTCTAGCATTTACTGCAGTGTGAATATGTCAGAACCCTCATTTTCTAATTACCTGGATTCCATTCAGTATCCACAGTATGGTAGTTCCACTTAGCAAGCTCTGTTTCCAGAAACAGTATGAAAGCTCAGCTCTTCCTATCACCCAATCACATATTCAGATAAAACAGTAGTAACAGTACACTCAGCAAAGGCAAATATGTATTCCAAGCCTTAAGCTGCAGAAAAATATTTTATTGAGCCAAAAGCACTCAGCACTTGTGATAGACAATACCAGGGCTAAGGCTAGAGCCCCAACGCCTCAACCAGAGGACTTCCCAGGAGACCCTGGTCGAAGCACTGGGGTTCTAGCCTTAACCCTATTGTCTGTCTAGTGCAATCTGTTTAGCTCAATAAAAATTTTTTGCAGCATAATGCTTGGAATCAGAGTCTGCCTTCCTGAGTGCGCTGTTACTGCAGTTCTGTCTGGTTTTGTGAGGGGAACAGCACATCCCCTAAAGAGCTGCACCATGAACTGTTGGCATGGAGCATGGTCCTTTCTTGAGTATCCGACCCAATCACATATACTCTGGTCTCCGCACCCACTATTCTCAGATCTTGCTCTCTGATGAAAGATTTTCCTCTCCTTCACAGCTCCTGTATGCAAAGTTGGACTTTTGCAGTTTGTGCCTATTTTGCAGGAGTTTTGAACTCTATCTGCCTTTTTTCTTCTACTCATTCTGCACCCTGCATCTCTGAATTACTGCTCAGTCATGCCGTGGACTAGGAAAGAAAACCTGGCTTTATAAAGTGCATTATTTCTGCCGACCTGTCGGTGCAGCAGTACTGCTACTGCTCCTGATGCTGGCAACCCATGTTTGGGAACGAGTGAGGGACACTGAGGGCCGGCTGGGAGGCTCCGCTGCAATACTTCCACCTGGGTGACCACAGATGGCAGTGCCGTCAGCTTTTTAGTGGGTTGGAGGGGATTGTCGGGTGACACACGGTCCATGCTCATGCTCCCTTGATGCCTGTGTCCTGAAGGCAGGGGACACAGAACAGGAGAATGGGCCCATACTGTAAGGATGACTGCTTGCCTTCTACAGGCCCAGCACTGGTGACCTGGTCACTGCCCACAACTGGATCCTGGATGGCGGTGGGTCGCGTGAACTCCCCTATGCACCCACCATGGGGGTCAAGCTGTGGAAGACTGCGGAGTCAAATAAGTCTGGGAGAAGCTGGATGACAGGGCTGGAGAGGTCTGAAGGGACCAGTCAAGCGATTTAGTATACATTAAAAAAAAGTGTGTTATTTTAGGGTTTGCTATGTTGGTGACTGGGCATGATGCCTGCATACACTTTTCTAAGCATTAACCATGAATTGGGTAATTGCTATTGCTGCAGTGATATGCAGCCTAAGTCATTGAAATTAGGCCAAAAAAGACCAGGTTCAAGTTGTGCCTATCCATCGGGATATGCATCTCAGCTTTGAAGTCTAGATGGTGGTGTCATCAACTAAAGATGCTGAGGACATTCCTGTGATCAGTCACGGTAGGGGGATTGGGATCTCCAGGTAGACCAGCTGAATCCACACGAAACCAAGGAATTTTATTGCGATTTTCTGCTGTCACTGCAACCAAACACTGGTAGTGTGTATTTTTCTTTAATCACTCTGGCAGGCTCAAAGTATGCTGTCCAGTATCAGGAGACATTTACCTCCTGATGTTGGAAGTGCCATAGGAAGTGTGCTTGGAGTCAAGGACATCCTCAATCTGATTCTCAGGCTTGATCATATTAACTTAAGTAGTCTTCACATTTGTTACCCTCCCAGAGTTCATGCCACTGGAGAACAAGCCTTCGCTGCTTAACAGTTTATTCTTCTGAACAGGTGGTCTTCTCAACCCTGGCTTATCAGTCAGATGTGGCGTATCCAGTGGCCAAAACCAGTGGTATTTCCACTGTGGATCAACTCTGGTGATGCTAATTTCAGTTAACCCAGCAACCACTGTCCCAACTCCCAAACAGTTAATTGTGTTCATCAGACTAGAACTGGATACTCTGCAGTTCAAAGTTTGCCTTCCATCTGACAGGGTGTCAGATATTTTATCTATTGCACTATCATTTCAGGCTGGGCAGTCACGCCTGACCTGAGGTTTTCTTAAATCCTCTGGGCTTCATTACATCAACCACATTTTGTTAGGCCAATTGGCATATGGAGCCTGTCTAGTAGCTGACCCACCAGTAGTCACAGACTTATTTGGACCTGGCAGGTGACCACAACTGTGCTGGATTCAATGCATTGCTGCTGTCCCTCTGAATCATTTGGTGGGCATCCCTTAGTACAGCCAGAGCCCACTGTGGCATTACAGCTAATGCCTCCCTCATCTGTAGAAATGCAGCATGAATGGCATCTGGTCACAAGTCCTGGCTACACATCAGCCTGCTGGAGCTGTATGAACATATGAAACTTGCCAGCAGAAATCGGCCTCACGGTCTATCAAGTCTGCCTGAATGCACAGCTAGCACCCCTATACTGCAACTGCCTCATCCCCTCTCACCCTCGGAAACTGCTCTTGTGCAAGCAGCTAATCTGTTTCTTTAAGAGTTTGCTCCACAGTTGCAGGGTCAGGTTGTCCAGATTAATACAAGACCATCATGTTTTGCATGAACTATCAAGGTGGTACCCACCCTTCTCACTGTGCCAGCAAGCTCTGAAGTCATGAAAACTAGCTCCCTTGGTCCAGGCTGACCAAGTAGCAATACATTTAACAAGCTCAAGCAAGCAGTTGCTGGATGCCATTAGCCATGGGGGGGGGGCATTCCATGAGTGGTGTCCGCATCCACAGGTGGCAGCCTAGGGGTTCTCCGGAGACCCCCAACAGCAGGGCATCCTGGCTGGGAGATGCCATTGCCAGCCCTTGGATGTCTCCTCTGCATCTGCAAGGTTTTGAGAAATCTGGCACAACCATTTCTGGTACCAGGACCTTCTCAGCCTCTGCTGTGAACCACTTTGGCTGGATCCATGGGGATGTCCTGCATTTTAAGACATGTAAATCCCTGCACCTTACATCCTGGATCCTGAACAGCTAGAGTTCCAACCCTGGAGCTTTCTGAGGACATCCTCTGTATGCTGAAGGCTTCTCGAAAAAATTAGATTTGCAAGACCTATGTGTTTAAATAGAAGTTTCTCCTGCTGATGCCAAGAATGCTCTCCATCTCCTCTCCTGCTCAATAAGATACATTTTGGACTACTTCTGGTTTCTGTCTGACTCGGGCCTGCATGCCAAATCTCAAGGTGCACCTAGCGCCCATCTCAGCTTACTGTGCAAAGACAGGCATCCAGACTGTGGCCCAGGAAAGGTGGTATTAAAGTGTTTAAGGGATTGGATCACCTGTTCTCTGTGATGAGAACCCCACCAATGTGATATCTTCTGCTGGTGCTCACCATGCCTGTGAAGAAACCATTGGAGCTGATGGACAAGTCTTACTGATCTCATCTGTCATGGAAGACCGTGGTTCTTGGTCAGCCAGATGTGTGAGCAAGTGACAGGCACTCTGTAAAGTCTCCTTACTTTGTTTTTCACAAGGACAAAGTTACCCTATGTTCATTCCGAAATGCCTGCCCAATGTAGTTGCAGAGTTCCAGCCGAACCAACTGGAAGTGCTATCCGTGTTTTTTTCGGTGATCACGCCTCAGATGCTGAATGTGCCCTCCTTACCCTGAATCATAGAACCCTGCTCTTTTACAAGTCACTCACGGAGGAATTTCAAGGTAACACGTGCCAGCGGTCTATAATTAATGCTGCAACTGCTAAAGGCAGACTGGCAGGCAAGCAGGTAATTACCAGGTGGGTCACATCTTGTGTTGCTGTCTGCTGCCAGCTGATGTGTCAAGAACTGCCCATGGGTCTGCATGCTCACTCTACCACATACTGCTTCTAGAATTTACCATTGCAGAGATCGTCAGCACTCTCCCTGGTCTAATGTGCATACATTCATATCCCATTGCATCATCAACTTGCTGAGCCATCAGGATGCTGCTTTTAGGTCATTAGTCCTCCAATCTCTGCCTAAAATGGTTGCAGACCAGCCCCCTTTTCATGGTGGCCTACTGAGAGTCTGCTATAGTGTGAGTATTTAACTGAATCCGGGTAGTTACAAGTATAGCTTACTTACATACAGCAGTAGTTGTACTACTAGTCTTGTGGTCACATCCACACAACCCACTTTGCCTGGTTTGCTCTTTAGGACTGTTTTCCAGTGCCAAGATCTGAGAGCAGTGGATGTACTGTAGGAGACCAGAGGACATGGGATTTGAGTGGTAGGAGTCAGGTTTCGAGACCTTCTGAAACCTAAGCATGCTTAGTGGAACATGCCATGGTGTGGATGTGAACTGACTAGCTATAGTGAAACTATGGTTACAGGCAACTAGCCACTTTTTTTATTTCACCATCTCTGGCCAAAACCCATAAACCCATTACAAACCCACCTCTTCCAGGGTGTTTCTTTGTAGTTAAATACAGTATATGCTGGCAGGTATTGTTCAAATACCAGATCAGTATTTTTCGACTGCTGTGCATATAACTTGTTAGGAATCTCACAGCCAGCTCCAGCTAGCTAAAGCATGTCTCACACGGGTTGTATAAAATGATACTGCCTACAGAATGTAGAACCTCAGGACAGAGACATTTTTAAAGGCAGCATTTTTTTCTGTTAATGTCATTTTCCCTTTCAAATTATAGATTTGTGCAATGCAATAATCCCCTTATCCAGTGGGATTCAGACCCACAGTTATACCCTTAGGGGTCACTAAGTAAGCCTCAAGTAGATTGTCCAGGAATCAGTCTTCACCATTGATTCCCACTAGAGTGGTCTGAGCTGGAGGTTCTAGGATCCAGCAGGAGCAAAAACATTGCAGGAAGGCTGGAACGGAGACAAGCTGTGCACATGCCCGGCTCCACAAGACTGAGCTTGTGGGCACATGCTTATCTTGGCACTGGCCCTCGGCCATCTCTGTTCCTTTTTCCCCGCTGTCAAGTGTGCATCATTGACAATGTTGCTTGCCTGCTGGGAATCAGAACCTCATGTCTATAGAATAACAGCATTCAGTTATTCTGATTTATAGTGTTTACAGGTAGAGTTTGTTATTTTTGTATCATTTTTAGTGTATTTATAAAACTTTTTTCTGTCGGTCTCTCTCAGTCCTACTAGGTGTCAACAGTGAAGGCCATGGAGAACAGTTGGGAGCCTACTCAGGCAAGCTGTTACAGCAGTGGGGCTGTGTTCAGTCCACTTTCCCAGTCGGGAAAGGATTCTGATCATGGGAGGTCCAGTGCCTGGGGAAGGACAGTACAAAAGCGGGCCCGATCCCAATCATGATTGGGGTCCTGGCACCACTTAGCCTCAACTTTTTCCTCCACACACTGGAAGGGGAAGAAACAGCATGGGTCAAGATCACCCTCTGTGAGGTCTGCTGCAAGATCTCTGGTCTCTGGGAGCAGGGGGCCTTCACCGACATCTTCAGTGCCGTTAAGGGTCTCTAGGTCCAGGAGGTTGGAGTCTCAGTCCAGGATTCCCTCTCTGTCTAAAAGTGGAGACTCCAGTGGGCAGTTCCACCACTGAGTAGCTCTTATAGAGCAGTGGGTGTAGTGTCGGACCCTTGTGCCTCTGCCTCTGGAACTGGTTCCTGGTCACTTAGGACTGGTGGCATTGGAGCCCAGTGGCCCTCAGACCAGGTAGAGTGCTTGGCTCTGACAGCAGCTCTTGCATCCTTGCCGGTGACCATGTTGCTGACTCCTGTCCCACTGGCCACTCCCCTGTCCCAGGTCAGGATGGGGCCATCCATGGTGCCATTGCCGGTCACTTTCGTGCTGGCTGAGTTATTGATGCTGGATCTGGTTCTGCTGCTAGGTTTGGACCTTTTGGAGCCTGGCTTGGTGCCACCCCAGCACTGGAGTTTCCCTTGGTGCCACATTCAGTACCGGCCCCGCCTCTGGCACTGGCCCCTCATCCTTCCAGGCTGGTGTCTACGGTGATACCACTACCGCATTCTGGATTGGGGGCCTGCAATCCACACCCCTTTATGATTCTCCTTATGAGGAGAGTTTGGAGGGGGATGAGTCTAACCTCAACCTCATAATTTCTGAGGGTGGCAACATGACTTTCTTTAACCTAGACACTTCAGACCAAGGTTTTGTGTCTGTGCCTCAGGAAGATCTAACTTTGCAGACTTTACTCAGAAATACGACATTGCACTTAATTTTGAGCCTACAGCCATTAACCAGGAAAATGTCCATCTGGAGTTGTTAAACATTTGCCCTATACCAGTCAGCAGGTCTGCTATGGCAGCATCCATCTGCAAGCAGGCAGACATAAAGTACACTGCCCACAAAGATAAGTCAGTGTACGTACCTCAGCCTATAGCTGATGCCATTGTTATCCTCACTGAGAATGACAAGGCCATCACTCTCCATGAGGTCACTGCACACCCTGTTAACCAGAAGTCATACAAGACTGACGCCATGGGCAAGCATGCCTAAGCTTTGGCTACCCTAGGTATGAGAAATGCTAGCTGCCAAGGGCATTTTTCTAAGTACGAGTACACCTTTTGGAGCAAATTTAAGTCCCTGCCTGATTCCTAGGCTAAACAGGATATTTTTCTGGCTGTTAAGTAGGGTATTGAGTCCAACAGGTGCCCCTGCTTAAAGCCTCTATGGATGCCTTTGCCACTGCATCGCACTCTGCTGCTGCAGGCTTTTGAATCAGACAGCATTCCTGGCTGCAGACATCTGTTTTTTTTTTTCCCCAGGACGTCCAACAACAGGTGATGCACATTCCCTTTGATTGAAGTTACCTGTTGGACAGCAGGTAGAGAAGTCCCTTAAGACTTCCAGGCCAGGTCCTTCTAAACTTCAAAGAGGCAGAGGATATGGTTCCTTTCAGAACAAGCAGTCCTTTATTGGAAAAGGCAAGGAAGCCAAAACAAATCCCAGCCTCAAAGAGGCGCAGTCTCGGGAGTGGAGGGTTGGCGGGGAGGAGAAGGATTGAGCGTCCCATGGACTGCTCTCCTCCGGGAGGAGGGAATTGGTGGCCAGTGTTAGCTGGCCCCCTAGCAGTGGCTGGGGGTTGGCATACTGACACTACACTGGGGGGTGGTGGAGGCAGGGCAGATGCCTGATCTGCCACATATGGGAGTGTGTGTGGGACCGCCATTGGCGCCATTGCATGTCCCTTCCTCTGTGCCAGGTGAAAATAAAAAAAATGGAAAATGGGGAGCATAAAGAAATGAATAAAAAAAAAAAAAGTGCAGCCAATGGCACAGGCACCGAAAGCACCTAGTACTACTGTCTGAAGCTGCGACCCTGGTCTTGACTCAGCTGCCAGAGACCTCTCCTCCCCAGTGGGGGAGGGGCGCAACAGCTGACCAATTTACCATCAGTGAAAGTCTATTACAATGGTCAAGTGGGTCCTCAGGATCATATGAGAGGATACTCTCTGGATTTAATAGAAATCCTCTGGACAATCCACCCAGAAGGCAGCCCATCTTATCCTCTGATATGTCAGAGCTTCTAGTGCAGGAGATTGAAGACCTTTTGAGCAACAGGGCAGTAGAAATAGTGCCAGACTTGAAATGAAATGCAGGCTTCTACTTTCACTATTTCCTAGTGCCAAAGAAATCAGAGGGCATGTGCTCCATTCTCAACCTAAAAAATCTGAGCAAAGTTGTAGCTAGCAGAAATGGGATTCTATGCGGTATGAACTTTATCTCTGTAACTGTTAAACTGAACTTCTAGGGGCGTGGATATGTTGTTCTAGCCACACTGTCTGGCAGGTACCTTGCCACTTTAAGATGGGCTGGAAAGTCTTCAAGCTGGCTCCTTCCACCCACCTGTGTGATGAAACTCTCGGCTCCGCCCCATGACGACAGATTTTCCTTACCGCTTGGAAGCATCGGGTTCCCTCCTTAGCGCTCTTGCATTTTGCAGGCCCTGGCTCTAAAAACTTTGAATTTTCCCTAAATTTACTTTGAAACTTGTTTGAGTTCAGTCTTCACCCTCTTCCCTCACGGCTGCGATGGAGGACAAGACCATCCCCGGGTTCCGCCAGTGCCCCTGCGGGCAGAAGATGTCGTGCACCGGCCCCCACGCCTCGTGTGTTTATTGCCTCGGGCACGACCACGATCCGCAGGCTGGTCAAATGTGTCTGTCCTTTTCTCCGTCAGTGCTCGAAGACTGCGCTGCCCAACCCCAGCTGGGTTGACTGGAGAAATAGTACCTGCCAGTAAAATCGAAGGAGGCCCATTGGGTGGTGTCCATGGTAGTGGGCTCTGTGGAACAACTGGAACAGCTTGAACAGCTCACGGCCCTTGAGGAGGCGGCCCAGGCCGTGGCGAGCTCCTCTTTGGCTTCGGCTTTTATTCTGCTCCAACTGGGCTCTTCTTACACTGCTTCCTTTTGGAGGCTGTGCCAATCCCTCTCGACTAAAGGAGAGGGTTCTTCTGGGTCTCACACCCCTCGGTCCTGGAAGAAGGAGTCAAAAAAAAGGTAAGACCCACCATTGACGCGCTTGGGAGCAGGAGAGAGCTCATTCTCCAGACCATTGGCTCTCGATTTTGGTTGATGTTGCGGCCCAGGCCACTAGTTTCATGGTGACCCCATCAGAGCAGCCGGCCAAGGTGCCTGTTTGATGTGGCTGAGATTTTTCTCAAGCCCACCGACAGGTTGTTGACCAAGGAGGCTGACAACTCTCTCTGTCTCAGACACCAGTGCTTCTGAGGATTTGCCTCAGACCATTGAGCCAAGTCCCTGGCCCAGGACCCTGAACCAGAGGGGCAACGGGTTTCTCCACTCCTTCCTTGGCCCGCCGCCAGCTCTGCTGATGGTTGAGATCTCAGTCTCGGTCCTCCTATGCTTCAGGGAAATCCCACCGACGTCGGCGGTCTCAGTCCCGACATCGAAGAAAGCTGTTCTTCCTCATCGGCTGAGGAGAGCTTTCGGTGTAAGTTGCGTCGGAGCTCTGAGGATCTAATGTTGCAAGAGCTCCTTTTGATCAGCAGCAAGCCGACACGGTTTCCATCCCGGCAATTAAGTGGCTGTCACCCGAACAGCAGCGGACTTCCGCCACGGTTCCCAGTCGAGGACCCAGCGCCGGCGGCTCTTCAAAACTGGCTGCCCGCCCATTGTGGTGGAACCACTACATCCCCAGCTGAACAATGTTTGCCCCATCGGTTGTCGGTCACTCTCACCCCCGATCTCCCTCAGCAAGTGGAGAGTGGCTCAGGTGGTCACCAGCTGTACGCGGACTCTTCGGAGTCCAAAGACTCCTCGTTGCATTCCCTTCCAGTTGACCTGGAGTCCTCGCGGGGGGGGGTTCTTTCTGTGGACGAGAGCCCCACCTCATTCCTCAGTATCCTTCGGCTCATCTCGGTGTCCACCGGGATTCCACTCAAACCCTTGCAGAAACGGGCCAGATATCCCCTTATGGAGATTCTGGACAAGGGGGACTCTCCCACGGAGGTCTTCCGCATAGCCGAGGCCATTATGGGTCCAGCATTAGAACTCTGACAGCACCCAGCCTTCTGCCCAGCTCCATCTGCCAGGATGGCCCACAAGTATGCGGTCCCTACTGGCTCCCTCTCCAGCTTCTCGGAGCACTCCTCGGCCGAGGTGCTCGGGCAACATGAGGGATGTGGACAAGCCTCCAGATAAAGAGTCCAAGAAATTGGACTACTCAGGGAGAAAGGTGTATGCTGCTGCCTCTTCGGGCTTTTGTCAGGCCAGCTTGGCTGTTATGATGGCACACTTCTCTCACACCCTGTTGGGCTCCCTGGATGAGGTGCTCCCTCATTTCCTGGCCGACCTCCAGACCATGGTCAAGCAGGTCCAGGATCAGGCAAGGGCAGTGGCAAAGCAGCAGCTCCAGATGGCTCTGGACATTGGAGACTCTTGTGCCCGTTCAGTAGTGGCTGCAGTAGCCATGCGCCGCAGGGCTTGGTTGCAGATCTCGACCTTCACGGCAGACACCCAACACAAGCTCGCAGATGTTCCCTTTCTGGGCACTGACCTGTTAGGGCCTGGTGTGGAGGGCCACCTCCAGCACATTGAAAAATCCAATGCCACCCTAGATTCAGTCGCATCTGCACAGAAGGACAAAGGCCGCCATCAGCAGCGTAAGCCCCTTCATCCCTTCACTCCTGCGGCAAGACCTGCCCAGCAGCAGGGCCAGCAGGCTCAAATTTGGTGCCCTAGAGCCAAGTCCGTCGCTTCCTCAGTCAGGAAGCCTGGGGAGAAGGGCCTCAGCAGCTCCTCGGCCAGTCCCTCCTCCTCCAAGCCTGCCCAGTGACGGGTTGCATGGTGCTACCCCCAACCTCATCTCACCTCCCCTGGGGCTACCGGGTCTGCAGCCTCCCACTCAGCTCTCTGAGGCGACATCAACCAGCTCCTCCGCTCGGGGGGTAGTCGGCAAGGTTGCGGATCCTCCTCCATGCCCAGGGTTTGTTTCCAGGTACTTCCTGGTTCCAAAATGAGCAGGGGCTGGTCCCCATTCTCGATCTCCACGACCTGAACAAGTTCCTAAGGCCATGCACCTTTCGTATGGTAACCGTGGCTCAGATAATACCATCCCTGGAGCAAGGCATGTGGTTCTGCTCCCTGGACCTCCAGGACGCGTTCTTTCACATCCCAATCCATCCGTTTCATAAGCGGTTCCTCCGTTCTGGGGCAGAGGGAACCCTCTACAAGTTACGGGCCATGCCCTTCAGCCTCTCATCAGCTCCCAGGGTCTTCACCAAATGCATCGCAGTGGTGGCAGCATTCCTGCGGCGCCGAGGGTCGGTGTACCCTTACCTGGATGACTGGCTGATAGCAGGTCCTCCAGGTGGAAATGGAGGCTCTCACTGCCTCCTCATCAACGAGGCCAAGTCAGAACTTGTGCCCTCGAGATGATTCAGTTCTTCAGGGTGGAGCTCGACTCTCTCGAGCCAGAGCCTGGCTCCCGGCAGACAGGGCCGAGGTCCATTCCTCCTTTGCTAAAATCATTTCTGGTTGGGCAATTGTGCCCTGCCCGGACTTCCTACACCTTCTGGGTCTCATGGCGGCTGCACCAGAATGGTCCATTGCCCACTAGCATATGCACCAGCTGCAGTGGGGTGGGTCCACCAGTGGTCTCAGTGCTCAGGTCATCTAGACCAGCCAGTCTCTGTGACCCAGGAGATGTGGGATGGCCTGCAGTGGTGGCTCATCCCAGCTCATCTGCGGGAAGATCCCATTCGTCCACCCAGAGCTGACGGTCATCTTGATGACCGACGCCTCTCTGGGTTGGGGTGCCCATCTGGGGTAGCACAGAGCCCACAGACTCTGGTCCCCTCAGGAGTCCCAATGCCACATTAACCTGTTGGAGCTCCTAGTGGTCCAGCTAGCCCTGACCGCCTTTGCTCCATTTGTTCGGGGTAAAGTGGTCCAGGTCCAGATGGACAACACCACAACCATGTACTATCTCAGCAGACAGGGCGGGACGCACTCCTTGTCTCTGTGCAAGGAAGCTCTTTGCATTTGATCTCTTGTGCTCAGCCTGGAGGTGTATCTCCTTGCCATTCATGTGGCAGGAGCCGCGAACAGTCTGGCCGATGCCCTCAGCCGGATAGGTGATGCATCTCACGAGTGGTCTCTCCTGCCAGAGATAGTACAAGACCAGTTCTCCCATTGGGGCACACCTCAGGTGGACCTGTTTGCCTCCAGGGAGAATGCCAAGCTGAGGCTGTACCATGCCCGCTCCTCAGCAAGGCTCGCTGCAGGGGATACCTTCTCCAGGGCGTGGACCCTTGGCCTCTTCACCTTCCCTCCTCTGCCCTTGATCCACAAGGTGCTCCTCAAGATCAGGAGGGACAAGGCGCAGGTGATCCTGGTAGCCCCAGACTGGCCTCGCCAGTTCTGGTATCCAGATCTCCTCAGCCTCAGCTCCAGGCTCCCGAGGCAGTTTCCAGCCCACCTGGACCTGCTCTCCATCAACGTGGGGAAAGGTACTCCATCCGGACCTTCAATCCCTGCACCTGATGGCTTGGTTCCTTAGCTGCTAGAGTTCCAGGCCTTGGGTCTTTCCGACGAGGTCCTCAACATCGTTGAGGCATCCTGCAAGGAGTCGACCAGAAAATGCTATGCCTTCAAATGGAAGAGATTCTCCATTTGGTGTCGGAGCAGGGTTGGACCCTCATCCTGTCCACTGGCTAGCATTCTGAACTAGCTGTGGTCCCTTTCTCAGCAGGGCTTCAGTCAGTGACCCTCAGGGTACACCTGGCAGCCATCTCTGCTTACTGGGCGCGGGCAGCAAGCAGTCAGTGGTGCAGGAGAAAGTGGCCTGGTGCCTTTTCAGGGCCTAGAACACACATCCTCCGTTGTGTGAACCACCACCTCTGTGGGATTTACTGCTGGTATTGGCCAAGCTCCTGGGCAAGCCATTCGAACTGATGCACAGGTGTGACATCTCTCACGTGTCATGGAAGACTGCCTTCTTGATGGCTATCACATCAGTCAGAAGGATTAGGGAGCTCCAGGGGCTTTCCATCAAAGCTCCCTACCTGGTCTTCCACAGGGACAAGGTTGTCCTATGCGCCCACCTGAACTTTCTCCCAAAGGTGGTGTCGGAGTTTCACCTGAACCAGGTGTTGACTCTGCCAGTGTTCTACCCCAGTCACACCTCGGAGGCCGAGTACAGGCTCCATACTTTGGACCTGAGAAGAGCACTTGCTTACTACAAAGAGTGTATGGCAGAAGTTCGGGGAGAGGTTCACCAGCTGTTTGTCACCTACGCTGAAGCCGCACCTGACAGACCTGCAGCAAAGCGGACGATTGGCAGGTGGATCACTTCCTGCATTGATCTCTGCTATAGGTTGGCAGGTAGGAAGCCTCCCGTAAGGCTCAGGGCTCATTCCACCCATCATACCACTGCATCGATGGCTGCTTCTAGGGACATCCCTATCAGGAAATCTGGAGGGCTGCTACCTGGAAGTCAGCACACTCCTTCATTTCCTATTACCACATCGACCTTGAGTCATGCTGGGATGCTGGTTTTGGAACCTCAGTTCTAGTCCCTGTTCCCTAACTAGGGGGTGTGCGCCTTGCCTCCCTACACTCGAAGAACTGCTGGAGTCTGCCAGACAGTGTGGATAGAACAACATATAAGCGCTAAGTACAGGTTACTCACCTGTAACAGAAGTTCTAGGAGTGGTATATGTTGTTCATCCATGGACCCACCTGACCTCCCTGGCTTCGGCGCACAACCTGGCTTCCAGCGGGCTAGATCTGGCGTCATGGGGCGGAGCCGAGAGTTTCATCACCCAGGTGGGTGGGAGGAGCCAGCTTGAAGACATTCCGGCCCATCTTAAAGTGTTAAGGTACCTGCCAGACAGTGTGGATGAACAACATATTCCACTCCTAGAACTCCGGTTACAGGTGAGTAACCTGTATTTTCTGTATACTCTGCTATTGAAATGTAATACATTTCTAAATTTAAAAAAAAATCTGAACAAATTCATGAATCAAGGAAAAGTAAAAAATATTGCTCCCTTCCTTGAAACCTCAGGATTAGTTAGTGTACCTGAATATGCAGGATATATACCTGAATATGTTGGTACACCCCAGCCACCACAGATACCTCTGCATCGTCCTATTGGGGTAGTATTATCAGTTCGGAGTCCTGCCTTTTGGACTTTCTTTGGTGCTACAAGTCTTTACAAAGTGATCTGCAGTACTTGCGGTTCACCTGCAAAAGCTTGGACTCTAGGTTTTTTTCATATCTGGATGACTGGCTGATTGCCAGCCCATCCAGTCGGGAAACGGAAGAGGCAGGGATCACAGCCTCTCAGTTCCTCACCTCAGTGTTTTGTTGTTGTTGTTTTTTAACTTAGTATGCTTTTTACCACCAGTCCCGACTTAGGCTCAGCCCCCACCCCTGGCCCAGCACTCACAGGCGCCGCCATCCAGCACGCCTCCCAATAACGTGAGCTTCAGCTGCTGCTCCCCCCTGGCCTCCACCAGAGGTCAGACATGCACCAGATGCTCTCCCCCCCCCCCGAGGAGGAGAGCAGCTCATGGGATGTTCAATCCTCCTCACCCAGCTGTCTCTTCGACTATTCTGGTTCATTCCTGACCTTGGGGCATTGACGTCACAAGCGGAAACCGTACCACTGTGTTGGCAGGCCATCTCTTAATTGGGGTTCTGCTGAATCTTCAGAAGTCTCAGCTTCAACCCTCACAGGAGCTTCTGTTCACAGGAGCTCTTCTGGATATGACCAAGGCCCAGGCCTTCCTTCCAGAGAGCAGGCTGCAGGCAGTTCTGCATATGGCATGCTACATCATCGAGCACAGAACTGTGCAAGTGCACTCCAGGCAGCACATGCTGGGTCTGATAGCTTCCTTAGTGTTTATAATGCCCTTGGCATGGCTGCACATGAGGATGACTCAGTGGATGCTCAGTGCGCAGTAGTCACTAGCATCATGCCCTCAGATGTACCCCATTCAGGTGACCAAGCCCCTTGTTCGGTTACTCACATGGTGGTCAATTGAGGGAAATCTCCTCCAGGGCTTCCCCTTCTCCCATCCGGAGCCTCAGGTGACTCTTACTATGGATGCCTCCCTGTTGGGGTGGGGGAAGGGCACTGTCAGGGCCTCAGAACACTAGGTATCTGAAACCCATCAGCAAGTCATCTTCAAGCAGATGCATGCTGTTTTGGGCCTGAAAGCCTTAATGGACCTAGTCACAAAACAGACCTCTTCCAGACAGACAACAAGTCTGTCATGTACTACTTCAACAAATGAGGTAGAGCCAGCCAGACAGTGCAGTGGTAGCACTACCTCTCATGGCACCGACAACCTGGAGTCGGGAGGGAGCCTAGGGCAGTGGAGGGTTAGCTGGGAGGAGGAGGTTCGAGCGGCCAATGTACTGCTCACCTCCTCTGGGGTTGGTGGGTGAAGGGCTTTGGCAGCATGATACCTGCCGGTGGCTAGGGGGTATTGAGCTGACAGCCCTCAAGTGAACGGGGATGGTGGGAGGCACTGGATATCAGCAAGGTGCACCTCCCTTAGACATCATTGCAGGTCTGCTCCTGTGGGCTGGGGGGAACATGCAGAACAGAACAAGGAAACACCTCACGGGCTTAATGAATGATGTTGCTCCACAGCTCCCACGTCCATCACCAGATCCTGCCCTCCTGGGCCCCACTACCCTCTGACCTTCACCTCCACCTGTGAGTTATTGCACTGATGCAAGGGAGCACCAAGGAGCTACAGGTGGTCCTGCCTGGGGGGTCTCAAGCCGGGGGTTGCCCTACAGGTATGTAGCAGATGTATCGGAGGGCCAGGATCAGTGATAGAGAGGATTTCAGATAATTAGGAAGCAGGCTGGGAGACGATAGAGAGAGGTCCAGCCTTTGGCAACTGAAGGCAAAAAAAGAGTTTGGAAAAAAAAAACACAAATAAGGAGGAGCACACACTTACCCTCTTTGCAGAGAGGTGAAGAGAGCATGAGAATGCTGCCTGGAGCAGGGGATCCTGCTGCAAGTAATTTACCTGCCAGGAGTTCAGAATACTCTGGCAGACAAGCTCAGCTGAACACAAGTTAATTCTCATGAGTGGTCACTAACTCCAAGTGTTGTGAGATCATTATCCAATGAGTGGGGCACCCCAGATGTGAACCTTTTTGCATCCCCACTCAATGCTAAACTGCCTCGAGTCTCCTCCAGAAATCCAGGACATGGCATTTTCTGTCAGGATGCATTCAGACTGCAATGGCAAAATCTGTTTCTGTATGCATTCCCATGAGTCCCTTTCATGCAGAGGATCTTGCTGAGATTGGAGGCGCACAGGAGTAAGAGGATTCTGGTGGTCCCCTCCTGGCCTCAGCAGATACGGTTTCCTCCGTTGAGCAAACTATCAGTCAGTAAACCGTGAATTCATCCATTCAGGATGGACTTGCTGACTCAGAGTCACATGGTCCACCCCAGTCTGTGCTCCCTTCACCTTCAGGCTTGGCTCTTGAAGAAACGGAAGTAAATGGATATAAAGTATCTGAGAGGGTCTCTGAAATACTTTCGGCTGCACATAAGCCTTCCACTAGGAAAACGTACACTGCCAAATGGTAACTTTTCTGACCGGTGCTCCAAAACCAAGGTGGACTCCTTTGGGTGCCCACCTGGCAGGTTCTGGAGTACTTGCTAGACCTTTCTGATGCTGACCTACAATATACCATGAGCCCATAGGTTCCCTCTTCCTGGCACAGCTGCCCTGTTCAATAGGTTCCTTAAAGGCATCTTGCACATAAGGCCTTCTGTCAGGAAACCGGTGACTGACTGGGATATCAACCTTTGTGCCAGATATGCTCATTTGCAAGCCCTTTGAGCCCCTTAGATATTTAATTGAAGTTTTGTACTTAGAAAGCAGCTTTTCTAGTGGCCATCACCACTGCTCAAGAGTGTCTGAAATCCATGCCTTGGTCACAGATCCTCCATGTACATGTAGTGCCTGTACTCACCCCAAGTTTCTTCCAAAAGTGGTATCGGAGTTCCATCTTAACCAGTCACTTGTGCTGCCTACCTGCTTAGCCAGCTTCCAGAATGGAGAGCGCATTCTCCATTCCTTGTATGTTAAGAAAGTTCTTAGGTTTTACCTAGACAGAACTAAGAACTTAAGACAATCCAAACAGCTCTTTGTCTCCGATCCTAGTTGGAAGGGACAGCCTGTTACAGTCCGGTACATTTCAGCCTGGTTTGTGAACTACCTATGCCACTGGTATGCTGTGGCCCAGATCAAAGTGAAAGGCCAGGTATGTGCACACTCTACTAGAGTGGTTGTCATGTCCCTGGCAAAGATTCGCTGTGTGTCTATTGGAGATATTTGTAAAGCTGCAACTTGTAGCATAGTGCACACTTTTGTTAAGCACTATTTCCTGGATTTCCAAGCCAGGCAGCATGCCACCTTTGGCAGAACAATCCTGAATGGATTACTCTCCTGAGTGAGTCTTTGGCTCCTACCACCCTAGTTTGGGGGACTTTGAGCTTCCTACTGTGTCCCACTAGTGGGCATCAGTGGTGAAGATTGACTCCTGGAAGATATAAAAATGATATACTCACCGTAATTCTTGATCTTGTAGGACTATCTTCACCATTGATTCACATGCCCGCCCGCCATTCCCTGGACTCACTCCAATGTTTATGTTGTTCTTCGCCCCTTTATACTTGGTTTGGGTTGTAAAGACACTGTGTTATTGGTTTGTTAACCCTTCTTACAAGGGTCACCAGGGCTATTTTATGCCCTTAGGTTAAGTGTGTTAAGTACTTGTTCGATTATTCTGCACCTCCTTGGTTGAAAAGGTGCTGAGGCAGTTGAGGGCCAGTGCCATGGTAAGCCTGTGCTTTCATGCTCAGTCTCGTGGAGCTGCATGTGTGCATAGCTCTGCACCAGTCCTCCTGAAAAGTTCTGGCTCCTGCTGGGTCCTAACACCTCCAGCTCAGACCCCTCTAGTGTGAATCAACGGTGAAGAAATTCCTAGAAGATCAGGAATTATGGTGAGTACCTAATTTTTGTTTCTGTTCCATATAACTTCCCCTGCTTTTGCTGTGACTGATGAGAAACCTGACTGCAATAGGGAGTATAACTTTATTAACACTTAACAAGTGTGTACTGTAGGTCTAGGTACAAATCCCAGGATAATGCAAACTAAAATGTCCCACTCCAAAAGAAGTCCAAACTGCTTTATAAATTTGCATAGCCGTAGTAGTAGTAGTAGAGATCCGTGTGGTCGATCTATTGGTTAATCATGAGGTAACATAGAAGTAATGCTCCTAAGTCCTAGGAGTTTTTATCCCTTTTGCACACATATGGAGTCTGGTGGTCATTCCCCTACACATCCTTCAAGAACTGATCCAGTTTTTCAAATGATGCCAACTATTGAAGGCCACAGTCGCGAAGATTTTTCTATTAAACTTCCAGTCTAGACTACAGAATGCCTGTGTCCTGTGACCAGTCTTGAAGATATTTGCTTTATCCTTCAGTGTGTCCAGGAAAAGTCAGACATGCAAAAATATTATCTGGCAAAATGAATAGTTTTGGAGACAGCCATGTCAGAATGCACAAACATATAGGTGGGATTTAATGTTAGTCAAAAAGCCTACCTTTGGGAACAATATACCTCTTATGTGCATACAGGTGGTCTAAAACAAATAAATGCAAGATGGTTGAGCAGCAAGCTTATTTGTTTAACTGCATTTACTCAGGATAGCTCAACTGAGCAGCAACATCTCACTTTCAGGAGACAGGGTCCTGCTTTTACCAAATGTTACAGAGAGAATGGGCTGAAACACTGGGAGGTAAAGTAACTTGCACAACTTAAGTCAGTAAGCCAGTTATAGTGGAATTATGACCTAGGCTCGGCTACTTTACATTTGTGTATGTGAACCACTGAACCATGCTGCTTACTGGTTAAGCTGACACTGAATGCTCACAACCATAATGTCACTTATAGGGGAACAGAACGTTACAGGCAGCTCAAATGCTGAAAGCCCATGAAAAGATCTGTAAGAAAATATATATTGGGCTTACTCAACAGAAAGTTTTGTCACTGAAGGGTGAGCTGTATCTTGTTAATTATAGCTTGCCCTCAGTGACATCACAGTCTGTGTCAAGATTCTGTGAAATGGCTGCTGCCTTAATTTACAGATGAGTTATATATTGAGAGCTCTAGACTCCTGACACTTACAAGTTAGCCTGATGCCTCTATTGAAAGATCTTTTCACGGGCTTTTAGAATTTGAATGACCATGGCAACATTTCCCCTCATTTTAATAGGCCTGAGTATTGGTACATACTTTCCAGTTCCTTGACTTCTGACAGTAATGGTGGACTGTTTGTAAAGAGAATTGTATGGACCATGGGTTGTACCTGTAAATTGGATTGTATCCCAGTGTGCTAACCTGTTTACAAATAAAATAAAATCAAAAGTATGGCACCGTGACTGTTCATGGCATAACAAGAGTGGATCATTAAACTTCTAGCTCTGGTGGGGTCCCAGATTATGTCCGAGTGAAGTTTCCAGTGAATGAAAAGCATTTACCTATAGATACACCTATACTGTACTCTGTGTGTGTATATAGATATATAAATGTAGGCAACAACAAATCAGGGTGTGCATTCATTGAGCGATATAGACACTCCAGTGTGTGATGAGTCACAAGGTCGATAGCCAAGTGCTCCTCAACAAACACAGATATATGGTGTGGGTCTGGATTAGCCAAGATAAAACTACTATCTTATGATCAACTTGCAAGGCATCACTACTATATGCCACACCAGTGGTGAATAAATTGGGTAAATAAATGATTTGAGGATAAATATTTTCACTTAGAACAGACTGGATGGGCCTTGCGGTCCTTATCTGCCATCAACTTCTATGTTTCTAACACCATTTATTTCACTTAGAACACAATTTATTTAACTTAGAACATGTTATTTCCACTTAGAATCTGGAAATAGAACACAGAGAACAATGGGCCAGATAGAGAACTTACAATGGGGAAAAAAAAGGCAGTTGTAAGCTAAAACACCAGTAAAAACATTACAAATGGTATGTATATATCAAATACATAATGGGTTACAGTGGAATAACACATTTATCTCCACAAGTGGTAAGACCCTTATAGCTAACTTGTGGCCATACCTCTCAACCTCCTGCCTCATAAATCGGGGACAAGGCATAAAAAAATCAGGGACAAAGGACTAACATCAGGACACATCTTTAAAATTAGAGATATTCACCGAAAGCTGGTATAATCGGGCTTAGTGCAAAATGCATTTTCTAAAGAAGAACAAGTCTGTAACTGTAATACTTTTACATTATTTTGTGCTTACAATCTCCACTGTTTAGCCATGGACACACACATTTTAGGAGCGACAGAGTAAAATTCTGAGGCAAACTCAGGGATGTCCCTGAAAATCAGGGACAGCTGAGATGTATGCTTGTGGCTTCGCCACCCGTGAGTTATGGGTCTTGCCACTCACTAATGTAGATAAATGTGTTATTCCACTGCAACACATTATGTATTCCCTATATCTCACATGTTCTAAGATAGAACTATCTTGCAAAGCTGGATATGTCACAATGGAATACTGAACCAATTAGAGAGCAGCTTTAACAATGCTGATGACATCACAATAACCATGTGCAGCAGTGAAGCTAGCAAATGTGAGCTGCTTTGTAGACTTGCTTGCTTTCTAGTTTGCATCTGTGTTGACTGTGTTGATTTGTACTGTTTTGATTTTTAACGTATTGATTTGTATTGCATTGATTTGCTTCTTTTGTGCTGAGCCATTGATCAGAAGGGCACAGTTTACATATTGTACTTGTTTTCCTTTTGTAACGTTTCATCATTTCTGTCACAAAACCACCTAAACACCTGTTGCACAAATCAAATATGACATGGAGAAGAGTGAAATAGTAGAAATATCTTCACTCACTATACTTGACATCTTCTGACCTCACTTGTGGTTTGGACACTTGCAAGATCAGGAGGTCAAGTTTAGCTCATGAAGATATTTCTACTGTCTCACTCTCACCCATGTCATATCCCATATATAGAATATGACATGGGTGAGAGTGAGACAGTAGTGATAGAAATATCTTCATGAGCTACACTTGACCTCCTGATCGCGCAAGTGTTCAAGTCACAAGTGAGGTCAGAAGAGGTCATGTATGGCGAGTGAAGATTTTTCTTCTATCTCACTGGCATCCATGTCATATTTGATTTGTACAACAGGTGTTTAGGTGGTTTTGTAATAGAAAGGATCAACAGTTAGAAAAAGGAAAAAGTACAAAATGTAAACTGTGCCCTTCTGATCAATGACTCGGCACAAGAGAAGCAAAGTAATACATTGCAAATCTGTACAGTTCAAATCAATATAGTACTAGCCAGTGCAGTCAACATAGATATGAAGTAGAAAGTAACTAAGTCTACAAAGTATCTCACATATGCTGGCTTTTGTGTTGCACATTCTTATTGTGATGTCATCAGTATTCTGATTAATTTAGTATTCCATTGTGACATACCCAGCTTTGCAAAATAGTACTATCTTGCAAGTTGGTCATAAGATTGTAGTTTTATCCTGTCAATCCAAAATAAGCCAAATAGGGTGTGCATCATAGGATTTTATTGCACGCCCCAGGGGTGTAGTAAGGCGAGAGGCTAAAGGACAAGTGTCCTTATGCCCTTGGGAAGTGCCTTAAAATCCTATTGATGCACACCATGGAGGGGCTTGTTACATTTATAAAATGGCTCTAAGTAGGTTTTTGGGGAAGGCATACGAGATTCAGCACCTGACTGTGTGTTTATTGAGATTTAATGCATGGTCATGTGCCATTTTTCAGCCAATCATGCTTGTGGGTTGTCCAGTGCCATTTTATATATATTCTGTCACCAGATGCTATGGTAGACATGGTGATCAGCTGGACGAGTAATGTCAGTTCACCATTTTAGACACCCAGTGGGTAAGTGGTCAAGCTGGGTATAGAAGTCAAGGACTGTTGTGTCTACTACTGATTATTAGGCAATATTTTGGATAGGTGGTTTCTGTGTTTCTCACCAGATAGTAATAATATCACTTTATTTAATACAATCCAGTGTGGAGATAACTATGGTTAAAACAGACTTTTATTTTTAACCATCTTTGTATTTATCTCGTTTTGTGTTTTTAATGGTACTGTGTTTTCTGTAACAGTGAAAACTGAAATGGGTGCATTCTGCATGCTTTATTGTTTTATCTTTGCAGCTTAAGGGCATGTGATTAATGCCTTAATAAAAATGCTCAGAACTGGATTGGATTCTTGTTTGGGCTATTTTTTTTTAACCTAACAACCACTGGCAAACTTTGAAAATCCTAGAGTTGGTCCAGATCTTGAGTCTCAAGTTAAGCGATCCCATGCTACTATTCATTCATAAGGACTTGGGACTCCATAGAAGCCCAAACCCTGGAAGTCCTACTGTGTTGTCTGTGGAAAGTCTTTTAATGTGTTCCTTATACAGCAGTGCTGGACCCATAAGGAAATTTTAAGACTAGTTCAATAGCTGACAGCGTTTATGTAATATGGCAGAACCTTGTTTGTATGAACTCCAGTTTGATAAGGAAAAAGTCACTAAATTGGTGCCACCGTTCTACATAGGATCGAAGTGACAGAAAAAGTCCAAGCAGTCCCTTCATCCATCTCCGCATCATGACCTGCTGTAGCTGTAATGAGCTTGTGTACACAGTAATGTTTTATTTTAATGAATGGATAATGCTAATAATAGTATCAAAACCCAGACAAAAAAATTTGCCATAATACTATCGTTAGAGATGCAATTATAGTATTATGAAATCTTGTAATATTGTCGTTCCAAGCTCTGAATGATGGTACTACAAGAAAGAATGCTTTATCATGCTGCACGCAGTCCATCTGCTGAGCATGAACTGGCTTTCACTGTAACTGCTGTGTGCAGTAAAAGCTGGCTCACCACTGTCTCAGAAATCCTCCAGCCTCTCTCTTGCTCACACTTCTCACTCTCTGTACAACTCCAGCAAGGAAAAAAAAACGCATACAAATTTTAAATAAAAAGAAAAGCTTATACGGTGCAGTTTTGTCACTTGCTCTTCACTATTTCTCTTGTAGCTCCCGTTGCTCACATCTCACTCTCCCTCTCTACCCAACCTCTGCATAAAAAAAAACATTTTAAATAAAATAAAAAGAAGTTCATGGGATGGAGGCGGGTCTATTTGAGCAGGATTTAGAATTTCATTATTCAGCCCTGAATCATTGGCTAACCTGTTGGTGAGTACAGTAATTTTTACAATAAAGCATAAAAGTGAAACTTTCTTGGATCCCTATATTGCAAAAAATAACAGATAGGGGACTGGATATTTCTTGGCTATGATCCCATATCAAGGTTCTGGTGACATGTTTGAATGTCTCAAGTTTCGCTTTTGAGGTTCACAAGAGCCTCTTGATGATATTATAGCCTCATAACGTACAGCACCTATCTATTCATTCTATCTTCTGACAGTTTTGGAGGCTTATACAGTGTGTGGGGCCTGCCTCTTTTTTTCCCCTCCTCAAGTGCATTTGGCTCCATAGAATCAGAGAGGGCATCATCATCAGTTCCTGCACTAATTGACCTACTGGAGTGCACTCTTAAACTGCATGACACAGCCCCCAATCCACCCCCTTGCTCAGACAATGCCTTTGGCTGTATCCTTACTCTGGAACAATGTTAGGCCCTAGCCCTTAGCTTCTGTCTATCCTGTAAGACCATGTCCCTAGTTGTTGTCTTTCCCTCATTTTGTCTCTGACAATGCCACTTGGCTGCATCTTTTTCCTCCTGTAGCTGGATCCCGACCCTAATGCCCTTTTGCTAGTTAAGCTTACTCCTAACCGCTGTATATCTGCAAAATACCTGTTTTTGTAACATAAATCCACATGTGCTTATTTTATTGTTGCCCTTACTCCTAGGATCACTATGTATTTTCTCACCATACTGTTTGTTCTGTTCTTTGTTATGACGTGGAGCCTATGTAAAAGAGCCTTTGGCTCAAAAGAATTAATTCCAAGACTGAAATAAAAGAAAATAATAAAAAGAGACAGAGGACTCCAACCAGTCCCCAGCTTATTCAGGTCCTTAAGTCTTCACCCTCAAGAGAGTCCACCACCCATGCCAGCTTATCTTGTCGAACATAAACTTGAAGATAAGCAGACGCAGGAGTCTGCCACCCATGCCAGCTTAGTACCACCCACAAGTTTAAGCAGCCTGCTGGATACTCCAGCTCCAGATCATTGATGAAAATGTTGAACAGCAGTGGCCCCAATGCTGATCCCTAAAGGATGCCACTGAGTGGCCCTCTTCACTCAAAGTAGTGCCTATCCACCACAGTCCTCTGCTTCTTGGCCCCAAGCAAGTTAACAATCTACCTTGTGCATGCTTCGTGTGTACTGCAGTGGTGTAATTTGCCCCACAGTGTCAAAGGCCTTACTGAATTCCTGATAGATTACACTTCTATTGCCCTCCCCAAGTCCACCTCCCAGGTTCCTGATAGGTGATCAAGTTGATTTGCACAATCTGTCCCTCATAAAGCTCTTCTGAGAGGTAGGAACTTTGTCCCCAACCAGATAGGGGGCATAACTTTTTTATTTTATAAAGTAAGGATTCTGCTCAAGGGAGGGTCTTCCAGGAATCGATCTTCACATTGACTCCCACTGCTGGGTCTGGGGTGGGAGATACTAAGATCCTGTGGGAGTAGATCTTCCTGGACATAAAGTCTCCACCACTCATTCACGCTAAGGAGACGACTCTGGAGCCGCTAGGACCCAGCGGGAGCCACAAATCTTCAGGAGGGCCGGAGTAGAGGTAGGGCCATGAGGAAGCAGCGCCATGAGCTCAGCTCACACCGTATAGGCTACCTCGGCATCGACCATCCTGCCACCTCAAATTACTTTTTTCCTGCCATCGAATGCACTTCAGTGACTATGACGCTCGCCCACCAGGAGTCAAAACTTCACGTCTATACGACAGCAGGTATAGAGTTTCAGTATTGATTAGTTTTTATTATTTTTGTTTTCAGTTAGGGAAAAATAAGTAAAAAGTAAATTTTCTTAAGAGAAGTCTTCAGCCCTTCTTCGACGGAGTTGACGATAAGCAGGGCATATTATGGTAGGAGACTTCACATGAAGCTGTGTTGTCAGCAGGGCTGGGCCTGGTCCGCCGCCCTCTCTGGAGGGAGGGTTCTGACTTCTGAGCAGTCCAGTTCTCGGGGATGGGCGGTCTTCCAAAACACAAAGGAAGCAGTCCATTCTCGATCCTAGCCGAGGACTCAGCATCACTTGGCCTCGAGTTCTTCTTTGGCCTCCTGGTTGAAAAGCAGTGCAGCTCGAGGTCACCTTCTGATCAGCCTGCAAATCGATCATCAGTTACGGCGGCAGGCCCGACTCCATCTCCTCCAGCTTCTGTTTCTGGTGACCCGGCATCCTCGACTCCAGAGTCCTCCCTGCTGCCTGGGGGTCCTCCAGTGAGCAGTTTCACCATTGGGCTGCTCTTATGGAGCAGTGGGTTCAGCGGTTGTCTCATCTGCCCGAGCGGTGAGTCCATCACCAGGGCCTTCAAGCCTTTAGTTTTGGACCTGTGGGCAGGGTGGGTGGGGCTTCCTGGTCATGCAGTACCTTCTTTGGTGCCTGACACCTCACTCTGGTGTTTCCCTCCCATAGGGCTGTGGCGCAGGGGTCACACTGGTACCTTTATCTCCTGCTGATTTTTTCAGACTTTCCTCAGCGAGTCGAGGGTTGGGAACTTCTGGTTCAGCGTCACCAGCTCCAGTGCTGGCTCCTCCGGTACCACGCCCAGTGCCACATCTTGTGCCAGCGCCACCTGTGTTCTCGGTGCCATCTTCTGTTACGGCACCAGGAACACCTGCGGTGCTGCATGTGACACCGGGGTTTTCAACTACAATTCGCGTTGCCCCTCCTCCTCTTTTTCCTCCCTTTCCTATCTATACTGTCCCTTCAGGACTAGTAGGAGATGATATTGAGCCTGATCCTGATCTTCGATTGGAGGACAATTTTGACGACGACTCCTTCCTAGGGGTGGTGAATAAACCTTCTCTTACAGCAGAGCCTCTGGTCGAGGACCTTTCCTTTAAGTCTCTGCTTAGAAATGTGAATACCACTCTCTCTCTCCCCCCAAACTTCGAGATCGATCCTGGGAAATTGCTGTGTCTGTAGTACCTGCACGTTCCGGACATTCCTGTGGAATTGACTCCCCCGAGGAACCCTCTTTTGAGACTTTCTCACAAATGGTGTGGGATAATCCAGCGCTTATTCCCTCTGTGTCTAAGTCCATAAATAGGAAATATGCCCCTCCCAAGGAACAGCCCATTCTGGCCTCACAAGCCTTTGCTGATGCCATAGTTGCCCTGGCAGAGAATAATGAGGCTCTTCTTCTGCAAGAATCTACAGCACGCCTGATAAACAAGGAATCTCACAAAATTGACACTTTCGGAAAGCGAGTCTTTGCTGTTTCCTTCCAGGGCATGTGCATTGCTAGCTACCAAGGTTATTTCTCTCAAGTCCATGGTAGCAGCTCTCCCAGATTCTAAAGTTAACACAGAACTTCTTCATTACTAGAGGCATTGAATCCAATAACCAGCAGCTCAAAGCTGCCGTGGATGCCTTTGACGCTACCTCCAGAGCAGCAGCAACCGGTATATGCACTTGACGCCACTATTGGTTACGCACGTTGGGATTCACAAATGGTGCTCAGCAGAGAGTTATGGCTTTGCCCTTTGATGGTACATACCTGTTTGGTCCTCAGGTTGAGCAGGCACTAGAGGCCACGCAGAAAAATAGAACTGCTATCAAAACGGCCAGACCACCATCCACAGCCCCTCAAAGGGGCATCAGTTTCATAACCATTAGTCCTTTCATGGTAAAGGCAAAGGGGCTTCAACAGAAACCAGACCCCTCAGCCAAAAAGGAAATGCAGCAGAAGGCACAGGGTCCCAAAGCGCCTAGTGCCACCGTCTGAGATTCTGGCCCAAATCCCACCTCAGCTGTCCGAGGGGGACTCTTCCTTGGCAGTAGGAGGGTGTCTGACTCAGTTTTACAGCCAGTGGAAGTCAGTCACATTAGACAAGGGGGTACTCAGGATAATCCGTGAGGTATACTCTCTAAATCTTTCAGAAACCCCTCCGGATCACCCACCCAAACGACAGCCCAAGCTGTCTGTCTCTCATTCAGACCTTCTTGCTTCTGAGATTCAAGGCCTTCTAAACAACAGGGAAGTACAAGTAGTCCCGCTGGATAAGTGGAACACAGGTTTCTACTCCCATTACTTCCTAGTTCCAAAGAAAACAGGTGGCATGTGCCCAGTTCTCAATCTCAGGAAGTTGACTTCCTTTACAAGGAAACGCTCAAGATGATATCACTCGGTACACTCTTACCGCTGATTAATCAAAACAATCGGCTGGCCTCTCTGAACATGCAGGACACCTATCAGCATGTTCTCATACACCGAAACCACCACAAATATCTCAGATTTTTTGTGGCATTGGGTCAACTCTACCAGTTCAGAATCCTGCCCTTTGGGCTATCCTTGGCACCTCAAGTCTTTACAAAATGCTTTGCAGTTCTCATAGCGCATCTCAAGAAGCTCAGAATTCAGGTGTTTCCGTATCTGGACAAGTGGTTCCTAGCAAGTCCCTCCAGACAAGAGACTCAGGAAGCTGTGGCTATGTCTTCCAAATTCCTCACGTCCATGGGAGTCCTGCTAAATTTGGGAAAGTCACAGCTGCAGCCCTCCCAATGGCTCCTCTTCATAGGAGCCCTTCTGGATACCTCCAGTGCAAAAGCCTTTCTTCCGGAGGACAGAAGGAATGACATCCTTTGGATGGCTCACTTCATCAGAGAGAACGACTTGGTTCTAGCTTTCTTGATGCAATGGATGCTGGGTCTCATGGGATCCTTAGTGTTCACTGTGCCTCTGGCTCATCTTCACATGAGGACTGCTCAGTGGATGCTCAGCACTCAGTGGTCACAGGCCAGGCACCCACAGTCCTTCCACATCAAGGTGACGGAACCTCTGAGACAGTCACTCACCTGGTGGACTCAGGAAGACAACTTTCTGGAAGGTTATCCCTTCGCCCCTCTAGAATCCCAGATCTCCATCACATGGATGTGTCCCTACTGGGATGGGGAGCTCACTGCCAGGAGCTCCACACCTAGGGTTGATGGAGTCAGAATGAGACTCAGCTTCACATAAATGTTCTAGAAATGAGAGCTGTCCTGTATGCAGTCTGAGCCTTGAAGGACATACTCTGTCACAAGATCATTCTCCTTTAAATGGACAACAAAGCAGTAATGTACTACACCAACAAGCAAGGCAGAGCACACTCTTACCCCTTATGCAGGGAAGTGATGAGAGTGTGGGAGTGGTGCCTGGAGCACAAAACTCGGATCCAGGTGGTCTACCTGCTGGGAATGCAGAATGATCTGGTGGATCATCTCAGCAGAATGGAGACAGACCCTCACAAGTGGTCTCTCGACACAAACGTCATGCAATCACTCTTCGAAGAGTGGGGAACCCCAGACCTGGACCTTTTTGTGTCCCCACTCAATGCAAAACTGCCTCTCTTCTGCTCCGGAAATCTAGAACCTGGCATTTTTTGTCAGGATGCATTCAGACTGTGGTGGACAAGACACTTTCTGTACGCATTTCCTCCTCTTCCCCTAGTTCAGAGGGTGCTGCTCAAACTGGAGGTGCGGGGGGGGCAGAACGATCCTCATCGCCCCATTCTGGCCTTGTTAGATGTGGTTTCCATTAATCAACAGACTGTCTGAAACTTCGCTGAGACAGCTTCCACATCATACGAACCTGCTGACCCAGGGTCCAGTGGTCCATCCCAACCTGAAGTTCCTTCACCTCCATGCCTGGCTCCTGAAGAGATAGAGGTGAACAGGTTTAACATTTCACATAGGGTCTCAGACATTCTGTTAGCGGCACACAAGCCAACTACTTGAGAAACTTACACAGCTAAGTGGAAGCAGTTTTCCATCCGGTGTGCAAAATCCTCCTGGAATCCTTTTTCCTGCCCACCAAACAAAGTCCTAGAGTATCTTCTAGATCTCTTGAATACAGGTCTGCAACACTCAACCATGAAGGTTCACCTTTGCACAATCTTGGCATACCGTGAGCCTTTACACTCAGTGTCTCTGGCTCAGCTACCTGTGGTCAAGAGGTTTCTTAAGGGCATACTGCATACCAGGCCACCGGTCAGATGACCGGTAGCCACCTGGGACATTAACCTTGTGCTAGACATGCTCACCCATAAATCTTTTGAGCCCCTAGTTACTTGTGAGCTGAAGTTTCTGACTTGGAAGACCGCCTTCCTTGTAGCCAGTACCTCTGCTTGCAGAGTGTCTGAAATACATGCTTTGGTCACAGACCCACCATATACTGTATTTCACAAAGACAAGGTGGTTCTTAGGACCCACCCTACATTTCTCCCCAAGGTTGTCTCAGAATTCCATCTGAATCAGCCCTAAGTCCTTCCAACCTTCTTCACAAACTTCCAGAATGGGGGGGCGCACCCTGCATTCTCTGAATGTGAAGAGAGCTTTGTGGTTCTGTTTAGACAGAACTAAAGAAATCCACACATCAAAACAACTATTTGTCTCCTTCAGCACGGCCCAGCTGGGTCAGCCTGTTCTATCAGAGATGCATTTCAGCATGGCTAGTGGCACGCCTTCGCCAGTGCTACTCCTTGGCACAGGTTAAGCTGGAAGGCAGAGTGTACGTGCATTCTACCAGAGCAGTTGTGGCATCTCTGGCAGAAATCCAAAACGTGCCCATTGCAGACATCTGCAGTGCGACCACTTTGAGCTCCGTGCACACTTTCGTAAAGCACTATGCTTTGAATGTCCATGCCAGACAGCATCAGTCCTTTGGTAGGAAAATCCTTAATGGACTTTTGTCCTAAGTGAGCTCCTTTTCTCCTGTCACCCATCTCGGGGGATTATTAGCTCGGTACTCTCCCATTAGTGTGAATGAGTGGTGGAGACTTTTTTGTCCAGGAAAATATGGAAATTACGTACCTACCGTAATTCTTGATCTTCTTGGACGAAGTCTCCAACACTCATTCATATGCCCACTCTCCATCCCCTGAGCTCACTCATTCTGTTTTTGGTCTTCACCCCCTCGTTGTTGGGCTGTGAAGACCCTGTTGAGTTGACCCTTCTTACATGGGTCATTTGGACCATCTAATGTCTGACATAGGTTAGTTTAACTAGGTTAGTTTACGCTACACCTCCTCAGTAAAAAAGATACTGAGGCAGTTGGAGGGTCGACGCTGAGGTAGCCTGTATGGCGCGAGCCATGCTCACGGCACCAATTCCTCATGACCCTAGCCCTCCTGAAGAGTTTGGGCTCCTCTTATGTTCTAGCACCTCCAGTATAGTCCCGTTAGTGTGAATGAGTGGTGGAGACATCATCCAAGAAGATCAAGAATTACAGTAGGTAGGTAATTTCCATATTTTGTGCAGGGAGGGAGCTGACGTTGGGCACTGAGGGCACAAGTTCACTTCACACCCAGTAACCATCGCCAGCTCCTACAGCACTTCAGTTCTGTTCTTCCCACTGTTGAGTGCACACTGTGGGAGAAGCAGCAGCACCTTCTAACCAATTTAGCTGTGTCACTATGAGTTTTTTTGCAGCACTGTTCTCTTTTTTTATTTACCAATCCTTTTGAAACCAGGCAAGAAGAGGGCTAAGAAGAAACACCATCTTCCACCGTCATGCATGTGTACCATTGTGGGAAGCAGAAGACAATAGACAAGCATTGGACCTGCATGACACTTCTTTGGCCCATATCACAATATGGATGAGTGCAACACCTATTACCCAATGGACCATCATATCGTAGAAATCCACACAATGAGGTGGAGTCAGCCAATGTGCACCTTCAGAAGCAGACGTGCTCATGAGGCCAAGGTAAAGTCTCTGGGCCTTTACCCTGGGCCCCATCCCAGCACCTCTGGTACTGAGGAAGCACAAGTTCCTCAATGACCTCATCCTGCTGAGACATTGGAGGCCCTAAGGGGTGGGTGTGATAGACAGTCGGGCAGGCTGTGAACCTCCCCCACATCTGTCTGCCCTGGGAAGCAGACATCCCCAGTGATGAGGCTGAAGCTATATGCTCAGTGGACACCTCAGTGTCTCGGCCTGGTGCTGCCCTGTCAGCATTTGCGGTGTCAGGAGACATACTGACAGCAGTGCCTTGTGGTGTTCTATTGCTGAGGTGGAGGTAGATCTTCCTGGACGTAGTCTTCACCATTTATTCACACTGCTGGGGTTCTCAGCCCGGAGGCACTAGAACCCTGTGGGAGCCAAAAATCTGCAGGGGCCAGCGCCAAGGTAGGTTGTGCACATGCACAGCACCACAAGGGCTAGCCTCGTGCTACACAGCCTATCTCGGCAACAGCCCCCAACTGCCTCAGTTCCTTTTTCCTCCACTGTCAAGTGCACTTCAGTGACAACGTTGCTCACCTACCAGAAGTCCAAGCTTCACGTTTATATGACAGCAGCATTTAGATCATTCAGTATTTAGTTTGTGTTTATTATTTTCCTCAGGTTTAAAAAAAAAATTTAAGTTTTTAGTTTTCTTCAGCCCTACCGAACAAGAGTCGACTGTAACCCCCTACAAATTGGGGTTTACTATAATGTCTTCCTGGGCTCCCTAATGCCCACTGTTAGGCTGGTGTCCTGTCTTTGGTAGTTCTAGTGGTCTGCATGAGAGTGCCCTAGCAAGCCTCCGTGCCTCTGTCTTTAAGAAAATAACTAATCTGTGTTTAGAAATTAGTCTGGGCTGGGTCCGAGTGATTTAAGACTTGTGACCAGTCAGACAGTATGTTATTTAGCTCCATTCTGCAGTCGCTGCTTGTGCAGAGGGAGACCTCTTAGGAACTGTGATTGTTTACTGTTTATTTGCTGTTATAGCAAAGATTGAGAAGTTTGTCTAACCTGCTTTCATTGCAGCTCGAACATCTGGATGGGAGCCACCATGTTAGGTTCTAGACTTCCGGTATTTGGACCAATCGAACCACTGGGGACCTAAAATGGAGACTGTCCCCTGGGGTCTTGTGGGAAGAATTCTGTAGTTTTAAGTGTTGGCGCCCAAGTGTACCTGGAGGGGGAGCCCTTACTGCGACTGACAGTTGCCTCAGCTAACCGAACCTTCTGGATTACAGTGGAAATGCCCAGAAGTGCCTGAAGCATTGAATAAGTTAGGATTGGAGGCTGAAGAGTGAACAGCTCAAGCTTTCAAGCAGCTGCTCCCAGAAGGAGCGTAGGGGAATCATTGGGAAAAGGCTTTAATGACCTGCCTGCCACGTTCTCCTGCATCTGAACTGCCCATTGCAGAAGTCGGATCTGTTCCGATTTTCCAGTTTGGATCTGCAGCAGAAGGAAGAAGAAGTTGTTAGTGAGACTGGTGATCTGGACTTAAGATTTGATACAGAAGTGATCGGCCCAGCTTGTGAGAGAACTTTACTCGAATTGGAAGGTTTGCGCAGTGACGCTGTCATTTGCAACCAGACTGTATCCGAACTGTTGTTTAGAGAAATTAGTTATTTAAATGTGCTGAATGTGTTTTGTGGGTCATGATTTGGTTCCCCAGGACATAATCTTTTACGCCAGCTGGAGACTTCACCAGCAAAAGATCACAAACTGTTGTAGAATTATTCATCCTGCCTGGGCCCTGTCCTCTCAGCCTAGGTCACTACTCCTGCTCCTGAGACCATCTCAGCAAAAGACCAGCTTGGGGATTTGGCCCTCTGCCCCACACCATCGAGAAAGTAGCGACCACCCAGAGGTGAGTCGTGTCAGCCCTGCTTCTCCTGGCCTTCCTGATCAGTACCACAAGGTCTATATCCTGTCCTGCATCCTGGTCTAGGTAGCATGAGTACAATCCAGGGTAGCTCCCTGCAACAGCAGTCAAAATCATTGTGGTACCATCTAATTGTTTCTTTTTCTGGGTTAAAGCAACGGACTGAGCCATCTGGCTTGGATTACAAATAATTGGGTTGCGTGCATGTCTAACTGTCTTTCTTTTCCAGAGGGCCCCAACAACAGCTGCAACACTGGCCACCCCAGGCAATGCTTCAGGCTAGCCTGCATGACAGTACTGGGTACCCAGGGTTGTTGAACTGTCTAATTGGGACTTACAGTGCATGCTGAACGATCCTGATTTAAATCAGATTGCTAATCATTCAGCTAGATTCACGCCCCTCTCCTGTTCACTTTTTCTAAATCTGATTATCTTTTTTTCACATTTAACCTGGCTAGTATGCATATTATTAGTTGGGTTACAGAGGTAAGATTGTATTGTTGCATTGCTGATCTTATTTTCCAGGCGACTCCAGGGCAGTTGCAGCAGATCCAGCCCTGGTGATAAGTGAAAGGGCTGTGAGCATATTATTACTGCAGTCTAGTGAATGTACCATTATGTTATGGTTTAGGCCACTAGAGGGGTTGGTGGGTGGTTATAGCATTCCAGAGGGCTATACCAGAGCAGTTAGGTTACCCCAGTACCAGTCCTCTGGGTGGAGACACCCGATTACAGAACTCAGGCTCCTCAACTTGTGTATTGCCATACAGGTAGGGGTAGTAGCCCTTATAATAGTGCTGCCTAGGGGGTTACATCTTGGAGGCATCACTGGAATTAACACCCTCTAGTGGTCGAAAGTTAAAAGTTCAGCCCCATGCAAATTTGGGGCAGGATTTGAAATGGAGGCGCTTATTACGCCCAAATGGAAAATGTTCCCCCACAAGTTGGTCATGCATCGCATGATGGAATGGAATGAGGCCGAAGAGGTAGACCCCCCCACCATGCCATACTACTACTAGATATCCCTGTGTGGACCACTAATGAAACTATTGACGAAACAGTGGGGAAGGTTAAGAGTCTGGGAAAGGTTGACGTACGGGGCAGGACTCAGATCTATTTGCTCAAACCTTGGTGGTCCCCCTCTCTTGTAGCCTTCCCATAGACCCTGAAATGGTACCACCTGTCATCATGCCAGAAGGGGTGGAGAGTTATTCATTTGCATAGTAACCCATCTTCCCCAGGGGGGATCCCCGAGCATAGAGGGGTTTAAGGACAAATTATTGAGACTTCTAGCTGCTGAGGGGTGGACAGCTAAGGAATTGCTAAAGGCTTTGGAGAATTCGGAAGAGACCACTCCAGTGCAATCTCCTCTGGCCTTTCTGTCCACCCCAAGGCATCCCCTATTGTAGTGTCCCCCATTGTGATACCTTCTATGCACCTGGACTCCTATCACAGGCTCAGATTGTTCTCTGATGCGGTTCTTGTGCCGGGGGGGCAGGACGACTTAGAAACATGGATGGACTGTGCTACTCCCCTGGTTCAGGAATGGCAGTGCTCCGAGGTGGAGAAGAGAAAGAGACTTATGGAAAGTTTAAGGGGCCCTGCACTGGAGGCTATTCGGTTCCTTCGGTCCACAAACCCGGAGGCCACTGCTACTGAATACCTCTCTGCTTTAGAAGGGGTATTTAGCAGCACCGGATCTGAGGAAGATTTAATGTGGAAGTTCAAGTCTGCCAAACAGTGGAAGAATGGGAAGTTGTCTGCTTTTGTCACCTGAATTTGAATGAACCCTACAGAGAGCCCATAGAAAAGGGGGTGTCCCAGCTAGTGAACTGAATCATGTCAGGCTGGAGCACATCCTAAAATCTGCTTGTTACTAAAGTGGGCTTACGTTAAAATTAAAGTTACAAGACAGGCAAGCTAATCCTCGTGAATATTGTTAGCTGATGAAGGAGATTCGAGAGGCTGAGAACGATGAGGATGGTTGGGAATTGTATGCTGGGGTTGCACACGCCACCTTGACCTCAGAAAGACCCGATGAGAAAGGAAGTTCTTGAGACACATCATGTCCGAGAGTTGCTGAAAGAGATGAAAGAGATGCGAGCCAGCCAACAAGCCGCAGCTGAAGCAACCAGGAACACTATCTTTTGCCTGTCTAAGACTGTGACTGATGGTGAGGCCCCACCTGTGGGTGTGGGGGCTCATGCTATTGTCCCTGAACCTCGAGCTGAATCCCAACTGGTGGAAGAGATGAGAGAGCTACGAGCTTTAGTGGGGGACCTCATTCATGCCACCTGAACTTCTTCCCCCTGCTGGAACTGTGGAGATGGGGAACCTGATCCCAAACCAAAAGAGAACAGTAGAACACCCTCCTCCAGCCGTTACAGATTTCGTGAAGAACCAAACCGCTCTAGTGCTCATAGAGAACAGGTGTTCTGCTACAGGTGTGGAGAAGATGGGCATACCCGACGAAGTTGTAATTCTCCTGAGGTACTGTGGAATGTCACTACTAAACTGCTCAGTCTGGTTCAGCAGAGCAATATAAAACTTCAGCCAGGCCTGCCGCAAAAATCTTTTTCCTCCAAATCTGGTGTGGGCCAGTCTGCAACACAGACTTCCCTGGATTGGTCCGAGATGGTGGGTCCCTCTATGGAGACTACAGTAACAGTTAATGGCATCTCCACTCAAGCTGTGCTAGACAGTGGCTCGCAGGTCACCATTATTTTTCAAGATTGGTACGACCAGCACTTATCTGACCTTCCACTCCTACCCCTTGGGGGACTGCATGTGTGGGGGTTAAGTGAAAAATCCTATCCTTACCGAGGATACATATGAATTTGGTTTTCTTTCCCTACTGCTATTGCTGGCATGGATGAACAACTGGAGACCCTGGCCCTGGTGTACCCACCGACTGTACTATATGATGGTGTCCCTTTGTTGATTGGTACCAACGCCCATATGTTCGGCTGGCTATCCCAGCTCTGTCAAGAGAAACAAGCCAAGCGGACTGGAAAGGCCCTACACATTCCGGCCTTGGTGCACCGAGCCTATGATTTACAGATGCAAACCAGAGATTGAGAAAAATGAACCCATGGGGGCAGTATGGAAAAAAGACCCAGAATCACTTGTATTGCCTCCAAATGCTCAGTGTACCATTAGTGGTGAAGTGCGCATGAAAAAGGATGTTAAAAACAAGATTCATATGCTGGACAACCCAGAAGAGGGGAAACTGTGGGAGGGACTACTGGTCAAGCCTAGCATTCTACCAGCCCGGGCCCATGCCTATGTTCAGCGGGTAGTAGTGCAAGTCCAAAATGTCAGACTGGGAGGTTCAAGTAACTCGAGACTGCACCCTAGCTATTATGTATTGTGCAGATATTGCTGTGCTGCCCAGCAAAAGTGCCCTGGAGAGGATGATGAAGTGACCCCTGACCTGTTTGACTTTGGAGAGTCCCCTCTTCCTGCAGAAAAGAAAGCTAAGATCAGCCAGAAATTGGCTCAGAGAAGCAAAGTGTTCTCATTGAAAGAGTGGGATGTGGGATGCGTCACAGGGGCTGAACACTACATTAGACTTCATGATGGGAGGCAGTTCCGAGAAAGATCCCATCGCCTTGAGGCTGGTGACACTGACGATGTTCGATACCATCTCCAGGAAATGCTGGCAGTGGGAATCATCCAAGAGTCTCAAAGCCTGTGCACCTCTCCAATTGTGGTAGTCTGGAAGAAAAATGGATCAGTGAGGATGTGCATGGACTACCGGACGTTAAATCGAAGAACTGTCCCTGACCAATACACCATGCCACGCATCCAAGATGCCCTCAACTGCCTCAACGGAAGCCAGTGGTTCTCTGTGCTAGATCTTCGGAGCGGGTATTATCAAATCCCGATGGCCCCAGAAGAAAGAGAGAAAACAGCCTTCATTTGTCCCCTGGGTTTCTGTAAGATCTTCCTGGACGTAAAGTCTCCACCACTCATTCACATTAATGGAACTACATCGGAGGCGCTAGGACTGAGCAGGAGCCAAAAATCTTAAGGAGGGTCAGCACTGAGGTAGGGCTGTGGGGAAGTGGCAGCTTGCACTGTACAGGCTATTCCAGCATCGACCCTCCAACTGCCTCAGTTCCTTTTTTCCCGTCATCGAGTGAGCTTCAGTGACGATGTCACTCGCCCGCTGGGAGTCAAAATCTTCATGTCTATATGACAGCAGTTTTAGTCATTCAGTACCTGATTAGTTTTCATATAATTTTAGTTAATTCAGTTTAACAAAAAAAAAGTTGATTTTCATCAACGAAGAAGTCTTCAGCTTGCCTTCGATGGAGTCGACAATGAACGAGACTGGTGATGGTAGGGAGACTTCACATGACAGCTGTGTTTTCAGCAGGGCTTGGCCTGATCCACTGCCCTCTGTGGAAGGAGGGGGTCTGACTACAGACAGTCCAGTGCTTGGGGGGGATGGGTGGTCCTCCCAAAAGCACAAAAAGAAGTGGTCCCATTCTCGAGCTTCGTCGAGGACTCGGCACTGCTCAACCTTGAGTTCTTCTTCCACCTCCCGGTCGAAGAAGAAATGGTACAGCACGAGGTCACCCTCTGGTAGGTCTGCATGTCAATCATCGGTGGCAGGGGGCAGAGGTTCAATCCTGACTCCTCTGGGGTCCCCTATGGCCTCTGTTCCTGGTGACTGGCATCCTCGACTCTGGAGCCCCTCCCTGCCTCCTGAGGGGTCTTCCAGTGAGCAGTTTCATCATTGGGCCATTCTTATGGAGCAGTGGGTTCAGCGGTTGTCCTGCCTGTCTGAGCCTGTGGGTCCGTCCCCAGGGTCTCTGGGCCTAATGGTTTCAGACCTGCAAGCAGGGTGGTTGGGATTTCCTAGTTGTGCGGCGCCTTCTCTGGTGCCATCGACGCCATGCTCTGGTGCTTTTCCCCCCTCATATGGCTGTGACGCAGGGGCCAGCACAGGTACCATTTTCTCTTACTAATTTTGTCAGATCTACCTCCTTGGCTCCGAGAGTTGGGTCCTCTGGTGCTTGTGTGGCACCAGGGGCAATGCCGCCTTTGACTCCTGTCTTGGCAGCACCATGCCCGGTGCCACTCCATGGGTTGGCGCCGTTTTCTCTTTGGGCACCACCTGCACATTCGATGCTGCCTAGGGTGCCAGGGTGTTTGAATCCAATTCACAGGGTGCCGTCTCCTCTTTTTCCTCCCTTTCCTATTTATTCTATCCCCTGGGGTTAGTAGGAGATGATATTGAGCCTGATCCTGATCTTCGATTAGGAGATGACTTTGATGACAATTCTTCTCTCGGAGTGACAAATAAACCCTCTCCTTCAGCAGAGCTTCTGGTCGAGGACCTTTCCTTTAAGTCTCTGCTAAAGAACATGAACTCCACTTTCTCTCTCTCCAGACTTCAGGGATTGATCCGGGGAAATTGCTGCTCCTGCAGTATCTGCACGTTCCAGATATTCCTGTGGAATTAACTCCTCCGGTGCAGCCCTTCTTTGAGATACTCTCAAAAATGGTGTGGGATAACCCAGCACTCATTCCTTCCATGGCTAAGTACATAGATATGAATCATGCCCCCCCCCCAAGGATCGACCAATCTTGGCCTCTCAAGCCTTTACTGATGCCATTGTTATTTTGGCAGAGAATGACAAAGCCGTCCTTCCTCAAGAATCTACGGGGTGTCCAGTAAACAAAGAATCTCATAAGACTGACACTTTGGGGAAGCGAGTTTTTGCTGCCTCTACCCTGGGTATGCGCATTGCTAGCTATCAGGGTTATTTCTCTCCATATGAGTATACCCTGTGGCATTCGCTCAAGGCCACTGTGGAAGCTCTTCCAGAATCTAACGTTAGCTCAGAGCTTCTCCAGACCATTACTAGAGGCATTGAGTCCAACAACCAGCAACTAAAAGCTGCTATGGATGCCTTTGACACTGCTTCCAGGGCAGCAGTGACTGGGAGTTGCACCCAATGCCACTCGTGGTTATGAACATCGGGATTCACAAATGATGCCCAACAGAGTTATGAGTTTGCTGTTTGATGGGACTTATCTGTTTGGCCTGCAAATCGAACAAGCTCTAGAGGCCACACAGAAAACTAAAACAGCTATCAAAACAGCCAGACCGCCTTCTGCTGCCCCTCAATGGGGCGGGAACTGGCAGCAGTTTTATAACAGGCAGTCCTTTCATGGCAAAGGCAGAGAGGGCTTCAGCAAGAATCAAGCCCCCCCCAGCCACAAAAGAAAACGCAGCAGAAGGCACAGGTCCCCAAAACATTTAGTGCAACCCTCTGAGATTCCAGCCTAAGTCCCACCTCAGCTGTCCAAGTGGGACTCTTCCTTGGCAGTAGGAGGGCATCTGACTCAGTTTTACAGCCAGTAGAAGTCAGTCACATCAGACAAATGGGTGCTCAGAATAATCCACAAGGGTTACTCTTCAAATCTTTCAGAAACACCTTCGGATCGTCCATCAAACAGCCCAATCTGTCTGACTCTCAGTCAAACCTTCTTGCTGCCAAGATCCATGGACTTCTGAACAACAGGACAGTAGAAGTAGTTCCGTTTGATCAACGGAATACAGGTTTCTACTCCCATTACTTCCTAGTTCCAAAGAAAACAGGCGGTATGCACCCTATTCTCGATCTGAGGAAGTTAAACAAATTCCTTTAGAAAGAGAAGTTCAAGATGATATCACTAGGCACTCTGTTACCTCTGATTCATCAAAACGATTGGCTAGTCTCCTTGGGCATGCAGGATGCCTACCAACATGTTCTCATACACCCAAATCACCACAAGTATTTCAGATTTGTGGCATTGGGTCAGCACTACCAATTCAGAGTCCTGCCCTTTGGCCTATCCTTGGTGCCTCAAGTCTTAAAAAAGTGCTTTGCAGTTCTCGCAGTGCATCTCAGGAAGCTAGGAATCCAAGCGTTCTCATATCTGGATGACCGGTTACTAGCAAGCCCCTCCAGACAAGAGACTCAGGAAGCTGTGGCTATGACTTCCAAGTTCCTCATGTCCATGGGAGTTCTGTTGAATTCTGAAAAATCACAGCTGCAGCCCTCCCAACAGCTCCTCTTCATAGGAGCCCTTCTGGATACCTCCAGTGCAAAAGCCTTTCTTCCGGAGGACAGAAGGACCAACATCCTTCAGATGGCTCACTTCATCAGAGATGACTCAGTTCGAGCCTTCTCGATGCAGAGGATGCTGGGTCTCATGGCGTCCTCAGTTTTCACTGTGCCTCTGGCTCATCTTCACATGAGGACTACTCAGTGGATGCTCAGCACTCAGTGGTCCCGACCACACATCCCCAGTCCTTTCACATCAAGGTGACGGAACCTCTAAAATGGTCACTCACCTGGTGGACTCAAGAGGACAACCTTCTGAAAGGGTTTCCCTTTGCCCCACTGGAATGTCAGATATCCATTGCCATGGATGCATCCCTACTTGGATGCGGATGTCACTGTCAAGATCTCCACACCCAAGGTCAAGGGAATCGGGATGAGTCTCAACTCCACATAAATATGCTAGAAATGAGAGCTGTCCTGTATGCAGTCCGAGCTCTGAAGTACATTCTCTGTCACAAGATCATTCTCCTTCAAACAGACAACAAAGCAGTGATGTACTACATCAACAAACAGGGTGGAGCACACTCTTAACCCTTATGCAGGGAAGCGATGAGAGTGGTGCCTGGAGCACAAAGCCCTGATCCAAGTGGTTTACCTTCTGGGAGTGCAGAATGATCTGGCAGATCATCTCAGCATAATGGAAACAGATCCTCATGAGTGGTCTCTCACCCCAAGCATCGTGCAATCACTCTTCGAAGAGTGGGGAACTCTGGACCAGGACCTTTTTGCATCCCCACTCATCGCAAAACTGCCTCTGTTCTGCTCCAGAAATCCAGAACCTGGCATTTTCTGTCAGGATGCATTTAGACTGCGTTGGACAAGATGCTTTCTGTACGCATTTCCTCCTCTTTCCTTAGTTCAGAGGGTTCAGCTCAAACTGGAGGCACAGGGTGGCAGAGTGATCCTCATCGCCCCATTCTGGCCTCATCAGATCTGGTTTAAATTGATCAACAGATAATTGGAAACTTCACCGAGACAGCTTCCACTTCAAATGAACCTGCTGACCCAGGGCCCAGTGGTCCACCCCAACCTGAGAATCCTTCACCTCCACACTTGGCTCCTTAAGAGATAGAGGCGAGTAGGTTTGATGTTTCACGTAGAGTCTCAGACATTCTCCTAGTGGCATGCAAGCAGGCTACTAGAAAAATGTACACAGCAAAGTGGAAGCGGTTCTCCATCTGGTGTGCAAGGTCCTCCCTGGACCCCTTCTTCTGCTCACCAAACAAAGTCCTGGAGTATCTTCTGGACCTGTCAAATACAGGACTGCAGTACTCAACCATTAAGGTTCACCTCTGCGCGATCTCAGCATATCATGAGCCTGTACTCTCCATGTCTCTGGCTCAGTTACCTTTGATCATGAGGTTCCTTAAAGGTATACTCCACACTAGACCACCGGTCAGTTGACTGGTAGCTGCCTGGGACATTAATCTTGTGCTAGACATGCTCACCCATAAACCTTTTGAGCACCTAGCAGCTTGTGAGCTGAAGTTCCTGACCTGGAAGACCGCCTTCTTTGTAGCCATTACTTCTGCTTGCTGAGTATCTGAAATACACGTTTTGGTCACAGACCCCCTGTATACTGTGTTTCACAAAGACGAGGTGGTTCTTCAAACGCACCCTAAGTTTCTCACTAAAGTGGTCTCGGAATTCCATCTGAACCAGCCTTTGGTTCTTCTGACCTACTTCGCGAACTTCCAGAATGAGGGGGAGTGTACCCTACATTCTTTGGATGTTAAGAGGGTTTTGCAGTTCTACTTAGAACTAAAGAAATACGCAAATCTAAATAACTATTTGTATCTTTTAGCATGGCCTGGCTGGGTCAACCTGTTACTATCAGATGTATTTCAGCATGGCTAGTGGCATGTCTTTGCCAGTGCTACTCCATGGCACAGGTTAAACAGGAAGGCAGAGTATATGCTCATTCTACCAGGACAGTTGCGGCATCTCTGGCAGAAATTCAAAGCGTGCCCATTGCAGACATCTGCAGTGCAGCTACTTGGAGCTCTGTGCACACTTTTGTGAAGCACTATGCCTTGGATGTCCATGCCAGACAGCATCAATCCATTGGCAGGATAGTCCTTAATGGACTTCTGTCCTAAGGGAGCTCCTGTCCTGCCACCCTTCTCAGAGGATTTTTTCAGCTTGATACTCTCCCATTAGTGTGAATAAGTGGTGGAGACTTTATGTCCAGGAAAATATGAAAATTATGTACCTACCATAATTCTTGATCTTCTTGGATGAAGTCTCCACCACCCATTCACACGCCCACCCTCCATCCCCTGAGCTCACTTATCTGTTTTTGGTCTTCACTCCCTTGATGGCTGGGCTGTGAAGACTGTTGTGTTGACCCTTCTATGGGTCATTCAGACTATCTCATGTCTGACATGGGTTAGTTTCACAAGGTTAGTTTATGCTGCACCTCCTCAGTAAAAAAGAAACTGAGGTGGTTGGAAGATCGATGCCTGGGTAGCCTATATGGCTGCTCACAGCCGTCCTGAAGAGTTTTGGCTCCTGCTCGATCCTAGCGCCTCCAGCATAGTCCCATTAATGTGAATGAGTGGTGTAGACTTCATCCAAGAAGATCAAGCATTACGGTAGGTACGTAATTTTCATTTTTTGTGCATGCCACAGGGTATTTCGGGAGCACCCACCACGTTCTAGCGGCTGATGGAGTGAGCTGTAGCAGACATGAACTTACTAGAATGCCTTGTCTATCTAGATGACATCATTGTGTTTGGCTGGACCCTTGAGGAACATGAAGCCCGTCTGTTTAAGGTTCTCAACTGATTAGAGGATTTTGGACTAAAATTATCAATAGACAAGTGTCAGTATTTCCAGAAATCTGTGAAATATGTTGGTCATATAGTGTCGGCTGAAGGGATTCAGACAGACCTGAGCAAAGCGGAGTCTTTGACCACCTGGCCCCAGCCTCACAATCTGAAAGAACTGCAAAGATTCTTGGGGTTCTGCGGCTATTATCGCTGGTTCATAAAAGAGTACACCAAAGTCATCATTGAGCCTTTTGCTCAATTTAACTCAAGGTTACCCACCTACAAATAAGAAATCTAAGAGAAGCACAGTTTTAAAAAGGAATAAAAGGTCTACTTTCAGACAAATTAATATTTTTGAGCCAGGTGGACTCCTGAGTGTGAGGCAGTTTTCTATGATATTCACCAACTCACCCATGCCCCTGTGCTTACGTATGCTGACCCTGCCAGACCCTATGTGTTGCACACTGACACCAGCTTGAAGGGACTTGGTGCTGTTCCATATCAAGAATATGAAGAAGGCTTACACCTAGTGGCGTTTGCTAGTCAGAGCCTAACACTGTCTAAAAAGAATTACCCTGTACACAAGCTTGAATTTCTTGCATTGAAGTGGGCTGTGGTGGATCAATTCCATGAATATCTTTATGGTGCAAAGATTCTAGTGAAAACTGACAACAATCCCCTCACCTATGTCCAGACTTCAGCTAAGTTGGATGCCACAGAACATCTTTGGTTATCTGCACTTTCCACTTACGATTATTCAGTAGAGTATCGGCCGGGCTTGAACCACATTGATGCTGACACCCTCTCCAGAAGACCCGACTCTAATGCAAAGTGGGTGAGAGTGTCTGAACAGTCTGTCAAAGCCCTCTGTCAAAAATTCAATAAAGATGAGCACCCCTCTACTGAAACAGTTGACTGCCAGATGGACTGCTTGGGCCCTCCTGACACTTGTGTTCCTGCGGCCAGCTGCTACCTTGAAGCCTTGGATCTCAGCACATTGCCCCAACTCACCCCTGATAATATACAGTGCACTCAGGCTCAAGACCCCATGATTAAACCAGTACTGGATGCCATTCATGCTGGGAAAATGTGTCCAAACTTTGTTCTTCAGATCCACGAACTGCTCTGTTGTTTACAGAGGGGCCCAGATTAAAGTTGTGCAACCAACTACTTTACACAGAAACCACAAACTGACACGGTCAAATTGCCAAGCAACAACTAGTGTTACCTACAGCTTTCAAGCGTGTAGTTCTACGGGCCCTTCATGACCAGATGGGACACTTAGGCTGTGACCAAACTACAGACTTGAACTGTGCTCGATTCTACTGTCCAAAAATGGGGTTGACATTGAGACTCACATCAGAGCTTGCAGTTGTTGTCTTCAGAGGAAAGCTCAGCCCCAGAGGGCTGCACGATATTTCTACCAGTGCACCCATGGAGCTTGTGTGTATTGAACTTTTCTTTTCTTGTCTTGAACCAGATCAAAAGAATATTGGCAATGTGTTAGTGGTGACTGATCATTTTATTCGTTATGTCCAGGCATATCCAACCAAAGAGCAGAAAGCACCCACAGTGGCAAAGGTCCTGATTGAAAAGTTCTTTGCCCATTATGATGCCCCCCAGAGAATTCACTCCGATCAAGGGAGAGACTTTGAAAGTTGCTTGATCAAGGAGTTGCTCTCACTCTGGGGAGTGCGAAAATCTAGAACCACCCCATCACCCCCAAGGGATCCACAGCCCAAAAAGTTTAATCGAACATTACTAGACATGCTGGGCACACTTCACCCCGGGACAAGTCCAAGTGGAGCCAACAAATAAGCACTTTAGTACATACGTATAACTGCACTAGAAGTGATGCTGCTGAGTTCTCTCCCTACCGGCCAATGTTTGGCAGAGAAGCCTGGTTGCCAGTAGACATCTGCTTTGGAGTGTCCCCTGATGGAATCAGAGCTGAAAATTACCTTCAGTATGTTCAAAAGCTAAAAGCCCAGTTAAACCATGCCTAGCAATTGGAACACACCATGGCAGCAAAGAGGAACTTAGCAAATAAAGAGAAGCATGACAAGCATGTCAAGGCTTAAGAACTGCAACCTGGAGACAGAGTTTTGTTGCGAAATTTGGGATTGCATGGGAAACACAAAATCACTGACAGGTGGCGTCATACCCCTACATTGTTGTCAGCAAGCTGAAGGATCTGCCAGTCTATAAAGTGCATCCAGAAAATGACCCACGAGCTGTCAAGACAATGCACAGAAATCATTTACTGTTAATTGGTCAAATTATCATCGATTCTGCACCCCAAGACACTGCCCCTCCCGGGTTTATAACCAGAGTTGCAGCTAAAAAGAGACCATTAACCCCCTCTCCAATTGTCAAGAATTCAAGGCCCTTTATCAGTCACACCCTAAACGAAATTGATTGCCAGTCAGAGTCTGATGACAGTGAGTGTGAAGCTCCCTATTATCCATCTTATGAACTGAGTCAGTTGTTTCAAGGTAACCCCATGTACAATTTTGGAGATGAAGCTGGACCCTCAGGACTGTCTAACTCACCAGCCTTCTCCACAGCCCCTGTGCCCCCTGAAAGTGAAGTGCCAAGTGTGACTTCTGATGCAGCTGACTCTTTGTGTCTGGTAGAACTAGTTGAGCTCCAAGAAGGAGAGCCAGAAACAGAAAGCACCACTGGTGACATACCAGCAAGTACAGAACTGTTTGCAAACAATGAATCTGACAATGCAATGGAAAATGATGTTGATGAAGTAAATGATTCTGGAAGTATCAGTAATGTGTTGAAAGATTTAAATTCCATATAATTTCCTCTAGATGACAAACCTGGAATTTCTTCAGAATTAAGTAATGAAAGTAATATTTTTGATACGGAATTAACAGATCAGGAAGATGAAAATGTTTCCAGACCAGAACAGACAACCAGTGCAGAGATACCCCTTTCTTCAGAAGCAGACTTATTGACAAGCAATGAGCTGGGACTGAGAGATCCAAATGCAAATGTTGAAAGAACTGAACCTGTGCATGCCCCTCCTAGAAAGTCTGGAAGGAGCCACTAAACCAGTGATATGCCTCGGTTATGACTCCCCAGAAAGGCCTGTAGGTCTTCCATTATGTGTAGTTCACAAAGGGGTGTATATTTCTGAAAGTTCTCTTCCAAAACTGAGTTATTCTGCCACCTCTAAGTTAATAGTGAAACCCTCCAAGCAGTGTACTGACACCCTTGCCCATTGCAGCCCTAGTGTAGATGATATGGATAGGCCCCAAGCCATGTGGGTTAGTATGCAGGAGGTTTTTTGTTTGTTTGTTTTTCTTCTTCTTCTCTCTTTCTTCCTTTTTCTGATCTGTGTTTTCTCTTCTCTGTGTCTTTCTATGTGTTTATTCCCGGAGGAAACAAACAGCATGTGAATATTTTAATGGCTTTGTTTTACTTATAATGAGTTTTGAAATCACTAAGGTAGATGTTTTTCCATCAAGATGTATCTTTTTCACTCTTGTAGTAGTTCATAGTGGATTATTCTACTGTATGATTATTGTTGTTATATCTTGTAATTTATTTACTTATTATCCTAATAAAAACTTTTATTGACAAAAAAAAATGCAAGAGGTAATGCATACCAGAGTAATATGTTTAACTGTTTAAAGCTGTTTTGCCTTTGCTAATATGCTTATGAAAATGTATCCTTATTGAACTATCATTGCTAAAATGAAAAGTATGGTAATACTTATAACCAGTTATTTTTACTGATGCATCAGTTTTGCTTTTACGGTATACCAAATGAAACATGCATGTATTTTTTGTATAATGTTTATTATAAAATCATATAGTATGTGTAGACTTGATGCAGATGCCAAGTTTCTCCAGGCAGGGAAGAGTGTAACCCCCCCTACAAATTGGGGTTTACTATAATGTCTTCCTGGGCTCCCTAATGCCCATTGTCATGCTGGTGTCCTGTCTTCGGTAACTCTATTGATCTGTGTGAGAGTGCCCTAGCGAGCCTCCACGCCTGTCTCTTTAAGAAAATAGCTAATCTGTGTTTAGAAATTAGTCTGGGCTGGATCTGAGTGATTTAAGGCTTGCAACCGGCCAGACAGTATGTTATTTAGCTCCATTCTGCAGTCGCTGCTTGCGAAGAGGGAGCCCTCTTAGGAACTGTGATTGTTCACTGTTTATTCGCTATTATAGTAAAGATAAAGATGTTTGTCTAACCTGCTTTCATTGCAGCTTGAACATGTGGATGGGAGCCACCATGTTAGGTTCTGGACTTCCAGTATTTGGACCAGTCAAACCACTGGGGATCTAAAATGGAGACTATCCCCAGGGGTCTTGTAGGAAGGAATTCTGTAGTTTTTGTAGTTTTAAATGTTGGCGCCCAAATGGACCTGGAGGGGGCACCCTTACTGTGACTGACAGTTCCCTCAGCCAGCCGAACCTTTTGGATTACAGGGGAAATGCCCAGAACTGCCTGAAGCAGTGGATCAGTTAGAGTTGGAGGTTGAAGAGTGAACAGCTCGAGCTTTTGAGCAGCTGCTCCCAGAAGGAGCATAGGGGAATCAGCGGGAAGAGGCTTTGCTGGCCTGCCTGACACATTCTCCTGCATCTGAACTGCCCATTGCAGAAGTCAGAGCCATTCCGATTTTCCAGTTTGGATCTGCAGCAGAAGGAAGAAGTTGTTAGTGAGACTGGTGATTTGGACCAAAGATTTGCTACAGAAGTGATCGACCTACCTTGTGAGAGAACTTTACTTGAATTGGAAGGTTTGAGCAGTGAAGCTGTCATTTGCAACTGGACTGTATCCGAACTGTTGTTTAGAGAAATTAGTTATTTAAATGGGCTGAATGTGTTTCGTGGGTCGTGATTTGGTTCCCCATAGCAGAATCTTTTATGCCAGCTGGAGGCTTCACCAGCAGAAGATCATGAACTGTTGCAGAACTGTTCATCCTGCCTGGGCCCTGTCCTCTCAGCCTAGGTCACTACTCCTGCTCCAGAGACCATCTGATCGAAAAGACCAGCTTGGGGATTTGGCCCCCTGCCCAAAACCATCGAGTAGGATGCGACCACCCAGAGGTGATTCATGTTGGCCCTGTTTCCCCTGGCCTTCCTGATCATCACCATGAGGTCTACATCTCGCCTGTCCTGCATCCTGGTCTGGGTTGCGTGAGTACAATCCAGGGTAGCGACCTGCAACAACAGCCAAAATAATTGTGGTACCATCTAATTGTTTCTTTTCTGGGTTAAAGCAATGGACTGAGCTATCTGTCTTGGATTACAAATAATTGGATTGTGTGCATGTCTAACTGTCTTTCTTATCCGAAGGGCCCCAACAACAGCTGCAATGCCAGCCACTCCAGGCAATGCTTTAGGCTAGCCTGCATGACAATACTGGGTACCTAGGGTTGTTGAACTGTCCAATTGGGACTTACAGTGCATGCTGAACAATCCTGATTCAAATCAGATTGATAATCATTCGGTTAGTTTCACGCCCCTCCCTTGTTCACTTCTTCCAAAAAAATCTGATTGTCTTTTTTCATGTTTAACCTGGCTAGTGAGCATATTATTAGTTTGGTTACAGTGGAAAGATTGTATTGTTGCATTGCAGATCTTATTTTCCAGGGGTCTCCAGGGCAGTTGCAGCAGATCCAGCCCTGGTGGTAAGTGAAAGGGGTGTGAGCATATTATTACTGCTATCTAACGAATGTGAATGGACCATTGTGTTACTGTTTAGGCCACTAGAGGGGTTGGTGGGTGGTTATAGCATCCCAGAGGGCTATATCAGAGCAGTTAGGCTACCACAATACCATTCCTCTGGGTGGAGGCACCCGATTACAGAATTCAGGCCCCTCAATCTGTGTATTGCCATACAGGCAGGGGTAGTAGTCCTTAGAGTAGCACCGCCTAGGGGTTACACAACCAAGGACTGTGACGGTGACAGTAGGGAGTCTCCTGTGGAGGGCTGCTCTGACAGCTGGGCTGAGTCTGGTCTGATGTCCTCTCCGGGGGGGGTCTGACCATGGGCAGTCCTCTCATAAACACAAAAAGAAGTGGGCCCGTTCCCAATCTAGGTCTGGAACCCACCACACTTGACCTCAGGCTCTTTCTCTTCCCATTGGAAGGGGAAGAAATGGTACGCTTGAGGTCGCCGTCTGGTATGTTGGCCAAAAGGCCTTCCACATCTGCAAGCAGGATGCCCTGTCTGGCACTGTTGGTTTCTCTGACAGTTTCGGTGCACGCTCATTTGAGATCTTGGGCCCACAGCCCCTCTCTGTCTTCTGGCAGGGTTTCGGGGCAGTTTCACCACTGGGCAGGTCTTATGGAGCAGTGGGTACACTGTCTGGCTTGTATGCCCTTCCTGTGAACCCAGTGCTGGGGCTTTTGGGCCTAGGTTCTTCAGGGCTGTGTCCAGAGTTTTTGGACCAGGTGGAGCATTCGGCACTGCCAATGATTCTTTTCCCTTGACGGTGTCCTCACCACCAATGCTGGTTCCATGTACCACTCCCCCTCACTGTGTCTCTTTGCAGGGGGTGTCACCAGTACAATCTCTGACCACTTGGCTGATGGTTGGGCCTCTGGGGTTTGGTTTTGGCCTGGTTTTGGATTCAGGCCTTTCTAGGACTGCTCCAGTGCCATATCCGGACTTTTCCCCATCTTCTTCTTACCTTGGTACTCAGACAGCCTCTGGTACCAGTTCCTCTGGAGAGGGTTCCAGTGCTGGCCCTGTCAGTGCCAGCCCCCTTTCTGGTGCTGGTGTCACCTGTCTATCTGATGCCAACGCCTGGGAGAGGCCTTACAAGGTCCACACCTCTTCCAGCTCCTTTTCCGAGGGGGACTTGAAGGGTGACAAGTCTGACCCCGACTGCATTCTTTCTGAGGGTGGTGATGATGACACTTTTTACAGCCTGGAGGACAACTCTCCAGCTCCTATTTTTGTTCCTCAAGAAGATCTTTTCTTTCAAACCTTGCTGAGGAATATGCAGGCTACTTTAACTCTTGAGACTTCAGCCCCCTATCCAGGTAAGTAACTGCGTCTTGAGTGGCTCCATGTCCCAAAGATACCTGCTAGCCTCACACCTCCAGTTCCTCCAGCGTTTGAAACCCTTTCAGAGGTAGTGTCAGCTAGGTCGGCCACTATTCCTTCCATCTGTAAGACAATAGATCACAAGTGTTCTCCTGCTAAGGATAGTCCAATTTTGGCTTATCAGCCAGTTACGGATATAATTGTCATCCTTGCGGAAATTGACAGGGCCATCCTCCCCCAAGAGGTTATGAAGCACCCTATTAATAAAGAATCCTGCAAGATTGATGCTATGAGTAAGAGAATTTTTGCAGCAGCCACTCTGGCCATGCAAATAGCCAGTTATCAAGGTCATTTTTCTCAGTATGAGTATGCCCTCTGGACATCTCTTAAGTCTCTGGTAGAATCTCTGCCAGAGTCGGATGCTAACCAGATACTTCTTCAGACTGTAACCCATGGTATAGAGTCCAACAGTCATGGATGCATTTGCTACTGCTTCTCGCGTTACCACTGCTGGAATCAGCATAAGGAGGCATTCCTGGCTGTGGACCTCAGGATTTTCCTCTGATGCCCAGCAACAAGTTATGAATGTCCCTTTTGATGGCACCTACCTGTTCAGCCAACAGGTAGCGCGGTCTCTCAGAAGACTAGAACAGCTATCAAGGACTCCAGATCAGCTGCACTCCAAAGGAACAAACATTCAAAGTCCAAATCTTCTGATTTCAAAACAAAATTTATTTCGGCTATTGCCAAATGGCTGCTAGCCAGTCACCAATGTGAGAAAAAGTCATCCTCCATCCAGCGCTTCGCCTGCTTAATGAGGCTTCATGACCGGCACCCTCAGAGAGGAAGGGTGCCATCAGTTTTTCATAGCAGGCAGCCCTTTCATGGAAAAGGCAGAGGAGCTCAGGCCAAGCACTAACCTCCTCAGCCACAAATAAAATGCCGTAAAAGGCGCAGACCTCAAAAGCATCCAGTGCCACCCTCAGTCTCTGCCTTAACAGCCCAAGCCAGATCTCTTCTCTCCAGTGGGAGGTCATCTGTCCTGTTTTTACAATCAGTGGAACTGACTGAACTTTTCAGAAATCCCCCGGGATTGTCCACCCAAGAGGCAACCCACCTTATCGGGTGCCAAGTCAGACCTCTTCAATTCAGAGATTGCAGGCTTTCTGAGAAACAGGGCAGTGGAAGTAGTACCTCTAGCAGAATGAAGCACAGGCTTCTAGTCCCATTACTTTCTAGTTCTGAAGAAGACAGTTGGTGTGCACCCCATCCTTGACTTCAGAACACTAAATAAATTTCTATACCATGAGAAGTTTAAGATGGTCTCCCTGGGGACCCTTCTTCCACTTCTCAAACCCCAGGACTGGTTGGCATCCTTGGACATGCAAGATGCACACTAGCATATTATAGTACACCCAAACCACCACAAGTTCCTTCAATTTGTGGCCTTGGGTTAGCACTATCAGTTCAGAGTCCTTCCCTTTGGGCTATCCTTGGCACCTCAAGTCTTTACAAAGTGCTTAGCAGTTCTCACAGAGCACCTTCAAAAGCTCAGGCTCCAAGTATTTCCATACCTGGATGACTGGTTCCTGGCAAGTCTGTCTGGACAAGGTATGGAGGAGGAAGTGAACACAGCAACTCAGTTCCTGACCCCCATGGGGTCCTACTAAATCTCGGGAAGTCACAGCTTCAGCTCTTGCAGCAACTCCTCTTCATAGGAGCTCTGTTGGACACTACCAAGGTGAGAGGCTTCCTCCCAGAGGACAGACGGAAGGCCATCATTCAGATGGCACATTTCATCATGGAGAACAACTCTGTGGGCTCACTCCATGCAATGAATGCCAGGCCTCTTGGTCGCTTCAGTCTTTACAGTACCTCTGGCACGGTTACATATGAGGACCACTCAGTGGATGCTCACTACTCAGAGGTCACTGACCACCCATCCTCCATCTTGCCCCATCAAAGTGACGGAATGGCTGAGTTGGTGACTAACATGGTGGATGCTGGAGGGCATCCTCCTTCAAGGTATCCCCTTCACTCCACCAGAGTCTCAGATAACTCTCGTGTGTCTCTCCTGGGGGGGGGCTAATTATCAGGGCTATCACACCCAGGGAGTATGGACTCAGATAGAGTCTCATCTCCACATCAGTGTTCTGGTAATGAGAGCAGTCCTTTAAGCACTCTGAGCCTTGGTAGACTTGGTCAGTCACAGGGTGATCCTTCTACAGACAGGCAAGTCATCAATGATGTACTACATTAACAAGCAAGGTGGGGCACACTCCTACCAGCTTTGCAGGGAAGCAGTGAGGGTATGGGTATGGGGAGTGGTGTCTACAGCAGAATGCTCTGATTCTAGCAGTATACCTGCCAGGAGAGCAGAATGATCTGGCAGACCAACTCAGTTGAACAGAAGCAGATCCTCATAAGTGGTTGCTAGCACCAGACATCGTATCTTCAACGAATGGGGAACTCCAGACCTAGACCTTTTTTTTTGCATCCCCACTCACCGCAAAACTGCTTCAATTCTGCTTCAAAAATCCAGGGCCTGGCATTTTTTTGTCAGGATGCATTCAGTCTGCAGTAGACAAATTGCTTTCTGTAGGCATTTCCTCCTCTTCCACTAGTTCAGAGGGTACTGCTCAGGCTAGAGACCTACAGGGGAAAAATAATTCTAATTGCCCTGTCCTGACCTTGACAAATCTGGTTTGCATTGATCAACAACTGGTCCCTCTGAAGCCTCTACCTCTGTGGACAGACCTACTGACTCAGGGGTCCCTGGTCCATCCCAACCTGCACTCCATTTATCTTCATGCTTGGCTTCTAAAGAGATAGAGGTGAGCAGGTTAAGGGTCCCCAAGAGAGTCCCTGAGATCCTCCTGTCTGCATGCAAGCCTTCTACCTGGAAGACATACACAGCCAAATGGAAACGTTTCTTTGAATGGTGTGCCAAATCATGTTTGGATCCATTCTGATGTCCACCAGACAAAGTCTTGGAGTACTTGTTAGATCTTTCTAATGCAGGACTACAGTACTCCTCTGTAAAGGTTCCCCTTTGTGTTCTTTCAGCCTATCATGAGTCGGTCCAGAACTTTACACTGGCTCAATTACCTCTCTTCAAGAGGTTCCTAAAAGGCATCCCACACACAAGGCTCCCAGTGAGAAAGCCTAACACTCCCTGGGATATCAACCTTGTATTGGATATGCTCACTCATAAGCCCTTTGAACCTCTGGCTACGTGTGATCTTAAATTTCTAACTTGGAAAGCAGCTTTCCTGGTAGCTGTCACTTCAGCCCGAAGGGTCTCTGAAATACATGCTTTGGTAATGGACCCTCCATATACAATGTTTCACAGAGACAAGGTGGTTCTCTGCACACACCCCAAATTCTTGCCCAAAGTGGTTTTGAAGTTCCATTTGAACCAGCCCTTGGTGTTGCCCATGTATTTTCTAACTTCCAGAACAAGGGAGAAAGAACTTGTCACTCCCTGGATGTGAAAAGAGCCATCAGGTTCTACATTGATAGAACCAAGGACATCTGTCATGCTAAGCAACTCTTTGTTTCCTTCAATGCTAACCGACAGGGACAGCCAGTTACGATTAAATGTATTTCTGATTGGATAGTGGCTTGTCTTCGCCACTGTTATTCCATGGCTCAGGTCAAATTGGAAAGCCAAATCTGTGCCCACTCCACCAGAGCAGTTGCAACTTCTTTGGCAGAAATTCGCTGTCTCCATTTCTGAAATTTGCAAAGCAGTAACTTGGAGCACAGTGCATACTTTCGTTAATTACTATGCCCTGGATGTCCACGCAAGGTAGCATGCCTCCTTCGGCACGTCAAGGATATTTGTCTGAGCTTGGTACTGTACCCAACAGTGTGAATAAATGGTGAAGACTATGTCAAGGAAGATATGACAATTACGTACTCGCCCTAATTCTTGATCTTCTTGGAAAGTCTTTACCATTTATTCACATGCCACCCGCCATCCCCTGAGCTCACTCTCTCTGTATCCTAGACTTCACCTCCCTTGTTTCAGTTTGGGCTGTGAAAACGTTGTTATTGTTGACTCTTCTTATACAGGTCCAAAGGGCTATTTTATGCCCTGATTAGGTTTAGTGTTGCTTATTTAAGTTACGCTGCACCTCCTTGGTAAAACAGGTACAGAGGTGGTGGGGGATGTTGCAGAGATAGGCTATGTAGTGCGAGGCTAGCCCCAGTGCTGCACATGCGCACAACCTACATTGGCATTGGCCCTTGAAGATTTTGACTCCTACAGGTCCTAGCGCCTGCATCTGAGAACACCGGCAGTGTGAATAAATGGAGAAGACTGTCCAAGGAGATCGAGAATTGTGGTGAGTCGTAATTTTCATTTCTAGGATCGTGGATATGCTGTTCTGTCCACACAGTCTGGCATGTCCTTTCCCTTTAAGAATCTTGCCAGAAGGTCTTTATGCTGGCTCCTCCCATCCACCTGGGTGCTTTAACCCTTGGCTTTGCCCCATGACACCAGATCTTCCTTTCTGCTGGAAGATGCAGGTTCCCTCCTTACTGCTCTTGCATTTTGTAGGCCCTGGCTTTCAAATCCACTGATTTACTTAAACTTGTTAGAGTTGTAGCAAATTGTTTTGCGATATTGACTGCTATGTAGGATAAATCTCACCTGGTTTCGCCTCTCTGTCCGTGCAGGCAAAATATGTCTCACACTACCTGCATACTTACGTCGTGTACTGCTTGGATGTCGACCATGACACTCAGGCCTGTGAGATGTGCCACACATTTCATCCAAACATCTTAGACGACCGTCTCACACGGCTTCAACTGGGCAGACTGGAGAAATGAAATGGATTGTGGAGGGCTGTTCCAATGGTCAAATCTAAGGAAGCCCAATGGGTGGTCTCCGTGGCTGCAGGAACCACTGAGCAGCTCAAACAAATGAAGACTTTCGAGGAAAAGGCAGCTCGGGCCATGGATCAGTCCTCGATGTCCTTCATACCGCTCAACTTGGGCTCCACCTTCTCTGGTTCCTTTTAGAAATGTGTCAGTCCCTTCCCACCAAGGGCGACGGGCCCTCGGGTGCATATGTTTCTCGGTCCTGTAAAAAGGACAAGGAACCGAGAGAAACTTCATCTCACCGACGACATTCCTGGGATCGTGAGAGATCTCAGTCCCAGGAATCACCTGTCTCAACTTCGGTCGAGGTTGCGGCCTTGGCCACTGGCTTCATGGTTCCCCCATCAGGCCAGCTGGCTCAGACGTGGGACAACGACCCAGTTGAGATCATTCTTGACACAGTTGACCTGTTGTCACCTGATGAGGCCGACAACTCCTTATTCAGAACTCCGGTCCTGACTGTCACCAAAGAAGAGACCCAGCCTGCTGGGAATCCAATCGTAGACCCAGTCCCTGACCTGGAGAAGCTGCAGTCCTCCCCGGCACCTTCTGATCAACCCCGTTGGTCTCCTGATGGTTTAGGTCTTGGTTCCCTTCGACTGATAGGCCAAAGAAGGCACACAAGCGTCAAGAAGTGGGCGCCGCCATTCTTCTTCATGCTCCTCAGATGAGGAGAGGCTTTGACAGAAACTCTGACGCTACAAAGACTTAATGTGGCAGCAGCTGATTATGTCTGGCCAGAAGTCAGTTCTGGCTACTTCTCTGACCATTACTTGGCTATTGCGCCCTAGGCTGAAGCTGACTCCTCTGGAGCTGGCCCGCACCATTCCTTCTCCTTCGAAGCCGGTCAAGACCATTCTGGTTTGGCCAAAATTGACCTCTCCACTGATTCTGGTGGAGCTGCCACCCAAACAGCCCCCTTCGAGGGCTCCTGCTAAATAGTCTCGGCCTGTTCCGGGCCTCCTGCATTCTGTCACCTTCATTCCCGACTGTCCTAGGCAGGTGGAGGGAGACTCCTGTGGCCAGTTGATCTATCCGGACTCCTCAGAGTCCCAGGACTCGGACCTTCATTCCTGTCCCCTGGACGAGGAATCGGTCGGTAGTTTCCCGACCAAGGAAGGTCCCTCTTCCTTTATAGGCATCCTTCGTCTCATCTCCGAATCCACGGGGATGCCTCTTGAACCCATCCAGAAATGGGCTGAATATCCCCTCACTGATATTCTCAAATGAGGGGATTCACCGACGTAGGCCTTCTCAGTGGCTGAGGCCATTGTTGGTCCAGCTTTGGAGCTATGGCAGCACTCTGCCTCCTGCCTTGCGCCATCTGCCCATATGGCCTGCAAATATGCGGTGCCCATTGGGTCCCTTTTGGGATTCACAGAGCACCCCTCTGCACAGGGTTTTGTGACCGAATCTGTGTTCAGGTGCTTGGGTAATTTGGGAGACACCAATAGACCCCCAGACAAAGAGTCCAAAAAACTGGACCATTCTGCCCGGAAAGTCTATGCCACCTCTTCGCTGGACCTTCATCAAGCAAGCTCGCCCATCATCATGGCACACTTCTCTCATGTCCTCCTGGGCTCTCTTGATGAGGTTCTACCTCACCTCCCCGCAGCTCTCCAGACCACGGTCAAGCAGGTCCATGACCAGGGTCGGGCTGTTGTGAAGCAGCAACTCCAGATGGCTCTGGATCTCGGGGACTCTTGCACCTGCTCGGTGGTGGCCACAGTTGCCATGCACTGCAGGGCTTGGTTAAGGGTCTTCACTTTCACAGCAGACACCCAACACAAACTAATGGATGTCCCTTTCCTGGGTACTGACCTTTTTGGTCCAGGTGTGGAGGGTCACCTCCAATGCATCAAGATGTTCATTGCCACCTTAGAGTCCGTGACTTCTGCACAGAAGGAATCCCAGGGTTTCAAAAAGCAGAAGAAGAAGAAGCCATTTTGTCATTCTGCCCCTGTGGCCAAGCAGCCCCATTTCCAATTGGGGCAGCAACAGCAGGCACAACCTTCATGCCCTTGGCCCAAGTCTGTGCCCCCTGCAGCCCATAAACCTGGAGGATGGGGCGCAGGCAGTCCCCAGTCCAGATCCTCTTCCTCCAAGCCTGCTCAGTGTCAGGATAAGAGTGGCCACCCCCATACCTGTCACGCAAGCTCTGGGTCCTCCCATGGGAGGCTGGCTCTGCCACTTTCCACCTGGTCTGCAGTTACCATGGACAGGTGGTTCTAGAAGTGGTCGGCCAGGGTCTGCCTCTGGAATTTGAGCAGTACCCCCCAAGCCAAGCCTGTGCCCCATGGGAGGAAATGGTCTTCATACACACTCAGTCGGCTCTTCGAGATGACATTGCCCAACTCCTCCACAAGTAGGTGGTGGCCAGAGTCATGGACCCCCCCCCATCAACCCTGGGTTCATTTCCAGATATTTCTTGGTCCCAAAGCGGATGGAGGGCTGGTGCTCCATTCTAGAGCTGCATGGCCTGAACCAATTCCTCAGCTCATGCACATTCAGGATGGTAACTCTGTCCCAGATCATACCATCTCTCGAGCAGGTCATGTGGTTTTGCTCACTGGATCTCCAGGACACATTCTTTCATGTCTCGATCTGTCCGCCTCACCAAAGGTTCCTTCACTTCCGAGCAGAAGGAGCCCTATTCAAGTTCCGAGCCATGCCGTTCGGCCTGTCATCAGCCCCACAGGTCTTCACGAAATACACTGCAGTGGTGGCGGCCCATCTTCGGCATCGAGGGGTCAGAGTTTACCCATATCTCGATGACTGCCTCTTAGTGGGTTCCTCCAAACAAGAGGTGGAGAGGTCCAGGGATCTGGCCCTCTAGACCTGCACCACCCTTGGTCTCCTGGTCAATGAGACCAAGTCAGAACTCATACTTGCAGGTAATATGCTTCATCGGGGAAGAGCTCGACTCTTGCCGAGCCAGAGCCTGACTCCCAATGGACAGGGTGGAGATTCACTCCTCCTTTGCCCAATCATTTCTGTTTGGGCACTTGTGCCCTGCCCAGGACTTTCTGCACCTTCTGGGGTACATGGTGCCCTACACCACCATGGTCTGATGGGCCCGGTGGCATATGCGCCCCCTCCAGTGGGAGCTGGCCAGCCAGTGGACTTAGCATCATGGTCACTTTGACCAGCTGGTCACTGTGACCCAGAAGATGTGGGCTGTTCTCCAATGGTGGACCATCCTAGGACACCTGCAGGAAGTTATCCTGTTTGTCCATCCTGAGCTGATGGTCATTCTCATGACTGATACCTCTCTCACAGGCTGGGGTGCCACATGGGAATCACAGAGCCCATGGGTTCTGGACTCCCAAGGAACCTTGATGTATCAATCTGCTGGAGCTCAGAGCAGTCAGACTGGCACTGTCAGCATTCGCTTCGCTCCTTCGGGGTCAAGTGGTGCAAGTCCAGACGGACAATACCACGACCATGTACTATCTCAATAAACAGGGTGGCACACACTCCCAGCTGCTGTGCAGGCAAGCGCTCTGCATCTGGACCCTCGTGAGCCAACTGGAGGCAGATCTAGCCATTCATGTGGCAGGAGCCTCAAACCAACTGGTGGACACTCTCAGCTGTGTGAGTGAGACGTCCTGCCAGTGGTCTCTTCATCCAGAGGTAGTACACAGCCTGTTCTCCCACTGGGGCAAACCTCAGGTGGATCTGTTCACTCCAGAGAGAATGCAAAGCTGAGACTGTTTCATGCCTGCCCCCCAGCAGAGCCCACTGCAGGGGATGTCTTCTCGAGGCGTTGGACCCCAGGCTTCTTCTGTGCCTTCCCTCCACTTCCTTGGTTCACAAGTTATCCTCAAGGTCAGAAGGGCAAGGCACAGGTGATCCTGGTAGCCCCAGACTGGCACCGCCAGTTCTGATATCAGATTTCTTCAACCTCAGCTCCAGGCCTCCGAGGCATCTTCCAGTACTCCCAGACCTATCAGTCTATCAGGGAAGGTATTCCATCTGGACCTTCAACCCCTCCACCTGACAGTCTGGTTCCTGAGTGGCTAGAGTTCCAGACTCTGGGTCTGTCTGATGATGTACTCACAATAGCAGAAGCATCCAGGAGGAGTCGACCAGGAGGTGCTATGCCTTCAAATGGAAAAGGTTTTCCTTTTGGTGTCAGGGCATGGGCTTGGACCCTTTGTCCTGTCCAGAGGCTAGTATCTCGACTACCTTTGGTCCTTGTCCAAAGGCGGTCTTCAGTCCACGACCCTTAAGGTGCACCTGACGGACATCTCTGCTTACTGGGCACAGGCCAGTCAGCAGACAGTGGCACAGGAGAAAGGTGGTTTGGCATTTCTTTAAAGGTCTTGACCATATATCCCCTCCGGTGCGTGAACCTCCACCTCCGTAGGATCTACTGCTGGCACTGGCAAAGCTCATGTGTAAGCCATTCCAATCGATGCACAGGTGTGAGATGTCACACCTGTTGTGGAAGACTGCCTTCCTGGTGGCTATCACCTCAGCCAGAAGGACTGGGGAGCTCCAGGTGCCTTCAGTGGAGTCTCCTTACCTGATCTTCTACAAGGACATGGTAGTCCGGCGACCAGACCCGAAGTTCCTCCCAAAGGTGGTATCAGAGTTCTACCTTAACCAGGTGTTAACTTGGCCTGTGTTCTATCCAAACTACACCATGGAGGCTGAGTACAGGCTCCATACTCTGGACCTGAGACGAGCACTCTCATCATAAAGAGTGGACAGCGGAAGTTCAGGGGGAGGTTTACCAGCTGTTGTCACCTACATTGAAACTGCACAGCAAACACCTTCATTATACACTACCATATCAACCTAGAGTCATGCTGGGATGCTGGTTTTGGGGCCTCAGTTCTCCAATCTCTGTTCCCTAAGTAAGTATAAAGGGGGTGTGCACCTTGCCTCCCTCCTCCCGGAGAACTGTTGGAGTCTGCCAAACAGTGTGGATTGAACAGCATAGCCACAATCATAGAAAAACAGGTTACTGGCCTGTAACAGTAGATCTTCTACGGAATGGTCTCTTGCAGCAAATCATTACTTCTGGGAGTATCCAGCAGAGGTCACTGTTGCACGGCAGCTTCTTCTAGCAGTCTTCAGCAGGGCCACTCACATGACATCACATCCTGCTTCCTATATAAGTGTGGGTGGTTCCTGGTATCCTCTGTTCATTTTCCCGCCATCTTCAGCTCGCGCAGTGCCTAGTTCAAATTCTGTGTATCAGTCATCGGCGAGAAATTGGATTCTTCAACACAAGAAATCTACTCAAGCAACTTGTCATTGATGGTTGCTTGAACTTCATCTTTCATGTCAGAGCAGAAATGTCTCTATGAGAGAACCAGGGGGTCCGTTCCAAGGGCTCCCCCCAGCCTCCGGTTCTCCTCTCTGGGAAATTTAATGAGAAGGTCAACCCAGTAAATTCTTCTTCCCTTGCCCCACACTGCTCATCGATGGATACCATTTCTATGGTTATCCCATTGACGGAGCACCAGGAACATGCTTCCTCATCGACGGGAGCTCCTCTCTCGTCGACGGCTGGCTAGAAGGTTAACCCAATAAATCCTTCTTCACCTTGTATGTTCATCGACAGACACCATTTATATGGTTATCCCATCAACAGAACACTAGAAACATGCTTGACAGATTTATACATATAATTGCAACATCATCAGATGACCCCGATCCTCCCCCCCAACCCGCAGCTCTACTTTGCAAAGCTCTCCATTTCATATGAAAGACAGAGGTTGAACAGTTCACACACACTTGCTCATCCTGCTCTTTACATACACTCATACTACATGAATCATTTGCCTACTCGCTGCTTCTCACTCAGCATTAACATTAAAAATGGCAGTTTTCCAATATTCTTCAGTTTCATTCACTTTTCCATCTCCTTTTCTTCATATGGAGCAGCCCAACAGCACCAGTTCTGAACTCCAGTATCAAAACTCCCAGTTCCAACTCACATGAAGCAGCCAAGCACACCACATTGTAACTTTCCTAACTGGAAGGGAGGAGAAATAAAAAAATAAAAAAAACACTTTTTAATAATACAGCTCTCTTAGCTCTGACTACACGGCTCTCATCCTGGTTCTTGTCCTCCAAAAACACCTTTAAACAAATCTGCATGCACTGGTCCAAAAAGTTCCCTGTTACATAAAAGAAATATCTGATAGGGAGCTTGTTGAATAAATGATTTATTTTCACTCATACTATCTGACCTTGGGCACATTACTTGTGGCTAACGCCACTTGTGAGGTTACCTAAGGTCAAACAGCACTAGTAAAAATAAATCATTTATCTATGTGTCTGTCTATACATCTATCTCTATATATATGTACTTATGTAGCTATATTAATATTTATATTAATTGCAAAAAAAAACACATTAATGTAGACATTAAGGCTAAAAAACACAAAGCACATAAATTAGGGAAATAGAAAACATTAGGATTTTGGGTCTCCAGAGTATTGACGAATCAGTGCTTGGGTCTTCGGGGGTTGTCAACCCAAATGCCATGTATTTTTTTTTTGCAGTTAATTTCCCCTCTTTTTCTCCTAGTGGAATCATATCGTCATTCCAGGACCTGCATGAAATGAAATAACTTAATACTGGAGTTATTTCTAGCCCTGCTTCACTAACCAACTAACAGGTGAAAGACAACAGTGTCTTAACGGTTGTAGTTGCACCATTATACTGTACAATGGTACAGTGAAATGGTGCAACTACAAATACTACAACTACTAGCTGAGATACAGTACTACTAATAATGAATTCTTACCTGAGTGCCATGGATTGTGAAATGCTTGAGGAACATCCAGTCGTACCTGTAAAATAAGAACAGCAACATGGTCACAAAGGATCTGCAGCTCTTAGTAACTAACTGGGACAAACAAAGTACTCTAAACATAAACAAATACTTATCTGATACACATGGTCAATGTCCTTCAATGCCGTTGCTGATGTGGAGTACACTTATGTACTTATGTATGGGGCTAATGCCAGCTGTCGTCCCTTTAAGTGCTCTCAGAACAACTGTAGCAAGTATATCTCATTATGCTAATTCGTTATGCTAATCACTGCCTTAACAGGGGCTGGAAACCCCTTTAGCCAGTCTGTCTTTCAGGCAGTCAGAGTCTGAACCTCATGGTGAGAAGATGTCTATTGTCTGATGACTCTGAATAAACATCAGTTTATTCATTTATTTCTCGCCTGACTCTGTTCATTCAGATCCAGCAAGGGTTCTCACCAGCAGCAACAGATGGGTCTGGCAGACCAGAGAGAAGGTAAGGGTCTTTAGTGGCAGACCAAACCAAAACATCACACATAGTGGAAAATGCAGCCCTTCTTCTGCCTATACTTCCATCTCACTTGTCTGCATTGTTGGGTACCCAAGTCATCACCCCAGTATGCCTGAACTGTTTGCATGTTACTTCTACTGCAGCATTGGCTGCACAGAGAAAAAGATGAACTGTGTCCTGTGTGGTACAGCAGCCTGCAGCCCTCCTGCAATACTGAACCAGTGGACTTCACGGACATGCCCACTATGGGACTCTGCTGGCCAGCGGCTCCTAAATAAAAGAACTGTCTGCAAGTTATTTTTAACCAAGCCCCAAGCTCCAAGGACTTGAGGCCGACAGCCGCTACCTCACGAGCCATTGTGCCCCCACAGATTGTGCTCGCACTCTGTGGCTCTGCTTCACGACCCACAGTGCTGCTGCTGCCTCTGCAAAAGCTGCCCTGCCATTTCATACAACAAGCGCGGCTCTGCCATTTTTTCTTCCAGCCCTGGGAGCAATGCGACCAACGTCCCCCCGCACTGCTAGCCCAGCCTTCTCCAGGGCTGCTAAAACTAAGAGACAAATAAATAAAAGGGAGAGAGAACATAAAAGTACACATATTGCACCAAGCGAGCTGCTCCAGTTCTTGCAACTCTGATCAGCAAAAGCTGCTGGCTCCACAAAGTACACTAGACTCCCTGCAAACCTTAATAAACCACGACTCATCCACAGCGTGGCCCACTCTGCCTTCTCAGAACTGTGGCTTCTTTTTCTCCATGCTGCCCACCAACACAAAGCCTTGGCGCTGCTTCTCCTGGACTGCAACTTCTTGCACATGGAGCTCAGCTTGTCCCCGCTTGGCTACACTCAAAATGGCCCTACAAATAAAATAGACTGCAGGAGCCCACACGGTGCCAGTCAACACTAAGCAGGGGAACAAATAAAATAAATTCTAGGGCTGTTTTCAAGGGGAGCCATACTTGAAACCACGGCTACACGATTTCAGCTTCTCCCCCAGAGCCGCAAGGTACTGTGGCTCCATTCCTCCCGAACAGCTGCAGCTTTCTCCCTGTCTTGGCCACACTTCAAAACAGCCATACAGCAAAAATAAATACATTGGAAAAAAATAAAGAATGACAATGTTATGAAGAAAAGTTCAAAACGCATAGAAATACGTTATACAGCACTTTCTGGTATTGCTCCATGTTGTCAATGAGGATTTGCTACATATGGGTAATGAACACCCCTACTGGGGTAGTGGCACAGCCCAAAGCTGTCAATCAGCATAGAGCCCTGGGCACATGAACACTGTAACAGCAAAGATTCTCCAGTCACCTTTGTCTGCACAGTACCTAGATAGTCCTGTGTAATCAAAAATCTGCAAAATGCCCAGGTCAACAAATTCTCCTTAATCTAACATCAATAAATGTACACGTAGCAAGAGCTGACCTTAGAAGGAGAATAACCTGATGCCTCACATTACTCTGGAGAGCTGTCTGGCATAGTCTTACTGACCAAAGGTGCTGTCCTTGGCTTAAGGCATCCAACTAGGGTTGGCAGGTCATTGATAACATTTGTAACATAAAGCTGTATAAACAGTAATAACAGTAAGCATGACTGCAGAAAATGAGATAAGCACTAACCTGTAATGGAGAGGCACCACACCATATTTGAAAACTCATGCAAAGTCCTTAGATACATCAGAAAATATTCTCCAAGAGGAGACATAGGCTCCTGGGAGAGGCCCCATGACAATGCTGAAGCTAACAAAATTATGATAAGAATTAAGGAATTTCACCTTTCTGTATCACGCCATGTTGTCAGTGGGGATTTAATACATATGGGTTCTAAGAAGCAGTGCCTGTTTCCCAACTGTGTGGGGAGAATATTGTCCCATATATAACCCATATGGCTGATAAAAATAATTACCTGCTATCCACTGCCTGCAAAACTCTGCAACCGAAGGATGCATTGGCAGAACTTTGAACATCCAATCTGTAGTGCTTAGTGAATGTATGGATGGAGGACCATGTTGCTGCTTTGCACAACTCTTACACTGATGTCTCACCACTCTCTGCTCAGGTAATTGCCAGAGCCCTGCTGGAATGGGCTTTGATGAGGGCAAGAGCTGTCTTCTTCTCTGCCGCATAAGCCTTGGTGATACAGGCTCTCAACCACCTAGCCAAAGTGGCCTTGGAGGCTTTTTGACCCTTTTTCGCTGCTCCAAAAAGAACAGACTTTCAGATTTCCTGAACTCTGTTCTTTTCCAGTATGGTCTGACTGCCCTGAGTAAATCTAACTTGTGCAGCTCATTCCGCTTTGCATTTGCCAACTTAGTACAGTAGACAGATTTCCTGATTGATGTGAAAAGCTTTAGGTATTTCAGGAACAAGACAGGACCATCCTCAATACCACCTTTTCATTATGAATGATAAGGTAAAGTTCTTTGTGGGACAGTGCCAGAAGCTCTCCAGTCCTTCTGGCAGAGCAGATTGCAAGTAAGAAACACCTTGTGCAACAGTATGTCCAACAGCACTGATGAAAGAGGCTTGAAGGGTGCCTTACAAGGAGAATTCATCACCAGATTCTGGTCCCACGGGGGTACTGAAGAGTGAAACAATAGTTTGCTTCTGCTAACCACTCTTAGAAAATGAATAATGAGACTACGCATGTTCAGGCACCGAAATAAATGCTGCTCCATTAACACCCGACCCTTGCTCTTAATTAAGTTTAAATTTCCTGGTGTAAGGTTATTAAAATAGGCAACAAACAGTATCCACACTGCAGTGGTGGTATAATGGATGGATATCTCACTGCAGTGGGATCTAAGCTTCAATGGCGAGCAAACAAAATCAGAAAAAGAGTCAGCCAGAGGTGGGAATAGAAGCAGAGCTAGAAGGAGTGGACATGGCAATGGTAGCGCAGTGCCACGTGGTGTCTAAAAAGGTGTTGGAGGCTCTGTCTCCTAAAATCAAAGCTGTGGCTATTAAGTTGTATAAGCTCTTGGCTGGGCTAAATAAGCAAGGCACTGAAATAACTGAGTTGGAGACACATGTCCCTGCCATTGAGGACAGTACTGGAGAGCTTCCGCAGAAGATTTCTATGTTGGATAAAGAACTACAGAGCTCCTGGAAGCAATAGACATGCAAGAGAACTTTCAGCAGCGCAACAGCTTTCAGATCAACAGGATACCAGAGGAGGCAGAAGCAGTGCAGTTTGCAGAAAAATGGCTCCTGCAAACACTCAAGTTAAACATGCCCAAGAACAGAATTAAAGTGGACAGAGTGCATAGAGCTCCCACCCCCTCCTCCGGATGATGCACCACACAAGCAGCTGATACTAAAGCTGCATAACTATCCGGACAAGTCAAAAATGATCATGATGTTCTGGAAGATAGGTTCACTGTAGTATGGGGAACGCCAGGTTTTCATTTTCAAAGACTTCTTCAAGGATGGTACAGAATAAGCGGAGGGTATTTGATTCCTTACTGATGACTTAAGGCAGCACAAGATAGACTTTCATTTTATCTATCCCACAGTGCTGAAAATAAGGCATGAGGGCACAAACTATTCATTCTGGGATGTCAACAAAGCACGGTCCTTAGCACTGAAGTAGGACTGCTTCTTAAACGATATGTGTCATGAATTTGTATACTGTAAATTTAATCCCAACACTGTGGGCTGAGAGCGAGTAATCTTGGTGCCTTTTTTGTTGCTGGACTTCTTAGTTTAAATTTTATTCTCCAACTTTATTACCTGTTTATGCAAGCCCTGGATGTTAGAGCACCATTCAGTGACATCGGCAAGAAGAGGGGATTCAACCATTGAGGAGGAGCAGGGCGAAAGACCATCATCCTTAACCTGCCTGACTATGGTATCCAAGAACTGCTGACAAGATGGTGACGGGTGTGGCAGAAACACCAGGACACTGAAACAATGGGACAGTGACTGAAACTCTGGTTTGTCAAAGAGGTGAACTGAGTGCAGGGGTTTCCCATTACTGATCTGCCCAAATTGTAAGTACATATATTGCCACTGCTGCAGGAGTAAGCTGGACTTCCGTGTATCCAAGGATGGGAAGATATTAAACAGGGACAAAAGGCTCATTATGGAGTCTGTTTGAACATCTAGGGATAATTGGGCTGTGTGTGGGATTTTGGAATGCGAGGTGAAACTCAATCAGAGGGATGCTGATAATTATTGTGGGTAGAGGGAAGGGTCTGCTCCTCACCTCAGGCCACACTTCATGGTTGAATTTCCCGTGAAGGGATACTACACATAGCAGCACAGGGGTACTATTAAGGGTGCAATGGTGCTTCTTCAGGCAGCCCAAAGTTGGGGGTTGAATTATTATTGCTGTGCTCCGTTTCTTTCCTTTCTTTCTGCATGATGGAGGGGGAGGGGGCAGGGGACACAGCGTATGGAGGGGGTGAATCTTCTTGAGGCCCATGTTTTTAGCCCACAGTGTAGGAAGTTATAGCTGTTAAGTCAATCAGGACTAGCAGACTCAAAGGAATCTAAGCACACTAAGCTTTTTGCAGTAGAAGATGTAGGAAGTTTGATCCAAAATTGCCTAATGAACTCTACTTTTATGGATAAGGCATTTGCTTTGCAGTATTAGAATAGTAAAATGGAACGAGGGAAGGGAGGAGGTTCAAGGGTCTAACTAACTAACCAGAGTTTTGTCTCTGTGCTATGGGCCATCCTTCTTCCAGAGACTGTCTCGAATGGGGACACCAGTGGGGAACTGCTCACCTGGAAAAGTACTTGGCAGGGGGATGCCCTCAAGGGGGGGGTATGGAGGAGTAATGAGATAGAAGCAGAGAAATTACCTTATATGCTGTATGTGGTTATGTTATTGTAAGTGTTTGATGTTGTTGCCATTGGTTTAGATATTGTTGTTCAAAGTTCTGTTTTTAAGATGCACAGAGACACTTCTGATTACATCAGGGGGCTGCTGGGGTAATATATGGTTTCAGTGCTGGAGAAGTAGACTCACAAAGATGGGGCAGGATCTGTGTTGGGTAGGTGTGGCCTCCTCTTGACTCCACCCCCATAGATAGAATCAAGACTGGTTCAGTTCTCATAAACTTGTCCTGAACCATAGCAAGACTAAAGCCATGTCCTTCTGTAACCGACAGAGCAGGCACAACTCTCTGTCCTCACCATCAAGAACCACACTGGGAACCCACTCGAACATGTCAAGGAGTTCAAGTACCTTGGTATTACCCTGGATAGTACCGCTCCTACACTCGGCATATTGACACTCTTGCCAAGACCGCCAATATACTTGGATTGACTACTACACAACACAAGACTTGCATGGCCATGGATGCCCTGTAATTAGCCATCTACAGCTCTGTCACCTCTATCATTGACTATGGCCTTGCCATCTATGGCTCTGCCTCAACAAGTGCCCTCCACAGGATCTCAGTTTCTCTCAACAAAGCCTGTAGACTACTAATGGGTGTGGCCCGACAAACTCACACCTGTGACCTCTATGCACAGGCCAGCTGGCTACCCTATCTCAGCAGAATACAATACCAGACCTGCTTACTTACCAAAAAGATTCTCCTTGGTCTCATGCTACCTGGTGTTAGCTCACTCCTTACTACCTACAGTGGCACTCAACAAACACGTGGTGCCCAATCTCTAACCTTTCAGGTTCCTAGATGTCGTACCTCCATGGGTCAGCAGTCGTTTATCTATAAAGCCGCTCAATGGTTCAATTCCCTCAATAAAGAAGCACTTTCCTCTACTACACTTGGACCCTTCAAAAGGAATCTCAAAATTTACCTCACCTCTACCACTCAATTTGACTGCTTCTCTGAACAGAGATCTCTCTAAACACCTCCCAGCTCACTCGTGTCTCACAGCCCACCCTTTCCCAGTCTCATTCCCTCTGGCTCCAGGCCTTCCTTGTGACTCCTTTCCTGCTTTGCATTTCCACTGGTACAAGACATTTTCCACCACCATCGGACAGTGGCCCATTAGCCTGCCAACTTCCTTTCCCGGTCGCATGCCTGCAATACTAACTGCTTATGGTGCCCTCTATCTCTTATTGTTACTGCAGCCAGCTGCCTACTCAAGCTGCTCATTATATGAATATTATCTCAAAGTATGTTATAACTGAGTATCTTTATTTTTTCTTCTAGTTGTTTTGGTTGTTTATTGTGCATTCTTTTACTACCTCTGTATGTATGTTGACCCTCATCCTTTGACGTGGAACCTTTGTAAACAAGCAGTTTCTGCTCAAAGGTATTTGTAATCTGAGAATTTAATAAATAAAATAAAATAAATAAATAAATGGCTGAGAAAATTTACAGTTTGCTCCTGGAACATCCAGGGCATCTTGTCTCCATTAAAACATAAAAAAAATCCTCACTCTTCTTAAAAAGAGTAAGTAGATGTTGCCAAGCAGCAGGAGATGCAGCTAACCTCTTCAGAACATGATAAACTGGTCTGGGACTAGGTAGGTCATTGCTATGTGGCTTCCTACAATGACCATAAAAGAGAGGTAGTGGTGCTCATTCATAAAAGCAGGGCCTTTTGTCGAAGAGGGTGTGGTTAGGGACCTAAATGGGGTCGATATGTGTTCATGAAGGGTACGGTCGGAGAAGAAAAAGTCACATTAGGGAATGTTTATACACCAGCAATGCATGACCCTGTGTTCTATGGCAAACTGTTGGTACTGATGCAAACAGAATAGTTCTTGAATCTAATTTTGGCAGGGGATTCTAATTGTGTTCTGGATCCTCAGATGGACAGATCCGGAGGAGTCACAAGGACAGACCCAGCAGTGGTCAGATGGGGGGGGGGGATTGATCTGCATGAGCTGGAGCTCCTTGATTGATTGATGAGTGTGTGGAGGGAAGTTACCCCAGGAGTCGGAGAGTATACTTGCTTTTCAAACCCCCTACAAGTTACGGTTCTGGATTGATTACATTATGATCCCAGGGACCTGGTACACTATGATGCAAGATACTCAGATCAGTTCTGTCTTGGTCTTGGACCATGCAAATTAGGGTAACTCTGCACACATCTCAGCCCAGTTCACAGACAAGAAGCTTGAGATTTCCAATGTACATGTTGCAAAATGAAAATTTAAGGAGTACCTCGGGAGCAGTGGGCACTGTACAGAGAAGCCAACAACCTATCTACAGCCCCAACAAAGGTCTGTTTCTACGAGGCCAGCAAAGCATTCATGAGAGGATCCATAATAGCCTATACGGTAGCCAGGCATAAAAGAAAAATAACAGAACAGTTCCAAGAGGTGGAGAGGAAAATTGAAGAGCTGGAGATTAGGGCTCTTTAATAGCCCTTGGAAGAGGCATATTGGGCTCTAAGGGAGGCAAGGGAAGCTGTTAAGAGGAAGTGAAAAAGGGGGCTGGTGTGGCTCTATTTTACTCCAACCAGAAATTCTACGAGTGGGGAAACAAGCCCAGCCCTCTGTTGAAGTGGTTGGCCATTGGCCATGGGGAGAAAGGGATCCAATGTAATGCCCACTATTAAGAAGGAGACAGGACAACTTACTCTTACGTAGGAGGAGGAGATAAGGGAAGCCTTTGTGCAGTTCTATTTTAAACTATACCAAAGTGAGTGTCAGAACAGGGAGGAGGATGTGACTGCATTTTTGGCCACTTTAGCTCTCCCAGCTCCCTTGAAGGAACAGGTTGCCCCGCTGAACAGACTTCCTCCTTGGGAGAGGCGAGAGTGGCAACAGCTAGATTGACAAGGAGTAAGGTGGCTGGTCCAGATGTCCATCCCGTGGAACGTTATAGGGTGGTATGAGATTCAGTATGGCAATCCATATTTGAAATGTTTCAGGAAGCAGGGGAAGATGGGGGGGGGGGGGTTGCCCAGGTCATGCAGTTTAGCAACAATCACAGTTATATATAAGGAAGGGAAGGACCCTACAGACTGTGTGGCCCATCAGCCAATCTTGTTTATGAATTGTGATCTCATAGTTGAATTGTGATGTCAAGATTCTGTCGAAGGCACTGGCACACAGACGAGAAGAGGTATTGCCGGAACTCGTGAAAGAAGATCAAACTAGCATTGTCAGGGGGTGTCACTCCTATCACAATGTAAGGAGGCTGTTGGGTGTCCCTTCAGAGGGGACGGCAGGCATCTGGGAGGGCATGTGTGCTCTACTTGGATGCCAAGAAAGCCTGTGACAGGGTAAAGCGGGGCTATATGTTCAGGGTTATGGAAGTATTTGGATTAGAGGAGCAATTTATTAATATGGTGAGGTTATTATATAAAGCCCCTAAAGCTAATATCCTGATCAATGGAGGGAGTTCAAGTTAAGCAGGGGGACAAGACAGGGCTGCCCTTATCCCCTTTTGTTTGCCTTGGCAATTGAGCCACTGGCATAAACATAGAGGCAATCCGCACTCAGTCCAGAGGTGGCGGGGTGTGGGAGTCTGGGGACACAGCACAGCATTGGGCTGGCAGTATAGCCTAGAGGTTAGAGGAATGAGGTGTGAACAAGCTTGGTACATGCAGCAGACCAGACCTGAGTTTGATTCTCACAACCTCCACTTGCATACTGTGTGACTCTGAGCAAGTCACTTAACCACCCAGTGCTCCCAGGTCACCCCTGAAAACAGGCACTTGTGCCTAGTGGGCCTTAACCAGTTACCAAAGACTAAAATAAATACAAATAAAATAGATCATCACTTTATGCGGATGATGTGCTGCTGTTTTTGACTGGGGCAGCTACCTCAATACCGGCTGTCACAAGGATAATAGAACAATTAGTCACCTTTTCAGGCTATAAACTCAATTTTGGGAAGTCAGAGTTCATGGGAATGGGGCAGTGCAGGAAGGAGAACTACGGGGTCATAGATACACTTGGGTCTCAACACACCTTAAGTATCCAGGTATTAAAGTGGGTCCAGCGCTTCAAAACCTGTATGACCTTAATTACAAACCACTCCAGGTGATTATTAAAAATGACGTGAGGCATTGGCAGGGGTTACCTATCTTCTGGTTAGGTCTATTAACCTTATTAAGATGAACATCCTGCCTAGGCTGTTATACCCCTTATAAATTCTCTCCATGGGGGCTCAGCCGGTGGGATCAGAAAAGTCTGGACAAGTGGTGCTTGGACTTTATCTGGGTGGGGAAGAGATCAAGGGTGGGGGTTGATGCACCTGAGATGCACAGCCAGTAAGGGAGGGTTAAAATTCCCAGATTTTGGACTTTATCACTTGGCAGCCCAAAATACATTTAACAGAGTGGGTGAAGGGACAAAAGGGGGTCAGTTGGGTGGCATTAGAAAGAACAGCAGTAAAATCCCACATGACTGCATATGTTGGTCAGAGTGCTTTCAAGAGCTCAGGTGTGAGAGCACCTTGACTAAATTTCCTGCTTAATGTATGGGACAGAGTTAAAAAACGTGAGGAGAGGGAAGGTGAATACTGTTTTTGCTCTAGTTGCTGGCACTCCTGAATCTGGGTTTCAGACACTGGGAGGAAAGGGGAATAAAGTGTTTAGGGACCTATATGGCGGGAAGGATTTAAAACCTTTGCACAATACGTGGCAGCTGGGCATACCTCAAAACTATAGATCTAACATCAGGGGTATCTCTTGCAGCAGGCCACACCTATAGAACTACCACTGTTAGGCACTAGAACCAGCCAGAAACCTTTCTAACTAGCAGTCTAACCGGGGTCTGCCCACTCCTACGTCACCCTCTGATGGCAAACGTTATAAAAGTGGGTGCCCACGCTCCCTCCTTAGTTCTTTTCCCGCCATTGACCAATGCACGTTGGATCTCCAGAGACTGCTGCAAGCTTCAGTCGACGGCCATTTTCCTCAAGTTTTTCTCTCAAATTTTCTTTTCTTTCTCACCCTAGTTTACCAACTTTTAGTTGATTCTTTTTATATGTTGGACCCGTCCTCCTCCTCCTCCAATTGGGCCTCCAGGACGAAGTGCGCTTGTGGAAAGCAGCTCCTGGAGAAAGGCAACAACTCTGCCTGTGTTCGCTGCCTCAGGTCTACCCATGACACCCAGGCCTGCATTATCTCTAGGGGCTTCTACCAGGCCAATCTGCACTATCACCAGTGGGCTGTTGAAGAATTCCTCTTGCAGCAGAAGGTTGCCAGCATGGAACAGGAGATGCAGGCCAGAAGTTTGTCTTCCTCTTCGGCCCTGTCTTCAGGGTCTCAGCCATCCTCCTCCAGGGGGAAATTTGGTGGCAAACACAAACACTGAGAAAAGGACCATGAAAACACTGGTCTATGTCCGCTCATAGTCCCGACGCAAGTCTAAGCCTGGTGGGTTCGACCGCCTCCTCTGCCTTGCACGCCCTATCTTCCAAAGGGCTACCATTGGCAGTGCTGCCCATCAACCTTTACCTGTCAGGCGGTGGTACTTTGGGGGCTAGTTCCTCCCAGTTCCCACATTGCCTGTTGTTCAGGCCCCTTCTAGTGGCAGGGCTGCAGTCAGGAGGCTCTGCCGACACAGATTTGGTGAGTTCCAAGCCGACACAGGCTGCCTGTCCACTGCCCACTTCAGTGCAGGTGTCCTCCTCCACAGCCATAGACCCTATGCCTTCCCCGGCATCTCCTCTGGTCATCCCAAGGTTGTCTTCATCCACTCCTGAGGTGCCCGTCTCTGACGCCACCCTTCAAACGATGCGGGTGTCTCCTAACCTGGCACCTGCCCCAGCCAGGCCTTTCCTACCCCAGGCCTGCTTGGCCACAGCCAGCACTGGCACTGCTCCTCTACTGACACCAGTTCCTCTGCCTATGCCGACACCTGTGTTGGTCCCTCAACTGATGCAGCTGGGTTACCTGATGTCAGTGACAGTGGACTTTCAATCAGTGCTGTCTGCTGTCATCTCTCTGGGGTTTTATGCAGGCGGGTCTGGGACTGCCATGAGATCAGACCCCACATGGGCCCTCTTGTAACCGACACTGCTGCTTGATGTTCTTAGGGACCTCCTGCTGTCCCATGTTGGCTGGCACCTTACACTCTCTCTGTTTGTCCAGTGGATGAAGGGAATATCACCCAGACCTCCAACCCCGGTTGAGTCTGAGAGTCGGTGGTGATGATGAGGATGAGGGTCCTCCAACTTGACAGTGTCCTCGATGGGAGGAGACCCTCAAGAACATTCCCAGGTCACCCTGGATGACCCTTGATTTTTGGGGTCATCTCGCCAAATAGATCAGCCATGGGCTTTGAAAGCGAGAGCTGGACCCCTCCCAACATTGGTTGTCCACCTACCTCAAGCTGCCAGACTCTTCCCTCTGGTGGTTCCCCTTGATAGACACTTTTGAGGATGCCACCATGGCCACTTGGCATCACTCAAACCTCATGCTGGCTATGCCTGGGAAGGCAGATAAACTATAAAAGGTGCCAGTGGGCAAGCCGTTTTCACAGAACACCCCAAGTTGATTCAGTTGTCATTATCGGTGTATGACCATACTAAGAGACTGAAACATTTGAGATCCCTTCCTCCCAATAGGGAATCCCAGAGACTGGATCTCTTTGACAGAAGGGCTTTTGCCTCCACCACTTTGGCCATCAGGACCCTCAACTATATGGCCCACATGATCCAATACCAAGATGTCTTGTGGGAACAGACCATGGAGATGGTCAAATTGTCACCTGAACGTCCAGCTACCCAACAGTTCCTCCAGGCTTTTGAATTGGGGTCGGATGTCAGCAGACACCTCCTGCACTCAGCCTACAATGCTGTAGAGACCTCAGCTCAGACAGTGGCAGTGGGCATATGCCTTCACCGGCACTCCTGGCTGCGGGTGTTGGACTTCACTCAGGATGTTCATATGCCCATCCTGAATGCTCCCTTCAGGGGGTATAAACTGTTTGGGGCTGATGTTTAGGACATTCTGTCCAACCTACAAGCCTCTGGATGCACTCTCAAGTCAGTTCACTGCTGTACCATGCCCAGCCAAAGAGTGCCCGAGAGTGCCCTTTGTCAGGCAACCCATAGACCCTGAACCGCCTCTAAGCCCACCAAGCGTAAGGCTTCTTGAACCCTGCCAACCCCTTCTTCCTCCTCAAGCAAGGGCTCCCAAGGAGGAGGGGTGGCACCAGTACCTTTCCCTGCTTCAGCATGACTCCTTGCCCTGCACCCCCCCCTCCAATGGACTGGGCAGAGGAGGTTAAAGGTTGGTTCTCCCTTCACCAGGACCGGTGGGCCAAGATCACAAATGACAGCTGGGTGCTGCAGCTCATAAGCCATGCCCACACTCTGAAGCTCATAGAGTGGCCCCTAGAAAGACCACCAGTCTCTTCATCTTAACCCCCCATCCCACGTCCCCTTTTTTTGGGAAGATATCTGGTCCCTGCTCCAGAAAAGGGCACTAGAACCTGTGCCAGAGGCCCAAGAGTGCAGGGGGTTCTACTCCCACTTCTTTCTGGTTCCAAAATGCATGGGCGACCTCCAACCCATTCTGGACCTCGGAGAACTAAACCTGCTTATCCAGTACAAAACATTCCGGATGGTTACCCTTCAGGGACTGCTCTCCCTCCTGAACAAAGGGAATTGGATATGGTCCCTAGACATGCAGGATGCATATCTTTATATCACGATTTGTGCTCTGCACAGGCAATACCTTAGATTCCAGTTTTAGGGGGCACACTTCCAGTTCCGGGCCTTGCACTTTGGCTTGTCCTCAGCTCCTTGGGTGTTTACCAAGTGCCTGGCAGTAGTCACAGCCTCACTCAGGAGACAGGGATTCTGTGTTTTTCCTTATCTGGATTTGTAGGAGGTTGTGGGAATAGACAACACAGCACAGTGGTTTGAGTGTAAAACACAGAAGACTTTTTGTGTGATATTTATTTTTTTAAAGGATATATTCTTAACTTCAGAATAAATAATCCAAAATAAATCAAAAAAAAGAAAAAAAAATTAAACTTTAAATAAAGTAAATACTAGCTCTCCCGAGCTCCAGCAATGTTCTTCCCAACAAAGCTGCCACAGAGTGAAAATAAATATTAAATAGTAAATTTAACAATCTTCTGCGTACTCTACTAGTGATACCTCCTGTCAGTATAACTGTACCAGCTCTATGGATGAGGGTGGGCCATAGCTCCATCCACTTTCAGAAAGGTGGGAAGGTGGATAAAAATGATGAAAGGACCACAGTCCATAGCTCCATCCCCTTCCAGGAAAGTGGGAAGGTGGACTGATAAGAAATGTACCAAATGTTTCCCTATAAATAAATAGTTTTTTTTTATGGTGGTTCTGTGAATTTCTGTCTATGCTGCAGCATTCTCTTTTATTTTTCAAATATTTTCCCACATCCAGTGAGTTGGCCACTTCTTGGACAATTTTCCCTCTTTACTAGTTGATCTATCTACACTTTTGATCTATGTCTATGTTTTTTTTTTTGTCTTCTAAAGTTCAGTGATGAGGTTTATGACATGCTGTTGATGCAGAGTGTGATATAAAAGGGTACTAGGTGTGCTTATGAAAAGAGGCACATAAAATGAAAAGTGTACAGGAGTAATATGGTGATGACAGTAGGTGTGCTTATGAAAAGGGGGCACATAGAATGTAAAGTGTACAGGAGTAATATGGTGATGACAGTATGTGTGCTTATGAAAAGGGGCAGAGAAAACGTAAAGTGTGCAGGACTCATATGGGGATGACAGTAGGTGTGCTTTTGGAAAGGGCAGAGAAAGCGTAAAGTGTGCAGGAGTCATATGGGATGGCAGTAGGTGTGTAGAAAAGGGCTGAGAGAAAGCGTAAAGTGTGCAGGAGTCATATGGGGCGGCAGTAGGTGTGCTTGTGAAAGGGCAGAAAGCGTAAGTGTGCAGGAGTCATATGGTGGCGACAGTAGGTGTCTTGATGTGAAGCAGGGGCAGATAAAATGTAAAGTGTGCAGGAGTAATATGGTAGCGACAGTAGGTGTGCGTGTGAAAGCAGGGGCAGATAAAATGTAAAGTGCGCGGGAGTAATGTGGTGACGACAGTAGGAGTGTATGAAGCAGGGGCAGATAAAGTGTAAAGTGTGCAGGAGTAATGTGGTGGCGACAGTAGGTGTGCGTGTAAAGCAGGGGCAGATAAAGTGTAAAGTCTGCGAGAGTAATGTGGTGGCGACAGTAGGTGTCGTCTGCAAGCAGGGGGCAGATAAAGTGTAAAGTCATGGGAGTAATATGGTGCGACAGTAGGTGTGCTGATGAAACAAGCAGATAAAGTGTAAAGTGCGAGGGTAATGTGGTGACAACAGTAGGTGTGCTGATGAAGCGGGGCAGATAAAGTGTAAAGTGCACAGGAGTAATGTGGTGGCGACAGTAGGTATGCGTATGAAACAGGGCAGATAAAATGTAAAGTCCGGCAGGGTAATGTGGTGGCGACAGTAGGTGTGCGTATGAAGCAGGGGCAGATAAAGTGTAAAGTGTGCAGGAGTAATGTGGTGACAACAGTAGGTGTGCTGATGAAACAGGGGCAGATAAAATGTAAAGTGCACAGGAGTAATGTGGTGGCGACAGTAGGTGTGTACTGCTGATGAAAGCAGGGCAGATAAAATGTAAAGTGCACAGGAGTAATGTGGTGGCGACAGTAGGTATAAGTATGAAACAGGGGCAGATAAAATGTAAAGTCTTGTAGGAGTAATGTGGTGACGACAGTAGGTGTCACGTATGAAAGCAGGGGGCAGATAAAGTGTAAAGTGTGCAGGAGTAATGTGGTGACGACAGTAGGTGTGCGTGGGGAGATAAAGGGGCAGATAGCGGCGCGTGAGTAATGTGGTGACGACAGTAGGTGTGCTGATGAAGCGGGGCAGATAAAATGTAAAGTGCGCAGGAGTAATATGGTGGCGACAGTAGGTGTGCTTATGAAAAGGGGCAGATAAAATGTGATGTGCAGGAGTGTCTGAGGCGACAGTAGGTGTGCTTATGAAAAGGGGGCTAATAAAATGTAAAGCGTACAGGAGTAATATGGTGACGACAGTATGTGTGCTTATGAAAAGGGGGCACAGAAACATGTCCACAGATTGCTGTATTTTTTTGGGATAGTATGGTAGTTAAATGTAGAAATTGCTTTGTTTAACTCAATGATAACAGCCACAAGGTTAATGAATGGGTAGTGTTTGAGATGCTTTGCATCCTGACTAACGTGAAGTAAGGGACCCTGGGGTGGAGCTCTATGGTAAGGGTGGGCCGGAGCTCCACCATACCCTCATGTGGGTTGGTATAGTAAGATGCTCTTGGACAACCATTGGCTGGTTGCCCTCTTAAGTGGGGAGTTATGTGACAGAGTGACCTCTGTCATGGAAGGGGCGCCCTGGTATTTGACCCCCCCCTTCCGTTAAACTCCAGAAGAGAAATGGAGTGAAAAGAAGGAACTGTACAGTTATACTACAACGTTTGTTGTTGTGAAAGTAACTGTCCTGGTATATATAGGAGCCAGGAAGGAGTAAAATATATGTATCTTGTTGGTAAATACTGAATTGTTAATAACAGAACTTGAACTGAGCCGCTGTGTTTACTCAGGGACAAACGAGGTATGTTTTTGCAGCCGCCCAAGTAAATAAGTACAAATCCATAGTGAAATAATAAGTGTTGTCCAAATCCTGTATGAAAACCCTTTTTGTCTCTCGGTAACTGCCCTTTGTGTGTACTGAGAGATGAAGAGCAGACTAGCACTGCATGATTCAAGTGCCAAATGATAGAGAAAGAGGCACAGAGTAGAGGAGAGGTGGCGCGGCATGTGGAAATGTCAGCCACCTGCCTGAAAGAGACTCGCTGCAGGCGACTCATGCAAAAAGGAGCTACAGTTCGTACCTCTACCCAGGTTGCTCCCGGTGTGAGAAGTGCTTAAATGAGACAAGCAAACTTTATAATACCAGAAAATCAAAGCTGTAAAATGGCCAGACAGAAGTGATGAAATGCACAACAGTAGTTTTGCAATTTCAAGCCACCCGCTCCTGCATAACAGAAAGTGCTGCAGCTCTACTGACTTAATTAGAGGCTGTACAACTCAGAGCCTGCCTAGAAATGATGCTGTCAGAACAGTTCTAAGTTTCAGAAAGGACATTATACACCTAGAAATAAGAACAATGGTTGTAAAGACATAAAGAATCCTGTTTTACCCTATTAGTTGTCAAGGTCGGACTGGAAGCAAAGGGCCCTGGAAATGGGTCCTGGGGGAGCCTGCTACACAGTCAGGGGGCCTTTGTACCAACCATGGCATGCCCTAGTGTATAAATGGTAGCACAGTTTTTATAGACTGGTATGCCCTGGCATGCTGTAGCCAAGTATAAGATCAGCATGTATTCTATTTGTAAGAAAGCCTTTTCATTACTGGTAAAATTACATTAACTGTTTCAGAGGTTTTAGTCCCATTGATTTGGAATGTGCTGCCTGGAGAGCTGGTTCAGAGATCCACAGTGGAGGGCTTCAAGAGAGGTGGGACAGACACAGAAAGCGGATGTATCAGTTGATGGCCTGGCCCAGGGGTGGGGATGGATGATAGGGTTTCTGGAACACAAGGGGGGCCTCGCACCCAACTAGGGATCTGAGGTTTGAGCAGATTCAATAGACCGTAAGCCTAATCTGCCGGCAATTAGCATGTCAGTATGTTAGTATTTAAGATGAACTCTTTGCTACCTTGCAAAAATGCTGTTGGCAACATTACATTGTTTTTTGATAACTCAACCTCACTGTCCCGCTGCATGGTTGCAGGTGAGCTGAGAGTTCCCCTTTCAAACAAAATCAATGGTTAAGCTCAACGCCCCGGCAAGGCACCTCTGAAGTTGTTGCTCTACCTTCCCCACACTTTCCTGTCTGAACAGTTTGTGAGGCAACTGGGAGTTAAGAGGAAAAATAGTGCAGTGCAATGTGTTGTGCTAAGATTTTGCCAAAGCCACCTAAGAGTCCCAACACAATGTTGTTACAGTAGTATTGTTAGCTCCAATTAAACAAAACTGGGACATAACCTGCAATGCTCTACCTTAAGACAGAAATGAGGTTGATCTCCGCTGAAGAGATTGAGGTGTTGGCTTATTATATACAGAATGAAAAAAAGTTTCTACCAATGTGTTTTCAATAAGTTTTTAAAAACTCATTATTTTGCTTTAGGTTTCCTTCAGATCTACATACATATATAGTTCCACTCAATGGCTACTGCTTTCTGTTCATATGTCCAAGACATTTTATGACCTCAATAACACGACTCCATGCTATGCATCTCAGTGGTCTGGATTGGTGTTATTGATTTTACAGATTGTGAAGACAGTGGAGAAAGGAGCAGGTATGAGTAGAGGGGAATTCAGGGTAGCTACAAAGGCAACATAATTAGATTTAACCAAAAAATGTCTACATCAATAAAAGGTCAACTGAATGCCATCTCGAGGTGTAAAAAACTACTACTTGACTATGTATTATACTATTGATTTTAGTGCTGCAAATGTTGACTTGTATACTGCATTGTTACACTGTCCTGCATTGTGTTACATGAGTTTAGTCATTTATAGTTGGTCAGTGAGAGGCACACTGAGTTTAGGCTTGTTTTCAAGTACAACCAGGGTGAAATGGGAAAAGAAAAAGCAGTTCCACATAACTACAGCTAGTCATGTGGTGTTACAGCGAGGGAGACAAAGCATAAGTTTAGTGTACCACAAATAAAATGGAGACACATTTATATGTAACCAATGCGAACTGCTGCCCAAGAGTGAAGGGAGGCCAAGCTGATGCTCAAGTTAGGGGTTAAAAAACAGGGCCATACAGTTCAGTGTGGTTGCCTCACCTGTGGAGGAGGAGAGTAAGAGGGGTGGTTAAGGCCATCAAAGGTAAGGTAAGTGTTGAAAACCATGTGCCCGGACACTCTTGAAAATGGGCCTTTGATTCAAGAGCCTTTGTTACACAACCTCTGGCCCATCCTAATCTCTCCCTACACTTTCCCTAGCTCTAAACACAATCTGTATTGTAACATCTTTGTTGTACATTTTACATTATGACATTTGATCAGGTATACATTAAAGTCTGCCAACACAATGTTTGGAGTGTCATTTAATAAATTGAACGGTGTGTTTGTGCGTCTATGTCAAATACAAGGTATGGAAAACATACAAATTGAATGATAAGGTCTCAGTAATGCAACCATTAACCAGAACATTGTATACAGTTTTATATATAGTCACTTCAATGATATGGCCTCAACACAAAAACATTAAGAACAGTGTATAGAATGTATATAGTCACTTCAGTGATATGGTCTCAACACACCACCATTATCCAGAACAGTGTATACAGTTTTATTTATATATAGTCACTATAGACTACTGTCTGCCTCAGGGAGATCTGGCTGCACAAGACACATGATCCCCTGTTACCCCCTCTGTACAGCCTTGCAAAAGTACCAAGTCACCACAGTGTGAGCACTACCCAGCTCAAGCCCCCACAAAGCACTTCATGCCAACACTTTCTTCAGGTTGCAAATGGACGGTAGATTGCAAGTGTGAAACTGATAAGACTACTTTATGTTTAAACCTGGATTACATAATTACTTAAATGTTTGTTGTAGTTATTTTAGGTTAATGTGATTTTGTATTGTGTACTTATTTATAGTTTTTGTTCTGTTGTTCTAACTATGTTCCTCAGAAATTTGTTGTAAATGGGGATTTAATTCTCCAACAAACTAACCTGTATAAAAATAAATGTTTAAACAAACAAACAACAAACAACTTCTGGACCCAGGCGTGGTTAGCCTAGCATCCAGCTTCGGCCCTTTAGCTGGACAGTAGCCTTCCAGTGTCAAACTGACAGTGCTTGTTTGTATGCTTCGGATCGTTGAATTAGTTTCTGGATGACATCTTCTGTGTGCACTCCATCAAGAAGGTTTCTCTCAGTCACCATAATCATGAATGCCTCTAGTTTCTCTTGTCCCAGCAATGAGCGCAGTTGAGTCTTTATCTTTAGCTTGCTGAAAGCTCTCTCATAAGACACCTGGGTAAATGATAAAGTCAACAGGTACTCATAGACAATGAGCAAGGTTGAAAACATAGATGAATGCATGTTGTATTGATCCAAAATTTTATAACAGTACATTAGGCATTCTTTCCAGGACTTGCATTTGTCTGGCAAATCATCTCTTCTCTCTCGTTGCTCATTCTGATCACTAGTTTCACCTTCACGAGTGTCTTCAGAGTCATTAAAGTCAACATCCTCCATTAACACATCTTCACTGTATTCTTCAGGCAGCGATTTTTGCAGTCATCGGAATATTTTAACAAAAGCCAGCATCTCCAGTTTAAGTTTGTAACGGTCTACTTCTGCCAATGTTGCACTTTCTGCAGACTTTCATTTGGTATGCTATCTTGAATTATACTTTCAAAGTGACGTGGGTCCATGCAGCTGGTATCCAGAACAAGTTGCTTGTTGTTATCAAAGTGATCACTTAAGCTCATCCGAACGTGATCCATGATACGATTGTATACTTCACATTCAAATCGCTTCACAGGATCCACCACACGTTCGTCACTGACATTTTCCCCGGGCATTTTCTTCTTCTTAGATACCCTTTTATTTGGCAGATGATCCTCTACGTCAGTATCAATACCTAAATCATCAATTTCTTCTTGTATTCTAGCAACAAAGTTAGAATCTTTTGCTGGATGTTTATAAATTCAGACTGTTGCAACTCTATCTTAGCATGATCCACCATGCACCATGCTGAAAGATAGTCTAGTCCCTTAGTCTGCAGATACTTTGATGCTGGCCCAGTTACTGTAAAGATCTTCATAAACACAAAGGCTATCAAAATAATGTCAAACTTTTTCCATTTGTCAAGCAGTGAATCTGCCTTACTGGCAGCTTTAGCATCAAACTTTCCAGAGGTACTAATAAAAAGTAAAGTCTGGAGAAGTGACCCATAAAGATTCTTTTCTTGATTTTCGTAAGCTCCGAAGATACATGCCAATACTCTTGGTTTTACAAACCATCTAGTTTCACCAGTCTTTTAAGCGTTGTGAGCTTGTCTTGTCCCGTCCCATCAATGCTAGATTTCCATATAGTCATCCTTTAGCTATTCACTAATAAAGACTGATGTCCTTTGTAGCAATCCAAAGAGCCTTTGCTTCCACAACTGCTTCACTACAATCTGAGACACATAAATTGAGAATACGCGCACAACACCAGCTATACACACTGTTTGGTGAATCTTTTTATCAATGTCATAACCCCACTAACTCGCCTCCTCATGTTGGATGCACCATCAAATGACTCCCCAACAATGTTCTTCATATCGAGTCCATGCTTGTTAAGTTCTCTTTTAAAACCTTGTGCATTCCTTGTCCAGAAGTGTCCTGTACCTCTACCACAGCAAAGAGATGCTCATGAACTTGTAGGTCTTTCACATACTGTAAAATGATGGCCGCTTGGTCAGTCACACCAATGTCCTGTGTGGTGACCATCTGAATGCTGATCTTCTGGTCTGTAGCATCTTGTACAATGCCATCTCTGATTACCTGCAAAATAATCTCAACAATTTGATTTATGGTGGTCTTCGACAGCAGGGTAATCAGCCCTCCATGGCCATGAGCTTCAGAAGTGCCATTTTCTTTCTCCATTCTCTACTTTCTTCTCTTGCTCTATTTTGCTGCTTTTTGGATATGTGTATTCAGAGGAACATCAGATTGGGAGAACAGAAGGATCAGCTCTAAGAAATTTCCGTGGTTAGGCACTGGGTTCTCCAAGCTATATAAAGCTTCATCTTTCCATGATATGGTAGACACTGGCATCCAATAAATTTAACAACTTCAATAATCCTTTTCATAACATCAATGTTCTGCTGGACTTGTTTCCTCCGACTCTCAACCATATCTTTGTTCACCAGCGTTTCAATATCAGCATCTGCTCTGCATGTCAGATATGAATGCACAGCTGCATTGTGTGCTTTGGAATCCTTGTGTTCTACAATGCCTTGGTAGATATGATTAAAGTCTTTGTATCTTGTCACAAATCTAGTTTCCACATCAGAAAATGCCATGCAGATACTGCAGTAGATAGAATGCACCAAACTGTCAACCACCTGCACAGTAACCCAGTTCCTTGGTACAACTTTTTTGTTTCCAGGAAGTATCCACTTATAGATTCTCACAGGATGTATGGTAAGCATTTAATGTCAGTGGGTCCAGGCTGAATTGGATGCCTTTGAACAAAGGCAACCATTTCAGATTGAGAGGCAGTCCTTCTTGGGCATTGAAAATTGGGATTATTAGTCATCTCAGTATCAAGTTGCATAACTGCTCCCATTGTACAGTCCACTGGCTGCATTTCTTGAATATCTAGAATCTGAATTGTAGTGTAACTGGTCACACACTGAGACACACTTTTTCCACCTTCTTTTATTACCGCTGCCTCATCAGAAGTATTTTGTTCTGCAGGGTACTGCCTTTGTTTTGTAGACTTGTAAACAGCGATAGTGATAGCTTGCGTTGTTTTGGATGAGATGATGCTGCCAAAAGATCTGACAAGTTTGCCTGTCTCCTTTTCTGGGCATTAGATTTGACTTTGCTCAGCTCAGACATAGTTACTCTTCTGTTGATGTGTACACTGGGATGGTCCTCCACTCACTGTTCCAGTATCTTCTACTATTATTGGTTGTCTTTACACTTGTTGAACCTGGAGAAAGGCAGTGAAAACCAACAACAAACAGATGTACCAAAACGACAAACCGTACCAAAATGACAAATCGTACCAAAATGACAATGACAAATGACAAACTATACCAAAAATACAACCTGGTTTACCTTTGCTGGCTCAGCTCCTCTGGTCAGGCCACACTGTCACTGATGTTGTACTGCACAAAGATCCATCTCTCCTCCTGCCACAATCTCCACTCTGCTCCTGGCACTATTTACCTGCCCACTATAGTAATCTGGTATTGAATTATGGTACAGACAATCATGCAACAGTTGCAGTGGGTGACCAGTACCACTAAACATTTTCTTTCTTTCTGTCTGCACAGTCTTTCAAAATGTAACTGAAAACCAGCTACTTAGTTAGCACCCCAGTGCATCTACTGAAAACTTACCATCTGTGCAACACTAAAGCCATACAGCACATAATTTACTCAGCCTCTACATGTTTTAGGGTAGTCTCACAAATGTCAAATCGGATTCATGCACTTGCAGGATGGCTTTATCTTCTTAAAATTCTTTTCTGCCAAGCCATTATGGCTTCTAAATATTCTCTTGTACAGCTAAAACATGTATAGTTTTATGCTGCTGATCCATGTAAAACCATCTTTCCACTGACCCAGCTGGTGTACTTACTAAATGTTATCTTCTCAGTACAAGCCCACAGGGCTAGTTGAGGAAAATCTTACTAGCCTGATATGAAATCTACCAGCATTTGGCTAGTAGGCTGGTGCCAGTTCTGATCCCTAGAATTGTATGCAGACAATGAATGAAAAGCAGTGATGTAGCAAAACCAGGGGTCAAAACTAGCATGGTTCCACTAACCAAATGCTGGTAGATTTTGTATGGGGCAGGCAGTAAAACCATTTAAGTGCTTGTAGTGGAGAAAGTAATATTTCCCAAGTACACCAGCTGAGTCAGTAAGAAAGTCTGTAGGGCTAGTGTATCTCCCCAGTTATTATGACCCGCTTGCTAGTGGTTGCATTCAACTCCTGGTTTATTCTGCCTGTGGCTTGCTCCAAAAATCAAGCCCCACACCACCATTGCACTGTCAACAATACCAGCAGCCCTTTCCAGAGTCAGACAGACTCAGACCATGCTGGCTCTGCAGTTGCTACTTGCACTAGCCACAATGCTGGCTCTTGGTCACCCACAAGCAGTGCCACAACCACGGGGCCCTCTTCTCACTCTGGGCTCCATTTGGAGTCTGAGCACACAGGTTCTACCAAACTAAATTATAAAAGTTGTCTCAAAATGCTGCAATCTGGCCATTAGGAAGCCTTACATTAATCAGTGTTACACTGTCATGTAGAGCTGGATCACCATGGGACAGGGATTCTTCCTATCAGCATTCCATCCTCTAGCATTGCTGAATGACTGCAATGATGCATTCTAATTTTGAACCAGCATTCTTAAACTGTTGGTGGAAGAGCACATTTTTTAAAAATCTCCTCTAAATGTCAGGAATTGAAATGTATTCTTTTGGACTCGTATAACAGCAGTAAGGCCCTCCCAGGAGTTAGATTGTTAATCACCCACTAGGGGTAATATGGCACTCTGCTGCACCTTATGCTACATTACACCCCTAGGAGGTGATTAACAGACTTAATCTAACCCTTGCCATGCCTTACTTGCTAAAGAGCAGTTGCATACTTGAACATCGCCCATATGTGATACCTCACCTGCTCCACGGTTGGTGGGTGCCCAGCAGCCCATTTCTTTCAGCCTTGTGTAAAAGTTATATCACTTGTAATTTTTACCCCACTATAAATAGAGCCACTTCATGATACTATCGCCACACCCCCCATGCAGGCGCGCAAAGACCCATTTCGTGACGTCATAAAATGGAGGCTTGCTTATGTGCGCTCCATTGACTTTAAGGGGGGGTGATATTTCTGAATTTTTTAGTACTATCTAAAGTTTTGATTTGAAACAAAGAGCCCCCTTGACTAACAGGGACCCTGTTAGGCAAGTAGTCACTTTGTTTCAAATCGTAACTTTAAATAGTACTAAAACCTTCTGAAATATCCCCCCCAAAGTAACTGGAGCATGGATAAGCACGCTTCCATTTTATGACATCACAAAATGGGTCTTCATGCACCTGCATGGGGGTGTGGAGATAGTATTAGGAAGCTGCTCCATTTGCTTTCAGAAAAAGAGATGTGCAAGTACAAGGGGACACAATTTGAAGATAGAGGGGAGGAAGGCTCAGTGGCAATGTGAAGAAGTATTTCACAGAGAGTGTGGTGGAACCACCTTCCTGAGGAGGTTGTGGGTTCCAAAACTGTCGGAGAATTCAAGAATGCATGGGACAGGCATAATGTAATTCTTGTTGGGGGTAGAAAGAAATAGGCTGTTGGTTAACTAGGGTCTGCAGCTTATCCTGTAGGTAGGGGAAATGGGCAGACTGGGTGGGCCAAGTGGTCCTTATCTGCCATCAAAGTCTATGTTTCTATGTAGTGGGGTAAAAATTACTAGTGATATAATTTTTATACAAGACTGAAAGGAATGGGCCGTGGATACCCACCAACTCTGGAGCAGGTGAGGTATCACACCTGGGGTGGGGTTGCATGTTCTGAAGTATGCACCTGCTCTTTCAGTTTCAGGTGCCAAACTGTAAGGTTCCAACTTAAGGGCTTGGAAAGGAGGAGAGGATCAGAACAGCAAAATATATCAGTACTCACAAGTAGCAGCAGTGGGTCAGCACCTTCTCTCATTCATGAAAGCACATGCAAAAGTGCAGAGCTGCTCTTTGAGCATCTAAAAAAAAAATTCCCTTTCTCTGATGAATCAGACATGCTTTATTATTACAGAAAAATTTGAATACTGATCCTGGTGACTCCTCCAGGTATTGTGCAAGGTAATGATGACATTTTAGCATGTAGCAGCAGACCCATTCCTTCTCCCCACATTATAACAAGCCATCTGTATAATCTCCAGTGCTAACTCAGTGGCTATATATATATATCTATATCACAAGCAGCATGGATTCACAGCAGGAAGGTCATGCCAGACGAATCTAATAGATTTCTTTGACTGGGTGACCAAAGTAGTAGATCAGGGAGGGGCTGTGGACATGGTCTACCTAGACTTTAGCAAGGCATTTGACTCAGTCCCACACAAAAGATTAATATACAAGTTAGCCAGCCTGGGAGTGGGTCCCAAGATGATAGCCTGGGTAAAGAATTGGCTGGAGAATAGGACACAGAGGGTAATAGTAAATGGAGCCCACTCTGAAGAAAGGGGGGGTTACTAGTGGGATGCTGCAGGGTTCAGTATTAGGACCGGTCCTCTTCAATGTCTTTTTAAGTGACATTGCAGAGGGACTGGAAGGAAAAGTATGTCTCTTTGCAGATAACACAAAGATCTGCACAAGGTGGGGTGGAAAGGATGAGAAGGGACTTGGCAAGGTTAGAGGAATGGTCAAATGTATGGCAGCTTAGAATTAATGCTAAGAAGTGCAAAGTAATGCACCTGGGAAACAAAAACCCAGGGGAAGAGTACACAATGGGGGGTGAGATACTAACAACAACAAAAATGGAAAGGACCTGGGGTAGTCATATCAGATGACTTAAGGTGAGCAAGCAATGTGGGAGGCAGCAAGGAGGGCTGGGGTGATACTGGGATGCATAGGAGAGGCATCACCAGTAGAAAACAGGAAGTTATTATCCCTCTGTACAGACAGCTGGCGAGACCCCATCTGAGTACTGTGTGCAGTTCTGGAGACCCAATCTCCATAGGACATAGATAAGATGGAAGCTGTCCAGAGGAGGGCAACTAAAATGGTGCAGGGTCTGCACTGGAAGACATATGAAGAGAGAGACTAAAGGAGCTTAATATGTATAGCCTCGAGGAAAGGAGGGAGAAGGGGACATGATAGAAACGTTCAGGTACCTCAAGGGAATCAACAAAGTCCAAGAGGGTAGCATCTTTCAAAAAAAGAGGTGTGCAAGAACAAGGGGGCACAATTTGAAGATAGAGGGGGGGCGGCTCAGAGGTAATGTAAGGAAGTATTTTTTCACAGAGAGGGTGGTGGATGCATGGAACGGCCTTCCAGAGGAGGTTGTGGAGTCAAAAACAGTGATTGAATTCAAGCATCCATGGGACAGCCATAAGGCAATTCTAGGGGGTTGGGGTAGAAAGAAGTAGGCTGCTGGTTAACTAGGATCTGCAGCTTATCCATTAGGTAGGAAATGGGCAGACTGGTGGCCAGCGGTCCTTATCTGCTGTCAAATTCTATGTTTCTATGTAAGCATTCAGTGATGCAAGAGCAGCAACAGAGTACTGGGTCAGCACATTTCAAATAAGATAACCAAACAATACTATAGGTGTTAGCTTTAAATCTATGTACAGCACAGTAGGATGTTAAAAGCTGGCATATCCACACACTGCTTCCAATAGGGACTATTGCAGTGTCAGTTGCAGAAGGAAGGCTGCTAACTTGAGATCTGCCAAGTCATGCACAACTAGCAGTAAAGAGGCATACTAAGAAATTAGAAAATAAACCAAAGTGCCCCTGCGCTTCTATGCATGCCAGCTATGCCACAGCGGTAGTGCCTGTGCACCAGTTTTGATGTGCAATTGAGTTATCCTCTGAGCATAAAGTGCCATGGTGAAGCTTTAAAAGCGGTCTCAGAGATGGCAATACAGTGAACAGTGACTGCATAACAAGACTTGTAATAATACAGTGCATACAAGTCATTTCACAAATATTGTGCAAAAGTGGAGATCAAACTGCATGAGAGCAGAATCACTCAAAAAGCATAACGCAACCAATCTATGTACATCAGGGGGAAATAGGGGTGAAGGATGGATAAGGATAAAGGGATAGGAACAAAGAAAGTCCAACAAAACAGCGGTCAGTTGGATAAATACCAGAGACAAAATGCAAAGAAGCAGAAAATCACTCAATACAGTGCTTGTAATTACATTTCATGGTGTGCCAGAGAGTGCAGATGAAACTGCAAAGGAGCAGAATCACTCAGGCAACCAATTCATGTACATAATCAGGGGGCGATAGGGGTGTATGCCACTCTGTCCTCCTCCACCAGACTCCTGGGCTGTGCATTCCATGGCTCCATCACCCTCTCAGTGAAGTAATGTATCCTGCATTCTCCCCTGTAATTTCCCCCCTCTAGCTTCCACTCATGCCTCCTGGTTGCTCTCCCCTTCTTTAGGGGGCATCAGTGGAAGCTGGGGGGGGATTTCGGGGGGGGACAGGAGACATTACTTCACTGAGAGGGTGGTGGAGCCATGGAATGCACTGCCCAGGAGTCTGGTGGAGGATGGCAAAGTGGAATGCTTCAAGAAGAGGTGGGACAGGTACAAGAGAAAACTGAAGCTGAAGATGACCCTCTCAGGGGCTGGGGGGTGGAAAAATGAGCACCCATTGGAGGCTGGCTACCAAGCAGACTCGACAGACCATCAGGCCTATTCTGCTGGCTTTTATTATGTTAGTATGTTAGTATGGAGGGGGAAGGATGAATTAGAGTAAAGGGATAGGACCAAACATCATAAGACAGCATAAGTCCAATACATGACAGCAGTCAATTGGATATTATATAATGGTGAAAATAGAAAGTGCCAAATCCTGCATTCTCATTGGCTGGCTGACACCTTTCAGCATGGTAAATCCTCCAATGTACCCTCTGGATAAGGTGCCAGCCACCACTCTGCCACATAAAACCTATCCTTGAATCACTCCGACTGTCAGCAGCCTGGACGGACAGTGAGCCGTCTCTACAAAAACTGCCACATTCCATCCCCAACAAACAGCGATCACCCCTGCCCAAACAACTGTAAAAAAAAAAAGAAATCTTGACACAACACTTGCCCATCTCCTCCTAGTAATTTTTTTTAAATTAACTTCCACCTGAAAACATCGACGACTACCTCGCCACTTCACATCTCCCTCTCGAACCCTTCTCCACTCACCTGTCGCTTGCTCACTCTCCAACAAATCCACCCCTGCTCCAAAACATTTTCTGTACAGTCTCAGCACTAAAAAAATCCAAAACAATAAATCCAACACTCCAGCCATGTCCACATTCTAAACTTAAAGCTTTCTGACTATAGCCAGTTACGGCTCGCTCCACTAAGATTTTTCCCTCATAACGCTGTTTTCAGCCAGCGTCTCACCACTCCACAAAGTGCACTTCTAACCAGGTACTATTTTTTGTAAGCACTAATAAATACAAAACAATAAAAAAAGCAACTATTTTTTCTTGTATCTAAAGAAAGAAAGAAAAAGCATTGTATATGACAATATACCCCTCCAGGAATTAGGTATACTGGTACAGAGTACCACTTCTGGTGTGGTTAGGTTACTCGACGTGCCTCATGACCAACCACACCAGGTGTGGTAAATCCACCAGTATACCCACTTCCTGAGGGATATATTGCTTAAATAAATACCAGAGACAGACATGCATTCAACTCCTGACCTTCCTTCTGTTGGTCTTTCTTGTTATGTTTGAACATTCCTCATATTTCTCTCTATATAACCTTACTATCTTATTAACCCTTTCACTCCACAGGTCGGGTCCATGGTTTCTGCACTTATTATATATCTTACTGCCATTATCTGTATAATACTTGCCATTATTTTTTGTTGTTTTTACCCATTGTATTTTTGTAGCACTGCTGTACTGTTCCTCTATTTGTATTATTGTACCCATGTTGCTGTTGTTCAACTGTTCTCCTTTTGTTGTGCTCTCCCGGGTCATGCCTGAAAATAGTCATTTTATGGCTAGTGCACCTACCCGGTTAACAAAAACTAAATAAATAAATGTAGAAATCTGCCAATTCAACATATTACCCTCAAGGCCTGGCAGGCCAAGCCAGGACATCTCAAAAGAGCTCCACTGCCAGGCTGCTATTCAGCACTGTATCAGATGCATTTCCCCAACTGGTGAACATTTTGAAATAAGCAATTAATACACCAACCAACAAGACAAGGTGGAGCAGTGGAGTGGTCATGGTCACCAGATGGTACAGGCCGACTCCCATGCCACAGAGACGGAGTCACGGTCCACCCCACTAGCACCAGGCACTGGCACTGCCTCCCCTCCCCCCACACCCATTGTTCCATTTGGACCATATCCACCGCCCAGCCCCCGGCAGAGAATGGACATAGAGAGCCTGCTACTGGATTCACTGTGCACCACTAGTCATCCCTCCTCTGTTACATCAGACTCATAACTAAGGTTTCTTCTGCACATACCCTTGTTATATGATTGTTATATAACAATAAGGTGCAGCATATTCCAAAGTTGTGCATACTGCCATACAAATGGTCCGACTTTATGAGGTACTTTGGAAAACGTTTGCTCAAGCTCTGTGCTGGGCTATACAAATAGGTTTCCAATATGCCTCCTTTGAGTGTACACAAAGCAAGGATTATATATATATTTTGCATAAAAAGAAATATAATGTACTACTGATTGATACTCAAGATAAACACAAATGGTACCAATGCTAAGATGGCATAGAAAAACTAAGCTTTCGCACAAAATATTTGCGGCTTAGGACTCCAGATGAAGTAGATTTTTAGATAATTAGCAGTGTACATACTTTTGTCTGTAGTTAAACTGCACCCTTAATACAGAAAGTGAGTACTCATCAAGGCAGGCCCCTAAAACAGACATCTCTTTCAGTTCCTGGTGGTAACATTTACAAACAGGCAAAGGGCAACTGGGGCTGGCTGGCTTAGAGATGGTGGACTGGAGTGGTTCTGAGGTCTGGACATTTGGACTCGAGTCACCACTAGGCCTGCTCGCCACTCACCTCGAGTAAGTTAGTCACTCATAAAAGTGCCTCCCCGACCCCTACTCTACTACCCCACCCATGCGGTCCACGCCATAACCATAACTGGAAGCTGGGTACTTACAGGGACTTATGGCACCCAGTCAGGACAGAAAAAGGTGATTCTAACCCAAAACAGACAGGAGGGTTACCCTGTCTGTCCCCTGTTCACACTACCGCACTTCGAGGTTGGCACCGTGGGAGCAGAGGGCCTGACCTGCAGAGCGGGTTTGTGACAGCCATTACCTGCCACCTCAGTGCCTTCCCAGACCCACCAGGAGGAAGCAGAAGCCGGCGAGCCGTGACCGAGCTGATTGGAGGGCAGCAGGCAGCTCGGTAAAAATACAGTGAATTGCAAAAAAAAAAAATTGGGAGATGGAGTGGAAGTTACTGGACAGTAGAGAATGCTCGAAAAATAGGATGGAAAGAGGGAATGAGTGCCACTAAGCATCAGGGACTGCTTGACATGGGACAGGGAAGGGTGCCACTAGACACCACAGAGTGCACGAGACAAGGAGAGCAAGTTCCATGAGAAAATGACATTACAGTTATGTTCAAACTCAAAATTAGTTAAGCATTTGTAATTTTTGACCTGGAAAGGTAAGGTAAATGTATTTGTTCGGCGACCACCCAATGGCTCCAGGTGCTGTACAATTTCTCATAAGGTATACAAATTGGATTAGCAGAAAAAAATCATATAAATGATAACCTCTAATACAATCATTTTAAAATACTCAGTTAAGATTCTAATCATTTCCTAGCTGGACCCACAAACTTGAGCAAACAAATGAGTTTTTATCAGCACTTTAAAAGTGGTAACAGAGAGGGCTCCACACACCTCAGTAGGAAGACTGTTCCACATCAGTGAGCCTGCCACCCTACAATTCAAGCAGCAGAGTCACAAGTCGATGGATGCTCACCACAGGGATGATGCCAACACGTGCAGACTGGACCATCCCCCACACACACACACACAATGGCACATGGTCCATGCCACCCCTCCCCCATACACCACGTGGTCCACACCACTCCTGCCCCCAGAGACCAACATTTTTCTCAGACCGACTCTGTATTGTATCTAGCCTAGGCACTGGTGTGTGTTCCTCCCTGACCCCTCATTCCAGCAGTATAAAGCTCTGGCAGCACTGCTGCCCTTCATTTTACCGTGTGGCCGTGCCATGCCACAGTAACATACTGCAGTCACAGTACTGACTGCAACCAGGGTCCCAGGCCAGGATAAAAGGTCCAAGGAAGGAACACTCACCAAATTGTAGGACTACCTTCATTCGTGTTAATCTGGACTGTGGTGGTCCTTCTGCCCATGCATCGGCTGGTCTTCCTTCAAGTTCTGTTCGTCGCAGCACTTGGATGGAACTCTTCCCCAAATCAGCAGCTCAGCTGGGCTCCGCTCCAGGCTCGATCGCGATGCTACTACAGGAAGAAAGAATGATCCCCGCTCACTCAGGGCTTTTTGAAGGGCCCGCGTGCTGGCGCACAGTGTCACGTCACAGACTCATCTCGTCCTGAGCAACGGCATGGTGATGTGCCACAGACAGCTGATGGAAGTCGTTCCTGTGCCCAGCCCCCTCTCCTCCAACACACTGGAAGTTAAATTGAAGAATGTGGTGAGGTCGTCTCGTCTATCTAATCGCGGTCAGTCCCCAGTCACCATGGCAATGCACAATAAAACTTTTGTCTAGCATGATTACCCTGCCCCTCCCAACCACATCAAGTAGTACGCAGAACAAAGGGCCCCAGCCCCCAAGGAAACTACTGCAGCTACCTCACAGCTGTTAACTGGGGGTAGTATTTTATATTCGCGATGGCGCCACAGCAGGGCTTGAATTCTGAGTGTGTCCCCCCTCCACAGCAGTTGTGTACACGTATATGTACTGCGGGGCTGGGGGGGCTAAGCCAGAGATTTATGGATATCCGGCCAGGCCAGTCCGACCCTGTTAGTTCTACAAAAAATATGGTGTCCTTGTAGTTAATCAATTGTGGTAAAGAAATAACATGATTATAACACAGAAAACAGACTTACTGGAGTATAAAGAAATGTTTGTTTCAGTACTGTCCTCAACAATGCTGCTTCTATTGTGCAGGCTTTGGACTGGAGGGGATTTCCTAAGGACTGAGTGCCCTCTACTGTCCCTGTTTTATAGGACAGTCTGATTGATCACTGTCAATCTTACAGTAACCAAGGTAGCTACCTCAGGTCGCTAGGCAATTTTTATTTATTTATTTTATTTATTTAGTTTTGTTAACCGGTAAGTGCGCTAGTCAGCAAGTGACTGTTTTCAGGCACGAATTCGAGGTACAATTACAATACACAAAGAGTACAGCCAGATTATTAAGACAACGAGTACAAAAAATGCAGAGAAATACATATGGCAATGTAACATACATTAGTAAACAAAAATATACTTTAGCACTTGATCATGGAACATACTCAAAAATGTGAATAGTAGAAGGCAGAAAATAGAGAGGATAGGCATCAGTAGAAAAGACACAAGGAAGGGAAACTGGCAAAAGGACGGAGGAGAGATTAAGTGGAAAGGAGGTGCCGTCAGACATGGCAACAGCGGGCGGAATTTCCAGCCTCGCCCGAACCTATGGGCAGGCGGCAGGCGAAGAGAGGGTGGTGGGGAGCGGCAGTAGATGGCAACAGCGGTAGGAGGTAGGAAAATACAGCCGGTCTGGTGGAACCGATAGACGGCAGGGTGAGAGTGAGGATGCCGGTGAGAGGGGATAGAGGCAGAGGAGTTACGGCAATAGCGGCAAAAGTGTCAAAGTCAAGCCGAGCCAGTGGAACCAAGAGACGGCAGGGCAGGGAAGGGGGGGTCGGTAGACGGTGGGAGTAGGCGGTAGTAGGTGGAGAGAGGTGACACACAGCCAGGAGGGTGGGGACTAAGGAGGGGCATGGATGAGGTAGGAACAGGTAAAGGTGAGTTTGGTGGGGAGTGGCAAAAGGGGAAGAGGATATAACAGAAGAAGGGGTGAAGAGAGCAGCAGTGGGGTTAAGTGAGGAGAGGCTGTGAAGTGAAGATAAGAATGTCATGGAGTAGAATAGCGACTTCAATTGTCAACAGCTAACATTAGGCTTATAAAGAAACAGGTTAAGGAACATTAATTACAAGGCACAAAATAAAACATTAATTACAAGGCACAGTATAGAACACCCATTTGGACAGGCAAAGTGCTAGCAATGAGGAAACAGCACAAATGCAGCGGATCAGGTAGGGTCAAAGCAAACACATTTGTCCATAGTAGTGAGAAAGTCCTGAGTTTGCTCTTAAAAGTCACATGAGTGGAGACATCTCTTAGATCCTGAGGTAGTAGGTTCCATAGGTGGGGGCAGCATGATGGAAGGAGCCATGCCCTTTTAGTCCGACAAAAGGGATGGATAGTAGGTCTGATCAGCCGATCTAAGATTCCTTGTGGGAATGGCCGGCCTGAGGAGATCAGACAGATAGTGGCTTGGACGCCTCCTTAGATGGAAGCAACTAAATTGTACAAGTAGTACTGCCTGGTAGAGGAAGGAGAGAGCCAACCAAGGTCCTGCTATAAGAGACAATGATGCTGCAGCCGAGGTGCTTTGGTTGCATACCTGCACACATTATTGAAGGTAGTATCCCATAGTTGCAGTGAAGATTTGGTGGCCAAGGACAGGATGGGACACCCATATGTAAGGGTTGGCAATTTATTTATTTATTTATATCGTTTTTGTTGACTGGGTAAGTGCAGTAGACAAATCCTGCCCATTTTCAGGCACGACCCGGGGGAGGGGGATACAGATGAATGCCAACTGACCTTGAACCAGATTAAGCTGTTGGTGGTATTTGTAGTGAATGAGTGAAATTTGGCCAGGACACCAGGAAATTCCCATGCTTTTTGATAAGTGCCATGGGATCTTTAACATCCACCTGAACTACCACCAACCCAGGCAGATGGGACCTCGGTTTAACGTAATTAATGGCCTACTTACTGTATTTCTTTAAATATTACCAACTACACTTTAGTATAGTGGGAAGTTGATGTTGTAAAAGGTAGAAGGGATTGTAACACTGAGGATTCTTTGTAGTGTCCAAACCTTTACCATAGATAAAGAAACATGCTTTTAATGTTAAGGGTCTAAGTCAGGTGACTATGACCCAGGGATATAAACATCCCCCTCTTCTGAACATTAGGCAGTTGAGCCTGGAGAGTGTTATGGAGAGATCTAGAGATTAAGAGATCCATAGAGGAGTCAGTCTAGCACTGACCAGTGCAAGAGAAGGGTCAGTCTCCGAGCTGATTGGAGGGAGCCATTGTTGGGAATTGGATGGGTTTTTGTTCAAAATGAAGTATGCTGAAGTTAACTTGATGCACTAAAGTGTATGAAGTAATACCTGACTTTTTTATGTTCTGTAAATACTGTCATTTTAAGGAAAATAAAATGATAAGTGCTATCTAAGTGCTTTTTATGCACCCAGTCTAAGTGTTTGCCTCAGTGATTGTACCCTTGAAAATGACCCCCAGCCACAGTTGGTGTTAGAGTGGGATATGGCTGAATGTCCAAGTGATCCTGAGGGAATTCAGTCAGGGTGTCTGACCAGGCATCACAAGGTACAGGCAACACTGTGCATAAGCGCTGGGGTGAAGGATGTGGAACAGAAGTGGATACAATGGACTGGACTAGGCATTGCCAGATCGAAGGAGATGGACTGAGGATGGAAACAGTGGCCTGGATGAGGCGCTGTCAGATCAGAGGATGAGTGGTGACGGTAGCCTGGGCGAGGTACTGCAGGACCAAAGGAACTTGATACACTGGTTATACGACTGCTGGATGGATGCAGAGTGTCAGTAGAAAGAGGCCGGGGGGAGATGCCTCGAGTTGAAGAGCCAGAGGGAGAAACCCAAGGTGGTACTGAGAAGGAAAGGGCCTAAGAAATCTGAACCCAAGGCAGCCCTGGTGATGTGCTTCATGTCGGACTTACCGATTTTACCTATGTTCCTGGGTATGTACTGGTTGGAGGAGATTGCAGAGAAAGAGAAAACCTCAAAAGTCCCCAGGTAAGACTGTTTATAAACACTCAGGGATGAAGAGTAAGCCTCCAAGCAACAAGGACAAAACTAAGGAGACTCATGCACCTGTCAATGATGTTTGTAATAAAACACAACTAGAATGTCATAACTCCAGTGTAGCATGGGGGAGGTTACAGGTGGGAGACCCAGACATTACGAAATTACAGGCATACCTAAAACCTCAGGAGGAAGGTAGGGCTGCAGGTACACAAGGAATAAAACCTTTGTGGTGGGTACAAAACAAACAGGGGACCCTCTACCATATTAAACTTCACCCCCAGACAAAAATGTTATGTGCAAGAATCATAGTACCACTAGCCTATAGAGAGGTGGTCATAGAAAATGTGTGTACGATACATTCCAAACCTCTACAATCTAAGAAAGTCTTAAATGAACTCATCTCAGCATTCTTTAGGCCAGGGATGTACCATCAAGTTGTTGAATACTTAGAAGGTGTGTTAGCCGAAATGTAGCTGATAGATGCAAGGGAGGTGAAACCCGCAAATGGGAGGGCCGCAAAGGATGGCAACCATGGAAAAAGGGGAGGAACAGATATATGGTAGGAAGCACATGGTAGGGAAAGCACACTAAGTACAGGCATGGATGGAAAAGGCATCTCTGAAAGTTTTAGGACTGAGGTTAAATAGAGGCATCTCAGGAATAAACAAATAGTAGTGATAAAAGGAAATATTCATATATGTACCTCGGCACAGGAGTAAAGAGATGACAGTGATGATTCAGTTTATATGTCTCAAGCCTGATATGGGGAAGAATGAGTACATGAAAGGATAACTCAGACAAATAGTACAAAAGTACAGATAAACTGGGAAAAATAGCCCCAGGGTAAAGACTGATAAAAAGTGAAGTTTGAAATAACTTTTATGAGCTGCATCTGATTTAAGGGACCCTGGGGTGGAGCTTATGGATGAGGGCGTGCCATAGCTCCATCCCCTTCCAGAGAGGTGGGAAGGTGGACTGATATAAAATGTACCAAATGTTTGCCTATGAACAAATAGTTTTGTTTTTTTATGGTTGTTCTGTGAATTTCTGTCTATGCTGCAGCATTCTCGCTTTACTATTTTTTTTTTTCAAATATTTTCCCACATCCAGTGAGTTGGCCACTTCTTGGCGATTTTCTCTTTACTAGTTGATCTATCTACACTTTTGATCTATGTCTATGTTTTTTTTTGTCTTCTGAAGTTCAGTGATGAGGTTTGTGACATGCTGTTGATGCAGAGTGTGATATAAAAGGGTACTAGGTGTGCTTATGAAAAGGGGGTACATAAAATGTAAAGTGTACAGGAGTAATTCGGTGATGACAGTAGGTGTGCTTATGAAAAGGGGGCACATCAAACGTAAAGTGTACAGGAGTAATATGGTGATGACAGTAGGTGCGCTTATGAAAAAGGGGCACATAAAATGTAAAGTGTACAGGAGTAATACGGTGATGACAGTAGGTGTGCTTATGAAAAGGGGGCACATAGAATGTAACGTGTACAGGAGTAATACGGGGACAACAGTAGGTGTGCTTATGAAAAGGGGACACATCAAATGTAAAGTATACAGGAGTAATATGGTGATGACAGTAGGTGCGCGTATGAAAAAGGGGCAGATAAAATGTAAAGTGTACAGGAGTAATACGGTGATGACAGTAGGTGTGCTTATGAAAAGGGGCACATAGAATGTAAAGTGTACAGGAATAATATGTTGATGACAGTAGGTGTTATGAAAGGGGCACATAGAATGTAAAGTGTACAGGAGTAATATGGTGATGACAGTAGGTGTGCTTATGAAAGGGACACAGAAATATGTCTAAAGGTTGATGTATTTTTGGATAGTTTGATAGTTAAATGTAGAGATTGCTTTGTTTAACTCAATGATAACAGCCCCAGGGTTAATGAATGGGTAGTGTTTGAGATGCTTTACATCCTGACTAACGTGACGTAAGGGACCCTGGAGTGGAGCTCTATGGTGAGGGTGGGCTGGAGCTCCACCATACCCTCATGTGGGTTGGTATGGTAAGATACTCTTGGACAACCATTGGCTGGTTGCCCTCTTAAGTGGGGAGGTATGTGACAGAGTGACCTTCATCATGGAAGGGGCGCCCTGGTATTTGGACCATGGAATGCCCTCCCAGGCTCCCTCAAGCATAGCTGCGGGTACTTTTGGCCAGTGGGCGGCCGGCACCACCTCAGCCACCGCTCGGATCCACAGCCCCAGACTCCTCAACCAGAAAAGCCATGGAGCATCCTCCCAAGCTCCCTCAAGCATAGCCGTGGGTACTCCCGGCCAGCAGGCGGCCAGCGCCACCTCAGCCACCACTTGGATCCACAGCCCCAGACTCCTTGGCCAGAAAAGCCGTGGAATGCTATCCCAGGCTCCCTCAAGTGTAGCCACGGTTACTCCCAGCCAGCAGGCGGCCGGCGCCACCTCAGCTGCTGTTCGGATCCACAGCCCTGGACTCCTCGGCCAGAAATGGTACGGCAACTGCCGCAACCAATCGGAGCGCGAGCGCCTTTGCAGGCGGCGTCCGTATTGGTCCCTGGAAAAGCCGTTTTTAACATTGAAAACTGCCTCAAAATTAGAACTGTAATTGCTTAGGATTTTACTGTTTAGACTGTCTACTGCATATTCTGCCTCTTTTTTAAAATTAAGGCTTCAGGATTAAGTGTTTACAGCTTTTTTGTTGACCCCTTGTACTGGCATCAGACTTTGGGCGCCAAAAGAATACACATTTCTTTGTGTAGCTTAATCAATCCCTCTGTTGCCTGTCTGCCCCTTTGTCCACAGCCCTACTTAATTCTGCTCTCCTCTCTCCTTCCAGCCGTGGAACACCTCCCAGGCTCCCTCAAGCGTAGCCGTGGGTACTCCCGGCTAGAGGCGTCAGCGCCACCCAGCCCGCCTGGATCCACAGCCCAGACTCCTCGCCAGAAAATGTACAGTAACTGCCGCAACTTTTATGCCCAACCTCCCCCACCCCACCACTTATTAAATACGCCGCTTCCTGCCCATTTTTCTAGAAACGCTCCCTATCTGGCGCCCAATCACACCACTTGTGCCCAATCTCGCATACCACATCCCAGTTTCAATACCACCTGGGTACTGTGTCTATAGCCTAGAAAAATCTCCGCCAGGCTCACTGCCCATCCCCTTAGCCCTGTCTCTCTGACACTTCCTTCGCATTAGTAGCCCATCTCAGTACACTCTTATGCAGCCAGAGCATAACACACTACCACTGAGCCCCAAATTATTGTGGGGTCTCCTATGGCTTTGTATATGGCCTCTCCTACTAGGAATTCTGACCGGTCTCTATATGCCCAATGGACCGGCACCTTGCTTGGGTTAAAATCCTACTCTGTGCCTTATGGCTAACGACTTCTTCTCGCCCGATTGCCCCTGCGAGCCCAAAGATACTAGCCTGCACCACTACAATCAGGTATCCAGCCCAAGTGGCACATACTCAGTTCTACATTCACAGAGTACGATCCCTATCTTACGGTATACCTGTACTCCCAGGTATCACTCACTCTGAGTTCTGCTAGCTGCATCTCTAGGAAGTGCTTTTCTCAATGGGAACATCGTATTGCACAACGTCAATAGGCATGAACTGAGGGTCAAGACCAGGTCTCCCAAAATATCCTCTGCTGCACTCAGAAAATCCTTTTTCTCCTCCTTCTATGCTCGGGTATGTAGAGCTTAATCCTGGCCCGCCAGCACCAATCTTCTCCCTCAGACCTGCCCTTGTTAAAGGCTTGAGCTTTGTGCATATTAATGTATGTAGCTACTAAAAAAATTCACCCTCATCCAAGCCTGGGTATCTCACATTTCTCCTGATATATTAGTGATCTCTGAATCGTGGCTCAAACTGTCAACTACTGATGCAGAAGTAAACATCCCCAACTATGCCTTATTCAGGGCAGACAGGCACACCAGAGGAGTTGGTGTGGCCATAAATATAAAAGATAAACTCTCAGCCTATTGCAGTAGTCTATCTTCTGTTGCTAATAAATACGAATGTCTTACCCTCAAAGTGGAAATTAACCAGACATGTGTCATCCAGCTAATAGCATGCTATAGAACCCCCTTTGCCGGCCTAAAACTTCTATCTCATCTTAGTGATATTTTGGAACAAGGATCGTTCGAAACCATCATCCTTGGTGACATTAACCTTGACTGGCTATCCAAAGCAGCCGCTCCACTCGTCATCTTTTGTGATGCCCATGACTTGACCCAGCTTATCAATGAGCCAACCCGTCTCAATAATAAAAACCCGGAAAAAAGCACCACTCTGGATGTACTACTAGTAAGCAAACCGCACCTCATCTCTCATGCTGGCACCTTCTTTTCTGACATCAGTGACCATTGTTTTATCAGGGGAATAAGGTCTTCCAACAAATCTCATGCTGCATCTAAATTTACTCTGAAGAGATCAAGGCGTAACTTCAACATAGTTGCCTATATTACCGACCTCAAATTCTCCCTGCGCTGGCAGGAATTTTATTAGCTAAATCAATCACTGTCGCCTATGATATTTTTCTATAACATTCTGTCAGGGGCCTTAAACAAATATGCCCCTCTGACCAAAGTCCATACAAGAACAAAAACAACAAATGGGTCTCCCTCAAGTCAGATTCTGCTTTTCAAGAGAGATAAGCTTTGGTAAATGGTTCAGTAAACTAAACAAACCTAATGATTGGAACCTCTTCAGAAAGGCAAGCAACCAACACACAAAAGCAATCAAAGAAGCAAAGGCTTCCTTTTACCATTCTGAACTTGGCAATGCCTCCTTGAATCCCTGTAAGTTCTGGGGCACTATAAAGGACTTGATGGGACACTCTGCAGGCAATTTCCTCCCGAACAAGATAATCCATGTCAATACCACGCTTAATGAAAGCAGTGAGATCCTTGATTCCTTCAACAACCATTTTGCCACAGCAGGCCTTACCCACTGCTACATCTGCCCTATTTAAGCTCCAACCCACCTCGCTAAAAGAAGTTGAAGACCTTCTGTTACATCTGAATACCAGAAAAAGTGCAGGCGCAGATCTACTGGACCCCTACTTCCTCAAAATCGCCTACCACATCCTTGTCATCCTCATCACCTACCTTTTCAATTTATCCCTCTCACAGGGCATCTTGCCGCCCAGTTGGAAAACCGCTCATGTAATCCCACTTCTCAAATCAGGCGATCCAAGCGATCTCAACAATTACAGGCCCATATCTCTCCTACCTGTGCTCTCCAAACTGTTGGAGAAAATAGTGGATAGACAGCTAAGTTCCTTCCTTGAGTCAACAAATTTACTGAACCCTATGCAATCTGGTTTCAGAGCGCAACACAGCACTATATCAGCTCTGGCTAAAGTCACAGACGACTGGCTGAGGGCCCTCGACGCAAAGAACTTCACCTGTGTGGTCTTCTTAGACCTAAGCAAAGCCTTTGACACCATCGACCATACCCTACTTCTCTCCTCGCTGCACACCATTGGAGTGGATTCCGCCTCCCTGCCATGGTTCTCTGACTACCTGACAGGATGATTCCAACAAGTCAGAGCTGAAGGCGAGCTGTCCCCTCTCAAACCTCTCTTACGTGGAGTACCCCAGGGATTTATCCTTGGCCCACGTCTATTCGCAATCTACATAAATAACATCGACCACAATATAAATAACACCAATATCCACCTATTCTGACAGACCTTACATCAGTCGACCCACGCCAGAGGCAGCCTGCAAAGACCTACAAACTAAATTCGACCTCCTGCAAAGCCAGCTTATCCATAAAAATTACTTCTGAATGCCAAAAAACAAATGCTATGCTTTTTCTCTCCACTTGTCCATAGACCCAATCCAATAGCCTGTGCATCTTGCCCTAAAATTAATACATTATTGTGAGAAGAGCAGGAATTGTTGCAAATTTAAATACCTGGGAGTATGGATCGATAACAAACTCACCTTCTCTGAACACATTGAAGACTTACTGAAAAATTATGGCAAAAGGCTTGGCCTTTTCTATAGGCTAAAACAATTCCTGACTACAGACGCCAAAGAAAGACTGGTCCAAAGCACCTTCCTATCCCTGGTAGATTATGCAGATTTTTGTATAGCCATGGTCACACCTCCCAACTGGCCAAACTGGATATGCTGTACCACTGTGCAATTAGGTTTATTATGGATCTCCCTAATTCTACCCACCATTGTGCCCTGTACGTGGCTGTGGGGTGGTCCTCCCTTGCTCTTGGATGCCACAAAAATGCTGCTTTCTGGACCTACCATGCCCTTTTAAGCAAACTTCCCCCATATATCACTGGCTGCCTACCTCTTAACACTACTGGAAAGTATGCGTTTCGAAGCTACTCCTATATCTCCCTCATAATACCCAGAATTAATTCCCGATTTGGTAAGGCGGCAATTAGCTTCACGATGCCCACCCTGTGGAACAATCTGCAAAGGACACTTAAACTGAGCGTCCTTACCTCTTTTCCTAAATTTAAGGCACTATACACACGAGCAGTGACTGAAATATGCAATTGCTTCGTCCGTCCACTTCCAGCCCTGAACTCGTTCCCATCCCGCTCCCAAGCCTGAATCCTGCTCACGGCCTCCTCCAAGACACGAGCGCTATTTCACCTAACAACTAGCATGAAGCAGATTGACCATCTGATGTGCTAGAGTTGCACTTATTACTCTGTACCTCCTATCGCTCCTTCTACTATACGCTTCCTCACCCCTCGCCTATTATACAGTTATGACCCACTTTTGCTTGGAGATTGTACACCATACTTTTTATGTCAGCCCTTGTCTGGGGTCAATTGTGCTTGTTTGATTTACTGTCCCTGTATAATCCTCTATGTGGGCAGCGCCCAATCTGTACAATGTATTATCCTTATTCGAGCATGGAATCTATGTATGTATGTACTTGTAAAACAACAGGTCCTCCTTGTAAATGAGTTTTGCTCAACGGTGACCTCCTGTATAAATAAAGACTTTGATTGATTGATTGTTTGATTGAACTCCCCCCCCCCGTTAAACTCCAAAAGAGAAATAGAGTGAAAAGAAGGAACTGTACAGTTATACTACAACGTTTGTTGTAGTGAAAGTAATTGTCCTGGGTATATATAAGAGCCAGGAAGGAGTAAAATATATGTCTCTTGTTGGTAAATACTGAATTGTTAATAACAGAACTTGAACTGAGCCACTGTGTTTACTCAGGGACAGATGAGGTATGTTTTCAGCCACCGAGTAAATCTGTACATATCCGTAGTGAAATAATAAGTGTTGCCCAAATCCTGCACGAACGCTTTTTGTCTCTCGGTAACTGCCCTGTGTGTACCAGAGACTTAAGAGTGATTAGTGCTGCATGATCCAAGTGCCCAATGACAGAGAAAGAAGCACAGAGTAGAGGAGAAGCAGGAGCATGTGGAAATGTCCATTGCCTGCCTGAAAGGGAAAGTGAAGTGCTTTCACTTTTGAGTCACACTGCTGGTGACTCATGCAAAAAGGAACTACAGTTTGTACCTCTACCCAGGTTGCTCGGTGTGAGAAGGCTCCGTGAAACAAGCAAGCTTTCTAATGCCAGACAGAAGTGACGGCAAAATGCAAAACAGGAGTTTTGCAATTTCAAGCCGCCACTCCTGCATAATTGAAAGCACTACAGCTCTACTGACTTAATTAGAACTGTACAACTCAGAGCCTGCCTAGAAATGATGCTGTCAGAACAGTTCTAGCTTTCAGAAAGGACATTATACACCTAGAAACAAGAACAATGGCTGAAAAGACATGAAGAATCCTGATCTTCCTGGACTAAGTCTCCATCACTCATTCACACTAGTGGGATAGCACCGGAGGTGCTAGGACCAAGCGGGAGCCTACAATTTTCTGAAGGGTCAGCGCCGAAAGAGGACCACGCATGCATGGCATCACAAGACTAGCTCACGCCTGTGTAGGCTATCTCAGCATCGACCCTCCAACCGTCTCAGTTCCTTTTCTCCCGCCGTCGAGTGTGGTTGGATGTCAACGTTGCTCGTCTGCCGGAGTCAAAGTTTTCGTCTATATGACAGCAGCTTTTAACGTTTAATTTCATTTTTAAGTAGTAATTTCTTATTTTACAAACAAGAAGAAGATTATGAAGAAGAAAAAGAAATTCTTTCCTGCCATCAATGGAGTCATCCTTAGATGGTAGCGGTGATGGTAGGAGAACTTCGTTTGAAAGTTTTTATGGCAGAGGGGCTGTGTCCGGTCCGCTGCCCTTAATAAAGGAGGGGTCCGACTATGGACAGTCCTTTGCTCGGGGGGGGAGAACAGTCCTCCGAAGCACAAATCTAGTGGTTCCGGGGATCTGACTCCGCTTAACCTCGAGCTCCTCTTCCTCATTGGGTGAAGAAGAATCAGTGCCGCTTGAGGTTGCCCGTTGGTACGTCTGCATGAGGATTGTTTGTCAGGAGGGGCGATGGGCCTGAACTGACTTTCATGGGTACCTCTTGGCCCGGTTTCTAATGGCCGCATTCTTGACCCTGAGCTCCATCTCATTCCCCGGAGCTCCGATGGGCAGTTTCACCTCTGGGCCACTCCTATGGAGCAGGGGGTTTGACTTCCAGTTTTTCCTGGCTCTGTTCTTGATTTCAGGACCTCCAGGCCTCAGAGCCATTGGACTGGAGCCGGGTCGATTGGATCATGAATGGTGAGGTGCCCTCTTGGTGCCTTTGCCATCGTGTCGACCCCTCGTGCCTACCCCCCTCTCCCTTTTCCATGCAGGGGCTGGCACGGGCATCACCTTTTTCCTTCTCCCCTTCTCAGGATTTCCATTGGCATTTTCCTTCGGCACCATGGTTCGGCACCGTGGCTCGGTGCCTTGGTAGGCGCTGAGCCTCGGTGTCTTGGTCAGTGCCGCGCTTTGGTCAGGCCGTGCCTCAGAGACTTGGTCGGCACCGTGCCTTAGTCAGCGCCATGGGTTGGCACCATTGCTCTTTGCAGTGCCATGGGTGCTCTTGTTGCTGCCACTGGTTGTCGGCACAGTCAATGGTGCCGCAGGTGTCTGGGTGGCACCATGCACCTGCAGGTGGTGCTGTGCACCTGCAGGCTGTGCCGAGCACCCACGGGCGGTGCCATGCACCTGTGGGTGCTGTGGATGGCACCTGCAGGTGCCATGGGTGCCAGGAATGCCATGGATGGCACTGGGAGCACCCATGGGTGCCATGGATGGTGCCAAGAGCACCCACAGGTGCCATGGGTGCCACAGGTGCCATGGGTACCAGGGGTGGCACCGGGGGGCACCCATGGGTGGCACTGCAGGTGCCCATGGGTGTCACTGGTGCCCTCAGTTGCTATAGTATCACTTTCAGGTGCCATTCTTGCCATGGGTGTCATGGGTACCATGGTGCCATGGGTGCCATGGTGCCATGGGTGTCGAGGAGCCTCGGGTGCCATTGCTACATGGGTGCTGGGGGTGCCTGCGGATACTGCTGCGGCTGCCCTCAGGTATCGCCCAGGTTGGCATAGGCACTCCTTGGTGCCCTCCTGTGCCATGAGTGGTGCTGGTGCCACATGGGTGCTAGTGGGTACTGTATGGCAGAATTAGTGATACATTTTTCCTTTTCGGACTTCTTTTCCACAGAACTTGTGGCGGGATGTTTATTCGCAGAATGAACTCCTGTTCTGCAGATTATTTTTTCCACACATCTTAGTGAGTGGTGGTCTATGTGGGATCTTGTGTCATCCAGCAGTTTTCTGCTGATGGAACTCTGCTCTACTGCTCTGCCAGCGGACTGTCATTCTGCTCAGCACTTTCTCTGCTCCCTACATGGTATCAAGCTCCTCGACATCCTTCCTGATGGTGGAGTCTCTAGTGGCTCTGATCTAGACCTCTCTTGGAGGTCCTTCTGGGGTAGAAGTGCATCTAGATGGGCCTTACCAGTGCCTAATTTGTGCCAGGGCTTGCCAGGGCTCAGCCCCGGCACCTCTTTTCATGCCAGGTCTGAGCCCTGGCACCTCTTCTCCCTGACACTCCACTTTAAATATTGTTTTGTGTGTCTACTCAATGTTCAAAGCTGGCTGATTTGTTTGTGCTGCTGTGGTGCCACAGCTGGGCGAGATTGCAATCAGCTCCACCTCCTTGCAGTCATCCTCTCAGCTGAGCTGCTGCCTGCTGCTGTTTGCTTCCTCCATGCTGCTCTCTCTCTCAAGTTGCTTGTTCGGGAGGGGTTTGAGGTTGCCAGTGGCGGTGTGCATGACCACCTTGTATTTGCATGCTTGGGCTTCATTACTAGACACACCAAATACAGGCATCATCTGACCAACTGTTCTGTGGTCAGGTGTCTCATGTTGCATGTGAACATCATGGGAGGATTCAGTAGTCGTCGTTTTTTGCAGGCTGTGGCTGCGTCTACTGCAACAATTCTCAAACTTTGTCATAGTGAGCCTCCCCTAAGCCATGAAAAAGATCTTGAGCCTCCCCCAAAATACTGAAATATTTTTGGGCCTCCCCATAGAAAAATAACCTACTTTTCACAGGAATAAATTGAAACCTCTTTGCATAGCTGGCTCTCATGTTATTAAGCTTATTGTAACCACCCCAACAGAACAACCTACTTGCTCCAATATTTTGACTCTCGAACCATTGTTACCCCTTACTGCCATACCTTCATGGGTCAGACTGCTTTTTCTGTTTCCCCTCTAACTGGAATAACTTTCCTGCCAACCTCTGCCTCTCCCACTCTCCCCCTGCTCTTAAGCAACTTCTCAGGGATCATTTTGCTCCTCCTGCTCTTATTTCTAATACCTGTATGATTAACTCTTGTATTTAGACAGTTCTGCTGCCAGTCTAATTGATCAATTGTTCCTCGCATTGTTAGTTTATTGTTCCTAATTTTTTTGTACTTTTATTCATTTTGTATTTTCTTGAGTGTTTTGCAGTTACATTTTGAATTGTATTCTCTCATTACCCTTCCCTGGGTATACCTGAAATAAGCCATTGCTCAGTGTACAGTACCTTCCCTGGTCACAGACTTGTGAATAAATATATAAATTCACCTACTATGATCCTCTTTCAGTTTGCCTTATCCCTTCACACAAAATATATAAAGTTCAAAATTGAAATATAATACTTTTTCAAGACTTGCTTGAGCCTCCCCTGGAACAGGTTGGGGCCTCCCCAAGGAGGCTGGCCTCACCATTTGAGAACCCCTGGTCTACTGTCATCTCATCGTGAGGAAAAATAATCTGCGCACTGATGGAGTCTGAATAAAAAAATTATTCTGAAAGTTAAATTTACTTGAGGAGTTGTTAAGTTGTACTGAGATCAGGGAATCTGTCAGGGGTTGCTTAATTAAAAAGGAGAAAGGAAAGTCGGTCATCGAGAGGGATCAGGAAACAGAACACTCAGGTGGTGGGAAAGAAATTGTGGCTGGGAGTGACTGGGACAGTCAGTGGGGAGTAGATACCTGGCTTAGGAGGAGATTCAAGGAAGCCAGCAACATTTGGGGTACTCTGAAGCGTGAAGCTGCATTTAGGTAGAAGCCAGAAGCCAGTGAAGGAGAAGTGCAGGGCAGAACAGAAGAAGCCTGCTTCTGTGCTTCAGGCCAGAACTTGAAATGTACTGCCTAAAACTAACCTAAAATAAGTAGCAAACTGAAAGAAAAAAATATTTAAACCTTGGCTCTTCAAACAATTTGGAGTAAAGAAGCAGATTGCATTGAGGCTGACAAGTTTTGTTGCCTGAGCAGAGAACTCATAGGCTCAGTTGTGTATGAGCTTGGTAAATTCAGTCAGCAGTCTGCCTGGATTTGATTAATTATTTTTCCTAGTTCTCCACAAGCTGAATTAAAAATTAACCCCCTAAGGCTATACAAAGGCTGAGGAGCTGTGTGAGACTGGTAGTATATCCGTAGACTGGAAGCCTAGTATTTCATTCCTACCATATTTGTGATTAAACAGGGGCTCTGGTGCTGATAATCAGTAATTCCCCACCCCCCAGAAAAACTCATAAGTGTAAGAGGAGCTGTGTCTCTCTGTGAGTTTGGTACATACAGCAGATAGACTGGGTATAAAATAAAATAGGGTGACCAAAAAAAAGGTTAAATAAGAAAGGCAAAGGAGCAGCAGTGTGTGAGCTTGGTACATACAGCAGACTGTCTGGGGTTCATTAATTATTATACTTTCCAGTTCCCACTACACCAGCTGAAAAAAAAAAAGAAAATAAACCCCTAGGCTAAAGGCTGAGGAGCATTGCTAGACATTTAAGTAACCTGTTCTGACTAGGCCCCAGAAACTCTTGGGTTTTAGATGGTCTGTTCTGAGCAGAGGAGTGCGCACAGTGAACAAGGGGGGCCAGAATCCCCACAAAGCTAGGGAGGTCTGGGGGCATGTATAATTATAATTTAGTTGGAGGATAATTTTTAACAAGGGGCTAGGGTCAGGTAGCACCCCCGCACACACCTATGATTTTGAGTATTGTGGCTTTTATTGAAGATAAAACACACTTCTGTTAGTTACAGGTTCCCTATCCCTGACTCCTGGGGAGGAAATATTTTTTTTCACCTGGTGGAGTCAGGGTATTGGAGACTCTGGCTGACCTTATTAAGCAACGACAATATGTACCACAGAGCATCTAGCAGGGTACAGCTTTGCCCTGCTATTGTATGTTGCACATTGGCCAGGGGTTCAATAAGTCTTAGACCCTGTCATATGATGAGATGTTCTCACTTGAGCAGCTAACCTCCCGTTGTAACAACTGTAGGAGCACAGTTATAATGTTATAGTCAAAATGCTGTAATATTCCAGTCTAATTGCATGCCTGCTGTATTAACTGGATTATTTATTCAGAATCTGCATAAACTGTAAAGTAACATTTTTGTTACTTTACTTGGAAATGTGGACACGTGTTCAGGCTCCTTAGTGTACCTTCTGCAATTTTTTCATCAATATACTTTGAAATTATATTCCATTTTCTTTTTTATTGGCCACTTGCTGCTGCTGCATTAAATTCATTTTAATAATTGCTGATCAGTTTATAAACTGCAAGCTCATGGTACGGTTCCATTACAGGGACACACACACTGATGCTACAGAGTCCTTTGGGCCCCAGCGCCTTGCTGTTGTATTCTACATGCCCACATTCCTTTACCTATAGAAAACTTTTCATGCCTCAGTTTGAATGGCTTTTACGGCCACCAACTAAAAATTGGACCCTGCAAGATGCTATGTGGTACATTTTATTGCTTAATAAGGTTAGCCAGAGTCTCAAATACCCTAATTCCAAGTGGGCAAAAAATTATTCCCCTGGATTCAGGGGTAGGTCAGAAGTTTTGGGTTAAATGCACTGTGGTGGGAACCTTAACAGAAGTGTGCTTTATCTTCAATAAAGGCCCCAAAACTCACCACAGAACATATAAAAAGAACATCTCTTCCAGGACCTGGGCATCACAATCAACTTGCCCAAGTCTGTTCTAATGCCCAGTCTATGACTCCAGTACACTGGGGCAGTCCTGGACATGGCACAGGGCATGGCTTTCCTTCCCCAGGAAAGGGTGGACCTTCTCATAGCCCAGGCCAGGCTGGTGTTCCACAGCCACTGTGTCTCCTCCAGAGTTTTTCTATGGCTCCTGGACATGATGGTAGTGGCCATAGTCACAGTGTCTCTGGCCAGACTTCATATGAGGATTCTCAGTGGATGTTGAGAGTCCACTGGGAGCAACATACTGACAACTTGGAACAGGAGGTCCTAGCCTCCTCTCCGGTGAAGAAGGTTCTGCTTTGGTGGATGAAGCCCACCAACCTTCTCGGTGGGGTTTCCTTTCCTATTCCCTCCCCTCAGCAGATTCTGACTGCAGATGCCTCAGGGATGAGCTGGGGAGCACATCTGGGACCACACCAGACCAGGGGATGTGGTCCTTTCTGGAGTCCTCTGTGCACATCAGTGACCTAGAAATGCTGGCGGTGCTGTACGCCCTCCAGACCTTTCAGACCCTGGTGTCCCCGGGCCTTCTGCTGGTACAGACAGACACTATGACTGTCATCCACTACATAAATGAGCAGGGGTTACTTACTCATACCCCTTCTGCAGGGAAGCAATGAGAGTCTGGTACTGGGCTCTGGATCACGGCCTAGAGCTGACAGCCGTCTAAGTCCCCAGAGTCCAAAATGTCCTGGCTTACAACCTAAGTCAGTCAAAGTTAAAAATGCTTGAGTGGGAGCTTCTGATCTCAGTCATCGAAGACCTCTTCGACAGATGGGATCATCCAGAGTTGGACCATCTTGTGTTCCCACTCAACTCAAAACTGCCAAGTTTCTGCTTGCTAGATCCAGGGCTTGGAGTTTTTGGGGAGATGCAATGTCCTCTCTTGGAAACGGAGAATTCTGTATACCTTCCTTCTGCTTCAGAGGTTATTAATCAAGCTACAGATGGAAGGGCTAAGATGATCCTCATCACCCCTTTTGGCCTTGTCAGATTTGGTTCCTTACTCCAGCAGCTGGCAGTGGAACCTCCAGTCCCCTTCCTCTGTGCACCAGCTTGTTCTCCAGAACCAGGATACCCTGGTCCATCTGGATCTCAAGTCCCTGCACCTTCATGCTTGGCTCCTGAGGACATAGCCATGACTTGGTCTGGTGTATCTCCTAAGGTGGCTGATGTTCTGATGGCAGCCAGAAAACTGTCCACCAGGGCCACTTGCACCATGAAGTGGAAGCATTTCTCATTATGGGCTGCTTCATGCCAGCTGGACTCCTTTACTTGTCCTGTGAATCAGATCTTGGAGTACCTGCTGTCCCTTTTCTGACAAAGGCCTAAGGTACTCCTCTATTAAAGTGCACATGTCTACTATCTCTGCCTTCCATGTGCCCATTGATGGCTGTACGGTGATGCAGTTGGATGTGTCATACACCTTTTTGAGAGGCATCCTTCACTTGAAGCCTGCTATCTACAATCCAGTCCCTCCCTGGGACTTGAGTTTTGTGTTGGAAATGCTTACTTTGGCTCCTTTTGAGCCTGCCATGACTTGCAAGCTATGCTTTCTGTCGTGGAAAGTGTTATTTTTACTTGGCTTTACTTCTGCTCGAAGGATTTTTGAGCTCCCAGTGCTCATGTGTGAGCAACTTTATTTGGTTTTCCACAAAGACAGGGTGTCTTTATGTACCAGTCTTAAGTTTCTTCCTAAGGTGGTGTCTGAGTTTACCTTGAATCAATCCATCCACCTGCATATTTATTTTCCAGAGCATGCCAATCTGGGTGAAGCATTGCTCCACACTTTGGATGTGCATAGAATCTTGCAGTACTATACACACCATAGCATGGACTGCAGGAAGTCCAAACAGTTGGTTGTCTCTTTCACCCCTGGGAAAGAGGGTGCCCTGTTTCTAAGCAGTGTCTGTCCAAATGGTTGGCCAACTAAATTACTTATGGTTACAAGAAGTACAGTAAGGAACTTCCTTGGGAGGTTACTGGCCATTCCACCAGGGGTATGGCTGCTTCCACTGCTTGTTTCAAGAACACCTCAGCAGCATAAATCTGTGCAGCAGCTACTTGGAGTTCTGTCCACACTTTTACCAAGCACTACAGTCTGGACATTGCCTCTAGGCACAGGGCCAACTTCGGCCTAGCTGTTCTTCAGAGCCTACTTTCCTAAGCTCTTGATTCCTACCACTCAGACTGGCTTACTATGTTAGAACTGCTTGGGACTCATTCTATAGGTGTGACCTCCTGCAAGAGATACCCCAACATCAGATAGTACAGTTACATAAGAACATACTGTAACAGCAGATCTGTGAGGGGATCTCATGCAGCAGGCCATGCCGTCCCTCCCTCCTTCCCCCTAACTTTTCTGGAACCTTTCTATAGCCTATGGATTCTGCCCTCCTTCCATGTTGGTGGGAACCTTTAGTACCTCCTCGGTTCCTCAGCAGGAGCCTTGTTGCTCTGGTCTTCGGTGAGAGAACTGAGGAGGGAGCAGGGGCTGCCCACTTTTATAGGGTTGGCTGATGTCAGAGGGTGATGTCGGAGTTGGCAGCCCCAAGTTGGACTGCTAGCTAGAAAAGTTTCCGGCTGGTCCTAATGCCTGACGGCGGTAGTTCTATAAGTGTGGCCTGCTGCAAGAGATCCCCTCACAGATCTACTGTTGCAGTAAGTTCTTACATAATTATACTGTCAAATTCCAGACACAGCATGGGCTACCATTTGTGAAATGCATATGGGACTCCTAATACACAGATTATTTAGGCCCCTCAGATAGTGAACAAATTTAATGCTGGAGTGTCCCATATATGTGGGAGATGCACAGAGCCATAGGAACTCATTTCCACTATTTCTGGGCTTACCCACAATTAAGGTGATTCTGGACATAGCACAGAAATCATGACTATTCAGATTATGTATGAACCTACATCGATGCTATTGGAGGTAGAATTGCATGTGTGTGTGTACGTGTGTGTGTGTGAGAGACTGAGACCTGTACCTGGGAGTAGTATGCATCATGCTGTTGATGGCAAGTAAATGTATCCAAACACATGGGTTTCACACCCTCCCACTAAGGTCATGTGGAAGGAGTTACTAAGGGATGTTTTACCCATAGAGGTACTTGTAAGCATTAACCCATGAGAGAGCATGGTTCTGCTAGAGAATTAATCCATGCTTGGGGGTGTTGGGGCACAGTGTCTCCAACCACCCAGGCATGGATTAATTCTCTCATAGACCCACACTTGAGGTTAATGTGCTTGCAACATGGTTCTCGAGAGGTCACAAATGAGCCATGTAGCACCACTGAACACAGTGAGGCAGAACGACTGAAACTGCCATCAGGATAACATCAATGAGCCTCATGGAGGAGTGAGACACACTGAAAGTGCTGTTGGAATTCACACATACGAGGGCTGCTGGTCCACTTCAGACATTCTACATGGCTCGTGTTTGTGAATCCTGGTGGCACTGTCAGTCGCTGTGGACAGTAGCGGGATTGTAACTGCATTGGTCTCCTCTGAGTTCACCAGTCATCATGCTCTCTGTGTACTAAATGTATGACTGACAGCCTCCCCGAGCAACTAGGAGAAAGTGCCATCATTGGATTATTTAAGGCAGGGGGGCACACAGGCAGACACAGGTCCGGGTTCCAGCTGCCGAGCAGAAAGTATCGAGGCACACACACATGTCCCTTGTTTCTTGAAGCGCTGCCTATTGCTCTGCCTCCTGTAGACTCCACTCCTCTGCATGTTGGAAATGTATTGAATATTGTTTTACCACAGGTTATGGTACTTGTATCTGCTTGCATATGAATACAGTATTGCAACCAATCGAGATAGTCTGCAGCAGGGTGCGCTCCCGACTCACCGATGTTGCCCCCCAACACACACGCTTGCTCTGGAGGGCAACTGTGGATTAACTGAGAATTATGGTCAGGTGACCTGTTCTGCCCAATGAGGACCGAGCATTTTGTCCAGCCATGTTACACGACATATGAATTAACGGGCTGGGGGGACAGATTTGAGGCATAATGGGACCCATACCTGGCAACACTGTCTTCTCTTGAAGTCACCATGATACATTTGATAGGCTAAGAAGGCATGGGGGGGGCTGTCAGAAAAGCAACAGAACTTTGTTGTGATATATGGGAAGTGAGGTTGGAGAGCAGTTCATACACTTAGTACCATAGAAATTTAAAGTTAAGGAAATAAAATTCATCGATAAAATTGTCTGTGAATTCACTTAGCAGAAGTTGATGTCAATGTGCACCATGTTTAAAGTTTAGTGTAGTTAGCTTGTTTAATAGTTATAGTATAATTGGGATGAAATACTGACAGCACTGTCAGAACTTTTAGTGGAATGCTAAAGAGAATGAGATATATTAATGTGACAGTATAAGAATGTTATTAATGTACCTATTGCATGTTATAGTATGTATGAATATTGTGTCTCATTGTGGAATATGCAAAAAGCTTCAATAAACAGAAGTAAAAAATAAAAGAAGAAAATCGATAACCTTCTAATTGGTCCCCAGGGACAAGTCCATGGAAGACCCCAAGGCTGCGTCTAGTGCAGACACTTGACTTTCATGGGTACTCAATGCAAGCCCTTTGTTCACCTCCCCCACCCACCTGCAAAACATCCAAAATCTGTGGAACCATAGCTTTAGAAGGTCTGATACCTCTCTGTCCCAAGCCAAGAAGGTATTGCACACATGGTCATAAGCTGCAGAAGTAGACACCTTTCTGGTGGCCATTAGGGTGTCCACCACTTTTCTGGAAGAACCCTGTTTTAACAATCTCCTCCTCTCAGGAGTCATGTCACCAGCTGCATTGCCTCCAGATTTGGATACAGAATTGGCTCTCAAAGGAGAAGGTCCCCCCCAGAGTAGAAATTGGAAAGGAACCTGCTGAGCCAGATTCACAAGGTCTGAGAACCATGACTTTCTTGGGCATTCTGGAGCTATCAGAAGAAAAAAAATTTTTGAGCACCTTATCTTGTGAATAACCTTGGGAAGAAGTGCTAGTAGGGGAACAGAAGAAGACCCACGTCTGGGACAAAGCATCCACCTCCTCCACCTGAGGACACTGGTGCCAACTGAAAATCTTGGTACCAGTGCATTTTAATTTGATACAAAGAGGTTGATTTGAGAATGACCAAACCTTCTGTACAGGAGCTCAAACACCTCAGGTTCAACATCCATTCCCTCTATGTACTGTCTCTCAGTTCAGCCAGTCATCCTGGATGTTCAGTCCTCCTTCCAGATGAACAGTCAAGAGAGTCAGAAGGTTTTTCTCTGCCCACAGCAGCACTTTGGTTGCTTCTGCCAGCATCTCTTTGCTTCTTGTGCTTCCATGGTTGTTTGTGTATGCCAGTCTGGCCGCATTGTCCAATCTCACTTTCATGGCCTTGTACTGAACTAGACTGTGGAAATGAAGAAGAACAAGATGCACTGCCCTCATCTCCAGTACATTTATCTGTAGCCGCTACTTCTGAGGGGTCCAAATGCCCTGTGCCGTGTCTTGATCCAGGACTGCACCTGAGCCCGATAGACTGGCATTGGTCATCAAGATCAGCTGTGGTGGAACTTCCAAGAGAGACCCCATGCTGAGGGATGAAAACCACCATGAAACTGTTACTGTCATGCACCTCCTCACTCTCTTGACATTGAATATGCTTTCTGTTGCTGCTTTGACACTGGAAGTTGTCCCTTCTTATCCTGGATATTCTTCAAAATGCCCATACCAGATCCAAATAATAATCCTCCTTCAAAGGACAGATTAAAGGGAGATGTCTATGTCACTATGCCCCACACTTCAGTGTGGGGCCCCCCATTAGCATTTTTGCCCCATGTTACAGAATTTCTGGTACCTGCTTGTGAAGTAATTCTGTTTTATCTGGTTGATACTGCCATCCCTCTTGTGGACATGTTTTTTAAAACTTTGTTTATTCAGTTGCATATGAACAAACACATACAATTTTTTTTAAATTCTGTTCATTGCAGTTATCAGCATAACATACATACCCTTGGTTCCAAGGCATAGCAATGGATACAGAAAGAAAATTTATATATAATGGATCAATATTCTTGTCTCCCCATGTTACAACACAGAGGGGAATAACACTATAAAATAATATATTATCCAATAAAGGTTACTAAATGTGACAATAAGAGCCATGACCACAAGCTATCAACTGTATAAAGAAATAAGATCCTGAGTGAACTACACTCATGACTTTGTAAAAACAGACAGTCATAAACCTCTGTTAGAACCAAAAATACAAGTCCAGAGAAACCAGAACGGTCTCCTGGTAGCTCCAAGCAGTCCCTAATCAAGTCCATATCCAGTATAGGAAAAGGAAAAGGAGAAAAATAGACACAGAGAAGAATAGAAGAAAAATAAACTTCAAATTAGTTAATCGCTTTTTCTAACATGTTAAAACTAAAAGAGAAGTAACAGGGTCCATATAGCAGAGGATGTTAAAATAGAAGTAAACTTTGGTGGTAAAATACCCAGAGAACAAATCAGAAATAGTTATAACCATCGATATTTAAATGCCCAGATACTGACTCAGTCATGGCAACAAAAAGAGTTGTGGAGAGATGGAATAACTGCGTAGAAAGTTACAATTCGCTTTATAGCCATGTCCATTTTAAGCCACTAAGCCATCCCCACATAATTTTCAATTTTCCAACGATGTGGCAACAAAGAAGTCAGCCACTCCGCACAAACCAAGGAGGAGTCAGACAGTGAATTAAATTTAGAAGTGGCCACCTATAAACACACGTCTCCTTCACCCCAACTAATACAGTGAGAAAGTCAAATCATTGTGCAACCAGCAAGTAACAGCATTACAATAATTATTTGCAGTACAATACCAGGACCAGAACTAGACAAATAAACAAAATAATGCAGTCCAGAGCTCAGTCCCCAACATCTTCAGAAACCTCTGGGGAGCATCTGTGAAAGTTTTAGTTGATTTTCAGGACACGTTGCCCGCTTTCTCGATCAGTAAAAGAATCGTTGCCAGAGTAAGTTAGCCAAAGTTTAGCCGATAGTAGCAGTGTATGTACAATTCCCAGCTGCCGTAATTCAGCTCACACTAAGTCAAAGGCTTAAGATAGCTCAGGAGAAAAAAACTACCCTGGTTCTATTAGACAGTGTGAGCTGCCCCTTAGCTTTAGCAGCTAGTAAGACTTGAGTCCTGAATATGGACTCCCGCCATGACAATCAAGAGAGTAAGAGGCAGAATGGAATCCTGTGGGGGCCTGCGGTGAGTTATATGGTACACTTTAAAAATTAAACCTTGTAAGTTGAGATTCAGTTGAGCTTGCATAAATTCTGTAACATACTGTATCGGATCCTGCTCCTCTCTAGCCTCAGGGATACCCAACAAACGTAGATTAGCCTGCTGAGCTCCATTTTCAAATTGTTTCAGGTGTAACTGTAGAATTTTATTTTCCTGGACCATGCCAGAGGAAACTGCCAAAGCTTTTTTGGCAGTTTGGGTGTCTGTAGTGAAGGTCTCAATCTTAGTTTCCAGGACTGTCACTCTACTGTTGAATGTGTCAACCTTCTTATCAAGGTCCCTAACAAATTTCTCAAGGTCTTTAAAGGCCTATAGGATTGCACTGTTCGGTGGCTTGGCAGGAGCTTCAGATGGCTTCCCTTTGTTAGTGTCCAGAGCTGCTGGATTTCTAGGCTTACCCATTTCCCCAAAATGTTTATAGTACTGGTGATTTCTGGTAAGGTATTGTTCCACTGAAAAGCTTTGGTCATACAGAAAAAAAATAACAATGTAATAGTAAATTATGAAACTTTTGCAAAGTCTGCCACACAGCTCTCAGTGAGGATGTCTTACTCATTCAGCTGCTAACCATGCCATCCCAACAAGTACAATATTTGATTCCAGGTATAGGATACAATACAGAAAAATGCTATGATAGGTAATACATATCCCAGCTTTCATTGTCACAACACTTTGATGGGTTAGTAAAATTTCCCAAGAAATATCCAGGATAAGAGTTCCAAAATAACCACTGCAGCAGGACCATGGACAACCAAACAAAAATGGATATACGATGAGTTGAAGAGAATCCCTTCCATATAGATGAACCAATGTGTGAGACATGGCCCTGGGGTCCATGAATACAAAAGCAGAAAATAAACCCCTCTCATAATGTATATAAGCACTCTGCAACTGCTCCCATGCATCCCATACAAGGGAGAAAACAAAAATAGTATACAAACTGTTATAAGGCTAATACTTAATTTATAAGAAATTGTAAAACAGAAAAAGCTAGGCAAGACAACATACTGCATCACAGCTTCATGCAGGAACTTAATTGAGGGAGCAAGAATCACAGATAACTGATCAATATGACTGTAAAGCTCAGGTTACCCTACAATAAGCAAAATAAACTTTAGATAGGAAAAATCATTTTAAGGGTCCATTAAGCAGAGGTCTCCTAAACACAGAGAAAAGGAGCAAAAAAGAAGCATAGAATACCACTGTGGAGTCCTTATCTAAGGAGAGATGTAAATGGACATGAGAGTGTGCAGCGTAAGACAATACAGTTAATTCATGAAATAAGGCATTTGTCTTACAAGGGCAGATTTACACACCTAGGTCTGTACAGTCTTGAACGTAGACTTTTAGTGATGTACAAAATAATTAGTGACACAGTTGATCAATGAGTAGAGTACTGAAATACAGAATAAATCTCTAGGACTTAGAGCACATAAGTACGAAATCAGATTGGGTCATTCTAAGAAGAAAAGAAGAACATTTCTCAATGCGCAGGACAGAAAAAAATTACTTACCATAGTAATCTTGTTTCTTCTAAGGGATCCCTCAGTATTCTTGACTATAACAGTTAGCCAGCTGGGTTCAGCTGGCCCCGGAGGAGGAGTTTATGTAAATAAGAAAACTAAACTACCAATCAGATCACAGTAAGAAATTACTGCCTGTAGGTTGTGCTGTTTACGAGTCAGATTCTTTTAGAAGCTGAAAGAGGGCAGATGGCCCCAGTCTAAACTTTATGCCTAAGGAAAAAAGAACAATCTACAAAAAGAGAACCTGAAAAACACCAAACTGCCCAAGGTGAACAATAAAATATTGCATGAACTGTGAAGCCTTGTACCAAAAATGTTGCTCTACAAGAAAACATTTGGCCAGAGTAAAGGACTGTAGAACCTCAAACAGAGGGATTCTGTGATGGGGGATGGGTGGGCGGTCAAAACTTCTGAGAGATCCCTTGGAAGAAACAAGATTATTATGGTATTTTTTTCTTTTCACCATAGGAATCCCTCTGTATTCTTGACCAGAGCAGACTACAAAGCAGTGCAATTGGGAGGAGGGAACAGAACCTACTTCAGAAACTGGTTCTGCAGAACTGCTGTGCCAAATTTGGCATCTGATGTAGACTGTACATCTAAGCAGTAGTTTTATTGTAACAAAACTGAATGCAGGAAACTATCCAGTGAGAGATAGTTCTTTTAGAAGTTGCCTACTTTTGCTTCTTCACCATAGTTAAGGAAAAGCTAGGTATGAGAGGCCCTGAGTTCCTTAACGCACTCCAGATAGTAGGTCATTGCCTCTCTAATGTCCAGACTATGGAGCCTGCATTCACCTGGGGTAGATTTGTTTGTAAAGAAGACAGATAGGAAGATAGATTGGTGAGGTGGAACTCCGAAACTACTTTGGGAAGGAATTTTCTTGGTTCTGAGAACCACTTTGTCTCTGTGGGAGACAAATGTAGTAGGGTTCAGTACAAAGAGTATGTAGCTCTGAAATTCTCCTGGCAGAAGTAATTGCTCCAATCAGTACTGTTTTCCAGCTAACATACCTTAAGTTTGCTGTAGCCATAGGTTTGAATAGGCCATCTATTAACATGGCGATACATAGTCTCAAATCCCAGGGAGGGACAGATTCCCTAAGTGGGGGCTGAAGGTGCAGCAGACCTTTAAGGAATTTCTTAAAAACAGGGTGAAAAATAACATATTTCTCTTTGCCCACCGAAAGGTAAGCTGACATTTCTGCCAGGTGAACTTTCAGAGAGGAGGGTCTTAGGCCCAAGGCTTGCAGGTGCACCAAGTAATCCAGAACAGAGGACAGGCTTGACTGCATGGGATCAATTCATTTATCTTTACACCAGAAAGAAAATCTCTTCCATTTGGAGGCATAAGTCTTTTTGGTGCTAGACTTTTTAGCCAGTCTGAGGATTTTCAGGACTTGCTCTGAGTACTGAGAATCAGGGAACTCTATTTCCTCAAGCACCAGGCTGTGAGGTGAAGTGACTGGACATTGGGGTATGGGACTGCCTTCTGAGGCAGAGCCAGGAGACTGCGCTGGGAGACAGATGAATAGGCCGCTGGACTGATAAATAGAGAAGCTGGGAGTACCAAAGGCTGTCTCGCCCAGTCCGGGGCTATTAGGATTATTATTGCAGGCTGGTTCCTGAGTTTGAGGAGTACTCTGAGAATCAGGGGAAATGGGGGAAAAAAGCATACAGGAACCTCCCGACCAGTCAAGGTGCAGGGCATCCACTGACACTATGCCTAACGCAGGGGGGCCTGCAGTAGTATAGGGGAGCTAGTGATTGAGCTTGGAGGTGAACAAATCTATTTCTGGAGTGCCCCATCTCCTGAACACTGTGAGTTAGTACCTGGCTGGTCAGGGTCCACTTGTGGTGGCCCTGGCTGATCTGGCTCATAGAGTCGGCAGGGACATTGTCCTTGCCTGGCAGGTGAATGGCCAGGTACACAGCTCTGAGCTTGAGGAGGTTTATATGACAGCTGGATTCCGCGGGGGGAGCCATACTCCATTTATGGATTGGTCCTCAAGATGGGCCCCCCAACCTAGGAGGGAGGTATCTGTTGTGAGGACCTTGCAGAGCTCCCTCTATTGGAAGAGAACTCCTTCCCAGAGATTTTGCCTGTCTTTCCACCAGTCCAGATCTTGCAGAAGCGTCTTTGTGACTGGAATTAGCTTTGACAGGGTGTCTCTTTTCTGAGACCAGTGTGCCCTGAGGAGGTGTTGAGTTTGGAACCTGGCACCTGGAACCACTGCTGTGGTAGAGGCCATGTGGCCTAGTAACCTGAGCAAGTGTCTGGATGGCCTTGCACAAACAAATCTTCCAGGGACATGAGATTCTGAATCATGTCCAATGAAAGCAGAGCCTTTCCCTGCTGGGTGCCCAGTTCCACTCCAATGAACTCCAGTATTTGGACTGGTTCCAACTGAGACTTCTGCAAGATGATCAAGAACTCCAGGGTGAGCTGAGTGAGCTTAAAGCTGCCGAGGAGACTTTTCTACTATGAGCCAGTTGTCCAGGAAAGGGAAAAACTGAGATCTGCTGTCTCCTAAGGTAAACTACCGTACAGCCAGGCACTTTGTGAAAATCCTGGATGCTGTGGTAAGACCAAAAGGCAGGACTATAAACTGGTAGTGTCCAGAAGGCAGTCTGAATCTGAAGTACTTTCTGTGTGAAGGCCACTTTGGAATGTGAAAATAGGCATCCCTGAGGTCTAGGGAGGCTAGCCATTCTCTCTGCTGCAAGGAAGGAATGACCACTGACAGGGTGACCATTTAGAACTTTGGTTTGCACAGATGCTTGTTTAAGTATCTGAGGTCCAGAATAGGTTGCCAGTCCCCATTTTTCTTCATGGTGAGAAAGTATCAGAGTACATGCCCTTTCCCCACTGGGAAGAGGGTACTCTCTCTACTGCTTTTGTGACAGGAGGGACTTTACCTCTAACTCCAGCAGAATCTTTTCTGTTGGGATGAGTGGTTTAAAACTTCCATGTCCTTGCTGAGTGGGGAATTTTTTGAACTGCAGGTTAATACCTTGGCTCAATACTCCAACACCCACATGTCTGTGGTGATGCTTTTGCCAATCGTGAGGTAGTGGGTGAACCTTCCTCCGGCCATTCCCGTCAGGAGGTTTGTTTGGAGAGCGTTTTTCTGGAAGGGGCAGGGTCAGCATGCTTCTGGGTTTTCCTGCCTCTTCCCCTGAAGAAGCCTCTCATTTGAGAGTAGTCCATTGGCATAGGCATGGGCAATGGATAGAAAGCTCTGGGGTAGTAACCCCTGCCTCTGGCTTCCCTTCCCTGGGGCTTATAGGAAGTGGATGCTTTTTCCTTAGCTGCATTGCTCTTGTAGGTGGTTTTGTATTCATCCACCTTTTTCAAATAGGCCTTAGTTTTGTCCCCAAAAAGTGAGTTGTTCTCACAGGGAAAATACAAGGCCTTATTCTGGGTATCCTGAGTAAGGTTAGTAGTCATAGCCAAGCAAATCTCATAAGAGAGATAGCTTGCACCATGGCCCTGGAGGCAGTATCATTTGTGTCCACAGCCATGTGAAATTGATACCTGAACACAAAAGCCAAGGTAATGAGCACTCCAGGACACAGAAAAATATACTGCAAGTGATTTTAATCCAAATGGCAAGTCCAGACCCCTGCGCTTCGGCTCTATGCCTTCAAAGGGGGTTATAACCAAACTTTACAAACAACCACACTTATATACAATCATAATGATGACATCACAATTAAGGGACAGTTAACTCTTTCAATACCCCATTCTGTCTTCTATATATTCCCTTACTCTAATGTTTCTGGTGAAACAATTAATTACAAAATGTATACTAAGTGTGTACTAAAGTGCTTAACAAGAAAAAATGTTTTTGTTTGTAAATACAGACCAAAAGAAACAATATGTTAAAACATATATGTGTACCTAAATTACTATACAAGACTATCTATAATTTCTTCCAGTTTTTTACCTTTATAACACTTTTGACCCTTTGTAAATTATTTTAAAACTTAAATAATTAAATGTTTAAACAAAGCTGTCAATTCATGTAAGAACTAGGTATATTTATATCTCCTCCTTTCTTTCTTAAATCCAAAATGTATTAGTTCAGTATAACATATACTGTAAAGGAAGAAGTTATAAAACACACTAGGCAGGTACAGATGAGATGAAGGAGGTGGAACACACAATAATAATATCAGGTGAGGTGACTAAATAACATACAAATGGCTCAAGACAAAACACAAAAAATGAAATGAAGTGAAGATGAAATTTGTAACAATGACGACAGTACAGACAAATGAATGTCATGTTTGTGATCACCCTCCACTTCAGACCAGAAATGGGAGAAGGGAAACCATTTTGATGGGGATCCACTCTGATAACATCTCACATCAAATTCTGAAATGACAAAACAAAACAGGATGAGTATCAAAGACAGGACACAAATTCTCACACAGAAGAAAATATTCTATTATTTTTTCAACTATTTTCAGACATCTTTCAAAAAAGGTTTCAGATTCCACTGGTCATTAAGACCATCTGGTCTGACAGACTTGAGTCTGTATATCCACCTACTTTCTTTCTTAAGTAACTCATTAGTTCTATCACCTCCAAACTTCATTGGTGTTTGCCACTCTAATCCCATAGATTTCATGCCCTTAGGGTCAGAGTTATGTGCTTTCAAAAAGTGTTCTCCCACAGGTGTATCTGTCCTTGCATTCATTATGTTTCTCACATGCTCTTGGATTCTAACTTTTAAATTTCTTGTAGTACGTCCTATGTATATATGGTTACATTCACACCACAACACATAGACTACAAAGGTAGTGTCACAATTAATAAACTCCTTAATCTCATACTTGTAACCTGTCAAAGGATGTATGAATACTGTTCCTACCATGTGGTGGCTGCATATATTACATCTCTGGCATCTGAAATTACCTATTGGTTTAGTACCAGCCATGTATTTCTATTTGGCATTGTTAGTCTACTATGTACAAGTTTGTCTTTCAAATTCTTTCCCTGGAGAATGTGATTCTTGGTTTCTCCCCAACCTTTCCTCAGTTCAGGCTCAGTATGTAGCAAGTGCCAATTTTTGTAAACAATGTTACCCAGTTGTCCTGCCCAGTTGTTAAATTCAGTGACAAAGCTCACAGGGAATCTATCATCAGATGTAGGGAGCATAGTATTTGTCTGTTTAAGCAAATTATTTCTATTTTGCTTTAAAGCTTTCCCCATAGCTGTTACTAACAACTCTTCCTTATACCCCCTCTCAATGAAACGCTGCCTTAAATGCTCTGCTTGTATAAGAAAGTCCATTTCTCAGTGCAGTTTCTTCTCAAATGGAGAAACTGCCCATAAGGGATGGACTCCTTTAATTTCTCTGGATGGGCACTGTCCGCTCTGAGTACACTGTTAGTGGCCGATGGTTTTCTATAGCATTTGGTTATAACATCTCCTGGTACATGTGAAGGTCTCAGAATTTCCAGATCCAGAAATTCAATCTTATCAGAGTCCAGTCTATGAATGAAATTCATATTAATATCATTCTTGTTTAACCATTCAATAAAATGTTGAATTTCTGAGACCTCACCATCCCAGACACACAATATGTCATCAATAAAACGTACCCAGAATGCAATTTTATCTTTGAAAGGGTTTGTACTCTGGAAGACTGTAAGTTCTTCCCATTTTCCCAAAAAGAGGTTGGCATAGGATGGTGCCATGGCAGCCCCCATTGCTGTGCCACACATCTGAAGATAGTTTTCACCTGAAAACTCGAAGTGGTTGTGTGTCAGAATAAACTGAATAGATTCCAAAATAAAATCTACTGGTTTGTTATCTTTTTCAACCTCTTTTTCTAGGAAATAGCGACATGCACTGATTAGTGTAGGTGGATATACAGACTCAAGTCTGTCAGACCAGATGGTCTTAATGACCAGTGGGATCTGAAACCTTTTTGAAAGATGTCCGAAAATAGTTGAAAAATAATAGAATATTTTCTTCTGTGAGAATTTGTGTCCTGTCTTTGATACTCATCCTGTTTTGTTTTGTCATTTCAGAATTTGATGTGAGATGTTATCAGAGTGGATCCCCATCAAAATGGTTTCCTCTCCCATTTCTGGTCTGAAGTGGAGGGTGATCACAAACATGACATTCATTTGTCTGTACTGTCGCCATTGTTACAAATTTCATCTTCACTTCATTTCATCATTTTTTGTGTTTTGTCTTGAGCCATTTGTATGTTATTTAGTCACCTCACCTGATATTATTATTGTGTGTTCCACCTCCTTCATCTCATCTGTACCCGCCTAGTGTGTTTTATAACTTCTTCCTTTACAGTATATGTTATACTGAACTAATAAATTTTGGATTTAAGAAAGAAAGGAGGAGATATAAATATACCTAGTTCTTACACGAATTGACAGCTTTGTTTAAACATTGAATTATTTATGTTTTAAAATAATTTACAAAGGGTCAAAAGTGTTATAAAGGTAAAAAACTGGAAGAAATTATAGATAGTCTTGTATAGTAATTTAGGTACACATAAATGTTTTAACTTATTGTTTCTTTTGGTATCAACTCTGTATTTACAAACAAAAACATTTTTTTCTTGTTAAGCACTTTAGTACACACTTAGTATACATTTTGTAATTAATTGTTTCACCAGAAACATTAGAGTAAGGGAATATATAGAAGACAGAATGGGGTATTGAAAGAGTTAACTGTCCTTAATTGTGATGTCATCATTATGATTGTATATAAGTGTGGTTGTTTGTAAGTTTGGTTATAACCCCTTTGAAGGCATAGAGCCGGAGCGCAGGGGTCTGGACTTGCCATTTGGATTAAAATCACTTGCAATATATTTTTCTGTGTCCTGGAGTGCTCATTACCTTGGCTTTTGTGTGAAGTATTGAGGTTTGCACCTCACGCTGTGAGCACCCGCTCGTAGTGTTGCGCTGTTTTTCTGTTGGATTCGAAATTGATACCTGGTAGCATCCAGGGCAGTCCGTACTGTTTCAGACCGGTTCTGAGTAGTGTTGTCAGGGAACTTCTGCCTAACAGCCAGAACAGTGTTCCATAGGGCTTTTTGGTACTGTGCTGGATATGCCATATATGTGGCCTGGCGAATCAGCAAGAAGACTGTAGTATAAGATTTCTTGCCCATGGTGTCCAGTTTTCTGGACTCTTTGTCCGGAGGCTGTGATGATAAGGGTACTTTAGCCTTGTTACAGGCTGCTGCTTGCACCACACCTTCGTGATCAGGATGAGTATAAAGGTAGTCAGCATTACTCTTATGAAGCAGGTACTTTTTTTCTGTTTTCTTGTCCACCCCTGGGATGGATGTTGGACTTTATAGTAATTTAAAATTTGCCTTGTGTTGGGACTTGTGGACTGTAGAGAGCAATTTCTTGGGGAGAGAGGAGGAGACCCATCATGTCTAAAAGTCTGCCTCCTTATTCTCTTCAGAGGCTTCTTGAATAGAGAGGTCAAGGGTGTCCACCATGTGTTGGACAAAAGCATAGTGAGAGGTGAAATCCTCCTGACCTGGTAAGGGGAGTCAGATTACTGGTCAGGGGACTCGCCTAGCTCTATCCCATCCTCCTGCTCCTCTTCAATTTCATCATATAAAACCCTGGCCTAGGTCGAGTTAGACGGAGGAGTAGGTGACTCAGGCAACTCTACAAACAGGTTGCCCATAGCCTGGAACACCTTATACATTTGCCAAGCCTTTGCTAACTCCTCAGGAGAAGGCATATTTGGATTTGTCATCATGCCTTCCTTTGCCTTTCAGAAGGAGGGGCAGTGATATGTTTTCTTTTGTTTCTTTTGGCAGGCACCAAATTGGAAACCTGCTCAGAATGCCTTTATATTTGGCTTGGTCAACATTATTTTATCAAACTTATTTTCACTGGGGCCCTAAGAAGATCTATCTTTATATCTGCCTGGAAGAAGTCCCTATTAATGGGTTTAGTAGATATGGAGGAGACTGAGAAACCATAATTCTGACCTCTATTCAACTTTTTTTTTATTAAATACAAGGCAAATAATAAAAACTTGGAACCACAGGGAAAACAGCAAGGTCGTGATCATCAGCAGTGACCACGATTAAAAATAAATGAAGCAGATTTTATAAAAAAAAAAAGATGTAGGGTCAGCTCAGTTTAAAAGTCTGTCTGACAGAAAATAAAAAGTCAGAAGACTCAAAAAACGTTTCCCAAAGGGAGCTAACAATGTAAAATGATCTGTCCCAAGTGCTGTGGAAACAATTCCCAAAATTTGGTCACAAAAAGAAAAGTTAAAAATAAACAAGTTTCTCCGAAAAATGGAGAAAACAGTAGAAAATTAGTTAAAATTAGAACAAAATTAGTTTTTTACCTCAGAAAATGTCATTTTCAGTCAGAGAATACATTGTGGAAACCTCATGGAAAGTGCTGGTAGCCCAGAAAAACCATTAAAACCAGATAAAAATGTAAAAAAAATCAACCTAAAAGCAGTAAGAGTAAAAAATAACACACTATAAACAGAAAAGAACTTTCTTCAAGGAGAGAGAGAAGGAGAGAGAGAGAGAGAGACAAAGAGACACACAGAGAGACGACACCTGAGCCGACTGTCTACTGCTGCAGAGAAAATAATCTGACTAGCAAACAGCACAACCTAGGCAGTAATCTCTTAGTACAATCTGATTGGTAGTTCAGTTTTCTCATTTACATAAACTCCTCCTCAGGGCCAGATGAACCCAGCTGACTAACTGCTATATTCAAGAATACTGAGGGATTCCTGGGTGAGAAGATTGTGGAATGGTCTACCATGTGACCTTGTACAGAGCAATAATATTGATATATTTAAAACCAAACTAGATAATTACCTGCTTACAGGTGGGATAGTTTTGACTTGCTGATGTGTGTAGACAGACATGATGGTCATTATTGCCTTCTGTCTACAGCCCAGTACAATTACCTAGTATGATACAGAATTCAAGTCTCGGAAGTGTCCTCTGCTGGCTTCTATGAGGTTTGGCAGCAAAATCCATGTGAATGGCCTCCAGCTTATGACCCAGATCTGCAGGATAATTGTAGATAAACGCTTTTCCAACATAAACAATTTTAAGATGAGCTGGGAGCTGCAGAGCATGACTGATGCCGAGTCCCTGGAGACCAGCATGGATGGCATCAAAGCCACGGTGCCTCATCCTTATCACCTAACTAAGGTCCGGGAAACAATGTAAAGGTGCCCCATCAGGCAAAGACAAAGCAGCTGCAATCTTAGTCTTTTGGAGAAGCAAATCACGGACATGAACCCCCGAGGTGGAGACCAAAAAGATGCATGAGCAGGTTAATATAGCGCCGCAATAATAGTGAGGTATAAATCGAACTGTAAAAAGCTCAAAAACAGTGACAGCAACAGGGGTAGAAAAGTGTTAGTAAATTACTGCTACCCCTGTTGCTGTCACTGTCCATAGAGAGGAGGAAGGGCTGAAGTAGCTTCAGCTGTGGTGCCAGGTCGAGCTGCTCTCGTGGTGGAGTGGCTAAGGCACTAGCACCTGGGGCGGTGGAGACCTGGGGACCAGGGTTTGGTTTCCCATTTCCTGATATTGGACATTTATTTATTTTTGTAAAACAAATTTTCCTCCTCCCAAGCTTCTCTCCATCCCAGAGGTCCACATCCCCTCGGAGTTGATTATATTAATAATCAGGGTGTGGTGGGGGGGGTGCAGGGCATAGCTGAATGCCAATCTATACTTGATCTCAGTATTTGTTTGTATTTTGTTGACCCGGTAAGCCCACTGGGCCTAGAAATCCCTTTTCAGGGGTGACCAGGAGGGGGATACAGATAGTAAGAAACTGAAATTGAACCAGGTTAAGCTGTTGGTGGTTTTTGTGAATGAGGAAATTTGCCAGGACACTGGGAAATTCCCCTACTGTTTTGATAAGTGCCATGGAATCTTTAACATCCACCTGAACTACCACCAATCCAGGCAGATGGGACCTCGGTTTAACGTCTCATCCGAAAGACGGCACCTCAGAAGTGCAGCACCCCTCTCATGCTGCACTACAGTGTCAGTACTGGGATATTAACCCAAGTGCCAGATGTGGGAACTGAACCCACAGCCCTCTGATCTCCTGGCTTCAGAGGTGAGTGTGCTACCTACTGAGCCACTGACACTGTGACACAGTATAGCACCAAGACCTCTAAGAGGCAAACTGGAGCTGTTAATAGCTCCATCCATAGGGTTACATTATACACGCTCCCATGGCTGCTTCCTGGCTCTGTTGGTAGTCGCAGGCGATTGTGGGATACAACGGTAGAGGCACTACATTCAAAATGCTGGCAAGGTGAATGGCAGGATCAACCAGATAAAGCAGAATTACTTCTCAAGCAGCCAGGTGCCAAAAGTTTTGTAACATAGGGCAAAAATGCTAATCGGAAGGTGCCCTGTCTGCATGTGTGGGGCACAGTGACATGGACGCTTCCCTTTAAACAGTTTCAACACCTGATTTGCGACTCCAGTGCCTGAACCAGACACCCACATAGCTGCAACAATTTGATAAGCTGAGTGCGCTGACATCCGTAACTTTGTCCACTGTGGCATGCCCCAGAAAGGTGAATGCCATGAATATTAGCTGCAAAATGTTTGCCCCTTCAAAGTCTGAGGGAAAGAAGCTGTTCAGGGCCATGATCCATGAGTTCAAAGCTCTGGAAACAATAAAAGATGCATAACAGGTGCTAAGATTCACTCCATTCGATGTAAATGCTCTTCTGCATGCGGTGTCTACCTGCTCATCATAGGTATTGGGGCCAAGGACCCTTAAGTAGATATTGTTGTGCGCTTATCTGAATTATGTACAGCCTTATCTGCCAGAGGAGAGACCTCCCACTTCTGGGAGCTCTTCTCCAGAAAAGGATAACATATCACCCTTGGCCTAAGCAGATGTTTGTGCTTATCTGTGCCAGACCATTCTTGCTCAATAATCTGGTTGTAGTGCACAAAGTTCGGATAACACTTCAGCACAGAGGAGGAAGTGGACAGAATTGGATTCATGTTCAGAGATTCTATGACTTGCACCTCCTTCAGCTGCAATGCTGACAAGCTTCCATTATAAGATATGACAGAGACATTCTATCAAACAGGGGAGGGATCAGAATCATTCTCTTAGGCTCTATCCACTACCCCTCTTCTTCATCCTCAGAGGGATCCTCCTCCTCATCAAATAGTATGGTCGGGTCAGGATTTTACCCTTGGCCCCCAGAATCCTCATCTTGACCCTCCATATTGTCAAAGTCAGGGATTGCATGCAGATCTGAATGAGCAGTATCACTCTGCTATAGCACACCTGGACATACCTGTATCCCCCTGACCTGAGGGGCTCACCTTGGGTTCGAGTGTGTTAGTGTGGATGCCCTGCAAAACATCAGAACTTAGCTCATTTAAGGGCAGTAAAAAGGATTTGTGCAACTCAGCCTTGCCACTGCCAGCTGGTACTGCAGGTGCACCCGGCTGGGGGGGAGGGGACCGAAATAAGACATGTTAGATTGCATTACACAATTAGGGCAATAAGACCTTAAAGGTGAGGGTCTCATCATCCTCCTGGAGGTCTTACATCGTTTGACCATGACAGGTCACCAATAGGCCATAAGAAGACAAACCCCACAAAAAGTAAACTCTATAACTGTGTATATGATATATTATGGTAGCACGGTAGTGCTACCATAGTTAGGGTTGAGTAGCCTTTTAATGTTAAATGGTGAAACTTTGCACCTTATTAACTTTGCCACTGTTGAATGGATTTGCCTGAAATTTGCAGGCACGGTGCATAGCCATAGATATTGGGATCTACCAACTTTGTTACCAGTCAGATATACGGCTGCCGAGTTATTAAGCGACATCCGTGAGCGCATTTACGATTTTTTGTGCATTCTTTGCTCATGCCTACAGGTCGCATGGTTTGCGTGACTAGTCTGAAAACTGCAGGGAATATGCAGCCAGGGTGCCTGATGTGTCTTTTGAAGATTTCTTGAAAAATATTTAACGATTCAAAAGTTATTCAAAAAACAAGTTCCCATTATAAGTCAATGGGAAAAGTTAACAAAAAGTTTGACAGTGTCGCAAATGCAGTTTTTTAGTGTCGCAAATTACCCCAGTAGTGTCGTGAGTCAGCCATTTTTTTTTTCAGTTAGTCATCACAGAAATGCTTGGCATTTAAATTTGGGACCCTTAGGGACACAATTCTTTTTGTGTTCACCTAGTCGGACCCTGAGGATGCTAGCCATGTCTTTATTTTGGGTTAAACACTCCAGAAATATGTTTTTCAAATTTCTGGAAAAAGTAGTGTCGCAAAGTAGTGTTGCACCTGCAACACGTCCACAAACTTTTGCAAAAGCTTTCACAAATTGCGACACTACTTTTTCAGACTATGGCTAAAATGACAGGAGTTCTTTGTCATCTTGCTGCAAAAGAACGGGTTGGTCTTTTGAGCTGAAATTTGGAGGGATGGCAGCCAACATCTCTCAGATGTGCCTTTTGGTGGTTTGGTGACAAAATATTGCATGGATGCCAAGTTACAGTACTCCAAAGTTGACATTTTTCCCATATACTAACATGGTGGCATTCGCTGCGCATTTCAGGGCTCGTATCTTGGAAATGGTGCTAGATACAGAATTTTCGTTGTGACAGTGCAGAGCCCTATGGGCTAAGCATTTAACAAAATGCTAGCCAGAAACTCATGAATCATGTGAAATTAAAAACATTTTCTACATATGGTTCCTGAGATATAAGCAATTTAGTATTTAACTCCTCATTTTCTGCTCCGAGATCCATTATTATGCATGCATTCTTTGTACTCACTGTGTTTCTCTATGCAGATGTTGGGGAAAACCAGGGTGTGTGCTCCAGTTACTGTTACACATAGCGTTTCCACTTGCGTTTCCGTACCTGTTTGCGTTAGCGTTCCCGTGTACGTCACCGTGTGCATTATCCTTTGCGTTTCTGTTTCCACTTGTATTTGTGTTACTCTTACCATTTTTGTCTACACTACTGTTTCTGTTTGTCTTTCACTTTGCGACACCATGCGCATTGCCATTTGCGTTTGTGGCCACCCTTCCGTTTGTGTTTGTCTTTCATTTTGCATCATCATTGTTGTTACCATTATCATTTGCATTTCCAATTGCGTTCCCATGCCCGTGTGTGCATTACGGTTTGCATTTCCATACGCACTTGCATTTGCGTTTCTGCTTCCTTTGGCATTATTGTTGCTGTTACTGTTAACATTTGCATTTCCAATTGCAGTACCGTAACCATGTATGTTACAGTTTGCGTTTCCATACACACTTGCATTTACGTTTGTGTTTCCTTTGGCATTATTGTTGCTGTTACCGTTACCATTTGTGTTTACAATTGTGGTACCATGACCGTGCATAATGGTTTGCGTTTCTGTATGCGCTTGAGTTCACGTTTCTGTGTCTGTTTTCTTTGGTGTTATTTTAGCTGTTACCGTTACCATTTGCATTTCCAATTGTGGTACAGTGACCATGTGCTTTATGGTTTAGCTTTCCATGCGGCTTGAGTTTGCCTTCTGTTTCTGTTTCCTTTGGTGTTATTTTTTGCTGTTAATGTTACCATTTGCATTTGCAATTGCGGTGCCATGACCGCAAGGTTACGGCGTTTCTTTCCGTGACAAGCGCTTATGCTTGTTCTTCTGTTTCGTTCCTGGCATTATTGTTGCTGTAACAGTTAACATTTGCATTTACAGTAGTGGTACCATGACTGCATGTTATCAGTTGCATTTCCATATGTGCTCGTGTCTCAGTTTGCTTCACTGTTCGCTTTAGTGTCACTTTGCACTTGCATTTCTATTAACGTTTACGTTACCATTTACGTTTGTGTCACCATGTGCGTAATCATTGGCTTGCATTTACATTGCAATTACCATTACTATGTCACAAGACATTCACGTGGTGGGAGCGCAGGGGCCCGCTACCACCATCGCATTCTATTCACTATTTATAGTCCTCCTTCTCAAAAAGAAGGGAAATTCATGGCAAAAACTCCATTTAATGCATCAGTAAGGGTTGTTCCAGCGCGACAAAAGTGAGGAAATTCAGTGTTAGGGGTTGAAAGCCCCTTGCCCCTCAGCGCACCCCCCACCGCATCAGGGTGTGAGTTGGGGTCATTGGTCCTAACTCTCACCCCATTCTCCTATACCTCAGCTTGTTTACACGTGATGGGGTGAGATTTAGGGTCATGACCCCAACGCACACCCCGCTGCTGGTTGGGGGCAGGGCCAACCCAACACCAAATGTCCTCTCTTTTTGTCGCTGTGGAACAACCCTAACTGATGCATTAAATTGAATTTTGCCATGAAAATATATATATAGTAAAAAACTCTGTTAATGTAACAGTTGGAGTTGCTTCCACAGTGAGGAAATTCTGACGTTAGGTTTTCAATCCTAACTCTGAATCCCCCCCACATACATACGCCACAGCACACACACACACACACACACACACACACACACACACATATACAAGCACGGGGCCATACAAGGCAGCACAACCAATCAGAAACAGACACAATAAGGTAACAGAAAGAACATACAACTCAGTAAACATACCACAAGAGGCATCCATCATCACTTTTCAGCAACTGTATCACTTCTGCTGCCATCCCAGTGTCTTGTGGGGGTACACCCACATACCGTGCACCATGTAAGATGACCACTGCATGAACTGTATACCTCCATGCAGATAGTACAATACCCATAAGTCATGGTAGGACCGCATGGTGAGTTGGACCCTGTTCTTTCATCCCTCCATTGATACAGAACAACAGTGAACACATGTCACAGTGGGACTCCAGGGTCCATGTACCCTGATCTCCCATCCCTGTATCAGCACAGTACAACACCATCTATGTGTCACTTTACCCATATGTTACAGTGTGACCTCATGATTGTTCCAGATACTGCACTCATCCCTCCATCAAGATATAAGTACAACGCACTCTATATATCACACTATCCATATGTCACAGTGAGAGTTCAGGGTGCTTTGTATCCTACAGTCCCATTCTTCTATTGGCATACTATAACACAATACAGTACATAACAGGGGTCAACCGTAACTTTTCTTTGCACTAGCCAGCAGGACAAGTTGATTCAAAATTGCACTAGCCCCCAGATGGTTGCACTAGCCCACAATTGTAATGGTGAATTTTGATCACTTATACAGGAAAAATGCCAGTCAAGAAAATACTCAGATTATTACACATTTATCCTGCTCCACATTGCTTTGCCCCAGCAAAAAAAAAAGACTGCAATGCCATCACACATACTGTGCCCCTTATTGTTTTGTACCATGGCTCCTCTCTTTCTGCATCCCCTGAACCAGAGGATAACACTACAACAAATACTCAGTCAAGTACACCTAGCACTGCACACACAATAACTGGCATCATCAAGCACTCACCACATTCTCACCCCCACAGGGCAATGAAAGAGTCAGGCAGAGAAAGACACTCAGCTCCTACCTGTGATCAACTGGAGCCCAGAACCTCTGGAAGTTTCTGTACAGTGTCAAGTGAGCCAGGAGCACATCTAGGATTTCCTTAGGGAGGGAGCTACACAAACCTAAGGGGCTTCATAAACAGAACACTTTGTGACATTTTTTATTTTTAAAAGTATTGATTTTAACATGCTATGCCTCAACAATAACAGATTTTATTTTAAACATTCTCCTTTCATCAAGCCAGAGTAAACAGTACACAGGCATTATACTACACTACCCCTGTTTCTATATAGGATGATTTATGAACCCCAGGAATGCTTATTTTAACCTTTCAAATTATGTGTTTATTAAAGTGTTTTTTATCATACATGCTCCAAAGCTTTGTTTTTAAGATGAAAGGACATGCTGAGTAGGATAAGGGTTGGACTAAACAACAATACCCGACAATATTGGAAAATAGCGGACCGCCCCCAGGGGCGTAATGAGGACCGATGCTACAAGCGAAGGGCCTTATAGCCTGGAAGGTCCTGTTATTTCAATAAAGCCCACCTCATAGGTATTATTGCACTTACAAAATGGCCCATTGTATTAAATATATTTGAAAAAAATGTACATATTAAAATGTTACATTTCTTAAGTATTTTGTTTATTTTGTAATAAAATAGTTCCTCCTAAATGAGTGTTTTTTTTTTTTTAGCTAAGGACTTATGTCCTAGTCCAGCCTCTGTAGTTATAGCTTTTGAAGCTGGCTGTCATGGTTAGTAGCACCCACCCCCACCCACACACACACAGTTTAATGTTGAGGTCCCTGAAATTACACATAGGAAAAGCTAAGCCTGAAATACCTGTTGTAATTTTTGTGGCTCAGCCCCTCAGTGTTCTTTTTGCAAGAGCAGTAACTGAGAGAAGAGGGTGATTGGAGATGGAGCTGGAGTGAACATGCCGATATGACAGCTGTGCACAGTATCAGTGTCATTTTTTAAATTAATTAATTTTCTGCGATCAACCACACGGCTACTTTACTGTTCCCTGAGCGTCTACTACTAGTTTGGCCGTGTGTGTGCAGTGCTTGTTGTAAAGCGCTGTCTGTGGAGACAGAGAACGATCAAGAATTGCTTGGATTGCTGATGAGGCAGAAAGGGTATAATTTTGAAGTCACCTCCAATAGATTCCAATACTAAAACAGGTCCATTTTTTTTTATTGAACTGCAAGAGGAACTCTACTAAAAGTAAGCTGCTATTTCTGTACAAAAGCATGCATTTGGTGGCATTCTGTGCTGGAGGTTTGAGGGAGGAGCGCGGTCTTGGACTGCAGTGACAGAATGTAGAACTGTTCCGGGAGATGAGTGAGAAGGGGCAGGGATCACAGATTGGGAGTTGCGCTGACAGCATAGAAGGGCTGGAGTAATTGGGACAATGCGGAGGGAACTGGTGGCAGATGCTCCCCGGACCTTGAGACACATTCCTAGGTTGATTCAATTATTAAATCAGGTGGCTTTTGAGGTACCAGGAGCCATGACTTGCTGTCTTATGATATTTTAATTTGGTGTAGCTGGAAAATGTAAGGAAAGTATTCCGGTTATCGAAGTATGCATTTTTTATGTTTTATTTATTTTTCTCATTTTTGAAGGAATTATTGAAGGAGTTTGGGGTGGGGTGTTTGGTAGCCACCAACTCACCGCTAAGTGGGACAAAAAGAATGGCGGCTGGTCAGTTTGACAATTCGGTGCCCAGCAATACTATAAGTAATGGGGCACCAGGAACTGGGATTTGTTTTGTAGTGGGCTCTATTGAAAAATACCCACTGCTACTACTGCTGTCTAGCCAATCAGAATGCTAGGATTTTGTTAGCCATTTTCTAAGGATGGTATTAGAAACATAGAAGTTGATGGCAGAAGGAGACTGCTAGGTCCATCTAGTCTGTCCATTTGTTTTAGACCTATTTTGACACTCTAGTTGCCCTTTGTAGTCAAGGATCCCTTGTGTCTATCCCATGCATTCTTGAATCCCCCGACAGTGTTGACCCCCATAACCTCTTGGGGCAGGTTGTTCCAAGCATCCACCACTCTTTATGTGAAGAAAAAATTCCTGGTGTTGGTAGAGAACCTTGCAGCCTGAGATCATGTCCCCTGGTCCTGGAGCTCTTGTTGAAGTGAAAAAGTGCCTGTATCTTGTTAATGCCTTTTATGTACTTGAATGTTTCAATCAAGTCCCCTCTCTCCCTCTTCTCTGCTTCAGGGAGTACATATTCAGTTTCCTAAGTCTTTTCTTGTAGGACATGTACTGCAGGCCCCGAATCATTTTTGTTGCCTTTCTCTGTACTGTTTCCACCCGGTCAATGTTCTTCCAGAGGTGAGGCCTCCAGAATTGGACTCCGTATTCCAGTTGAGGCCTGACCAATGATCTATACAGTGGTAGTACCACCTTTTTCTTCCTGCTCATGATTCCTCTCCCATTATAGCCCAGCATTCTGTTGGCCTTCATTGTTGCTTTCTCACACTGCTTACTAACCTTTAAGTCATCTGAGATTATGATTCCCAGATCTCATTCCTAGTTTGACGCTGCCAGTCTTTCACCTCCTAGGTAATACTCCTTTCTTGGATTTTTCTTTCCTATGTGCATGACCTTGCACTTTTTGGCATTACATCTCAGCTGCCACGCTCCAGACCATTCTTCTAGTTTCTTGAGGTCAGCTTCCATCTTGCTCAGTCCTTCTGGGGTGTCCACCCTGCTACATAACTTGGTGTTATCTGCAAACAGACACACTTTCCTTCCAGTCTGTCAGTGATGTCTACTATAAAACATTGAAGAGTGCAGGCCCTAGCACTGAGCCATGGGGTACTCTGCTGGTCACCCTGCCTTTCATCGATTGCACTCCATTAACCTGTACCCTCTGGGTTCTGCCTTGTAACCAGTTCTGTACCCATCTGACTACTTCTGGACCACTCCTGTGTGGTCAAGCTTCTTTATCATCCTTCTGTGTGAAACCGAGTCAAAGGCCTTACTAAAGTCTAGGTAGACCACATCTACTGTCCCACCATCGTCCACTATTTTTGTAGTGTAGTCAAAAAACTCAAGCAGATTTGTCTGGCATGACCCACCCTGCTGTGAAACCGTGCTGTTTAGGCCAGGGTCTTGTCAGCTGCTAGTTTGAGGAATGCTATGATCCTCTGTTTGAGTAGTGTCTCCATAAGTTTCCCTACTATAAACCTGAGGCTCACTGGTCTGTAATTACTAGCCTCTTCACAACTGCCTGATTTGTGAAGTGGAACCACTATTGCCTTTTTCCAGCCTTTGGGTACCACACTGCTTTTCAAGGATTTCTTGACTAGACGTGCCAGAGGAACTGCTAATTCTGCTCCCCAGTTCCTTAAGGATTATGGGGTGCATCCCATCTGGTTCCATGGCTTTGTCTGCTTTTAGTTTATTTAGCACCTCCTGCATCGCTTCTGTAAAGGGACTCATGTCTACACCTGGTCCTGGGGTGTTGTGTTTTTCAGGGTTGGACCATCCCTGGTCCTCTTTGTAAACACCGGCAGAAGTGTTTGTTGAGGATTCTGGCTTTCTCTGGGTCATATTTGGTGCATTTCCCTCTTCAGTAGCAATCTTTTCTATCTCCCCTTTGTCTTCCACATTACCTAATGTATCTAAAAAATTGTCTCCTCTCTTTGCCCCATCTTCTATCTTTCCCTCTGTCTGGGCTTTTGCCTTTTTAATTTGTTTGTTTGACTCTTTCATTTTTTTCCTTGTATGACTCCCAGTCTTTCTCAGTTTTGGTTTCCTGGTATATGCTGTATGCCTTATTTTTTTCTTTGACTGTGGTAGCCACTTCCTTGGAAAATTACATAGAGTTGTGGGGGGTAGGAAGAAATAGGCTGTTGGTTAACTAGGATCTGTGGCCTATCCTGTAGGTAGGGAAATGGGCAGACTAGATGGGCCAAGTGGTCCTTATCTGCCATCAAAATCTATGTTTCTATGAGTATTTATTTTTGCTTTGCTGACCCATCTGGCACATTGATCTGTGGCAGTCTTTATTGCTCTCTTGAGTCTCCCCCACATGAAGTCCACCTCCTCAACCTCTGTTTCCATTGACTGGTTACTTATGTTGTTCCACCTTTTTTGGAAGTCAGCCTTTCTGAAATCTAGCACCTTTACCTTTGAGTGGCTGGTGTCCTGTGTTATGTTTACCTTAAATCTTACCATGTGATGGTTGCTGTTGCCCATATGACATCCCACTTTGATGTCCTTGAACTTTTCCGAGTTTGTGAGGACAAGATCAAGAATGGCATCTCCTCTTGTTGGGTTTTTAACAAGTTGGCACAGCCCCATGCCTTGTAGTGACAATAAGAAGTCCCTGCTTCTTCTTGTTGCTGCTGTTAGTGTGCTCCGGTTAATATCTGGTAGGTTGAAGTCCCCCACCAGTATTACTTCACCTTTATCAGACATTTTGTGGATTTCTTGTATTAGGTCTTTGTCTTCTTTATCTCCTTGATTGATGACGCCAATTCTGGAAAGGTTTTCCTTACCGTGTCTACTGTTAGTCACAGTGACTCAAGTCCCTCAGGTTGCCCTTTTACTTCTGTGGCTTTTATTTCCTCCTGAATGTAAATGGCTATGCTCCTCTCTTTTTTTGCACTGCCTATCTTTCCTGAACAGATTGTAACCGGAATGGCCACATCCCATCCGTGGTTTCCTTGAACACATTTCTGTTACAGCCATCCAGTCCAACCTTTCTGTTTTCAAGATGGCCATTAGTTTGGGAAGTTGTTGGTTAGGCTCCTAGTATTTGCAACCACTGCCTTCCAGGAATGTACATTCACTTTGTGCGAGGTTGTACCCTCTTCCTGGACTGCTCCACTTTACTCTATCCAGCCAAATGATTATGGAGGTTGCTGGTTCGGTGGATCTTGGCTCTGATTTGTTTTCTGAGGATGTATGCATGCATTTGGTATTTTGGGGAGTGATGACCAGCCCACCGATGGCAGAGGTGTGAGTTGCATCATACTCCCCTAGGTTACATGGTCCATTTAAAGAGCTGAAGACTCCTACACTTGCCAGTAATGGCAACTATGGGTCTATGGATAGTCATTTCAGAGTGTGGGCTGCAGTGGTGTCTAGGAAAGGTACAGAGTTGAGAGATTTGGCTGAGCAAGGAAGCAGGTATGGTGAGGCTGGGATAAAACCCACCACCTGCAGAGCAGACCCTGTATACCTCTTAGCATTTTGTCACTGAAATGTTGGATACAGACACTCAAAATGCAGGAAAATGTAGGGAAAGTACAGAGTTGAGAGATTTGAAGAGAAGAGGGAGCAGCTATGGTGAGGCTGGGACAAAACCCACCACCTGCAGAGCAGACCCTGTACACCTCTTAGCATTTTTTCACTGAAATGTTGGATACAGCCACTCAAACTGTAAGGAAATGAGGGGCATTGGTCTTAATAATGTGGGACAAATTGTCAGAGACATGTACAGAAAACTGGAAGCTACTGATTTAGCTTCTACCCTTGATCACACCCTGGACACTAGCTGAAAGTTCTGACAGTGAAGTGATAATTACTCACATTAAGTCTTTTGTGGGATCACCTTCTTGAACTGTTAGATAGTGGCAGCTTTTAATGAGGTGTTACTCACACCAGGCTATCTGCAACACTGAGAGAGATTAGCAGGAGGACTAAAGCCTGCTAAAGCAGGGACATTTTCAAATTTATTAACAGCCATGGAAAACCTGCACTAGTCAAGATGGACAAGTATAGGGTTAGCTGCACTAGCCCTGACCAATTTGCACTAGGTTTTGGGTTAATAAAACAATGTTAAAATCGAACTCTACATAAGTCACACAGCCTGTATGTCGCAATGAGAACAGTGCAACATATGGATAGCATGACACATGTACTGTGTCATACTGTTTCAATAGAGGTATGGTAGTGCACAGTCCAAAGGACCCTGTGTTTTCACTGTGACACATGGACAATGTGACAAATGGATATTGTTGTATTATGTTGATGTAGGCTTTGGAGGGCAGAGTCCCACATTGACATATGAATAATGTGTTCTATGGATTCTGACATACTATCTGAACAATGTATGGATTGGAGTGCATGGTGCAAAAGGCAGTGTACTCCCAGCCCCACATTGACATAATACAACTGTGTCTATATGTAATGTTGGAAACACCATTCCTCCATCTAGATACTATAACAGTTTGAATAAATGAACTTTCAAGTGTGGGTTTTTTAACTGTTCAATCACATTTCTACATGCAGATAGTAGAAGAGTGTGCATACCTAACAGCAGAACCACATGATACTTCACATCTTGCACTCCCATACCTCTATCCATACATAGGTACAGTGTCTATATGTCACAGTCACACCGTAGGTTGCTTTAGACCCTGCGTTCCTATCCCTCCACAGATGTACATATTTATCTAGCTGTGTAAATACATTAGAGTGTGGCCCCAATACTTCAAGTCATTAAGTTATGAGCAGGTGTAGCAAAATAATGTGAAATACCTTAAAACCATCCCATATTAAATAATTTAATGTAAAATGTTCTACATAGCCTTCTTAACACCTCACCGCTTGTTTACGCAGTATGTGGGTGTACTCCCCAAGACACTGGGATGGCAGCAGAAGTGATACAGTTGCTGAAACATGCTGATGGATGCCTCTTGTGGTATGTTTACTGAGTTGTATGTTTAAGCAATAAGCCACGAGGGGGTGTGGGTTATCAGGGGATTTACCACAGCTGGAGTGGTTTGCCCATGAGGTGCAGCCTAGTGGGTAATCCTCGATAACCCACCACACCCCGAGTGGCTTATTGCAATTATACCATTACATTTTGTCATAGATGTAAGTTTAAATTGTTTCATTATATTTTTTCCTGTGGAAAAAAATGATTTTATTAAGAAATATCCTTCCATGAAAGAAAATAGTCCATGGTGTTTAATGCAATTCTTTATTTAAGTTTTGTGAGGTCAGTGACAGTAACACATAATGAGGTTTTCAGTGGTAAATAACATGAAATGAGGGTTTTAAGTTGTTAAACAGTAGTACATTGTAAAAACAGATTGTGAGGCTTTTAACTTGTTAAATACTAGTACATTCTATTACAAAAACTTGTTAGTGCTCACACTGTAATGTTGTGAGGTGAGTTTTAGTGTAGCTCATTTTCTTTATCAGGAAGCAGTTGTTTTTTTTTTTACAGTTCATATATTGTGTAGATTTTTTATTATGTTGTTGTGCAGACCAGTTTGCTTAGTTCTGTTTCTTTAAATTATTGGAAGATAGGTTGCAGCTCATTCTGTGGATGCAGTAGTGTGAGACCTTTGACCTGTTGAGGATAAGAGAAAAGGTTGTTATTTTTTTATTTTATTTTTTTGAGAGATTTTGATTAATGGCTTTAAGGTATACAGTTTGATTTTTTTGTTGGAAAAAAATTGTATTGTACTTACGCTTTATTTGGAAACAAGTTAACTGTTCCATAGTTAATGAGATGTCCAATTGAAGGCAGTTTTGGGTTGGGTTCTGGGTGTGGCTCACTGATGCAGTTTGCTGCTCTCTCCGTGGAAATATTTGCAGCGTTGGAGGCTGTTGCGATTGTCATGTATTTTTCTTGAGGAGCTGTACTTATGTGCTCAGGCTGATTGTGTGTTGTCTTGCAACATTGGGAAACTTCGGGAGATGCCATCAATTGACAAGGTATGTGATGAGGGTGAAGCTGGATTTGTTTGCCTGCAGAACATTTTTTTTTTTCAGGCGCACAGTCATAGTGACTTTCACAAATGTTTTCTGTCAGTTACAATGGAGAGTCTGTGGAGTTTTTGTTACCACTTATTATTTGGCCCCATTTCTTAAATTCTGAAAGGTTCTATTGCCAGTAACTTTGGAGCAAAGTCTCATTTTTATGTTGCTTGCACGAATGTGCAAGAAACATAGTGCCATCATCCGAGTTTTGGAGGTGTGTCAGCCCTCTTCAATGCAGTCAGTGTGTTTGCAGGTGCGGCCCCAGTTCCCCAATGAGTGCTGCAGCTGTCTGTAGCTCCAAATGCAGTGGCATACAGGAAAGGGAGAGCCCCGCTTCAGTGAGCAGAGCTCTCCCCCCCACACGCAAGCACGCATATTGTGTGCTGATGTGCTCTCCCCCATGCACACACTGTATGGCCAACGGGGGTGCCCAATCCCCCATCAGCTCCACGCCCCCCAACAGCTGTCCAGGCACCAGGCTGGGAGCCCACCCCTGCGTGGCAACAACTGTTATAGCCGATGGGGGTGCCCAATCCCCTGTCAGCTCCAAGGCTGCACGCCCCCCCAAAAGGTTTCCCGGTGCCACGCTGGGAGCCCACCCCAGCGTGGCAAATCTTGTTTTGGCCAATGGGGGTGCCCAATCCCCCATTGGCTCCATGTCCCCCCAAACAGCTTTTACTGCTGCCATGCTGGGAGCCCACCCCAGCATGGCAAATGTCCCATGTCATCTTCTTAAAAAAAGACAACCTGTGAATAAAAAAACAGTCCCTCGTAGTCTCCCTGCCCCCCTCCCACAACCCGCACCCACCCACTGCGCACCCTGCCTCCCCACACCCCCCTCACCCCATACTTACCTCTCTGGAGCTTGGCATGATGATCATCGGGTGGACCGAACACGTCTGCACTCTTCAAAGCCGACGGAACTGAGGAAATGCCGGTAAGCTGTATAATGGGATAGATAGGGTTTTTCAACTTTGTTGCATATCTCAAGCATTTTGAGAATTTTGGCCCAAATTTTCAACATGGGGTTTTGGGACCCTCCTCATGAATTCTTGCACTGTCATGAGCAAGACTAAGTTTTCAAGGGGTGATTTCATGGTCACTGTGCGTAAATCACCTTTCGGGACTAATTAATGAAATGACACTGCCAATGTTCATAAGGTGGGCTCTCAAAAAGCCTATGTTGAAAATGTGGTGAAAAAATTTCTAAAAATGACTGTTTTACGAGCGTGCATTGCGCAGTTCCTACACATGCTCGTAAGTTCGCAAATTTTCAATATTTTCACTCCAGATTTTCAACATTGTCATTTTACCACACCTCCTTATGAGCAGTACAGCTGCCATTTTCACATCCTGCCCAAAACATTCTCGCTTCATGTAGCTTACAATGGCGAGTCGGTAAGCGAACCTCAATGTTTGGGACACATTAAGAAAATCACAGTGACACTGTTCATGAGCAGAGGTCTTAAAATGGCTGTGCTGAAAATTTGGTGAAAAATTTAAAATGACTGTTTTACGAGCGTGCGTTGCACAGTTCCTACGCACGCTCGTAAGTTCGTGAATTTTCGATATTTGCACTCCAATGACTTCCAAATACCTAAACAGCACATAGAAGCAAGCAACATTCGGCATTGACAAATGCTTGTTATGACCTGTTATGACCATGATTTGTCTGACTTCCATGCCAGAATCACTTAGCAGAGTTCCTGCGGTTGCACGGAGGGAGTGGTACATAAAAATAGTTTCTAGGTTGGCTTCCTTGCAGATTTTTGGTGACATATTACCTTAGAAATTCACTCCCATGGATTCAGCTGTGTATCAGACCTCAATGGTATCCAGTATCAATTGGTCTAATATTTTTGGGATGAAGAAATAAAACTGGAGGGTTTGGTGGCAGTTTAGCTAAATATTTTTTGAAACTACTGACTGGACATAAAGGATCGTTGGGCTGTGCAAACATGCAACCTCAGGTGAATTGTTTTGTAGGATCTGTTATCTCTTTGTGATTTTTGCTTTGTTCATTAAATATTTTGGTAAGGTATTCTTCACCATTTTCTGTTAATTTTATTTCAAAGGATTCAACTGTGAGCTAATTCCCTCATTGCCGCATCTGGCAAAGTGTAGCAAAGTGTTCATCCAGACTTTTTTTACAAGGCCAGTGGTAGTGAGTGGGGTCAGTGCAGATGAAGTTCTTAGCATTGTAAGTTGATTAATGGTTAGTGGGGCGTGATGGTTTGCTTTGTTTTTCCCATCTTTTCGGAAATGCTTTACAACAGCCTTGAAGATGTTGTTGGCTGTGTTAAACTCTGTGTCATTCATTATCTTTATGCTATGGCTTAGGGGATGATAATTTAAATCTCTGTTTAATCTGGCTCTAAGACTTATGTAGCTGGCAAGTACATACTCGTTGCCATCAGTATTGCGTACTGTACTATAGTATTGACGTAGTATGCTGTCTAATTCTGAAGGACTGATGGTGGATGTTTATTTCTATTTGATTCTGATTTGCCCAATCTAAAAAGACGTTTAATGACCACTGGGTTTGTTTTTGTGCGGCTATTTCATGCCGTTGCTTCTCTAATTCAAGCATTTCCTGTGTTGTGATTTCTTCATGACGTTGTCTTTTCTTTCCTACAGGATTGGCTGCTGCGTGTGAGGTGGAGAGAGGTGCTGAGTTCAAGCTGGTAGCTGCAGAGACTCAAGGTGATGTAGTCGGCTGCATGGACTACTGGAATATCAGGGTTTCGGATGGTGGGATTGGGCGATGTATGGGATATCTGTATTTGCTTGAGGTACATTTTCTTGCTCAGAAGTTGTGCTATTGTTTTGAAGGCTATAGAAAATTTCATTGAGTTCACTCCGATAAGGTCAAATGAGGCACCCATTTTGTTTGTTTCTTTTTTAAATATGAGGCCTACTGGTGATTGTTAGTGAGAGGAAAGATGGCAGCTTTGTGATGTTGGCGAGGGGGTCGGAGTGATATTTTTTCAGGGTAGCACGAGGATGTGGCAGGCTGGCATCTTTGCCAGTGATTATCATAGGATTTACAAAAGGGCTAAGGTTGCCAGTCTGCTTATATGATTGGCTACTGATTTATGTACATGGTATAATCTTCCTGTTACCTTATGGTGTCTGTTTCTCATTGGTTGTGTTGCCTTGTACTGACCTGTGCTTGTATGTGTGTTGTGTTGTGTGTGTGTGTGGGGGGGGGTTCAGAGTTAGGGTTGAAAACCCTAACTGTTGCATTAACAGAGTTTTTGCAATGAATTTCCTTCCTTTTGAGAAACGACACAAATCCTTTGAACCTCTTTTTTTACACCAAGCAAAAGTGCTCTATGATAAAATATGCAGCCTATTGTCAGATTACTGTTTTTAACATTATCATCACAAGTCACAGCTGACTGCCACCCACCTTCCCTCCACTGCAGTGGTTCTCTTTAGAAATATAACATGTTTTGTACTGTTCTCAATGGACAGTTATTTGCCTCTGTGTGTTCAAGGAATAAAATCACATTTCCATGACCTTTGAACTGTGTCAAAACACCACTTATAAATGCATAGATCTCTAAATAGAACATTGCTTAGATGTATACAATAACAATCTAATACATATTAAACAGAACTTGATTGTGAAATAATACTCAAGACACAGAGCATAAGTTTTAAATATTTTATTTAAGAAATCCCTATGTAGGTATTGCCAAATTGGGTGGTTGTTCCTGGGATGGGTGAAAAAACAGTTTTCTTGTACACCATATAAAAATGTTGTGACTGTGGTCTTCAAATTTGTTTTGTGTTGACACATCACATAGCTTCCATCACAAAATAAAAATGTTCTTTTTTTGCTTTATGACAAATAAAGCACACTATTATTAATATAAGTAAACCAACACCTTTGTTGTGATTATAAAGAAGATACTATTACAATACTAAAAGTAGCAAACTATTTATTGTTTTATATTCAAGAGTGATTTAAGCATATATGTTTGTGCTTACTATATTAACTATATTAAAGCACTCCAAGTAAATTTGTAAAGGTAACAGATATACTAAGGATACATATTTATAGCTTTTAAAAATATAGTGTTGGCATCAACCTAATTACAATATTACATTAACATTTTTTTTTAGCTGGCCCGTTGCCGCTGATGGTTGAGGTGCTGGACACCACACCTCATGCCATGCTGGTGACCCAGGTTCAGGAATGAGCCCGGGCTGTCGGTGGTCAGCAGGGGAGGGAGAGGATTGAGTGTCCAGAGGACAGCTGTCCTCTCCCGGGAGGATGGGGGGTGCAAACTCGGCACTTGTCTGGCCTCTGGCAGAAGCCAGAGGCACAACAAGCACATGAGCACACAGAGAGGGTTGGGAGTGAGGATGTCAGAAGGGAAGCCTTGACATCTGGGTGTAGCCACTCCCTTAGAATAAGGGAAAAAGCACACTGGAGCACCGAGGGGAAGGAGCGCTGGGTATAGGCCCTAATGACTGCTGCCTGCTTGACCGCTGGAGGGGTCCCGATGAAAGTTGATTGATCGGGGTGTACGGCCCCCACCTGCACTCCACCTGGGGACATAGCCACGGCTCCATGGGGGTCTACCGGGGTTCCAGGTAAGGCAGCAGCAGGGGTAATACCCTTAGCGACTCCTGACAGAGCAGGGGAGAGATAAATTACAATTTCAAAAAAAAGAAGTATATAATTTTTTTGTTTCAATAGAATTGTTTTGATTTATAATTTGAGTTTGTAGAATCAAATATTTTCAGTAATGACAAGCTTTTTATGATTTTACATTAACATAGTTAAAACTATGTATATCACTTTTCTTGAAAGTAATCTAAATATATACATATGTTTTTTTAGAAGTTAGTCTGCTATGCCCATTTATCATAACAATACTTTACAGTATGAGATGCATTTGATTTTACTCAAAAACTTAGAGCTAGACTATCATTTTAAAAAGGACAGGCTTTTGAAACCACAGCTAAGTATAAATTGTGTTGTCATGTAATACTTGTTTATAAGTATAGTACACTGCATCGAGGCATGCATAACAAAGATCACAGCAAGGTTCTGCGCACTTCAAAGTGCAATGCAGATAGTGACATTAATGTTTGTCTTGTACATATAGCAAGAATGCAAAGAGTACACTACAAACAGTTTGCTGTAGTCACTCATTTCTTACACAAATTGCTGTGGTGTCACTATATCAAACACTGTATGAGTTATATGTTGTTAATTGTCAAACTTCAATTCTATGTTAAATGTACCATGCATTAAACCACATGACAGCACACCGTATATACCTTAAATATAGCTGAGGTTTCAAAATCCCATCCTGCAGAATTTAAGTAAATAATAATTGAACTGTAAAATTCCTCATCTGACCCCTCAATAGAGGTGATCCTATAAAAGAGCAGAACACACACATTGTATACATTATAATATAGATGTGCACAGGTAGCATTGTATAAAAAAAAGGTAGTAATTGTGCAAAACTACACACACACACACACACACATATATATATATACACACACACACACACACACACACACACACACACACACACCTCTATATATAAACACACACACATATATACACACACACACATAAGCAGCATAAATGTGCTGATTAACATTTAATGTAATGCAAAGACATTAAATGCTACAGATACTTACATACTTCTACTTCCAGTCATGGACTATGGAAGTCACGTATATGATTTCGCTCACAAGAAAAGTTTGGTGAAAGTTGACATGATGTATAATAGACTTGCAAGGTTTATATTGGGAAAAGGAATAGGTTCACATCACTGTACTTTGTTTAGTGATCTAGGATGGTTAACCCCAACTTTAAATAGGAAGTTGCAATGGGCAAATTTAACTCATAAAGTTTTACATACAAAAAGGCCAATTTACTTATTTGAAAAATTAGAAAAAATACATCGTCATCATAATTTATGCCAGACACCTTTATGATGATTTATTCCTCCAAATTAGTAAATAAATATAGTTCCATGCATTTCCCAGCTATTATGTTTCAAATATGGAATTCAATAATTAAAGAATCCATAGTAAATCAGACTGATGTTAAAATATTTATGAAGGAGTTAAAACATGAATTGAGTGTACGTTGTATGTGCAATGATTAGAATGTTGATATAATGTTGTTGTAAAGATGTTATATGATATTTGTCATACATGTTATTGTCTTTGTATTCTATGTTAAACTTATAATGAACAGGAGCATCTATAATATAGGACTTGTCCTAAAGATGTTTTATACCAGCTTGTCCTGTATAAAAATAAAGATTTTTACTACTACTACTACTTACTATAACACAATATCTATAAAAGCATGCACAAAAACAATAATTTTTTTTGTATTTTTTGGTTTTTCAAATAAAGAAAATAAAAACGAATGCAGCATCAGTATGCTGTCACTCTTTGAACAGTATCAGAAGTATATACATATTTATAACACTGAGTCACATTTTGGTGGTTTCTGCAGTCATGTTCAGTGAATCAATGATATTTCCATTTGAGGAAGGTATCACACAGCCATCAGTGGTGTTAGAATTGCATATTACTATGAACCTATGACATCAAAGAGAAAGCCATAGAACAGTTCAGAATCATAAAACTACATGTGCCAAGATATAACTTACTTGCTGACATATAAGTGCTGTCCAGTTCCCTCAAGTCTGCTTGGACTGTGCTGATGCCAGTCTCATAAGTAAACACATCAAGGTCACTCATGTAGAGCAAGTTACAAATGTATTTGTTATGAGCAGATATCAGTCTGTCATGTCACTCAATAACAGCTGAGATATGCAATGAAAGTGTCCTACTGTTTAGTACTCCTCTAGATATAACAGTACAATTGACACAAACTATGAATACAGCATCACAATGTAACTTCCTATCAGGAGGTGTCACAGTGATACATCAAGAGCACTACATACTTTATGAGTTCTAGACACCTTGGGCAGGATTCACGAAGGAAAATGTTAAAGTTTCCTCTCCGCAATTGCCGCTGCAGACTGGAATCGCTCCACAGCCGCGGTGGTACCGATCCACAGCCGTGGCAGTTGGCGGAAGGTGCTACAGTGGGTTCCGCTGCCGGTAGCAGTCCTCCCGCTTGGCTACCGGTGCTGTCCACATGACAACAGCATCCACAAGCTGCCATATGCGTGGAGCCAGTCGCTCCCACCTTCGTGAATACTCGCAGCTGCGGGCAACCTGCGGCTTCGCGAGTGGTTTCAAACTAGCACCAAGGTTTTCTCGCAGCTGCAGGTCCTTCTCCCCTGTATGTGAATCCTGCCCCTTGTCCATACCAATATAGAAGCAGTCACAGGAATTATTCTGAAACACATATCAGTCTTAAAGACAAAGACATGTAATGAATCAGCATTGTTTAACTACATGTGCCAAGATGTTACTTACTTGCTGTCACATAAGTGCTGCCCAGCTCCCACAAGTCTGCTTAGACTGTACTCATGGCAGTCATGTTAGTAAGTACATCAAGGTCACTTATGTAGAACATATCAGTAAAAGACATACCAGCTTTAACTGTTAGTAGGTGCTAAATTAATTTGCTATGAACACATATGAGTGTCAAATCTGTCTGAATAACAGACCATACAAACAACAAACTTATCATACTGTTTTGTGGTCCTCCAACAGTACTAGTACTAGTGAGAACAAATATGACATGCTTCGTAGCAACTGGAATAGAGTCCTAAAAGTTTCACAGCAGTATTTCTAGGCTACAACACACTCAATGATTTAAATATATACTGTAGGCCCATAACAAACTCACAATAAAAGTAGCATCTTGTTGTGAATGTGTTTAATGAAGGCACACACATTATTCCTCTTCACATTATGCCAATCTGTAAGCAGAGGTGAAACAGATATGTCAACCAATGTGGAGCTTATGTTAACATTCTGTAGATCTCTAGCCAAAAAATCACTCCTCAATGCGTTGAACATTATCTATGTTACAGAGAATGATTACATATGCATCTTTTAGATTCCTGGGTAATTGTTCTCTCATAGTACATACTGTGTTATTGCACTCCACCCATCCACTTCTAAATCTATGCCATGTGACAGTGTCCTGACTAAATAGAAGGTCCATGATGGAAAATGATGGCATGTGTGTCAAACTGAGTGCCTGAGAACATAGTTCTTTTAGCAATGAAATCAGTAATAGGCGTGGTAACTTTCATGCATTGAGAATTGAATCGCTGAAGCACAATGATGATGTATGAACTGAACTCAGCCACCCTCAAAGAACATACAGTACTTCGGCCACATTTGCAACACTCTCAACCAGTGGCAGCATTCCTAAACAATCTACGGAATTTAACAGATGTTTCTTCAGGAACATAGACAGATAGCCATAGCTTGTCATTAGTTGCCTGAGACTCTATGTGTCCACATGACAAACAAGTGTACTTGCACACATAGTTAACTGTGAAGTATTAAGTGGAATCCCATCATCAGCCAAGCTATTCATCACACCCATCATAAATCCAGTCACATCCTTTTGGGCATTATCAGCTAATATCCTCAGTCCAGGATAGCTGGACAGAGTAAGCTGCAGGGGAGTTAAACTCTGTACGCTAGGTGCTTGTTCTTGACTTCCTCTTATAACTCTTTTCAGTGCATCAGAAAGCATTGTTGACTTTGCAACACTTAATAGGTGAACAAACTCTGACATATGCAAAAGAGCTTGCATTATAGCACTGGCATAGCAGTTCACTCCAGTGCTATCGTCAAAGATCAGCAGTTTCTCAAGACCAATGCACTTCTTTGCAGGTGGTGACCTGACTTGATCAGCAAGTGACTAATTATCATGAACAGCAGATGGTGAAGAAACTGAAGTTTTACTCTGTTTCCTTTTAACTTATGTGTTGTGTCCATTGGCACATCTCACACGGATGTATCTAGGAACAGGAATCAGAGTTGCGGCTGCTTGGTATAGTGTACATAGCTGGTTGTATTCAGCAATACACAATAGCAGGGGAGGTACTAACAACAACAAAAATGGAAAGGGACCTGGGGGTAGTCATATCAGATGACCTAAAGGTGGGTAAGCAATGTGAAAAGTCGGTAAGGAGAGCCAAGGGGATACTGGGATGCATAGGAAGGGGCATCACAAGTAGAAAAAGGGAAGTTGTTATCCCTCTGTACAGACAGTTGGTGAGACCCCATCTGGAGTACTGTGTGCAATTTTGGAGACCTCATCTACGCAAGGACATAGACAGGATGGAAGCAGTCCAGAGGAGGGCAACTAAAATGGTGCAGGGTCTGCAGCAGAAGTCATATGAAGAGAGACTGAGAGAGCTTAATATGTATACTCTTGATGAAAGAAGGGACAGGGGGACATGATAGAAACATTCAAGTACCTCAAGGGAATCAACAAAGTCCAGGAGGGTAGCATCTTTCAGAAAAAGAGATGAGTAAGAACAAGGGGCACAATTTAAAGATAGAGGGGATGGCTCAGGGTAATGTGAGAAAATTTTTTTTCATGGAGAGAGTGGTGGATACATGGAACAGCCTTCCTGAGGAGGTCGTTGGGTCTAAAACAGTGGGGGAATTCAAACATGCATGGGACAGACACAAGGCAATTATAGTTGGGGGTTGCAGGAAGTAGGCTGTTGGTTAACTAGAATCTGCAGCTTAACCATTTGGTGGGGAAATGGGCAGACTGGGTGGGCCAAGTGGTCCTTATCTGCCATCAAAGTCTGTGTTTCTATGTTTCTATTTCACATCAGCAGGTACCTTATTCTCTACGAGGCTCAGTATGTGCACACCAGAAAGAGATCTAACTCATGACAAAGCAACATATGCCTTGCCATCCTTGAAGATTCCCATTCCAATGTCAACAATAGCATTATCGAGGCTGAGTCCTTGTGATTTGTGAATGAATACAGCATAAGCAAGACACAGTGGAAATTGCTTACATGTAACATAGATATCCTTTACAATCTGAAACTTGACAGTGGATCTGTCAAAGGGAAAAGGACTGTCACGGTTGTCAAATTTAATACTGACAAATTCAACAAATGTGTTCCATGCATTGTACTGAAAATCAACAATGTAGTCCATTGCTCCATTAACCAGCCCATGATCAACTTCAAGATTTCTTTCATAGCATAACACGTGCATTTTTGCATAGTGCTAACACAGCTTCAAGCCAGCAGTTCATGCCACATCAGCTATGAGTTCTTTGAGATAATCAGCTATTTTTGTCACCATTGTGTGTGTTAGACTAAAACCATCAATTGTATCAAGTGATGTAAGTGTAACAATAGGTTGTTCTCTTTGTATCATAATCTGGTTGAACTCAGCACATTGCTTTAGTCTAGGCAACAAGCATACAATATGCTGTCCACTGCTCTGTAACTCTGTACATAGCTTGCATGCATCATGCATAGAGCTCTCTTTTGTGGGGATAATGCATTCTCTTAGCATTTATAAATGAGAAGCTGACAAATTACCAATGCAAGCCTCATCAAGTAATGCTTTATAAGAGATATCACCTCTCTGTTGCATATTTTGGAAAAGTTCTACATAAGAGAAGAACTCCCAGAGATTAACTCCACCTATGCACCCAATGGTCTTCTTAGCTTCCTCCACTGAAAGAATAGAGAAGACATGTTGGCCATTGACAGGAGTTAGTTGGAGAAGATCTCCAAAGACAACAATGTTTTTGCCACCAAATGGCACATCATCATCACTACTCACTATCTCCTGTAGATGTAGGTGAATGTATAAAGAAGAATGTTGGAAACCATGCTGATTTCATCAATGATCAGTAACTCCATTTTTTTCAAACATGGACCTTAGTTCACTTGCAACTTCGAAAGACAACTTTCTGTACTCTCCTGTTTTACCATACTCAACTGTCTGCATAAACAGCCTATGGAAAGTGACACCACCTATGTTGTAAGCTGCTAGGCCAGTTGGAGCAGATACTATCACAGATGTTGGTGTGTCAGTAAGTCTACATACACCTGCACTTATCGCTTCAGTCACAAAGCTTTTGCCAGTACCAGCAGCACCACTCACAAACATCTTAGCTGGCATATGTTTGTCACACAAACATTCCCTTTTACAGTGTGTCATACCATGTTGAACAGCATGCATCACCACAGTGTACACAACCTGTTGATGAGCATTCAGTTCATCTACAATGTTGACTGATTTATCAATAAGGTGCATGCTTTGCTGCATAGCACTTTCTTTCTCTGACATCAGCACAGTTGGGTCATTTGCAGGCAACAGAACACCAAGTGCTCCTTCACCCTTAGAATAAACCATGTCCTGTGAGTTCCCTGGAGTATCATCTTGCAGTTGTTGCCTTGCTTTCTCAAGTTGTTCTTTTTCAAGGTCCAGTCTCTTTATATATGCAGCTGACACTTCAGTTTTGAAGGAATCATAGCTCAAATTGAACTGCTCTTCAAAAGTGTCACATGTACCTTTCAAAGACCTCTCATCTCTATAAGGCTTAAACAGAAATAAAAGCGCAACATAGTAGTATTCTTTACTTTCTGTAGTTGTCAAGCTCAGTTTACAATGGTCAATCATCCATCCACGGTTTACACCACTTCACCAGAGAGCCATCTAGGCCTGACACCTTGTGTATGTTCTTTTCTGGGTCAGAAGGGACACCCCATTTGTAGTCAAACCATTGGGCAACCTCTAACAAACATAAATCATCCATGGCACTATGGCTCTGTGGATAGTAGTTATCAATCAAGATGCTCTTCAGTATGTTTGTAGATGTTGGTCTGGTTGCAGCAAGGTCTTCAATCTCATCATGACTTCTAAGCACACAACATCTCCTCTGTTCAAAGTTAACATTCAAGTAGCGAATGGATTCAAACTTGCCATACAGACATGTACCTGTAAGAGGGTCACTAGCCTCATATGCTCCACATTCACAGTGTAACAGAGTTCTTAATCTAAGTGACCACCATTGAGAAGAGATGGACCTGTTGCAGTTAGACAAATCTTCCCAGAGTTCTTGTAAACATGTTTGCTCATACTTAGTAAAATATGTGAAGTTGCATATCTCACCAAAGCCACTGAATCATTAGCAACATATTGCACATCAATGTTGGCCTGCCACATCAACAACAGAGGAGGACTGTAGTCACTGATGTCTACTTCTGACTCCCTATGGGATAGCTCATACACTCATTTTGTGGATTTTGCCTTCAGATGATGTTGCATAGCAGAGAAAACATCATTCAGACATGCACTCATGCAGACTCATCTTGGGAATCCAAACCTGCACCTTGTGTACCAGTTCCCTCTGTTTTTTACCTTTCTGTGACAGTATTTGCTGCACAAGTGTCGCTGAAATTTCTGCACCAATTTCCACAGTGTTGGGCTGTCACACTTGTCAGGAATCTGGCAGGTCACATACCTCATAATGAAGCTTAGAATATCAGCTTCATGACTGTCACCAATTCGCGGAGCAACTTTTATCCACAACATGTGTATGTGGGGTGCTCCACGTGCTTGGTATTCCATCCTCCAAAATAGTGCTCAACAATACCAAGAGGTGGATTGGTTTTGGATAGTATGAATCGTAAGAGTGCCTGAAACCAGTGCTGAAAGTATTGTGACACTGAGACTGGATCCAGTGAACACATCTCACCAAGAGTCATACTCTGTATGCCATCCACATCTGAGTTAACTCACCTAAGAAGGTCAACCAAGTCATTTCAGCAGTATTCTGCATAACTGAGTGTGATGAACCATGTTGCTGGACCAAACTCTCTTAACATGCACATCACCTAAGAATGCCGTCTGTACCAATACTCTTTAGTGTCACACATGCTGGACAGAATTGAAGAAAGACTAGCTTGCAGTATTTCATCTTTCTTCTCCAATTTCTGGATCAGCTGTGCAGCTGTTATATTGATAAATTCTGTACCGAGTCACAATGTGTGTGCAATGCTTGCAGACAAAATGCTAAGTTCACTCTCCCACAAAAGGTGAAAGAGATATGAAATGTTTCTGTGGAACTTGCCATCTGAATGCAGTAGTCTTGAAGCTCTGTACTCCGCTCCAGCAACCCACACATCACGATCATTCAGGCGTCCACCTGTACCATGTGGAAACAGATCCACGAAAGCAATGTGCCTCAAGTGTACTGTCCCAGATACTGACAGGATTACCCTGTACCTGTTTCATCTGGTACAAATCTATATTATCCACAACTGGGTCCTTCCCATGTAAAGGGTGGATAGTGTATTGTTCATACACATTTTCATTTGTGGCAACCTCTACTTTTTCAGTCATGGCCTTTGCACACTCAGGCATATCAGCTTGCATCTGAACATCAGCAAATGTGCCTATGTCAATGTCCTGATAAAAAGGATTATGTTGTTTGAGGTACTGCAAAGCATGCTTGACCCTTTTTTATTTATTTTTATTTATTTATTTTATTTATTTAACAAATTGGAAAGACCTTTGAGCCAAGGGCTCTTTTACAGAGGTTCCACATCAGGTCACAAGAATAGCAAGTTACAATGGTTTCAGTAAGTAGCACAACATGAGGAAAGTAATTACATAAACAAAAGAATAATATGGCAAGATAAATATTGTGTCAAGAGCTGCCAGTGGTCTTGTCTGAATGTTTTCAACGTTCACAATCTGTTGCTATATTGTTTTGGTTTTAGTTGGAACACCATTTATCAGAATGACAACACTGTTCTCTCTAGAGATGGTGTGTACATTCTCTTGCAGTGGTAGAAGCAGATACATAATAGATCCCTTCAATGACCAAATCAGCTCTTTTTTTGGCAAATCTTTCATTTTGGTGTTCAGTCTCAGAATGGTTTGAAATGGCTTCATTGTCTGGATTTAAATTCTCTCAAATAAATTCAAGCAAGCGATCTGTGCAGGGGTTTTCTGTACTTCCATTCCATTTAATATAGACCTAGGAGGCAAAGTGTCAGACTTAATCTTACGATAACAGTATGTACATAGTGATACTGTACCCTGTAAAGTAAAGCCTGCTTCAGAAGTAAATATGCAACCAGACGGCCCCAGATCTAATTCCACCATGTAATATTGTACAGGTCTACAGTAACAGACTGTTCTTTGTAAAACAGCCATTCACAGGAGACACACACAATGTCAAATTTCTGAGTTTTGCTGATTTCAAATTTAGCAATCTCAGTACCAAATTTTCTTAGCAACTGTGACTCTTGCACTGTGCCAATCTGTACCACATCTATGTTGCCATCTGTAGCCATAGTTTTCCTCAACTTATTTTTCTGTTGCAATTCTTTAATAAACTCAATGATACCATCAGCATCTCCATCATTTAACAAAGAATCAAAACATGTGACGTCTCTCATGGCAGATCTTACATGATACAGCTGTTGTAGAAATCTTTGCATCCCAGAGTTGTGCACAGCAATCATGCGAAAGTGATGGAATATACTCTCACATGCTCCAGTCTGCAAACAAGCAAGTGAATGTCCCATCAGACCACTAAAAGGACTAATATTGCACTTGTCAATATTGGCAAACAATTTGTGTCTTAAACATCTCATGTTTAAAAATGTCAAAAGGAACTTTTTAATAATAAGGAATCATTCTTCCCTGATATTGCACATGTCATCACAAGGCCATTTCATAGCACATGACTTCCTTTGTGGAATATTTTCAGAAGTGTCATTTTCCTCATCCATGACATTATCATCCTGTGCCACAAGTAAAATGTTCTCAACATTGCCACATACATCTAATGTCAAAGTCACTTTACTATTGTGAACATTGTATGTTTCCTCCCAAAAATATGCCTCAGAATGCTTACAATGCATCCACTTCCCTTCAAACACTGAACAAACATTGTCTCTTTTTAAGTGTTCAAATGCCATAAGTCTATTTTTCATGTTTTCGATTTTGGCACTCAGTTTATCAATGGCTGAGACCATGACAGCCACAACTGAGAATGTATGTTCATGGCCATATTCACAAAGCGTCTTGCTCTCAAACATAGTTTCATCAGAGAAAGTTTTCTTTTAACTTTCTTTCCTCTGCGCCTGACAGCTGCTGAAATGATTCATTCAATCCTAGCAGCATGAACTATTTTTTTTGAAGAATCAAGCTCTTCTGTGATGTCCAACACCACAACGATCACTAACACCACTTTTTGTGTCTTTAATAGACTTAGCACAAATAGCCTTATGAGGCCCTAGTGCAGGTCTTTCCCGTGAGACAGATCTTTTCTTGTTATTCTTCAGTGGCAGTTTCCCGGGAGGGACACATTTTTTCACATGTGTGTGTTTTTCAGAAACTGTACCAGTAGAAGAATACTCAGCTGTTTTCTGTTTATGAGAAATACTAGTTTTCTCATTCTGACATGACAGGGAGCCGCCAAGATACCTGTTTCACTTTGAAAGTGGCTGTACTTTCCGTATAACAGTCATTTCTCTAACTCTTCTTGAACTCTGTGACTCTATGTCTTCACAAGTTATATCTATAAAAAAACATAGATTCAATGATGATTGGCATACAAAAATCAATAAAGAATACACCATCCACTTTAAATAGTTTGAAAGAAATAACTGTATGCACATTTAGCAACTGTTATATGACACACCAGCATGGCAGCTCACTGTGCTACAAATGTTTGTCTGTTTCATGGAGTCACACATTTTTTACTGAGTCTGTCTCTTTTTCTACTAGTAAAGCCCATGCATAAGATTCACAAAGGAATTACGTTCTTTGCAACTCGAATGCCCCAGCACAAATGAGGTGTACCGATCACAAACAGTGGTATTCACATCAGATGCACCGGATGAAGCTGCTGGTGCAGACCCTCTTTTAATAACACAGTTGTGCCCACCAATAGATGTGCCAGCGCAACCTCCAGACAGGCTGGGAAAACCAATGCAGCAGCGAATGGCATGATGCACTACGTCCAATGTTACCATTCAGAGACAGCAACATGCAAATGGGCCATTATACATGGAAGTTGCAATGGAGAAATTTACATGTAATTATGGAACCATTTGCATTTCTCTTGCAGACATGTGCCCAGCGGACTGTGCTGTGCACCCTGCAATAGTCATGGGCCTCAGAAACCCAATGTAGGCAGTATACACCTCCACACGTCCCCAGCCTGTTCACCAGCTGTGTGCATGCCCATAACACAGTCCCTGTTCTTGACAGTCCGACCTACCCTACCCCCCAAACCCCCACTGTAAATGCCACACCCTGCAGTGGCAATGCCATGCCTGAAGAAAACTGACTCCCGGCCCAGATCTTAGCCCTCAAGATGCACTCTGCAATGGCAGAGACATGCACATAAAAACCCCAGAGTCTACCCATTGTCCCAATGTACAGCCGCACACAGTGGCAGCAGCACCCTGTACAAAGCACTTGTCTATCTGTACCCCAACATGCACACATGACTGACAGATCCAGAATGCCCCCCCATTATTCCAGAAGCCCTCCGCTTCCCCACCCAGACATACACCCTCACCACACCCTGATTCCCTGCTTCCATCAATTTCCAAAGGTCAGCGGGCACCACCACCTACCCACACACCATCATGAACACCCACCAACAGAGCTGTATGATACTCCAAGCTACTGTACTATTAAAAGTGAATTTGTGGAGTCTGTTCACCAATTGGCCTCCAGTGAGCACCATACATTGTCATAGCTGTCCTTGTTGGGGGGAAGGGGGGAGTGAGCGGGTTCTTTAAAATTGCAGTAAATATAATATTAACAACACTGCACACTCCGTTATCATACACACAAAATAATTTCTTTTTTTAATCAACACACTGCCTGAATTAATGTAAAAAGATAACGTTGATAGCATTCAGCCACAATACATAAAAATCTAATTTCTGACCTTTAAATTCACTATCCCCATGCAAATAGACAAGGTAACATATTCTAATAACATATTCTAAAACGCAATTCCTGAAAATGTTGTCACAAACAAGGATTTTGCATCCTTACGAACAAGGATCTTTGATTGTGACTTGCTCATGGCCAAGGATTTTGCATGCTCGCGAAGGAAGATTTAACACTTATTTTTATTAACACAAAAATGTTGAAAAATACTAAATACCAACTTATAAAAAAAAAATAAAAGAGACACAAAGGTGTATTCAACAAATTATAATAATTAAAAACATGTATTTTATCATAAACAATTATTAATCTCCTGTTCCCTTTCCTCGCATTAATCTCGTGATCAAGAATTTTGTTGACTCACGAAATGGGATCCCCGTTTGCACGAGTGGTGATCAAAGATTTTGTAGGCTCACAAACAAAGATCAAACAGTTTTTTTATTAACACAAAAATGTAGCAAAAATACTAAATACTAACTTATAAAAAACCCAGAAGCCACACAAAGGTTTATTCAACAAATTATAACAATTAAAAACATGTATTTCATAATTATTATTATTTTTTACTTATTTTATTTATGTCCTTGGCTGGGGGGTTGTAACTTTGGTCCCCCCATCCAGCCTATCCTCATGGCCCTAGACCATGGCCAGAGCTCACCCACCCGCAGCCCTTCACAGGTCGCTTTGCAACAGGTACTTACCCCAACACCATGGCAACCTGGAGGGTGGGCATAGGAGGGAGCTAACTTGGGTGTGTCCATGGTGGTGACGTTGGGGCAGCTGTCATGCCATCGAGGAGTTTTCTTGTAGTGATACCCCCCTCCGGTGCTGGCATGCAATGGCATCAATGACACTGCAATGCACAATCCTCCTCCTCCTGGCTGACCCCCAGCAACCCATTCCTGCTCTTGAACACAGGTTGCCAGTGTAGCACGAGGTGTGGCATCCAGCGTCTCAACCCTCAGCACCACCGGACCAGCCTCATGTATTTTATTATTAAAAATTATGACTATCCTATTTTCATTCCTTGTGTTAATCTCACGATCAAGGATTTTGTCGAGGCGTTGCTGAGCAGCCAAGAGGATGCAGCATCTAACTCGAGCTCTCGGAGAAAAATAAACTTTATATATTTAAAACTCTAATCAGCCAGCTGCCAACTTTTCGCTCTGAACAAATCAAGCAGAGGAGAGGCCTGATCAACATGGAGGAGCAGGGGACTCTGGCGACAAATCACAGGAAGAGGCCTCACTAACTTTCATCCTCACCAGGTTGCATCAGCTTGTCAAAATGGTGCAAGATCTAGACAGAAAATTTGATTCCCTCACCCCGAGAGTTACTGCCCTTGAAACTAAAATGGACTGTCTTGAATCAAGTGTCCAATGCTCTGAATCTAAAAGCCTTAAATTGGCGGATGCAACTGAAAAACAAATAAAAGAAAATTTCTATCTCTGTCAAAGGCTGGAAACAGTTGAAAATCAAACTAGGGAGCGGAATATTTGGGTGATCTGGCTGACTGAGGTGGCTGAAGGAGACGATAGCTTGAGTTTTGCCTGAACTTTTTTATCAACTGTTTTAGGTCTCAATGATATGGATCCTACAATGTCCCTGGAAAAAACATACAGAATAACTCCGAGGAGAAATGCAGCAGATTCCTTAAACCCGAGAACTTTCCTAATAGTCTGCACAGGAGTAGGAGATTGAGACAGGGTGCTTGCAATCGCCTGGCACCATGGAGCACTAAAATTTGGCGATGCCAAAATAATGCTGTTCGGATCTTTCATTCAGCACCCTCAGCGCCGAAGAGCTTTCGATGGGCAGGACTGCGCTGACTGAAGGTCCAACACCAGCTACTGCTTCCGGCAAAGCTCAGGCTACAGAGGAATGGGCAGTCCTATTTATTTAATGACCGAAGGGCGCCAGCAAACTGATCCTTAGGATCGAACAAGAAATGGACAGAATAGAGGAACTGGACAGTGGATCTGAGGGGACTGATTCTCCATAAAACTCTGGTAATGTACTCAGTTTCAACATGTGGGTAGTGTAAGAGGCCTTGATTTCTGGAGACAGCATGCGGCCTGTTGTGGAACTATTATTAAGTCATTGACTGTAATGCATCTTTCATTTGCCACCATTCTTGGTTACATTTTTGGACTGGATCCATGGACATATCTGAGGACCTCGAAAACTGCTCCATGACTCATTGGATTTATGGATATGTGGGGTTAAAAATATTATAATCATTTCTCCATGCTGGCTGGGGATTGTCTTGGGGGAAGGGGCACTCATGGCTCACATTTCATTACCTTTCTGCTCATCTGAGAGAATAAGGGAAAATGTTATAAGATAATGGGGCTTCTTTATATATATTAAAGAGGGGATATCTACTGTTTGGTACAGATTGGGCTAAAAAGCTGAGAATGTTTGGGCTTTGAGGGGAGCTTGGGACTATGTTTTTGATTTTTCATAATAATTATGATATCACAGTGGGGGAGTCATTCTGACTGTATAGTCGCTTTGGTTACAGGTAACCTTTTAATTTGACCTTTACAGACTCCCTATTGTCCTTCCTGGCTGTATGCATTGGGTAATTCCATCTGTTATGTTTTACATTAAGGGAATCCTCCTATGATATACCAATTGAGGGGTGTTATACATAAGGCCATTGTAAGAGAACAGCCTCTGTATTATCTGCTTATGGTTATCCTCCTATGTAAATCTTTGTGAGTTTTCTTGCAAAAATCAACAAACATATAATAAAAAAAGGATTTTGTCGGCTTAGGAAGGGGATCCTTTGTCGTATCGAATGATTAATGAATTTGCATGCTCAAGGAACGAGGATCAATAAAAAATGTTTTCTTTACTAGAATATAGAAAGTAATACTAAATAGTGAGTTATAAAACCCCCAAAAGTCACACAAAGTTATATTCAACAAATTATTACAATTTAAAACACGTATTCCATCATTTAAAATCATTGATTTCCTATTCTTATTCCTCACGTTAATCTTGTAATCAAGGATTTTGTTGGCTCGCGAAAGGGGATCCGTGTTCGCATGAGTCGCGATCAAGGATTTTGAATGCTTGCGAACAAGGATTCAAAAGACAACAGAAAATGAGCTTTCTACACCAATGGGAGAGCAGGAAACAACAGGAAGTCAGCCATCTGGGATTATACAGTCCAGCAGCACAGTTTTCTACTACAAAATAGTAAGTAACCTTTTAAATCATTAAAGTTTTAAAACACTTTCCCCTTGATTAAGTACCATCAATCTCATATAAATCAAAACTGGAATTTCTGAGCTTTTAAATTCTGTACTCCATAATTATGTGTCATCTAGCATTCAGGCTTAAAAAGGAGTTGAAATTAGGCATGTTGCATAGTTTTACTGTGGTGCAGGTTTTACTTTCACATTCAGGCTGCACAAAACAACATTGATTAAATATATTATTAATGGATGGATTCATATAAAACAGAATATATAAAAATCAGATTTTGTGTTCTACCAGGTGCTCAATTTCCCAACTTTGTATCATGTGGCATTTTTAAACCACATGAGTTTGAAAAGCACCATGCCAAAACTGATCCTGGCTATTTTTTTTCTACCCACATTAGTACTGCACAGAAAGATATACTGCTTCAGTACATTTTTTTATTTGATGAATTAAATCAAAAGTTGCACATACAGTAAACATTGTACTATCCATGCTGCCAACTGATGTGTCTTACAAATCTGCACCATGTTGCATTTTCAAACTAGTAAATTTTAAAGGGAACTCACCTAAACAGCCTAGTGAATCAGCTATTTTAATCATTTAATTTCTGTAAATGTCACACAACAGTAGCAATTCAACTAAGCATGACCAATAAATATACTGTCACAAACTGCCTTTTTTCACATATATTAAGTTACAGATTTGCAATCTGTTTGAAACATCATTTAAATAACCATAAGTGAGAATAGTTCTTACCACGCAGAATGGCAGTTCAAAAAGAGAGGGAACAGAGGGTCAGTCTACCGCTATAGAGATTGGCAGTGACCAATAGAAATGTTCCATGTTACCATGTAACAACATGTGCCCTATCAAGTATCATCCTTATCCCACCAAAATAGAAAGAATGTTAAATAAACAAAAGGCCAATAGCAAACAATTCTGTAGATACAACAAGAAATATTAAGTAGATTGGTGATTTGAAGCGCCAGGCAACCAATGATATGTGTCCACACTACATGTTGCTACATGCGATAGTTTTTTAACTGTCACAGCTTTATTCTATGCTAATACTAGGCATTTGCTTGAAGACTGTTCAGAGAGAAACACATTTCTGAGACTGCTGCCTGTATCAGAATATTGCTTCATATCCTGAATGACAGAAAGCTCCAAAGTCAGTGTTTGGATTGTGGGGAGCAGTCTGGTTTGAAGAGCAGCTGCATCTAGTAGGGCAAGTTATTGTGGCAATAACTTGCAGCTACCAAATTGTCATGTGTTGTGGTTTGGTAAGGGCGGCATGTGATGGGAGCAGCTCATGCCAACTATGTGCCAGCTACTGGAGACACACCCTGCACCTGATCTACTCCTCATCCACCTCGGAGGTAATAATTTGGCCCACAAAAGGGGAGTAGATTCAATTGAGGCTGCTCAGTCAGATTTGCAGTCTTTTATTGAGATGTTACCTGCTTGTAAGATTCTGTATTCAGATATTACAGAGCGGATGATCTGGAGAGGTGAGAAATACTGTCCTGGACTTGAAAGATCACGTTGCAAGGTCAACATCCAAATATCTGGATTTCTTTGCATTATGAGAATGCACACTATACAGCACCCCCAAATTTGCCATTTTATACACTGGATATACCTAAAAGATGGTGTGCATCTCTCAAATGCTGGCAACACTATTTTCCATGGGGACCTCTGAGATGGTATTCTTGCACTTCTCTGCATGTGTACCTGTGTATATCTGCAGTGCCTACTCTCAAAGATAACCAAATGGCTCTTTTAAGAGCCACACAAATTGGCCAAAAAACAGACAAGCTCTACACTCACAACACAAACTGAAACACATTATTTTATCTGATGGAATGGTGTATTGTTGGTATTATTGTGCTTACATGTAAAATAGAAATGTGTTTAGGCTGGGCATGGGAGCCAGGGCCAGTGCAGCATCACTGGCATGCAATGTCACAGAGTTCAGTAATATCTGTGAGTTCAGCTAGGGAGGTTATACAGGGGGTGTGTGGGGAGCAAGTGTAATGTCACCGACAAAAATAGCACATAATAGTATTGAACCTCAGTTTGGTGCCAAACCTGTAATATAACAATAGAAAACATGTTTCTTGCTCTGTTAGTCTCAGTCTGGAATAAACAAATCAATGTTTGCATGGTGTGATATTGTGACACAGTGCATTTGTACAAGTTGCAACAGGCAAATACTCTGCATGATTATTGGCAATAAGATTGATTGTACATATAATTCAACCTAGCTGACACGCACTGTTATTTTATTACTTAGTTTATCATAGTGCATGTGTGTATGTCTATGCGTGAGTGTGTGGGGGTGTTCCGTGAGTGTGGGGTGAGGTAGGGGTGGGGAGTACTGTGTCATGGAATATGTAATATCTGCTGAGGGCAAAGGTGCTGCAGTGGTAGGTGGTAGGGTTAGAGAAGTTGGAAGATTGTCAAACTCAGAGGATGATGTATAGTGCCTATTCCATTAACTGTCAATGTACTGATCTTCATCAACAATATCATTTGTATCTACCACCCAGTTTGAAAGATGTGATACTGATCATGTCATTTTTCACTTCATCTATTCCATAGAACACCCAAAGCCAAAAAAAGGGCCAAAATGCCAAAGCACAGAAGCAACAGTGATGTGCTAGCCCTCGTTCAGGTAGTTGAGAGATATGGCAATCCTGCCATAGTGATGAAGGTGACCAACCTTACCCTATCCCTTACTTGGGCAAAGGTAAAAAAAAAAGGATGACTTATATCTGCAGCAAAAGTTGTAAATAGAGAAATATAAAATGTGTCTAAATGGACTGGCTCCTGGTTAGCTGGCTGGCACAATTTACAACATATAAATCATAGTATGACCCCATGTGTAGATATGCCAGCCAGTCAGCTCGAAAAAATGAATTTTCTTTTTTAAATCATAGAAAAAAAGCAAGGGAGACATTGTGTATCACAATATCCCACTTGAGTGTGTGGGTGATGCCAGGATTTACCCACTTCTGGTGCATTTTATCCCTCGGCCTGCACCTTGTAAGAAAACCGCACCAGGTGGGTAAATCCTGACATCACACACAGCATCTTGTGGTATATTGGTTAAAGATATGAGTGTTGCTTTAGTGCTAGCCAAGCATACAAAGTTCAGACAAAGTAAAAGAAAGTGTTAACACATTGCCATAGTAGCTCTATTAGTGTATCTTATTACAATAGATATGAGAAATGTTTCTTCCATGCTGCATTCTGCATTGTGGATAAATATGTTAATAACTGTACTATATAAAACAGCCGCAGTATGTGTGTTGAGTAGCACTTTTTCACAGTAATGCTATTGTACTAAACATCCATTGTCTCAAAAACAATACTCTAAGTAGATGTCATAATGGCCTGCCTATATCCTGGCTAAAAAATGCTTAAATAAACAAGTAGCACTCACCTTTGCAGTGTTAGAAGGCCAAATTGTCTTGTGTATGTGTGTGTGTGTATATATATATATATATATATATATATATCTCAAAAAATTATATTCCTTTTCTTTCACAGGTTGGTCATGCCTTGGGGAGCAAGGCATCGAAAGGACACCAGATGAGTGTCAGAGGAAGTGGAGCTCACCGGCAGATGTTCTACAAAAGTAAGTCTGCGGGAGGTCCATAGAAGAAACCAGAACTGATACGAGGTGACTCACAAATGAGGGTTGCATGCAGGGAAGCCTGAATTTAGTGATCATCACCATGGATGTATATGTATTTCTTAGTATGATTAATACTACATCACTAGAAGTTAATAAAGCAATATAACCCAACCGTACATAGGTTACAGCAGAATTTACCAAGGTCTGTTATGGTTTCCACACAAAGTACAGTCAAGTGTCTAAATCACACCAGAAATGTGTAAATCTTGCCATCACTTACGCCTGGTTATAGAGTATTTAAGCAGCATATCCCAAGCAAGCATGGTTGCTGACAGGATCAACCCAGACCAGCTGTGCTTTGCTCACAATGGATAACCGAGTGAACAAACTACACAAGAAGTGAGTAAGTCCTGCCATCACCCACACCCAGTTGTGGAATATTTAAGCCACACCCAGTTGTGGAATATTTAAGCCACACCCAGTTGTGGAATATTTAAACAAAAGGAACAATATTTATCTATAGTTATTCGACCATGTAAGTCTGTACAGTCAATTAAACAGTCAGACATGAATGCTACTCACATTAACAGTCTATCAGTAACATCCTGGCAATAGGAAGGGGAGGAGGGGTGTGTGGGTGGGGGCAGTAATCTGGCATAGCTCATAGTCAAGTCAAGCAATAAGGCACAACAGGATCTGGTTTATTGGGGATTTACCCTTGCCTTGTGTGGTGTGTATCACGAGGTGCAGACCAGTGACTTACCCACACAATAAGTGAACAAATCACTCAAGAAGTCACACCCTGGAGTACCTTATTGTGATCATGCAATGGACCATATGAAAAATAAATTTAAAATGTGTTTAATTATGTTTTTTATAAATGCCATTTCTCAGCCGTGGATTATGCAGGATTTACCCACAGTGATGTGACATGTTTTGACCAATGAGATTACAGGATTTTCACACACCATTGTATAACATCTAATAACACATACAGCATAAGTAACTTTTGCTTGTCAAATGACAGTAAATGTTTTTCTCCATGGCACAACATATATATTTTTTCTCTGATTTTTTTTCACAAACAGAGCAACAAAACTTCCCTGCCACTGCAGAACAGAGACTCCACCTCATGCCAGTCCCAGAGGGTCAGGAACGGGAGGTTCCTGCAGTCGACAAACTCCTAGTGGTCGACTCTACTAAGTAAAAGTCACATACATCCCACACACACAGTTGTACATATACCGCTAGATATTTAGGCTTGTGTCTGTCTAGGGCACAATCAGTTTATCTGCACAACTGACGTGTTGGATCACAAAATCAATATATTCATAAGAGATGTACCATGGCACATCCCTTCTGAATATATTACAAAATGCAGGTGGTGCAAATACAGTGTGCCAGTGCATCCCCTCAACAGGTATGAATACCTGGAATGGGAAATGTGCTGGAGCATTCAAATTACACTGGGTGCAAATTCCTGATATTCAGACCAAAATGTGAAACTGGGACTATTATCCATGCAAGACAGAAATGAGTCCTAGCCAACCTGGTGGTGCTGAGGAATGAGGTGCTGGACACCACACCTCACACCATGCTGGCGACCTGGGTCTGGAATGGACCTGGGCCATCGGGGGTCAGCAGGGGAGGGAAGGGATTGAGCATCCAGTTGACTGCTCTCCCATTCTGGGGAAGAGTTCCAGGGTCTGTGCCACTCCTGGATGGCCTCTGATGGTAGTTGGAGGCAGCGCAATGGAACATACGGTGCTAGTGTATGCGAGGGCAGAGCTGCGGCAGATGTCAGCACATTGTGCCATGGACGACACTTCATGTCCAAGCTCCGGGGGGGGGCAATAACAAGCAGAGAAAACCCCCTGTCTCGGGGATAAGTGAAGACTCCTCCAGTGCCACGACCACACTCCCACAGTCAGGCCCTTCAACCAGGTTCTCCCCCCTGACTCTGGCCCAGTGCATTAAATTGCAGCTAGAGCACCAGGTTGACAGTGGCCCCACCTCAGGGGGTTCAGAGCTGGGGATTTGCCGGCTGGAGCGGACCTGGTGAAGGGCTTCAGATGGAGATAGAGTCGTGTGAGTGAAGTAGCTGGACAGAGGGTTTTTTTTATTTAGTTGTTTAACCAGGAGTAGCACACTAAACTGAAAGCTTTTTTACAGGTGTATCCTGGGAGCACAGGGAAGTTAATTGACTTGCTCAGGGTCACACAGTATGTAACAGGAAGCTGTGGGATTCAAACCTAGGTCTGGTCTGCTGGATGTCACCAGATTTGCAGCTCAGAGCCTTAAACCACTGCGCTATGCTATGTCACAGCTGGTGGCTGCTGTGTTGTGCCATGCAATACAGCACCCCACCTGTGTGCGGCTACCATTTATGCCTGTTTTGTACAGTCATAAGTTCCCTGAGTTCTCTGAGACAGGAGCAGAAACAGAATTGGAAAAAAAAAGATGCAAATCAGGCCATTTACATGTCATTATGATCCCATTTGCATGAGTTGTGCAGGGTTGGCCAGTGAAATGTGCCAAGCACCCAGCACAGAATGTGGCCCTGTCAGTGCACGTGAAGACAGTTTTATCCATCCCTGGTAGTCTAATGATACTCCTAACTCCCCAACACCCACACAGGACACCCAGATCACACCATCCCCCACCACTTATTGAGTAGCAGCGAACTCAACTGCACACTTTCACGGTTGCCCACCAAATGACAGCATACAGTATCTGTTGCTACTGCATTGTTCCACACACGGTGGGGAGTGGTGTGAGCTGGTGTCGTGTGTGTGTGTGTGTGTGGTACCACTATACTACCAGGGACAGGTACATGACTTATTTGGCCATGATTGGGTTATCAGTCAGGGAGGGGTCATCCACTACACTACCAGAGATGGATGAAACTGTTTTTTATGGAGATCAAGGCACTGGGCAGGGAATAGGGTCACTAGACTACCAGTGATCACAGTGGGTGCTTGTGCACAGTTTTCGGGTTGCCACTCACAGCTGGTGGCTGCTGTGTTGTGCCATGCAATACAGCACCCTACCTGTGTGTGGCTACCATTAATGCCTGTTTTGTACAGTCGTAACTTTGTACCCATATATGCGTGAGTTGTGCAGGGTTGACCAGCGAAATGCACCAAGCACCCAGTACAGCATGTGGTCCTGTCAGTGCACATGAAAGACAGTTTTATCCATCCCTGGTAGTCTAGTGTCACCCCTATACACACCCACCCACACCCACACAGGACACCCAGCTCACACCACCCCCCCCAGTCATCGGGATCAGTGAACCCAACCACACACCTCCATGGCTGTCTGCTGAATGACAGCATACAGTGTCTGCTGCTACTGCATTGTTCCACAGTGGGAGCAATGCACTTGCACTGCATGCTATAATAGTCATTCACAACTTTCTCAATGAATGACTTCATACAAAAAGTTGTGAATGACTATTACAGTATGCACTTGCAGCAGATACTGTAAGTTGTCATTCAGCAGACAGTTGCAGAGGTGTGTGAGTGGGTTCAGTGCCAGCTGATGACTGTGGGAGGGGAGAGTAGTGTGAGCTGGGTGTCTGGTATGTGTGTGGGATAGGGGTGCCACTAGACTACCAGGGACAGGTACATGACTTATTTGGCCACAATCAGGTCATCAGTCAGGAAGGGGAGATCCACTAGACTACTAGAGATGTATGAAACTGTTTTTTATGGGGATCAAGGCACCAGGCAGGGAGTAAGGTCACTAGACTTCCAGGGTACACAGTGAGTGCTCGTGCAGAGTTTTCGATCAGGGGGTTGCCACTCATGGCTGGTGGCTGCTGTGTTGTGCCATGCAATACAGCACCCCACCTGTGTGTGGCTACCATTTACACCTGTTTTGTACAGTCTTAACTCCGTGCCCATGTATGTATGAGTTGTGCAGGGTTGACCAACGAAATGCGCCAAGTGCCCAGTACAGCACGTGGTCCTATCAGTGCATGTGAAAGACTGTTTTATCCATCCCTGGTAGTCTAGTGGCACCCCTACATCACCACCACCCCACACCCACACTGGACACCCAGCTCACACTACTCCTACCAGTCATAGAGGAGCAGTGAACCCAACCACACACACCCCCACAGCTGCCTTCCAAATGACAGCAAACAGTATCTGCTGCTACTGCATTGTTCCACACTGAGGACCAATGTACTTGCACTGCATACTATAATCAAGGCCCCTAGAATTCTGCGACTGCAGAATTTTGTGCAGAACTTGCAATCTACTGCAGAACTTCTGCGGTGCCACAGAATTCACTCTTCTTGGTGATTTTTGATTAATATTTCTGTTTATACAGAGAATCTGGTTCCCTTTCCCTCTTTTTATGTCCTAAACCCCCTTTATTTTCAGAATGTGATGTTATCATTGCTATAACATCATACATTAGCTAATTAAATGGCTGCATTCTGCAACAGAAATGAACAGTCACTTATCTACCACAGCTCCCACTGCCAGAGATGGTGGCACAGCACATCATGCATGGTGATATTTGCTCAACCTGCACTACAGCCTAATACAGTTTTCAGTCTTACATTGCTGCACTAGGGCCAACTTAAACAAAACCTTGCCAATAGCACAGACCTGTTAAGTCCATACCTCACTTTGTACAAACCTATTTGTGCCTTTAAGGTATAGAGATGCTATCTGAAATGAATAACTGGTAAAATGAATTTAACTGTCTAAATTTTTAAGAAAAATAAAGTAATCATGCCCAGAAAAGTGGAATATAATAATGTGTAGACCTGTTGAAAGAATAGACCTGTTAAATAAATAATTGCCCTGTACACATTTTTGCCAGGGTAATTTACATATTGTCATTGGTTGATAGAATCACCTAAAAGTTATTGAGAAATATTGTGTGCAGAAACAGCTGTTGAGCCAGAGGGTAGCATGCTGTGTTTCTGTGCTGGCAACTCAGGTTCAGAGATTAGCTCTGGGAACTGGCTGGGCAGCACAAGGATTGGTGGAACACATCACTGCTCGGAGCCTGGGAAGGTATGGTGCAGTGTTCTGTCAAATGGTGGACACATTGTGATGGTCCGGAGAGCTGTATCTCACAACTGGTTCACATGCATGTCATGGCATGATGGTGTTACATGATGTGTCAGGAAAAGCAGGTTGACATGAAAAATGAGTTTTGCAGTAACTCCTCTATTCCATTTCCTATGGGACCTGTATGAATGAGGATGCAAGTTCATGGAAATAAAAAAAAAAAAAAAAATATATATATATATATATACACACACACACACAGTATCTCTGTCTCTCTCACCACACACACACACACGATATTTGTATGTATGTTACAGACTGTATATAAATATATAAGTGATACACAGTGGAACCTAATGAGTGGTGTAGAAAGCACATACTAATATATAAGTGATAGACAGTGGCACCCTCGTTGGTGGGATAGATAGCATGCATATAGAAATACCTTATTTATCACATAAGATCCCATCTGCATACGTCATTTATACAACAGGCTAGGACCTTAAGAGAGAGAGAAATTTGTTTTGCTTTTTTAGGCATAAAATTATTTTTATAAGTCTGTTATTTTTGAACTAGTGTTACTGTGCTTTCCACTATCCTGATTGCTATAACCACTGCCATGAAAGTGAAGTCAGGATGACAAGCTGACACTGTGATGTGGTAGTTTGTTAGTGCCGCAGAACTGCCACAGAAATTACAAACCACCGCCGCAGAAGTTCTGCGGCAAATGGTAGTCTTGCCGCAGAACTTGGTCCCACTGTGCCGCAGAAAAGTAGGGGCCTCTGACTATAATAGTTATTCACAAGTTTCTTAACGAATTACTTCATACAGAAAGTTGTGAATGACTATTACAGTATGCATAGCATATTGGTCCACAGTGTGACCAATGCACTTGCAGCAGATACTGTAAGTTGTCATTCAGTGGGCAGCCCCAGAGGTGTGTGGGTGGGATCACTGCCTGTTGATGTCTGCGGGAGGGGGGGAGTGGTGTGAGCTGGGTGTTGCTTGTGGAGGGTAGGGGTGCCAGTAGACTACCAGGGATGGGTATGTGACTTATTTGGCCATGATCAGGTTATCGGCTGGGAAGGGAGAGATCCAATAGACTACCACAGATGTATGAAGCTGTTCTTTATGGTGATCAAGGCACCGGGCAGGGAGTAGGGTCACTAGACTACCAGGGCATGTGGTGGGTGCTTGTGCAGAGTTTTCAGTGGGAGGGGGGTTGCCACTCATGGCTGGTGGCTGCTGTGTTGTGCCATGAGGTGATGGCAGAATTTACACATGGTCAATCACATCATCCACTTGATCACAACCCACTGTTTCTCAGACCATTGTAGCATTAAGTTGTTCAATAACTGTAAGCAGCGCTTTCCTTATTCTATTCTCATTTCCATAGAGGGTGTGTATGTAAAACATGTCAGTATTTTACTGTTAAATTAGTGCTTTGCTACCAGGGCATACAACAAATAGCAAAATGACTGCGGTTTATCACATATTTGGCTGAGACAAATCTTGTACCTTAAGTGAGCCACACGCACCCATACAATGCAATGTTTTAAACAACAACAAAAGTGTTACAGATTATGCAGATCACAAAATAAATATCTACTATTTTTCAGAGGAGGAAGATCAGCTAGAGGGTACTGTTGGGGGTGATTAACAGGTCACAGAGGGTGAAGTAGAAGACGTCATGGTGGTTGAACCCTCTGTGGTCCAACCATCTGTCCCAACAGTGGCCGAGGACCAAACAGCGACACCAGAAGTGGCCCGCCCAAGTCCATTCAAAGATGCTACAGGTCCTGCCAGGCCTCCAGTTGAGCAGCATAAGTACCATTATATCAAACCATACATTATTTTCTTAGCATAGTCTCTAGTTTCTCCCACCCCACATGTATCCAATCAACCACTCATTCACTCATTTCAACACATCGTTCATCAGTTAACCGTTCTGCATAAGAGCCAAAGGGGAGGAGGAGGAGGAGGTGAAAAGCACTCCATGAGATGTAGGAATGCACAGCATTAACTGCTAAAAAAATCCACTAGGTACACCAACCCCATGCTGTTGTACACTCGGTACACACAACTGTCCCCCAACTCCATCCCCATGTTGCAGTAAGCAGTCACATTTAAAACAATGGGCATGCAGAGAACATAGCTAGACACTTCAATAAAGTAAAGGCTCACCCCTAAGTAGCGAAAGAGAGGTTGCAAGAGCCAAACACGTCTTACACGATTCTGTTGCCACACTTCACACCACCTGCAAACATGATACACCCTGCTCAGAAATAACAGACTACAGTTACCCAGGCAGAATATCCCTCTCCCAACACACTGTGCACACACACAACAAAAGGCCTTCTCTATAGGCACAGACTTCAGCATATCATAGTTAGAAAAACAGTACATATTTCTCTGATAAACAGATAACGTCAGAAGGCAAATTTCTCATTGTTAACCAGTGATATAAATTTTAAGAAATGAATAATATTTCTAATTTAAGCTTGTGACTACTATGAGATGAACAGGTTCACCTCTCTTTTTTCTATAACAGTGTAGTGGTTTTTTTTTCACAACCCAGTCAAAGTTTTAAATACATTGTAAATGTGGCACCCATATTTATGATAGTAAAACAAATAATGGTTGCAGGGGTACAGACAGAGCACAGTTCTGGTTGTAGGAAGACTGTTTCGCTCATTCCATGATGTGGTTCAGCATTAGCATAACCATGTATCATGCTGGAATATTTCGGTCACATAGAAGATACTGTATGATCGTCCATACACAATAGGTATATTTCCCACTCAAGAGGTTTCCATGTTAACCAGACACCTCAAAAATGCAACTCAGCAGGTCTTAATATCATAGAAACCTCAAGAGTTTGAAAATAGGCCTAGCATGTATCAGCAATCATACACTATATTTAATAGTGTATGGTAAGTTTTTATGGTGAAGTATATTTTTTGTTTAAAATTTTTTTTTGCCAAGGGTTGCCTCACAGATCATGTCTGTGTCATGACCGTTCCCCAAGAATCAGAGGGCTCTAGCTCGTGTTCAAAGTTGTTATACTGCACCAACTACATATTACTGCCAATAAAAACTTCTAAACGTAGCTAGTGCAGCATAACAAGATTTTACAAGGGATATATTTCCATCCTTAACAACGCTGAACCATACACTATATGACTATTTGTCACCAATTACAGTTTGCTTTTTAGAGCTACTTCATAAATGCACAAGACAAACTACTAAGATAGCATGATATAGTAGGAAAACATAGTTATATTAACAAATCAGTATTACTTTATTCATTGTAAGAGACTGTCAGATTTCAACAGAGATTTGTTCTGCCTACAACAACTGTCTCACAAGTAGTAAATATCAATAAACAAAGATCTCAAGGAAGACTTGATAACAAAACATAAGGATACCATCAAAACATAGCATATATTCTTAAATACATATAACAGTATCATCAACTACACTACTGCATAACAAGCATGTCAGTTGTCGGTGGCTGGGGTTGTCTGTGTAGGGCAGAGAGGAGGGCATGTCGAAGCTACAGTATAAAGAACAGATAATAAGCACAGAGGGTTTCAAAAGCAGAGGTTGCAATAGGGGAGAGGAGGGGGGCTATATCACAGATTTGTTTTTTGTTTTTTGCAAATAATAGAGTAAGTTTGTATGGCTGAGCAAATCTCTTTCCTAAAGCCATACCATTATGTATTTTTCAAAGTGGTACATTAACCCTTTATCTTTTATTTCAACAGATCACTGTGCTGTGTGTCCAACAACCTTGACTGTTCTAGAAGGGAAGTATATAGTCAAATGATTCTGTATTGATAAAGAAAGCTAAAATGTCATCCAGGGTGCACAGTATCAGGCTATGCTGGATCATGTAGCAGTGTAATGACAGCTATCAGCACAGGTACACGCGTCGCACTCATCTGGAAGGTCCTGCATAGTCAATGGCGTCAACCCTCTGACTGTATTATTGCCCTCACACAATCAGTTTGGCACACTTTGATGAAATCTTTTTAGAATCTGTACAGTAAGAAGGCTGCTCACATAGCTCGTGCTGTAGTTACAGACCTTTAGATGGTAAGAAAGAGGAGTACACAGTAATAAGATGCTAAGAAGGTGATGTGACAAAGGGACAGATGAACTTCACAAGATACACCATCCTTTCAAGGGCTACAAGGGAGTGTGAAGATAACACATATTTTGCTTTCCTTTTTTTTCTAATATAGTAATATTCTATTTATTAGTTGTATATTATAACAAAGGACACATTTTATTTTATGTAAAATCTTAAATGTCTATTTTATTTTCAAAAACAAAGAATTATTTTTCTAAAGATAAAAAATGTCCCCCATCTCTTCTTTCTAAATGTTAACAAATTAAGCAAAATAGATACAATCAAAGGGAGAAAGTGGCAGGGGTGTGTGTGGGGGGGGGGGAGAAGCAGGTATGGTGGGAGATGGGCACATGGTGTGTCTGTGGAGGAACATGGGGTTGCAGAAAGTGTGGGGTGATGGTGTGGGAAGGAGAGGGATGCAGCGGTTTCTGTGGGGGATATCAGGAGAGTGTGGAGGAGGGAAGGTGGGAGATTGGGGAGAGTGGGGGGTGGGGCTGAACCGGGGAGTGGGGGCCTAAAACAGGGCAGGAATATCACCTATCACTGGTACAACCATAATATCCCATTGGCATACTTCAGGCCCCACATTCACACTTATACACCTATAGGACTAACTAGTACATGTTGGTGGGAGCAATAGGCCCTCAGACCTGCACCCACTAACCTATCTATTCCTGCATAACAGTATATGTATGTGGGAGCACGGATGCCGAGGGTATATCTTCTGTGAAATTATTACAGGTGGTGCTTTACAGGTTTTTCAGTTTTATGTATCATTAGGATAAGCTTCCAGGGCTACTGCATTTGTTGCTAGCTGATTGTTTCTGCTCTTACCTCCTTGTTTCTTTCATCTGTGGTTCTTCTTTTTCGGCAGAGTGAAGGGCCCAGCCATCAAACCCCATCCCCAACCACCCCACGCTACACTCCTTTTATAGGGTAGCACAGTCGTGACATTTCCTGTAGCAAAGAAGGAAGGGGCGGATCAGAGGGGTATCCACACAGTGACCTCATTTGCAGGGCACAAGTAATTTAACTTGTTATAACAAGTTATACAAAAACAAACAAGCAAAACACAAAATCAAACTTTTGCTTTCATTTTCCTCTTTCTAATTACTCTGACCAGGTTATAAACCCAGCAACTTATTTAGAATGGATATTATTAACTGCAGGTACTGCGGGACACTTTTCAAAAGGGCAGTTATACAGGATTTAGGACACTGTCCTACATGCTGGGCCATTGGAACTCTAAGGGCTCAGCTCCAGGCAGCACGGGCACAGATTGCACACCTCAAATGACATATTCAGGAGGAAATATATTATAAGAACTGCCCGACATTTTCCCAACATCCAACAGAAGCACCTCGACCGCAGAGGGTGGTTGGTCCGGGAAGTTGGCAGGTGGTTAAGAGGGGCAAATCAGGTGCCCCATCACTCGGTGTTCTCCAACATATCACCTCCACAAACCATATAAAAACTACAAATGGGTATCTGCCTCTATCTCTGAAATCAAACAAAGGGGCAGAGGACACTGCAGAGCAAGACATTGCAGCACAGGAGCTAGCACAACAAAACTCACCCAAATCAGGAACCAAAACAAAAAAAGCAAAAAGGAAATCCAAAACACTTCTGATCATAGGAGACTCCATGATTCGAATAGTTGATACCCATAGGTACCGGAAGATAGTAAAAACTGAGGGGGCGGAGGCTCAGAGGGGCACTTGTGAGAGTAAAAAGGGCACTTTTTCGACACTAGTTTTTCACAAAAATACAATAAATCATGTACACACATCATAACGTTAAGAATGCAGTGCCATATAGGAATATTTATGCAACTACAGACATACGAATGTGCCAGCAAAATAGACCACCCAGTCTAAGTCTGCTCAAGTGTGCAGCTATATTAAGAAAGGAGCTGTCGACCCATTCCCTCCAATAGCTCCACATGACGTTTGAACCACACATTCCTTAATCTGTTACAGTTTGTTGTCCAGGTGAAACAGAGAGATGCCATAGTAATGTGCATCACCAGTCCCAAGCATGCAGTCTTCACACTAATGAGTTAGGAGTTTTTGGTTCCACTAACTTCAGGATAGAAGTTAGCAGTTAAGCCCAACCACCAGCGACAACATAAACTCCTGAGGCTGGGAAAATAATGACACAGAGCCATTAAATTCACACAGCTTATTTATTAATGAATCACAGTGTACAATGTAAAGTGTATTTATTAATGAATCATCGTATACAATGACAGTAAATATTATTGTACAACAATATGGGTATAAAACAGATTTTTACAGCAAAGTCTGGATGGATGGAGGAATAGGACACATTTGGAAATTGGCCACTGTTCCCCAAGAATTCAATAGAGGAAAGTCATCTGCTCATTCATTCCTGTACTGTTGCTACTGCATACCACAGACTCACCCAATCAACCAATTTACCATTACATCTATACTTCTGCCATGAATTAATCCTCTGGATGCTCTGGTCACCATTTCAGGCTGGTATGCCTGTACAAGCCTTCACCAGGCCCTGGTGGCCACCACATCATCCCATGAATGCTCTGGTCACCACTTCAGGCTGGTATGCCTGTACAAGCCTTCACCAGGGCCTGGTGGCCACCAAATCATCCCATGAATGCTCTGGTCACCACTTCAGGCTGGTATGCCTGTACAAGCCTTCACCAGGCCCTGGTGGCCACCAAATCATCCCATGAATGCTCTGGTCACCACTTCAGGCTGGTATGCCTGTATAAGCCTTCACCAGGCCCTGGTGGCCACCAAATCATCCCATGAATGCTCTGGTCACCACTTCAGGCTGGTATGCCTGTACAAGCCTTCACCAGGCCCTGGTGGCCACCAAATCATCCCATGAATGCTCTGGTCACCACTTCAGGGTGGTATGCCTGTACAAGCCTTCACCAGGCCCTGGTGGCCACCAAATCATCCCATGAATGCTCTGGTCACCACTTCAGGCTGGTATGCCTGTACAAGCCTTCACCAGGCCTGGTGGCCACCAAATCATCCCATGAATGCTCTGGTCACCACTTCAGGCTGGTATGCCTGTACAAGCCTTCACCAGGCCCTGGTGGCCACCAAATCATCCCATGAATGCTCTGGTCACCACTTCAGGCTGGTATGCCTGTACAAGCCTTCACCAGGCCCTCGTGGCCACCAAATCATCCCATGAATGCTCTGGTCACCACTTCAGGCTGGTATGCCTATACAAGCCTTCACCAGGCCCTGGTGGCCACCAAATCATCCCATGAATGCTCTGGTCACCACTTCAGGCTGGTATGTCTGTACAAGTCTTCACCAGGCCCTGGTGGCCACCAAATCAACCAACCAATTTACCATCACATCTATACTTCTGCCATGAATTAAGTGAGCAGTTAAGCCCAACCACCAGCGACAAGGTAAACTCCTGAGGTTTGGGAAATAATGACACAGAGCCATTAAGTTTACACAGCTTATTTAATGAATCACAGTGTACAATGTAAAGTGTATTTATTAATGAATCATAGTATATAATGACAGTAAATATTATTGTACAACAATATGGGTATAAAACAGATTTTTACTGCAAAGTCTGGATGGATGGAGGAGTAGGATACATTTGGAAATTGGCCACTGTTCCCTAAGAATTCAATAGAGGAAAGCCATCTGCTCATTCATTCCTGTACTGTTGCTACTGCATACCACAGACTCACCCAACCAACCAATTTACCATCACATCTGTACTTCGGCCATGAATTAATCCTCTGGATGCTCTGGTCACCACTTCAGGCTGGTATGCCTGTACAAGGCTTCATCAGGCCTTGGTGGCCACCAAATCATCCCATGAATGCTCTGGTCACCACTTCAGGCTGGTATGACTGTACAAGCCTTCACCAGGCCCTGGTGGCCACCAAATCAACCAACCAATTTACCATCACATCTATACTTCTGCCATGAATTAAGTTAGCAGTTAAGCCCAACCACCAGTGACAAGGTAAACTCCTGAGGCTTGGGAAATAATGACAGAGCCATTAAGTTTACACAGCTTATTTATTAGTGAATCACAGTGTACAATGTAAAGTGTACAGTGTATATTAATGAATCATAGTATACAATGACAGTAAACAATATTATTGTACAACAATATGGGTATAAAACAGATTTTTACAGCAAAGTCTGGATGGATGGAGGAGTAGGATACATTTGGAAATTGGCCACTGTTCCCTAAGAATTCAATAGAGGAAAGCCATCTGCTCATTCATTCCTGTACTGTTGCTACTGCATACCACAGACTCACCCAACCAACCAATTTACCATCACATCTATACTTCTGCCATGAATTAATCCTCTGGATGCTCTGGTCACCACTTCAGGCTGGTATGCCTGTACAAGCCTCCACCAGGCCCTGGTGGCCACCAAATCATCCCATGAATGCTCTGGTCACCACTTCAGGCTGGTATGCCTGTACAAGCCTCCACCAGGCCCTGGTGGCCACCAAATCATCCCATGAATGCTCTGGTCACCACTTCAGGCTGGTATGCCTGTACAAGCCTTCACCAGGCCCTGGTGGCCACCACATCAACCAAACAACAAATTTACCACCATGTGAATTGTTCCCTAAAGTACAGAATTTCCATATCAGATATTTCCGAAAAAGTTACGTCGTCTTTCATTTCGTTGCACAAACTCCCAAACAATCTGTGTCCGATCCAACTTGTCTGTTCTCTCTTTGTGAATGTTCAACAGCATCAGGTGATTTTACCTCTTCTCTGTCATGGTGCTTCTTAAGTAAGACTGTATCCTCCGCTGTGTTGAAAAGGATCTCTCCCCAGTTGCTGTACTCATTGGGACAAGGAGGTAAATTTGAATGAACTTCACTACTTCTGAATACAGTATCTGCTGCTGGCATTCTTTTCCCACTAAGGCATCAATAATGGTGTTGATTGAAGTTACTGCCCTCACCTCTGGCAAAACCTGCTGCACAAGTCCTGGGAGCAAGTTCAGTTGTGCATTCAGAATGTCAATGTCCAAGTCCTTATCTCCATACAACTGTGTGATCTGAGGAGGAACTGAAAATGCCTTTGCATTGGCTGCTTGAAGCAACAAATTCTCCATGGATGACAGCAAAGTGTAGGTTTCTTGATCAAAACTTCAGTCTAGTTCAACAAGACAAGCATCAATGGCTTCATAGTACATCTGTCGATACCAGTCCTTAGCAGATTCGGGATGGTGATGCGGTGCACTACCATGTTGCAGCCTTGCTGGCACATAGCGCTGTCTGGGAAGTTTTGGCTCCTTCACATTTTTCAGTAGTTGTGCTTTCTCTTTGATGCCTTCATAGACCTGGTCAAAGTCATTGCGCTGGCTTTGTAAATTCTTCTTCAGGGAGTTTACACTCATCATTGTACTTTCTGCTGTCAGTGTTTTTGTTTGCAAGATTGAAGCCACTTGTTCTGATACGCTGAATATATTGTATGATACAACCAGTCCAAAATAGGTCAGAAACTTTTTCATCACTGACAACAGGCCTTTGACCTTAGTTCGTACATCCATAGATTTGTCTCGTTTCAGCTTCTCTAAGGTTTCATAGAGTGCTCCATAGTTTTTGAGAACCGACTTGATGCTCTTTGTTCTTGCTGTCCATCTTGTTGGACAAAGTAAGTGCAGGCCTTCTATCATCATGTAAGGGTCCTCACTGTCATTCACTGCAATATTTTCATAAAGAGCCAGCCTCTGTGGTGATCCCTGAATCAACACACTTAAATTTGGACAAAGCTGAGGGCATCTTCAATGGCATCACTTGTTTTCATACAGTTTTGCAACACCAGGTCCAAGGAATGATTTGCACAATGGACATTCAATGCTAGTGGATTTTCTCTTAATTCTTGTTGCAGTTCCAGAAATGCATCCACTCATATTTGCTGCTCCATCATACGCCTGTCCCCTCATGTTGTTGATTGGTAAATTACATCTTATTAAAACATCCTTAATGGAACTGGTGATGGATTCTGTATCAGTCTTTGCCATTTCATACATCCCAATAAAATCTTCATGTATAACAAAATAGGGCAGGGAAACCCATCGTATACATATTGTCACCTGTTCATGTAGGCTAATATCCCGAGATTCATCTGCCATGATTGCATACAGCTTTGATTCATTGTGTATCTCTTCCAGAAGGTTTCTCAGCAGCTGATGTGCCATGAGTTCCATGACTTCATTCACAATATCTGAACTCTGATATTTCCCTTCCTAGATCTATCTCAGTAGTTCTGGTATGTCAACTGCCGTACTCAGCATTTCCCGCCTCAGGTTGCTTTCTTCTTCTTCTTTTCCATGAATTGCTAGTCCTTGCCAAACTAGAAACTGTATTGCATTTACCTGTTTCAGGAACAGGTCTCTGTTTCTCACCTGTTCCTGTGCAAGATGCTGGCTGAGCTGAGCACCAACATTCATCCTTGTGTTGTTGAATGCAGTATACTTCTCAACAGCTTCATGGTGGAATAATGATGTCTGATGTTTCTTAAATTTGTCAATTGCTTTCTTCCAATCACTAAATCCTGATAAAATGAAGGTAGTTTCACCACAACGACTGCCTGTGATTAGTTTTCTTTCCACTGCTGCCCAACAGTAGTAGCAGAACACACGTTCTTTCGAAACACAGTAGGTTAGCCAGTTGAAAGATGAAAACCACTGTCTTTGACAAGTTCTTGTTTCAGTTCTCACATTGGTTCACAGAATGACTTGTTTGATGGACATGTCTATAACACTGCTTGGTTGAAAAACACTATTAATATTGTGGCAACAAACAGAAGAGCAGGAGGGAAGAGACAAAGAGACAGCAGATTCAGATACTGTTGGTTCAACTGCAGTTACCCAGGTTTTCTCAGAACAGGAGGGGAGAGACAAAGAGACAGCAAATTCAGACACTGCTTCAACTGCAGTGACCCAGGTATTCTCAGAACAGGAGGGGAGAGACAAAGAGACAGCAGATTCAGGCATTGGGTCAACTGCTGTGAGATGGGTATTCTCAGAGACATGCATGATGTTGCCATCACTATTGCTGTTCATGGGGAACAGCTCTGCAGCTCTGTTTCCTGTATCAGATCAGGCCTTGCCATCCAGGGGCACTGGAATAGCAAGCTGCAGGAAAATCCTCATCAGGCAAGGAACATGTTCGTTCTGGCACTGATGCAGCATTTGAAACAAACATGGCTGCATTTGACTCTATCGAAGTCATTAGCAGCGAAGCTGTATGCACAGTTACATTGTCACTTACAATATCGATACAGCTGACAGCTGCAGTGCTTGTGGCAGTGTCAGTGGTATTATTCTCAGCAGCGATGTCCCTTGCATGCTCTGAAGATATTGGTATCTGGGCACTCCCAAACCAGTAATTTAGTTTTCTTGGCATCTTGGCAGCAATATCAGCCAGTTGTTTCTCCATCTGTCTTTTTCATCTCTCAGACCATGGCATATTTGAATGCAATGAGACCGTGCAGGCTCTGAGAAAGAATGTTGTGTATACAGTTTAGTGAACCCATCCGATTACCATCTTCTGATAAGGCACTGCAGCATGAACATTAAGCATGCTAGCAATAAAATGTCCATGGCAAAAAACATTTTTTCATATCTTGCCCTTCCTCACCCCCCATCTTTGTCAATAGTTAATATTAATTCTCAACTACTGGGGCTACTTTAGATATTCTTGGCTAGTGATCCATGTATCAAAATGCTTGTGTACTGCACCACTAGTGTACAAGATGAGAGTCCAATAAAATTTATAATGCATGGTTTGGCTGGTACCAACAATGAAACTATTTTTTTATGCCACTGTTACTCAGCAGCCCAACTGTTACAATGGTAGGGCTTTTGTCATGTCCATGATACAGTATTGTGAAATTTGCCTCCTCCTCCCATATGTCACATATCAGCCAACCTCTCCCAGCAGCTGCAACTCAGAATTTTCAAATAGCCCCAACTTCCCCAACTCTTCCTTCTCTGAAATGCTTACTCCCCTTGCTGTTGGGTCATCAATTCCCTATCACTGCCTGGCTCTTCAACCAAGGGTGGAGACAGAGAAAGGCCAAAGTTCAATGCACGCAAGCACTATACGCTATTCACCCAACACTGAATTGTTTTTATATGAGAATCACATCAAACCTCAGTTTTTTATAAACGGTGCCCACAGGGAGAACTTTGACATAGTGGTACTGCTTTTTAACAACGCTCCCTATACCATTCAGTGGTTTCTCACACAAGTCATGCAGAGTGCCAACTTCATTTACCACCCCTGAACACACCAGTGCCATACTCCAATCCAGTCCAACATGCAAGGCAGATTCCATGCCATTGTCTGCCAGTGCCACCACAAACAAGTGCCACACTACGTAAACAACAACATGCATCATTAATCATTCTAAGCATTCTTACAGCTGCCTCCTCCTCCACACCCAGCTCACTTTACAGACACATTTGTACATCACCACCTTTTAATGCAAATAATGCTCCCTAGATTTCTGAGATGTCAGTCCTGGCAATCCAAGCAATTAGAACAATTAAACACTTACTTGCACAATCTCTTAGTAAATGCTATGCTTAAAGTTTTTAACTGGAAGATTTTAATCAACAGTTTCAGCCATGTAAATATTTGTACATATCTGTACATAAACTGGCAGTATTTATTATAAGCTGTGTCAGCCAGTGTGAACTGTTTATTGTTCGTTTTGATGGCACACCTCAAAATAGGTCTTCAGCCTAGTGTGGCTGATCTGTTAACTAAAACAAAATAAACAAATGGTGCTAGAGTGAAAATGATGCTATATTGGTCTGTCAAACCTAGTGCTCCCAGATGCCAGATCTACAGGTACGGCTGTATTTAACAGAGAAATAGACCAGTCAACAGTGGGAATAGTTATGACTGACTTGCATGTTATACAGCAAACTAAGCCAGAACTCATGTTCCACAAGAAATAGGGTTAAAAACACACTGATTGTGCAGTTTTCTGTGAAATATGCATCTAGCTTTCCCCCAGGACACACCATAAAACAAGCTGCTGTCATCTCATTTTTGTATAAATGAATACAAATGGCACCCATGCTCTGTATTTCATATTCAGCACATCATTGACCAATAAAGGATTTAAGTTGTTTACTTTGAGGTAGATCCAGAAGTAAATGGTGGTGTGATACCTTTTATTGGACCAACACAGATGTTACAAAAACAGTGTTTATGCTTTCAGACCATTACGCTTTCACTATTTTGGTGATGTCTACCTTCAAAAAGAGATTTTGCTCAAGAGACTGTCATGTTAAAATTTATAAATAAATAAATGAATAAACCATTCTTTGTCTTTAGTCTCCTTTCACTAACTTTCTTATTTTTCCCTATGTCTTCTTCACCCTGTTTTAAGCTCTCTTGGGATCGCTTACTCCTCCCTCCTTCCCACACTGTTAAGTGTTATGACAACTGCTGGACAGGGCACAATTATGTATTTATCTTTTTTTATTTTAATTCTTTGTTCACACACTATGACTGTTGCTTTCCAGTAGACTATGCCACTCTGTATAATGTATGTCACTTACATACATGATAGTGGCATTGGCATAGGCATTCAGCAGAAGGCAACTGAGGTTATTACAGCCCAGTGCCCAAGTCTGCTGCTAGCTTCTTGAAGGGTCTGCATAGCTTTTTCCCCCACTGATTTGATGTCTATTCCCCAAGTTCACAAATCCATTTACATTCATTGGAAAGCAGAAAAGTGTAAGTTTTACTGTAGTTTTTTCTCCTACTAAACAAACACATTGCACACCCTGGTACAATAAGTAATTCAGTCTGTCACTATACATGGGACAGTGGATGGGAGACTATGCACAACCAGTGTCTTGTGGCACTATGGTTCTGATACCCTGTGACCTTGAGAGTGATGCTTGAGGGTCCATGGGAGTCTGATCCATGAGGTGGCACAACACACTGGTTGTGCATAGAGTTGCAATCCACTATTCTATATAGTGTATGGGCTGCAATCCACTATTCTATATAGTGTATGGGCATCCATGCCTATTTCTGACACTGCACTTTGTTTCAGTGAACTGCTGGTTTGGGGGGCACTTGAGGGGTGGTGGTAGGCCCAAATTATTGACAGTGTGATGCTGATGTCTGACTTTTGAAACATGAAACTGTGGGAATTATAATACACACATACATTTATTTGCATATAGGTTGAAACCAACCAAGTCATTAGCAGGAAGGTGCGGTTGGTATATCTCAGAAATATTAAAACTCATTATTTCAGGGAGGGGCATTCCACCTCCTATATTATAGCACATCCATTCCACAATATAATATGGTGACTACGATTCTGTATTCATGAAAAATAAAATTCAATGTTAATTGTTTTATTCGGACCACCCCGAATAACACAACTGCACTAGACAGAGGTGTTAAAGCTACTGCCGAGCTGCCTGCCCTGAATGAATAGAATTAAAAAAAAAACTAAGAAGTCAGTGTTAAGTTCTACCAATTTACCACTTTGCAACTCGTCTCTGCTGGTCGAGGCATTTAACAACAAGCAGGTGTCAGTTTCTTTTGTTGAAGTTTTAGTGTCGGGGCGGGCGGCACAGCACTGCAGATTCAAAGGCAAGGAGCTAGGAAAGAGCAAGGGCAAGCATGTTATAATGTGCACGCAACAGTTAATTCCATTCTGCAGCAGGGGTGTAGCCATGAATTTGAGGTGTACACCAACTGGACCCCACTGCTACCCACCCACACCTGTTAAGGTGAGCTACACCTCCACAGTCAATGCCCTCTCAGACGCTAGCATCATTTTCTGTGTTGTATGCCAGCACACCACCACACCACCAACACAGAGGTACAAACATACTCCATACTAGACATGCTACCACCACCAACAGGTGTCAGACTAACAGACTGGCTTTTGGTGACAATAGTGCATTGTGATAAGCCTCTGTACCTCATCAAGGTAGCCAGTCCCACAGAGGTCTATTCACACACACACACACACACACACACACACACACGCACACACACATGCACACTCTCCACATTAGACATACACCACGTGCCAGACTAACAGATTGGCTTTTGGTGACAATATTGCATTGTGACAAGCCTCTGTACCTCATCAAGGTAGCCGGTCCCACAGAGGTCCATTCACACACACACACACACACACACACACACACACACACGCACACATATGCACACACACATGTACACTCTCCACACTAGACATACACCACGTGCCAGACTAACAGATTGGCTTTTGGTTACAATATTGCATTGTGACAAGCCTCTGTACCTCATCAAGGTAGCCAGTCCCACAGAGGTCCATTCACACACTCCACACTAGACATGCCACTGCCACCACCAGATATTTCCATTCCAACTTATTTACTCAGACTACCTCAACTGTACTACAACATTCCACTTCCAGTGGGCTCCTGCTTTAGTTCTACCCAAGATCACATCCCAGTCAGTGTCCATAGTGGGATCTGAACCTTTGATCTCCAGGTTCCAAATCTGGTGCTCTAATCATATAGATCACAATCACACTGTATGCCACAGTTGTAAGTGACTAGTTTTCCTGATCCCCAAGCATAAATACCTAATAAGTGGGGAGTGTTTTCTTCCATAGGGAACCCCAGTTATAATTCGCCATTATACACTGGGGTTCCCTCACTCCATGCATGCACCTCCCTCCACTTTCCCCTCATATAGTGCCACCAGACACTTGGCCACCACCATCACTCGACGTCAGCAGTAAGTGCATTTTAATTTAAGAAAAAAAACTTGCCACACAGCAGTTGACTTTTCCTCCTCAGTAAACAAGCAATCCTCCATTACAATAAAAAGATGAAAAAAGAAAAGCGTTCTGCAGCTGCTTATCCGCCAACCGCAGACAGGCTTCATCCTTACAATAATGCACTGCTGCCTTAGAGGAGTCCCAGACTGTCAATTGGTATATATGTAAATCTCGCATGCTTCATTTTGCCCCTACTGCTTCTTAAGACTGCCGTGTCCACAGCCACTTGCACTTTATTTTGACTGCTTTAAACAGACTGAAGTACCAGAACGCTGGCCATTTTATTTTATATAATTGCTTCCTGCTGATAGGGAATTGAAAGGTCATAAAAATATGCTTACCCATCATATAATTGTTGTTACAGCACCATATAAATTGTTTAAAAATACAGTGTGGCATCATCTTAAAAAAATATGTGTGTCTTTCTGAGACCGACATGTTTTAAAGGGTCCTCTGCTAATAATAAAAACATACCTGTTGTATATATTAAATATGTACAGTAAATACCTTTACTTCATCAAGGCCATGAAAAGCTGCATGCAGGGGTTTCATGAGAAAGGCATTGCAAGCTGTATGTCTTATCTGGATTTTACTTTTCATACATTGTAAATGACTAATCATTTTCAATAAAAAGGCAATAAAGGTTGCAACTAAAGATATTGAGGAAAAGTGTAACTCGATTTCAGCTTTGCAATGCAGGGGTGATGTTAGACTGCAGGGTGCAGTGATTTACAGCCTAATTTTCAAACTTGAAAAAGTGGAACTGAAATCTCTAGGACTTGTCAGACAAGGTGGTATTAATCGATAGCACTTAGAAGACTGCTCAATTCAGCTTTATTGAAGTTCAAAGGCACACGTTTGTGATACACACCAACATCCTTAAACGAACCATAAACCAAGCTGATATATCAACCAAATTATATCAATGTGTCAAAATCAAATAGCGATTGGGTTAAACATAATCAAAATAATCTGAAACAAAGTGTAGGATCTGCCATGGCCAAATCAAAAGTCAGCATACACACACACCACATAAACAGTTCCTGTTCAAAATAGAGTCACTAAAGACATCTTATAGAAAATAAGCTACACCGAAAATGTAACCCTATAAAAATATTAATTTATCACTGGCTTCAAGATGTGAAAATTAAATGCGAAACTGAGCTGCTTTCCATTGCAAATGTTTAATTTCAGGGTAAATCAATATTGCAGGTTATTTGATAATATATTGCTTAAAGAGTCTGTTAATTTACCAAAACCACGTTTTTTAAGGACTCCTTACATTTTATATAGACTTCTTTAAGTTCCCAGCCAAAGAGCAAAACATGTTTTTTCTCATGCTAAAACTCAGTTATCCCAACATCAAATAATTACAGTTAAGTATAAATTCCCTCAAAAATGGACACCCTTCCTTTCAAGTCCTAGGAAGGGGGGTGGGAGTCAAGTCCGTTGTTCAGGTAGTGAGTCAGTGCCACCAGTCACAGGAATTTAAAAAAGCCAGATATGCAGAGTCAATAGAGAGAGAAATGATATACACATAATTATGTTAGCAGCAGTATGTGGTTATTTGAACGCCTGACAGTGCAAGAGTCTGTCAAGATTTTTTATTGACTGCTGGTTTAGGGAGTTATGAAAAAAAAAAGCCAATGCTCTAAATGGATTTGCTCACCACATTACTGCAGGAACGGGGTATTAAAACAATACAGGTTTGCAATTGCAAGGTGTATGTTTTGACTCTGCAGTGACTAAAGCGTTAAAAATGAGCATTGGTCAGTTTCTGACAGCTTTGCAGGTTTCTCCAGGGGGCTGACCTGCACAAGCTGAAGAAATGGATAGTGAGTTTACTGGAATCGCCCCCTTTTTAGTGCCAAATTGCAAGAGAGTTGGTCCAGCATAAGATATGTAAACATTTTAATCCCTGTAAGGATTTGACTCATTTAGCCCCACACTGTTTAGGATTTTCTGTGTTGTACACACTACAGCTGTTGAAAAAATTGCATAGATGAGATAACTCCTCAAATCAGAGCCATCAATGCCCATCATGACATACTACCCTCAGGTGATGAAGGAAAATAAACGTGAATGAGACTTACTAGTAGTAGTGGCTGGTGTGGTGACAAAGTTGACTCAAAGTTCTCTGTTGCACTGCTGCCATCGATTCTCCTTCCCAGCACAGACTCAGTCATGTCACGATGACCAGTAGCTTCCTCCTGTCCTCTTCAGGCTCCTCTCCTCTCTGACTACTGACTAGCTCCCTCTTCTTCACTTCAGGGATTCCAGAGAAGTTCAGGGCCAGGCTCCTCTCTCTCCGACTAGCTTCTTCCTCCTCTTCAGGCTCCTGCCGGCTGCTGCTCCTCTCCGAGACTTGATCCAACTATGCCAGGTTACCGGTCGGTCCGAGCATCACCCCACGGGTCCACGGTCACACTCGCGCCAACTTGCTGCTGCAGCTGCAAAAATAAAGAGGTGCTATGCACTAGTAGTCACTCGCTCTTGCTGGCAGTTGCTGCCCCTGGTTCAATTCCAGTCATCTCGACTCTTAGTCCACCGCACCATCCATGTCTTGTGACTCGCGTCTCCAGAGGAAGTTGGGAACAGGAATGGAAAACTGCAGGAAATCTGTGGGCATTCAAAGAGCCCGTGCAACCCGCCCCTAAGTGTAGTCACACCTTCATTTCTTAAAGCGGACCAGATTGAGAGATACATTTGCCGTTTCAATCAGGTCCGCTGGCTGGGACACGTCATATGTTTAGACCCCACCTCCCACCTTTAAAATAAAAATGAAAATGCTTCCTGGATAGTGGCTAGGGAAGGGAATAAACGCGCGAAAACTGAACAAAAAATCCTACACGCCAGTCGGCTCCCGCTACCCTTCCACTGAAATATAATAGGGGCAATTTCCATTGCACAAAAAAGTGGTGGTGCAGCCGCCCCTCCTGCCTCCCTCATTTCTGGCACCTATGTTGATACCTATCTCCAGCCAGGGGTAATGGTCAAATGTTTCTCAGGTACAACAGCGTGGAGAGACACTGACCGCATTGCTAAAATTGTACAGAAAGCAGGAGAAAACATTGACGTCCTGGTGCACATAGGGAATAATGATCTTGCCAGCCAGTCAGTTGTCAAGACCAAGGCACACCTGATCAGGCTGGGTGACAAACTATCATCCATTTCATCCGGCATCTCCTTCTCTGAGATCCTGCCAGTCTGGGAGAGGGGGGCAGATGGATGGAAGGTCAAAGAAGGGGAGATGGGGAGCTAAACGTGTGGCTCAAGGGCTGGTGCCAGGAAAAAGGACACAAATTTGTAGGTAACTGGCAACAGTTTTGGGAGCAAACGTTCTTTAAATTCGATGGACTGCATCTAACTAAGGAGGGAGTCAGTGCATTGGGGCAGAAGTTTGACCTCTTTGCAGAATATTTAAACTAGCAAATGGGGAGAGGGGTGCAGCACCCTATACATTGAATGGGAAGAACACCCCTCCCCCCTCAGCTAGTGATCAAACACGAGTTCAGCATGTTTGTAGTTCATCTACATCACCAGGTAAGGAAAAAGGTCTGGCTCCCCATATGACACACACGGGAAATGCCAGACCTCGCCCAACAACTAACACACCAAAATCTGCCCAATGGAAAATCATGTACACAAATGCTTGCTGTCTGGGAAACAAGATCCCAGACCTGCAGGCAATAATGACAGAGGCTAAACTGGCTGGACATAGTAGCCGTTAACGAGACATGGTTCACCAGTAACCACACTTGGGAGACTTCAGTACCCGGCTATGTACTGTTCAGAAGAGACCGAGGTGCAAAAAGGGTGGGTGGGTGGAGTGGCCCTTTATGTCAATGAAAATATCAAAGCTACAGAAATTCAGAATACACATAAGGAGCCAGAAGAACTGTGAGTCACCCTGGAAACAGGAAATGGGATAGCCATATGAACTGGCATTGTCTACAGGCCTCCAGACCAGGGGGAGGACATAGACACATTGCTGTTAGAAGATATACAAAACATGACAGCTAAGGGGGAGGTTCTGATAATGGGAGACTTCAACATGCCAGATGCAGATTGGTCAATACCAGCAGGAATATCTGCCAGAACTAGACACATAGTGGATTCCCTGCAGGGGGAGGGCCTCAAACAACTTGTACAACAACCCACAAGAAACAGGGCTATCCTAGCTCTAGTACTGACCAACAGGGAAAGGTCTCCAGGTAAAAGGTCACCTGGGGGCCAGTGACCATCACATGGTATGGTTCAATTTGACCACTAGAACTAACCCTCTAGAATTGCCATAAGGCAATTCTAGGGGGTTGGGGTAGAAAGAAGTAGGCTGCTGGTTAACTAAGATCTGCAGCTTATCCATTAGGTAGGGAAATGGGAAGACTAAAAGGGCCAAGTGGTTCTTATCTGCCGTCAAATTCTATGTTTCTATGTTTCTAATAATCCCATTCCAAGGCAAAAATATGGGACTTCGGAGGAGCTGACTTTGATAAGATGGCCAACAGAGTTAAGCTAGCCCTGGCAAGAAGAAATATAGGTGAGGGGGTACAGGCAAAGTGGGCACGCATTAAGGATGCAATACTTAAAGCAACATCCCAGTGTGTCAGAGAGAAAAAGAAGTGCAAAAGAAGAAGGAAACTACTTTGGTTCTTAAAAACAGTAGCAAAAAGGTCAGAGCCAAAAAGCTGGCCTTCAGGAAACATAAGGGAACGCAGTGGGACGAAGATAGGGATGCATACCAAACTTCCCTAAGGGAAGCAGGGAAGGCAGTAAGGCAGGCAAAGGCTCAAGCCATGGTAACACTAGCATGAACAGTAAAAGAAGGTGACAAGACTTTCTATAGATACATTAGCGACAGGAGAAAGTCAAGAGGGGGTATTGCTAAGATCAAAGGGGATAAGGAGGTGTGTAAGGAGGAGGAGGACCATGTAAAAGCATCTATCCTAAATAGATACTTCTGCTCAGTATTTACAGAGGAGAAGGTAGGGCAGGGCCCACAGCTCAGCATCATGGACACACGGGGGAAGAAGGTGTGCACGAGTCCCTTCACAAAAGAAAGGGTCCTACAAGAGCTCGATAAGCTCAGGGTGGACAAAGCAATGGGACCTGATGATATACATCCCAGGGTACTAAAGGAGCTAAGGGTGGAACTAGCAGAGCCATTATCAGAACTGTTTAGTGAGTATCTGAGCACAGGAGAGGTCCCAGAAGACTGGAGAAGGGTTCATGTGATCCCGCCTACAAGAGTGGTAGCAGGGAGGAGGCAGAGAACTACAGACCAGTCAGTCTTACCTCAGTAGTGGGCAAGATTATGGAGGCACTCTTAAGGAAAGGATAGTGAACACCTGGAATCCATAGGAGCACAGAATCCAAGACAGCATGGGTTTACAACAGAAAGGTCCTGTCAAACTAATCTCATAGATTTCTTTGACTGGGTAACCAGAGTGGTGGACCAAGGGGGAGCAGTCGATGTCACCTACCCTGACTTCAGCAAAGCTTTCGATACTGTTCCACATAGAAGATTGATTAATAAGCTGGGTAGGCTCGGGGTGGGTCAGAAGTTGATCAACTGGGTGGCAAACTGGTTGGCTGGCAGAAAACAGAGAGTGGTGGTAAATAGTATGCAGTCAGAAGAGATGCAAGTCACAAGTGGGGTACCTCAGGGATCAGTCCTGGGGCCAGTCCTCTTCAATATCTTCATCAGTGATATTGCAGATGGACTGGAGGGTAATGTTTGTCTGTTTGTAGATGACACCAAGATCTGCAGTAGATTAGATGATCCAGATGGAGTGGACAGAATGAGACCAGATCTGGATAAACTGGCAAAATGGTCAGAAGAGTGGCAACTGGGGTTTAACGCAAAGAAGTGCAAGATCATGCACATAGGGAAGAGAAATCCTGTAGCCACCTATAGGTTGGGAGGGGAGTTGCTGGGAGTCACAAGGGAAGAAAGAGACTTGGGCATCATCATCACAGATGACCTGAAATCATCCAAGCAGACCACTAAAGTAGTAGATAAGGCTAGGGGGATGTTGGGGTGTATTAGTAGGGGTAGTACAAGTCATAAGATGGAGGTAATAATCCCTCTTTACAAGACACTGGTTAGGCCCCATCTGGAGTAATGCATGCAGTACTGGAGGCCACACCTTCACAAGGACATTAACCAAATTGAGGCAGTCCAGAGAAAGGCAACCAAAATGGTGCAGGGACTACATCAGAAAACATATGAGGACTGATTAATAGAGCTCAATATGTATACCCTAGAGCAAAGGAGGGAGAGAGGTGATATGATTGAAACATTCAAACACCTTAAGGGCATTAACAAGGTGAAAGAGTCTAACATGTTTCAATATAATAAAAATAGCAGGACAAGAGGACACAGCATGAGATTAGAGGGAAGCTGATTAAGGGGTAATGTGAGGAAGTTCTTTTTCACAGAAAGGGTGGTGGGTGCATGGAATGGCCTACCTCAGGAAGTGTTGGATATGAATACAGTGCAGGGCTTCAAACAGGCATGGGATAGGCATAAGGGAGCAATACAGATGAGTTTGAATAGATAGGCCATTGACAGAGCAAAGGCCGATGGCACATTCATAAGGTAGAAAAAGAAATGGGCAAACTGGATGGGCTTTGCGGTCCTTATCTGTCATCAGCTTCTATGTTTCTATGAAAACCATAAGTCTGACCAAAACAAAACTTGGCAAATCAAGAGATCTACCATACGAGACAGAGCATTCCAAAGTTCGTGCAAATCCGTTGAACGGTTGTAAAGTTATTAAGGTGCAAACTTTGCTTACTCAACTCTAACTATACTGGTGCAACTGCACCAGTATAATAAACTTTATGTTTATTGAATTAACAAAGGACATTCATTTAGTCATCTGGATGAAGTACATAAGGAGAAACCATACTGTACCTAAGGAGGGTGCCACCCCTCTTAATACATGCATTTAATTAAATGTGCAACATCAGTAAAATACATTTTTGGAGGGAGAGCCTGAAGGTAGACATAGTACTAATAAACAAATTTGCCTCAACAGATGCTGCTTAATTGGAGTCCATGAGTGGCATGAAATACATATGAACATATCAAGTCCGTGAGGTTAAACCTATCTCAGTTTCCTTAAAAAAAAAAGGAAATGAGTAAAGTATGCCTTGTGCAAACCTAAGTACCCTAAGGGTAACATCCATTAGAAAAAATAGGGCTCTGCATCAATATTCTTCCATAGGTGAACTAGCAAATAATGTGTTAAAAATATAAAATAGGTAGACTTACCAGAAGAATTCAGAGCAGTATAAAAACCCATTGCCCAAATCCCCACACATTTGCAGCTAGCTCAAAATAAAACTTATAACTTGCTGAAATAACGTTACTGCCTTCAACGATGAACAAGTTGAAATGGGAGACAATTAAGCTACCCAGAATAACAACAGTGAAAGAGGCATCAAACGAGAAAGAAAGTTAATTCAGAGGAAGTGCAGTCTATACTGTAAGTGAAGGGTAGTAAAATCGTAGCCCACGGCCCCACATTCCAGCTCAGGTGTCTTCATTGTTGTCTTCATCAAGTTGTGTGGTCTCCTCAGTCTGACATGGCTGCGAAACATGGCGTTGAGCCCATTTCAGGGCTTCTGTGGGATCGGAGAAGATAAACACCTTCCCGTGGTGTAGAATCCTGAGATGGGTGGGATTGTCGCTGTGGAGCCCGAGCAAATTTTTTTTTTTTTTTTTTTATTTTAGTCTTTGGTAACCAGATAAGGCCCATTAGGCACAAGTGCCTGTTTTCAGGGGTGACCTGGGAGCACTGGGCGGTTAAGTGACTTGCTCAGAGTCACACAGTATGCAAGTGGAGGTTGTGAGAATCAAACTCAGGTCTGGTCTGCTGGATGTATCAAGCTCATTCACACCTCATTCCTCTAACCTCTAGGCTATACTGCCAGCCCAAAATGGAAGCCTGAAGCTACCGCTCTGTATTACAGATATTAAACAGCAATTTTAAGCTTGCTTTATCGGGAGTATTGGCAGGCACAACAGTACTTTTTAACTATAGGAAGACTTGCTGATTTAGTATGGGAAATCCTAAAAAAGACAGAGCTCAATAGGGGGCTGCAAAAGGTAAAAATGTTCCTGGACCCACAACCACGAGGTCAGCTCAGGGCTGGGTTACTTCTGAGCCTGATGGTAATGGTGAAGAAACACTGCAAAGTCTAGGATTTAAAATAACCTTTCTCATCTCCACTGTGACTGATTTGGCAGAGAAATTTGACTCTTTAACAAGAGTGTCAACTTTGGAAACTGATGTACTTTTCATTAAAACAGAATCCAAGGCTGCTATGGGGGCTACTGCTAATCTGCTCAATGAAAACATGCATCTTTGGACTCATCTTGAGACTCTGAAAAATCAAGAACGGGAAGCCCATTTATGAGTTGTGGGCATGCCAGAGCACTGCAGAGATCATTTGGGGCTGTTCATGTATGAAAGGCTGGCGCAACCACTGGGGCAGCCTTTTAAAGATTGCCACATAGTTAGCCATAAGGCATACTGAGTGGCTTGGAGGGGCGTCTGGCCATTTCTGATGCTCCTTGGGCCATTATTCTAATTTTGGATGGCATCGGGACCAGAGATTTTGTTCTGGCACTGGCCCAACAAAAGCAGACTTTGCTGCAGGATGGCCAACAAGAGCGCCTTTACCTGGATTTGAGGTACGCGACTAGACAGAAGTAAAAACGGTTTCATGGAGTAAGGGCTATTCTGTGTGAAGGGAAGGTCTCGCACAACATGCTTTTCCCCACCCATCTCAGGATAAGGTCCCAATATACCTATTAAACACAAACAGATGGGAAGTTACTGTCCTTAGCCTCCTTACCTCCCCCAAGCTAAGCAAATAGGGCACTTACTGTAATGTGTGCCACTGCCTGATGTATCAGCACTTTCCTGGTGGATAGGTGTAACAATATCCTGTCTGTGAAATCCAACATGTTACTGGAGTAAGAGAACTAAAGAACCTCAGCAAAAATCAATGTATTCCACTCCTAACAGAGACCCGCCTCAGCAGTCATGCTGGGCGAGCTAGAAGGAGAGTGCACAGGCACGCATTAACTGGGTGACATTACACCAATGCGCTTGACATCACCACATAGACATGAGCAATCCTGAGCCACAAGGGGTATGAGTGCAGTCAAAGAAATATGCCTAATACATGGAAAAGGCACAAATGGCTTCTGGCAGATTGCCAGCAATGGAGAACTGACCACGCAATTCTAAACAGCGCAGCAATGTGTTGAGAAGCATGGAGGTGAACCGGAATGTTACGGAGCACTCTGCAGAGTTCGATATGCTGCCAGAAATGAAAATAAAAACACTAAACACACACAGCCCAGAAAAAGTGACCCCAACTGGTGGCAAACCAACCAAATTAGACCCAGAAATGGGTCTAACACTTAAAAGTGTTAAGGCAGCCCAAAACAGCAAGACCAAGAACCCCCATTGCTCAGACTAAACAAAGAACTGCTACTAAAAAAACTGACTCCAGTTAAGGGTAAAGGGAAGGAAGGGCCAATGTCAGGAGAATGCTGTGGAAAGAAAAAGGGAGAGACAGGTAAGAAAAGGTCCCAAGGCTACCTAACTGTACCCCCATCAGACATGTAGACCTGGAGACCTGTAGAACACCCTAAACTATTGCAGTGGTACTTGGACTCCAATCCATGCACAATAAGCACTAGAAAATGGGATAAGATAGGCAGGTTAGTCAATAAAAAAAATGCAGCCCCAACCTGATCTATAGTTGCTCAGTCCTATCAAATAAAAATAATAAAATAAATGTAGATAAACACTTCAGAGAAAACTCTTCTATGCTGCCTACCTCTGGATTGGAATGGCAAAGACCATAGAATCTATGTTCTTGGAATGTTCATGTGCCTAGGGTACTGTGTTGATTGACAGCTTTGGGCTGTGCATCTACCCCAGTAGAGGTGTTTACCCATATGTATTAAATCCCCATTGACAACATTGGAGCTAACAGAAAAGGAAATTCTGGCAAGAATGAAGAAATTTCATCTATTGTTTTCCTCAGTTCCCAGTCCAGTGTTGAAGAGTGAATATTTGTCTCTGGTTCAGAGAGAACTGGCCCTCTGCTAGGTAAGTGTAGAGTAAGGGGGGTGTGGGGTGGTGGGTGCTGAGTGAGAGGGTTGGCGAGGGGGGGTGCAGATGGTAGGTGATGACAAGTGACCATTTTATTTCAGGGATTTGAAACAACAACAGAAAAGATGCCATGGGATGGTTTTCTTTATGTTACCTAATGTACCTCTGACACTAGGGACTGGGCCCCTCAGTGTCAGCAAGATACTTGGAGGCACCAGGGATTGGGTACCCTAGTGTTCCGGACTGCTGGTAGGGTTGTGGAGGTTGGAGTATGCTGATATAGGGGATTGCGCAAATTAACATGGCAGAGGTTGAAAATAAAACAAAAGGAAGGAGAGGAATTGGCCCTGGGGTGGGCACCGCAGTGTTGGTATACATAACAAAAATAAAGGCACTTAGCGGGCAGCAAGGACTGGGCACCCTGGTGTTGGCAGATTAACATGGCAGGGAGTTGGGGGTTGAAAATAAAAAAAGTGGGGGAGATGAACAAGCACCACAGGTGGGCACCCCAATGTTGGTATACAAAAAAAAGGCACTTAGCTTGCACTGAGGATTGGGCACCATGGTGTGCTGGTCAAGTCTACGAGGCCACTCAAGCGGCATATGGCAGCGCATTGCTAATTAACAACAAAGTCACACATATGGCACGAACAGTGGGGGGAAGGGCTACACACAGACACGTAGCCCCATCCCTGCTGAACAAAAACAGCAAGATGACATACACAGACAGGGAACTGGCCCTGCCACCTGCTAAACATGAGCATTTTTGTAATGCAACTACATGACTTCATGTGGTCGTAAAAAATTAGATATTCTTAGAATGCTGATATTTTAAACTGCACATGCTCAAAAATTGAAAGATTTTTCTTAAATATTTTGCCCCCCATGAACTGACTGCAACAAGATTTTCAGGATCCGGAGATACTGGTACCATCTATGTGCATTCCAGATTCCAAGTAAATCACTTGGACAGTGGCAAAGTTATTAAGGGGCAAACATTGGGATTTAATATCAAAGTGCTTACTCAACCCTAATATACAATTGGATGGAATTTGACATGGGTGAGAGTAAGATAGAAATATCTTCATAAGCTATATTTAATCTCCTGACCAGCAAAGTCACAAGTGTGATCAGAAGAGGTCAAGTATGATGGGGGAATATTTTTTCTACCATCTCACTTTTACTGATGCCATATTTGATTTGTACAAGTGTTTATGTGGTTTTGTGATAGAAAGGATCAAAAGTTACAAAAAGAAAAAAAGTACAAAATGTAAACAGTGCCCTTCTGATCAATGGCTCAGCACAAGAGAAGCAAATCAATACATTGCAAATCTATACAGAACAAATCAGTACAATCAGTGCAGTACAAGTTAATGCAATCAAAACAGATGTGAAGTAGAAAGCAACTTGGTCTACTAAGCATTTCACATATGCTGGCTTTTCTGCTGCACATTGTTATTATGATGTCATCAGCATTGTTAGAGTTCCTCTCAGATAGGTTTAGTATCCCATTGTGACATATCCAGCTTTGCAAGATAGTAGTACTATCTTGCAAGTTAGTCATAAGATAGAGGATAATGTATGGTCTGCAATCAGTAACAAGCGTGTGTAGTCAAGAGGTTGCCACGGCAACTGTTTAGACCTCAAGAGCAAAGCTTGAGAGGTTTCAGTCATCCTGGCAATCTTGAGATGGCAACACGCGCTTTGTTGCCAATTGTGGACCATACATTGTTTTTTTATAGTGTATGGTCCATATATAGAACAAAAAAGAGAGCAGGATTCTTACTTTTAAGTTTATTTTTAGTCACTGCTGCTCTGTTCTGGTTCCCGCTCTCACCACCGCAGCTGGTTCAGGAAGATCTGATGTTTGTGTACCGCGCTTGTGTGAATGGATTCTATGTTGTTGTAGCATCGATGTGATGTACTCACAATAGTATAACAGCAACATGACATCACATCGAGGGTACAACCCAGTAAAATGGATTTTTAGTGTTAACAATGTGCAACTATATATTATATAATAGTTTTATCTTGGCCAATCCAGGGTCAAACCTATTGTATAAATCTATTTACTCTATTTACAGTATGTCTGTCTGTCTGTCTGTCTGTCTATCTATCTATCTGTCTGTCTGTCTGTCTGTCTGTCTATGATGGATATGCAGTGGGGACCTGTGTGTTAGCTTTTTTATCTACACAAGAGCAGTTTGACCTCAGGTAACCTCATGAGTGGTGTAAGCCACGAGTGATGTGCCCATGGTCAAACTGCTCGAATGTAGATAATGTTATCACACACAGGTCCCCACTGCATATTCGATTTCTGCAATAGTTAGGTGGTATTTTTTAACTTTTTATATAGGTTAATCATTTTGTTTGATTTAAAAAAAGCATCATTTTGATGGCTTTTTTTGTGTGTGTGCTTTGCTTAGTGTTGCTGTGCATTGCTCTGCTAGTCATTAGGAATGCTGTCCATGTTGCAAGGGACAGTTTGTCTTTACATTAAAAGTGTGCATTGTGATTGGCTGTAACTTGCATATAGGAGGGGCTGTGTAGGCTGGAGAAATGGCAGCTCTGTTTCTCACTTAGCGAGAGTACAAGGGTACTGCCAGGGTTAAATTACGGCAATTTTCTTTCTTTTTTTAAGTTCATTAAGTGATCTAGTTGATCCTGTGTTCGATAATTTATGTGGTTGATCCTGCATTCAGGGCACTCTGAAGGTTGACTGGAGTCATGCTGTAGTTGAGTGTTGTTCATTTGAGCACAAAGTGGTTGTTTTTTTAAATAAAAAAATACACTTTTTTTAACTTGAGTAGTTTATTGATAGTTCAAATTACATTTATATAATAGGCAGATATAGTCTTGTTGGAAACAGACTGCAATTTGTTACATATTTGTACTTACAATTGATTTCTTTTCTCATTTACAGGTGAATATACTCCATTCTAATATCAAGTTTGACTTAGCTTCTTTTAAAGTCCATGCAGAACACCACTTCTCTGGGCTGTTCCACAAGTATATGAAGAGAGTGTAAACTCAATTAAATCATATCTCTGCCTTTACAACCTGTTTTTAAGAAATGATTTAAACTAATACAGAATCATGTAGCAATCTCACTAAAGTACATTAAACCATGAAATGCATATACATTAAAATACAATTTTAACTATATTAAAAAGAAAGGAAAAAAAACTGAACCCTTCAGTTGGTGTGGATTTATTTTCTCTACTTCTTTGTCCAAATGTCAGAATTAAATCATCATAAGTGTATCTCCTTATTGGAATGTTAGATCCCTTCTTCGCCCATTTGGTAATCAAGAAATTCCCTTTTCCAATCTTCTTAATGTTACCAAACTGATTCCCTGCTTCGATTCTATCCCCTCTAACCCATATCTGAGGTCAGGCTAATATTCATGGTAGACGGTATTGCTCCAAAACTGGAGTACCCTCCTTAGTTTCAATGTAATTATAGTATGGTAACCATTTAGCATTAAATTGTTCAGTACAAAGCCTCAGGCGGGCTGTAACCGCTTCCATCTCCTTAATATTGTGTTTGTTGGCTTTCCACCTACTCAGGGACAGTGCATGAGGTTGTAGCCATGGCTGCATAATCAATTTTAGGGTTGCTACCACCAAAAGATAATATAGGTATTTTTGGTTGCTAGATCTAATTTCTATGGGAGGTAAGCCTAGTAGCATGTTAACTCCCGTCAGTGTGGAGGTAAGTTGAAAAATTTCCTGTACTGCCTGATTAACCAACTGCCAATAACTAGCAATCTGTGGGCAGGCCCCAAAAATATGGGCATGTGTGCCCCTCTCTCCCTACATCTCCTCCAGCACAGATCTGTTGGTGAGTTTGTGTAATGCGCTGAGATCACTGGAGTGATGAAATACCGAGAGATCACCTTCCATCTATACTCTCTCCAGCTAGGAGAGCTAGTAGTCTTGGATATCCCTGTCCACACCTTGGTCCACTCTTTCTCCTCCTCTGATGGGGGGTATTCAATTCATCCTGCCATGTCTGTTCTATTTTTTGGGTTAGCAGTTTTCCTACCTCTTCTTGGAGGGTTCTATACACATATGAGATATAGCCTTTAGAGTCTGCCATTTGGCTTTTTGGTATGTCGCCATTACTGGAGGAGTGGGATCACAAGTGAGCACGGACAACCCTATGGTGGTGATTATGTAATGTCAACATTGTAGAAACTTAAAGAAATCTGTCCTGGGTAGGCTGAATTCTTTCTGCAGTGCTGTAAAGGATTTTATAGTCTCTCTTTCCACAAATTGGGTAAGAGAGAACAGGCCCAGACTTCACCAGCGATGTAAACTGTTATCTCCCACATTTACTGGGAATTGAGGGAGGCATTCCAAGGGAATGTATCTCCAGACCCGTGTGGGAATTTCCCACCATTGTCTGGTGTCAATCCATACCTTAATGGTATGTTTTGTCCATCAATTTTGAATTAACCTAAGGTCTGGGGGAAGTGCTACCCATGGCAATATATTAAGAGGGATAGTCGGGTGCGCTCTTTTTTCCATAAGGTACCATCCCTCTCTATACTCCGGGTTTACTATTTTTAGAATTGGTAGTATCTGTGCCGCTTTATAGTAGTTGTAAAAATTGGGGACTCCCCTCCCTCCCTTGTCTCTGACCTCTGTTAACAACTCCCATCTTTTCCTGGGTCGTCTCCCAGCCCAAATGAATCTAGACAGCTTCTGTTTAAGTTCCCTCCAGTCTTTCCTTAAAAGGGGTAGTGGCAAATTTATAAATAAGAAGAGATACCTAGGTAAGATGTCTGTTTTAACATTTTAACTGTCAATTTGGTTTGTGAAGGAAAGGGGAGTGTGTGGCATCTATTTATGTCTGCAAAGACCTGCTTTTGAAGTGTCCCATAGTTAATCTGTTAGAGTCTAGAAATCCTAATTGGCACCTGTATCCCCAGGTATCAAATCTTTTCTTTCACCCACTTGAATGGGATCCTCCGGCGAGTCTCAGCTGATATGATGCCACTCAGTAACAAAATTTCGGATTTGTCCCTGCTAATCTTAAACCCTGAAATCCTCCCAAACTGAGTTAGGATGTCCAATAGGGGAGGGACTGAAGTATCTAGGTCATTCAGAAAAATCAGGGTGTCATCCGTGTACAGGGAGATCTTATTCACAGCCTCCCCTATCTGAATGCCCTGGACCTTGTGTTCTGATCTCACTGTGTGGGCCAAAGGTTCCATGGCCAGGGCAAAAAGTAAGGGAGATAGTAGGCAGCCCTGTCTGGTACCCCTTTCTATTAAAAATGTTTCTGAAATTGTACCATTAACTCGCACCTTAGCCGATGGTTTATGGTAAGCCATCATTACCCACTGTAGAAATGGGCCCTCAAAACTAATGCAGATCAGGACCTCTGTCATATAATCGCAGTTTACCCTGTCAAATGCCTTTTCAGCATCTAAAAAATAGCCATTTGGCGGGTGGGGGAGTTATTATTGTTATTAATTATATTGAGCAACCTTCTAATATTATCAGACATATGTCTATGGGGTATGAACCCTGTTTGGTCCGGGTGTATCAGGGTTTCTATATATTTCTGGAGGCGGTTTGCTAAAATCTTTGTTAGTATTCTGAAGTCCTGATTTAGGAGGGATATGGGTCTATAGGATTCGCAGCACATTTGTGGTCTACCTGGTTTGGAGATTACAGCAATAGAAACATAGAAACATAGAATTTGATGGCAGATAAGGACCGCTTGGCCCACCTAGTCTGCCCATTTTCCTACCTAACAGATAAGCTGCAGATCCTAATTAACCAACAGCTTACTTCCTCCTACCCCCCCACTAGGACTGCCTTATGTCTGTCCCATGCATTCTTGAATTCCCCCACTGTTCTTGACTCCACGACCTCCTCAGGGAGGCTGTTCCATGCATCCACAACCCTCTCTGTGAAAAAATACTTCCTAACATTACCTCTGAGCTGTCCCCCCTTTATCTTCAAATTGTGCCCCCTTGTTCTTGCACATCTCTTTTTCTGAAAGATGCCACCCTCTTGGACTTTGTTGATTCCCTTGAGGTACTTGAAAGTTTCTATCATGTCTCCTCTCTCCCTCCTTTCCTCAAGGGTATACATATTAAGCTCCTTTAGTCTTTCTTCGTCAATCAACACCTCTTGCCATGAGTTTGGGAGTTGTTTTTCTTCTAATATGGCATTCATTACTGTTGCAAGCTTCGGGGCAAGAGCTTTTTTAAATGTTTTGTATAGCTCTGCAGGGTATCTGTCTGGCCCCGGAGGCTTTCATGAGGAGAGACCATTTATTACTGGGAGGATTTCCCTGTCTGTTATAGGGGCCGAAAGCCCCTGCTGCATATTTAGAGTGAGTTTGGGGAGTGTTATGTTATCTAGAGATTTTTTAGTCTGACTTTTCACCTCCTGCGGATATCTTTTCTCGGTATATAATTCCTTATAGTATCTTTTAAATGCCCTCACTATGCATCCTGGCTTATCCCATTTCTCATTATGCTTGTTCTTATTCTTTTGAATGTATGGGATATATCTATTCGCTTGAGCCTTTTTTAGTCTAAGTGCTAATAGTTTAAGTGCTTTCGCTCCCCCTTCATGATATTTTTGGTTAGAGAAGCGTAAAGGCCCCTCTGCTTTCTCAGTCTCCAAAGCGTTTAGTTCAGCTCTCTTTCTTGTCAACTCTTTTAAGATATCTCCCCGAGGTTTTTTCTTATGGTCAGCTTATAAAGTCTTAGTTACATTATTTAGTTCCTTGAGCTTTTACTCCCTAGTTTTCTTCCTAGCTGAGGCCAAACTGATCATGTGGCCTCGTACCACCACCTTCATAGTGTCCCACCAGAGTATCAGTGAACACTCCTCCATGGGGGAGTCCAACGTAAGATTTCTAATGGTCTGGGTAATTTGCTGTACAAAATTCTTATCATTTAGCAAAGATACATTTAACCTCCAGCTGGTGTGTCTAACCTCCAAACCCCAGCTAATTCTGACGGCTAGTCGGGCATGGTCTGACAGGGTGATCAAATGGATTCGGTAGTCAGTGAACATGTGGAGATCCGATTGATGCATTATGAATAAATCTATTCGTGAGTATGAATTTTGAGCTGCTGAGTAAAAGGTATAATCCCTTTCACTTCTGTGGTGTGATCTCCAGATGTCCAAGAACCCTCCCTCCTCCATCAAAACCCTCAGTCATTTACTAGCTGTTAATGAGATGGTTGTTTGGCCTGACTAGTGGTCTACCGCTGGTCATAAGGTGGTGTTAAAGTCTCCTCCTAGTATCAGAAGACCTTCAGGAAGCTCCGCTATTTTTTGAAAAACTTCTAAGTAAAACTTGTCTGCTCCTATATTTGGTGCATAGACATTCACCAAATGCACTGTCTTATCCTGCACTACCCCTGAAACCCGAATACATCTGCCTTGACAGGTCCCCTCCATGTCTTGAACCGCCAATGGCCAATCTCTCTTAAATAAAATTGCCACCCCTGCCTTTTTCCCCTTCTTTGTATGATGCTGCTTCCACTCTGCCCACCCATTGACGTCTGAGTTTCAAGTGTTCTAACTCTGACAGGTGCGTCTCTTGGAGGAAGGCAATGTCATACTTTAGTCGCTTTAATTCCGTCAACATTTGCGTCCTCTTTATTGGGGAATTACTCCCTTTAACATTGTAGAAAATAATGTTTAATTGTGCCATATTTCCATTAGTCCAATCTGCCCTGTCCACCAATTCCTCGCTCCTCATACGACACTGCCCTCCTCGTAGACCATTTGATTACCTTCATTTCTCCTTTATTTAAATAGTGTCCACATTGACTAACATTAACAACAATCAAGATTAAAAGACCTATAATTATAACATTTGAACTCAGCCAGTGCTGGTTAAAAAACATTTAACTTTAATACACAAAACTTACTTGGTTTGACTTACTAGGGAAATCTTAACGGCAATAAGTACCGTAAAGAATCACTATGTGTGACTATTCTAGTACCCCAATGATGTATCTTTCTGGGTGTTGTAGCTGTTACAGAGATTACTGTAACTTGCTCCCAACTAAGAGAAAGAAAAAAAAAAGAAACCCCGTCACTCGGTTGAGTCTGCTAACCCAGTGCTCTCCCAGCCCTCCCCTTCCCCCTTAGATATACTACTAAAATATTATTCATCCTCAGGTTCAGCTTAGATTATGACTTTTTCTTATGCCTCACAGTTTTATTGCTGTAATAAAATGAACCACTGTTGCAGAGCCAGTCTCAAACTGTAGGCTTACTCCCTTACCCTGTGCATTTGATGTTATTGTTCCCCTATGCATGCAATACCCTACTTACATCATAGTAGTTCATTCAAGCCATCGTTCATTCCCCCCTTCCCCAATGGTGTTTGTATGTAGCTGTGTGTTAGGAAATCTGGGTTAATACAGCTCCTAAAGATTCGCTGTCAGTCTGTAAAGGGCGTTCAGATGACGGTGTTCCCCACATAAAAGGCCATCACACCAGAGGGAAAATGTGGTCAAGGCCCTTAAAAATGCACCCAACCACCTTCTCCTGTAACACAGTTTTGCAGTGTTGTAGTCCCCAAAGGATCCCTGGCCGTATCGTTGCTGTTACCTGAGCCCATTTAAGTGTTAATACACTTCAGGGCTTTTGGGTGGGTCTGAGATCTTTAACGGATGCAGTTTACAATACCTCGGTGGCTGCAGTTCATTCCTTCAAGGGTGAGGAAGTGGCCTGAGAAGTGTTCTGTGCTTGGACTCATCGATCAGCTCACTGTATCAGTTTGGCAACATCTAGGACTGCAGATTGGGAGATGGATCCTGGAATACCACATCTCTTCATTGTTCCCTGACTGATGACATTCCAAGCCCCTGCTTTAAGTTTCCTCTCCAGCATTTCAGTTTCCAAGTCAGGGGTCAGGATGTTGAGCTCCTTGAGGGTAGGAATTGCCTCCACTAGAGAAGGGAAGATCTTTACGCCCTAGTCAAGTTGGAGTTTTAACCTTGTGGGGGAAAACAGTTGTGCCTTAATTTCCTTCCTAGTTTTCAACTCTTTAATGATGCCCCCGACTCTTTGCCTCTCCGCCTGTAATGCTGAAGAAAAATCTTGGTCAAAATAAATGGCAGCCTCTTGATATTTCAGGTCCCTGTGCCACCAGGCTTCATGCAGGTCTATTCTCTGCTTTGAAAATAGAGCATTTGAATGATGAAGGAGCGGGGCCTGACTGTCGGATCACTCGATTTAGGAACCAATGACCTATGAGCATGGTCGATGTCTAAATTCAGGTCCACCGGGATAGAGAGCATTGATCGGAGGAGCTGTTGAATAAAATCTCCTGTAGTAGCAAAGCCCTCTTCCACTCCCTCAGGAATCCCATGTATTCTAAAGTTATTCCGTCACAAGCGATTCTCAATGTCCGCGATCCTTGCTTGCATCTTTTGGTCTCGCTGGAGTAAATACAGAAGCAGGCAGTCATTGCTCTCCTGGGCCTCCGTCAGCTCGGTGACTCGAGAATCATTAATGGAGACCTTCTTATCAAGTGTGTGGACATCTTGCCTGAGGTCAGTCAGTGCTGTGTCTATTTTGTTGACTGTAGCTAATATTTTCTTTAATGTCTGGGCTGTACTTTCTGGATTGTCCACTTCAACTGGGTCGAGGTCGATCGAGGATTCTGAGGGGGTAGCGTCTACGTGGAGGTAGAGTTGATAGGCCTTCCTGAGACCTGCCCAAGAATGTTTGTTTCATTTTGCCAGTAGACACTGAGTATTTAGCCCCTTTAGCTTTCTGCAGTTTCCCAACCATCTAACGCTTATGAGGAGCCGCTTTATTTCTGACAGGGTAAGGCGAATACTGAAGATGCTGCTTGATTGAGGCAAGGTGTCTGTGGAGCTCTTAGATTCAGTCTCCCACCATTACAGTGACATCACCAGAAGTCAAAAAGCATGTTTAAAAAAAAAAAAACTAAATTGATATAGTCAGTGGTACTTGGTTATCAGGCATGCTGAAGGCAGGAAGTAGCTGTGACTGGTGAGAGACATGTCAGAGACCCTGTTAAGTGACCACCTGATGTTGCAGCTTGGGGACCGGAGGAGCACTGAATCAGTCAAGGACTGAAAAAATAGGTTACTCACCTGTAACTGTAGTTCTAGGAGTGGTATACGGTTCACATCCACATGTTGGCAGTCTCCCTTTAAGAACTGATTTGCCAGACTGTATTTAAGAGAAGCTCCTCACACCACCAAGTGGTATATCTCTCAGCTCTGCCCTGTGATGTCATATTTTACACACTGGAAGCAGGGATCTGTGTGCCACTTGCCAAGGTAGGTCAGGTGTGTTTTGTGGATGTGAACCATATACTACTCGTAGAACTATGATTATAGGTGAGTAACCTATTTTTCTGAGGATGTGGACATGGTTCACTTATCCAAACATTGGCAGACTTCTAGCAGTTCTCTGGGAGGAGGGAGGAAGGCCCACACCCCTATTTGGTGATCAGAGATGGAAGAATTGTGGAGGCAAAAGCAGAATCTTGGTCAACGCTGTAATGGGAGATGATGGTGTGTGCTGACTTCCAGGTAGCTGTCCTACAGATGATCTGTATGGGGACATTCCTGAAAGAAGCCACCAAAGCAACGGTATGTCTGGTGGAGGCTCCCTATCGGTCAACCTATAGCAGAGGTCGATGCAGTAGATGATCCACCTTCCAATCGTCCTCTTAGCTGCCTGTCTGCCAGGTGCAGCTTCAGCGTATGTGACAAAGAGCTGGTGAGCCTGACTCAAACTCCAGTTGTGCATGCTCTATAATAAGAGAGCACCTGCCGCAGGTCCGAGGTATGGAGCCTATGGTCGGCCTCTGAAGATGGGATGGTAAAGTATACTGGAAGGTTAATCACCTGATTAAGGTGAAACTCCTATACCACTTTTAGGAGGAACTGTGGATGGGGGTGAAGGACTACCTTGTCCTTGTGGAAAACCAGGTACAGAGGCTCCACCGATAGCACCTGGAGCTCACTGATCCTTCTGGCGGAGTTGATAGCGATGAAGAAAAACAAGTTACTCACCTGAAACTGTAGTTCTAGGAATGGTATATGGTGTACATCCACACTTCTGGAAGAATTGCTTTCCCTTTAAATCTTGCCAGAAGGTCTTCAAGCTGGCTCCTCCCACCCACCCAGGTGGTATCCTCCTTGGTACCGCCCTGTGATGTCAGATGTGACCCACTGGAAGCCAGACCAGTGTGCACTTGCCAGGGGAGATCGGGTGGGTTGTGTGGATGTATACCTAGATCTACATATACAGGTGAGTAACTTGCTTTTCTAGGGGTGTGGATGTGGTGTACTATCCACACTTGTGACAGACTCCTAGCACTTTTCTGGGAGGAGTGGGCAAGGTGCACACCTCCTATGTAGGGAACACAGATTAGAGAACTGAGGACCCAAAGCCAACATCCCAGCATGACTCAAGGTTGAGGTAATGGGAGATGAAGGTGTGTGCTGATTTCCTGGTAGCAGCCCTGCAGATTTCCTGGATAGGTCTGTCCCTGGAAGCTGTCACTGAGGCAGCAGTATGTCTAGTGGAATGAGCCCAAAGCCCTATGGAAGGCTCCCTACTAGCCAACCTATAGCAGAGGTTGATGCAGGAGACTATCCACCTGCCAGTTGTCTGCTTAGCTGCCGGTCTGTCAGGTGCACTTCATCGTAGGTGACAAACAGCTGGTGAACCTCTCCCCAAACTCCAGCCTTGCACTCCTTATAGTAACCAAGAGTTCACCTCAGGTCCAGAGTATGGAAGCTGTGCTTGGCTTCTGAGGTGTGACTTGTGAAGTACACTGAGAGATTAATCACCTGGTTAAGGTGAAATTCCAAGACAACCTTTGGAAGGAACTTTGGGTTGGGGTGAAGGACTATCATATCCCTGTGGAAGACCAGGTAAGGGGACTACAATGAGAGTGCCTGGAGCTTGCTGATCCTTCTGGCAGATGTGATGGCCATCAAGAAGGCGGTCTTCCACATCATATATGACATCTCACACCTGTGTATAGGTTCAAAGAGCTTGCCCAGGAGCATTGCCAACACCAGCACCAAGTCCCAAGGTGGTGATGGTTCACACACCAGAGGGGAAATGTGGTCAAGGCCCTTAAAAATGCACCCAACCACCTTCTCCTGCATCACCATCAGCATACCAGTCCATGCCCGGTATGCAGAGATGGCTGCCAAGTTCACCTTCAGGGTTGTAGACTGAAGGCCCAACTGAAAGAGGGACCATAAGTAGTCAAGGATGCTAGCCACAGGACAGGATAGGGGTCAAGCTCCCTGTCCTGGCAGCAGATGGAGAATCTCTTCCATTTGAAGGCATAGCATCAATGAGCTGACTCCTTCCAAGAGGTCTCCACCACATGGAGCATCTCATCAGAGAGACCCAGAGCCTGGAAGTCTAGCCACTCAGGAATCAGGCTGTCAGTTGCAGGGACTGAAGGTCTGGGAGGAGGACCTTCCACTGAGAGCACAAGAGCAGATCCAGGTGAAGTGGCAGACACCACAGAGGCCTGCTGCTGAGGCTGAGGAGATCAGGGTACCAGAACTGGCATGGCAAGTTGGGAGCCACCAGCATTATCTGTGCCTTGTCCCTCTGAGCTTTGATCAGGACCTTGTGGATCAGAGGAAAGGGAGAGAAGGCATAAAGAAGGCCCGGGCTCACGAAGGCATCCCTCTGCAGCATAACTCGCTGAGGGGGACAGGCACAAAACAGTCTCAGTTTGGCATTCTTCTGGGAGACAAACAGGTCCACTTGAGGAGTGCCTCACTAGGAGAGGAGCCAGTGTACCACCTCCTGGTGAAGAGACCACTCATGAGACATCTTGCCCACTTGGCTGAGTGTGTCCGCCAGCTGGTTGGACACCCTGGCCACATAAATTGCCAGAAGGTCAACATCCAGACTATGCACAAGGGTTGAAGTGTGGAGGGCTTCCCGGCACAGTGGAAGGGAAAGTGTTCTGCCCTGCATGTTGAGGTAGTACATGGTCATTGTGTTGTACATCTGGACCTGAATGACCTGACCCTGAACATGGGAAGCGAAGGCTGTCAATGCAAAGCGCACTGCCTAGAGCTCCAGCAGGTTAATGTAACATCAGGATTCCTCAGGAGACCAGAGGCTGTGGACTCTGTGCTCCCACAGTTGAGCACCCCTGCCCATCTGGGTGGCGTCAGTTGTAAGAGTGACCATCAGCTCTGGACGGACAAATGGGACTCCTTCCTGGAGATGTTCTGGGATCAGCCACCATGGGATGGCATCCCACATCTGTTCAGTCACTGTGACCAGCTGGTTGAAGTGGCCCCGATGCTGAGACCACTGGCGGGCCAGGCCACACTGCAGGGGGCACAGTCTCCAGCAGGCCCAATGGACCATGCTGGTGCAGGCTGCCATGAAGTCCAGAAGGTGCAGGAAGTCCCTGGCAGGGCACAACTGCCCAATCAGAAATGATCGGGCAAAGGGGGTAAGATCCTCCGCCCTATCCACCGGGCCGATGAAATGAATCACCTGTGAGGGGCAAGTTCCAACTTGGCCTCATTAACCAGGAGATCAAGTCATAAGTAAGTCTGGAAGGCCAGGTCCCTGGACTGCTTCACCTCCACCCCAGAGGGGCCTGCAATCAGCCAGTCATCCAGGTTCGGATATACCCAGATCTCTTGGCAAGTCAGGAAGGCTGCCACCACTGCAGTGCATTTAGTGAAGACCCTGGGGGCTGAGGAAAGTCTGAAGGGTATGATTTTGAATTCGTACAGAGTCCCTTCTGTGCAGAATTGGAGGAACCGCAGGTGGGATAGATGGATGGGGACATAAAGAAGGCATCCTAAAGGTCCAGGGAGCAGAACCACGTGCCCTGATCCTGGGATGGAATGATCTGCTTCAGAGTGACCATTCTGAAGGTGCGCGACTGCAGAAATTTGTTCAGGTCATGAAGATCCAAGATGGGGCTCCAGCCCTCATCTGTTTTGGGAGCAGAAAATATCTGGACATGAACCCTGGATTGACTGGGGGGTCCGGGACATGAACCACCACATCTTAGTTCAAGGGGGCTCTTGCAGCAGGCAGTGACCATAAGGACTGAGCTGTCAGGCACTAGGACCACACAGAAAACTTCTAGCTAGCAGTATACAGTGGGGGGACAGCTCCCCAACATTGCCACACCAATGTCCAACCTATGGTATAAAAGGGGTGGTCCCTTAGCCCATCCCCAGTTCTTTTCCCTCCATTGATCCATGCAGATCAGACCTCCATGGACTCCTGTTTCTAATCAATTGCCATTTTTATTGCGTTTTGACTGCGATTTGTTATTTTCATAGTTTAACCTTTTCATTCATTTTCTTCAAGTTTCTGCATGTCTTGTTCTCCAGTAACATCTTCGACCGGTGAATGAAGTGTGCCTGTGGCAAGCAGATCCCTTTAAAGGATAGCCACTCCTTGTGCCTGCTGTGCCTAGGCCCTAACCATGACACTGAGGCCTGCCAGCACTGTCATGAGTTCAACCAGGCCACACGAAGATGCTTGAAGTCCCTCCAGGCTTTTCTTCTACAGCAGAAGTTAGCAATAATGGAGAAGGAGATCCAGGGCAAAAGCTCTTCTTCCTCCACAGCCTCCGGGGCATTGACTTCTTCCTCCCACAAAGAGAAGTCGAGCGAGAAGCACAAGCACCAGGACAAGGATAGGGATCGGCCCCGCTCTAGTTTACCACACAAGTCGACATCCGCTTCTGGATCTTTCTCCCACAGGAGGTCAGTCCTTCCTTCACCGGCAGCCCTCACTCCTTCCGGGCTGCCCGAGTCTTCTCCTCCTGCCCTTGTCACCGTTTTGGGTGAAGGCTCTTCTGGGCTTCAGATGTCATCCCCAACCCCCAAATCCCTGAAGCTTAGGCCCCTTTTCCCAGCAGGTTTTCAGCCAGGTGGCTTAACCGGCTCTTAGGTAGTGGGTCTCGGCCCATGCCCCTCCAGTCTTGTCATTGCCTACATCGGTCCCGAGTTCCGGGGCCGACGTCTCTAAGCATTGCCCGGAGCATATGCTCGCCTCACAGGCAACGCCTCTGTCTCTGGTGGGAGTTTCCTCCCCATGTGGACTACACCTGCATTGGCTGCATCACCTGACTGGCATCAGCCTCCTTCTCCTCAGTCATCAAATAAGCCCCAGCTTGTGCCGGTTGCTCCTTCATTACAGTCACAATGACATCTGCTGAACTGATGCTGGACGCTTTGAGACCGATGCTGGCCAGCCCTTTGCCACAAGGGCCATTGCCTGGTCAACTGGTTCCCCAGGGACCCACACCACAGCATGCAAGGCCTCAAGGACTGACAAAGAAGGACCTAATGCCTTCCTGCCCGGCGCCGCTTCCCCTCTCACCTCCTTTTGATTACACTGCCTTATTCACGGCTTGGTGGGAGTTCATGCAAAACAAGGATTCCCAGAGGAAGCCTCCTACTCCACCTCCGATGGAGCCTTCCCCCACACTGGACTGAGTTCATCCTCCCAGTCCCCAGTATCCTGGTGACAAGGAGGACCATCGCAAGAAGGATTCCTGCCCACAGACACCAGTCCCGAACTCCGATCTGTCTGGGGGGAATTCCTCCTCCTCGGAGGGCTTCGAGGATTCTAGGCTACCCTCTGAGCCTGAGGAACCCAGGGATACTCCCAGGTCCCCTACTGATGACCCAACTTTCCTGGACATCATGAGACATATTCAGTCCCTCATGGGCTGGGACTAGGAGGAACTAGACCCAGAACGCTGATGCCTGGCCACCTTGCTCCGTGATAAGGACACACTGCCTACGGTTATCCCTCCACTTATTGACTCTTTCGAAGATGTCAACAGGGCCACCTGGAATCACCCATCTTTCACCCTGGCCTTACCTAAAAAGGCAGACAGACTTTATCATGCCCCCAGGGACCAGCCTTTTTATGGGGAGCATCCAGTTGCTGACTCAGTGATTATGAACACTGCTCATGACTGTACTAAGAAGCCCAGACACCTCAGCATGGACCCTCCAGATAAGGAGTCTCAGCAGGTGGACTTTCTAGGAAAGAAAGTCTACACCTTAGGGACTTAGGCCATTCAGTCACTGAACTTCCTAGCCCACATGGTTCAATACCAGAATGCCCTGTGGGACAAAGCTCTGGAATTGGTACAAACCCTCCCAAAGGACTCTACTAAGTTTCAGCTGACCCAGCTCTTGAAGTCTGTGTCAGATGTTAGCAATCATGTCCTGAGGGCATCCTACAATACTGCAGATGTAGCTGGACAGGCAGCAGCCACTGGCATCTGTATTCATCGTCATTTCTGGCTTAGGGTTTCGGGCTTTGCTCCTGACGTGCAGATCAAAATCCTTGATGCCCCCTTTAGGGGCTCAGTTATTTTTGGAAAGGATGTTCAAAACATTATATCCTGCCTACAGGAATCTGGTCAGGCCCTAAAGTAGGTACACTCTGTACTGCTCCCAGCTGAAACCCCAGCAGCATCATCCCTTTTGGAGGAACCATCAGCAGTCTCAGGGACAGCAGCCCAGAGGAGCCATTAAACCTAAGGCCACCTCCCAGGCAACAGGAGCCTCAGCCCCTAGGGTCTTTTCTGCAGCCCTGCCCATTTCAGGTTCTGCAGCATGACTCCTTGCCTGACCCCCCCATCCCTGTCAGACACTTTGGGGGAGGCAGTTGGGGGGGGGGCCTTCTCCCTTTACCTGGATGGATGGTGGGGAATCACCTCGGATCAGTCAGTGCTTCAACTTGTAGAAAGGAGGCATACTCTAGAATTTTAGGAGATACCCCTGGACAACCCTCCCTTGCATTCCCATTACCCTCCAGTTCAAATTGCTCTTATTTAGGAGGAGATCCAGGCACTTCTGCTCAAGAAGGCAATAAAGCCTGTTCCATTAAGTCAAAGGGGAAAGGGCTTCTATTCCCATTTCTCCCTGGTCCCAAAGAACACCAGCAATCTGAGACCAAGGATCTCAGTCACCTGAATCTGTTCATAGAGTACAAATGTTTCAGGATGGCTATCCTTCAGAGTCTCCTTCCCCTTCTTTGTCAAGTAGACTGGCTCTGCTTCCTGGGTATGCAAGATGCCTGCCTCCACATCAAGGTTTTCTGGCCCCACAGAAGGTTCCTCCACTTTTGCTTCCAGGGGAATCATTACCAGTTCAGGGCCCAGCCCTTCGGCCTTTTCTCAACACCTTGAGTCTTTACCAAAGTGCCTAGCAGTAGTGGCTGTGGCCCTCAGGAGGCAAGATCTTTATATCTTCTCCTACCTGGACAATTGGTTTCTCAGAGCCCCCTCCAGAGACCAACTGCTTCAGACAATGGAGATCCCCTTCAATTTGTTTCAGACGCTGGGTATCTCACCCTGAACCTGCCCAAGTCCTCCATCAGGCCAAGTCAAAGATTACAGTTCATCGGAGCGATCTGAGATTCAACTCATGGCAAGACCTTCCTTCCTCCAAACACAGCAGACCATTTGAGAGCACAGCCCCAATTTGTACCATCGTCACGTCAAGTCCCAGCCAGGTTATTCCTCAGCCTCTTAGGGCACATAGTGGTGGCCATAGTCACTGTTACTCTAGCGCACCTGCACACGGGGGTGCCTCAATGGACCCTCCAGGTCCAATGGGACCAGCTCATGGATGATTTGGAACAAGGGATGCTAGTATCCACCCTGTGTAACAAACATTGTCCTGGTGGATGAACACCTCCAACATCCTCAGAGGGCTTCCCCTCCAGGTGGAGTCTCTGGATCAGATTCTCACAACCGATGCATACAGTCTCAGCTGGGGTGCCCACTTAACAGACCGCCAGACCCAAGGGACCTGGTCTCAGCAAGAGCATCATCTACATATCGTGCTAGAGGTGCGAGCAGTCCTTCCTGCTTTTCGGGCCTTTCAGACTCATCTTATCCTGGGCCCTCTCCTGATTCAGAAAGACAACATGTTGGTTGTCTAGCACCTCAACAAGCAGGGGGGACTCATTTGTAACCCCGTGCTGGGAGACCATGAGAGTTTGGTATTGGACCATAGAAAACAACCTGGTTCTAATGACAGTTCTTGTTTCAGGCATCCAAAACATCCTGGCTGACAGCCTAAGTTGGTCCAGGTCAATGACACACGAGTGGGAGCTCTGGCAGGGGATCTTTTCAACAGGTGGGGTCACCCCGAGTTGGATCTCTTTGCGTCTGCACTCAATGCAAAACTGCCCAATTTCTGCTTGCTAGATCCGGTGTCTGGTGTTTTCTGGCTTGACACGTTGTCCCTCTCTTGAACAGGAAGGTTTCTGTATGCCTTCCTCCCTTTCTGCTCCTGCAGAGAGTTCTTCTCAAGCTGCTATCAGAGAGGGTGGAGATGATTCTGATAGCTTCCCTACTGGCCATGCCAGCTATGGTTTCCATTGTTGCAACAACTAGCAGTAGAACCTCCACTTTCCCTGCCTCTTTGCTCTGATCTGCTCTCCCAGGAGCAGGGTTCTCTGATTCACCCAGACCTCAAGTCTCTTCATCTCCATGTGTGGCTCCTTCAGACTTAGCCATCGCTCACTTTGGGGTTTCCTTTAGGGTAGCGGATGTTCTAGTGGCTACTAGAAAGCCTTCCACCAGAGCCAATTATGCCATGAAGTGGAAACAGTTTTCCATCTGGGCTATCGCCTGACATTTGGATCCCTTCACCTGTCCGGTGAATCTCATCCTGGATACCTTCTTTCCCTTTCACAAACCAGTCTGGGGTTACTCCTCTATCAAGGTGCACCTTTCCACTATCTCTGCATACCATACACCTATTGAGGCAAAAATATTACCCAACTAGATTTGTCCAGCACCTTCTTGTGGGGCATTCTCTATTTGAAATCTCCCATTAGGGACCCAGTCCTGCCATGGGATCTGTTGTTTATTTTGGAGAAGCTCACTCTTCCTCCCTTTGAACCTGCAGCAAGCTGCGAGCTACGTTTTCTCTCATGGAAAGCATTGTTTTTAGTTGCCATTACTTTAGCTCAGAGGATTTCTGTGCTCCAGGCTCTGATGTGTTTTTCCACAAAGACAGAGTATCTTTGCGGACCAGTCCTAAGTTTTTGCCTAAGGTGGTGTCTGAGTTTAGTTTGAACCAATCCATTCACCTGCCTGTTTATTTTCCTGATTATTCCAATCAGGATGAGGCTTTACTCCATGCTCTAGATGTTCATCAGGTGCTCCATTTCTATCTGGACCACACTCGCCCTTTCAGAAAATCTGACTAGTTATTTGTTTTTTTTGGCCCCAGGAAATAAGGGGTTCCTGTTTCCAAACAGTGTTTATCTAAGTGGTTAGCTAATTGCATTGTTTATTGCTACCACAAGTATGATAAGCCTTTGCCAGGCCAGGTCAAAGGTCATTCTACCAGGGGTATGGCTGCCTCGACTGCCTCCTTCAGAAATGTGTCTGCTGTAGACATTTGTGCAGCTGCCACTTGGAGTTCTCTCCATACTTTCATTAAGCATTACAGTTTGGACATTGCCTCCAGGCATAAAGCAGGTTTCAGACTTACAGTCCTCCAGGGCCTCCTGTCATAAGGTTCCCTATGACTGTTGTCCTCTTCCCAGTTGACTGAGTGTATTCCTCTTCTGCATGGGATTCAGACCTTATGGTTCTTGCCTGCTGCAAGAGCCCCCTCAAAGTAAGATAGTACAATTATGCAAGAACTTACCATAACAGTAGATATTTGAGAGGAGCTCTTGCAGCAGGCACTGCATTCCCTCCCACATTCCCCCTGCTTGCTGTTTGTCTATCGCAGCCTCTCTGTTTTCTTCATTTAAGAGGAACCTCCTCGATTCTCCAACTTCTGTACATGCTGGGGTCTCCGCCTGGAGAACTGGTGATGGGAACGCCCCTTTTATATTGTAGGTCGGATGTCGGCATGCCCCCCCCACTGTATACTGCTATCTAGAAGTTTTCTGAGTGGTCCTATCACCTGGTGGCTCAGTTCTTATGGTTATTGTTTGCTGCAAGAGCTCCTCTCGAAGATCTACTGTTACAGTAAGTTCTTATATAACTGTACTTTCCTTCCGGAGGAGCTGGGAGATGTCCTCCTGATGGGCAGACAGCATGTCTGTGGACACCACATGCTTCTGAGGGGTGCGGGCTTGGCTGGGTAGAAGAGTCTCGAACTCCAGAGGTAAGCCCTGATCGACCACTTCTAGCAAACACTTGCCGTGGTAACACTGGACCAGGTGGAAAGAAAGTGTCAGTGCTGGCCCCCCACAGGAGGATCTGGGGAGACAGGACAGGCAGGGAGGGGGCACTCACCAACTTGTCACTGGGCAGGCATGGAGGCAGAGTCAGGGCCAACGGAAGATGCAACTGGACCTCGACTGCCAGGCTTCCGGACCATGGAAGTGACAAACTTGGGTCTGGATGCCAGGCCTGCTGGTGCCCAGCTTGTGGCTGGGACAGCTTGGCCGTGGAGGTAGAGTAGGGCTGAAAGGGTTTTTTTCTGGGTCTTAGAACCATTAACATCCTTTTGGGCCAAGGTGATGGAGTCCAAGATGGCACTGGACTTCTCAATCCTAGTGAGATGACCATCCACCCCAGCCCAAACAAGTCAATGCCCTGGAAAGGGACATCCACCAATTTGTGCTGGTTATCCTCTGTGAAGATGGACACTGTCAGCCAGGCCCATTGGTGCATAGCCACAGCTACAGCCATGGACCTGGCACAGGAGTCGCCAATGTCCACGGCCATCTGAAACTGTTGTTTAGCAACAGCATGGCCTTGGTCCAGGACTTGCTTGACCATCAGCTGAAAGTCAGCCAGCAGCCAAGGGAGCACCTGATCAAGAGTGCCCAGCAAGACATGGATGAAGTGGGCCATCATTAAGGCTGAGCTAGCTTGCCTAAGGCTGAGAGATGAGGCCACATACACCTTCTTGGTCTCATGATCCAATTTCTTGGATTCCTTGTTGGGGGGGTTTGTTGACATCCCCAACATTGCCCATCCATCAGAACACTGAGTTGGCAACTAAACCTTCAGCTGAGGGGTGTTTGGTAAACCCAGAGAGGGATCCTGTAGAAACCACATACCTGTGGGCCCACAGACCGATGGTGTAGGACAATAGGCTGGATGTTGCCAGAGCTCCAATGCAGACCCAATAATGGCCTTGGCCACTGGAAAGGCGACCCCAAGGGAGTCATTCCAGTCAAGGATTTTGGTGAGGGGATACTTGGCCCATTTCTGGACAGACTCCAACTGGATCTCTGTAGTTTCTGAAATCAGGTAGAGAATGGCCCCAAAGGAGGTAGGACCATGGTCCATCAACAAATCCTCCCCCAACTCCAGGTTGACAGGCCTGGAGTGTTTAGCGGAATCCTCAGATTTCAAGGATTCGTCAAAGACCGGCTGATCACCCAAGTCCCTGCTAACCTTGCAGGGATCCTTGGTCCGCATGACCATGACCAACAGCTATCAAGGAAGCCTGGGAATAATATGGGCATCCTTGGATGGGGGAACCATCCTTTGGCTGAATCGGTGGGGGTTTCACCTGAATGGGTGACGAGACCAGAATTGGCAGAGTCAGAACAGGTTCAGGCTGAGGTGGCAGCAGCCAGCACCGGCTTAGGCCCAGCACCCAGAATGAGCTGCTGAAACATGAGCTCCTTGTAGCAGTGACACAACTTGTGGCAGAGCCAGTTCTCTCCCAAAAAGGAATAGTGGTGGTGCCACTTTCTCAAGTGTCAAGAGCAAGACTGGCAGCTCCAGTGTGGGCTGCTAGGCCGAAAGCTTCTGGAACTCGACCTCACCCACTGGCATGCTGAACAGCGTGGGGAGGTGGGAACTGGCATGGAATGCCTAGGGTATCCCAAAATCTCGGTATCCCGAGGGTTAGGAACCATCTCAGGATGCTGATCTAACTCACCCTGGGAATGAAGAGGCAGGACTGGAGTCCTGGAGAGGGAAGTATCCCGCTAGTCCTGTGACAGTGGGTCAACCGGGTTGAGAAGATCTAGACAGCCTAGTCGGCCCATGAGTCGGCCAACAAGCCTGATGGGGACACCATGGGGCCAATGACCTGGACAGAGGTGCTGGCCAAAGCCAACTTGTCAATGAGGGTCAACGAAACTGGGTTGTGGGAGAGCGAGGCCTGAGAGCACTTGTGATCCCTCGACCTGTGACAGGACTTAGCTTTCACCTTAGAGTCCTTTTTAGAGGACTTAGACCCATGGGAAGGGACCTCTCTGCGGGTAGGAAGGGACTGGCCAGGTCCCAGAATGCCCCGGTAAAAGAGATGCCAAAACTCAGCTGGACCAGTGTAGATACCAAGGAAGCACCAGCCACGACCTGCGCTGCAGCTTCTTCAAAAGTCCTCAACTGATCAGCAAACCTCGCAGCCACGGAGACCACCCAACGGGCATCTGTAAACCAAATGGGAGGATCCCACTTGTCCAGATGGCCAAACACAAGTCATGCATACCGGTCCTCCAAAGTGGTGGGGTGAAGAGTGCGGCATGGGCCACAAGCCTGATGATCATGTTCATGGCCCAGGCAGTAAATGCACATGGTGTGAGGGCCTGTGCGTGATATTTTTGGATTGCACGAACAGACCTTAAAATCAGGTGCTGACTTAGAATTGGTAGAATCCACGATGCTACTGTGGAAAAACCTGTGGAGCGAACAAAGACTTAGTTTTAGGGGAAAAAAATGATAGGGCCTACACCAAGCACAGAGCTGTGATGAAGAGAATCTGCTTCTTACAGTGGAAAGAAAGATCTGACTTCATGGGGCAGTGCCGAGGAGGATACCACCTGGGTGGGTTGGAGGAGCCAGACTGTAGACCTTCCATTAACATTTAAAGGGAAAGGGATTCTGCCAGAAGTGTGGATAGTACACCATATCCACACCCTTAGAAGGTGGTTTTCCATGACAAGTGTGACATCTCAGACCTGTGCATAGATTCGATAAGTGTACCCATGAGCATTGCCAGAACCAACAACAGGTCCCAAGGTGGTGGTTCACATACTGGTGGGTTCAAGTGGTCGGGTCCTTGAAGGTGCCCTACTCTCCTCACCATCAGCGCCTGTGCGCCCAGTATGCAGAGATGGCTGCCAGGTGCACCTTGAGGGTTATCGATCTCAGCCCCAGCTGGGAGAAGGACTATAGATAGTCTAGAATGTTAATCAAGGGGATCAAGCTCCCTGCCCTGGCACGAAATGGAAAATATTTTCCATTTAAAGGCATAGTACTGATGAGTCAACTCCTTTCAGGATGCTTCCACAGTGTGAGTCCCAGAGCCTGGAACTCTAGTTTCATAGTGACTTTTTGGCATTATGTAATAATCATGCCCCACTTAAACCTAGGAAAGTAAAATCTAAAAACACCCCTTGGTATAACCCTTACCTTTTTAAATTAAAGAAACAATGGGATAGGGTATGGAGGGTGGCCAAACTTAAAAAAAAAAACAATACAGAATGGGATGAGTATAAATACTTGTGAAATCACTATATCCATGAACTAAGGAAAACTTAACAAGATTACTATACTAGAGAACTGACCACTAATTTGACGAATGATCCTAGGGAATTCTGGAAAGTTATAAAAAAGGTTAAGGGAACACAGTTAGTAGATAACCCTGAAAACTTTGAAACTATGAATATGAAAATTCCATTGGGGTCTCAGGTAGTGGACAGTTTTAATGATTATTTTGTAACAATGGGTACAGTGTCTTCATCCCAGAAACCAATAAATATAACAAAAAAAACAGAAGTGGAGCCTGAAGAGGGTAAGGAGTTTGCTTTTGGATCTGTATTACCAATAGATGTACAAGATGCATTATTTGGAATACATGTTAAGAAATCGGGGGGGATAGATAGGATTCCTAATATTCTCATAAAATATGCTGCCCCCATTATCTCATACATCTTAGCCTGTGTTTTTAATATGTCACTTACATATGAGGAATTTCCTGAGATGCGGAAAATGGCCAAAGTGATTCCTATTTTTAAAAATGGATCAAAATGTTTGTTAGAAAATTATAGGCTCATTTAATTCCTACTAATAGTAGCTAACATTTTTAAAAAACTGGTGACTAAACAACTCCAAACATTTTTGGAAAAGGGTGGGATTATTAATAAGTGCCAGTTGAGGTTTAGACTCTTACATGGCACTACTTCTGCCTTATTAAAGGTAACAGGAAATATTACATGTGCGCTGGACAGGAGGATGTTAGTGGGGGCAATCTTTATAGATTTATCAAAAGCTTTTGATACCCTGAACCATGACATCCTCATGTCCAGGCTAAATGCCTTTGGTATGTCTACGTAGGTAATTAATTGGTTTGAAGCATATTTATTAGGAAGAAAACAGATCGTATCAATTAATGGTTGGGATTCTGGATTTAGGACAATTACCTCAGGGGTACCCCAGGAATCCATTTTGGGCCCAATTTTATTTAATTTATATATGAATAACCTCACTTTAACTCATCCAGATATACAGTACAATGTCATTTATATGCAGATGACACTATTATTTGCACAGAGGGTTCATCGGTAAAGCAAACAGAGTCCACTGTACAAGGAGCATTTGATGAGTTACAGAAATTTTTCTTTGAGTCTAAACTTGTCTTTAACTCAAAGAAAACCCAAGTTCCACTATTTTTCAAAGACAGTAATGTGATTTACCCTGAGTTAAGTCTGAAGATTGTAACCAGAGATAAAACTATTCTTGAGCAAATACAGAACTATAGATATTTGGGGCTATACTTGGGTCATTTATATGGAATACCCACATAGAACATGTAATGAAAGAAGTGGGAAAATGCCTAAGTGCATTATATAGAATCAAAAACTATATGAATGAGAAAGAAAGGAAGCATGTAGTTACAACTTTGGTGGTACCCCTTTTGGACTATGGGGACATAGTCTATATGGGAGCAACTTCTCAGCTAAGTTAGACATCCTTTTCAATAAATTAGCAAGGTTTATTCTAAATGCTCCAAAAAGAACACACACAAGTGAGTTATACCAATCGTTAAATTGGATGTACCCAAAAGAAAGAAGATCCTTTCATGCCCTATTATATATGGTGAAGTGCTTTAAAGCTAAAGTCCCTGAATATATCATTGATGGACTTCAAGTTAGGACAGTAAAAAATGGATTATGGTCTGCTGGAGGAATAGAATATGCCCTTTCAAGATTGAGGATGGAATTAGGCAGATCACATTTTTTTTACTTGGGTTCCCGTATATGGAATACATTGCCACATTCCCTTAGGTCAGCAAATACTAATCTTCATCTAGGAGAAATTAAACAATGGTTTAAACATAAAGCAATAAAGAGGTTGAATATAGATCCACCTTGAATATAATATAATCTAAGGTGGACTTATTGAGGAAATGTATATGTGAAGCAATAATGAGACTGATTATAGACCCACTTTGAATGTTTACATTATATACTTGTTTAGGAATATTAAATGAGGAAATGAATATTTGTGGTGTTTAATCGATGATGCACTTTGTACATTAGTTTGCATGTCCATTCCAAATGTTTACATTATATACTTATCTAAGATATAATAATTGAGGAAATGAATATGTGACTTTAAATGTTGATGCACTTTGTACATTAGTCTGCATGTCGATGTTTATTTCGTATATTTATTATATGTTAGTCATGTATGTTTGATATGTCTGAATTTTTTTAGATATTGTAACCAAGAGTAATCATGCTTAGGGCCTCACTGGAAATTAGTTTGTCTCAGCTGAGTTTCCTATTCTTTTGCTTGTCAATTGAATAAAATGTTTACTACTACTCCCCTTCTAGCCATTTAGTAACCAGGCTGTGAGGTGCTGAGATTGGAGATCTGGGTGCAGAATCTTCCCTTGCTGACAAGACAGCAGATCTAGGTGCAGAGGCTACCACCACAGAGATCTGCTGCTGCTGAGGCTGAGGAGAACTGAGTACCAGAACTGGTGGGGCCAGTCCGGGGCTATCAGGATCTTCTGTGCCTTGTCCCTCCGTACCTTGACCACCACCTTGTGTTTCAAGGGAAAGGGAGAGAAGGCATACAGGAGGGTTCAGGGCCTCATGAAAGCATCACCCAGCAGTGTTCCAGACTGAGGAAGGCAGGCACAAAACAGCCTCGGTGTTGTGTTCTCTCTGGAGGCAAACAGATACACCAGAGAAGTGCCCCACAGGGAGAGCAAGGGATTCCCCAACTCCTGATGCAGAGACCACCTGTGTGACATCTTGCCCACTCAGCTGAGGGTGTCTGCCAATTGACTGTCAGTTCCTGCAGCATAAATTGCCAGGAGTTCTGCATCCAAACTGCGTATGAGGGTGCAGGTTCAGAGGGCCTCCTGACACAAGTGAAGGGAGTTTGTATTGCACTGCTTGTTCAGGCAGAAAATGGTTATGGTGTTATCCACCTAGAATTGCATGATCTGACCCCGGACAAAAGGTGTGAATTCTGTCAGAGCTAGGCACACTGTACTGAGCTCCAGCAGGTTGATGTGGTGATGGCACTCCTTGGGGTTCAGAGCTCATGGTCTCCGTGGTTCCCCAGGTGTGCTCTCCACCCCACCAGAGACACGACCATTGTCAGAATGACTGTCAGCTCTGGGCAGGCAAATGGGACTCCTTCCTCCAGATGTTCTGGGACAAGCCATCATGGGATGATGTCCCACATCGACTGGGTCACTGAGTCAGGCTGGTCCAAGTGACCTAAATGCTGGATTCACTGACAGCCTAGTTTTCACTGAAGGTAACATATCTGTCAGCAGGCCCACTGGACCACACTGGTGTGGGACACCACGTACCCCAGCAGCCACAGGAGGTCAAGTCCAAGGCAGAGCACGAGTACCCCACCTGAAATAATTGGACAAAGGCAGTAAGATCCAATGCCTGGTCTGCAGGGAGTTGGGCCTTGACCCAAAGGGAGTCTAGCTCTGCCCTGATGAAGTGAATCATCTGAGAGGTTTTCAGTTCAGACTTGGCTGGACTGACCAGAAGGCCCAAGTTTCTGCAGGTCCAGAGGGCCAGTTCAGGTAAGGGTATACCTTGATCCCCTTGTGCTGCAGGAAATCTGCTATCACTGTCATGCACTTGGTGAAGACTTTGGGTGCTAGGGACAGGTGAAAGGGCATGATCTGGAACTGGTAGAGAACCCCTTCTGCACAGAAATGAAGGTACCACCAGTGGGACAGATGGACAGGAATGTGGAAGAACACATTCTGGAGGTCCAGGGAGCAGAACCATATGTCCTGTTCCAGAGATAGTTTTATTTGGTTCAACATGACCATCCTGAACTTGTGCTTCCAGAGATATTGATTCAGATCATGGAGATCCAGTATGGGGTGCCAACCCGCATCTGTTTCAGGACCAGAAAGTACCTGGACATGAAGCCCTGACCTGCCAAGGAGTCTGGGACATGGGCTATGGCTCCTTTTGCCAAGAGTTGAGCAACATCCTCTCTGAGAGCAGACAGCATATCCTGTGACACCAAAGACTCCCTTGACATGTGAGGTTGGTAAGGCAGGACAGCCTCAAAATAGAGGCAACCCTCTGTCTACCACCTCTAGGGCCTACTTATCTGAGGTAATTATGGACCAAGTATGCCAGAAGTGGCACAGCTGACTGCCTATGGGGAGCTGGATCATGGACTGGATGGTTGGGAGGTAGACACCCCCAAACCCATCAGTGGGCAGCTTTGGAGGGGGCACCAGTGTTTGTGCCAGAGGGGCACCACTATCTCTACCACTGCCCTTTTTGGGGGCCCTGACTGAGGAATTTGGTCTTGGGGTGCCAAGCCTGTGAAGGCCCCTACTGGGGCTGATGCTGTCTAGGCTGCTGCAACAGAAAGGAATGAAACTGAAAAGGCTTTTTCTTTGGATTCTGCCCTTTCAAGTCCTTCTGAGAGGAGGTCACAGAAACCAGGGTGGCAATGGACTTCTCAGTCCTGGTGAAGTAGCCTTCCACCCCAGGGCCAAAGATGACAGTGCCCAGGAAGGGGTCATCAATCAGCCAACTTGTGCTGGGTGTCCACTGTAAAGGTAGAAATCCTCAGCCAGGCCCTGCAACACATCACAACAGCTGCTGCCATGGCATGGGCACAAGAATCATCTACATCCAAGGCTGCCTGATGCTGGTGTTTGGCCAGTGCTTGACCCTGGTCTTGGACCACTTTTACCACAAGCTGCTTGTCAGCAAGGAGGTATGGGAGGACATGATCTAGGACTCCCATCAGGGAGTGACCAAAATGGACCATCATCAGGGTGTAGCTCACCCGACAGAGACCGAAGGAGGATGCAGCACAGACCTTCTCCTCTGTGTGGCCAAGCTTTTTGGACTTATTGGGGAGCTTATCCATGTCCCCAGTATTTTCAGATTTATGGAAGACAGAGTTGGCGACAAGGCCCTCATCTGAGGGGTGGTCTGAAAATCTAAACAAAGTGCCGGTAGGGACAGCATACTTGGAGACCATACAGGCAGAGGGTGCCAGGCAGGTAGCTAGGTGCTGCCAATGCTCCAGTACCAGTCAAAACATGGCCGTGGCCATCAGGAAGGCAACCCCAGGGGATTAGTCCCTGTCCAGGATCTCAGTAAAGGGATATTTAGCCCTTTTCTGGACTGGCTCCAAGGAAACCTCCACGGTCTCAGACATGAGCCTGAGAAGAGCTCTGAAGGACATCAGGCCATGGTCGGTATTTATGTCTTCGGCAGAATCACTGTCAAAAGCATTAGCCCTTGAAGACTGCATTGAGGATGGGTGGCCACCTTTTGCCTGACACCCCAACGGCGAAACATGGAAAATTACCACTACAGAGACAGTCACTGTAATGGTCTGTTTCCATATTTCGCAGTCCTCCAGTGTCCTGCTTCCTCCCCGGACCAACTCCGACCTGGAGTTGAGAACCTTAAAGTCCAGGGCATGCGGGGGAAAGAGCACCCCCTGCATGGGGGGGTATGGGGGGCTCAGCCCCCCACAGAAAACATTGGGGGCTTAGGTGGCACAATACCTGCATCGGTATTGTGCCATCGCTGAGCAGGTGGTCGACAGGTTTACTGCTGACCAAACTTGGTGCTTCCATTGAGGACATATCGGAATCACTTGAAGAATCCTCAAACACAGCTCTCTGCCATTTTGCTGCCATGCACCACTCGGGACTTGTCCACGTGTGTGATCTCCACTGACAACTGGCTTGGCAAGCTGGTAGCTGGACAGGAACCCTTGGGGGGGGGCTCTCTGAAAGGGCTCTCATGTAGGCATCTCCACCTCGATCAGTGGTGAGACTCCTGTCAGGCACAGCTGTCTCAGCAGGACAAGTACAGGCTGAACTGTTGTTGACCAGGTGACTGCAGGGGTTGAAGGTAGAGCTCTACCCAGCCAAACCAAGGCCCACTGCTGCCAAAGGAACTGTTCTTAGTGCCACTGCATACGGTGACAGAGCCTGTCATTGTCCAAGGGTGAAGAGGAAGAAGAGCACTGATGACGACACCTCCCAGCTGAGTGAGAGCAAAGCAACGAGGAATCCCTTGACCTGATCTCTGACTTAGATCTTAAACGTCAACATGGTCGACAGTGCCGAAGAGATACAGCCACAAAGGCAGAATAAACCACCTGCACAAGGTTCGACCATTCAAGCCCAGAGGAGGCAACTTCTGAGAGGAGACAGCTGGGTTCACCAACTGCTTCTGGCCTTCTTGAGAGAGGCTGGACAGAACCAGGATCCTGAAGATCAACTTGTCTTCGATCTCCTCTGACAATGGATTGATAGGGTTGAGAAAAATCTCGAGTGTCTGCTCAACCTGCGTCGCAGCTGACAAGCTCAATGGGGGCACCACTGAGCTAGCAGCCTGGCCCTCAACCATGGTGAATCCGAATGCTCGACAGGTCGAGAGACCAGGGAGAGTGTACTCTTTCCCAATCCCATGACCAATGGCAGGATTTCTTAAGTTTCTTCACCTAACCATGGCAGGCAGGGCTCTTACCGAAGGTCTGGAGGGTCTTGTGCATCTCCTAGAAATTACCCATGAAAACTGTGCCAATGCTGGCTCCTAATGACAGCAGCATGTAGACTGTCAAGGTGCCTGCTGTGGCCTTGGTCACCACCTCTTCCATAGCTGTCAGCTGGGCTTGCATGGACTTCACTGGAGGATCCTGTCTGGCTGGCTGGCTGGCTGAGGAGAAGATGGGCGTAGCAGTCTTCTAGTGAAGTGGGAAGCATAGCCTGGCTCAGCCTGCAGGCAGCACGTCATGTTGTTCACCGAGGCAATATATGACACATGTGGATCTATCCGTGACACTTTCTCACTGCACTTGATGTCATGATTGAAACTGAGAGCTGGCTTAGAATCCCCGCGGTCCATTGTTGGAGACAAAATGGAATCAAGCAATATATTCAAAAACACAATTTTGAAAAAGGTAGAAGAAAAGTTAGCCAAATGGCACACTTAACCAAGTTTGGGCCTACACTGTGCGCAGAGCAGCAAAGGAGGAGACCTAGCTCTTCCAGCGGAAAGGAAGATCTGACATCACAAGGCAAAGCCGAGGGACATACCACTCAGTGGGTGGGAGGAGCTTCTCTTAAAGACAGTCTGGCAAATCAGCTCTTAAAAGGAGACTGCCAATGTGTGGATAAGTGAACCATATTCATGTCCCTAGAACAAAAGTTTGAATAGCATGCTTAGAAGCTGGGAAGTGGAGCGTGTGCATTTGGAGGAATACAGGAAACGGGGTATGTTTTCCAGTGGGTCAAGTTCTAAAATTTCAAGTTTTAAAAAGAAAGAGGACAATGTTTGTTTGAGTGGGAGCTGCAGAGGTTGAATGAGTGTGCTGGTTAATGATAGCTGTATGGGAAAATGAAAGTGAAAAAGTAGTGCTAGTGGTGGGTGGAGTGGGAGATTGATTGACATGTAACATATATCACACATATAAGTGATACATTTTGGGTTCTAAAATTTATCACACACATTACAACCTTGATTAACTGAATGTTCTGGGAGACATCAGATTTGTTTGTGTAACCCCCAGGGGGCGCTACCCTTAGGGCTACTACCCCTGCCTGCCTCAACTGTGACAGGGTGAGGGGCCCAGATCCGTTGACGGGTGCCTCCACCCAGAGGTCGGGGTTAAGACAGTCAAGATTGACTCAGTCACAGCCCTCTGGGTTACTGCAACCCCCCTTTCTTCCCACTAGTGGCTCACACAGATTTATTACAATGCTCTCCCCCTGTACACTTAACCCCCGGCTCGAACCTCTCAGCTCACTCCGGAGACCCCCTGGAAAGTAAGGCACAGTTATCACATACTCACTGTACAGTATATCCTCAGTAAAACACAATCCAGCCAGGGTACAGCTGCAAAACAAACAATCTGATTTATTTAAGGGGGAATAACAAGGGCCTGGGGAAATCAAGGTGATTGGCTTATCACTATAAAATATACTTAACTACCTAGGGCTCTGTGCACAGGCCTAAACCTATTAATTACTGTCCCTGGGTACCCAAGCCCTAATGGCTAGTCCCTCGTGGCAGCTGTTTGGGGCCCTGACACAAATGAGCATTTACTTTCCAGAGCAGATCAGAATGAGCAGAAAGCTCAATTAGTGCAGTCAGCAGTATAACAAACGACTTTGCCTTGGTTTGTAAGCATTTACAGGGAGCTACCCTGATTCAGTTCTCACGACTCCAACAGATACCCACCCTTTCACCACTTGCAGGGCGGAGCCTGAGTTTCAGAGGCCTCCTCACACATTTATATGGCAAACAACAGAGGGGTACCATACCAGGCAGCTGCTCCCAGATCCCGAGCGAACTCACAGCAACTTCGGGCGTTAACTGCAGCTTCAAAGCATCCTGACAGACCGAGCGTGATTCAGCAGATTCTCCAGTCCTCTTCAGGTGAAGCCTGGTGGGTAGCTGTGCTTATACACAGCCTCCTCCGACCGCACACCAGCGGATGTAGTCCAAAGCCTTCTAGCTGTGGAAAAACAGCTGCCTCAGGCCTTTCACGCGCTTTCTGCGCGAACACTCAATGGCGCAGAAGCTCAGAGCTCCACTCTCTTTCACAGTCACAGTGCTTCTGCCTCTAGCAGCTTGGGGCAATCCTTACAGCCCGGGCTCTAACCCATCCCATTGGCTGGCCCAAAGTGCCAGTCACTTACTTTGGCTCTCAGTGGTGCAAAAGAGCGCCATAGCCCATAATGCCACTTCCCAGCCTTACTAGCTGTGCCTTCATTGGTCAACTGAACCCCTAGGGCATCCTCATGATCCGATTGGTCCACTTCAACAGTTCAGCACCAACATGGTGGGGCACAACTGAAACAGTCCAGGCTGCAAGAAAAACAGGATAGAACAAACTGTATCTTCATTATTAATCTTAACAATTCCCAGCAAATAGCTGCATCTTTATAACGTGCTCTCTCTACGCAATCAGCGACAGCAAAACTGAGCACTTAGGCAGCAGCTAAGGTGGGACTCAAGCATAAATACACACGGTCCCCTCATCCAAACTAATTAAGCCTGCGGGCAGGCAGCCCTTAAAGGGACAGCACACAGAGGCTCTAAAAGCACTCACATCATTGCCATTTAAAACGGCTTAAGCACCGAACGCCAACCACCAGGGGGAACACTTAGGCAGCTCCTAGGAGGCTTTTAGGAACCCCCATTTGTAGGGGGATTACATTTGGATAATAAGGGATCCATAACATTAGGCAAATGAGAGTTGAGGGACAATGTCAGAGTTCAGATAATATAGAAATCTGGATAATTGGGGTTCGGATAATCAAGGTTGTACTGTATGTGGGAATAAATGGATTTATTATGTGGATTTGGAGTTCACACCTATTGCATAAATCAAGGTATCTATATTATATATATATATATATATATATACTGAGGGCTGGATATTCAAAAGGGTTGCACCATGTGCAATAGGGTTGCGCCTGCGCAAGTCCGAAATTGCGCCATTCTGCCATATTCAGCAGGAGGCAGTTGCGCCCCCAAGTCGAAGCTGAGCAACAGCACAATGCTAATGAAGGCATGCTGAACCGGAGGAGAATCATCCATAAACTGCACAGCCCGATATTCAGCGGGCTGTGCAGAGTGTGCAAGCGCCAACCCCAACCTGCGCCTGCACAACTTTGAGCAAAAAAAAAAGGAGTAAGTCAAGGGCCACCCACAGGTGAGCTGCCACATTGCAGGAGGCGCAACACTTTGCTGCCAGCGATGAACTTCGCGGTCCACTGGACCTGAGGATATGTCCTTAGAGAGTTGAACTCTTTGCTGCCCTTGATCGGGCTAGTGGGGGTTTACTGTCACTTATGCCCATATTCGGGTCAGTTGGGGGTAGAGGCAACTTATGCCTTGATCGGCCAGTCGGGGCTGGGGGATTTTAACTTATGCCCGCGATCGGGCTGCGGGAAGTCGGTCCCCGGCGGCTGCTGCTGGCGGAAGCGCCAAGCGCAAGTCCCTCGGGATCGGCGCACCTGCATGCTAATGGCATGCAAATGGGGCCATAAATAGATGCAAATGGCCCCCGCCTTGCATGAATTATGGCCCCATTTGCATGTCACCTTTTGAATATCGGAAATTTGCACATGGCACAATGGTACTTGCGCCACCGCATCTTGAATGCTCCACTCTGACCACTTGTGGTGGCGCAAGTTCTACTGCGCCATGCACAGTGGCTGTGGCTGGGGGGTGATATTCAAAGGAGTTGCTCAATAGCGCAACTCCGTTGAATATCGCCCAGGCCACACCCCTGCGCAACTATTTTGTGCAGCGCAAGGGCTTGCACCACAGAATAGCGCAGTTTGAATAGCCAGCCCTGTATATATATATAGATAGATAGCTGCATATATCCAACGCTTGTGAGGATATTTTGTAGCAAATATCAGTGATATTTTTGTGGCCTCTGGACCTAGAGTGAGACTATCGAAATATTCTCACTGTAGGTCCAATATTCTCACTCTAGGTCCACAGGTCACAAAAATATCTTCACTGTAGGTCCTGATTGGTGGAAGCAAGCAGCAACAGAAGCACAGTTTTAGAACAGAAAACATCACTTGAGTGCTGGCTCCCACTAACTAGTTTCATTTCATGGCAGACTCCCTGAAATCACGTTCTCCCTTTTGCTGATTAATTGCAAGTTCTTGTAAAAAAAATAAATACATAAATAAATAAAATAAAGCATCAAAAATTTACTTTCTCTATCCCTTAGAGCAACACTACTTCAAATACCACCACACCTCCTTCCATATTCCTGATCATCAACCGCCTTCCATTTTCACAACTGGCAGGGCAACTCTGTTCTCCCGGCAAGGAAGCCTCAGTCATCGGCTATCTTTCAAACAGCACCCGCTCTCACTTGTAGCCCAAACCGTTGCTCTCTCCCTGCAATAGAACACCTATAATAATGTAAGATGTAATGATGCATGCAATGGCATCATCTATGTTGTGCGTCCACCCCGAGCTGCTCGGCCATCCGAAAACAAGAGGAAAAACCAGTAAAACAGTAACCAAGGAAACACTCATTAAAGACTACGAATCAACTGCAAACACATTTTTCACCACAGCAAGTACATTATTCATCCTACAAAACCTGAAACAAGCATTGAATAAATTGAATATGACACGGGTGCCTCTGAAATATGTGCTATATTTTTTTCTTGTGCAGGTTGACCCTATGACATTTGTGGCTTCGCCACTCATGGTGTCAAAGTCAACCTGCGCACGAAAAAATTATTGCACATATTCATGAGGCACCCCGTGGCATATCCCTTTTTTATACAACAGGTGTAAAAATAAATTTGTTAAGATAAACATGTTATTTTGGACAACACGAGCAAGATAAAGGAAGTCGGTTACTGAGCATGCTCAGAAATTTATCTAATTGTGGCTATACTGGACATGCTCAGAAATGTATTCTCACATGTGAAGATAAATTTTTGAACATGCTCAGTGACTGATTTCATTTATTTTCCCCCAGAACTGGAAATCACTCAGTTTAATGGCTCATTAGGCCATTCCTGGTATAACTATTTCAATAAAAAAGTAAAATGCGAGATGCCTTTTAATTTTTTATTATGTATACAGTAGTCTAAGTAGTTGACATTGCTTTTTTCTTTTGTAGCTTTTTACCATGTCTATCACAAAAACCATTGAAACACTTGTATAAATCAAATATGACATGGTCTGACTTAAGATATCAGTTTTATCTTCATTTGAGCGGATTGGTCAATTTGCTTTCTCACTCGTGGCTTCACCACGAGTGAGATATCAACAGTTTAAACCCTTCTCATAAAGATAAAAATTACATCTAAAGTCAGCCCATGTCATATCTCATAAAGCTAATATAATACATGATGGTCAGGAGTGGAATATGGAAAATATCTGCATGAGTGAACAGTGACCTCGGGATAACTCATGAGTGGTGGAGTGTAGTGGAGCCACGAGTGATGGTTCCTGAGGTCACTGTTCACAAGTGTAGATATTTTCCATATTCCAGTTCTGCCCAACATGTATTTGATTTATACAATAGTGCCCCCTACTGTTGAAGGTGGATCACGTAAAAGTTACCATTAGCGCAGAAGTAAAAATTACTCATCATAGTAATGTTGTTTCTTCTAATGGATTATTGCTGTATTCTGACTATATGCAGTTAGCCCCAGCACTTGAACTGCTCCGGAGAGGAAAGGGTTAACTCTACGTAGCAGCATAGAACGTTGAGCTCGAGCTTGGTTTTCAAATCTCTGTCTTTGGTACATCTCAGTGTAACTGTCAGATTCTTATGAGCAAAACTAACTAAAGTTATGGAAATTGTTTAATTTTAGGCCAAAAGGCAACAAAACGTGGGTCAGGAAGACAATTCGAGAACCGAAGAAAAAAATAGAGTAGATAGTGATTGATATACATACATATATATATATATATATATATATATATATATATATATATATATATATATATATATATATATATATAAAATAAAACCACAACAAAACAACAAGCTACCCACCCTGAACAGAGGGAGTACTTGCCAGCCCACATCCCAAAAACTAGTTTCTGAGAGGGGAGGCAGGGAGGGAGGGAGGTCAGAATACAGCAAGACTCCATTAGAAGAAACATTACTATGGTGAGTAATTTTTTCTTCAAACAACATGAAGTCTTGCTGTCTTCTGACTATATGCAGACTACCAAGCAGTTCCCCCAGGAGGAGTTGCTGTACCAAACCTAGCATCGCTCCTAGTCTGGATGTCCTGAGAGTAATGCTTGGTGATTGTATGGACTGTTTTCCAGGTGGCTGCTTTACACATTTCTACCAAGGGGATATCTCTAGCAGCAGCAAGAGAGGCAACTGTACCTCTAGTCAAGTGGGCCCTCAGGCCTGAAGGAGGTTCTTTGCCCAATTTGACATAGCAGAATTGGATACAAGAGACAGTCCACCTGGCAATAGTTCTTTTAGTAGAAGGTTTACCTTTTCCCATTTCCCCATAAGTGAGAAGTAGCTGGAGAGAATTATTTCTGTGTGCCTTAGTATGCTCTATATAGTAGCTAAGTGCCCTTTTAACATCCAGGCTGTGTAATCTTCTCTCCCCTGAAGAAGAAGAATCAGTGAAAAACACAGGTAGAGACATAAATTGGTTCAGATGAAAATCCGATACCACTTTACGTAGAAACTTTCTATTTGTCCTGAGGACCACCTTATCTCTATGGAAGGAAACAAAGTCAGGTTCAACTGACAGGGCCAGTAATTCACTAATCCTCCTGGCAGAGGTAATGGCTACCAGGAACACAGTTTTCCAGGTCAAGTATTTAAGCTCGACTGAAGCTAAAGGCTCAAAGGATGGCTGCATAAGCTGTGCAATGCAGACATTCAGATCCCAAGCCAGGGTAGGCTCTCTAAAAGGAGGGTTAATGTGAACCAGGCCTTTGAAGAACTTACTGAAGACAGGATGTGATGCCAGGAAAGAGCCTTTCCCTACAGAAACAAAGGCAGACACAGCTGCTAGATGAACCTTAATGGTTGTGGGCCTAAGGCCTAGGCCATTAAAGTGTACCAGGTCATCTAAGGCTGTGGCAATGCCTGCAGCATCTGGTTGTATGCCTAAGAACACCAAATGCTGATCTTTTCCATTTAGAATTATAAGTTTTTCTGGTAGAAGGTTTCCTAGAGACCTTCAGAATATCCATCACTCCCTGAGAAAGAAGCAGGCCTGCATATTCTAACTCTTCAAGAACCAGGCTTTGAGATTGAGAGACTGGAGATTGGGGTACCAAATCTGCCCCTAAGAGGAGGATAGAAGATTGTGTCTCCTGGGAAGAGACGGGGGACGGACACTGCCAGAGACAACAGCAGAGGATACCAAGGTTGTCTGGCCCAGTCTGGAGCCACTAGTGTCACTGTGCAGGGTTGAGACCTGATCTTGACCAGAACTCTGAACAACAGAGGGAAGGGAGGAAAGGCATACAGGAACCTGCCCTTCCAATCCAATAGGAGAGCATCTAGAGAAACAGTCCCTAGGACTGGAGATCTGAAGCAGAACAGAAGAAGTTGATGATTGTCTGGGGCTACAGAGAGATCTATCTCTGGAGTGTTCCATCTGACGAAGATTATTTTCAGGATGTGAGGGTCCAGTGTCCAGGGTCCATTCATGATGGCCCTGGGAAATTCTGTTCAAAGCATCTGCCAGCATGTTGTCCTTCCCTGGAAGATGAACTGCTGTCAAGGAAGCCTGAAGAGAGTAGGCTAGAGACCACAGTTTCATGGCCTCCGTGCACAAGGCCGTGGACCGAGTGCCCCCTTGCTTGTTTATGTACCACATTGTGGTGGTATTGTCTGTCCTGGCCTGCACCACTTTGCCTTTGACTAACTCTGAGAAAGCCTGAGGAGCTAGGGACGCTGCCCTGAGTTCCAAAAGACTGATATGAAGGAGAGACTCCTGTTGTGACCAAACACCCTGAGCAGTGAGGGCCCCCAGATGGGCCCCCCAACCTAGGAGAGAAGCATCTGTGGTTAGAACCACTGAGGGAGCTTGACTGACAAATGGAACACCTTGTCTGAGATTGTCCTGATCCAGCCACCACTGGAAAGCTTGGACCAGAGTCTGAGTCACTGGAATCAGTTTGGTGAGAGAATCTTTTTTTCTGAGCCCAAAACGACCTTAGGTGGAACTGAATGTCCCTCATTTGAAACCCGGCTCCTTGTACCACTGCAGTTGAAGCTGACATATGGCCTAGGAGTTGAAGAAAGTGTCTGGCTGGGCGAGAGACCAGAGGCCGAAAGAAAGAAGTCCATCTTCTTCCAGGTTGTGTACAGGAGTGCTGGGAACAACTGAGAAGCTGCGTGGAATATACTATTTTGGACAAATTATCTGTAACTAAACTCTCTCTCTCTTGCTTAATCTGAGAGAAGTTTTCCTCAATTTTAAAGTGGCAGAGCTTGGTATTTGTTTTAGTTTTTAATTCAGAAAGGTTTTTAAAACTGCTTATCTTCTGCATATTTGATTTTCCTTGTGGCTAACTGGACTGATTACTTGAATTCTGTGTGAATCTGCATCAATATATTTTGCAACTTTTGGTGGGCTCTGTGATTCAAAATAGCAAAAGCTGCAGGTTGAAACTGGATGCCAAACATAGCCTGAGGTGAGGGTAATTGTCTTCACAAGTCAGAGCTCAGCATCATAGCCATTTGTCTAGCTAGACCATTTGTCAGCATTATTCAATTACTATAAACTAGTGGTGTGCTCCTATGAGCCAGAAGTCCATCTTCTTCCAGGTTGTGTACAGAGTGCTGGGAACAACTGAGAAGCTGCGTGGAATATACTATTTTTGGACGAATTATCTGTAACTAAACTCTCTCTCTTGGATGTCTGGATTTTCTCTGTTTGATTAGCAGGTACTTTCTCTGTCAAATTGTTGTGTAGGGTATCTTGCTGACAGGAAGGCACTCATCATGGCGGTGGGTGAGAGCTTTTAGTCGATTGTTTGTGAGGACACAGTTTAGGCCCAACCCCTTCCCACCCCTCACCCCACCCATCCCTGAAATAGTTCCTTTATACCTGAGGTTCTGACATCATTTCCTCGAGTGCAAGTGCATTTCACTGTCATATCCTCTAGCACACTGCACTGATAATATAAGCATACCGTTGTATAATATATATATATATTTCTATATAATCAAATCACACGCATCGCACACATACAAATACATAAAAAAAACTAGATAAACATGTGGGGAATAGTGCAATGTAATGGCTGTGGGGCAGCAGTCTTCCGGGAGTCTTTCTGAGGCTGAGATGCTGCCCTATTTGCAGACAACTATCTGCCCTGAGGGAGAAGTTGCCCGCCTTCAGGCCACACTGGACAGTAGTAAGGAAACCTTCCCCAGGCCACACTGGACAGTAGAAAGGGAACCTCCCCATCCAGGGAGCACTAGCGCCACCACCACTACCTCAGAGGTTGCTAAGAAAGCCAGTGTTGGACCACAGTGGCCTTAGGGAGGGTGGGAGGAGGGTGGAACAGAGGCACCCAGTCAATTGTTCCACTCCACAATCCATACACCATTCTGGGAGCATAGCTCCCCATGGGTGTACCCGCAGAGAAGACTGATGATAACTATCACAAGGGAGGCCCACAGAAAGGAGGCAGAGGACACCAAAGAGAAAGGAAGCAGCTCCTGGTGGGGGACTCAATTATTAGGGGTATAGAACTGGGGGGAGATGAGAAAAATAAAGTAAGGTGCCTGCCTGGTGCCATGGCTTGGAGGGACAGGAAGCGCATCCTCAGGATCACGAGAACAGCTGCAAGGGAATCCGAGCTGGACGAATTGTCCACCTAGGGACAAATGACTTGGCTCATCATGAGATTAGAGCAGTGCAGGAGGACATTGCAGAGCTGGGGAGGGACCTAAGACAGTAGCACACACAGTTTCCTTCTCAGAGGTGCTGCCTGTCAAAAGCATGGGGGAGGCGAGGGTAATTGGCACCAAGCAGTTTAATGAATGGTTGAAAAAATGGTGTGAGCACAGGGTTTGGCTTCATTGGGACTGGGGTTCCACCTGGAGGGACACCAGCCTATACTGGCAGGATGGTCTGCATCTGTCCAGGAAGGAACAAGTCTTTTGAGCAATCGGTTTAAATGCTTCATTGACAAGATTTTAAACTAGTCAAAGGGGAGGCACTGACAAGCAGCAGGAAAATCCCAGCCTCCCTACAAAACAGGGTACTAAATGAGAAAAGACAGAGGTAGAACGGTCAGTGGGGATGCTGCACTGGAAGGTAAAGCCATCAAAAATGGAGAGCAATAGTACTAATGCCCGTAGTCTGGGTAACAAGCTCCTGAATTAGTGGCCTTGATGGAGGAAGAACATCTGGATATCGTGGCAGTCACAGAAACATGGTACACACAAACCATGACTGGGACATAAACATACCAGGATACACTGTGTACAGGAGGGACAGGGAGGGTAAAGAGGAGGAGGAGTAGTTCTACATAAGGGAAGGAATAAAAGCAACAGAACAAAAGGTACACAGGAGGAGAAGAAGCACTGTGGGTAAATTTGGAGACAGGCAATGGCACCACAATACATCGAGGGTTGTATACAGACCCCTTCTCAGGGGGAGGAAATGGACAGAAATGATAGAAAGTATACTTAGAATGGCAGAAAAAGGGAGATATTGCTGATGGGTGATCTGAATATGCCAGATGTTAACTGGAGTGCAGTTGCAGCTGCCACTTCAAGAGTGCAGTTATTCTAGATGCCCTACAGGGCATGCCTTGACAACTAGTACTGGAGCCCACTCGGGGAGCAACTATTGACTTGATTCTCTCAAATGGAGATGGTGAGAGGATTACAGATGAAGTGGGTAGCCATCTGGGAACTAGTGACCATCGAACAGTATGGTTCACAATAACACAGCAATAGAGTCAAGCCATACAAAGACAAAAGTACTGGCTTTGGAGGGCTGACTTTGCCAAAATGGGTGAGTGCCTAAGGAATGCACTAGCACATGGGCAGGAAGGAGGGTGGAAGAACAATGGGGAATAATAAAAACTGCCATCACAGAGGTAACGAGCCTTTGTGGAAGCAAATAAACAAAACAAGACGATGTAAGAAACCACTATGGTTCTCAAAGGAAGTGGCAGTGAAGGTTCAAGAGAAAAAGAAAGCATTCAGGAAGTACAATGAATCGCTGAAGGAGCAGGACAGAGAACTGTATCAGTTAAAGCAAAGAGGCTGGGAGGCAGTCAGAACAGCAAAGGCCCAAACCGAGGAAAAGATAGCCAACTCAGTTAAGAAGGGGATAAAACCTTTATAGGTACATCAGGGAGCGAAGGAAGACCAAGGAGGGATAGTGAGGCTTAATAAAGGGAGGGAGGGTGGGCAGAGGAGACTGTGAAAAGGCAGAGATACTAAACAAATATTTTTGCTCAGTATTTACAAAGGAAGAGGGGAGGTACATAAAACAAACAGTAGTAACACTCTGGATACAGAAGTTGATACCGCCCATTTACAGAACAAAGGGTTCTGAAAGAACTCTTAAAACTGAAGGTGGACAAAGCAATGGGGCCTGATGGGATTCATCCCAGAATTCTAAAAGAACTAAGGGTAGAACTAGTGACACCACTGACTACCCTTTTAACAAATCATGGGAGGATGGGGTGGTACCGAGGACTGGAGGAGGGAGATGTGATTCCCTTCACAAAGTGGGAGCAAGGCAGAAGCAGGAAACTATAGACCTGTTAGTTTAACCTCAGTGATAGGGAAAATGATGGAATCACTTCTAAAGGAAAGAATTGTCGAGTATCTAGAGGCCAGAGGGCACAGGACCCTAGGCAGCATGGATTCACAGCGGGAAGGTCATGCCAGACGAATCTGATAGATTTCTTTGACTGGGTGACCAAAGTAGTAGATCAGGGAGGGCTGTGGACATGGCCTACCTAGACTTTAAGCAAGGCATTTGACACAGTCCCACACAAAGATTAATATACAAGTTAGCCAGCCTGGGAGTGGGTCCCAAGATGACAGCCTGGGTAAAGAATTGGCTGGAGAATAGGACACAGAGAGTAACAGTAAATGGAGTCCACTCAGAAGAAAGGGGGGTTACTAGTGGGGTACCGCAGGGTTCAGTATTAGGACCGGTCCTCTTCAATGTCTTTATAAGCGACATTGCAGAGGGACTGGAAGGAAAAGTATGTCTCTTTGCAGATGACACTAAGATCTGCAATGGAGTTGATGCACAGGGTGGGGTGGAAAGGATGAGAAAGGACTTGGCAAGGTTAGAGGAATGGTCAAATGTATGACAGCTTAGATTCAATGCTAAGAAGTGCAAGGTAATGCACCTGGGAAACAAAAACCCAGGGGAAGAGTACACAATGGGGGTGAGATACTAACAACAACAAAATGGAAAGGGACCTGGGGGTAGTCATATCAGATGACCTAAAGGCGGGCAAGCAATGTGGAGGAGCAGCAAGGAGGGCTGGGGATACTGGGATGCATAGGAGAGGCATCACCAGTAGAAAACAGGAAGTTATTATCCTCTGTACAGACAGCTGGTGAGACCCCATCTGAGTATTGTGTGAGTTCTGGAGACCCAATCTCCAGAAAGACATAGACAGGATGGAAGCTGTCCAGAGGAGGGCATCTAAATGGTGCAGGGTCTGCACCGAAGACATATGAAGAGAGACTTAAGGAGCTTAATATGTATAGCCTCGGAGGAAAGAAGGGAGAGGGGGACATGATAGAAACGTTCAAGTACCTCAAGGAATCAACAAAGTCCAAGAGGGTAGCATCTTTCAAAAAGAGGTGTGCAAGAACAAGAGGGCACAATTTGAAAATAGAGGGGCGGCTCAGAGGTAATTTAAGGAAGTATTTTTACAGAGAGGTTGTGGATGCATGGACATGCCCAAGGAGGTTGTGGAGTCAAAATCAGTGGTGGAATTCAAGCATGCATGGGATAGTCATAAGGCAGTTCTGGGGGATGGGGGTAGGAAGAAGTAGGCTGCTGGTTAACTAGGATCTGCAGCTTATCCAGTAGGTAGGGAAATGGGCAGACTGGGTGGGCCAAGCGGTCCTTATCTGCCGTCAAATTCTATGTTTCTATGTTTCTATGTTTCTATGTAAGAAGCCAGATCTGTAAGGACCTTTACCCTTGCTAGTGGGAGGAAGGCCTTTGCCTGGACAGTATCTAACTCTACTCCTATGAAAGTAGGAAGCTATACTGGTTCAAGAACTGACTTGGGAAGTTTGAGAAGGAATCCCAGGGAACTGAGCAGATTCTGAGAGACTTCCAGAGCTGACTTGACCTGGTCTGAGGACTGACCTACGATGAGCTAGTCGTCCAGATAAGGAAAGATTGAGAAAAGATCTGAGGAAGGCTACTACTGCAAGGCACTTTGTAAATACCCTTGGAGCTGATGTTAGGCCAAAGGGCATGGCTCTGAACTGGTAATGATCTGAGGGCAACTCGAACCTGAGGTGCTTTCTGTGGGAGCACCTGATAGGAATATGGAACTAGGCATCCTTGAGGTCCAGGGAAGCTAACCAATCCCCTGGCCTTAGAAAGGGAAGAATTATTCCTAGTCACCATTTTGAATTTTGGTTTTGTGATATGTTTGTTCAGATATCTCAAGTCTAGGATGGGTCACCACTCTCCTGTCTTTTTTGGGGTAAGGAAGTATCTGGAGTACAGACCCTTGCCCCTGTGCTGTGTAGGAACTCTCTTCATAGCTCTGAGATCTAGTAGAGAGGAAACCTCTGCCTCTAGGGCAATGGTTTCTGAACTTCTTGCAGGAGGAAATACTTGACCCTCCATTTGGGAAACTTTTTGAAACTGAGAGCCAGTCCATGGTTTACTACCTCCAGGACCCACTTGTCTGAAGTAACAAACTACCAAGCCTGGAAGTAGTAAGCCAGCCTGCCCCCTACTGGTATAAGGGAGGCAACCTGAACTGACACATCAGGGTGTCTGTTTGGCAGGAGCTTTGGACTGGGATGAGGAAGCAGCCCTGCTCATCCCCCTCCTACTTCTCCCTCGAAAGAACCCCCTCTGTGGGAAAGGAGAGGAAGCCTGAGCTTGGGAGAAAGGCCTGTGAAAAGGCCTACCCCTGCCCCTAGACTGCCGCTTTTGAGGAGTGGCTTGCCTCTCTTTGGCCTGTGCACTCCTATAGGTGGTTCTGTATTCATCCATTTTCTTCATGTAAGCCTCTGTCTGCTCCCCAAATAGAGAATTAGCAACCACAGGAAAATCCATGGCCTTAGCCAGGGTATTCTGAGAAAGGCTAGTACATCTGAGCCAAGCAAATCTCCTAAGAGAGACAGATGTAGCCATGACTCTAGATGCCACATCATTAGAGTCCACAGCAGCATGAAATTGCACTTTTGATATCTCAATTCCGCCAGCAGCCACCTCCTCCAGCTCTTTGGCTAGCTGGGGGGAAACCTCCTTTGCCAGTTCCAAGACACAGAAACATAGACTTTGATGGCAGATAAGAACCACTTGGCCCACCCAGTCTGCCCATTTCCCTACCTATTGGATAAGCTGCAGATTCTAGTTAATCAACAGCCTACTTCCTGCAACCCCCCCACTATAATTGCCTTATGTCTGTTCCATGCATGTTTGAATTCCCCCACTGTTTTAGACCCCACAACCTCTCCAGGAAGGCAATTCTATGTGTCCACCACTCTCTCTGTAAAAAATAACTTCCTCACATTACCCCTGAGCCGTCCCCCCTCTAACTTTAAATTGTGCCTCCTTGTTCTGACACACCTCTTTTTCTGAAAGATGCTACCATCCTGGACTTTATTGATTCCCTTGAGGCACTTAACAGTTTCTATTATGTCCCTCTGTCCCTCCTTTCATCAAGGGTATACACATTAAGCTCTCTCAGTCTCTTTCCAAATGATTTTCTGATGTAGACCCTGCACCATTTTAGTTGCCCTCCTCTGGAGTGCTTCCATCCTGTCTATGTCCTTGCGTAGATGAGGTCTCCAAAACTGCACACGGTACTCCAGATGGGGTCTCACCAACTGCCTGTACAGAGAGATAACCACTTCCCTTTTTCTACTTGTGATGCCCCTCCCTATGCACCCCAGTATCCACCTGGCTCTCCTTACTGACTTCTCACATTGCTTACCCACCTTCAGGTCATCTGATATGACTACACCCAGATCCCTTTCCATTATTGTTGCTGTTAGTACCTCTCCTGTGTACTCTTCTCCTGGATTTTTATTTCCCAGGTGCATTGCTTTGTACTTCGTTGCACTGAATCTAAGTTGCCATATGTCTGACCATTTCTCCAACCTTGCCAAGTCCCTTCTCATCCTTTTACCCCCTTGTGTATCAACTCTGTTACAGATCTTTGTGTCATCTGCAAAGAGGCATACTTTTCCTTCTAGACCCTCTGCAATGTCACCTATAAAGACGTTAAAGAGGACTGGACCCAGTACTGAGCCCTGAGGTACTCCACTAGTAACCCCCCTTTTTTCAGAATGTGTTCCATTCACTATTACCTTCTATGTCCTGTTGTGCAGCCAGTTTGCTACCCACGCTACCACCCTGGGACCTACTCCCAGGCTGGCTAACTTGATTATTAATCTTTGTTGCGGGACTGTGTCAAATGCCTTGCTAAAGTCTAGGTAGGCCATGTTCACAGTCACTCCCTGGTCTACTACTTTGGTCACCCAGTCAAAGAAATCGATTAGATTCGTCTGACATGACCTTCCTGCTGTGAATCCATGCTGCTTTGGGTCCTGTGCCCGCTGGCCTCTAGGTACTGAACAATTCTGTCTTTCAGAAGTGATTCCATCATTTTCCCCAACCCTAAGGTCAAACTAACAGGTCTGCAGTTTCCTGCTTCTGCCTTGCTCCCACTTTTGTGAAGGGGAATAACATCTGCCCTCCTCCAGTCCTCAGGTGCCACCCCATCTTCCCATGATTTGTTAAAAAGTGTGGTTAGTGGTGTCACTAGGTCCTCCTTTAGCTCTTTTAGGATTCTAGGGTAAATCCTGTCAGGCCTCATTGCTTTGTCCACCTTGAGTTTTAGGAGTTCTTTCAGGACTCTTTCTTCTGTAAATGGACTGGCGTCAACCCCACTACTCAGAGTGCTTCTATTGTTTGGGTTAGGTAACTCCTCCTCTTCTTCTTTTGTAAATACTGAGCAAAAGCATTCATTCAGTATCTCTGCCTTTTCACTGTCTCCCTCTTCCTACCTCCCCTCCCCTTTATTAATCTTCACTATCCCTCCCTTAACCTTTCTATGCTCCTAATGTACCTATAAAGGTTTATCCCTTCTTAACAGAGTTGGCTATCTTTTCCTTGGTTTGGGCCTTTGCTTTTCTGACTGCCTTCCCACTTCTTTCTGCTTTAATTGATACAGTTCTCTGTATTGCTCCTTCTGTGATTCCTTATACTTTTTGAATCGCCTTTTCTCCTTAACTTTCCTGACACCTCTTTTGAGAACCATAGAGTTTTTTATTCGCTTTGTTTTCTTTATTTGTTTCACACAAAGGCTTGTTGCCTCCATGATGGCAGTTTTATTTTCTCTATTGTTCTTCCACCCTCCTTTCTGGCCATTTGCTAATGCATTCCTCAGGTATTCACCCATTATGCCAAAGTCAGCCTTCTAAAGTCCAGTATCCTTGTCTTTGTATGGCTTGTCTCCATGGTTGTGTTTATTGTGAAGCACACTGTGCAGTGGTCGCTTGCTCCCAGATGTCTACTGACTTCTAAATTAGTGATCCTCTCTCCATTTGAGAGTACCAGGTCTAATATTGCTCCCTCCTGAGGGGGTTCCACCAATAGCTGTCTAAGCATGCCCCCTGTAGGGCATCGAGAATGACCCTGCTCTTAGATGTGGCTGCAGTCCATGTCATCCAGTTAACATCTGGCATATTCAGGTCCCCCATCAACAGTATCTCCCCTTTTTCAGCCATTTTGAGAATGCCCTCTATCATTTTCTTGTCCATTTCCTCCCCTTGAGATGGGGGTCTGTATACAACCCCTGTGCGGATTGTGATGCCATTCCCTGTCTCCAAAGTGACCCAGAGTGCCTCTTGTCCTCCCCCTTTACTTTTTAGTTCTGTAGCTTTGATCCCTTCCCTTATGTAGAGAGCTACTCCACCTCCTCTTTAGCCCTCCCTGTCCCTTCTGTAGATTGTGTACCCTGGTATGTTGACATCCCAGTCATGGTTCTCCGTGTACCATGTTTCTGTGACTGCCACAATATCCAAGTGTTCCTCTTCCATCAGGGCTACTAGCTCTGGAAGCTTATTTCCCAGACTATGGGCATTGGTACTCATTGCCCTCCATTTAATGTTGGCTTTATCCTTTTTTACCCCATCCCTGCTCTTATTGCCCTTGTCTATTTTTCCATTTACCCCTGTCCTGCCCTCTGTCAAGCTCTGTACCTCAGTGTTTACCCTACTACCTGCCATGTTTTGTGGGGGGAGGCTTGAACTTTCCTGTTTCCTATCAGCACCTCCCCCTTGGCTAGTTTAAAAAGCTTGCCAAGGAAGCCTTTAAACCTGTCACCTAGTAGCTTGTTTCCCTTCCTGGACAGATGCAGACCACCATGCCAGTATAGACCTTCATCTCTCCAGGTGGACCCCCAGTCCCCAATGAAGCCAAATACCTGTGCTCTGCACCAGTTTTGCAACCATTCATTAAACTGCATGGTGTGCAGTACCCTAGCCTCACCCCTGCCATAGACTGGCAGCACCTCTGAGAAGGTTACCGTGCTTGCTACCTGCCCCTCCCCAACTCCACAAATTTCGGTCAGACAGTGTTCCACCTGGCTGTATAGGCCGTATGGATGCCAAGTACTGTTTCTTGGCCATGGCATCCACCTTCCTGGAATCTTTATCTGGGGTGTGTGAAGCCAAAGGAATATTAGCCCTGTCACAGGCAGCAGCCTGCACTACCCCAACATGGCTGCAATGGTTGTATAAAAACTCCGTACCAGAGCATGATAACATATACCTCCTGTCCATTTTCTTATCCACAGGAGGTAAGGAGTTAGGCATTTGCAAAATCTTGTCTGGTTCCCCAAAGATTTGTGTGGAAGGATAGACAGCCTCTTGGACTCTGGGACATCCATCATTTCAACATAATCAGGCTCTTCATCCTTTTCAGCAGCTTCCACCACTGGGAGCTGGAGAGTTTCAGCTACTTTTTTGTAAAACAAAAAATGGGAAGGGGACTCAGAAAGCCTGGGAGGGGAGACATTGGTAGGCCTTCCTGGGGAGATGTGAGGCTTTATAGGCTTGTCTAGGCCTCCAAAATCATTGCCATCATCAGTATAGTCTTCGTCTCCCTACCAATCCACTTCATAATATGCATCCAGATCATAATCCGATGGATTCGGAGCCGACCGAACCGACCGCTTAACCGGTGGTGTCGGTTCGGATGGAACTGGGCTAAGCAACTGAACAATACTTATCGCTTTGGCTAGTTCATCGGTGATTGGACTTTGCGGTACTAGATCTGAACCAGCCGACTTTCTCTTTCTCTTTGCCAGAACTGACCCCTCAGTGTCAGATCTCCTTTTGCCTGAGGAGGTATCACTCGGTTCAGTGGGCAGCCCCTCAGGTTCGGTCGAAACCGAACCGGGCTGGCCATCCGGGTCAGTGGACTTCTCAGCCTCCTTTTCCTTTAGCCTACTCAATCTTTTATCCATAGTGGCTTTAGGAAAATTCTTACAAATTTGGCAGTCTGTTTTGAGGTGGTCAAACCCCAGACAATAAACACAAGTGAGGTGGAGATCGGCTCTAGCAAAAGCCTCCCTACACTCAGTACAGTGTTGAAACCCAGTGGGACTGTTTTTTTTTCCTTGGGTTTCTCAGACATAGCCTTACTAACAAAATTACCCTTTACAGCTTTCAAGCCAGGTAATACTCTCCTATCGGTTACCAACCATGTCACGGGTTGTGGAAAAAATGAATAAAGTTAGTTTTTTTGAAACCAATAGGAACCAGACACCACTACTAACCCAGAACAATTCACAAAAAAACACACGATGTTTCGGTATCCAACCGGACCAACTGACCGGAAACTGAAGAAAACAATTTCCAAACAATTATATTCCACTAACTACTGTATCTATTACACTACCTGTACCGTAGACAGAGATTTGATACTGAAAAAATAAAGAAATCTGTTGATGAAACCAATGATTTTTACTTTAACTGAACCGAAGCGAAGGAGGAATCTCTGGAACCACTTCACAGTTAGGCGAAGTAAAGAATCTGACAGTTACACTGAGCTGTACCAGAGACAAAGGTTTGAAAACTGAGCTCGAGCTCAAGGTTCTATGCTGCTGCATAGAGTTAACCCTTTCCTCTCTGGAGCAGTTCAAGTGCTGGGGCTAACTGCATATAGTCAGAATACAACAAGACTTCATGTTGTTTGAATAGCATGGTTGTGCAATATATGTTGCGCAATGTTATTCAATTGCACTATTTCGAGCTAATGGTGATGTTTTGTGCGAGCCATTGAATAAATGTAAATAATTCCACTGTGGTGACATCACCACAGTGGTTTATTTCACTGCAGTGAGAATACATGTAAGCATTAAGCCATGACGAAGGTGGCATCTAATGGGGAATTAATGCATGGTTGGGAGTGCCTACAACGGCCCAACCCTGCATTAATTCCCCATTAGCTGCCACCTTTGGAGTGGCTTAATGCGCTTGTAACATGGTCATATATTATATAATGTTTCAAGCATGTGGTGTCTATTGCTCACTACATCAGGAAAAGATTCAGGTTATTATGTGGAAATATGCCGAATGCACTTTTCAAACTCCTCGACTCTATCTATATACATCTATTCAACAACTGATGTGCAGAACAAAGAACTCATCTGCTTCAATCAGATATGATTTGACTTTTTTTTTTACAATTCTTTTATGATTTTGTGCAGTACTTATTTCACTACAGTGCTTAGCAGGTGATCTCAACTGCAGAAAATCTACCAACTGATTTACATATTTGCTGACCTGCTTAGTGTGCTGTGCTCAATTGTCCGGTGTCCTGCGCAAAGTTGTCAACAGCATTCTCTCACTCCTACACTAGTTATTTGCTTACAAATTGCACCCTATGTTCGTTCCATGCTGCAATATGCCTCTGACATGGATGGTGAATAACTTAACGCTCAACGCTCAACGGTCTACAACTTTGCCGTCTCACCCATTCCATTGCTCCTGTGTCAGCCAGACACATTTTCCTACTCCTGCCACTACCATCTTCCGTGTGATAGTATCGGGCTATTGGGTTGGGTAGGTGGCATAGACAAGGACTTCCGTTCAGCGGCTTCTCTTCTAATCCTTCATTACTGCTTATTTTGGTCTCTGTGGTACACATCAGTACTTCAGTTTGAGGATGGCATTATTGCTAAATTAATGCCATCTTCAGACTTCCCCATGTGATGCTTTTCAACCAATTGTATGTGTTGGTTACATCGCCTATATTTTTGCCATGTTACAAATATATAATAATCTCTGTATCTATCTTTATCTATCTCTATGTATATATCTGTCTCTGTATCTATGTATCTCTATCTCAATATGTCTATATGTGTATATGTATATATATATATATATATATATATATAGAGAGAGAGAGAGAGAGATAATAAATAGTAGGAAGGTGTAGTTTATGAGGATATAATGCTATTGAGGGGGCTAATTAGCCAATAACACACAAGACTGAAGGGCGCATGGGATTATTGCACTAATTAGCTCCAGAGATGGCATTATATCCTCATATACTACACTTTCCTAGCATTTGTTTTATATAATACATTAGGGCAGTTATTATTTTTTGTTTTAGATCACATTTGCAATAATTTCTGGGTTCGCCTCGATGCCTTTTGACTGTTCTGGTTTTCTGTAGCACAGGGTCCTCCTATATAAGGGGGTGTAGTTAGGCCAGTTGGTCCCTTGCAGTGTTTTTATGAGGAGTGAAAATGGCATGCAGCTGGGTCAGCATGGAATTTCTTGTGGTGATTCGGCTGTTTGGAGCGGCGGTTCAGTTGTGGGAAGTGGTGGTGTGGAACTGTGGAGCAGCAGTCTTGAGAAGCAACTTGGCATGCTGGAGCAAGCTGGAGGCAGCAGGAGCATGGAGGGCATGGGTGAGTATTGAGGGAGAAGGATGTTTGGTTAAAAGGGTGGATGCTTTGAGAGAGGGCTGCAGTTGTGGTAGGTCTTTTTTTGGGGGGGGGAGTGAGAGTACAGCTGCAGGGTTTAATCCATGTATCATGTTAGTGAAAGTCATATATCACGGTGTTGAAGTCATATATGATGGTCAGCCATCATATATGACTTTAATAACTGTTGTATATGACTTTATTTGGTGTAATATACGGGGAAATACATTATGGGTTTTTCAATGAGACTCAAGCCCCATCCATGTATTGTATCTATATATTAATCTCTCTATTTAGCTCTCAATTTCTTTCTCTGTCTCTATTTCTATCTGTACCTATATCTATATCTAAAGCTATATCTGCCTATATCTATCTTCTGTATCTATCTATATCTATAGCTATTATATCCATCTCGATGAAAATAAATCTCTCTAGCTGTCTATATCTATTTCTATATCTAGGTATCTATGTCTATCTGTTCTTTGCAAATAACTTTGTAAATGCACCAGTTAGGGTAACTTAATGCTACAAAAGCAGGGAAATGTGGCATTATGGTTTCCAACCCTAATGCCCCAAGAAGCAAAAGGAAAAAGAAAAACGTTAGACTTTTTGGTCTCAGGAGTTTTGGTGAATCAATGGTGGGGTCTTTCTTGGGGATTGTCAACCCTATTGCTCCCCCCCCCCAGCTTCCAGTTCAGAGCACATGGTACAGCTCCAAGCCACTGTCTCATAATGATACACTCTTCAAAGATAGAGAAGTATGTCTCACCATAGATTGCCAGCACAGTTTGTCGTACCTTTCTTCATGGGCTCGGCATAAAGAAAGGAGATCATGTGTGACATTGTTTGCTCTCAGAATGTGGTGGGCATTAGGGTTGACAACCCCCAAGGAAGATCCCACCAATGATTTGTTAAGACTCTGGAGACCCCAAACCCTAAAGTTTTTTTTCCTTTTGCTGCTTGGGGGTGGGGGTTGGACGTTAGGGTTGGAAACCCTAAAACCACATTTCCCTACTTTGTGGCATTATGTTACCCTAACTGGTGCATTAACAAAGTTTTTGCAATTTGAGATAGTGGCAATGTATCCTCATTCACGCAGATCCTTCTGGGACCTGTGTGAACAGATGCAGATGCCCTGCATGAAGAGAAGACTTTGTCCACTTATAGAAGTGCAGGGCCCGCAAACTGGGGCCCCTGCAGTTCTGTGCAATGACAGATATGAAGAATTCATGGGGCTGTCTAGTGAGCTATGGAAGTGCAGGTCCCTGCACTTCTATGTGGCCACAGTTACAGCTGCACAGGGCAGAGTGTGCATCTGTTGTGCCAATGCATTAGGCCTCTGCCCCCCCAAGGAGGGGGAGAGTTGCAGGGCCCTATGCCAAGAGGACAGTTGTCTTCACTATATGGTACCCAGGCCCATGCAGACAACCCTGTACCTTTCATTCCCTGGCTGGGGGGGTGTTCTGAATAATGCCACCATCCCACCTACCCTCACCCAATCAAGCTGGGTCACTGAGCTCACCAGCACGGGATTACAAAGCATATCCCCTGGGGTCAAGAGTGGTACTAAACACACTCAAAGTTTAACAATTATATATTTTTTCAATTTTGATCCCAAATTTTCAAGATACTCGTTTTATGATTCGACCTATATACATGACGTACAATTTATAGTATACTGGCTGAATGTCATTTTGCACCAGAAGTATGAAAGCGAATCTCATCCAGCATTTTAAAAATGACACATCACGTTTATGAGGTGGTGTGGAAAAATGGCTATGCTGAAAGTCTGAAGTCAAAATAGTGAAAATTAGGGAAGTTATGACTGAGTGAACTTTGAAGTACTGCAATGTTCACTCATAATCTAGGCATTTTTTCCTATTTGTACACCAAATTGTCAGCACAGTCTTCTTATAACTTCAGCATGATTTTGACATAGTACAGCTTTGGTTTTGCTCAAACCAGTTATTCTTAAATGCCAAGAAGACAGTTTCTATCACCTCTGGCACTATGCAGAGACTCTTTTGGCTAACCTCCCTCCCTTCTTACCACACCTTAGATTAGACTTTACTTAATGTCACCTCCTCCTTCAGGTATCTTGGGGTCTGGCTTGACCAACACCTCACCTTTTCTGGACACATTGATGCCATCTACAAAAAACTACACCATAAACTGGGTACTTTATACAGAAATCATGGTTGTATTCCTCTGCTGGCTCGCCATGCCCTGGTCCAGCAAATGATCCTACCTATATTTGACTATGGTGATGTAGTCTACAGTGCTGCTCCCAAATCTTCCCTAATTAGGCTAGACTCTCTTTTCCACTCTTTCTGCCATTTCACTCTTGACAGTCCTCCCGTACCTATCACTGCTCCCTTTACCAATCTCTCTCTTCCTTCCCTAGCTGACAGGTGTCATATCTACTGTGTTTTCTTGCCAAATTCTGGTTTCACTCCCTCCCTCCCTCCTTATCTCTCCTCCTCTATTTCTCTTAAATCAGCTGCAGTGGTTGCAGATTTAGTAGCCTCTGCCGACCTGGCCTGCATCACCGAGACCTGGCTGGATGAGAATGCGGACCTATTTTGGCTGCTGCAATTCTGTCCGGGTTCTCGGTGATACACCGCCCGAGAGTGGACCAGAGAGGAGGGGATGGGGGGTCACAGTCTTTTTTAAACATGAACTGAGCCTCAGGGAAGTGCCAGTGGAGAGCATCAATTCCTTTGAGTGCATGGTTGCTGCAGGTGCAGGACTCAGGATCCTTCTCATCTACCATCCACCCGGGGATGGGAGGGCATTCCTGAAGGAGGCTGCAGACTTAATCACCGAGATGGTATTGGAGTACCCCAAATGGTTAAATCTGGGGGACTTCAATGCCTGGGTCGACGGTGAACTCTCACACTTTGGACAGAACCTCCTCCAATTGATGTACTCATTGGACCTGACATGGGTTCTTACCTCCACAACACATGAGAAGGGTCACTCCTTGGACTTGGTGTTCCACCTGGGGATGGAGATCTCGGATATGGAGGTGGATCCTGTTGGATGGTCAGAGCATCACGCCTTAGAGATTTACTTTCACGATCCCCAGAAAAGGGCCTGGACCTTTCGGGTATTCCATTAGATAGTGATGACCCAGAGCCCCTGGTGCTGGCTTATAATAGGGCAGTGGCGGAGGCCCTGGATGTCATTGCTCTAGTTTGTGTTCATCCCCTGACCTCTCACTCTGGTGTCTCATGATTTGATGGGTCACTAAGGGAACTAAAGAAGCAGGGGTGAAGGTTGGCGAGACCCTGACAGAAAACTTGCCTGGAGATGGACAGACAGACTCCTGGACCATTATGAGGTCTACCAATCAGCAATTTCCCATAAGAAGGCCGAGTTCCTGTCCAGGGAAATTGCTGCAGTGAAGAACAGACCAGCTCAGTTCTTCCGGACCGTGGACAGACCGTGCAATCCAGTCTGTCTATCAACTGGAGGAACGTTGTCACAGGAAAAGTGTGACGAGTTTGCTCAGTTCTTAGCTGATAAGGTGTCCTCTATCAGGAGAGAGATCAGTCAATGTCTCCCCATAGAGCATTGTGGTGGTCTTCCAAGTGGTACTAACACCCAACTAACCTGGTCTACCTTCAGCCAGCCGGTAGTCATGGATATAGTGAAGATCATCCAGACTCTGCGACCAACCTGCTGTAGTTTGGACCCAGGCCCAACACACCTCTTGGTGGGGTGTGTTGAGATTATTGGCCCTGTCCTAGCTCAGATAGTCTGGGCTTCTCTGGATATAGGGTTTTTTCCTGACCCCTTAAAGGTAGCAGTGGTTAGGCCACTGCTGAAAAAGTCCTCCTTGGACCCAGATTGCCCTGCCAACTACAGACCAATCTCTAACCTACCTTTTAGAGGAAAGGTTATTGAGAAGGTGGTCACTCTGCAGCTGGAAGATCATTTATCCAGCCACAATATCTATGACCCTCTCCAGTATGGTTTCCGGAAAAGATACAGCACAGAGATTGCCCTGCTGCGAGTTCTTAATGATTTCCTGGTGGCAAGAGATCAGAGAGCCCGTTCCATCTTGGTTCTCTCTGATCTCTTGGCAGCTTTTGACACTGTGGACCATGGGGTATTGCTAGAACACCTGTGGTTCTTTTGTGGACTGGATGGAGCAGTCTTCAATTGGTATTGAACTTTCCTGGAGAGCAGATCACAGAGGGTGATATCAGGAATTTATTCCTTGCCCCTCGAAGTCTGCCTTGTGGGGTACCGCAGGGCTCTGTGCTCTTCCCCATGTTGTTCACAGTGTACATGCTACCACTAGGAGCCATTATTAGGCAGTACGGGTTGAGTTTTCACTGCTTTGCAGATGATACTCAACTGTACATGTCCTTTGTACCTGCCCAGGAGTACGACACTGTCTTGATGTTTAACAACTGCCTGCAGGAGATACAGAACTGGATGAGTGCTAGCTGGCTGAGGCTAAACCCGGAGAAAACTGAGGTGTTGGTCGTGGACCTGGATGTGAGAACGGCTGGGTCATGGGCAGGAAAACCATCCAGTTTACAACTCGGAGGTGGCCTGCTCAAGGCCTCAAACCAGGTGCGTAACCTAGGGGTGGTACTTGACAAAGGTCCGATTCTGAAAGCTCAGGTGTCGGCAGTAGTCAAGTCCTCCTTTTATCATCTCAGAAATATTGTTAGGGGGAAGCATCTGGTTCCACCTGAGGATCTGCCAACATTGGTCCACACCTTTGTCACCACTCGGTTAGACTACTGCAATGCCCTTTATCTGGGGCTACTGGGAGTGGATATTCGCTGATTGCAGCTAGTGCAGAACGCGACAGCCAGGTTGTTAACTGGAACCCCTAGAGCCAGTCACATAACACCTGTGCTGCATGAACTGCACTGGCTGCCCATACAATAGCGAATTCCTTTCAAGGTCACGTCGCTGACATACAAAGCCTTACACGAACTGGGACCCCAATACCTGCAAGACCTCTTATCTCCCTATCATCCCTCCTGCTCACTCCGATCCTCTGATGAGGGAATGCCAGAGGTTCCTAGGGTACATATGAAGACCTTTGGAGGAAGATCCTTTGCCTTTATGGCTCCTACCCTGTGGAACTCTCTACCTCGACAGATACGTGAAAGCCTGACCGTGAAGGGGTTTGAAAACCTCCCTCAAAACATATTTCTTTGAGAAAGCTTTTTTGGGGACATAACTGTTTTATGAGCTGTTTTAGATAGTTTTATCATTGTACTATATTGTACAGGCACTCTGGACATTGGACGAGTGCCTTTTTAAAAATAAAAATGTACTTACTTCTTCTCACTCCCTCTGAAACCATGACAACCACACTTTAACCATCCCACTCATGACTACCTTGGTTGGTCAGGCTGCTTTCTCACACTGTTTCCCAAAAATTTGGAATGCCCTCCCATCTGCAATGCTTCCTCCCTGCATATCCTCGACTCCCTCAAGTACCTTTCCCCCTTCCTGTAGATGTACTTAATTTGCTAAACTTTTCCCTTACCGTATGTGCCTCTGCTCTCATTTTGCAGATTAGTACCTGTTCTATATTAACCGCGAAACTGTTTTGTTTTTGAGTTTATTAGTCTCCTACCACACTTCTTGTATAGTGTTATCTGAAATATGTTGTAACTATTTGTTCATACTGTGTAACTCTGTATTCTATTTCCAATATGTGCTGTTTTTGACTTTTGCTGCTGTATTTACTGTGTGTATCCGCTTCCCCAGGACACATCTGGAAACGAGCATGCCTGCCTAGTATGTCTTTCCTGGTGAAACTTTTAAATAAATAAATTACCCTACCTCATGAATCTGGTAGTGAAAATGTTCAAATCACTTCAGAAACATATTTCTGTGGCATGGAAACCTCATTCCACGCTACAGGCGCAAAAACACAATTTGGCCAGGATTTGAAAAGTGACAGCTGTCACGTTCATGAGGTGATGTAAAAAAATGGCTGTGTTGAAAATCTGGGGTCAAAATATTGGGCTACAAGTGAGCATAGTACAGTTTTAACGTATGCATATAGCTTTGCCATTTCTGCATATTTTGTGCCCAAATTTTCAACATAACCTTCTTATGACCCCACCTCAAGAACACAGGTGGTAAAAGTTTCAAATCCTGCCTGAAAGATAATTTTGCCAGGTGACAGTGAAATTGCCTTTGGGGCCAGATTTGCATAATTCCACCACCATTGTTCATGACAAAAAATATCTTTATTAATTAGGTGGTTGAATAAGGTTTCAGAAGACAAATAACAAGAGCACAGAACACACGGAGAGTGCTGTGGTAAGATACTTTAATACAATGAAAAAAAAATCTCAATTTTAGATAATGTAAGCAAACGCAAGAAATACAGAGATAAACCTTAATTAGTTTGTAATAAGTACGTAAATTGGTCAATTAATATATAACACACAATGAAATACGAGTTCAAAAAGCACAAAATTAGTTTCTAAAGTATTAGCAATTTGATACAAGTGAAGCTTTTATTATTTAGACAATGGTTGTAAGTGCAGTGTGGTGGCAAAAATCTAATGCAGAGGACAGAATGCTTGTAATGAATTTAAAGACTTTGTAAATTACTTTAATAATGCCACCAAAAACAATGGTGTTTCACTGTGACACACGTCAATTATCTCAGTTTCTATGAAGGAAGGTCACAGTTTAATTTAGAAAATACATTTCTTAAGTCCATCAAACTGGCATCTGGATCTGAAAGCAATGTGGAATAAAATATGAATAATGCTGCATGCACACAATGCAGAAAGGATGGCTGCAGTCAAATAGAAGCCTGTCAAAAACATAATGTTAATGGCACAGACGCTTATCCTTTTAAAATGCATATGCCTGAGGAAAAATGATGGCAAATTTAACCACATTTATAAAAGAATGCATGGAGGTGAAACTTTATTTTTTAAAACAGCTCACACCATACCCATGCAAGCATCAAGTCAACTTTTAGACTAAACTGTATACCATGGCAGTAAAAGAACTCAGAGGGCACTGACAGTAAAAGAAAAAAATAGCAGACACAACAATTATGTAGCTGAAACAAAAACAGCATGTATAAGCACCTAGGGAGGCAGTATAATGCAGTGGTTTAAGGCTCTGAGCTGCAGATCTGGGTTTGAATCCCACAGCCCTCCATTTGCATACTGTGTGACCCTGAGCAAGTCACTTAACTTCCCTGTGCTCCCAGGTTGCACCAGTAAACAAGCTTTCAGCTTAGTGTCTCTCTCCTGGTTAAATAATTGGGGGTGGGGTGGGGTGGTGGAGAAAGGTTAGGCTAGTATCTATACAGAATTGTTAGTTCATAAGTGTTATTAATAAATTATATTTAACAGGAGCTCAGTACTAACATATCGCTTTGCCGCGATATGGCTCCTTCCATGTCAGATGAAAGGACGGTAATCATGCTACAAACAAATCATTACCAATAAATACTCATTTATATTGTAAAGATTTGGTGAATGAAACTTACCAATAAAGTTAATAATCAAAAATCCACAGTTAGTAACAAAAATCATTGCAGATATCAAGGCTGTCAGAGTGGGGACAAAGGTGCTATCTTCAGCATTACAGAGAAAACAACGGTGTTTCACTGTGACACAAGTCAATTATCTCAGTTTCTGTGAACAAATATCACAGTTTAATTTTGAAATAAATTTGTGAGCCGGGCCTGGTGGTGCTGAGGGTTGAGGCGCTGGATGCCACACCTCCCACTACACCGGTGACCCAGGTTTGGGAATGAGCTTGGGCCACCAGGGGTCAATAGGAGGCTGGGAGATGGATCAAGCAGCCATAAGGCAGCTCTCCCCTCCCAGGCAGGAGGCCAAGCCACTCCTACTGCGGGCTGTGCGAGAGGGTAGAATAGGACCCTGTCCCATTTGTTATGGAGAAAGTATTTAAATATAAGGATCTTTCCATTCCTGTCTGTCTGGTTGCGCAACCACATTTTCCTGTGAGACTTCGGACTTAATCAACCCGACAGGCTCGCAATTCTTTGCCTCTCACTGTCTCTCAGTTTTCTCATGCTGTCTGTTTTTTCTCTCCCTTGCATATCTAGATCTGCTAATATAAAACATATTTAAATCACTGTATGTAACTGATAACAGGATCACTTTTGTTTAGAAAATATAGTGTTACTGTTGAAATATGTATATTTTGAGATGACTGTAAAATGCCAATGGAAAACTCCAGAGGTTACTTGAGTGCAAATGTTTGAGCCTTTTGCAAACGCTGCAGAAGGGGCATCAGCTCAGGCACAATGTGTTCTAGAAGCTCCTGAAACTTACAAGAACAGAACACTTACAAAAAAAGGATGCTTGCCAAGCGTGGGGGTTGAAAAGACTTATAAGAGCTAAGCTGCAACTGCAAGAAAGATTAGAGGAGAACAAGGGACACAGAGACTGAAAGAAAACTTTATTTTATTTTGCCTTTGTAAATTGTTATACTGAACAAGTTTATTTTATGGTAGCCGTAAACAAAAAAGAAGGGGTGTTAGAATCTGCCTTGATTTTAGGAAACTTAATCAGGTGTCAGAATTTGACAGTTATCCTATGCCCAGAATAGATGATTTGGTGTACAGACTGGGGAGTGCAAAGTATATCAGTACCCTCGATCTCACCAAGGGTTACTGGCAAATATCTTTAGCTTAAGAATCCAGAGATAAAACTGCATTTGCCATCCCTAGGATTCTATCAGTTCGCCACCATGCCCTTTGGTTTACATGGTGCACCAGCTACATTCCAGCAGTACATGGATGTCATTTTATCCCCTCACACTGGTTATTGTGCTGCATATCTGCATGATGTCATGGTGTACAGTCCAGATTGGAAAAGCCACCTGAAACACCTACGAGCAGCTATCCAAGCTATCAAAAATGCAGGCTTGACTATTAATCCTACCAAATGTGCATTAGGCATGCAGGAAACCAGATATTTGGGCTATGTGCTGGCAAATGGAGAGATTAAGCCAGAGGTTTCTAAAATAGAAGCTGTAGCTAACAGCCCTATACCTAAAACAAAGAAACATGTCAGGTCATTTTTAGGGCTGGCTGGTTATTATCAGAGATTTGTTCCCAACTTTGCTGAGTTAGTTACTCTCCTCACTGAACTCACGAAAAAACAGTACTGAAATAATGTGAAATGGACCCCAGAGTGTGATGAAGCTTTTCAAGTCATCATGACTGCATTATGTTCAGCCCCTATTTTAAGAAGCCCAGACTCTGAGAAACCATTTTTGCTTCAAACAGATGCATCAGAGGTAGGCCTAGGTGCAGTACTGAGTCAAAACATAGATGGGACAGAACATCCTATTCTGTACATAAGTAGGAAGTTGCATGACAGAGAGAAAAGGTACTCCACTATCGAAAAAGAATGTTTAGCAGAAAAGTGAGCCATGGAGTCCCTAAAGTTTTATTTGCTAGGAACTGACTTTGTTCTTGTAACTGATCACAGTCCTCTCTGTTGGCTTAACCAGATGAAAGATAAAAATTCCAGAATCACAAGGTGGTACCTGGCACTACAGCCATTTAAATTCACTGTGATACACAAATCTGGTAAAGAGTATAGCAATGCTGATTCTCTGTCAAGATATGGATCAGGAATTGAGGGTTCTGGAGGTTGAAAAACAAATATATGGGTTTGAACTTTATTGTTTACTGTACTGTTATAGCAAAACAGATCATGCACATGTGCTTAATTGCTGAAAGTAGCAAATGTTATTAGAGAATAAAAGGTTTTGGAAACCTGTTTAATAAAACAGGCTCCCTCTTAAGGAGGAGGGTGTATGTGACAGGGTAGAACAGGACCCTGTCCCATTTCTAATGGAGAAAGTGCTTAAATGCAAGGATCTTTCCTTTCCTGTCTGGTTGCGCAACCACATTTTCCTGTGAGACTTCGGACTTGATCAACCCGACAGGCTCGCAATTCTTTGCCTCTCACTGTCTCTCAGTTTTCTCTTGCTGTCTGTTTTTCTCCCTTGCATATCTAGATCTGCTAATATAAAATATGTGTACATCACTGTATGGAAATGTAACTGATAATGGGATCTCTTTTGTTTAGAAAATATACAGTGTTACTGTTGAAACATACATAATTACATTTTTAGATGATTGTAAAACACTAATGGAAAACTCCAGAGGTTACGTGAATGCAAATGTTTGAGCCTTTTGCAAAAGCTGCAGAAAGGGCCTCTGCTCAGGCACAATGTGTTCTAGCAGCTCCTGAAACTTAAAAGAACAGAACACTTACAAAAACAGGATGCTTGCCAAGAGTGGGGGGTTGAAAAGACTTAGAAGAGCTAAGCTGCAACTGCAAGAACGATTAGAGGAAAACAGGGGCACAGAAACCGAAAGAAAATGTTATTTTATTTTGCCTTTGTAAATAGTTATACTGAACAATTTTATTTTATGATACTGCTAGTGTAAATAAATAATTTTTGGTGAATTCCACAACTGCTGCTGTTTCTTCTATGCTTCCTGACCTGTGCCTCGATGACAGGCTACCCCCAGAGGTAGTGCACTTGGGAGCGACTACAGTAGGAGGGTGCCGCAGGTCACTGCGTGCGTGTGCCTCCACATGTGTGTGAGCAACCCTGGCAAGGGGCGGGGAACAAACAAGTGAAAAATGGAGCTAGCAGGCTCCATGATGACCCTGCAGTGCCCTTGCCAGCTCCCCTGGAGTCTAGATGTTGATCTCTGTGGGGGGTGGTCGATGCCCTTCACCGTTGGCCCTGCCATGGGGGGATACCCCAAGGGGATTGCCAGAAGGGTCGGGCATGGGGAGAAGTGGAGGTCCGAAACTGAGCCCCCCCGGAGGGATGGAGCCACCCGCCAGCTCCACCATGTACCCCTGTCGCCAAGCAGGCAGGCAATGATGATGGGGATCAAAAAGCTGAATAAAAAAAAAATGAAATAAATTTGTTAACTCCATCAAACTGCCATCTGGATTTCAAAACAATATGGAAAGAACAATTACATAAGAACTTACCGTAACAGTAGATCTTCGAGGGGATCTCAGTCATCAGGTCACACCATAGGAACTTCACCGTTGGTGTAGCAAGATCCACATGGAAGATTTTCCAGCACTACAACTGGAGCCGCCCAAGCCACCTGCTCTTGTCATCAACCCTATAAAGCCGTGAGTGGCCCCGATCCCTCCTCAGTTCTTTTCCCTAGAGACAAAGGGAGCAAACTCATGTTGTGGGGGACTAGAGGAGGAGGGAGGGAGGAGAGAGAGAGAAAGAAGAGAGAGAGAGAGAGAGAGAGAAGTGCCCAGGCCTAAATAAAAGGCTGGTTAAACCAGAAATTCAGTCTGAGGCAAAGGCCCAAACAGGGGGACGATGGGAGGGAAGGCTGACCTGGTGACTGAGATCCCTCGAAGATCTACTGTTATGGTAAGTTCTTATGTAACTGTTCTATCTTCTTCAGGGGTATCTCCGTCATCAGGACACACTGTAGGAATGAGTCCCAAACAGTCAGAAGTGCAACAGAACAGTCTGGAAGGTAGGCAAACTGAGGCCTAGGACAGAAGGCCCTGAAGAACAACCTGGCTGAGGCCTGTTCAAGCTCTAGAGGCAATGTCCTAACTGTAGTGCTTGGTGAAAATATGAACAGTATGCCAGGGGGCAGCAGTGCAAATGTCAATGGCTGAGACCCTCTTAAAACAGGACACAAAGGTAGCCATGCCCCTTGTGGAGTGGGCTTTCACTGCCCCTAGCAACTCCTTGCCATGTTTCTTGTAGTAGAACACAATACAATTGGACAACCATTTGGACAAACATTGTTTGGAAATCTGAACGCCCTCTCTTCCTGGGGCGAAAGAAACCAAAAGCTGCTTTGTGTTTCTGTAGTCCTCAGTTTGGAGCAGATAATATTTCAGAACTCTGCGCACATCTAAAGTACGGAGCAATGCTTCCCCTGGATTGGCACACTCCAGAAAATACACAGGGAGGTGGATAAATTGATTCAGGGTAAACTCAAACACCACTTAGGAAGAAACTTAGAATTTGTGCACAAAGATACACTGTCTTTGTGAAAAATCAAATAGGGCTCCTCACACCAGAGAGCTTGAAGCTTGGAAACCCCTCGAGCAGAAGTAACCGCAACCAAAAACAATGCTTTCCAAGAAAGAAAGTGTAGCTTGCAAGTCACAGCTGGCTCAAATGGAGATAGAGTAAATTCCTCCAAAACAAAATTTAAATCCTAAGCTAGGACGAGGGTACGGATTGGAGGTTTCAAATGCAGGATGACCCTAACAAACATATGGCACACATCTGGCTGAGCCACAGTACGACCATCCACGGGTTCGTGAAAGGCAGAGATAGCCAAAAGGTGCACCTTGAGGGAGGAGTACTGGAGGCCTGAGTCCGATAGTGATATCAGGTAGCCCAGAATCTGGCTCATCGAACAGGTAAAAGGGTCCAGATGGTGCTTAGCAGCCCATACGGCAAACCTTTTCTGCTTCATGGCATAAGTGGCCTTAGTGGAGGGCTTCTGAGCTGCCACGGGGATGCCAGCTACCTTCTGAGAGACTCCAAACTGGTCAATGGCTACGTTCTCAGGAGCCAGGCATACAGACAAAGGGACTTGAGAATCAGATGGATCAGTGTCCTCTGAGCCCGCGTCAGCAGATCCCTGCAGAAGGGCAGAGACACCAGAGTTCAGCTGTTAACTGCTGCAGTAACAAAAACCATATCTGTCTTGGCCAGTACAGCGCGACCAGAATCATGCTGGCCCCCTCATCTCTAGGTTGCTTAGCACCCTCTGAATCAGAGGAAATGGAGGGAAGGCATACAGGAACACAGCAGTTACATAAGAACTTATGGTAACAGTAGATCTTCGCGAGAGGTTCCTGCGGTAGGTCTTCACATATAAGACTATGCCTCCTGGCATCAGGTTCGAATGGCAAACTTCTAGCTAGCAATCAGCAGAGGGGACAGCCCCCCCCCCACACATCATCCCGACTCCAGTTCTTTTCCACTGGAGACCTAGAGAGAGGATAGCAGAAAGAAAGGAGTAACAACTCCTGGAACTCTGTGCCCTGGCTAGACCTGGGGACTAGACAGAATAAAAAAAGGAAAATTTCCAGGAGCTGGGGGAAGGTGGGTGGGAAACTAGACCTATTGCAGGAACCTCTCTCGAAGATCTACTGTTATGGTAAGTTCTTACGTAACTGCTATATCTTACTTCAAGAGGGTTCCTACAGTAGGTCTTCACATATATGACTGAATTAATTCCAAGCAGTCTAACAAAAAGGAGTCAGAGACGAGTTTCCAGGAGGAGGAAGATGTCTGCCAATTAAGGATCTGCCTTAAGACAGAAGACCTTGCAAAATTGCAAAGCCAAAACCAGTTCAACACCTAGAGGAAATGTCCAGACTGCAGTGCTTAGTGAACGTGTGGATGGAAGACCAAGTGGCTGCTGCATAGACCTCCACAGTGGATACATTCCTGAAAAAAGCAGAAGTGGCCACGCTTCTGGTGGAGTGGCCTTTAACTGCCCCCGGAAGGGTGTTTCCGTATTTCTGGTAAGTGTAGTGAATACAGTTAGCCAGCCACCTAGAAATAATCTGTTTAGAGATGGCCTTGCCCTGGCACTGGGAGGCAAAGGTCACAAAGAGTTGGTTCGACATTCGAGCCTCCTTAGTCCAGTACCTCAAAATCCGATGCACATCGAAGGTGTGCAAAAGATATTCCCCCCCTGTTGGAATGCTGAGGAAAATAGACCGGCAGTTCAACACTCTGGTTGACAGTCATCTCCAAAATCACTTTCGGAAGAAAAGAAGGATTAGTTCTTAGGACCGCCCAGTCCTTGTGGAAAATCAAATAAGGCTCTCTGCAAACAAAGGCCTGAAGCCTGAGACCCTTCGAGCTGAAGTAACTGCAGCCAAAAACAGCATCTTCAAGGACAGGAAGCGCATATCACAACTTGCCACCGGTTCAAAAGGGGGCAAAGTAAGTTTCTCCAACATAAAATTAAGATCCCAGGGAGGACAGGGGTTCTGGACTGGAGGTTTGATGTGAAGGATACCCTTCAAGAAAGTTTTGGAAACCTCTAGTTGTGCTATGGTTTTGCCCTCCACTAGAAGGTGGTAGGCCGACACTGTAGAGAGATGGACCTTAATTGAGGAGTAACTAAGGCACAACTCAGAAAGATGTACATACTGACATACTGAACAGGTATTTCTGCTCAGTCTTTACTGAGAAAGAAGAGGGTAATGAGTCTGAAGGGAGTACAAGGGGTGAGAATGATGCAGAAATGGACACAAGTCCCTTTACACGAGAAAGAGTCCTGAAGGAACTGGAAGTAATAAGAGTTGATAAAGCAATGGGGCCAGATGGAGTGCACCCCAGGGTCCTTAAAGAACTCAGAGAGGTAGTGGCTGAACCTCTGGTTATCCTGTTTAGCTGATCACTGGAAACAGGGGAGGTACCCAAAGACCAGAGGACAGCAGATGTAGTCCCCGTATACAAAAGTGGGAACAAAGAGGAAGTGGGGAACTACAGACCAGTCAGTCTCACCTCGGTAGTGGGGAAGATCATGGAAGCACTACTGAAGGACAGACTGGTGGAACATCTGGTTGTCAATGGACTGCAGGATCCAAGGCAGCATGGTTTCACCAGGGGGAGGTCATGTCAGACCAACCTCATTTAATTTTTTGACTGGGTGACTAGGGAGATGGATCAGGGGAGGGCAGTGGACATGGCCTATCTGGACTTCAGCAAGGCCTTTGACACTGTGCCACATAGAAGACTATTACACAAACTAGGGAATATGGGTGTGGGCAGGACAGTAGTGTGGTGGGTAGGTAACTGGCTGGGCGGCAGGATACAGAGGGTGGTGGTAAATGGTTGTCACTCCACAGAGGGAAGAGTGACCAGTGGAGTACCACAGGGATCAGTGCTGGGACTGGTCCGATTCAACATCTTCATCAGTGACATTGCGCAGAACCTAGAAGGCAGAATTTCACTGTTCGCTGATGACACAAAGCTCTGTAACAGAGTAGACACACCAGAGGGTGTAGACAGAATGAGAAGGGACCTGCAGAAACTTGAAGAATGGTCAGGGATTTGGCAGTTGAAATTCAATGCAAAGAAGTGCAAGATAATGCATATGGGGCATAAAAACCCTGGCACAATATATCAGTTGGGGGATGAGGATATAGCATGCACCAAGCAGGAAAGGGATCTTGGGGTTATCATCTCTGATGACCTCAAGGTAGGGAAACAGTGTGACAAGGCAGCAGGTAAAGCAAATAGGATGCTGGGATGCATAGGCAGGGGCATCACCAGCAGGGAAAGGGAGGTCATAATTCCACTATACAAGACACTAGTGAGGCCCCACCTGGAGTACAGTGTACAGTTCTGGAGACCTTACCTACATAAGGACATAGACAGGGTAGAGAAGGTTCAGAGGAGGGCAACAAAGATGGTACATGGATTGCATTACAAGTCCTATGAGGACAGGTTGAAGGAATTGAATATGTACTCCCTGGAGGAGAGGAGGGAGAGAGGGGACATGATAGAGACATACAAGTATCTTACAGGAAGGAAAAGGGTGCAAGAATACACTATTTTTAAGTGAAAAAGATGTTCCAGGACTAGAGGGCATGGGATGAAGTTGGAGGGAGGACGATTCAGAGGACATGTGAGGAAGAATTTCTTCACAGAACGGGTGGCGGACAAGTGGAACACCCTGCCTAAAGAAGTGGTGGGGGCTGAAACAATCACAGGATTTAAGAATGCACGGGATAGACATAAAGGAATTCTGGAGGTCAGGGGTAAGGGGCAACAGAGTTCTAGGAAAACATAAACTGAAGTTACAAACTCAAATGGGCAGACTAGGTGGGCCATAGGCCCTTATCTGCCGACACTGTCTATGTACCTATGTATCTATGATGTAAGAGGTACTCTAACACCTGGGAGGCTGAGCAAGAAAAAGGGTCCAAGCTTTTGGCTGTGGCCCAGATAGAAAATCTCTTCCACTTTGTGGTGTAGGTGGATCTGGTAGAGGGTTTTCTGGCTTCCACCAGGACCCGAGCAACCTGAGAGGAAACTCCATAGCGAGAAACCACTATGTCCACAGGTGCTACGTGTGAAGATGGACAGACTGAAGACTCAGATGTACCAGAGTGCCCTGCTCCTGAGACAGAAAGTTGTGAGACAGTGGCAGAGGGACAGGCGGTTCTAGAACTAGTTGTTGAAACAGCAAAAACCAAATCTGCTGGGGCCACAGAGGGGCAATCAAAATCAAGTGGGCCCCATCTGCCTTGAGTTTCAACAGAACCTTCTGAATAAGAGGAAAGGGAGGAAATGTGTATAGAAACCTCCCTGTCCAGGAGAGAGACAGTGCATCTCGCCAAAAAGCACCATGCCTGGGACCGAGCGAGCAAAAGTTGGGTAGTTTTGCGTTGAATGGGGAGGCGAACAGATCTAGGTCTGACTGGCCCCACCAAAGAAACAAGTCTTCAATAACCTCCTGTTTTAGTTCCCACTCATGATCCCTGGCCACTGATCAGCTGAGGACTGTCAGCCAGGACATTATGAATGCCTGGCGCATGGACTGCTGTCAGAAACAGGCCGTGCTGAATAGCCCAATACCATACTCTCATTGCTTCCCTGCAAACAGGTTACGACCGGGTACCTCCCTGTTTGTTGAGGTACCAGACAGTCACCATGTTGTCTGTCTGGACAAGAAGTGTTCCCGGGAGGAGTAACGACTGGAAGACATGGAGAGTATAGAGAACTGCTCTGGTCTTCAGGATGTTGATGTGAAGATTCTGCTCCTGAGGAGACCACGAACCTTGAGTTCTGTGCTCCCCCACCGTGGGCTCCCCAACCTGTACTGGAGGCATCTGAGGTGAGAGTCTGGGAGGCAGCCAGAGAGTAGAAGGGGGCTCCCATCAACAAGTTGGTGAGGTCTCGCCACCAAAGGAGAGCTGTCTGAAGGCTGTTGGATATCATGACCAGTTTGTTCATGTCGTCAGAACATTGATCCCACTGAATTGGAGACGTTGAGAGGGTACTAGCTAGGACTTGGGAAGGTTGACCAAAATGCCCAACTGGGCAAACAGATCCAGAGTGAAGGAAAAAGACTCCTTCAGGCTGTTCGGGGATGGGGCTGAAAAGAGAAACACCGCTACCACTGCTAGGCGCTTGGTGAAAACCCAGGGTGCTAAGGACAGGCCAAAGGGAAGTGCCTTGAATTGGAAATGGTTCTCCCGGAAGGAGAATTGAAGGAAGCGGCGGTGGACCGTGAGGATGGGGATATGAAGGTAAGCATCCTGTGTATCCAGGAAGCACAGCCATGCGTTTGATGGGAGCAGGGGCAGGAGTCCCTGAAGAGTCAGCATGCAGAACTTCTTGTACTCCACAAAGAGGTTGAGCGTGCTGAGATCCAGGATAGGTCACAGATCCCCTGTCTTTTTTGGGACTAGGAAGAAATGGGAGTAGAATCCTCTTCCTAGTTGATTTGGAGGGATCGGTTCTATGGCCACTTTTTGTAGCAGGGCCTGGATCTCTTGGTGGAGGATGGCGATCTGACTCAACAGGTAAAAGGACCTTCCCAGAGGGTTTGAAGGTGGAATCTCCAGCAACTCGATAGAGTGACCTCTTTGTATGAGCTGAAGAACACATACATCTGTGGTGATGGACTTCCACCCCTCCAGGTGGAGACCAAACCTCCCTCCTACCGGTTCCTCTGAGGGGGTTGGAGGGGATGCGAGTCAGGACACTGAGGGGAGCGGAGCTTTGGTTCCTGAGGCTACTTTGGCGAAATTAGCCTGAGGAGCTTGGGCTCCAGAGCCAGTGGCACATCCTTTACCTTGATGCTTGTTTTGGTTCTTGTTCCATCTTCTCTGGTGATGAAAGAGCTATTTCTTTTGACCCATCCGATACATGGAGCATACATCTCTAAGTGACCTACCGCTCTCTTGCAGCCCTGTAATAATGTCGCCACCAAAGGGGACGGAACCTCTGAAAGATGCATCCAAAAGGAATGACTGAACATTTCTGTGCCAAACCTGCAAGGTGCAGCCATGCAAGGCGCTGAAGACAGATTCCCAAGGCCGCAGCCCACGTCATGGAGTTCATAGAATTATAAGTGGCCCAGAGTGTGTGACGGCAGGAAGATTTATTCATGTGAACCTTGTCCAGCAGTTTAGCCCTAAGGTTGTCAGGGATGTCCTGAAGATCCCTCTCCAGTTCTGTGAGAGAGGAATTCTGAAAGGCCACCATGTCGAGGCACGTAGTTCAGCGACCAGATGGCACAGGAGGTGGACGAGTAGATCTTCCTACCGAACTGGTCAAGTTGTGTTGAGTCCTTGTCTAGTGGGAAGGAACTCAAATGTTTAGGTTGAGCCGAGCGGTCATGCACAGCCATGATAACCATAGAGTCGACTTTTGGGTGTGAAGTTAGAAGAGAGATCCCTTCCGGGGGGGGAGTAGGTTCTGTCAACCTTCCTGGTAACAGCCGGGATGGAAGAGGGATGTTGCCATATTGTAGTAGCTAGATCCTTGTGTGGGGCCATCCAAGGGGGGATGGGTAGAGGTTCTGTGGTGGACAAGTCTAAATGTTCAGCCAGCCTTTTTCGCTGAGGATCTATATCCTTGGATGGCCAGCCCCTGCTGTTTGAGTAGTTCTCAAGAGATCCCCAAAAGAAGGGTCCTTCAGGGGGGATTCTTTTGGATGAATTTTGACAGGTGAACGAGGTTCAGAGAGGTCGATATTGGAGTCCAAATCCAAAACCGAGAGCTCCAAACCACTGGAAAGGGAAGGATCCATCCCGGTATCGCCCACTGGAAGAGAACCCGCAGCATGTCCCAAAGGGATTGGAGGATGAGGTTGTGCTCTGGGTAGAGGAATTCCTCCGAGCAGCTGGGACTGCCTAAGTTCTGTAAGAAGTTGTGTCCTAACATTCTGCCACCACGGCGGGACAGATTTGCGATCAGGCGGCAGTGGTGTAGGAGGTGGAGGAGGAGGAGAAGGCTAGTACCCGGGATACCTGGCCAAAGGCCAGTAAGCAGGATGATGCCAGTAGGGGTATTGGTACCCTGCAAATCCCACGGGAGAACCTAACAGTGGATATCCAGGCATTGGGTATCCGGGTGTCGGATGAGAAAGGTCTGGTGGAGGGCCGCCCGCTGGCGGAAAATGGGAGTCAGGTCCCGGGAAACCGCCAGAGGGTCCCACAGGAGGAGCTGAAGGCCCTGCCAGGGGAGACGCTGAAGGGCCACTGGGCAGTGGCAAGGGAGCAGGCATAGGACCCAAGGGTCCTGAAGGGGGGGCTCCATATGTAAAAGATCCCAGTCCGGCGACGGACCCCTAAGAGGAGGGGGATCCAGCAGCAGAAAAGAACCAGGTGAAGGGGGAAGCTCTGGAAAAGAACCCAATGACAGGTCTGGGAGCAATCCCAACAGAAGGGAAAGGTCGAAAACGGGAGTCGAATCTCTGGGGGTAAAGACCGGCAGGGATGAAGTGTCCCTCACAAGCACACTCGTCCCAGTGTCGGGATCCTCAAGGGAGCCTGATGGGAGAGTAGATGCCACTGTGCAGTCGACGGAGGGTCCGTCGTCCGGATTATCAGTCACAACCGGGCTGGCTGTGGAAGAAAGACCGAGGTCAGGCTTATCGTTCTGTGCCGGGGCAGGGCGAATTATCGGCGGTGCTATGAGTGGGAGAACTGACAGATACCTCGAGAGTAGCAACCCCTGGCTGCCCACACACCTTGGCAGGAGGGGAAGAAGGAGTCTGGCCCACAGAAGCGGATGGAGTGCCCATAAGAGAGGTACTCACGGTTCTGGAAGTGGAGGGTCTCCCTTGTGGTGATGGGCTTCTCTCCCAGCGTTTCTCCTCGTCCTTTTTCTTTCTTTTTTTCTGGGGCCAGAGACGATAACCTCTCCTGGAGCTTCTTTTCCCACAGAAGCCAGCTGTTGGGTCAGAAGGTGGGCCTTGAGGTCCGCTTGCGTCGGGTCCATGTGGGCTGGTTGAACTCTTGGCAAATAGCACACTCAGTCGAGTTGTGCTTAGGCCCCAGGCAGAGGAGGCAGTGGGAGTAGTCGTCCCCGTGCGGGATTTTGGCGCCGCACTTGGAGCACTTCTTCTTGAGATGAGACGACATACACTCGTTCGAAAAATTCAGAGAAAAATATATAGAAGACGACGAAAATCATCGAATACTAAACGGGCGACTGATTGCTGTTCTACCACATCTGTTGAATGAACTGAAGCAACGGCGGGAAAGAACTGGAGGGCTAGCTAAAAGTTTGCTGTTTGAACCTGATGCCAGGGGGCACAGTCCTATAAGACCTACTGTAGGAACCCTCTTGAAGTAAGATCTCCTGCTCCAGGAGGGAACAACGCGTCTCACCAGAAAATGCCAGGCCCTGGATCTAGTGAACAGAAACCGGGCAGTTTTGCGTTGAGTGGGGATGCAGAAAAGTCCAACTCTGGATGACCCCATCTGTCGAACTGATCTTCTGTAACGGATGACGGAAGTTCCCATTTGTGCATCCTGGACTGAGTCCAGCTAAGGCTGTCCGCAAGGGTGTTCAGCACACCTGGGATGTGGACTGCTGAGAGTTCCAGGCTATGGTCCAGTGCCCAGTGTGAGACCCTCATTGCTTCCTTGCAAAGGGGATATGAATGTGTCCTCCCCCACTTTTTTTTTTTTTAACTTTCTTTTTTGTTCCAGTCGTGGCCTGCGGATCCTCTCTCGGGCATCATGCCTGATCCTGCCCTGTCTGAGGTCCTCTCGGCCCTACCCCCCACAGCCAGTACCCCCAGCTTAAACCCTCCAGGGTGGGGCCGCCCCTCCTCTTTGGGCGCTCTTTCAAAGTCAGACCCAGGCTGTGGGCGAGGGCCCGGGTGGAGGATATCAGAAGCCAGGCGAGATGGATCTGGCAGTTGGCATGGGGGTCAGGTGCCATTGCCTACCCCTCAGAGCCGGATGTTTCCATTTTCTGTTCCCCCTTTACATCCCCCCCTTTTGATTGGTTACCCCTGATGCCATGTGCATGGCAACCCTACCGGCATCAGCCATGCTACTTGTGCTATCTGCGTACTGCAGCGGCCCCGATCTCCACTGGGAGTCTCTGGTACGCCGGACAATCTCCAGCCCTCACCCTGGGAGAGGAGAGTTATCCATTGGATGCTCAATCCTCTCCCTCCCCTGCCGACCCCCATCGGCCCGAGCTTGTTCCTGAACTCGGGTCGTCGGCGTGGCATCCAGCACCTCAACCCTCAGCGCCACCGGGCCAGCCTTCCCCACTTGTTGATATAGTAAACCATACTGAGATTGTCTGTGAATCAACAACTGGCCCAGAGAGAGGTGGTTTTGGAAGGCCTGCATGGCATATAGAACCCCCCTCATCTCAGGGATGCTTATATGGATGGAAGCCTCGATCTGGGCCTAGGTACCCTAGGTCTGGAAGGAACCCAGGTGCGCCCCTCAGCCCAAGCTGGAGGCATCTGTAGTGAGAATCTGCTGGGGAGATGAGATCAGGAATGGGACCCCCCTTAAGAGGTTCTGGGAATCCATCCACCACTGGAGCACCTTGAGGACCAGAGAGGAGACCAGCACTAGCTGTTCCAGGTCATTTGTTCATTGGTTCCACTGCACCTGAAGGGTCCACTGGAGCACCCGGTATGGTAGAGTGAATCGACAGACTTAGTAGCCCTACCAGAGGCCTGTAAGTCATTAATGATGTCCTGGACATCCAACCTGAAGAGCTTTGAGCAACTGAAGGGGGCATTAAGCACCTTTTGCTGGACATCTGCCACAAAGCCTGATACCCTCAGCAAGGCATGCCTATGAAGGCAAATACCTGTGGCAGCAGCCCTACCACCAGCATTAGACATGTTGTACAAGGCCCTGAGGAGGTATTTGCTAATATCCTTGGTGGTCTGTAAGGATTTAAGGACCTCCTGTTTCTGGGAAGACTCTAGGAGCGCCTGAGCAGACATCCTGCCCTTCTTCCAGATGGTATTCTGGTACTTGATCCTATGAGATAATTAATTAGCAATCCAGAATCCCAAAGTGGAGGAGGCATAAACCCACTTATCCCAAAGGTCGCTCCATCTGGATTCCCTGTCAGGGGGGAACTAAGGTGTTTAGGTACCTTAGACCTGTCGTGCGCTGCTTTGGTGATCACAGAATCAGTCTCAGGTTGGGCAGCATAACAGGGCAAGTTAGCCAGCCTGGGAGTGGGTCCCAAGATGACAGCCTGGGTAAAGAATTGGCTGGAAAATAGGACACAGAGAGTAATAGTAAATGGAATCCACTCTGAAGAAAGGGGGGTTACTAGTGGGGTACAGCAGGGTTCAGTATTAGGAACGGTCCTCTTCAATGTCTTTATAAGTGACATTGCAGAGGGACTGGAAGGAAAAGTATGTCTCTATGCAGATGACACAAAGATCTGCAACAGAGTTGATGCACAAGGTGGGGTGGAAAGGATGAGAAGGGACTTGGCAAGGTTCAAGGAATGGTCTAATGTATGGCAGCTTAGATTCAATGCTAAGAAGTGCAAGCTAATGCACCTGGGAAACAAAAACCCTGGGGAAGAGTACACAATGGGGGGTGAGATACTAACAACAAAAATGGAAAGGGACCTGTGGGTAGTCATATCAGATGACCTAAAGGTGGGCAAACAATGTGAGAGGGCAGCAAGGAGGGCTGGGGGGATACTGGGATGCATAGGGAGAGGCATCACCAGTAGAAAACAGGAAGTTATCATCCCTCTGTACAGACAGCTGGTCAGACCCCATCTGGAGTACTGCATGCAGTTCTGGAAACCCAATCTCTGCAAAGACACAGACAGGATGGAAGCTGTCCAGAGGAGGGCAACTAAAATGGTGCAGGGTCTGCACTGGAAGACATATGAACAGAGACTTAAGGAGCTTAATATGTATAGCCTAGAGGAAAGGAGGGAGAGGGGGGACATGATAGAAACTTTCAAGTACCTCAAGGGAATCAACAAAGTCCAAGAGGGTAGCATCTTTCAAAAAAAGAGGTGTGCAAGAACAAGAGGGCACAATTTGAAGATAGAAGAGGCGGCTCAGAGGTAATTTAAGGAAGTATTTTTTCACAGAGAGGGTTGTGGATGCATGGAACGCCTCGGAGGAGGTTGTGGAGTCAAAAACAGTGTTGGAATTCAAGCATGCATGGGACAGTCATAAGGCAATTCTAGGGGTGGGTAAAGAAGTGGGCTGCTGGTTAACTAGGATCTGCAGCTTATCCATCAGGTAGGGAAATGGGCAGACTGGGTGGGCCAAGTGGTCCTTATCTGCTGTCAAATTCTATGTTTCTATGTCCTGGGGGGCACAATAGAGCTTATCTGCCCTCCAAGGCATGGCAGGAACCATGTCAGGGCGGTGCCACACTGCAGTGGTGGCATTCCTCAGAGCTGGCAGAATAAGAGGAATTACCTTAGGAGGAGATTCCGGGATCTCCATAAAAGTCCACCAGGTCTCTTCTGGTAGCATCCTCTTCCTCAGTGTGGAAGTCCATAGCTGAGAACAGTTGTTTCATAATATTGAAAAAGGTAGGGTCTTCAGGCAGGGACCTGGGAGTATGCTTAACAGAGTCCTCGCTCACTGAAGAAGCAGTAGACCTGTCTGAGGAAAGAGGTTTCTCCTCCTCAAGGAGGATGAGGTCAGGGTGGTACTCCTCTTCCACGTCGAGCTGTTCCAACTTGGGATCCAACGAGTGAGGGACTGACCATGCCCTGAGGGGCACAGGCCAATAAGGCTGAACTAGCGTCAATGATGCTGGGGATCCCGGTCTGTGTAAACCTAACTGGTGCATCAGGGCCATGGTTATCTGGGTCAAAATAGTATTGAGTTTGACTGCTGGTAATGGCTGCGTCGACAGCAAAGGAGTCATCGGTACAGGGTGTGATCCATTGGATCTTGAGAGCCCAAGGGCCCTGGTGTCTGAGGGCCTTGTCTTGACAGAGGGGTTGGAGTCAACAACTGACCTCCCTGGGAAGTGGGAGGAGGTGTGGTCGCTAGGGGCCTGGTAAAACCAGAGGTCTGGACAGCAGAGGAGGTCAGTGCAGCCACAGCCAACAGAGTACCCCCAGAGGAAGAGGAGCGCAACTGAGGGGAGTGGCCCCAGCTGCGGTCTTTCTTGTGACTTTTCCCTGAGGACTTGTCTCAGGCCTCAGAGGACTGGAGCTCAACGAACCCACCAGCGACTGGGAAGTAGGGACCCTGGAGGACCCTTGCCCAGAACTGGCTACTTGCTGTTCCATGAGGAATTTCGTTTTTTTTTTTTATACTTATTAGATTTATTGCCATTACATTCATATTCCATTCTTACAGCTTATTTATACAATAGTAACTTTTAGTAACAAGCAATCGTTAGGTTACAATATTTAAATTCTTAACCCATTTTCTTCTATCAGAATTTACTTACTTAAAGCACTAGGGGAAGCAAGTACCACGTAATTAATTCAGTCAGATAAAGAGCAGGGAGAGACAAACACATCAGCATTTTAGGGGGAAGGAAGTGGGAAAGAGAAAAAAGGGGGGGGAGGGGGGAACTCTTACGTTACAGCATCTTTATGCATTTCCCATCGAGTCCATCTATTCAAAAACCTTTCCTTTTTTGTGATTTGCTGTGAAAGTAATTTGCTCCACACACTGGATTTGGTTAATAATTATTACTCATTCTGAGATAGCTGGTGGAGTTTACTGAAGCCACTGCTTGGTGGTAGTTTTCAGGGCTGCAACAGTTACTATTGCCCATAGATATTGACCCTCCTTCCCCTTAACCTCAGGGGAAAAAATTCCCCAAATTAAGTTATCCAGGCCCACATCAGAAGATAGCCCAAACAACTCCACCAGATGCTGTTTTATTTGGGCCCAGAAATTGTCAATAAGTGGACAACACCATAGTATATGTATGTGCCTGATCAGCATTTATACAACTGCATCTCCTCCAACACCCTGCTTGTGTTATGGTGCCCATCTTGGCTTATCTGTAAGGGGCTTAAAATATCTAATTCTAATTTTCCAAGTATATTCCTGCCAACTTGGGGAGGAAGTGGTTTTCCAGCAACTTCCATAAATAACTCTCCACTTGAATGAGTCTAATACTAATCCCAATTCCTGTTCCCACTTCTTTTGTATTGGTTGTATATTGCAGGCCCGATCCGCTACTAGATTCCAATATAGTACTGTGATTGCCCCTTTGCCATGCGTGGATCCCCATATTAATTCAAATGCTGTGGGGTAGGGTCTGAGTTCCCTTAGGGCTGTGGAATTTCAAATCTTATTATTTATATAATCTCTAAGTTGATAATAATGGAAAAGATCAGTGATTGACCAGGAAAATCTAGCTCAGGCTACCTCAAAAGGAATAAGGGTATTTCCATAAAGCAACTGCCAGGTAAGCAAAGACCCCCCCTGTTCACCTGCTTTTGGAACCAAATGTATTGGCTTGTTGGAGGGAAGTCTCTGTCTGTGCTCCACCAAGTGAACTTCCATAGGTTTCTGGCTGTGAATCCATTCTTGATTCCCTGAAACCACCTTGTAAGAGTTGATCAGATGGATGTAAGAGTAAATGTATATTTATTAAGTTGTATGTGGGAACTAAATAATATGGCTCCTAAGGGGCAACTATTATGCTGTTTAAGTTCGATCTGCTGCCAATGGACCCGATATGTTGGACATGACCACAATAAAGTCACTTTCATCTGGGCAGCAATCCAATAATCTAACCGGTTTAGACCGGCCCTGCCTCCCTCCCGTTTAGGGAGAAACAGGGTTCTCTTAGCCACTCTGGGGCGGCCATTTGCCAATATCCCCTCCCAGTCTGCTAATTCTTTCTGCAGGACTGAACATGGAACACATTGATATAAATATAACAACCTTGGAAGAACATTGGTTTTTATTATCTGAAGCCTTGAATAAAAGGGGAAGGGTATTAGAGCTCACCCCTGCAAATCCGCCTTTATCTGCTGAATCAGCGGAGGGTAGTTGTTCTTGAACAATTTGGTTGGGCATTTACCTAGCCTAACCCCAAGATACTTAATGGTGTCACAATCCCATTTCATGGGGTATTTTGATTTAATTGTCTGGGGTACCTGGGCTGCCATTGCCAGAACCTCTGTTTTTGACCAGTTTAAAGTGTAACCCAAGAGAGCCAAAAAGGCTTCAATCTGTTTGAAAACTTCTGGTAAGGATGCCACTGGGTTTGTCAAATAAAGCAGGACATTGTCCACATATAAGGCTAGCTTATGATGCATGTTCCTCAGATCCAACCCCATTATATTTGGGTTCTGCCTAATACTCTGAGCCAAGGGCTGAATATATAAGGTGAAAAGGACAGGGGATAAAGGGCAGCCCTGCCTTGTGCCCCTTGAGGCCGAAATGATTGGGAAATAGCTCTTATGTAAGCTGTTGGGACAGAGTAGAGTTTAGTAATATAACTGAGTAAAAGGGGTGGAAATCCAAAAGCTGGCCAGGACACCCTGCAAAAATGCCCAAGAAACCTGGTTGAAAGTTTTTTCTGTGTCTAAGCTCATTAGGTTGGCAGGCTGAGCTGTTTTCTGTAGGTGTTCTATAATGTCCACGGATCTCCTAATATTGTCCATGGTTTGTCTGCCAGGTACAAAACCCATTTGATCCAGATGTATTACTGCTGGTAGTATTTGTTCTAATCTCCTGGCTAGTACACCTGATAATATCTTATAGTCAGTATTTAGAATTGAGATTGGCCGATATGATGAGCAATTGGTTGGGCCCATGGCCGGCTTTGAAAGAACAGAACCTGCAGCCCATCCAGTTTGCAAAGCCCTACCTTCCCTGACTCTGGCTACTTACCTGTAACCATAAATCTTCCAAAAATCAATCTTCACCATTGATTCTCTCTTTTTTTTCTTTTTACATGGGTCTGAGCCTGAGGCATTAGGACCCTATAGAATTAAAGCTTTTGCCAAGGGGATGGCCATGGCTACTGGGAATGGCGCTGTACACCACTACATGCTCCCCCACTAGCCTCAGTTTAGTTCTTCCAATCATGGAGTGCACACCATGGGAGGGCAGCACCTCAGTTCGCCTCCTCACCACTATTTACAGTGTACAGGTCACTGGTGAGGCCGCACTTGGGAGTACTGTGTACAGTTCTGGAACCCATACTTAAAGGACATCAGGTTACTGGAGGGGGGTACAGTGGAGGGCGACTAAAATGATCAGAGGTATGGAGGGGAAGCCTTATGAGGATAGGTTGAGGGACCTCAACATGTACTCATTGGAGGAGAGAAGGGAAAGGGGTTATATGATCGAAACCTTCAGGTACTTAAAAGGCATCAACAAGGTTAGTACGGAAGGCATGTTTCGATTAAAAAAAGAAGGGGCTTACTAGGGGGCACAGCCTGAAGGTGGGGGGTAGAGTCAGGAGGGAGGCAAGAAAGCATTACTTCATGGAGAGGGTAGTAGAGGGATGGAATGCGCTTCCTGAAGAAGTCACAGTGAGACACCATTGTTTTCTCTGTAATGCTGAAGATAGCACCTTTGTTCCCACTCTGACAGCCTTGATATCTGCAATGATTTTTCTTACTAACTGTGGATTTCTGGCTATTAGCTTTATTGGTAAGTTTCATTCACCAAATCTTTATAATATAAATGAGCATTTATTGGTAGTGACTTGTATGTAGTGTGATTACTGTCCTTTAATCTGACATGGAAGGAGCCATATCGTGGCAAAGCAATCTTAGTATTGAGCTCCTATTAAATATAACAATAATACTCGTGAACTAACACTTCTGTATAGATACTAGCCTAACCTTAGACTGATACATGTGGTGAGGTGCTTATACATTGCTGTTTTTGTTTCAGCTACATAATTGTTGTGTCTGCTGTTTTTTTTTTTTTTTTTATTGTCAGTGCTCTGTGTTCTTTTCCTGCCATGGTACACTGTTTAGTCTACAAAAATAAAGTTTCGCCGGCCTGCCGGCACAGCAGTAGCACTACCACTCGCGACGCTGGCAAGCCAAGTTCAGTAGCGAGCTCAGTAGAAGCCTTTAAAAAGGGTCTAAAGACATAATGTTTCGGCAAGCTTTTATTAATTTATATCTGTTTAAAGTGGGATAGATTAATGAAATACTCCCAGTCAAATTTAGTTGTTTTTTGTATGAATTTAAAATTGCACTGATCTATACTGTACAGCACCTAGTCTCTGGAATTGCGCGCTTTAGAAATAAAGTATATATATCTATCCCCATAATGAGTTAAAGATCAAATGCAAATCTCTTCCTATCTAGTTTCTGTTAGTATTTTATTAAAGCTGTGCCATACAATGTTGTTGCTGTCTTTTTTAATAGTTTAGTACTTTATTTTTAAGATTTTGTTGTTCCTCCATTTCGCCCTGCAAAGCCATCTTGATAACATGCACTGAAGACTGATGCCCACTCACTGTGTGTGTGTGTGTGTTGAAGTCAGTGGTGTTGTCACTGACAGCTTCTCATTAATGCTGAAGATAGCACCTTCTTTCCTGGTCTGACAGCCTTGATATCTGCAATCATTTTTCTTACTAACTGTGGATATTTGGTTAAGTTATAAACTTTATTGGTAAGTTTCATTCACCGAGTCTTTATAATATAAATGAGCATTTATTGATAGTGACTTGTTTGTGGCGTGATTACCGTCCTTTCATCTGACATGGAAGAAGCCATATCATCTGCAAAGCAATCTGTTAGTATTGAGCTCCTATTAAATATAACAATAACACTTGTGAACTAACACTTCTGTATAGATACTAGCCTAACCTTGGACTGATACATGTGGTGAGGTGCTTTTACATGCTGTTTTTGTTTCAGCCACATAAGTGTTGTGTCTGCTGTTTTTTTTTTTTACTGTCCGTGCCCTCTGTGTTATTTTCCTGGCATAGTATACTGTTTAGTCTACAAGTTGACATGATGCTTGCATGTGTATGGTGTGAGCTATTTAAAAAATAAAGTGTCACCTCCATGTATTCTTTTATAAATGTGGTCAAATTTCCCATAATTTTTCCATCATATGCATTTTAAAAGGGTAACCGTGCCTGTGTAAATAGCATTACACTTTTGACAGGCTTCCATTCAACTGGGGCTATCCTTTCTGCATAGTGTCCATGCAGCATCATTCAGATTCTAATCTTCTTCATGGGTATCTCAGTCATCAGGTCACACCATAGGAACTTCACTATCAGTGACGCAGGATCCACATGGAAGATTTTTCCAGCAGTACAACTGAGGCTACCCATGCTGACATCCTCAACCCTGCAAAGGCATGAGTGGCTCTGCTACCTCCTCAGTTCTTTCCCGACATCGATTCCCCTCGCATTGGTCTCTGCGGAAGCTCCACCGCAGTTCGCGCCATTTTTGCCAATGTTTTTTCTTTAACTTTTGGAATCTCTTTTTAACAAGAGATTCTTTTACCTCATTTATTTTGAGAGTTACTCCTTCCACACCTCTCTTCCCTTGCTGCTGCTGTGGAAAGAACACTGCTTCTTCAGATGACCACAGCCTCTGTGTCTGCTGTCTTGGGCCTGACCACGATATCTGACTGTGAGCTCTGCCAAAAATTAAACCCTACAGCCCTTAGGGGATACAAAAAGGATTTGAAGAAATTCCTCAAGGGACTTCCGGTGACATCACAGAGCCATCAACTAGCAGATGAGAGGAACTCCCTTCCCTAAAAACCCCAAAACATTAAAAACTATTCGATAACTGCTGCCAAACCATTGAAAATGGCAGGCAGTGGACGCACAAAAGACCGGCAGAGCAGATCCAGACTAAAAAAACGCTTGGGGCCTCAGGATGCACCTGGATTGAAATCGCATAAACGGGACATCAGCCGGAGCCCTTCCCTTGCAAGCATGGCAGACATGGAAGAGGAAAATAAGCATCTATCCCGATCTAGGTTTGAGCAACTTTTCAAAGAAATAAAAGAAATGAGGGCTGAACCGAAGCCACAATTCTGGCAACTAAACCAAAAATTAACCAGACTGGAACAAAGAATAGAAAAAGCAGAGGATAAGAGTATCTGCAGCAGAAGATGGAGCAGTCCAGGTGGGCCTAATACTGCAGGCTTAAATATCGCAAACAGAGCACCTGCAAGAAAAATGCACAGATCTGGAAAGCCGCTCTCAGAGGGAGAATATATGGATTTATGGTTTACCAGAGGGATCACAGACTGGCCAGATGGTTGTTTTATATCGGACCTGCTTGCAGATGTTTTGCAGCTCCCCCAAGATATCAGTTGGGCATAGAAAGGGCCCACCGAGCATTGCAACCAAATCCAATGGAAACATGAGTGAGATCTTGATCCATAATTATCAAATTCAACAGTTACAGAGCAAAAGAGGATATACTGGCAAGAGCGTAGAAACAGAAAGTAGTAACTTATCTGTCAGTTCGCCTTTTTTTTTTTTTTTACCTTGATTTTCCTCCAGAGATCCAGAGACAAAGGCTTTAATATGTGGACATAATAAAGTTATTCAGGTACAAGGGTCTACGTTTCCATACACCATACCCTGCAAAAATGAGAATTTTCTTACCAGAGGGAACCAAGGTCTATGACTCACCAGAGGAAACCAGAAGGGCTCTAGTGGAGAGGGGCCTGTTGGAACCTAAGGAGCCTACAGTGAAGAACTCAGTATCCCAGCAGGCATTAGAGAACCATGCAGATTGGTCCATAGCGCTGAGCAAGAAGAAGAGAGGACGTGGTGTCATGATGTCATCATTAGCGCCCCTTCAAGTCATGCGTGCTCTCCTGCAGAAAATTCAAGTAAACTGGAATAATCAACAAAAAGACACACAGGACTGAACTGGTAATTTATCTTTTGGTGGCTTCAAATTTGCCTGGTGCCTTTACAAGCCTATTGAGCGCACAGTTCAGTCCTAGCTGTGAAGTGAAAACTTCAGTATGATGATAAAAGGAACACTGCACAAAGTAAGACAGCTGTGAGTCCTATTTTTTTAAAGGAACTGCATAGTAGTACACATTGGTTTCTAAGCCTTAATTGATCTTCAATTGTATGGAGAAACTTTGAACACTCTGACAATATGAACTTCTAAGTTTATATATATATATATATATATATATATATATATATATATATATATATTTTGTTTTTTCATTTATTCTAGGATTACAAGTACCTTTGATCCAAGGCTCTTTTACAAAGGTTCCACATCAGAAATAAAACAACAAGGAAGCAACAGTGAAATAACGGTAAACAATTCATGTACAACAGTGCTATTGAAAGGGGTCAATTATAGGAAGAGTAAGGTGCACTGGAGGAGGAGAGGTGTAGGTAGTTAACAAAGGCAGCTATAGTAAAATGGTGAACACAGCTAGGATACATGTGCCCGCAAGGAATGGGTAGGGTCAGGCGCCCGGGGGTGGCAGAGAAACAGAGATGAGTAGAGAGAGGGAGGATGAAGATGCAGCCAGAGGCATTTGTCAAAAAATAAATGGGAAGGAGTGATAGAAGAGAAAATGGGCAGGGTGGGGGGGAGATAAGTGCTATAATGGGGCAAGAACAGACTAATGAGATGGTATGAAGGCCTGAGATTTGAAGTGGCACCCCAGGAACTGGGGTAGAGGGACTGGGGAGGGGACTGGGGTTAAGCAGTATATAAGTTAGAATTAAAGCTGTGTAGGTCATCAGCTAGGAGAGGCAGTCACAGGACCTAGAGGCAATGAGATGGGCCCAGAGCCTGGTTTTGAACAGACCTAGTGTTGAGGCAGAGGAAATGGTGTGGCTGAGACCATTCATCCAAAGAGGAGCCCTACAGGTGAAGGAGCATTGGCCTTGCATAGTTTGACAGCGAGGAACTTGTAGAATCTGGGTTGTCGAGCTCCTGGTGTTCTGTCGGTTGGTGTTTTGATGCAACAAGGCAGTAACACCGGGGGGGTGAGGCCAAGGTTGATTTTTCCTGCCATAGTACACATAAGATACTTTATACGGTTGGAGAGTTGGAGCCATCCAGATTGTTCATAAAGGGCACAGGTGTGGGTGAGGCGGTGGGCACCAGTTGTGAGTCGGCATGCTTTGTTAAGTGCAGCTGTCATACGTCGGAGGGCAAACGTTGTGGCGGAGCCATAGATAATGAGGCCATAATCAATAATTGATACCACAGAGCTCTGGATGGCAATCTTCAGGGCCTCTGGGGTGAGGTGCTGCCTTTGCTTGTAGAGTAATCCAAGGCGTCTGTTGGCAGCTTTAGCCACGCTGTCAATATGAGCCGTATAGGAGAGACGGGGGGGTCAAACAGAATCCCTAGGTATCTGAATGAGTATACTTGTTTGAGGACAGTCCCCTACTTGGTGGAGATGGCAAGGTGGTGTTGCTTGTAATGGTTATGTGAACTGCAGAATAGAAATGACTTGGTTTTCTTGTGATTGAGGACTAGTTTATGATTGGAGAACCATGTTTCAATGGCACTGAATCCAAGTTGGAGGCTGTGTTGTAGTGGTGAAAGGCCCTTGTGCGTAGAAAAGACAACAGCATCATCTGCATACAGGATGATTTGTTCCGAGCAGGATTGTGGTAGGGAGTTTAAAAAGAGGCTGAAAAGGAGAGGGCCCAGTATGGACCCCTGAGGGTCTCTGGAGTGGACAGGCAAGGTGTCCGAGACAGTACTGGCAAGTCTTACTCTTTGAGAGCGGTTGTCAAGGTAGTTTCTGAACTAGCAGGCTGAGTCCGGTGCGAGGCCAGCAAGGAGTAGTTGGTCATTCAGCAGCCAATGGTGGACCATGTCAAATGCCTTCGAGAGGTTGATGAAGACAGCCCCAGTAAGAAGTCCTTTATCAAGGGAACTATGCACTGCACAGGTAAATTCAAGCAGGGCAGTGGTGGTACTATGCATTTTTCTTAAACCCTGCTGTTGTGTGCAGAGAATATTATATTTGTCCGAATAATCAGGTAGCTGGTCCGCAACAATACGCTCTAGGGCCTTGGATAGTGGTGGCAATATGGAGATCGGGCGGTAGTTAGAGTGACAGGTCTTATCCCCACTTTTGTGGATCGGTGTCACAGTGGCAGTTTTCCTATTTCAGGGAATGTACTGGTGTGGAGAGAGAGAGGTTAAGAATTTTAGTTAGGGGACAGAGGACCTTGTCAAGTGTAGGTGAAAGCAGCTTAAGGTCCAGGGTGTGTCTGCTGATTCTGGAAGTGGAGATGGCTGAGGCGATGTGGTGGTCAGCTTCATTCATCTTAATGTCCCTGATGTAAAAATAAGAGTGGTTTGACAGAGTGCAGGGTATGACTGACTGGGAAGAAATCAGGTGGCACAACAGTACTGAGGTCAGTAAAAGCCATGTTAAAGGTATTTACAATGACCATGGGATCAACGGTAGTGGACCCTTTAACAATTAGCATGGCCAGAGGGGACTTTGATTATTTCCCAGTAATGTCCTTGATATTGTCCCAGAAAGCATGTCCATTTCCCCAGGTGTTGGTGAGGACGTCCTTATAGTATGAGCTTCTCATGAGATGAATGGATTTTGTGCAGGCATTACGGGCATGTTTGTATTTTTGGATGTCAGATTGTTTGCCTGTGGCTTTAGCCACTGCCCACAGGTGGCCCCTACATTTCAGCTGGGAAAGGAGCTCTGCAGTTATCCAAGGGTTGAAGAGGGCTTTAGTTTTCCATTTTTTTGAAGGAGCGAAGAGGTCACAGGACTTATTGAAGACGGTGATGTAGTAGCTGAGGGCTAGGTTAACATCCGTCGCCTTGTAGATGGGCAGCCAGTCTTGCAAGGACAGGTACTGTTTGAGATGGGTAAGTTGACCGGAAGGATTCTGCTGGTAATGATTATAGGGGGTGGCTTTAGAAATTTATTAGACCATTCGCATATAACCGGGGAGTGGTCACTGAGAGTGTCTGGGAGAACGGAGGTACGAGAGATCCTGGTAGGGTGACTGGTGAGAACCCAGTCCAGCAGGGTACTGGTTCCAGTTTTGTAACTTATTCGAGCTGGTGTGGTGACCAATTGTGAGAGGCTGGCAGCTGCAAGGGCAACCTTATGAGTGTAGACATCAGATGTGAGACAGTTTATATTGAAATCACCAAGCAGAATGTGTTCAGAGTCAGGAGGTTGGGAGCTGATGAAGTTAAGAACTTCTTTGATGCCAAGATCTTGATCTTGAGGTGGAATATATATAGAGACGATGGTGAGGGCTTTTTTATTGGGACCTAGAAGAATTTTAATGGGTAGAAGCTGGGCCGAGGAGGCAGGGACAGGGGTTGGAACAAGGTGCCCCAGGAGATTATCCTTAATGTAGATGGCACAGCCCCCTCTCCTTTTAGAGACACGGTCCAGTCTGAAAACATTGTAGCCCTGTAAGGTAATTGCCAGATCAGGAACTTTTGGTGTCAGCCATGTTTCAACTACGACAAGGATGTCAGGATTATGTTGGCTGATAAAGGCTTGGAGTGCATCAAGCTTTGGTAACAGGCTGCAGATGTTAATGGTTGCGATGGTGAGGGCCCTTGCCTTTTTCAGAAGGCTTGAACAGCCCGGGCCAGGGTTCAGATGGACATTGCCCGAGATTAGTAGAAGTAGTAGTAGGAGGAGTTTCGTTGAACAGAGGCACAGGTCCAGTAGTGATAATGTGTGTTTCCTTTTATCGTATGGGCAGTAGGTAGAGTCCATATAACAGCACCGATGATATGCAACAAAGTGTTTATTAATGTCCGGTTAAGGTCAGCTAATTCCATACTTGTGGAATGTATTTTAGTTTACTAACTGCCTAACTGAGTGAACAGCTTTAGACTTTATTTCAGGCTTTCAGATCTGATATTAGAAATGATAAGCACGGGCCTGTCGTTTTATTTAGATTCACAAAAGGGCATACAATTGCAGCAAGTAAAATAATGTATTGAATTCATATTAGTTGGGCTGGGGGGGGCTTATCTTCATAAAGGGAGGATTTGTTGTAGAACTTCTGTGACACCATAGTTGCTGCATTTGCAGCCTTAGAAACATAGACCTTGATGGCAGATGAGGACCGCTTGGCACACATAGTCTGCCCATTTCCCTAGCTACAGGATAAACTGCAGATCTAGTTAACCAACAGCCTATTTCTTCCTACCCCTCCACCAGAACTGCCTTGTCTGTCCTATGCATTCTTGAATTCTCCCACAGTTTTAGACTCCACAACCTCCTCAGGAAGGCTGTTCCATGCATTCACCACCCTCTCTGTGAAAAAATACTTCCTCACATTGCCTCTGAGACATCCCCCCTCTATCTTCAAATTGTGTCCCCTTGTTCTTGCACATCTCTTTTTCTGAAAGATGCTACCCTCTTGGACTTTGATTCCACTGAGGTACTTAAAAGTTTCTATCATGTCCCCCCTCTCCCTCCTTTCCTCAAGGGTATACATATTAAGCTCCTTTAGTCTCTCCTCATATGGCTTCTCTTGCAGACTCTGCACCATTTTAGTTGCCCTCCTCTGGACTGCCTCCATCCTGTCTATGTCCTTGCGGAGATGGGGTCTCCAGAACTGCATGCAGTACTCCAGATGGGGTCTCACCAACTGTCTGTACAGAGGGATAACAACTTCTTGTTTTCTGCTGGTGATGCCTCTCCCTATACATCCCAATATCCCCCAGCCCTCCCTACTGCCTTCTCACATTGCTTGCTAACCTTAAGGCATGGGTGTAGGCAGGCATACTCCAAGCACTCCATGGTGTGCAATTTTATTTAAGGGGGGTAGCAAATACGGTCTGAACTGCTTCCTTTTTCCATGAACACTAACAAAGAAAATGCTGAACCTTTCTGTAATTTTATTCATAGGAGTCGAAACTAGAAGGACTGGTCACCAATACTGTCTTTGCATCCCAAGGGCATTACAACTTTACAGGCTCTGGGCTGGTATGTGGGTGTCTTAGGGAGCAATGCATGGCATTTGTATTTACCCAAGCATGGCAACAACCATTGTCATGAGATACAAAAGTTGTACTTATTGTGCCAAATGAGGCAACAAACACGGTCCTGGTGTACATTTGTATATTGTCTGGCTACACCCCGGGGTGGGGTAGCTCACCCTAACAATGGGGAGAGGGGTAGCAGTGAGTCCACTTGGTGTGCAGATCTGAAATCCCTGGCTACACCCCTGCCTTAAGGTCATCTGATATGATTACCCCCAGGTCCCTTTCCATTTCTGTCGTTATTACATCCCTCCATCCCCCACCACTGTGTAATCATCCCTTTGGTCGTTGTTTCCCAGGTGCATTATTTTGCACTTCTTTGCACTGAATCCAAGCTGCCATACTTCTGATCATTCCTCCAAACTTGTCAAGTCCCTTCTAATCCTTTCCACGCCTCCTTGTGTATTAACCCTGTTGTAGATCTTGTCCTGTTGTCCAGCCAATGTTTTACCCAGACTACCACCCTGGGACCCATTCCCAGGCTGGTTAATTTGATTATTAATCTTTTGTGTGGGACTCTGTCAAATGCCTTGCTAAAGTCTAGGTAGGCCATGTCCACAGCCCCTCCCTCGTCTACTACTTTAGTCACCCAGTCAAAGAAATCAATTAGATTTGTCTGACATGACCTTCCCGATGTGAACCCATGCTGCCTTGGGTTCTGTGCCCCACTGGCCTCCATGTACTCAACAATTCTTTCCTTCAGAAGTGATTCCATCACTTTCCCTACCACAGAGGTCAAACTGACAGGTCTGTAGTTTCCTGCCTCTGTCTTGTTCCCACTTTTGTGAAGGGGAATCACATCCACCTTCCTCCAGTCCTCAGGTACCACACCATCCTCCCATGATTTGTTAAAAAGGGTAGTCAGTGGTGTTGCTAGTTCTCCCCTTAATTCTTTTAGAATTCTGGGGTGAATTCCGTCACGCCCCATTGCTTCATCCACCTCCAGTTTTAGGAGTTCTTTCAGAACCCTTTCTTCTGTGAAAGGACGGGTATCGACCCCCCTAACCAGAGTGCTTCTGTTAACTGGATTAGGCACCTCCCCCTCCTCCTCTTTTGTGAATACTGAGCAGAAGTATTCGTTCAGTAACCCTGCTTTTTCACTGTCCCTCTCTGCCCACCCACTGTCCTTTCTATTAAGCCTCACTATCCCTTCCTTTGTCTTTCTATCATCCCTGATGTACCTATAAAAGGTTTTATCCCCCTTCTTCACCAAGTTGGCTATCTTTTCCTCAGTTTGGGCCTTTGCTATTCTGACTTCCCTCCCTGCTTCCTTCTGCTTTAACTGGTACCGTTCTCTGTCCTGCTCCTTCTGTGTTTCCTTATACTTCCTAAATGCCATCTTTTTTCTCCCTAACCTTCCCCGCCACCTCTTTGAGAACTATAGTGGGTTTTTTGTTTTGATTTTATTTGCTTCACACAGAGGCTTGTTACCTCTGTGATGGCAGTTTTGATGTTTCCCCATTGTTGCTCCACCCCTCCTTCTAGCCTGTTTGCTAGTGCTTTTCTAAGGCACTCTCCCATCTTGCCAAAGTCAGAACTCCTTAAGTCCAGTACCCTCACTTTTGTATGGCTTGACTCTCTAGCTGAGTTTATCGTGAACCACACTGTTTGGTGGTCACTTGTTCCCAGATGGCTACCCACTTCTAGATCTGAGATCCTCTCACTGTCCCCATTTGAGAGTACAAGGTCTAAGACTGCTCCCTCACAAGTGGGTTCTAAAACTGTCTGAGGCATGCAACCTGTAGGGGATCGAGAATGGCCCTGCTCTTGGATGTGGCTGGAACAAAGGTGCTCCAGTTAACATCTGGCATATTCAGGGCCCCCATCAACAGTACCTCCCCTTTCTCTGCCATCATAAGGATGCCTTCTATCATATCGTTGTCCATTCCCTCTTCCTGACATAGGGGTCTGTATACAACCCCTGTTTCCAGTCTCTAAAATGACCCACAGTGCATCTTCTCCACCCTGTTTACTCTTCTGTTCCATTGCTTTTATCCCTTCCCTTACATAGAGAGCTACTCCTCACCCTCTTCTACCCTTCCTGTCTCTCCTGTAGGTTGTGTGCCCTGGTAGGTTAACATCCCAGTCATGGTTCTCTGTGTACCATGTTTCTGTGACTGCTACGATATCCTGGCATCCCTCTTTCATCAAGCCCACAAGTTCAGGGAGCTTGTTGCCCAGACTATGAGCACTGGTACTCATTACCCTCCATTTCTTGATGGCCTTACCCCATCCCTCCTGTCCTTATTGCCGTTGTCATTTTCTCCGTTTACCCTTGCCCTTCTTCCTATCGGCATCTCTACCTTGGTGTTTACCTCACTTACTACCCTGATTATTTTTGGGGTGGGGGGGGCTAGGATTTCCCTGCTCCCTTCCAGTGCCTCCCCCCTTGGCTGGTTTAATGCCTTAGCCTGCCTCTATTATATCTAGGGCCTCATGCAGATCAAGGAAGGGAATGGGTGGCCAAAAGATAGCAAAACTACTGGGGAACTGCGGTTAGTGGACATATGTCGTCAGGTGCATAGGGGCTCCAGACAGTACACTTTTTTTTTTTTTCACAAGCCCATCAAACATATTACAGACTGGATTACTTTTTGGTACCTAGGGATTCATTAAGATTATGCCACTCCACATGGTTGGGAGATGTAACCTTATCAGACCACTCCTCAATCTATATGAAGGTGACTCTGAGGCCCATTAAATGCTCGACTTTTTGGAGGCTAATTGTCTCGCTGATTCATAATGATGAAACACAGAAGGTTATACAAGAGACAATAGAGCAGGCAGTTAGAGATAATGATAGCCCATAGATATTTCCTGGGATTCTTTAGGATACCATAAAAGTAATTATCCGAGAAAATGTACTGAAATCTCCTCCAGGTTTAAAAAAACAACGGAACAGTAGGAAATCCTCTTTACAGGAACAGATAAGGAATCTAGAACAAAAACAAAAGAAATCTGAGAAAGAGGTAAAATGCTAGCAAAATTAAAAAGTGAGTTGATAGCTTTGTTGGATTATCAGGTTGAACAGCGGTTACTATATTTGAGACAACAATATTATGAAGGGAGCCCTCGGGCTCTCAGGCTATTAACTAGTTGGCAGCACAGCCTAGAGGTTAGAGGAACGAGGTGTGAACAAGCTTGATACATCCAGCAGACCAGACCTGAGTTTGATTCTCTCAACCTCCGCTTGCATACTGTGTGACCCTGAGCAAGTCACTTAACCGCCCAGTGCTCCCAGGTCGCCCCTGAAAACAGGCACTTGTGCCTAATGGGTCTTACCCGGTTACCAAAGACTAAAATAAAAATCACAAGCATTTGTCAATGCTGAATGTTTGCTTGCTGGCATTGGTAGTGTAGAAGTTACAGAGCTGCATAATAGAAATGGCAGTGAAGTATTGAACTGAAGCCAACCCCACCACCACCCTGCAAAGAGTGACAGGCATTGGGGTGTGCCTTTGGGTTGTCAGGCATAATGGCCATGCCATTTCACCACACCCCTACCCTGCAGACACTGACAAGTGTCACGGAGTGCCTTGGGGTCTTTGGCCCTTATGCGCACCCCATTCCATCAGGAAATACGGTGAGATGGATGTGGCACAGGAGAATGGGGTGAACTTTGGGGCCGAAGAGTCCAAAGCATACCTCAATGCCTCTCACTGGCTGCAGGGTGTGGAATGGTATGAGCATTACAGGCAAGAATCCCAAGTCACACCCCTGATGCCTGTCATCTCTTACAGGGTGGGGTATTATGGTTGAAACCCTAACACTCAGGCATCTGCTATTTCACCCAAATTTTCAACATGTTTTTGTGACCCCACCTCATGAACAGTGGCAATATGAGTTTGTTAGCCAAGCTGCTTATGCACAGCTAATCGGCATTTAGCACCACAGGTGCAAAACACATTCCGAACAGGATGTGAAAAATGACAGCTGTACTGTTCATGGGGAGGTAAAAATGGCAATGTTGCAAATCTGCAGTAAAATATTAAAAAACTGGTGAAGTCAATAGCGTAGTATAGAAACTGTGCAACGATAACTTAATGTAATTAGTTTGGGGATTTTTAGCAGATTGTCAACATAGGCATTTTGGGACCTCTGATCATGAACAGTATCACTGTGATTTTCTTTATCTGTCCTGAACAATGATTTCCAAAGCTACCATGCATCTCGCGCCTGAAAGTGTGAAAACACATTTTGGCCATGTTGTGAAAACGACAGCTGTACTGTTCATAAGGAAGTGCGGAAAATGCCACTGGTGAAAATCTGACTGAAATATTACAAAGTTATGAACTTACGAGGTGCGAGGAAACGCTAATGCTCACTTGTAATACAGTCATTTTATGGACCTTGTCACCAAATTTCAACATAGCCATTTTGAGACCTCTGCTCATGAACAGTGTAACCGTGATTTTCTTAATGTGTCCCATACATTGATTTCAAGACACTGACTGTGCCATAGTGCGCATACTGGCCGGAAACCCGCTTTGGGCAAGATGTGAAAAATGACAACTGTACTGCTCATAAGGAAGTGTAATAAAATGGCAATGTTGAAAATCTGGAGTGAAAATATTGAAAATTCTCAAACTTACGAGCGTGCGTAGGAACTGCGCAATACACACTCGTAAAACAGTCATTTTTAGGAAATTTTTCACCAAATTTTCAACACAGCCATTTTAAGACTTCTGCTCATTAACAGTGTCACTGTGATTTTCTTAATGTGTCCCATACATTGATTTCGCACACCGTCTGCGCCATTGTGCGCTACATGGGCGGAAACATGTTTTGGGCAAGATGTGAAAAATGACAGCTGTACTGCTCATAAGGAGGTGTGCTAAAATGGCAATCTTAAAAATCTGGAGTAAAAATATTGAAAATTCTCGAACTTGGGAGCGTGCGTAGGAACTGCGCAACGCACGCTCGTAAAACAGTCATTTTTAGGAATTTTTCCACCAAATTTTCAACATAGGCTTTTTGAGAGCCCACCTATGAACAGTGGCAGTGTTTCATTACATTTAGTCCCAAAAGGTGATTTCACACAGTGACTGCAAAATCACCCTTCGGGCCCGATTAATGCCATGACAGTGAGAGCATTTATGAGAAGGGGTCCCAAAACCCATATTGAAAATTTGGTGCAAAAATTCCAAAAATGCCTGAGATATGCAGCAAAGTTGAAAAAAACATATCTATCCCATTATACAGCTTACCGGCATTTCCTCAGTTCGCGGTCAGCTTTGAAGAGTGCAGACATGTTCCTGGTCCACCGAAGATCGTCGCTCTGGAGTCCAGAGGTAAGTATGGGGTGAGGGGGTGTGGGGAGGTGTGGGCGTGGGTGAGGGCAGAGACAGCAAGGGACCGTTTTTCAGTTTCAGGTTTATTTTTTTAAATGACGACGCGGGACGTTTGCCACACTGGGGTGGGCTCCAGCATGGCACAAGGACGCCTGGGGGCGTGGAGCTGACGGGGATTGGGCACCCCGTCGGCAACAACTTCTGTTGCCACGCTGAGGTGAGCTCCCAGCGTGGCACCCCTATACCGGGGGAGGACCAGTGGAGCTGGCGGTGGATTGGGCACCCCGTCGGCTATACAATGTGTAGCCAGCTGTAGTAGGCACCCAGTGGCATATGGAACTTTCTCTGTTTTGAGCGCCTTTTGGCAATGAGGATTAAGGCACCCCGTCGGCTACACAGTGATATGTGTGCGGGGGGGCGGCATGCAGTATGCATATGTGTGTGTGTGTAGGGAGCGATGAGCAGGCGATATCTTATCGCTGCTCACTGAAGCGTAGCTCCCCCTTTCAACTGTACGCCACTGCATTTTGGACTGCTGTCATAGACAGCTCCAGCAGACACTGGAGAACTGCAGCTGTGCCTGCAAACACACTGACTGAATTGAAAGAGGGCTGCCACCCCTCCAAAAACTTGGATGATGGCACTATGTTTCTTGCACATGTGTGCAAATAAACATAAAAACTAGTAGACTGCGCCAAAATAATGCTAGAGCTAGCACCCCCAGGACAATGGATCCTAGGAACAAAAAATAGCAATATTCGGTTGAGGGGATAGCGGAAACTTTTAGATCCTTTTATGAAAAACTATACAGTAAAGGAGCCTCTCCAGCTCCAGAGGAAGTTGGAAGGTTTCTGTCTCCCCTCAATTTGTCTAAAATTTCTGATCAACAGAACAATGCGCTCGTTTCCCTATTTAACTTAGGTGAAATACAAACAGAAATTAAATATTTAAAAGCAGGAAAATGTCCTGGGACAGACGGTCTCCCCAACAAATTTTTCAAGCAATTTAGAGATAATATTTCCCCCTTGCTACTAAGAGCATATAACCACGCATGGACCGAAAAGGGTTCCATTGCTCCATCTTGGTCACAAGCTACAAGACCTTTTTCTTCAGACAGATTCTGTTATAATACACCATGAGCCTATTTTCCCTGTGGTTTTGAAACCTTGTTCTTCACGTTTTGGAATGCAGAACCTGTTCTTAACATTTCAGAACGTGAAGAACAAAGTCCAATGAAGAGAGCGATCACCCATTCGGAGCCTCATAAGCACAAGCAGAGCACTCACAGACAATGGATAGCATCATGCTCTGATTTAAAAATAGCCATTTATGCCACAAGCCCCTATTATGGTTGTAAAGTCATCAGAAAAATGAGCAGCACACTGTTTAGACACTAAGCAAAATTTGTAAGACGCGTGCGTTGGGAAAACATGCTCACGGTGTATTACACAAAACAAAATAACCCTCTTTCTTGACAGCACGCTGATTCTTCCATCTTGTAAGATCGTTGCCATCAGGAAGGCACTCGAGCTTCGCTACTGTGCCCCTGATGTCAACATTCTAACTTGGTAATCAGAATCAGCTTGTTTTCAATGAAGGAGGGTTAATTATTCTATATTTATTACAGTAATTCAAGATGGGCACTCACTGTCCCATCATCTGGTCCAGAAATCACATGCTTTCCACTCCAGCTTTTCCACAGTATTCCAATGGTTCCACTGTCCTGTGAAGATTTCTGCCATTTCTTCCAGTTTCTGCCATTCAGCAGCAACTGTGGAATCAACATGACAAACCTTAAGTGTTGAAAATGTACTCTTGGTGCAACCAACACCATGCTTCCAGGTTCACTAGGGACAACAAGGAAAATCTGCAGTGATTGCCATGATACGTTACACTTACCAGCTCTCTGGATTTTCTGTTATATTTTACCAGCTTTCCCACCAGATTTTATTCTTAGAATATGTATTATTTTTAATGAGTACTGCAGTGCACAACCCCTTATAATGTTGGAAATAAAAAAAAATATATATATACACATGCCAGTGCAGCAGTAGTCCTACTGTACCAGACCCAGGTTTGGGAGCGTGCCTGGGCTGGCCAGGGAGGGAGGGTATCATGTTCCACTGCTCTACCACCACCTGCATGACCATGGGTGGTGGTGGTGCAGGGGAACTGTGACTAACAGCGCACACCACTAGAGCGTGCACGCAGACTGGCTGCGTCAGGCCTCGCTGGCAGTCAATCACACAGCATGCTCCTGGTGGAGGGAGAACAGGGAAAAAGTGCACACAGCACTGGGCAGAAGAGACACCGCTGGCAGCCCACACCGGATCCAAGCGGCAGTGCTCCTGGGGAATCCCCACACTTTCACTTCCACTTCAGGTGGCCAAATGTCTGCAAGGAAGAAACGCAGAAGGTGTACTTGGCCCCAGGGAGTAAACGGGGGGGGGGGGGCAATGAGGTGTTTCAAGCGTGGGGGAGGGGGCAGTAATAGCCATAGTGGGATCTCGGTAGGGTGGAAGCTTGCATGGGTGGTAGCACAAGGCTGTCACAGGCTGTATACTGAGGAAGAAAAAATATGTTCTAACAAAATACAAAGACTCACAGATTATTTTGTTGCCATGAATTTTTCTTATTTTTTCAGTTTTTACAATACACTGTACAGAATTCCCACCCAAACTGCTTATCACAGATTCTTCCCGACCCCTACAGCAGAGACACCTAAAACCACACCTAAAGACAGAGCATTCATAAAATAGTTTTCCATTGTATCTACACGCTCCCGATCTTTTATTTTGCCAAATGGTGCACACCAGCTCCCAACATTTCAGTGTGTAGGTAGTGCAAATTGTGAGACAATCATTATTAACCAATGGAGAGAGACTTCAGGAATCAGAAAAATGAAACAAGTCCAATAACAAAGTAGCATAGAAGGTGAAGGGCTCCCTAAGCTGGCAATGGGCTTGCTGTTAAAACAATCAATTCCATACATTCAGTTTCTCTCGCCTCCCTTGTTTCGACAATCCCCCCCACCCACAAAAAAAAACACTCTCTAAAAAGCTATTGATACCACAAAGAAAACTTTGAAAAACATAATAATTAGGTACAATTTTGCTTCCATTCCTTATATATTCTTTTTCTCTTCTCCATTATTTAGTACTTAGTAAATCTGCTTGAATACATGATCTTTAGCCATTGGAGAGCTCTTATAGTTTATATCTGCCTTTATAGCTTACTCACTGCTTAAAGTCATAACTCTCTGTTGTGACATCACAGTCTGTTGCCATGAGAGTAACTAAGATGTCACAAGCAATGCATTATGACTTCAGGTATGGACAAAACAACAGGAAGAGATGAACACTTCTGGAGCAAAGATCCTGTTTTCATGCAAATTACCTCAGTAATAAATAATGGAGAGGAGGAATTCAAAACTGATGTGAAATACTAGCTGAACTGTGTCTAAATATTGTGGTTTGTTAAAAGTTCTCCTGAAGGTGTCAGCTGCTCTTTAAAAATATGCACAGAAAATTTAAGCACATTAACAGTTTACTGAAAGAATACTTTACACTAAACCTAAATTAATCAAAACTCTCAATTATCCAAAACTTGTGTTCTCAGTTTCCTAGATTTCACTGTGAAGTGCACTCACTTATCAGAAACCTCATTTCTCCAAACAACTGCACTGTCCCTAAGCAAATCTGGGTAAATAAGGTTACATCATATTTAGCCCCAGGGCAGTGCATGGGTAAAACAAAACAACAAACAAAAAATCCCATAAATAGCATTTACTCACAAAAGTATAAGCGGCCCCCATGCATGGAGGAAGAAAGATCCCAACGTAGCACGGTATCTTTCAACCTCGTCAGGGTATCAACTGGTGAAATCTAAGGCGTATCGTTTGGGGGCTCACCTGCTGCTGGAGGGATTATAGTTTTGTGATATGCCTTGGGGCCTGATGCAATGCTGGGGGATTCCTTCCTCTAGCTAAGGGGGCCTTATGCCTTTTGTAATGTGCCTTGAAGTCTTAGTGCACAACGGAAAGTTTACGCCTTCCGTTCTCTATGCTGGGGGGGGGGGGGTCGTACACTTTTTGTGATGCAATACCTTCTATGTAAATTGTTTCATTTTACCCGTGCATTGCTCTGGGATCCTCAGTCCATTTATGTATGCCATCTTTTTTTTTTAGTGCATTCTACTTGACTTCATTGTCCCAAACAGCAGCACCAGTCTGAAACTCAACCACGTCTTTGTGTTTTGGAGGTGCGTTGTATTCCTTCACTGTTAGCATATTTCAGAACATGGTGTGATGGGTTTAAACAATAATGACCGAGGATTAATGACCAGTTGGGGGAAGGGGATAGTTGGCACAAAGCACAGCCGAGAACCACCTCCCTCCAGCCAGTCATTAACCCAAGGAAATGACAAGCTCTGAGATTGTTATTGTGATTATAAGTATGATCACAACTTTTGTTTTTATCATTTTGTTTACCTTTAGTTTCTAGCTGAGTGGCGCAAGCTGTGCATGCCACACAGAGTCAATTGGCAGTTGGATTAATCTTTTTTCTATAAAGGTTTTTATCCCTCCATTGGCAGGCTGGGTGGCAGTATCAGCCCTGTCCCATCTTGCATGGCCATCCTGAATCTCTGCCAGTCTTCCCCTCTGAGACTGGTCGGGCCGCTGGTGCTGGCTAGGCTTCATTAATCCAATCCTCCACATTCCTCCACCTGATTTTCTTTCCTGGGCATGGCTGGACATGCAGTGAGTGCAGCGTCCATGCTACACCCCCGCAGAGGCACCCTCAGCACTCTGTATGCCTGCCCTTTCTGAGACTATGAGACCATGCATGTGCTGCCATCTGGATTCCTCCAGGTGGCAGTCACGCGGCAGGTCACAAGATCCCCCTCCCTGAGGGAAGAGAGCTGTCCTATGGATGCTCCATCTTCTCTTTCCTGGCCGGCCTCCGAGTGACTCAAGTACATTTCCCAACCCGGGTCACTGGTGTGGTAGCAGGGAGGCATGGATGCTTCAACCCGCCATGCCACTGGGCAGGCTAGATCAGTAATTTCTAAAATGCTAATGACCGATCAAGTAGTTGATCAGGAGCCTTATTTTCTTAGTTTGTTTATACCCCTCTTCTCTGACCTACCCCCTTCATCTGGTTGCTCCGGCCTCACCTCTAGCCTTCTCCCTGCCACCATCTTCCACTGTTTGGCTGCTGGGGCATCCAAATTCCCTGCAAAGACAGAATTCAATTTGAGGGGGTGCCTGTGGGAGAACAGCATCATCCTGCATTGGTCAGGGTCTTTTCCATTCCCCTGTGATGGCAGTGGTGAGGGTATACAAGCCCACATGGAAGCATGCTAACATGTGGCACTGGACAATGATCTCCTGCACTGCTGCTTGTGGCTCAACCGGTCATCACCCAGGTGGTGCTTACACAATGGCATCTGTCACCCACTCTCGCCAGAGGAGAGTATCTGCTGGAATGCTCAATCCAACCTCCTCCCTGCCAGACCACAACACGCTGGATCCATTCCTGAACTTAGGTTGCCAGCGGTAGCTTTATTGCTACGCTGCCGGGCTAGCGTTCTCCTACAGTATTTTTAGGTGCATTAATACAAAAGGTGCTACAGAAATCATATTAAAATGGGCCACAGCAATCAAGAGATGTGACTGGTCAAATGTGATCACATGAATATGCATTGTAAAGTCAAAAATGCTTAACTTTCCAAATTTCATTATTCAGTTTTACAACTAGAAATCAGGCTAGCCATTCTACAATTGCAATAAAACACTCCAGGGTGGGCTCCTGCAGCACTGTGGTATCTGAGTCCATCTCTGTGAAGACTGTTTAAATTCCAGCTTGTAATTCAGTCTATAATTTTCAAATATGTTCATTGTACAGTCTTTAATAATCCATATCTTGAAATGCCCTTACGTCTTGTTTCTTTTTCTGCTGTCGTCTCCTCTTGTCTGTAGTTGTCAGCGTTTGTGTCAGGTATGTGAATATTTCAATTACTTGTTTTACATTTTACAATTTTGTCAGTGGCAAAGTGGACTGTAACCAAAAATGAAATTGCTTTTGTGATTCAGATAAAAAAAAATTTAAAAATGTAATTGTCAAAACTCCCTGCCTACAACTCATAACATAAAAGTTCCATACATAGCCAAATCCCCACCTCGAAAAAATGTACTGAGTACCTTAGGAACAACTGAGGCAGTGCTCAACTAAGTTAGCCACTGGCAAACTTCACTAACTATGCACCCCCATACCTCCATGCTCTGATCGGGGGTGGGGTGGGTGGGGGGCAGCATTAATTCTGGGCTTTAAGGCTCGGGCTCAGAAAGAGGGAAATGCAGCTCCGGGGCCTTTTGTTGTTAGCAGTACTATGTAAATCTCAATTCAATAATCACAGCACTCAATTCAAATGAAAAAAAGGATGAAAGAGAAACAAATCTATCTTCAAATACTGAGCAATATGATGAGGTCTTCCACTGTCAGTGATAATGAAGTACCAGCCCTGAAACGAACTTGCAACCCCTTTTAAAGACACAGGACCCTATCGTGCAATGCTACATGTGTCTTTTGTACACCATGTTTCCTAGAAGTTTTCGTATGTGGGTGTGTGAAGTACTGCCCAAATGAGCCCACAGCATCCCTGTGACAACTCCTATAAGGGCAACCCTTCTCCTTTGCTGCCCCCTCCGCTTTTCTTTAAAAAAAAAAAAAAAAAATGTCAGCACCACTTATGATCCTTCTCATTCTACCTTATTAGAAGCCAGAACAGTTAGCCAGGGCTAATACGGCAAGAGATATTTCTATCTGGCTAGCCTTTCAAATACTTTGAACCTTAACCCCCCCCCATATCAATTTTTATATAAATACCAACGGTGATAAGAATTTCCTGATACATTAATCACACTAATCTCCTGATACATATTTTAATAAACTATGATATACATGGGGTAGCTATTCCTTAATTTCTTTTAAAAAAATGATACCATTTATTTAAAATAAATCTGTTTTACCCCTTTTTCTTGTGGATGTCTCTCACTATAGGGTGTCTGTAGGTGATGAAACAAAAATTAAAAAAAGTGAAAGTGTTCAGTGCGTCTAGTGATAAAACGGTCTGTAAAGTTTTCACTGTGATTCCACATCGCCTGTGAGGTGTTGGCATCGGCAGTATCAGGAAGAGAGGTGATCGCTGGTCCACAGCTAGAAGAGAAGGTTTTGTAACTTGCTGGTGGCGTTGTTGAGGACCCCCCCCCTTTTTTTTTTTTTTTTTTACAAAGGAAGCAGGTACTTCTGTGCCTTCACCGTCCTGAAGTCAGACTCTTCTTGTTTAAGGAAAAGCTGCAGGGGGGAAAGACAAGGAAAAGAATTGATTAGTACCTTCAGCTTTCTCTCACTAGTTCACACTTAATGCTCACGGCCTGTCCAGGCAAATGGGGGGGTCCACTGAGTTCATAAAGAACCAGCAGACTGGATCCAGAACACCTCTAACATACTAGACAGGCATGATTCTACGGTACAGAACAGGTACTGTGGTACAATCTAATTGTGCCAGCACCCAAAGCTGCAATCCAGTGCACTTTGAACCCCCCCCCCCGCCAAAACACACACGCTCGCAGTGTGGTGTAATTCAAGCCACCAGTCTAGACATTAGCACCATTAACATCCAAGCAGAAGGCCACAGACACCGCACAAGGTAGCAATGTAACAAGCGCCTTGTACATGTCACAGTACGACAGGGCTGTGCCATGCATCCCCCTCCCTGTTGTGCGCAGTTGCTGGTGTTTACCAGCACCCCAGCCCCCTTTCCATATTCTGAGCACCCTCTCGCCAATTACTTATTCCCTGGGGCTCTAGTGCTCCTGGATATGTTACCTGGTCTCCAGCGGTTCCATCTCCTACTAACACACACACACACTTGCACCCAGGCTGCAAGTGCTCCTAAGTTACCTTCAGCCGAGCAAGGGCCACAATATGCCTTGTATCACTAATTCCAAACAGCGATGTAATCAGTACTGAGCTGCCCTAATGTCATTAAGAGAGATGACACATGGAGGTTACTTTTGTTACTTTTTTAACAAACACTTTCAATGAGACAATCCTTTGGTGTGTATTACTAAGACAAGCATAATAAGCCTTTTGATTTTTGTTTACCCAGGACAGCACAGCTAAGGTTCAGAAAGTTCTAGAAGTGGTACACAGAGTACATCCACACTTCTGACAGAATCCTTTCCCTTTAGGCAGGTCTTCATGCTGGCTCCTCCCATCCATCCAGGTGGTATCCTCCTCAGCACCGCCCCGTGATGTCAGATCTTGGACGCTGGAAGCAAGTAGGTGTGCCACTTGCCAGGGGAGGTCAGGTGGGTTGTGTGGATGTACACCATAAACCACTTCCAGAATTACGGTTATCAATGAGTGAACCCTCATTTCTAGGGACATGGAAATGATGTACTATCCACACTTCTGGCACACTCCTAGGAGTTCTTGGGGAGGAGGGGGCAAGGAGCACATCCCGCATTTAGGAAACAGAGAGAGAACTGAGGCCCCAAAACCAGCATCCCGGAGTGAATCAAGGTTGATGTGGTAGTGGGAGATGAAGGTGTGTGCTGACTTCCAGGTAGCAACCCTGCAGATTTCCTGGATAGGGATGTCCCTGGAAGCAGCCACCGAGGCAGCGGTATGTCTGGTGGAATGAGCCCTCAGCCCCAACCTATAGCAGAGATTGATGCAGGAGACTATCCCCCTGCCAACCATCTGCTTAGCTGCCAGCCTGCCAGGTACGGCTGCGGCATAGGTGACAAAGAGCTGACAAACCTCTCTCTGAACTCCAGCCTTACGCTCCTTATAATAAAGCAAGCTTTCGCATTAGGTCCAATGAGCGGAGCCTGTGCTCGGCCTCCGAGGTTGGAGTGGTGAAATATACCAGGAGATACATCACTTGGTTAAGGTGAAACTCTGAAACAACCTCAGGAGGAAGTTTGGGTTGGGACGGAGGATAACTTTGTCTTTGTGAAAGACTAGCTAGAGAGTCTCCACTGAGAGCACCTGGAGCTCACTAATCCTTCTGGCGGTCTGGCGGAGGTGATAGCCACCAAGAAGGTGGTCTTCCATGAGAGGTGGGAGATGTGACAGCTGTCCATGAGTTTGAATGGCTTGCTCATGAGCATCGCCAAAACCAGCAACAAGTCCCAATGTGGTGGTGGTTCACACACTGGCAGGGTCAAGACCTTTGATAAAGCCCCAACCACCTTATCCTGCACCACTGTCGGCATATCTGCCCATACCTGGTATACCGAGATGGTTGCTAGATGCAACCTGAGGGTCGCTGACCGGAGGCTCTACCAGGAGAGCGACCACAGGTATTTCAAGATGCTTGCCAATGGGCAGGACCAGGGGTCTAGCTCCTTGCCCTGACACAAAATGGAAAATCTCCTCCATTTGAAGGTGTAGCATTGGTGAGTCGACTGCTTCTGAGAGGCTTCCACAACATGGAGGACCTCATCAGAGAGACTCAAAACTCTGAACTCTAGCCTCTAGGGAACAAAGCAGTCAGGTGAAGGGACCGAAGATCTGGGTGGAGCACCTTCCCCCGAGAGCAAAAGGGGAGTTCCAGGCAGAGAGGCAATCTCCACAGGTGCCTGCTGCTGAAGCGGAGGAGATCTGGGTCTCACAACTGGTGAGGCCAGTCTGGGGCCACCAGGATCATCGAGGCCTTGTCCCACCACACCTTGTGAATCAGAGGGAAGGCATACAGGAGACCTTGAATCCAGGGCCTCACGAAGGCTTCCCCCATCAGTGTCTGGCACTGAGGGGGGTGGGCGCATAACAGACCCAGTTTTGTGCATTCTCCCAGGAGGCAAACATGTCAATCGAAGGAGAGCCCCAGAGGGAGAACAGGTGATCGACCACCTCCTGGTGAAGGGACCAATCGTGAGACACTTTGCCCACTCTGCTTAGGGTGTCTGCCAGCTGGTTGGACACACCAGCCACATGAATCGCCAGAAGGTTTGTGTCCAGGCTGTGAACGAAAGTCCAGGTGTGGAGAGCTTCCTGGCACAACGGACGGGAATGTGTCCCGCCCTGCTTGTTGAGGTAGTACATGGTGGTAGTGTTGTTCATTGGGACCTGAACCACCTGACCCTGCACTACAGGGGAAAAGGTTGTCAGAGCAAGGCACATTGCATGGAACTCCAGCAGGCTGATGTGAAAACGGGACCCCTTGGAGATCCAGATCTCTTGGGCTCTGTGGTCCCCTAGGTGTGCTCCCCATCCTGACAGGAAGGCATCGGTTGCAAAGGTGACTGTTGGCTCTAGGCAAACAAACTGGACTCCTTCCTGCAGATGGACTGGGCCAAGCCACCACTGGATAGTGTCCCACGTCAGCAGAGTCACCCTAACCAGACGGTCCAGGTGTCTGAGGTGCTGAGACCACTGGCGGGCCAGTTCCCACTGCAGGGGGCACATTTGCCAGCGGGCTCACCGACCATGCTGGTGCAAGTCACTATGTACCCCCAAAGGCACAGGAAATCTTGGGCAGGGCGTGATTGCTCAACCTGAAATGAGTAGGCAAAGGAGGTAAGGTCTTCTGCCCTCTCCACCGAGAGACAGGCCCTGGCCTTAATGGAGTTGAGCTCTGCCTCGATGAAGTGAATCACCTGGGAGGGGTGAGTTACAACTTGGCTGTGTTGACCAGAAAGCTTAAGGCTGAGCAGGTCTGGAGGGCCAGGTTCCTGGACCACTCCACCCACACCTAGGAGGAACCTGCAATAAGCCAGTCGCCCAGAAAAGGGTAGATGTGAACATCTCAGCACTGCATGAAGGCTGCCACCACTGCAATGCATTGGTGAAGACCCTGTGGGCTGAGGAGAGGCCGAACGACATGCCCTGGAACTCGTAAAGGGTACCCTCTAAGCAGAACCGCAGGAACCGCTGGCAGGACAGATGGATGGGGATGTGGAAGGTGGTGCCCTGAAGGTCCTGGGAGCAGAACCACATGCACTGCTCCAGGGATGGAATGATCTAATTCAGGGTGACCATTCGAAACTTGCGTGGCCTCAGGATACTTGTTGAGGTCCTGCAGATCCAGTATGGGGCACCAACCTCCACCCCCATCCACCCATTTCGGAACCAGAAAGTATCTGGAGATGACTCCTGAACTACCCATGGAAGCCGGGACACAGCATCCTTCTGTAGGAGCTGTCCAATGTCCTCCAAAAGGGTGGACAACATGTTCACAGGCTCCACATTCCCCTGTGGGGCTTGGGCTTGGCTGGGCGGGAGATCCTTGAATTCTAGAGTTAATCCCCGACCTACAACTTCGAGCATCAATTGGTCCAAGGCGATATGGGACCAGGCGGAAGCAAAACAGTGGAGTCAGCCCCCCACGGGAGGTCCTGGGCAAGGCTGGATGGGTGGGAGGTGGACACCCCCCAACCCGTCACTGGGCAGGCTTAGTGGTGGCTCCAGAGCCTGAAGCTGGGGAGTGCCCCAAATCCCTGCCTCCAGGTCTTCTTCTTCTTTTTTTTTTTTTACTCTATTTATGCTCCTTCACTGGTCAGCCCACGTTCAGGAGGGCACCACAGCCCTGTCCCCCCGATGTCCAGTGGGACTTACTGACAGTCATTCTGTGCCCAGGGCTTGCCCCCCGGCGGGGTTGGCAGGGGGAGGCTCTCAACCTCCGCCATACATAGGATCTGGTTTGGGCTGGTGAGCCCGGCTGGTTGGGGGTGGGGCCTGCAAGTGCCCACCTTCATCCAACCGCTGGTACTTTTTCCTCCCATCTTCCACTCCCTCCCCAACGCAGAGGAGGGTGCACAAGGATGCCATGGGTGGTGCCGTGGACGCTCCTGCACACAGCACACCTCTGCCCCTCCACCGTACAACACTGGTGTGCCAGGGGCCAGGCTAACAATGACGACTGTTCCCCTCTCTTCCGGGAGGAGGAAGAGGAGGAGAGCTGTCCTGGGGACGCTCGATCCTCCTCCTCCCTGGCTGACCCCCGGCAACCTGCTCGTAACATGAACACGGGTCGCCGTCATGGTGGGAGGTAAGGTACTGATGCCTCAGCCCTCCATGCCACTGGGCCGGCAACCTCCAGGTCTTCTTGTGCCAAAAGGGGCTGGCTTAGGCTTGGACAGCCAGGCCTGATGATGCCCTGGTTGGGGCTGTGGTGGGCGAGAAGCAGGCGCGGAGTGGGGCCAAAACTAAAAGGGTTTCTTATGCTGTTTCTGCCCCTTGGAGTCCTTCTGGGAAGACATAACAGAGTCCAAAGTGGAACTGGATTTCTTAATGCATGTGAGATGCCCATCGACCCCCAGGATTGAAAAGGTCAGTGCCCAAGAAGGGGACATCCATCAATTTGTACTGAGTGTCGCTTGTAAAGGTGGAAAGCCTCAGTCACGCACAGTGCTGCATAACCACCGCTGTGGCCATGGACCTGGCACTGAAGTCTCCAATGTCCAGGGCTGTCTGGAGCCGTTTGGTCACGGCTCACCCTTGATCCTGGACCAATTTAACCGCCAGGTGAAGATCAGTGGGTAGGCAGGGAATAACCTGGTCCAAAGTTCCCAAAAGGGTATGGGGAGAAGTGAGCCGTCATAACCACGGCACTGTCTTGCCAAAGACCCAGGGGCGAAGTGGCACACACTTTCTTCATAGTCGCGCTTCTTGGACTCTTTATTGGGGGTTTGTCAATATCCTCAATGTTGCCCGAGCACCTGAAACGGAATTCGTAACTAAACCTTCGGCCGAAGGATGATCGGTGAATCGGGACAAGGACCCGGTAAGGACCGCATACTTTTGGACCATATGGGCCGAGGGGCAAGAGGCAAGATGCTGCCACAGCTCCAGGACCAGGCCCAGGATGACCTCTGCCAAGGGGGAAGGCAACCCTGGGAGAGTCATTCCTTTCCAAGATCTCTGTGAGAGGATACTTAGCCCACTTCTCTGAACAGGTTCTAGCAGGATCTTGGTGAATTCAGAGATCAGGCAGAGCAAAGCCCTGAAGAAGGAGGAACCAGACTACGAGGCAAGTTCCCCACTGGACTCCTAGTTGAAACCTGACATACAGGAAGAGTGCATGAAGGAGCCCTCCGAATCCAAGGGCTTCTCAAACACTGCTGACCCCGCATCCCTGCTGAAAATACGAGGCTTGTCTGTGCAAGAGATTTTCACCGAATGCCTCCTGGGGAGACCTATGGCAGAGTGCACCAACTTAGGTGGGACACCTTCCAATGGTTGCAGGGGTGGTGGCTCCACCTGAATAGGAGGAGAGGTCAGTGAAGCCAGGGGGAACTGGCACCGGCTGCAGAACTGACGACCGGGGAAGTGCCGGAATTGGCTGTGCAGCATGGCCTTGGATGAGAATCCACTGCTGCCACATTTGCTCCTCGTATCTGCACTGCATCTTACAGAGGAGCCATTCTTCACCCGAAGATGAGGAAGAAGATGAGGAGAATCCGCAGCATCTCTTGGTCAACGGTTGAGAGTGGGACCACCGAGAAAGATGGAAGTCCTGAGATCTCGACCTAGAAAATTATCGGGACTTTGACATAGACTGTTGATGGGGAGGCGGCGCAGAGGCAGTGCTTAAGGAAACCTGCAGGCCCCCGAGGGGATTAGCTCCCAAGGGAGACTACCAGCTAAGTGGGATGAACTGGCCCCTCTTGAGTGAGAGCAGCCAGAACCGGAGTCCTGGATCAGGAGTCATCTCCATCGTCTGGGGACAATGGGTTGACTGGGTCGAGATAAATCTTGACCAGCTGGTTGGCCCACGTCTCGGCCGACAAGCCCAATGGGCTTTCCATGGGACTAGCGGCCTGGACTAAGGAGAAAGAGTTGGCTGAAGCAGAAGGCTCGAAGGCTGCCAATCCCACAGAAGAGTGGAACAAGAGGAACGGGACTTCTCTCAATCCCATGACCTGCAGCAAGATTTCTTTGATTTGTCCCACTTGGACTCTCAGAGAGGGCCCTTCCCGAGTGTAGGAAGGGAGTAACACAAGTCTCATAATGCCCCCGTGAAGTAGGTACCTAAACCCACCAAACCCAAGGCAGATGATGAAGCTGAAGTGGTCTGGGCTGCTATCTCCTCGAAAGTGGCAAGTTGCACCGCTGAACCACCAGTTGCCGAGATGGGGAGAATCTTTTGATTTGACCGGGAGGTCCCGTTCGTTTGGCTTGCCTAACATGAGGCGGGCATAGTGGTCCTCCAAAGTGGAGGGCTGAAGGATCTGTCACAGACTGAAAGCCTGCGGGTAGTGCTCAAGACCTAGGCAGTAAACGCATGTGAAGTGCAGGTTGGTGCGCAACGCCTTCTAATTGCAGACTGAGCATCTCTTGCACCTGGGACTTGCTTTGGCATCGGCATCCTCATGATCCATTTCAGTAGCGAAGAAGTGTTAAAATTTGCAAACAAAAGTCTTAAGGACAACAAAAAAACCTAATGTTAGAAAAGTTAGGGCCCACACCTAGCTTGGAGCAACGATAGAGGGAACCTGAAGCTTCCAGTGGAAAGGAAGATCTGGCATCACAGGGTAGTGCTGAGGAGGATACCACCCGGAAGGGAGGGAGAAGCCAGCTTGAAGACCTTCCAGGACATGGATATGATGCACTATCCACACTTAGGCAGACTCCTAGCAGTTCTTCAGCAGGAGGGGGCAAGGTGCACACCCCTACTTGGGGGAAAAGGGACTGGAGAACTGAGCCCCAAAATTAGCATCCTGGCATGACTACAGGTCAATGTGGTAACAGGAGATGAAGGTGTGTGCTGACTTTCAGGGGGCAATTCTGCAGATCTCCTGGATAGGGACATCCCTGGGAAACAGCCACATGAAGACCTTCCAGCAAGAATTAAAGGGAAAGAAAGAGCTGCCTAAATGTGGATAGTGCACCACATCCATGTCCCTGGAATTTCATTTTCACTGGTGTCCAGCTTGCATCAACTTTTAAAGCTGGCAGGGGCTAGTACACGGGGGAGATCAAGTCTCAAGGTTACCATATGAGTTGGTGGTTGTGGAGGGATTAAACCTGGGACTTCCCATCACAGAGTTCGGTGCTCAAACTGTTGCATCATGCTGCCTTTCTCCCTTTTGTGGTGTGAGGCAGCTTACTTAATGAACTTGAAGTCAAGTTACTGCAGCATTATAAGGTGCAGCCAGCCCCACTTCTTCATATGTGATATGGTGTGCTCCTCCAAACAAACAGCTATGAGATGTGGCACAAATCCACAACCAGAACAGCGGCACAGGGAAAAAAAAAAAAAACGTAGAGGGCGATAAGTCTGCACTCCCTTTAAGGTCTTACCGTCGTACCCGCTCGACCATGTGTGCTATCATTTTGTCCGAGATTCCTGGACATGACTCCTCAGCCAGGCTGAATGCATTTTCTAGCTCCTCAATGGGTCCCACGTTTCCTCCATTCTGCCTGTGCTTGTCCTTCAGCTGCAAAGCAAACCAAACAGCAAGAAATCAGGCCCTTAGACCTCACCAATAAGCAATTGTTTTTTCTTTACACATACCCACTATGAACTTCTTGTTTTACCACTCTGATCAACCACTGGAGAGGAGTGCTGTACTGCAGGGTTTGGTCATTTTTTTTCCTTATTGCGTTTATACTGTCTTAAGCCTTACCAGCCCTCATATGGATGCCCACCCCCAATCAGTCATTCACCATCTCTCTGGGACTTACTCCCATGAAGCAGGATCCAATCGTATGCCCACTTGGTGGTGCCATGCCTGGAGTGGGTGGGTGGGGCCATGCTTTATCTTGGCTGGAGAGGAGGTTTTTCTCCAAGTTTCTGCCCCTGAGATGTTGATGTGCAATGATACAGAGTGTCCATCGGAGTCCCAGACCCTTCTGGGCCTTCCAACTGCCCAGACACACAACCTCCGCTAAGTGTCAGACTCACTGCAGGAGGCACGACCCACCTACCCTGTAACAGGACAGCAGTCCTGTGGATGTTCCATCTTCTCATCCCTGGCCACCTACCGCTGACCCAATTCCACTCCCAAACCTGGGTCACTGGTGTAGCAGGCAGTCTGATTACAGCTTAGTCTTCTGACCACGTAGCCCATGGAATGAGTAGAGACCCACATTTGCAGATTTTAGCACTCCTTTGCTTATAAACTTGTGCGTTAGAAAGAGATGAGGGAGTGGGGGATAAGACAGAGACTTTTAAATGTATTTATTTGTTTGTTAACCGGATGGCTGCAACTGATCCCAGGGACTGTATTCGGGAAAATACCTCACAGGAGTAAGTAAGGTACAGAAGGAAATAGTTTTCAGAAAAAAGGTGCTCAAAGAGCAAGTGGACAGGCAGTGAAGCTGTAGTGGGGTAGACTCAAGAGAAATGTGAGGAAGTACTGCTTCACAGAAAGAGTGGTGGATGCCTGGAACAGTCTTCCGGCTAAGGTGGTGGGGGTGAAAGCAGTGGTAGGGTTCAAGAATGCATGGGACAGGCATACGGGAATCTTAGTGGAAAGGAAGGGGGGAGAAAAAAGTCAGAGATCAAGTAAGGTCTGCAGTGACAGTGTAGGTAGGGAAAAATGGGCAGATTATGTGGGCCCAAGTGGTCCTTATCTGCTGTCAAATTCTATGTTCCTATGACTGGTTCATATCACGTTTCTGCATCATTCCATGGTGTCAGTAGATTCAGTAATCACAAGTGGGTTATAAAGTCAGCCCTACCAGGGAGAGACTAGCTAGGATATCACCTTGGAAAATTCCCTCTGCTGGGCTTCATGTGATAGTTGGAAGGCAGTTCAGCTTAAAGGTTAGCTTGTGAGGGAGAGGGCCGCTCTTCTGTAAGCTCCTAACACAGAAACGTAGACAATAACAGCAGAAGAAGACCGATGGTCCATCCAGTCTGCTCATACCCTATCATACCCCAAAATTTACTGTCTTTGTGGGGTCTTCCCTTATATTATTACTCCTTTTGTTATCTATGTTTCTGCCACCACTTACTGCTAAGTAGCCAATATCCCCTTGACTCTATCCCAGCTGTGTCTGAAACCATTTATGGTTTTGGCACCCACCACCTCTGCCAACACACCATTCCGTGGCTCAACCAGACTTTCTGTGAAATTATACTTTCTAACTTTCTTTCTAAGCCTTCCCACATTAACCTCTGCTTATGACCCCGGGTCCTATCTTCTCTCTTCCAGGCAAATAGCTCATCAAAGTCCACCTTGTTAATTCTTTTCAGGAACCTGAAGGTCTTTCTCATATTCCTGTTTCTGTTCTGGGTTTGAGTAAATAGATGTTCATTGCCTTTATCCAACCCTCATCGGATCTGCCCTCCTGGCCCAGAATCATCTTGGTCATCTTACACTGTACCTTCTCTAGCCTATTCCGGTCCTTTGTTGGGTGAGGACTCCAGAACTGAGCACAGCACTCTAGGCGTGGCCTCACCAGTGACACATACAGCAGTAACAGTACCCTCTGCCTTCTACTGTCAACCCTCTCCCGATGCACCCCAGCATCCTGTTAGCTTGCTTTTTAAGGGGTTTGACAGGCATGCCTACTGACATCCACTCTATTCAATATTTACATAAATGATATCTTGAGAAATTCAGATGATCCAGAATTTCATTCTCCTAAAATTGCTGATACTAGGGTTGATTGTATGGCATATGCCGATGATCTAGTTCTTATCTCACTCTCAGCAGTTGGACTTAAAAGGAAAAACTGGAAGCATTTTCTACTCTGTGTGCTTCTTATAAATTAAAAGTTAATAGGGACAAAACAAAGATTGTAATATTTTGAAATAGAACTAAAAAAACCCCCAGTTTCTGGCTTAAAAAAGACAAAAATTGAAGTGGTCAAATATTATGGCTACTTGGAAGTGATATTTGACCATAGTCAAGGCTGGAAAGAACACTTACAACTCTTACAGAATAAAATGACAACTGCCATTAATGGATTTAAAATCTTAAATGCCAAACTGGGATGAAGTTCAGTAACAGGTGTTTTAAGGGTTCTTAATGCAAAATTTTAAACCAGTGCACTTTATGCCACAGAAATATGGGGAAATACTAACTTGGAGAAACTGGAAGTAACTTTTAACAAGTTATATAGATACATCTTAATGGTACCCAAGCTGTCCCTGCCGCTATCCTCAGGTTAGAGTTAGGACAGTTTTTGCTTCAGGCCATGGTTACGGAAAAGCAACTTCTCTTCATAGTAAAACTTTTCCTCTTGCAGGAATATCATCTACCTAGATGATGTTTAGAAGAGGAGACAAACTATTCTTCACTTGAGTTTGACGCACGATCCATACAACTAATCAGGAAATTGCTTTTTCCCAATGGACTCGGACATGTACTATGGGAACTGTATCTTAGACCACAGGAGGATATAGCCACTTCAGTGAAAATTAGGCTTAGAGATAGCGATATAGCCAGAAACTTTAGCTGTCTAGGGAAAACCAAATTCTATAGGTGGCATGAACCAATAAAAACTCAACATGGTTTAGAACCATTTCTAATTAAAACTCTGAACCCAAAACTAAGAAGGTTAATAACCAGATTCAGACTAGAAATCTATGATGCACGTTATATACATTTTAGACAAAAGTGACCAGATGTTAACGACCCCGTTTTGCAAATGTGGAAATAACACTGAGGATGATCTGAAACACATTTTATTAGTTTGCTCTCTCTACAATACACACAGCACTAAATGGCTGGGTGACATCATGGGTGGTCTTGACCTTCCTCCCGAAAAAAAATAATTTCTTCTCTGTTCAGATAATAAACAGATTTTAGACAAAATAGCAGGGTTTTTTAATACTATATATCTATGAACTAGATAGGAGTTCTTTGATGGTTATATTAAGCCCTGATCAAACATCACCAGTTGTAGGGTGATGCATGTGTTGCTAAAGGTAGTAAATATGCAAAATGAAACAAATGAAATGGTACATGATCCATGTACATTATCAAAATTGTAAGCATTATGTTTTAGCAGAAATGTTTTAAGCCTGATTGAATGTCTATTTGTATTCATGTATGTGTATTTTAAATGGGTTACTACTGTAATGGCTTTTAGCAAATCCATAAAACTTTTGAACATTTGAGTCACAAATGATGACTCATGTCCCTTTCTTCTGATATTCTGTCCACTTTACACTACCCCCCAATCAAATACTCTGTTCTAGAGTTGTTTCCTAAATGCGTGACTTTGCACTATTTGGCACTGAGTGTCAGCTGCTAGACTTTGGACCAATTTAACAGCCTTTGCAGCTCTCTTATCCCCTCCACCACAGAGTTTAGTGACACCTGCGAATAAACACAACCTGACATGGATTTCCTCTCCCATGTTGCTGATGAACATCCTGAAGAGGACTGGGCCCAGAACAGATCCCTGTGGTACTCAATTAGTGACCTCTCTTTCCTCTGATCTGGTCCTGTTCACCAAAACTCTCTGCTGACTCCCCTTCAACTAACTCCTACCCACCTTACTGTTTATTTGGCTGTTCCTAGATCCCCCATCTCCTTCAGCAGCCTTTGAAGTGGCACAGAGTCGAATGCCTTGCTGAAGTACAGTAAATCTTCAGCATGGCCCTTATCAACTACCTTGGCTACCCAGTCAAAGAATACTAACAAAGTTGCTCTGACAAGACCTCCCTGTCATGAATCTGTTGTTCTTGCTATCCTAAAGTCCATTTTTCTTCAGGTATTCCACTAGATCTGCTCTGACTAGCATCTCCATCAGTTTCACTATCACTGATGTAAGGCTGAGGGGTCTTTACCTTCCCAGCTGCTCCTTGTCCCTTCCCCTGTGTAGTGGAACCACATCCGCAAGTCCCCTGGGAACCACCTCTTGCTGCACAGAGCTAGTAATAGCTCCACCAGGGGTTCAGCTAACAGCGATGCCAGTGCCCTTAGCTCCCTCAGATGCCTCCCATCTGGCTTAGGGCCTTATTTACCTTCTAGGCTGCTAGCCTCTTTTCCAGCTCTTTCCCCAGTAAATTTCAGCAGTTTTATTTTCAGGATCCTTCTATCAGCTGCCTTTATGCCGCTCTCCAGCAAGGGCCCACGTTTTAGTGAATATAAAGCAGAAATAGTTGTTTAGCACAGCTGCTTTTTGCCCATCCTCATCTATTACTCTGCCCCCCTCCATTAGCCTGACAATTCCCCCTCCCATTTTTCTTTTGTCGCTTGTATAGCTAAGGAAAGTACAGTTACGTAAGAACTTACCGTAACAGTAGATCTTCAAGAGAGGCTCTTGCAGTAGGTACTTACATGTAGGACTGACGCCGGCCGGGGGCAGGACCCCACGGAAAAATTTCTAGCTAGCAGTCCCCTGCGCAGGACCCCCACATCAGGTGACCGCCATGCGACATAGGTATAAAGGGCTGTCCCGGACGCCTTCCAGTTCTTTCCGCCACAGGCCCGGACGCAGAGAGAAGCAGATGTTTTCCTTCCTGGAAAAGGAGCTGAAAAGCCTAGGGGAGGAGGGCGGAAGTTATTTATTGCAAGAGCTCTCTCAAAGATCTACTGTTACCGTAAGTTCTTACGTAACTGTACTATCTTACTCGAGAGGGCTCTTGCAGTAGGTAATTATATATAGGACTGAATCCCAAGCAGTCTGGAACAAATGAAAGGCACCGGAGGAGGAACTACTCCAAGAAGTAGCAAAACTCTTGCAAACCTCAAGACAGAGGCCCTTAAAACAGTTAACCAAGCTCGCTCTACGGCGAGAGGCAATGTCCAAACTGTAATGTTTCAGAAGGTATGGACAGAAGTCCAGGTGGGGGCAGCGCATATGTCTGCTGCAGACACATTCTTGAAACAAGCCGCAGAGGCTGCTACTCCCCGCGTGGCGTGACCTCTGACTTGACCCGGAAGGGTCTTGTTGTACTTGTCATAACAGAAAGTGATGCAATGAGCCAACCACTTCGACAGGCATTGCTTGTAAACAGCATTGCCTTCCCTTTTGTGAGCAAAAGAGACGAACAACTGATCAGTTTTTCTGAGATCCTTTGTCCTATCGATGTAGTATCTCAGAATCTGGTGAACATCCATGGTATGGAGTAAATATTCTCCTTGGTTGGAGTACTGCATGAAAAAGGCAGGTAACTCTATAGACTGATTTAAGGTAGACTCCGCTACCACCTTAGGCAGAAACTTAGGGTTCGTGCGAAGAGCCACTCGTTCTTTGTGAAAATCAAATAGGGATTTTACACATCAGGGCCTGGAGCTCGGAAATTCTTCGAGCGGAAGTAATGGCCACCAAGTAGAGCGGCCTTCACTAAAGAAATCTCAGATCTGGCGGATGCCGCAGGTTCGAAGGGAGGAAGGCTAAGTTTCTCAAGAACGAGGTTCAAGTCCCAAGGAGGAGCAGGAGTCCGAACAGGGGGCCTGAGATGAAGGACCCCTCTGAGAAAAGTCTTAGATACCTCCAATTGGGCAAAGGTTTTATCAGTGAAAGGAACATGATATGCTGAAATAGCGGCCATGTGCACTTTCAAGGAGGAATGACTGAGACCCAGGTCAAGAGATGCCTAAATATTCAAGCAGAATGGCCACTGAACAGGAGAAAGGCTCCACGCTCTAGAAGTGGCCCAAATAGAAAATCTCTTCCATTTCATGGCATAAGTGGACCTAGTGGAGGGTTTTCAGCCTCCACCAGAATCTCGGCCACTTTTGGAGAGACACCAAAGTAGATTGGGCTAGGTCTCAGGAGCCATGCATGAAGTTGTAGGGACTTGAGGCCCGGGTTGACCAGGGTCCCCTGATTCTGGGTCAGCAATCCTCGAGATAAAGGAAGAGGAAGAGGAGGAACCTCTGAGTATTGTTGTAGAAGAGAGAACCAGATTTGCCTGGGCCAGAAAGGAGCAATCAAAATCATTCTCGCACCTTCTGTTGTTAGTTTCTGCAATACATGAGGGACCAGAGGAATTGAGGGAAAAGCATAGAGGAATCTGTCCTTCCAGTTTAGAGACAGAGCGTCACTCCAGAAAGCGCCTCGCTCTGCAGCGAGCGAGCAAAAGGTGGGAAGTTTTGCGTTTTGGGAAAAGGCGAACAGGTCTACCTGTGGAGTCCCCCCAAAGCTGGAAGATGTCGTCTAGAACCTTTTGGTCCAACTCCTACTCGTGTGGCAGAGCAGAGAAGTGGCTTAGCTTGTCTGCCAGGGTACTGTCGACTAATGGAACATGGATCGCTGTGAGGTGAAGGTTGTGAAGCGTTGCCCAGTCCCAAACCCTCATTGCTTCCCTGCACAGAGGGTAGGACCGAGTCCTTCCCAGCTTGTTGATGTACCACACCACGCACATGTTGTCAGTCTGGACAGCTAGGTGACCGGGAAGAATGTATTGGTGAAGGGCTTGGAGAGCATATAGTACTGCTCGAAGCTTGAGCACATTGATGTGGAGAACTAAATCCAATTTTGACCATAAGCCCTGGGTTCGTTGAGGACCCAGATGGGCTCCCCAACCTTCGCCTGATGCGTCTGTGGTCAGAGTCTGGGAGGGGGGAGGATGACTGAAGGTGACCCCCCGAAACAGGTTCTCTCGAACCATCCACCATTGCAAGTCTCTTGTCATCGGCGAGGAGATCAGAACCAGATGATCTAGGTCTTCTACAAGTTGATCCCACTGGGAGCGGAGTGGAGCGGAGCGTCCACTGAGAGATCCTCATGTGGAGTCGAGCGCGGGGAACTGTCGGGATGGCAGCCGCCATGAGCCCCAAGAGACGGAGAACCGACCTTGCCGGAACCTTCCTGCGTTCTGATAGCAGGGAAATCTGTGACTGAAGAGAGGCTGCCCTATCTGGAGGAAGTAAGGCCTTGCTCACTGTCGTATTGAGGATAGCCCCGATAAACTGTAGTCTCTGGGAGGGATCCAGATGAGACTTGGAATGGTTGATGGTAATACCCAGACAAGTGAAAACCTGCTGGGTGAGGGAGAGAAAATGCAGGAGCTCCTCCCTGGACGAGGCCTCCAGGAGCCAGTCGTCCAGGTAGGGGAACACCTGAACTCCCATAGTACGCAGGTGGGCCGCTACCACAGCCAGGCATTTGGTAAAAACTCGGGGTGCCGAGGAAAGAACAAACGGGAGTGCCTGGAATTGGTAATAGTCCCCCTTGAAAGCAAACCGGAGGTACTTGCGATGCGAGGGACGAATGGGGATGTGCAGATATGCGTCCTGCATATCCAGCACACAAAGCCATCGACCCGGCCGAAGAAGGGGCAGAAGGGTTTGTAGGGAGAGCATCCTGAATCTTTTGTATTCCACGTAAAGGTTCAAGGAGCTGAGATCGAGAATGGATCTGAGATCTCCCGTCTTCTTTGGGACCAGAAAGAAATGAGAATAATAACCCATCCCTTGAAGGTGAGGGGGAACGGGTTCTATGGCCTGCTTCGCGAGAAGGGCAGATATTTCTTCCCGGACCAAAGGAAGACGGTCCCTTGCATAGGACGACTTCAGAGGGGGGTGGCAGGGTGGTTTCTGTAGAAACTCTATGGAGTGCCCCTCCGCTATAATCTGAAGCACCCATGAATCCGTTGTTATCTTCTCCCAACCCGGAAGGTGGAGGGAGAATCTCCCTCCTACCGGTTCCTCCGGTGTGTCTGGAGGCAGTGGGAGAGGGGAGGAGTCAGGTGGTGGGGAAGCGCAGAGCTGGGGCACCCGCTGTTTTTGAGCAGTGGGGCCTGGCAGCCGCGGGGCCCAGTGTTTAGTGGCCCGCCTTCCTTGGGGTTTTGCTTGTGGCCGACTGCGTCTGCGAAAAGGACGGCGCTGTGGGAGATGGGGACGGTACATGGAATTCACGGATTTCAGAGCCGTCCCCTTCTCCTGCAAGTCAGTGATGATGTCCTTGACATCACCGCCGAAAAGCATTGAACCCCTGAAAGGTGCTTCCTGGATTGCTGACTGCACCTCTGGGACCAAACCTGACATGCGGAGCCAGGCATGACGCCGAAGACTTACGGCGAACGCGGAGCTCCGCCCGGCAGTGTCCACTAAATCGTATGTCATCCGCAGGATGTGACGACTGGCCGAACGAGCAGAACGGACTAAGTCAGCTAACTCCTGCTTGACTTGGGAGTCAGGTAAGGAGTCAATCTTGGATTCCGCCTGGGTAAGGATGACCTTCTGGTAATCCCCCATATAAGCTACATAATTCAGGGCCCGAATTCCCAGTGTGGAAGAGGCGTATATCTTTCTTCCATACTGGTCCAGGAGGTGAGATTCCTTATCCAGAGGAGACGAGCTTAGATGTTTGGGATGTGCTGACCGGCCGTGAGCGGCGCTAATCACGACCAAGTCTGCACGAGGGTGAGAATCCAAAAAGTCTACACCCTCCGGAGCCTGGTATAGCCTGTTGGACTTCCTAGGAAGCGGGGCTAAAGCCAACGGTTGTTTCCAAATAGTGGAAACAAGGTGGGCGTGAGGCTCGATCCAGGGTGGCACTAAAGTAGGAGCCGTCAGGGGCAGGTCCAGATGTTCGACGAGTCTGACCCGCTGAGGATCTGGTTCCAGAGAGCGCCACTGATGTACTTCCTGGATCTTCCTGAGCAACTCTGTGAAGGAAGGATCGTCCAGAGGAGACTTCGGAGGGGTCCTCGGCCGAGGCTTGGACGGAAAGCGAGGCTCGTCGTCTCTCTCGGAGCATCCGTCGGAGGAATCTGAGAGCGAAGAAGAAGAAGAAGAATCAGAAACAGATTAAGACTCCCTGACACGTCTAGGGGGAGGAACGGGTTCCTTAGGGGGAATCCCTGGACGCATGTCCTGCCCTCTCGGGATCCAGAGGGAAGGCTCTGGGAGTCCGGAGGTGGTGAGGGAGTGTTGTCTTGAGCGCTACGGGCCGGGCAGCACGTCGCTGTAAGGCAGTGGTTTCATTTCCTGGTGAGCTGAGTCTTGGCCCAGCCCACCAGGAAGCCAGAGTCTCCTGCAGATCCACCGCGCCGAGGGGCAGTAGAGGAGGAGGAGGGGATAAGAATACGGATTGTATCCATAAGGCGAAGATCCAAACCCGCTGCGCGGAAAACTGGTGCCGGGTATTGAGGCGCCGGGTACTACGGCCAGCGAACCGGGCCGGGTACTCGCGGCGCTGGATACCGCGGACCCGGTATGATGGCGCCGGATAAGACGGCGGGTACACGGGCGCCGGAGGAGCTGCTGGAGCAGATGGCTCGAAGGAGCCTCCACGGGCGGGTCAACATTGAGAGGCCCGGGGCCTGACGAAGGGGATTATCCCTCGCCGGGCGCCGGTGGGCCGGGCGTTGAAGCCGGGCGTCCGAGGGCCCGCATCAGACTCGGCTCCCTAGGAGGAGGGTCTGACGGGTGGAATATCCTCGCATCACCCGGGACGGTGGGGAAAAGTCCCGGGTCAGGCTGGGTGACCCAGGCTCCCGGATGGCAGCGACGGCTGCGGGAGCCGGGTACGATGGGGGTTAGAGGGTCCGTCATAGGGTTCCATTGCCCGCGCACGCCGGGGCCGACGGCGGCTTAGGGGTTGGTGCCCCGGCGGGCGCCGGAGGAGCCGGGCGTCCGACTTACGGGTCCTCGAGGCGGGCCGAGGGAGGGAAGCGGCCCGGTCCGTGGGGATAGCTGTGCGCCGCCAAGGCTCAGGCGCCTTACCAACTTTCTCCCGCGGACGTCGGAGGAGCCAAGTCCAACTTGTGGGAGCCGCATTAGTAGACCGCAGCTCGCGCGGTACTGGGGGCGGAGGCCTCCTTTTGCCCGGAGGCACCCGCAAGGCCTGAGCACGAGCCCGAAGGCCGGGTTGACACTCCCTCCAAACCCTTGGAGGCTGCCATCGGATGGTCCGGAGGGGATAGTTACCTGAGCCGCGACTCCGGCCGAGGTCGCGGGCAAGGAGGCCTTCTCCCGGTGCCTTTCTTTGTCCCGCTTTTTGTGATGTCCTTCTGGAGAAGTCGATGCCTGCCTGAGCTTCCTCAATTCTTTTTCCATTGAAGACATCTTTTTCTTTAGAAGATGGGCTTCCAGGGACTGTTGGCATCGTCTGCAGGTAGCCACGCTGAAGTACAGGCAATGCGGGCACTTGTCGACCGGGTGGTCGGGGCCTAAGCAAAAAAGGCAGAGAGAATGGCCGTCCTTGTGTGGCAGTTGGGCGCTGCACGAGTCGCACTAGTTTTGGAAGGTGGGGACCATATACACGATGCTGACTTGATGATGAGAAGAAAAATACTGAAAACTTGGGTAAAACCAGAGCGGAAAGAACAGGGCTTTGCTAAGCCGCGAACTTCCTGCGGCGCTGCACGAGCTAACAGCGGGAAAGAACTGGAAGGCAGGCGTCCGGGACCCGCTTTATACAGTCACATGATGCGGTCACCTGACGTGGGGGCGGTCCCTCGCCAGGGACTGCTAGCTAGAAATTTTTCCGTGGGGTCCTGCCGCCGGCCGGCGTCAGTCCTATATGTAATTACCTACTGCAAGAGCCCTCTCGAAGTAAGATCTGTTTTTCCTGTCCTTTGGCGCCTCTGTAATACACAGTTTTGTGTCTTGCGATCCTGACTGCCCTTTTGGCCAATCTAGTTTTCTCCTGGCATTCATTCCATTCACCCCCTGCTTTTGCCTGTAGCTTATAAAGGCCCTCTTTTTAGCCCTCATTGCCTCCCCAACCTTTTCAGAGAACCAAACTGGTCTCTTATACTTGTTTAACTGTTCTCATGCATGTCTTTGTGACTTGAAAATGGGCTCTTTTCTTTCTTCCACTCCCCTGATGCTGTCTACTCCAACTAATCTGTCCAGCACAATTTCCATCATATGGTTGAAATCCACCCTCCTGAAGTCTAGCACATCAGCCTTAGACGAGGGCTTACAGGTGTCCAGGACTTCCTAATGTCCCTTTTAAAGGGAAGGTCCCCTCAGCCTTTTTTCCTGTATAACTGTGTAGTTTGTCGGCATGAACAAAGACCGACTCTATTACACCCTCCTGATTTCATCAGGATTTGAATGTAAATACAGTTACTCAAGTCTGGTGTAAAAACTTGTTTGACTCCATTGCAAACATCATGACACAACTCATGTAAGGCATCCTGGAATTTTACGATGCTTTAGAGCTAATGCCTGCAGTAATTCTGCTGGATCAGTCAGCGCTGTTTATGTCCTTTGCAGTTCCTGTGTCCTTGTCTTGTGCTGGCCATCAAACTTTTCACGGTACTGTAAGTGCCCAGCCAATTTCTGTAAAGCGTGTCTGAATTGGAAGAAAATGCTTTTAGAAGAGATTTATGTTTGTAAAATTTTATTTTTGCTTTTAATAGTTTTGTGTTACAAGTTCTTATTCTGCAGACTGAGCATGCGAGCCCTTTGTTCTTTTTTGTGCTAACAAACAAGGCTGATGGCCAGCAAAAGATAAGAACACTGGGACTGTAGAGGACATCAAGAGCACTGATACAGTATAACTGCAGGCTTTAGCTCTAAAACATATCAAACCTCATGATCCCACGATGCTTTGCATGAATCAGGTCACGACCTTTGCAACAGAGTCAAGCAGGGTTCACATCAGACTTTAACTTAATTTACATCCTGATGAAATACGAGGGTGTAATAGAGTCAATCATTGTTCATACCTACAAACTACACAAGTATACACAAAAAAAGGCTAAGGGGACATCCCCTTTAAATTACCCCCTTTCAGCTTGAGTCCCCCAGCAGATGAACAGTTATTTAATCTGAACAACTCTGTGGAGTTCACCCCATTGTACGCCTGTATGTGTCTGAGTGTTTATATCCAATCCCTATTATATTGCCCCTCTAGAGAGTACATACCATATAAACTCGCCTGTAAATTGACCTCATACATAAGTCAACCCCCCACTTTACCTTGTCAATTTTAGTAAAACTACAGACATTATTTTGCTGCTCAAACTGAATGGAAAAATCTGTTCTGTGAACATCAGGCACTGAACAGGTCTTTGTGAACAGAACTGGACACAAATCTGGTTATACAGTTGGAATAATGGTTTACCACTGTAAACCCTGCAGACAAGGCGACCTCACAGATAAGTCGAGTTCCCCTTTTTGGAGGACTACTTTTAGCATGAAAAAACAACAGTTACATACTTATTGATCTTTGAGGGAATCTCTTCCATTAGGCCACACCTTTAGAATTAGACCAGCATCAGTGCTAGGACCACACAGATGCTTTTGCTATCTGGGGGCCGCCCACAATGAAGTCATGTGTCGGTGTCTATATAAATATGGGCAGCCCCATCACTCCACAGCTCCCCGCCGGAGATTAGACTCGGGCAACCTCTAATTGTGGAGAATCAGGAGATCAGACCAGCACCAAGCATACAAGGCGAGATATGGTGCTGGATATAACAGCCATGAATTAGGTTCAGGCACAATATCTGATGTAACCCTCACTGAAGCAGAGAGAGAATGGAGGGAGGGACAGCATGGCCTAATGGAAGAGATTCTCTCGAAGATGTACTGTTATAGTTAGTACGTAACTGTTCTATCTTCTTCAGGTTTATCTCTTCCATTAGGGCACACCTTTGGAACGAGTACCAAGCAGTCTCAAAGTCACTAGGAGGCTGGTACACTCTGATGTACATATTCAAGACAGTAGGCCTTGCAGTACAGCAAATCCAAAGACAGCACGTCTACCAGAGACTACATCCGGAATGCAATGTTTGGTGAAGGTGTGGACAGTGCACCATCTGGCTGCAGCACAAATTTTGGCAGCAGAAACATTTCAGAAACATGCAACAAAAGTGGCCATTACCCTGGTAGACTGACCACAAACCACACCAGGAAGTTCCTTACCGTACTCCCTGTAATAGAATATAATATAATGTGCCAGCTATTTGGACAGGCACTGGTTAGACACATGGGCACCCTTGTTCCCAGAGGCAAATGAAACAAAAAGCTGAGAGGACCTTTTGCAGTCCTTGGGGTGATTCACACAGTATCTGAGTATTCTATGTACATCTAAAATAGGGACAGTGCCTCACCCTGGTTGGCATGCTCAGGGTAGTGTACATGAAGGTGTATCCTTTGATTCAGTGTAGCTTCAGATATAACCTTTGGCAAAAACTTAGGATTCGTATACAAATAAACTCTTATATTTGTGAAAAATCAAATAAGGAGACTCGCACACTACAGCCTGTAGCTCGAAAATCCTTTGAGCAGAAGTGACTGCAACCAAAACAACAGGTTACTCACCTGCAGTCATAGTTCTGGGAGTGGTACATGGTTCACATCCAAACTCTGGCAGTACCACTGGGATGCTATGACTGGCCAGATGCCTTTAAGCTAAACTCCTCCCATCACCCGGGCAGCAATATCCCCCAACTCCACCCCATTATGTCAGATCTCAAACACTGAGATGGGGAAAAAGCTGTCAATATCTTTATCACTACTAAACAATGGGGCACATTATGGGAATTAGTTTGGCGTGCTTCTTCCTCCCCTTCGTGGTGACAGTTTTACCTGGAAGCTCAAAATTCAATATTTTTAGTGCAAAAGTTACAAGCCAAATGGGATCACGCTATTTCTACAGTATGTTGGAGAAAATGTGTAAGGGGACATGGCCAGCCAAGCCCATGTTTTCTCGACCTGTCCAAAGCATCAAGGGTACTGGGCAGAGATTACTAAACATATAGCACATATTTTGAACAATAATACTCCTTTAGGTTCAGAAAATTTGCTCCTAAGGATTACAGTGAGGTCCCCCTAAAGGGTTGCGAGGGCATATACCCGTGGTCCGTCTTTAATAGTTGCTACAGGTAGACCCCCCATTTCTGACTGGGTCGAAATAATATATCAGCTTCAGGCACTGGAAAGATTAACTCTTCTAGTTCAACAGAGACTTCTTGCTTATACAAACAGATGGGACCTATATCAGGGGATATTGGCTCCAGAAAATGACTTTTAGGTCCCTTCTGTTTGAGCACAGGCTGATGTCCTAGGTTCTCCCTATGGAATATTACAAATGTCCTTACATAAATTATGAAGAACCATTATCTTATAGTTAAACAATCATACAGATTTATTTTATTTATTTATTAGATCATCAGTTTACAGACCTTTGGAGTCACAGACTCATTTACAAAGGCACCTCGTCAAGACAGCAATACATCACAGCAAATAAAACAGTACAGTACATAAAGCTTAGATTAAAAAAGCAACCAGTGTTATAGGCATTCACTGGTGGTACACGCTTGGTAATAGGTAGATCACAGTAGTCATAATATAGGTAAACGAGTACCACGTCAGGTAGCAACCAGAGATATTTTATTACGTTGGTCAGCAGATGTTGCATGAGACCTCAGGTATATACAGCAAAGCAGACAGGGCAGACCCAACCTGGGGGTGAAGGCAAGGAGCAGGTGGGGGATTATGTGCAGCTGCAGCAGCAAGTGCTTGTCAGATGGCTTCTGAGGGAGACCTTGAAAGGACCAAGCTTAGTGGAGTCAGCTATCTTGGCTGGGAGGGAACTGAACCAGGAGGGAGCCCGATAGCAAAAGGATCTCTGGGCCATAGAGGTCCTTACCCTGGGGACAATAAGGGAGGTTTTGACAGTGCTGCAGGTGGAGACTGAGTGGGAGGCACACTGCAGGGAGGTGGTGACCCCAGTGGGGGAGAGCCCTAGCAGGGTCTTTTTTACAAAAAGGCAGGTTTGGAAGCGGAGTCATTCTTCAAGGTTGAGCAAGTTGGTGGTGGAGTACAGCAGGCACGTATGGGTGTGCCTAGGGGCTCCCAGCATTAGCCTGCAGGTCTTGTTTATAGACAGCTGGATTCTTGCAAGCACAGTGTTGTCGGCTGCAGCATAGATGGGCAGCCCATAGTCGAGTAGCGACAGGACAGAGGAGGTGATTGCCAATCTATGGGCCTCTTGTGGTAGGCAGTCCCTATGGTGGTACAACAGTCCAATCCTGACATTGGTGGCAGCAGAAAGGGCATTGATATGGGAATGGAAGGAGAGTGCCGAATCAAAGGTAATGCCCAGATACTTGTAGGAGGAAACCTGCTCAATGGGGTTTAGTGTGCTAGGCAGTATCATGAGAGGGGCACCACTGGCTTGGCTTTGGCGATGCGAGAAGAGCATAGCTTTGGTCTTTTTTAGGTTCAGGACTAGCCTTCGTTATGTGAATCAATGCTCAGCTCTATCAAAAGCTTGTTGGAGGGTGGCCTGGAGTGTGTTGGGGTTGGGGTCAGCGGCGAAGAGCACAGTGTCATCTGCGTAGAGGAGGATCTTACTTGGGCAGGCCAAGGGGAAGGAGTTGAGGTAGAGACTGAGAGACTGAAGAGAAGAGGGCATAAAATGGAGCCCTGGGGAACCCCAGAGCAGACAGGTCATGCGTCAGATAGGGTGCTACTGATTTTTACACATTGAGTTCTGTCAGAGAGGTAGCTGGTGAACCATGCAAAGGGGCCGGGGGAGAAACCAAGGCACCTGAGGGAGTCAAGCAGGAGAGGATGGCAAACCGTGTCAAAGGCCTTGGAGAGGTCAATGAACACGGCACCAGCAGGACTTCTGGCATCAAGAGCAGAGTGCAGGAAGTTGGAGGATTCAAGTAGCACGGTTGTGGTGCTGTGACCTGCAAGAAAATCATGCTGTTCAGGGCACAGGATATTGTGCATGGCCAGATATTCAGCAAGCTGGTTGACAACTACTTTTTCAAGGGCCTTAGAGAGTGGGGGGAGGATGGAGATAGGTCGACAGTTACCTGGGGTCCCTCGATCGCCGCTCTTTAGGATGGGAGTGATGATGGCGGTTTTCCATGTGCTGGGGAACTGTCCCAGGCACAGAGAGTGGTTGAGCAGCTTGGAGAGTGGAACCAGGATAGTATCCAACGTAATATGAAGTAGCCTAGTGTCCAGTAGGTCGGTGCCGGGGCTGTTACTACTAACGGCTTTTTGCAGAAGGGGTCTAGCCTCCAACGGGGAGGTGGTACGTAGGTAGAAAGGAGGTCTCTGGAGAGTGGGCAGGGGTGCTGCTGGGATGAGGTCAAAGAAGTTACTGGGCAGGACTGAACTCAGGTCTGAGTGGTTTAGGCAGTCTGCAATGCCAAGAGGATCAGAGCAGACAGTTCCATTAAAGGAGAGTTGAGAGAGGGATGGGGAGCAGGATTTCCCATTCAGTTCCTTTATATTATCCCAAAGGTTTCTAGCCGAACCCCAGGAGGAGACAAGAGCAGATTGGTAGTACTGGCCTTTGGCCTGTCGAATGGCCCAAGTACAGTTATTGCGCTCAGCGTTGTACGCTTGCCTATCAGCTGGCTTGCCAGATTCCATGGCAATGTGCCATAGGTTATCTCTCATTTTAAGTCTGTGAAGGAGGGAAGGGGTAATCCAGGTCATGTTTTGCTTTTTGGTGCGATTTCTAACGAAGGGGGCATAGAGGTCACAGGCAGTGTTAAAAGTGCGAGTGAAAAAATCCAATGTTTTGTCTATGGATGGTGCAAGCCTGACTGGGGACCAATCCAGCTGTGAGAGGTACAGTTTAAGGCGACGCAGGTCGCCTGGGAGTAGGCGACTTCGCTGGGTGGTTTGTGGTGCAGGTTTGCTGTTGGCAGCAGACCAAGAGAATATGACCGGGGAGTGGTCACTAAGTGAGTTGGGAAGTACACTGATATCGAGCACCCTCTGGGGGCAGTTGGTAATGGTGATATCCAGGAGGGTGCTGGAGCCAGTAGAGGGATTGAATCTAGTTGGGGTGGTGACAAGCTGGGACATGTCAAGGGCGGCAAAGATATCTCTGGTTTGGGAGGCCGTGGCAGAGAGCCAGTTGATATTCAGGTCACCAACAATTATCTGGGCCATTCTGGGCAGTAGACCAGAGAGGTAGTCAGAAAGCGCCTGAATGGCGAGGTCTTGCTTTCTGGGGGGAATATAGGCAACGGTGAGAAAGAGTGGGCCCTTACCAGGGTTGGGGGAGATTTTTAGTGTGAGGGCTTGTGCCCCGTTATCAAGCTTGGGTGGTGGAAGTGCATGTCCAAGGAGAGAGTCATGCATATAGACAGCACAACCACCTCCACTCTTACCCACCCGATCTTCCCTGAAAAGGGTGTAACCAGGGAGGGAGACGAAGGAGTCGGGGTGGATTTGGATAACCAGGTTTCGACGAGTGCGACAATGTCCGGTTGGTGCTGAGTAACCCAGCATTGGAATGCAGCAGCCTTCTTAAGGAGGCTGCAAATATTCATAGAAGCTATGAGGAGTCCTTGAGCCTGGGCAGGCTTGTTCATAAGGTTGGGCACAGGGCCAGGGTTTGGATGAACGTTACCTGATAGAAGCAACAGGAGGGTGATTAGGCACACCAAAGCGTGGTAGTGACTGTGGCATCTCCCCTTGCGACTGGACATGGGGCCAGGTGCTGGGGTGCAAGGGATGGGTAGAGTACAAAGGGTGGGAAAGGCATTGAGGAGAAGAGACCAAGGCATGAGTGGGAAGTAAGAGGTAGCAGGGGTGGAAGTGTGGGGGCAACGGGGGGTCTGGTAGAGGTGTTGCAGATGGGGGTACTATGCGAGAGGGTGATCGCCCTAACTAAGGTGGGCTGGTGTAGGAAGAGGACCATAGTCAGTGTTAATGCACTTGATCCCGGATGCATTGAGGACGATAAGTTATTTGAGCATGAGAGAGGATCACCCCTTTAAGAAGTTACAGAAAGGATAGCCCCTTTAAGGAGTTGCTGTAATTGACTAGTGTGAGGCCTCAGGGGGCGGGGATCACTGGGGAAGTGTACTTAATAAAGGAGGGAGGATGGGGTGCACGAAAAAAAATTAAAAATTGTCCAGACAGCAGTACAGCAAGGTAGTGGCCGAGCTGTGGTTTGAAAAAAGTGCCTTGTATGCCTTCTTTCTCAACGGGGATCTGCATCATCCAATCGGGAAGCAGCCACAGTCCCCAGGAGCCAGTCCAATTATGGAGATTGAAGCCTGACGGCTAGGAGCTGACCAAATACTTCTTAGTTAAATGTACTGAACTGCACCACTTGGTGAAAGAAACATTTTATTCTTATCTTCATTTTTTTTTATGTATGATTACCTATATCAGTTAAAACATAATGTTCTTTCAGAAATGTAGTAGAAGCAGGATATATGGCAAACTCTGATCAGAGGTATTGTTATTGCATATACTGTTTACGCTTTGCTTTTTGTCCCATCTTGCACGCAGGAAGCAGGATCAGGTGCCACTTGCCAGGGGAGGCTGGTTTGGTTGTGTGGATGTGAACCATATACCACTCCTAGAATTACAGTTCAGGTGAGTAACCTATTCTTCTAGGGGTGTGGATACGGTTCACTTATCCACACTCTGGCACACTCCTAGCAGTTCTCCAGGAGGTGGGTGCAAGGTGTGCATCACTACTTGGAGAACCGAGATCCCAAAACACGCATCCTGGTGTTATTTGGGGTCGATGCAGTAGTGGGAAATGAAAGTTTGCGCTGACCTCCAAGTAGCAGCCCTACATATCTCCTGTATGGGTAGATCCCTGGAGGCAGCCACAAAGGCAGCAGAATGTCTGGTAGAATGAGCCCGAATCCCAACGTGAGGCTCCCAACCAGCTAACTTATAGTAGAGGTAGATGCAAGATGTGATCCACCTGGCAAGCGCCTTCTTTCCTGCTGGTCTGCCAGGCACAGCTTCAATGTAGGCGATGAACAGCTGGGGAGCCTGTCTCCGAATTCCAGTCATGCACTCAACATAATAGGACAGCGTTCTCCGCAGGTTCAGGGTATGGAGCCTGAAACTCCGATACCATCTTTGGGAGGAACTTTGGGTTGGGCGAAGGACAATTTTGTCCCTGTGAAAGACTAAACAGGGAAAGCCCACAGAGAGTGCCTGGAGCTCCCCAATCCTTCAGGCAGATGCAATGGCCACCAGAAAAGCTGTCTTCCATGACAGGTGTGATAATTCAGACCTGTGCGTCAGCTCGAACAGCTTGCCCATGAGCACAGCCAGGACCAGCAGTAAATCCCACAGTGGAGGTGGATCATGCACTGGAAGGGACAAGTGGTCGAGGCTCATGAAAAAGAGCCCAGTCACCTTTTTCTGGGCCACTGCTGGCATACCAGCCCATGCCTGGTAAGCAGAAATGGCTGCCAGGTGCACCTTAAGGGTCATTGCTCACAGTCCCAGCTGGGAAAGGGACCAGAGGTAGTACAGGATGCTAGCCACAGGGCAGGCAAGTGGATCAAGCTTCTTGCCTTGGCACCAAATGGAAAATCTCTTCCATTTAAAGGCACAGTACCTAAGAAAGACCCAAAGCCTGGAACTCTAGCCACTCAGGTGCCAGACAGTGAGGTGCAGGGACTGAAGGTCCGTGTGCAGGACCGTCTCCTGAAGTCTGGTCAGAGAGGCAGTCACCATGGAGACCGGCTGCTGAAGCTGAAGAGATCCGGGTATCAGAACTGCCTTGGCCAGTCCGAAGCTGTCAGGATCATCCATACCTTATGTGCTGCCCTTTCTGTTCAGGGAAAATATGATTATGGTATTGTCCATCTGGTCATGAATGACGTGACCCCTGACTAGCACAGCAAAATTCTGTTAGAGCCAAGCGCACTGCATGGAGCTCCAGCAGGTTTCTGTGGTGACAGGACTCCCTGGGTGACCAGAACAGTGAACTGTGTGGTCTCCCAGGTGCACTCCCCAACCTACCAGAGACGTGTCCAACATTAGCGTGACGGTCGGCTCTAGGTGGACAAATGGGATTCCTTCCTCCAGATGTTCCAGGACCAGCCACCACTGGATGGCGTCCCATATCAGTTGGGTCATCAAGACCAGCTGGTCCAAGTGGCCTAGGTGCTGGGACCACTGATGGCCCAGCTCACACTGAAGGTGGCGCATCCACCAGCAGGTCCAGCGGACCATGCTGGTGCAGGATGCCATGTACCCCAGAAGCCACAGGAAATCCCAGGCAGGGTGCAAGAGCCCAACCTGAAATGATCGGGTAAAGGAGATAAGATCCTGTGCCCAGTCCTCCGGGAGGCAGACTCTGGCCCGCAGGAGTCTAGTTCTGCCCAGATTACCTTGATCACCTGCTTCGGTACCAGCTTGGACTTGTCTGGGTTGACCAACAGGCCCAAGTCTCGGCAAGTCTAGGGAGCCAGGTCTCTGGATCTCTCCATGGCCTCTCTGGATGGACCAGATATCAGCTAGTCATCCAGGAAGGGGTACACTCTGACCCCTAGGCACCGCAAATGGGTCACTACCACTGTTATGCACTTGGTGAAGACCCTTGGAGATGAGAACAGCCCAAACAGCATGACCAGAAACTGGTACAGGACCTCTTTTGTTTGGAACTGGCAGTACCTGCAGATGGGAAAAGAACGTATCTCAGAGGACCACATGTTCTGCTCCTGGGATGGTATAATATGGCTCAGAGTGACCATCTAGAACTTGCACTTCCACATATACTGGTAGTGATTGAGCGCCCGTCCATTTTGGGACAAGGAAATACCTGGACATGGGCTATAGTTCCTTTTGCAAGGAGCTGAGCAATGTCCTTCCTGAGGATGGACAGTGTGTTCTAAGCCACCCCAACCTCTCCAAGTGTGCAGAGGTGGCAGAGCAGGAGAGCCTCAACATCGAGAGACAGTCCTTTGCCCACTACATCCAACATCCACTTGTCTGTTGTGATAGCGAACCAATGTGGCAAGAAGAGACATAGCCGGCCTCTAACAGGGAGAGCAGTTGAGGATAGGACAGGTGGAAGATGACACCCTCCAATCTGTCACTGGGCAGTTTTTGCAGGAGCACCATCAACTGTTGCTGGACAGGCACCACTACCCCTTCCCCCTTCCGTTTTCTGGACCTTGATCCCCGGACTTCTTGGGACACCAGGTTTAAAACTGCCCCTGCTGGGGCTGATGGGGAGTCTGCGACTTGGAAGGACCTGAACTGAAAGGCCGGCTTCTTAGGCTTTTTTTTCCGGATCTTTCTGAGATGAAGTCACAGAGCAAGTGTGACACTGGACTTCTCGATCCTCATGAGATGCCCTTCCACCCCAGGCCCAAAGAGGTCGATGCCCAGAAAGGAGACATCCACGAACCTCTGTTGGGTGTCTGCTGTGAAGGCGAACAAGCACAGCCAAGCCCTGTGATGCACAGAGACAGCTGCTGCCATCGCACGGGTGCAAGAGTTGCCCATGTCCAAGGTTGTCTGGAGCTGGTGTTTAGGCAGCGATTGACCATGGTCTCTGATGAGCTTCACTGCCACCTGCTCCTTTGGGTTGAGGTGGGGGAGGATAATATCGAACATTCCCATCATGGACTGCTCATAATTTGCCATCATAATGGCATAGGTAGCCGCATTGTACACTTTTTTTTGCAGTGTGGTCAATCTTACGGAACTCCTTGTCCGGAGGCATGTTCCCCTGGTGTCCTGACTTACAGAACACTGAATCCGTAATCAGACCATTGGCCGAAAGGGACTTGTAGGGACCGCGTACTTGTGGACAATGTGTGCTGAGGGTGCCAAGCAGGATGCTGCCAAGCTCCAGGGCTGGTCCCAAGATGGTATCAGCCACTGCGAAGGCAACTCCCAGGGATTCTTCCCAGTCCAAAATGTATGTTAAGAGGCTACTTGGCCCTCTTCTGGACTGGCTCCAGTGAGACGGATGTGGACTTTGCAATTAGGATGAGCAGCGCACCAAAGGAGACCGACCCTTGGTTGGTGAAAGTCTCCTCAACCGAGTCACAGTCAAAGAGCACAGCCCCAGAGGAGGCCACAGACTCTTGATCTGAATCATCTGATGACTCCTCAAAGATGGAGCTCAGCTGTATTTTGCCATGGTCCTCCCAGGACTAGTCAGCCAGGGTAATCCTCACCGATCACCAGCCTGGCCAGTTGGGAGCTGAAGGGCTGGCCTTCTTAGTCAGAATGCCGACTAGTGGCTAGTTAGGTGGTGAATCCACCACAATTGGTGGGGAAGCAGGTGTGGGGAGCACCAGCAGAACCTGAGCTGGAGGAGGAACCACTGGTGGCTGCCAGAGGTCCATAGGTCCTTCCGATAGAGCCCCACCCTGCCCTGCAATGGTCGGTGATGCCAGAGGAAGTCATACTAGGATTCATACTAGGATAGTCAAGACAACCAGAAGGCAATAGCCCATGTAGGTTGTCCCCACTACTCAGTGGAGGCAACTGCAGTTACCAACTTCTATAACTTGTCCTTGTAGCAGCAACACATTTTCCACCAGTGCCTCTCCGGACTCTAAGATAAGGAGGAGAAAGAGCGCTGATGGTGGCACCTCCCGGTTGAGCGGGATCAAAAACATGAGCGCCTCGACCGTTGACCACACAGTCAATGGCAAGTGGGGTCCTTCAGGATACTGGCCATAAATAACATGCTGGCTGATATTCAGCAAAAAGGGCAAAGACCTAACCCCAGTTGGAGACATGGCCTGAATAGGGTTGACTCGAGTCAATGATCGATCCATGTCCTCCTGGGTGAGGACCTGGAGCACTAAGGTCTACAAGGCAGATTCCTTGGCCTCGTCTGACAAGAGATCAACTGGGTCAAGAAAAACCTAGTTATGCTGGTTGACCAAAGTCAAGGTCGACTGACTCAACGGCAGGACAAAGGAGCCTTTGACCTGCCCCTTGGCCAAGTGGACAGGCAAACTAAGGGACCAGGAGGACGGCAATCTCTCCCCATCCCATGACCAGTGACAGTGGTGAGAAGATTTCTTGGCTTTGGTCTTGGACTGACAGCCACAGTGGGCAGGGTTCTCCCCCACTGTCTGGAGGGACCTGTACATATCACAGAACTGGTCCGTGAAAGTCCCTCCAACGATGCCCCAGGTGGGAACAGTGCCAAGGCTGAGGAGGTACCTGATGCGGCTACTGCCGCTTTCACCTCAAAGGCTGCAAGCTGTGCTGCAGAGCTGGAAGCCACTGAGGCCTTTTTGCTACCTTAGGGCGATCCTTCTGTTCCCGTTCTAAAGGCCGACCCAGCACAAGCCAGAGCTTCCGATCCTCGAGAGACTCGGGAAGCACAGAAAGGCAGAAGCCACACCCAGCCATGTCCTAGCAGTACACACGTCGTGCGGATCGGTGACCAACATCTTCTAGTGGCACCAAATAGAACATTTGAATCCAGGTTTCTTGTGATCCACTGTTGGTCCAGAGAAGGAGTCAATAGAACCATGAAAAAGAACAACTTAGCTTCGAAAATTTTGAAAGTAATGGTTCACCAATGGTGCAGAGAAAATTCTAAGAGGAGTGTAAAGGTGGTGACTTGTTCTTCCAGCAGAAAGAAAGATCTGATGTCATGGGGTGAAGTCTGGGCATAAATCCACCCAGGTGGTGGGAGAAGCTTAGCTTAAAGACATCCACCCACTTACAGCATTCCAGTGGAACTGCCAGAGTGTGAATAAGTAAACCATATCCACATCCCTAAAAATAACGTCTTCCATGACAGGAAATGTAAGCCGCAATTCTCAGCCAGCTGAAAAGGAGTCAACGTCCACTTCTCAAGAACAAAATTCAAGCCCCAAAGTGGGACTGAATCGAAAATAGGAAGTTTCATATGCAAAATACCTCATAGAAAAGTTTGCGACACCTCTAACTGGGTGACAGAATACCATTCAACAGAGGCATGGAAAGCTGATATGGCAACCAAATGCACCTTAAGGGAGGAATACTGCAGACCAGTCTGACAGTGACAACAAGTATTCCAGCACCACATTTACAGGACAGGTAAATTCCTGGCAGCAGCCCACAAAGTGAATTGCTTCCATGTCAAAGAATATGTATGCCTGGTAGAAGGCTTTCTAGGTGCATCCTGCATATCAGTAACTTTAGGGTATACCCCAAAACGTCCAACGGCTATGTCTTCAGGAGCCATGCATGCAGACGTAGGGACTTCAGGTCTGGATGGACCACGGACCCCTTGTCATGTGACAACAGACGCTGAAGTGGAAAACATATTTGGTGAGGCCATAATGGAACAATGAGGATGAGGGTGGCACCCTTTATCTTCAGCTTGAGTAATTTCCCTTTCCAAGAGAGAGTCAATGTGTCTCACCAGAAAACCCCAAGCCTTGAGTGAGTGAGTAAGCAAAAATGCAGCAGTTTTGCATTTTGTGGGAGTGTGAAACGGGTCTAACTCTGGATGACTCAAGCTTCTGGAAAATTTGTTCTTCAACAATTGCTTGCATATTTGGAAGAGCAAAATCAGCTCATAGATCAACAACATGGTTTCAGAGACGGCCGATCCACTGCGATGGCACTGACCAGGTTCATGGACGCTATACTGGTGGCTACAGAAGCTGGGAGGGCCACCGGTGCAGTCTTCATGGACCTGGCCAGCGCCTTTGATACAGTGAATCGTGAAATACTACTTTATAAGTTAGGGAGCTTGGGAATTATAGATGTTCAACATGATTGGTTTAGGAGCTCCTTGTCAAATCACATTCAAAGAACAAAAATTTATTGTTTTACATCACTACCAAGGGAGGTTAAGGCAGGGGTCCCTCAAGGGTCTGTGCTAGGCCCTCTTTTGTTTTCAGTTTTTGTAAATGATCTACCTCAGCTCTTTACTATTAAAAACAGTATATTATATGCTGACAATACCGTTATTTGGGATTCAGGAACAAATAGTCATGATATTCAGGTTTCCCTTCAAAGTAAATATGATGTTTTTGAAAACTGGATTCAGTCAAAAAAATGGTGATAAATGAAACTAAAACAAATGTAATGTTATTTGGTTCTTCACAGAAGCTTCAGAAATTAGATCCCATTCAGATAGTGGGACGTGGCGGCCTTCCCTCCCTTTGGTTACATCATTTAAATATTTGGGCATTTATTTAGATCTGAACCTTAGTATGGTTCCTCATACAGAGAAGTTGAGTAATAAGATAAACCAACAAGCATCTGTCAATGCCGAATGTTGTCTTGCTGACATTGGCATCGGTAGCGCAGGAGTTGAACAGATGCATAATAGGAATGGCAGTGAAGTATGAAAGTGGCGTCAACCCCATATCACCCTACAAAGACTGACGGGCACTGAGGTGTGCCTTTGGGCATCAGCCATAACGCTCATGGCATTTTAGCTTACCCTAGCCTGCAGTGCGATAAATACTGCGTTGTGCCTTGGGGTCCTTGGGCCTTACGCTCACCCCAATCGGCCATAACGCTCATGGTATCTTACCTCACCCTATCCTGCAGACACCGACAAGTGCTGAGGTGTGCCTTGGGGTTCGACTTTACAGTCACCCCATTTCATAAGGACATACGCTGAAATGGGTGCAGCATAGGAGAATGGGGTGAACTGTGGGACTGAAGAGTCCAAGGCACACCTCAATGCCTGTCAGTGGCTTGAGGGTGGGAAGGGGGATGGTATGGCGTAAGCATGACAGCCGGAAATGCAAAGACACACCCCTGACGCATGTCAGTATGTACAGGGTGGGACGTTATGGTTAGAAACCCTAATGCCCCGGCCATTTGTTGGTATTTGCACTACAAATTTGCAACATGGCATTTTTGTGATCCCCACCTCAGGAAAGTGTTTGGGACCTCTGCTCATGAATAGTGGCATTGTGATTTGTTAATCTGTCCCGAACATTGATTTCTCACAACGACTGCGCCATTCTGCGCCAGATGTGGGAAAACACCATTCAGGCAGGATGTGAAAAATGACAGCTGTACCATTCATTGGTAAGTGTGAAGAGATGGCAGTGTTGAAAATCTTGAGTGAAAATATTAAAAATGCTTGAATTTACGAGCATACATAGAAACTGCGCAATGCACACTCGTAACAGTCATTTAATGGAATTATTTCACCAAATTTTCAACATAGGTATTTTGGGACCTCTGATCATGAACACTGTCACTATGACTTTCTTCATCTGTCCTGATCGTTGATTTCCCAAAGCGACCGCACCATTGTGTGTCAGTTGTGCGAAAACACATTTCGGGCAGGATGTGAAAAATGACAGCTGTACTGTTCATAAGAAGGTGTGCAAAACTGACAATGTTGAGGAAAATATTTAAAAATCTCGGTTGGCTTGGCGCACGTGAATCTGGCTAACCACGCCTGTAACATACCTTCATTTTGTGGACTTTGTTACCAATTTTTGACATGGGCATTTTAGGACCTCTACTCGTGAACACTATCACTGTAATTTTCTTAATCTGTCCCGAACACTAATTTCCCACAGCGACTGCGCTATTCTGCACCGGTAGTGTGAATACACATTTTGGACAGGATGTGAAAAATGACAGCTATACTGTTCATAAGGAGGTGTGGAAAAATGCCAACTTTGAAAATCTGGAGAGAAAATATCACAGATTTGCAAAGTTATGAGCGTGCATGGAAACTGCGCAAAGCATGCTAGTAAAACAGTCATTTTTTTGATTTTTTTCACCAAATTTGCAACATAGGCTTTTTGAGAGCCCACCTATGAACAATGGCACTGTTATTTCATCATCGTCCTGAAAGGCTGATTCCATGGTGACTGCAAATCACCTTCGGGACCGAATAATGCCATGACAGTGACTGAATTCATGAGGAGGGGTCCCAATAACCCCATGTTGAAAATTTGGTGCCAAAATTCTGAAAAATGCCCGAGATATGCACCAAAGTTGGAAAAACCCTATTTATGCCATTATACAGCTTACCGGCATTTCTTCAGTTCACGGTTGGCTTTGAGGAGTGTACACGTGTTCCCGGTCCACCGAAGATCATCATGCTGGGTTTTGGAGGTAAGTATGGGGTGAAGGGGGTGTGGGGAGGTGGGGTACGCAGTGGATGGGCGCGGGTTGGGGGAGGGGGCCGTAGACAGCGAGGGACCGTCTTTTACTTTACAGGGTTAAAAAAAAAAGTAATAGACATTGCGGGAAGGTTTTTTCTTTTAACAGGTACTTTTGACATGTTGGGGTGGGCTCCCAGCATGCCACCTGCATGTTTTGGGGTGGGGGGGACTGGAGCCGACGGGACTGGGCACCTGGCCGGCAACACATACAGAGTGGTGAGGTTGCATGAGCCGAGGGGACTGGGCACCCCTTGACACACAAGAAATGGGGGATATTATGCCGATGGGGTTTGGCACCCTGCCTGCAGCACCCCGCCTGCAAATTAACTTAGGGGCATGCCGACTGGGGACTGGGCACCCACGCCGGCTTTCTGAGGACTGTGAGAGGTGGCGGCTGTTCCTCAGCTTCAGTCAGGACTCTGAGAAGCTGACAGGAAGCCGCCCGCCATGTTGCTGACAGGGACACCCAGGCAGGCAAGCAGTAGGCGGCTGCAATCAGGGACCGCCTGTGTGGCGCCCCGATTGCAGCGGCTAATTTCTCTCAAGGTGGTGGCACTTTTCTCAAACTGCTGTCATAGACAGCGTGCTATGCCATTGGCGCCACAGAGCCCGTCCACAAAAAGCAGTGGCGCCACTGGCTGCAGCAGGACCGCACCTCCAAAACCCGCTTTTCCACTGAAGCAACCACAATATGTTGTCTGCGCTGCGCGCGAAAGACAACATAAAACTTGGTTTCCTTTATGGAAATATCAATTCTTTGACAGATGAGGCCTGTACACCATAGCCAAGCAAGTCTTATTTCCAACTATGGATTATGGCAGTATTCTATTTGTGCACAGTAACCATTTTTATGAGCCCAAATATTAAATTCTTTATAACAACATTTGTAGGTTTGCCCTCCGTGCCCCGTTTAGAACCCATTACTGCCAGTTATACGCAAAATTATGGGTGCTCTCTCTGGAGAGACGCCTAAAGGGCTTGGTAGCAAATTTTATTTTCAGTATTACAAGTTCTGGAGTTCCACTAGTTCTGCCAAGTTCCATAGTTAATAATGAATGTCATTGGAACACAAGGCGAAGTGGTTTGACCTCCTATACTGTCCCTGCTTTTAAACTTCAAATGAGTAGGAAAGCATTTACTTGGTATGCTCCCTCTATTTCAAATGAGTATGGAGAGCCGATTCAGAAAACACAATCTGCAATGCACTTTAAGCACTTACTGTTAAATATTTTGTATTGTGACAATGTATGTAAATGTGAATAACTGTTTTACGTGAATCTGTTTTGTAATGTTCAATGTCAGGCATGGCTGAAAAAATGCTGCACCCAGTCCATCTCCTGGTTAAAAATAAAAAAAGAAAATAAATCTTACGAAAAGGTTGTTTACCACAGAGGTCAGCAGTTCCCATTCCTGCATCTTGGACTGTGACCAGCTTAGTCTGTCTGCCGAGACGTTCTGGAGACCTGGGAGATACACGGCTTACAGTTGGAGGTCGTATGACAGAGCCCAGTACCATGTTCTCATTGCTTCCCTGCATAGGGGATAGGAATGAGTGCCCCCTCGTTTACTGATATAATGCATCACAATGACATTGTTCATCCGGATTCACAGAGGACCTGGACTTAAATGCTCCTGAAATGCTTGAAAGCTGTATAGGACAGCCCTCATCTTCAGGACACTGATGTTTAACTTGGCCTCCACCCGGGACCAGATGAGCACCCCAGCTGGAGCCTGAGGCATCCTTGGTGAGGATCTGTACAAGAGCTGGTACAAGGAATGGAACACCCTGTGAAAGGCTGTTGCAATCCATTCGCCATAACAATGCTCTGCGCAGTGGGGATGTATCAAGAACCATTTTGTCCACCTCGTCTATCAAGATTATCCCACAGGACCCTGAGTGTCCACTGCAGTATCCTCATATGTAAACAGGACAGTGGCACTGTTACAAAGGCTGCAGCCATGAGACTCAGAGTCGTAACATTGCCCTTGCAAGAACACAGTGACTTCTGTATACCAGCTGTGCTTGAGCAATCAGGTTGTCTGCCCTGTCCTGTGGCAGGAAATCACATTCCTTCTCTGTATCCAGGACTGCCCCTATGTATTACAATTTTTGGTAGGGAGTAATGACACACTTGAGCACATTCACTGTTACCCCTAAGTCACGGAACAATTTCTATGTCCATGACAGGTTATGTAGCAAAGCTACCTTGGAGACTGCCTTCAGCAGCCAGTCGTCCAGATATGGAAACACATACATGCCCTCCCTGCAAAGTGCTGCTGCCACTACTGCCAGGCATTTGCTAAAGACTTGTGGCACAGAAAACAAGCCAAAGGGCAATACTCTGAACTAGTACTGCTCTTCCTCCGACATAAAGCCTGTGGGTTTTTCTAATCTTGACATGAAGGTATGTATCTTTCCATGTTTAGGGAGCAAAGCCAGTCCCCTTTTTGCAGAAGGGGAATCAGAGCTTGCAGGGATACCATTCAGAACTTCTTGTATTCTATGTAGAAGTTGGGATCCCTACGATCCAACACAGGATGAAGATTCCCCATCTATTTTGGGACCAGGAAGTATCGGGAATAGAACCCTTTGTTTCTTGTCTTAGAGGAACTGGTTTAATAGCAAATTTTTTGAAGAATGACTGCACCTCTTCCTTCAAAAGGGACAAACGGCCCAGTGGATTGCAGGAAGGAGACAGAGGATGATCTGGAAGGGTTTCCAGTAGCGCCAGACCATGCCCCCTTGCTATTACCTCCAGGACCCATTCGCCTGTTGTAATTTTCCACCATTGGTTTAGGTGACAGGAGATTCTCCCTACCCCAAAAAAAACAAACTCTGGAGGTAAGTGGATATGATGGTGTATCCGGAAGAGAGTCATGCAGAACCAGTGGGAGCAGAGCCACTGGTACCGACTGCTTTGGGTGCTTTTGAATAGGTACCTCACGGGGGGAGGAGGAGGACTGGTAAAGGGCCACTACCTCTACCTCAGCCTTACTGATGGTATGTACGACCACCTCTGGCAGCAGGCTGATGAAAGGATCCCCTCCCCCACCCCCAAGTCCCCTAAAAGGAGTGGGATAGAAGGACTTAACAGACCTTAAGGTCAATCTGGATGTCTGAAGGCTTCTGAGTGCCTCTTCCACACCATTACCAAACAGTTTTGCCCCTCTAAAGGGGGCATTTAAAACTGCTTGTTGTGTATCATTAGCAAACCCAGCAACTCTGAGCCAAGAACAGCATCTCATACATATGCCAAAATCAGCAGCTCTGGCAGAAGCATTAGAGACATCACAGGCTGAGAGTAGCAAATGTTTGCCAACTTCAGCCCCAGAAATTAAAAGGTTTAATTAACCCATTCTTGGCAGAGCCCTCAGGGAAAGCATGGGCTGCGGCTTTTGCAGCTTTCCACAGGCAGTTCTGGTATGTTATCGTATGGGCATGAGAAGGAGGAATTTGCAGTGTGCTGAAAGAAGTCGTCGACGAGTTAGAAGTGCCTATTCACCCTGTCGACGGAACATCTGCCTGCATAGGTAAGCTAGTCAGAATGCATTGTATCATCTCCGAAAACGACACCAGCACAGCATAAGAGAGTCAATGACACCCTAACCAGGGGCCATGACTACTTGTATCGATGAAAGGCCTTGACTCGATGATTATGGCAGTAGGTACAGCAGTGCCTAAACCACACCCCGACCCCGGTGTCTCAGTGATGGTCGAGGAGGGGGCCTGTCATCAATTCCATTGGAGCAGGTGATGACATGGTAGGATCATCTCGTCTTAACAGCAACTGGGATCACGCCAGGGAAGCAGACTTCTCTGTCTCTGCGCTTACAGCCTGATTATGAGGAAGGCTATGACAATGATGGTTCCCTTTCTCTGTCCTTCAACACCAGTGGCCATGTCTTGGCTGATGTGGATGGTGACACTGATTTTTGCTGCTCATGCTTTTTGGAGAAGAAAATCTTCTAGAGCTTTCTTATGATGTCACCTTATTGCCTGGTTGAAACCGTAGCAGATCTCACAAGTCCTCACACTGTGAGAAAGGCTCACACAGCACACACAAACTGTGTGTGTATCTTCCTTACAAATGCTGTCTCTGCACTTCCAGTACCAAAATTGATTGATTTTAGCCGCACGCTGTGACAAGTGCATACTTGAGCCCTGCTCTCCAAACTGGAAGCAGGAAAAGAAGCTGGGTAGTTCATTCAGGTGCAGGAACGAACTACCAGCTTGTTGAGGCTGTTAATATTTTGTTTTGACAGGGCACAATAGCTGTTTTGGTGTGCCAGAGCCATGCATGAGTGGCTCTCGCCTGTTTTGAAGCAATACAAATTCTGGGCTATTTTTCATGGAGCTGTGACCCTTCTGTGACTTCCGGGTCATCAGCTCCATAAATACAAGCCCTGCTGCAAGCGGGTGAGCACCGACAAACAAATCAGGCTGGGAAAGGCTGTTCCTTCGTCTCTCAGCCTGTGAGAGACAAAAAAGCGGCATGTTTTATTTGATTTTAGCTGCACGCTGTGGCGAGTGCATACTTGAACCCTGCTCTCCAAACTGTAAGCAGGAAGAGAAGCTGGGTAGTTTGTTCAGGAACAAACTACCAGCTTACTGGGGCTGCTAATATTCTGTTTTGACTGGGCATAATAGTTATTTTGTCGTGCCAGGCCCACGCATGAGTGGCCCTCGCCTGTTCTGAAGCAACAGAAATTCTGGGCTATTTTTCACGGAGCTGAGACACTTATGTGACTTCCGGGTCACCAGCTCCATAAATACACGCCCTGCTGCAAGCGGGGCGAGCCAGGCAGGGCGCGCATGGCTATGCGTGCGGAGACGCATACCGAGACACACACGCACGCACTGCGTGTGTCAGGCATGACCGGTGTGGATGTGGGCCAGCTCTATCTACTTTGGCTATAAGGTAGACTACCTAATTGTGTTCACTACTGTTGGGATTTAACAAACAGGGTTCATCCATGGATTTGTTAAAATAAAGTTGTCATAAAAAAGGGTGACATATCAGAAGTACTGTGGAAGTGCCCTAACAGTCTCAGTCCAACTTGCCAGGTAGGTGTGTGTGTGTATATATATATATATATATATATATATATATATATATGAACATGATGGCCAAACAAATGCAAAGAACAATGGACAATATTATGACCCTAGAGGGGGATGAAGGGATAAAGTGCTCTGGTTGTGATATGTATATCTTAATATCTGTTCCGATCCCAGACAGTCCATATACATGTCTTAAATGTAAAGAGAATGCAAAAATGACCATACTAATCTCCTCCTTTAATACTAGAATGGTGGTATTGGAGAAAAGCCAACAGGATATGACAAATAGACTAAAGGCCAGAGAAATTCCCCTTCAAGTATACTGTCACCACTAGCCCATCCCCAACAACATAATAAGGATGGACTAGTACCCTTAAATAAATCTGCTATGGGCCCCACAAACCCTCCCCCCCGGGTGGTAAATAAAACAACTATAAGAAATTATCAGGATGCTACACCACCAAACCAAATAAACAAAAAATAATTAAGGGAAGAAGACACCAATGAAAACCCCGATGATGAGTGGTACTAGATCAAAAACACTAGGATGATTAAAAAAGGGAGAAAAGCTGAGCGTTTTATTCTTCTGACACGTAATAGTTTTAATCCACTAAATCTGGTGGTCACAGAGGAGCTAATTAACATCCCTGGCGAACCCACCCTGTGCACCTTCACTACGAATATGAGTTGTACTAGTAACAACATTGCCCCAAGTACCTCTACGGTTTTGATACCTAAAACACAACAATCAATCACAGTGCCACCTGGACAAACCAATATAAATAAGGAAGGGGAGGCAAACTCCAACACAACCGGGGGAGAAACCATGACAGAGGTAGAAGGAAACATTACTTCTAACACAGATATACACGCAGCAATAAGTAATGAAATGAGGGCACGGAGCAAGCATTCACATTAGGTGATTCCTAACCAATACATGGACACATTCTCAACTAGTGGCAACAAAGAAAATATAGCTAGTCGTAGTTATAGTGGTGCAACCATTAAAGACATTACTACAATGCTGACAGGTATTCTACTAAATGTTACCAATCCAAAAACTGTAATCCTGCATGAAGGTACCAATGATCTTAACAAACGGGGTAGATGAAACAATTAAAGATATGCAGCAGGCTCTAAAAAAGATGAAAGAACTCAATGCAAAGCCAGATCTATCAGAGGTACTACCCGTATCAAGGCCTATAACAACTGGTTGCAGGTGGTGCCTGATGAATAATATCCCTTGCATTAAAATCTGGGAAAAGTCTGTAGATGATCCAACACTATTCTGCCAAGATGGATTACAGCTTAGTAAGAGAGTTACAAGATTGCTAGGCAGCATGTTTCACCTTGTCCTAATGGGGAACCCTCAATTTCCAAAAAACTAAACCATAGGGGTTGGAAGAGAGAAATACTTTAAGATCCAGGAAAAAAAAAATAAATAACAAGAGTGACAAAGTAAGCAGCAAGCAGAGATATATCTTTTCTGCTAACAAATGCAAGAAGTCTAAATATTATCAAAAAAAGACGAGTAAGAACTAATCCTAAATCAAAAAAAAACATTGATGTTGCTGCAATAACAGAAACCTGGTGGTGAGAGACCTCAGAATGGAACATTAGTATTCCTGGCTATAACGTCTGTCACAAGGATAGAATAGGGGGAAAAAGGGTGGTGGCATCACCTTTTTTGTCAGGAATGATATTAAATATAGGCAGTTAAATGATGCACATATAAATGATCCCAACAAGTTAATCTGGACTGAACTACTTAGGCAAAACCAAAATAAAGTTCTAATAGGGATATGCTACAGACCACCACATATTAGCAAACAGGAAGATCAGTACCTGATTGACAGCATCGAAAGTAAACTCGATAATAAGGAAAGTTTACTTCACTGAGACTTTCATGCACCTGGGATACATTGGGACGATGGTTTCACTACCACAAACCAGGAACAGATTTTTAGATACATGTATGGCAAATGGGCTGCAAAAGATAGTTAAGGAACCAACCAGATATAACAATATTCTTGATCTGGTTTCAACAGATGCACCAGACAAAATACACAATCTAGGGATACACAAACCCCTAATGAATGCTGACCATAACATCATTACCTTCTCAGTTAACACAATTATAAGAAGAGATGAGGGCAGGACAGTTAGTAAGGATTATAGAAGGGGCTAATCTTACAAAATTAGAAGAAGAATTTAGCTTGTGGTTATGAGACGATGCTTTAACATCAGTAGAACATATGTGGTCTAGAGTCAAAAATAAAAAACTAGAACTGGAAAGCAAATTTGTTCCCAATAAAACATTACATAATAAAAAAAGGGAAAGTACCTTTGAGGTTCGCCACAACCATAAAAAAAAAAACTCAGCCACCAAAATAAAGGCATACAGGTCTCTAAGAAGGAATAGCAATCAGTATAATAAATATAAATACAAGACTATACTAAAGAAATGCAAAAATGCCATTAAGAAAGAAAAGAAAAAAATAGAATTTAGGTTAGCACATACTGATGCTGCAGGAAAGATTTTCTATGCATATGTTAATAATAAAAAAAAAGGTTGAAAAAACATTGGTCCTCTGAAAATTAATAACACTGAGATATCAGACCCACAAGAGATGGTGGAGGAATTTAATGGATATTTCTGCTCTGTCTATGGGACAGGGCATCGGCGAACAGCAGCGCCTGAAAGAGAAGAAAAAGAGGACAATCTACCTGGAATAACCAAAACTGAAGTAAGAGATAAAACTTATTAAAATTAAAACAAATAAATCCCCAGGGCCGGATGAACTTCACCCTAGACTGCTGAAAGAGCTAACGCCATGGCTGATAGACCAGTTGCATAGTATCTACAACATGTCTCTTACCACAGGGGAAATTCCTTGTGATTGGAAAACTGCAACTGTAGTACTGATTTTTAAAAAAGGTGACAGAGGGAACATAGCAAATTATCGACCCATTAGCCTAACAAGTATCCTGGGAAAAATCCTAGAGTCATTCATTTAAGGACAGAATAAAGCATGAAATCAGTAAAAATAACCTGGAAGACAACACTCAGCACGGGTTTAAAAACCATAGATCATGCCTAACAAATAACTCAGTATTTTATGAGAGAGTTAGTGCACTACTTGAAAGAGAATCTTCTGTGGACATAATTTATCTAGATTTTTTGTAAAGCTTTTGATAAAGTGCCACATTCCATCTTAATTGAGAAAATGCACTGTATGGAATTTAATAAAACTATAGTGAATTGGGTGGTGGCATGGTGGGGAAATCGAAAACAGAGTATGCAAATAAAGGGATATTTGTCTGAATCAGGATCAGTCACTAGTGGTGTGCCACTGGGATCTGTACTGGGGCCTGCCCGGTTTACCGTTTTCATTTCTGACATGAATGTGGGGATGATAAATTTTGCCATCAAATTTGCTGATGACACTAAAGTAGCTGCTGAAGTGAATAATACCCAAGAAGTAGAATCCTTAAGAAATTATTAAATAGTTCTAGAAGAATGGGCAAGGATCAATGTCATGTTGTTCAACATGGGCAAATGTGTCATCATGCATTTAGGTGAATCTAACAGTCAGAATATATACTCCCAAAATGATAGGCCACTAAAATCAGTACACACTGAGAAGGATCTAAGTGTTATCATCTCTAGTGACCTTAAATTCAGCAAATAGTGCAATGAAGTGATTAAAAAAATCAACAAAATCATTGGATGTATAAAAAGGACCTTCACCTCCAGGAATAGGGCATACATTTTTCCCCTGTACAGGGCTTGTGTGAGGCCGCACCTAGATTATTCCACACCAGTTTATAGCCCTTACCTCCCGAAGGGATGTCAAAAGGTTTGAGGGTGTCCAGAGAAGGATCACTAGATTAGTGGATGGGCTGCATAGCATGAATTATGAGTTTAGAATATGAGAATTAAATTTATACTCATTGGAGTTAAGGAGAACCAGGGGAGACTTGCTACAAATGTACAACATATCCCATGATGAACAACTAATGAGTGATTTGGGTTTAATAAAAAACAACAGGGAAGCTGGCCCACCGGCGCAGCAGTTACATTTCCGCTTGCAACGCCAGTGACCCAGGTTCAGAACAGACCCAGGGAGTCGGAGGGCTGGCCGGGGAAGAAGGACTCAGTATCCCTAGGACTGCTCTCCTTCTCCGGGGGGAGGAATGGGCTGAGTGTCTGGCGCTTGACGGACCCCTAGTGGAGGCTGAGAGCACCGCAGCGCTTGGTGCCAATACTTTGGGGGGCAGGGTGGATGCTGGTCATCATTGCACGTCCCCTCCCCCGGGGCAGCAAGTAGAAAAATGACGGTCCCCCAGCATGAAGGCCCATTCCGTCCCACTGCCCACTGTGTCTGACGCCCACCGGAGGGGTCCCGCTCTCGTGGCCCCAACCTGGGGGAAATCTGGGGCTTGCCCACAATGTCCAGTCGGGAGTTGGGAGCCAATCGGTGGCCCCACCCCGGGGGGTAAGGCTGGGCATGGGGGTGGCGGATGGAGCCCGAGGAACAGGGGCACACAGCCCCAAAAATAGAAAAATAATAATAAAAAAACAAAACAATAGGGAATTCTGTTTGAGAAGTCATAGTCACCAACTAAAGTTAACATTCCCTAGGGGTAATAAGAGAAGATATTTCTATACACAAAGAATAATACCCTTATGGAATTCACTCCTGAGTGATGTTGAAATAGAATATTTCAACACCTTTGAAGTAAAATTAGATACTTATTTGCTTTCAGACTTGGGGAATATAACTTGCTTTGCAGGAGATGTACCATAATAGGCAAATCAGCCTTTGTGCATATAATTTATTCCTAGTGTAACTCCTAATGTAAATAATGCCTTTTTGATTTTGGTGGCTTGCAGAAACAACTAAAAACACTGTGTTTAAACAAATAAATGGCAATGGTTAGTTGACAGTTTCCTGCAGCAGGTTCAACAGGTATGATCGACAGCAGGAAATGTACTGCAATGTGATGGGGCCACCCACATTTATATAGACACTGACGCATGATGTTGTTGTGGGTGGCACCCGGCTAGCAAAAGTTTCCATGTGGTCCTAGTGCTGACGCAAGTTTAGTCCCAAAGGTATGGCCTGAAGGAAGAGATACCTTTGAAGAAAATCTAGACTTGCATGTATCAAGACTCTCTGATCTCCTCCCATAGCACTTAACCTTCTACCCCAGGATTATTTTGTTTACCTTCTCTACGTAATTTCCATCCTGTCTCTGCCCCTCCTCTGATGTAGGCTCCAAAACTACCCACAGTCCGCCAGGTGTGGTGACCTATACAATGGCAGTATTACCTCCCTTCCATGTATGGTGAAGTCCTACCTTATGCATCTTAACATTCTATATGCCTTCTCATGCACTTTACTGCACTGTGAAGAGGGTTTTAGACACTGCTGATCACCACAACCACCCCAGGTCCCTCTCCTCTTTTGACGGCACCATCCTTACCCCATGATTTCTGCTACCATTGTGCATTACTTTACATTTCTTGGCAATGTATTTCAATTGTGAGATACTAGACCACCTCTCCAGCCCCTCTATATCCCTCTTCATACTACTAATTACCTCCTCACTGTCCATTCTTCTGCACAGTTTTGAGTCAATCTAGTAAGGAGAATCACTTTCCCCAGCAACCCAACCCAGGCTTCACTTATGTAAACTACAAGTTAATTTGTAGCCTAGACAGGCATCTCTGTACTAGGAGAAACAAGGAGATTTATCTGTTGTTTGGCTCCAAAGGGTTAGAGTAGCTGCCCCACAACACACCCTAAAGCACCTCACTAGTTACCTCCCTAACGGCAGAAAATTTCCATTTATAACCACTCTGCCCCATCAATCAATTACCAATCTATCTAGATAACGCAGCAGTACATGTTAAGGTAAGATTTTTTTTGCTGTTTTTGTTTTCAATTAGTATTGTATATCCTGTACTGCTGACTGGCCCCATCACTTAGTTTCCCTGGGACTTCTGTTGGCTGCCATCTGTCCTCAGTCAGAGGACCCTGGGGAGCCTAGTCGTCAATGTGGCGCCCGAAGGGGACTGGACCATCCTCTTGCTATGGTTGGGGGCTTTCCTCCAGTTTTTCCTCCCCAAACCTGCGATGCGTGTAATGACCACGCCTCTGCAGAGATGCCTCCCCCGACGTCAGGTAGGCTGGACACCTTTCCTAATGGCCTGCTGCACTGCAACCTAGAACCTCTAAGTGGCAGCTGCCTAGTGGGACGCACATACCCCCCCCCAATCCGAGGGAGGAGAGCTGTCCTTAGGATGCTCAATCCTCGCTCGTCTGGCTGGCCCTGGAGTAACCCACGTATGTTTCTGAGGCAAAGGTTGTTATCCACAGTACTGCTAGCGACACAGAGGAGGGTGAAACACCAGCCACTGAGACGGACATGTCAATGACCATGGTGTCAGTCCTGAGCCTAGCTCTGGGCAAGATGCTGGTGATAGTGTAATCTCTGGGGTCTTCCCTGACCCTGGTGTCGCCAGCACTGAGGTTGGGGGATAACTAAGGTCAACGTCGAAGCTGATGTTGAGCCCCGTGCCGTCTGCAGTCATAGGACGAACCTGTCTCAGGTTGTCGTCGGGCTAGTTCTCCATGAAGCCACTGGGCGACATCATCACTGATGAGGACCGGGGCTTCCCTATATGGACTGTGAGGCTCCACTCTCCTCGTCTGAGGGTTCCTCTGGGCACCGACTGAATCTATCCTCGGATCTAGAAGGGCATCCTTTGAGCAACTCTGCCAGACACTCCCCTCAGGCAAGGTCCCCTGCACAGTTCCACAGCCTAGATCGAGGCCTTCGAGACCAGGAGTCCCGTCCCCTCTAGCAGGACCTCACCGCTTCCTGGAGAGGTTGCCCATGTTCATATGCCCTGAGGGCCTAGTAACATGGGAACGATACAGGGAGTTTGTTGGTGCCTTAGATTTTTTCCATAGGGAGTCTGATAGGGCCCAGTTCAGGCCCTTCTCCCTGGCACCAGCAGTCCCTGTGGTCAGTGCCTTATCTTCTTCAACGTCCTCCTCAGAGCACAATGAGTCATCTATCCACCTTCCTTTGGCCATCGAGTACACACTGTACCAGAGCATCTTGGTGGAGATACTCCAGGCACTCAACCTACAGATATACACAAGTTGCGATCCAGCAGCTCTGCCACTGGGAGTCCTTGGAGTTCCCAATGTTGATTCAACTGTCATTCCTCCATGGCCTAGAGCCTTCTAGGAGGTACCCAGAACAGTGTTGAGGCATCCCTTCTCATGTCCAGTCATCCAAAGGGACCTCATAATGTGGTATCGAACACCCACAGGGTCTGCAGATGAGGTACTTCACCCCACTTTGGGGCTTCAACATCTCACACGTGATCAACCTAGAGATAGATTCTGCTCAGATGGATGCTCTTGGTAAGAAGTTTTTTGTTCCGTGCCCTTACGTGCAACAATGCACACCAAGCACATACGGTGACTTTCGCTTATTGACTATGGTTGCAGTGGGCCACTTGACCTTTCTGCTCAGGACCTGTAGATAGCTCAGCAGCAGTTGAGGGCACTGTAAGATACCAACAAGGTGGCCTCCAGGTTAGCAGGAACCCAGTCTGCATCAGGCTACTTGCATGGCTTCGCCTTTCCAGACTGGCATCTTTAGCCCACCATAAGGTGCTTAAACCGCATTTCCAGGGGGCTGATTTCTTCTCTACTAGGGTCAAGCGGGAACTCTCCTGCTCCTGTGCTACAGGAGTCCCCATCTAGCCCTGACCAGTCTTTGGTCTCGCCAGCCCAGGAAGGAGACCATGCTTTCAGGAGTTCTCTCCCATGCAGAGGGCTGAGGAAAACGGGTTACTCACCTGCAACAGTAGTTCTAGGAGTGGTATATGATGTTCATCCACACTTGCTGGCAGTGCCTTTCCCCTTTAAGACTTCACCGGAACGTCTTCAAGCTGGCTCCTCCCACCCACCCGGGTGGTAACTCCCTCAGTTCTGCTCCGGCCATGATGCCAGATCTTGTCCACTGGAAACAGAAGAGTGCGCCACAGCCAGGGGAGGTTGGGTGGGTTCATGTGGATGAACATCGTATACCACACCTAGAACTGTTACAGGTGAGTAACCTATTTTTCTAGGGATGTGGATATGATGCTCTATCCACACTTGTTGGCAGACTCCTAGCAGTTCTCTGGGAGAAGGGGGCCAGGTGCACACCCCCTATTTAGGGCACAGTGTTTGGAGAACTGAGGCCCCCAAACCAGCATCCTGGCGTGACTCAAGGTTGATGTGGTAGTGGGAAATGGAGGTGTGTGCTGACCTCCAGGTAGCAGACCTGCAGAGTTCCTTGATAGGGACATCCCTAGAAGCAGTCACCGAGGCAGGTGTATGGTGGGGCGGAATGAGCTCTAAGCCCTACGGGAGGCTCCCTACCTGCCAATCTATAGCAGAAGTCGATGCAGGAAACAATCCACATGCCAATCGTCTGCTTAGCTGTCGGTCTGGTGCGGCTTCAGCATAGGTGACAAACAGCTGGCGAACCTCTCCCTGAACTTCAGTTATGCGCTCCTTGTAATATGCGAGCGCTCGCCGCAGGTCCAAAGTATGGAGCCTCTGCGCAGCCTCCGAGGTGTGGTTGGTGAAGTACACTGGGAGATTATCACCTGGTTAAGGTGAAAATCAGACAAAACCTTTGGGAGGAACTTCAAGTTGGGGTGAAGGATAATCTTGTCCCTGTGGAAGACCAGGTATGGAGATTACACCGAGAGCGCCTGGAGCTCACTGATCCTTCTGGCTGACGTTACTGCCACCAAGAAGGTGGTCTTCCATGACAGGTGAGACATTTCACACCTGTGCATCGGTTCAAATGGCTTGTCCATGAGCTTTGCCAACACCAGCAACAAGTCCCAAGGTGATGGTGGTTCATGTACCAGAGGGGAAATATGGTCAAGGCCTTTAAAAAAAGCACCAGACCACCTTCTCCTGTGACACCAACTGCTAACAGGCCCATGCCCGATAAGCAGAGATGGCTGCCAGGTGCACCTTGAGGGTCGTTGACTGAAGGCCCGACAGAGGGATCCCAGATAGTCAAAGATGCTAGTCACTGGACAGGACAGAGGGTCCAACCCCTTGCCCTGTCACCAAATGAAGAACCTCTTTCATTTGAAGGCATAGCATTTCCTGGTTGACTCCTTCTGAGATGCCCAACAACAGTGAAAACATCTTTGGAGAGACTCAGAGCCTGGAACTCTAGCCGCTCAGGAACCAGGCTGTCAGTTGCAGGGATTGAAGGTCCAGATAGAGTACCTTTCACTGACTGACGGAGAGCAGATCTGGGTGGAGAGAAAAATGCCTCAGGAGCCTGCTGCTGAGGCTGAGGAGATTGGGGTACAGAAAATGGTGTGGCCAGTCCAGAGCCAACAGGATCACCTGTGCCTTGTCCTGCCTGGCCTTGAGCAGCATTTTGTGGATCAAGAGAAGCAGAGGGGAGGCATAAAAGATACCTGGGGTCCAAGACCTCGAGAAGGCATCCCCTTGCAGCGTTCCATGCTGGGGGAGGGGCGAGCACAATACAGCCTCAGCTTTGCGTTCTCCCTGGAGGTAAACAGGTCCACCAGAGGGCTGTCCCACTGGGAGAACAGACTGTGCACTACCTCTGGGTGGAGAAACCATTCGTGAGATGCCTCGCCTACACGGCTGAGAGCGTCCATCAGCTGGTTGGAGACACCAGCCACATGGATGGCCAGGAGATCAGCCTCCAGGCTGCGCACGAAGGCCCACATGCGGAAAGCCTTCTTGTTCAGAAGCAGGGAGTGCGTCCTGCCCTGATTGCTGAGGTAGTACATGGTCGTGGTGTTGTCGGTCTGGACCTGGACCACTTGACCCTGAATGTGAGGAGCAAAGGCAGTCAGCGCTAGTCAAACTGCTTGGAGCTCCAGCAGGTTGATGTGGCATCAGAACTCCATGGGGGTCCAGAGTCCATGGACTCTGTATTCCACCAGGTGGGCACCCCAGCCCATGAGAGGCACACTGGTCATCAGGATGACTGTCGGCTCTGGGCAGACAAACAGGATCCCTTCCTGCAGATGTTCCAGGACTAACCACCACTGGAGAACATCCCACATCAGCTGGGTCACAGTGATCAGCTGGTCAAAGTGACCCCTGCACTGAGACCACTGGCTGACCACCTCCCACTGCAAAGAGTGCATTCTCCAGTGGGCCCATCGGACCGTGCTAGTGCATGCTGCCATGTAACCCAGCAGGCGCAGGAAGTCACGGGCAGAACGCAATTGCCCAACCAGAATTGATCGGGTAAAGGTAGAGAAACGCCTCTGCCCTGTCCGCCGGAAGCTGATCCCTGGCTCTGCAAGAGTCCAGCTCTGCCCCGATGAAGCTGATCACCTGCAAGGGTATGAGTTCTGACTTGGCCTCACTAACCACGAGGCCAAGAGACAAAGGTCTGGATGGCCAGGTCCCTGGACTGCTCCATCTCCTGCCTGGAGGGACCCGCGATCAGCCAGTCATCCAGGCAGGGATGAACTCGGACCCCTCGGCGCCTCATGTAAGCTGTCACCACTGCAATGCACTTGGTGAAGGCCCTGGGGGCTGAGGACAGGCTGAATGGCACGGCCTGGAACTCATAGAGGGTTCTTTCTGCTTGGAAGCATAGGAACTGTCTGAGAGATGGACAGATCGGGATATGGAAGAACGTGTCCTGTAGATCCAGGGAGCAGAATCACATTTTTTGCTCTAGAGATGGTATGATCTGAGAGAGTGTGACCATCCTGAAGGTGCGCGACTCGAGAAACTTGTTCAGGTCATGCAGCTCAAGGATGGGGCACCAGCCCCTTCTGTTACGACACCGGGAAGTACCTTGAGACAAACCCTTGGTGTTCTGGAGGGTCCGCGTCAGGAGCCATGACCTCCTTGTGGAGGAGTTAGGCAATGTTGTCCCGAAGGGCTGACAGAATGTCTGCGGATACCATGTCCTCCCATGGGGTGTGGGCTTGGCAAGGCGGGTACTGCCTGAATTCCAGAGGCAGACCCTGATCAACCACTTTGGAATCCACCTTTCTGTGGTGACAGCGGATCATGTGGAAAGGAAGTGGCAGAGCCAGCCCCCCCCCCATGGGAGGACCCAGGGGTGGCGTGACAGGCATAGGGGCGGCACCCCTCATCCTGTCTCTGGGCAGGCTTTGAGGCAGAGGAGAGGCCGGCTGAGGAACCACTGGGGCCTCTTTCTCCAGGCTTGCAGACAGATTGGGGCTGGGTGGGTTTGGCCGCAGGAGTGGAGGTGGACCAAAATAACATTTTTCCTGCTGTTTAGAGCCCTTAGGGTCCCTCTGGGTGGATGTCACAGAGTCCAAGGTAGCACTGGACTTCTCAATGTGGGTGAGGTGTCCCTCGACCCTGGGCCCGAACAGGTCGGTGCCCAGGAAAGGGACATCTGCCAGCTTGTGCTGTGTCTGCCATGAAGGCTGAGATCTGCAGCCAAGCCCTGCAGTGCATGACCACTGCGGCTACCACAGAACGGGTACAGGAGTCCCCAATGTCCATGGCTGTTGGAGCTGCTGCTCAACCACAGCCCAACCCTGATCTAGGACCCCTTTGACCGTGGTCTGGAGGTGTGCCGGAAGATGAGGGAGCACATCATCCAAAGTGCCCAACACAGCGTGAAAGAAGTGTACCATCAGGAGGACTGAGCTCGCCTGGCAAAGGCCAAGCGAAGAGGCAGCATAGATCTTTTTTGCCGAATGGGCCAACTTCTTGGACTCCTCGTCAGGCGGTTTGTTGACGTCCACCACACTGCCGAAGCACCCATACACAGAATCGGCCACCAAGCCCTCGGCCCCAGGATGTTCTGTGAACCCTGAAAGGGAACTAGTGGGAACTGCATACTTGCGGGCCATCCGAGCCGACGGAGCTGGGTAGGAGGTGGGTCACTGCCAAAGCTCCAAGGCAGTGCCAAGGATGGCCTCTGCAACCAGGAAGGTTTCCCCAGGTTAGTCACTCCAGTCCAAGATCTTGGTGAGAGGGTACCAAGCCCTTTTTTGAACAGGCTCCATCTTAAGACCTGTGGATTCCAAGATCAGGCAGAAAAGACCCATGAAGGAGGCAGGGCCATCATCTGTCAACAGACCCTCAGCCAACTCCGTGTCCACCGGATGGGAGTGTAAGGAGGAACCCTCCAATTCTGAAGAGTTGTCGAAGAGGGGTCGGCCACCTGAATCCCTGCTGACCCTCCGTGGATGGTCTGGGGTGATGGTAACTGACAGTCGATGGGGAAGACCCGAAGCTGGCCGAGACTCCTTGGTTGGAGTGCCGGATTTTGGCTGTTTGGGTAGCAGCTCCACCAGGATCAGTGGGGATGCCAGAAGAGGCAGAGCCGGGATCATTATGGTCCGCTCCTGAGGCGGAGAAGGTGTTGGCCTCTGTCCCGGGCATCGAGAGCAGGAGCACAGATGTCGGTGTGAGCCACTCAACCCGGGGAATAAAATCGGGGCTTCGACCTCAACAGCCAGGGGGACCAGTGGCGGGCCTCAGAAGGTGCCGGCGAGACCCGGGGGCACCTCTGTGTCCTGGTCGATGATGAGAGGCATCAGGTCAGTGGACTAATCCATCCCTCCCTGGGCCTAGAGTCAGGACCGGTGTCCTGGACAGAGAAGTTATCAGCCTCTTCGGGTGACTACTGGTCGACTGGTTCAAGAAAGATCTCGGCTGGAAAAGCGACCGGTGTCTTGGCCAACTTGCCCAACGTGGATACCATACAGCCGGTGGCCTGGGCCAAAGACTTGACCGAAACGCAGGAGCCGGAAGCCCGAGAGCGAGAGTGTTCCCAATCGATGGTGAGATCGAGTAGGTCTGAGCCGCAGCCTGAGCCACCGCCTCCTTGAAAGCTGCAAGTTGTTCAGCGGACCCTGCAGCCATGGAGACCACCCAGTGGGCATCCTTCAACTTGACTGGCAGGTACCGTTCGCCCAGACAGTCCAACAGTAGCCAGACCAACAGTAGCCAGACGCAAGGTACAACAAATGTTGCAGGCCTGGTGATCGTGCTCGTGGCTCAGGCAATACAAGCACGTGGTGTGTGAATCTGTTCGGGACATTGGACATCTACCCGCAGAGGCATTTCCAGAACCCCGGAGCGGTCTTCTCGTAGTCCATGACAAAGGTGAAGAATGAGCCTGAAGACAAAGTTTTGAATAACTTGGAAGGCAATCCAAAGATTTAACAGCAAAGGGCCTATTCAGCATGAAAGTGATAAGGTGAGAACCTGCTTCTTCCAGCGGAAAGGAAGATCTGGGCGTCACAGTACGGAACCGAGGGGGTTACCACCTGAGTTGGTGGGAGAAGCCAGCTTGAAGACGTTCTGGTGAAGTCTTAAAGGGGAAAGGCACTGCCAACAAGTGTGGATAGCACATCATATCCACATCCCTAGAAAGTACAGTTACATAAGAACTTACCGTAACAGTCTATCTTCGAGAAGAGCTCTCGCAGCAGGTGATTACCAACAGGACTACGCAGTCAGGCACTAGGACCCCACAGAAAACTTCTAGCTAGCAGTCCAAGGCGGGGGACTGCCCCCGACGGCCACTGTATAAAGGGGGCAGTCCCCCGGCGCCACCTCAGTTCGCCCGCCGGAGACCTGGCTAACATAAAGGATGGGACAAACTGAGGAGGCTTTGTCATCTCAAAAGGACAACTGGAGAGAAGCACTGGGGGAAGGAGGGAGGGAAAGCACACCTGCTGCAAGAGCTCTTCTTGAAGATCTACTGTTACAGTAAAGTTCTTACATAACTGTACTATCTTACTTCGAGACGGAGCTCTTGCAGCAGGTAATTACCAACAGGACTGAGTCACATGCAGTACTGGAATGTTACCAGATCAGAAGGGCGGTGGAAACCGTAATACCCCAGGGCTCTTATGAAAGGAGCCTTTGGAGGACTGCCAGGCAGAAACCTGCCCTCCTTCTGGAAGCAATGTCCAAACTGTAGTGCCGCACAAAGGTGTGCACCGAACTTCAGGTGGCTGCAGCACACAGATCAGCTGCTGACATGTTCCTGAGTAAAGCAAAGGATGTTGAGATCCCTCTGGTCGAGTGACTTCTCACTGGACCTGGCAGGGGTCTTCTATGACAGAAAATGATGCAGTTAACCAGCAACCGTGACATGGTCTGTTTGGTGACTGGTGCTCCCAACATCTGTTGCATAAAAGAAACAAACAATCTGACTTCCTAATGGACTGAGTACGGTTGATATAGCATTGAAGAATTCTGTGTACATTTAAGGTACGCAGCAAGGCATCCCCTTTGTTAGAGTACTCAGGATAATAAACTGGCAGGTTATGTCCTGGTTCAGGGTAAATTCTGACACCATCTTTGGAAGAAACTTAGGGGTTCATGTGAAGGGACACCCTGTCCCTGTGAAAAACCGATTAAGGCTCTTTACACATCAGAGCCTGGAGCTCAGAAATCCTCCAGGCTGAAGTGACAGCAACTAAAAATAACGCTTTCTAAGACAGAAAGCGGAGCTCGCAACTCGTTCAAAGGGGGACAAAGCTAACTTTTTTAACACAAAGAGTAAATTCCAAGGAGGGAAAGGGTCCTAAATGGGAGGTTTAATGTGCAGAATACCTCGCAAGAAGGTACGTGACAGATCAAGCTGTGCTAAGGTCTTGCCATCCACTTGAACATGATAGGCTGAAATACCCAAAGATGTACCTTTATGGAGGAAAAACTTAGACCCCGAGTTAGATTTAGATAGCAGATACTCCCAAGACCCATTTTATCTCACACAAGAATGGATCCAAGTCGTGGGCAACAGCCCAAAGGCTGAACTGCTTCCACTTCATGGCATATGTGACCCTAGTGGATGGGTTTCTAGCAGCCACTAAAACTCCTGCTACCCCCTCGGACACCCCAAACCTGCTCCTGACTAGGTCTGTAGGAGCCATGCGTGGAGATGTAGAGACTTGAGGTTGGGGTGAACTAGGGAGCCCTGCTCTTGGGAAAGCAAGAGAGAGGACAGAGGAAGTGGAATTGGAGGTTCTACCGCCATCTGCTGCAGATGGGGAGCCAAATCTGTGTGGGCCAGAATGGTGCTACCAGTATCAAGGTTGCTGGTTCCAACTGCAGTTTGAGCAGAACCCACTGCAGGAGGGGAAAGGGTCGGAAGACGGAGAGAAACCTCCTGGTCCAGGAGAGGGACAACGTGTCTCGCCAAAAAACACCAGGCCCTGGCTCTAGCGAGCAAAGACTTGGTAGTTTGGCGTTCAATGGGGACGAAAGAGGTCCAACTCTGGAGTCCCCCCATTTGGTGAATAGCTCGTCTGCTACATCTTGAAGCAGCTCCTATTCATGAGCTTGGGATTGTGAGTGACTGAGGTGGTCTGCCAGTGTGTTTTGAAGACCTGGGATGTGTACTGCAAATAGTTCCAGGCTGTGATCTTCTGCCCACTACCATACTCTCATAGTTTCTCTGCAAAGGGGGTAAGAATATGATCCCCTCTGCTTGTTGATATAGAACACCACTGGCATGTTGTCTGTCTGGACTAGTACGGTGCCTGGAAGGAGGTCGTTCTGGAGCGCCTATAAGGCATACAGGACAGCTCTCATCGCCAGAACATTGATGTGTAGAGAGCGTTCCGTCTTGAGTCCAGGATCCCTGGGTCTGCTGGCTCCTGAAGTGGGCACCCCATCCCATGACTCAAGCATCTGTGGTGACCACCTGTTGAGAGGGGTTGCTGAATGGCACACCTACCGATAACTTGGAAGGGATCAGCCACCATGACAAGGTCTGATGCACCGCCTTCGAGATCATTGCTTCTCTGATCCCACTGCACTCCGAGGTTCCACTGAAGAGTCCTCATGTGCAGCCTGGCAAGAGGCATGGCCACTATGGCAGCGGCCATGTGCCTCAGGAGCTATAGAACCATTCTGTCTGGAGCCTTGCTTGCAGGGAGACTAATCTCCGAGCCAGCACCTGGAGACTATCTGCCTTGTCTGCTGGAAGAAAAGCCCTCCCCTGAACTGTGTCCAAGATGGCTCCTGTGAACTGGAGCCTCTGAGATGGCCATGGGGTGTAATCTGGGAGATTCACAGTTATCCCAAGGTCTCGGAACATGCTAAGGTGCACCCCAGGCTCTGGCAGAGTTGTTCTCTGGTGGAGGCCGCTAGAAGCCAATCATCGAGGTAGGGGTAGATGTCGTGCCCCCTGCCTCCTGAGAGCGGCTGCTACTACCGCCAGGCACTTGGTGAATACCCTCGGTGCCGATGATTTGAAAGGAAGGGCCCTGAACTGGAAGTGCTGACCTTCGAACGTGAACCAAAGATACTTCCTGTGGGTCGGCAGGATCTTTATGTGCACGTATGTGTCCTGCATGTCCAGGGAGCAGAGACAATCTCTGTAGCGTAGCAAGGGAAGCAACCTCTAGAGTGTCACCATTCTGAACCTTTTGTACTCTATAAAGGGGTTCAGCTGACTGAGGTCCAGGATGGGACGAAGTTCCCATGTGTTCTTCGGAACCAGGAAGAAGCAGCAGCAGTATCCTTTGTCCCTCTGGGTCCCTGGCACTGACTGAATTGCTCGCTTGGACAGGAAAGCCTGGATTTCCACCCGAATGAGACCTCCGTGGGATGGAGGGCAGGTCATGTGGATTGGTGGATTGGCCGGTGGTAGCTGAGAGAACTCCAGGGCGTAGCCCCTATGAGCTGTAGCACCCACTGATCTGTGGAGATGCTCGACCATCCTGTGAGGTAAAGGGAGACCCACCCTCCTACTGCCTCCCCTAACAGCTCTGCTGGGGGTGGGGGGCCGGCAAGGAGTCAGGCTGAGGCAGAGGGGTTAAGGAGAGGGGCTCTGGGTTGTTTCGCTGTCCCCTGACCCTGAGAGCCTGTTGTCTGAGGGGGTGCCTTCCTTTTAAACCCTCCTCACTGGGGCTGTTTCTTTGACTGATGTCCCTGATACCTCCGAAAGGGCCAGCGTCTGGGAGGATAGGATTCTGATTTGTACATTTTACGTACATCAGAGACGGCCTTTCCCGAATCTTGTGGGCCTGTAATAATCCTTTTGGCCTCTGGGCTTAAAAGTACACGGCCTTGGAAAGGCAAATCAAGAACAGTGTCCTGGAGGTCCTGCCTGAATACAGACACTTGTAGGCCTGAGTGCGTCCTAAGTCAAACACCTGGGGCAGCTGCATGAGCTGCAGTATCTGCTGCGTCAGATGAACTTCGGAGGACAAGCTTGTCCACTTCTGAACAAGACTGCAGGGAGTTCAGACATGTTTTGCGAATCTGGCTGAGTTTTGGCTAGGTCCATAGCCTTTTGCCATAGACACTTCTAGTACATGACTATGTGTGCCAAGAAGTTTAGGGACTTGATGGTACAGGTAGAAGATGCATATGCTCTCCGTCCCAGCTGATCTATTTTCTTAGACTCCTTGTCCGGTGGTTGGGAGCTGTTATACTTGGGTCTCTTGCGACCTTCCATGGGCCGCTGTAAGAACCAGAGTCTGCCTTTGGCTGCCCGCCTAGGGGTGGCTAATTCCTGGGGGTTCTGTACAGGCCGTTGGCCTTTTTGGGCACCACTGAAGTACTGGCCGGATGTTTCCAAGCCAACTTAGTTACATCTTGAAAGGGTTCCACCAGAGGGTGGATGACCATTGGTTTGGGGTCAGTGGCTCCCCAAAACTTTGCTAGGCATCTACTCTCTGGATCCAAGTCCTCAGTTTCCCACTGGTTGAGGAACTGTATATGCCTCATCACCTCCAAAAAGTTGGGATCATCAGGAGGCAACCTCGGTGAGTCTTTCCTGGGATCTGGTGATGGCAGGGGTAGGTCATCCTCTGAAGAGTCATAGAAAGAGGAGAAACTGCTGTAGTCCCCTGAAAATTTAGTGCGGTGATCAGTGGATCTACTGGAATGCTAGGAGTGGCGTCCCCTTGATCTACTCCATCCACGGGAGCAACAGTCCCTGGACCTGCTCCTCCTGCGTGAAGACCTGGAGGAGGTATGGGGTCCATGGCTCCGACATCTGTCAGAGCCATGATCCGAGCCACATGGTGTCAGGCGGGCAGGTGTCAGGGGGGCACAGAAACCTGGGGGGAGATGTTGGCTGTGATGGAGGGACAGCCCCTGGCACTTCCGTAGGTTCCAGTTTTGGAAGGTCGTCACCCTTTATGGTGTTCCACCAGCTGATGAAGAGTGCACTTATCTCAGCCAAGGGAGCCATCAAACTGGATGGCTGATCTGGCATCTCGTTGACTGGGCCCAAAGGGACCGGTGGCAGGCCTGGCGTCTGCGGGAGCCCTGGTTATCAGTCAGATCAACTGGCATCTCTGATCCTCTTCCCGTGGACCAGGTGACAGTGGGTCAGCTGGTGCCTGGTCGTCAGGTGCTGTGGTTAGAGGCTTTGCAGTGCCGGATGTCAGATCAAGTGTCATCAGATCCTCTGGCGTCGGCCCTTGGGGCACTAATGACTGAGAGGTAGGAGCCTTGTCTGATGCGCCACCGTGGAGAACACAGCAGTAGACACAGGCTGTCGTCGGTCTGCAGGTAAGGTTGACAACAGGTCAGGTGCCGCGTGTGATGTCTTGGAAAGGTTGGTACCCTGGGGCCTGTCGTGGTCATCAGTCTTGGCTGACGACCCTGAGGATGAGGCTTTAATAGTGATGGAGCACGTATGGACCCCCGTCGACGATGAAGAAGAGGCCAAGTCCTCATCCCCCCAGACCCTAACGAGTGTTTGTGGGGTCTAATGGCCAAAGAAGCTGCAGATGGGGCCTGAGAAGGCCCACGCCCCGAACTCCCACCCGATGTCTGGGAAGATATGGGAGGCCTAGTGATTGAAACCCCCGGAGGGCTAATGACCTGGGGGGCAGAGTTGGACCTCCAGATGGAGGTTGATGCCTTGGTTTTGAGTGGGGAACGGGACTGCGAGTCTGACCTGGACCTGTCCTTGTCCTTCTTAAGATGCTTCCCCAAATGTTTCTTCTCCTTGGGGGAGGCATCATGGGCGGAGGACAAGGAGGAGCTGTGCCCAGAGTGTGACTTCTTCATTGCGGCCACTCGCTGTTCCAGTAGATAGGCTTTGAGAGTCTTGAGGCGGCGGATGCGGGTGCGCTTACTGAAACTTTGGCAATGCGGGCAATTGTTCGATTTGTGCTCTGGTCTCAGGTACAAAAAGCAGGCCAAATGGCTGTCTTTAGGCGGGATTTGTTTGCCACACGCACACTTTGCTTTGTGCCGCTGTGTAGTAGTAGTAGATTCGGCAGACATAAAGAGGCGATCGATTACTCAACAAAAATGAACTGTGCGGCGCGTCTGAAAAAAATGGTGGACAACAGGAAGCAGGAGGCGCCCGTGGAGCAGAGATGCTGGGTCGACAGCAGGAAAAGAACTGAAGTGGTGCCGGGGGACTGCCCCCTTTATACAGTGGCTGACATCGTGGACGGAGCTGACATCGGGGGAGGTCCCCCCCCTTGGACTGCTAGCTAGAAGCTTTCTGTGGGGTCCTAGTGCCTGAGAGCATAGTCCTATTGGTAATTACCTGCTGCAAGAGCTGTATCTCGAAGTAAGATTATCTGTTACCCCCTGGGTGAGCCAGCTCCTCCCTCAGAAAAAGGGAAAGCTTGGTACTCTAACCCATAATTGGTAACTAATGGTGAAGATTGATTCTTGGAAGATATGAAAATTACATACTCACCATAATTGTTGAGCTTCCAGAATATCTTTACTATTGATTACCACACCTGCCCACCATTCCCCACTCTATCAAAGCCAGGGCTGGGCAGCTCACCAACAGAGCTGGCCGGCACCACTATGCATCTCCCGAGTGGCACTTCGGTTGGGAGCTCACTGCTGGGCCCCCTATTCCTACCAAAAAAAAACACTTAAAAACTGGGGTGAGGGTCCTTTCAGGGCCTCCATTTCAATGGGAAAAAGAAAAAAGACAGGAAGGCAACTTCTTTTTTATTTCTTATCATCCTTCTCCCTGTCTGGGTATATCCTTTTCTTGGGGTATATCCCTACTAGTTGCTAAATGCAGTCTGTGCCTCTGGGTACTATTCAATTCAACTCCACTTGGCAGCTGCACGGTCTGTGGGAAGTGCTATGCTCTGGACTGGATCACGTACACCATCTTTGATACAGGGTACATTCCTGCGGTTGCAAGAGAAGCAGGTAATTTTCTCTGTTAGTACATCCTTTATTTTCTTTCTTTATGCCAGATGGACCATTAACCCACTACACTTAGGGGTGCCTGGAGAGATAAACACATCTCAACTCCCCTGAGCTGTTCGGCCTTACAACTCCACGTGCACCCGAGATTCCTTCCTTTTTTCCCCAGAAGGGGAAAAATGAGACATATCTTGACTAGCTATTCAATCAATCCTCCTTAAGGTAGCATAAGGTTTGGTTTTCCAGGAGTCTATGTGTTTCATTCTGTTTTGGCACATTATGCCATCTCAGTTACAAGGGGGCCCAAATTCTGGGCATTCCCCTCTTGCCTTTCTGCCACAGCCACATGCTTCAGGCCTGCCGCCTTTAAGATCACTGTCCACCTCCTGTCTAGCTAGTGGTGTGACATTCTGATTCCATACCCAACTACCCCTTCATGCCACCTAGTGTGCCCTGTTTCTCTAGCCAAAGGCTGTTAGTCAGGTTTTATTTTCTTTAATTTATATTTCTTTATCCTTTTCCTATCCCTGTCAGCTAGGAAACTTCTTAGCCCTCTCTCCCTCTTTTCCTCCACTTTATTTCTCTTGTGGTGAACAGAACTGAGGTGAGTGAGGAAGCTGGCAATGATTACTGGCTGGCATGCAACACCATGTGGGGGTGCACACACATCATGCTTGGTAGTGTGGCCAGCTCCCTTGAAGCAAAACATTTGCTACCATAGGGTCCTCGTGTCTCCTGCCCCAGAGCCATAAGAGATAATCTACAAGATCAACAATTACAGTAAGTACCTAAATTTTCATTTTTATCCTTCTCTACCCCTTAACTTATTGTCTAGATGGGATTTTCCCCCCGCCTCCCCCACTCCCTCACTCTTTGCTTTACTGTTAACCAGGGTAACTATTAAGCCCTTTACTCTGTCCCAGCCATGCTTGAATCTATTAATGGGAATAAGTCAGCATTTGAAACCAGTAGTTATATAAAATACAAATTACGCCTGGCCCAGTGGCGCTGAGGGTTGAGGCGCTGGAAGCTACACCCTGCGCTGCGCCGGTGACCCGTGTTTGGGAGTGAGCTCAGGCGCCGGGGGTCAGCAGGGTAGGGTTGAGGATCAGGTGCCCTCATGGTGCTCTCCTCCCTGGGAGGGTGGGGTGGGAAGGCCTCACGTGCCAGTGACCCTCGGTGGAGATAGGGGGCACTGCAGCAAGCCGGCCAGCATGTAACTTGCGTGGCCGACGCAGGCAGGGTTGCCATGTGCCAGTGCATCGGGGCGGGCACCACATGTCAAGGGGCGCAATTTAGGCATAAGAAAAATACCCCCCACTGGCTGGATAGGCGATGGCTCCACAGTGCCTGCCACCACACGTCCGGAACTGGTCCTCCGCCACTGCCTTTTGAACTCCCCGCAGACCTAGGGGCCAGGGGTCTCGTGGTAAGTACTAATGCCCTTGAGGAGGACGGGCGGGAACTCAGTGGGTGGTAGAGTGGCATGCAAGCTGGCAGCCCGAGAGAGTTCCAGTCTGGCGGGGCGCTACATAAATAGAGTTGGAAAAAAAAAATACAATATGGGCAGCATCAGTGTGTGTGTGTGTGTGTGTGTGTGTGTGATTCCAGAACAAATCCCTTCAGTTTCCCAGCAAAATAACTCATAACACACAGCTGCCTATACATAATTCTATAAGTAACCAACCATCCTCATAACTTTGTCTAGAAAGCTGTGATTCCCTGCATAGACAGCAGTCAGTGGTCAGTAAAGATGTACAGTGCACAACCACAGCTAACATGGTTACCAGGTTTGAATCCTAAACATCCATGCGCTGATAGAGACATGATTGCCTCAGCTACACTGGCCACAATGAAATTAGACACTTACCTCCCTGAACATGGGTCCAACAAGGGTGGACAGACACTGGGACTTTGGTTGACGCTTGATCACTTCAGAGTTCTGGAAATTCAAGAAAAGGCAAAGAGAGAAAAGGGTTAAAACTAATATAGAGACACACTTTTTTCCTAGTGAAGTTCTTTTCTTTCAAGACCAACCAAACATTACACTACTCGTGACTGCTGATAACCACAAAGCTTCATCTGCTTATGATCCGCCTGCAGCTGCAGTTACCCACTGCTTGTTCCCCTCTGTGGCAGGGGTTATTTGGGGGACCACCCTCCTTGGCAACCTTAGTGGCAGGCATACAGTGTGGACCACATGTACTGGTGACGGATGCTGGGATTTTTAAACCCCCTGTGGTTCCCCCTACCACCACCCAGTGGAACCGCCCCAACACCACCCAGTGGAACCGCCCCCCCCCCACCCAGTCTCCTTGGACCTTGCAGGCCAGCAGCTTCCCCTGTGGCTGAAAGGTTAACCTGCCTGAGCCATACTGCAGGGGCACTGCTGCAGCAGAAATGGGCTGCCAACCTTCCCAGTCAAGGATGGGCTGCCATTCATCGGGTTTCAAGGCACGACAATGTAAAAAGGTGCTAGATGTCCTCTTTGTGGTGGCCAAGAACGCAATAACTAGGGATTGATTGATCAAGATTGTGGCCTCCTTTTTTGTTATTATTGTGTTTTTCCACCTTGCTTTGGCCTGCCCCCATCTGGTCAGCCCCAACAGCCCAGTCACCCACCTTCCCCAGGTACTTACCCCTCCCTCCCTCCATCCCTTATGGCTCACCCCCATGAAGAGGCCTAAGAGGGTGTATCCTGACCCAGTGGAGGAGCTGGTGGTGCAGGGCCTGTGAGGGGGTGCTGTCATCATGGTGCAGCCAGCTGTGTTTTCTACCTTATTTTCCCACAATCACAGATGGCACGCTAGCGCATGTGGGGTGGGGGTGGGGGCATTAGGGGCAGTAAGTGCCTCAGCCCACCAGCAGGGAGCCGCTGCCACATCGGAATGTGCTGTGCCCCCAAACACGCTGCTATATGCAGCACTATCTCCTATCCTGGCCACCCGATTGCCGGCACCCAAGTTCACTCCTAAATCAGCCTGTTGGGTGTCCCCACTTAAAAAGATTGGAGACAGCTAATAACCTACCTATACAAGATGGAAAAAAATCACTTTTTATAGAAACCAAAAGGATCAGATTTTTCTAAACACTTGGTCTGTATGGGTGCACTACATCATGAATGTGGACTTGGACCTTATCCCATGAAAGCAGACACCTGATGCAATGATGAAATCCAAACAGCGACCCTGGATAAGATATAAGGGATCCTTAGGGTCCTATGTGATGCATTTCCCTTTGGGCTTGTCTTCCCAACCCTCCACCCTCATATGAACATTATAGTAGCATAGGAGGCTTTAAGCAGGTGATCAATTTATAATTAAACGGATACAGGTTGAAAGTTCTGTAGTTTTTAGGTTGTTCTGTTACACGTAATAAAAAACAAAAGAAAAACAGATTATGGGGCATGGAATTGGAAATGTGTCAACCTACATAAGTGTGATCACAAGCTGATTTAAATTCTGTACAGTAGATGTCTTTCACATGGTAGCATGTATGATGCTCCTTGGATAAACATTTCATAAACACAACAACAAAAAAAAAAAAGGGAGGCTGGGTCACAGGAACCACACCTCAGTCTCCAGCAACCCATGTACCAGTGTCATGGACTCGCTAGCACCATCAGGTGGTCCTCAACACAAACTTTCCTTAAAATTATTCAAGTGGTACCTGCACATCACAGTCCCTCCAGAAAGGCACTGAAGACAAGTCAATGGCTACCAAATGAATTACAGTATCCGAATGTGCTGGGGGCGGTAATGCAACTGTTTGGATACATGGAGTTTTGGATAAGTGACAGCACTTTACAAGGAAGTCTATTAAGCTGGGAGACATACCACAGTTTTGGATAACTGAAACTTATGATTAATTGAGGTCTGGATAACTGGGGTTTTACTGTGCTTTTAAAAGGCCTAGTTGACCACTCCAGAAAGGTCTCATCCTTGCTGTTGAGAAGGATGCACAAAAGCAGAGCGGCCCACACCATCCCTACCACCTGCTCCGGGAACTGAATGCTTCACCTCCACAATCCACCAGACCTTCGCATGGGATTCAGATATCCCATGTAAACCACAGTCCGTCACCTACTTGGGTCACCTAAAAATGATTTTTTTCCCTTTCCCATACAGCATTCTGCCCACAAGCCAGCAACCTTACCCCTCTGTTTAAATCTTAAAACCCTCCCAGCCCCAACTGCTCTTCCCCCTACTGTTGTGTCCAGTAGGTATCCATCTACACAAGGCATAGCCCAAGAAAGTGCCAGTGACTGCTATACAGACAGCTCGTGGAGCATGGGTTTCTGCTGTTTTTCCATTGCCTACCACCCCTGCAGGGCCAGGTGGTGCCCTGACAGGCCTCGCACACATGCAGTGCCCTCCTATGGAGGAGGCAAATTCCCTGACCCACCTCATGGGCTGCAACACTGATGAAACCTAGTGTCGACCATCCCCCAGCTAGAAACATAGCCGAGTGGCAAAGCCTCCCCAGCTGTACCCTGCAGCTCCCAAGTCTGCTCCCAAATATGGATCGCCAGCTTGGGAGTGTAACGTGCTACCCGCTGGGCCATCGGGAGGCCCTAAAAAGGCTTCTCTAAACTTCACTTGTCACCCCTTTGCCTTCATGACTGATACTAAGCAATGCCCACTGACAGCAGCAGACAGCCATCACTGACAATCGGTACACAACAACCCCCCCCCCGTGATATACATGTCATGTTACCCACAGGAACCTGGACCATGCAACGTAATAATAATCCCCCCCCTTGTAAAGAACAGTTACATACTTTTATAAAATGGGAAAGAAAAATCCAGCATGCTGATTGGCTAGTACCTGTGCATTAGATCCGTCTAATGCACAGCTAAAAACAAGTGCAGACAATCTGAAAGCAGCCCAAAAATCACATATAAATGAGCATTTAGAATGTTAAGAATCTTAACGACCGCCATCTTCTTTGCTTTTTTAAAAACTGAGTAAATCCCACAAAATTGTCAAAAATACTTCCACATTGCCCTGTTTTCCAGCAGAACACACTTATGGGCAACATTTTTTTGTATTTTCACCCACATTAGTGATCAGATTTAATTTAGCACCCGCCCGCTTCTCGATCAAATGCTCTCAGCTGCTGCCCGCTCACACACTAGCTCACTGCTCGCCTCCCGTTCAACAGGTTTCTCTAGCAGTCCTAATACAGACAAAACCTCAATTGCTCTCTGGCACACTTCTTTTAGTGTACAAGTTGTTAAACCTCCATTATTTTTACTTTCCTTCCTCTCAAATTACATACATCTCAGCAAAGTTACGATCGCATGGCCCCCCCTCCCACTAGTGGCGGAACTCCGGACGTCCGCTGACTCGTCTGTGCCCCTTCATCTCTTTCAGATCTCCGCAACCCCCTTCAATTTCAACAGGGACCTCACATTTCTGACACTGAACAGAAAAACAGTAAGTAGCGCTCACAATCCTACACAATAATTTCTCAGCCGCTGAATATACTAACTTGCTTCGGTTCTCCTCAACATTTTAAAATCACTGTGCTCGCGGATTTCTCCTGCCAGCCTGCCCGTCCGCTCACTCGATCTGCTGCTCATTCTTTGCCGGCATGCCTTCCTGCCGACTCGCTTACACCATTTCTTTCCTCCGATCCCAAATACACAAATCATGTCTGGCAGAAGACTGTACCTCATAACCAGAGATTGTTTCTCTGTTAATCACACAGCAGTAGAACATTAATCCTCCTGTTTTATGTTCAGTACCAGGAATTGATGTTTTCTCCTGTCTCCAGAGCTGCAGTTTCCTAGAGTCTGTCAGCTGCTTGCTTGGTTATTCACCAAGGGCTTACGACTTACAAATGTGATTCTGCAGTAACCCTATTAATTGCCAGTACATTTTGAACATTTTAATGTTTTTAATGCTTGTTGTATAGAAACTATACTGTGCAAATGCAGCATTACAGGCGGAAGGACTATTTTATCTAAAAATTCACACAACATGTAACTTTATTTTATATTAAACTTCTGAATTTTGATTGTCACAGTTATGACAAATACAGGTTCCCATTTTATAAGCGCAATAAGACATTCCGGGGGTGTGCATTAGACATTTCTAATGCACGGTCACGGGCTAAACGCAATCGGCCTGCGCCCCATGCCTTATTACGCCCCGACCGTGCGTTAGAAATGTCTAATGCACACCCCCTCGTGTCTTATTGCTTGCTTAATAGTAGATCTTTGAGAGAATTTCTTCCTTTAGGTCACATCTTTGGAACTACACCCACGTCAGCCTTAGGACCACATGGAAACATTTGTTAGCCGAGGGCCACCCACAATGACGTTACGTGTCAGTGTCTACATAAACCTGGCTGGCCCCATCTCTCCTCAGTTCTCCACCAGAGAATGTGCTCAGAGGACTCTCTTCTTTGGGTACAGAAGATTATACCAGTGCCTCTGTTATTAGGCAGACACAGGCACTGGAGCAAACAGCCATGAAAATTCCCAAGGCAGAACTGGATGCCAAATTCCTCTACAGCTGATAAAAAGGGGGAAGGAGGGTCAGTAGGCCTAAGGTAAGAGATTTTCTTGAAGATAGTACAGTTATATAAGAACTTACCGTAACAGAAGATCTTCGAGAGAGGCTCTTGCAGTAGGTAATTACATATAGGACTGACGCCGGCAGGCGGCAGGATCCCATGGAAAAATTTCTAGCTAGCAGTCCCTGGCGAGGACTGCCCCCATATCAGGTGACGGCGTCAGGAGGCGTCAGTATAAAGGGCAGTCCGGATGCCCGCCTTCAGTTCTTTCCCGCCACAGGCCGAAAGAGGCCGGACGAGAGAGAAGCGGATATTTCTCTATATGGAAAAGGAGCTGAAAAAGCCTAGGGGGATGGAGGGTGGAAGGTATTACCTACTGCAAGAGTCTCTCTCGAAGATCTACTGTTACAGTAAGTTCTTACGTAACTGTACTATCTTACTTCGAGAGGGCTCTTGCAGTAGGTAATTACATATAGGACTGAATCCCAAGCAGTCTGGAATAAAGAAAAGCACTGGGAGGAGGAAACTACTCCAAGAAGTAGCTCTAGCTGTGCAAGCCTGAAGACAGGAGGCCTTGCAAGACAGCTAGCCCGAAGCCTGCTCTACGTCGAGAGGCAATATCCAAACTGTAGTGTTTCGTAAAGGTATGGACGGAAGTCCAGGTGGCGGCAGTGCATATATCTGCTGCAGACACATTCTTGAAACAAGCTGCAGAGGCAGCTACTCCTCTTGTGGAGTGGCCTCTGACTTGACCCGGGATGGTCTTGTGGTACTTGTCATAACAGAAAGTGATGCAATGAGCCAACCACTTAGACAGGCATTGCTTGGAAACTGCACTGCCTTCCCTTCTGTGTGCAAAAGAGACGAACAACTGATCAGTCTTTCTGAGATCCTTCGTCCTGTTGGTGTAGTATCTCAGAAACCGGTGAACATCCATAATATGTAGTAAATATTCCCCTTGGTTAGAGTACTGCGTAAAAAAAGGCAGGTAGCTCTATGGACTGATTTAAGGTAGACTCTGCGACTACTTTAGGTAGAAGCTTAGGATTTGTGCGAAGAGCAACTCGTTCCTTGTGAAAAATCAAGTAGGGGATTTTACACATCAGGGCCTGGAGCTCGGAGATTCTTCGAGCTGAAGTAATGGCCACCAAGAAGAGTGTCTTCCACGAAAGAAACTTCAAATCTGCAGAAATTGCAGGTTCGAAGGGAGGGAGGGTAAGTTTCTCGAGAACAAAATTCCAAGTCCCAAGGCGGGGCAGGAGTACGGATGGGGGGCCTCAGATGGAGGACCCCTCTGAGAAAGGTCTTAGAGACCTCCAGTTGAGCGAAAGCTTTGTCTGCGAAGGGAACATGATAGGCCGAGATGGCTGCGATGTGTACCTTCAAAGAGGAATGACTGAGACCCAGGTCGAACAGATGACGTAAATACTCCAGCAGAAGCCCCGCTGAACAGGAGAAAGGCTCCACATTCTTGGAGGCGGCCCAAATAGTGAATCTCTTCCACTTCATGGCATAAGTGGATCTGGTGGAGGGTTTTCTGGCCTCCACTAAAATCTCCGCCACTTTGTGAGACACACCAAAACAGGATTGGGCTAGGTCTGCAGGAGCCATGCATGCAGTTGAAGGGATCTGAGGCCTGGATGGACCAGGGTCCCCGATCCTGGGTCAACAAACCTCGAGATAGAGGAAGAGGAAGATCCTCTGAATATTGTTGTAGAAGAGAGAACCAGATTTGCCTGGGCCAGAAAGGAGCGATCAGAATCATTCTTGCTCCTTCTGAAGCTAGTTTCTGCAAGACTCGTGGGATAAGAGGAATTGGGGGAAAGGCATAGACGAATCTGTCCTTCCAGTCTAGAGACACAGCGTCATTCCAGAAAGCGCCTCGCTCTGGAACGAGCGAGGAGAAGGTGGGAAGTTTTGCGTTTTGGGGGGATGCGAACAGGTCGACCTGTGGTGTTCCCCAAAGTTGGAAGATATTGTCTAGGACCCCTTGGTCCAGTTCCCACTCATGAGTCAGAGCAGAAGAGCGACTTAGCCAGTCTGCCAGGGTGTTGTCGACTCCTGGAATGTGAATCGCTGTGAGGTGAAGGTCGTGTTGTGTTGCCCAATCCCAAACCCTCATTGCCTCCCTGCATAGAGGGTAGGACCGAGTTCCTCCCTGCTTGCTGATGTACCACACTACGCACGTGTTGTCCATCTGGACGGCTAGGTGGCCGGGAAGGATGTGTTGGTGAAGGGCTTGGAGAGCATACAACACTGCCCGAAGCTCAAGCACATTGATGTGAAGAGCTTGTTCTAGCCTGGACCAAGAGCCCTGGGTCCAATGAGGGCCTAGATGGGCTCCCCAACCTTCGCCTGAGGCGTCTGTGGTTAGAGTCTGGGAGGATGAAAGAAAGGGACCCCCCCCGAAACAGGTTCTCTCGAACCATCCACCATTGCAAGTCTCGCATCATCGGCGATGAGATCAGAACTGAGTGATCTAGGTCGTCCACTAGTTGATTCCACTGAGAGCGTAGAGTCCACTGAGAGATCCTCATGTGGAGTCGAGTGCGAGGGACCGTCGGGATAGCAGCCACCATGAGCCCGAGAAGGCGAAGGACCGACCTCGCTGAGACCCTCCTGCGATCGGATAACAGACTTATGTGGGTCTGAAGGGAGGCTGCCCCGTCCGGAGGGAGGAAGGCCTTGCCCATGGTCGTATCGAGGATCGCCCCAATGAACTGTAGCCTCTGGGAAGGGTCCAGATGAGACTTGGAATGGTTGATGGTAATACCCAGGCAGGCAAAAACCTGCTGGGCGAGGGAGAGGAAATGCAGGAGTTCCTCCCTGGACGAGGCCGCCAGGAGCCAGTCGTCCAGGTAAGTGAACACCTGTACTCCCTTGGTACACAGGTGGGCTGCCACCACTGCCAGGCATTTGGTAAATACTCGGGGGGCCGAGGATAGACCAAACGGAAGCACCTTGAACTGGTAGTGGTCCCCCTGGAATGCAAAATGAAGGTATTTGCGATGAGATGGGCAAATGGGAATGTGCAGATAAGCATCCTGCATATCCAGGGCACAAAGCCATTGACCTGGCCGGAGGAGGGGCAGAAGGCTCTGCAGAGAGAGCATCCTGAACCTTTTGTACTCTACATAAAGATTCAGGGAACTGAGATCTAAAATTGGTCTGAGATCTCCCGTCTTCTTTGGGACCAGGAAGAAATGGGAATAGTAACCCATCCCCTGAAGATGAAGGGGAACGGGCTCTATGACTTGCTTCAGCAGAAGAGCCGAGATTTCCTCCTGGACCAAAGGAAGGTGTTCCTGGGAATACAACGACTTCAGAGGGGGGTGGCGGGGTGGATTCTGAAGAAACTCTATGGAGTGTCCTTCTGCTATGAGCTGGAGCACCCAAGAATCCGTGGTTATTCTCTCCCATCCTGGAAGGTGGAGGGAAAACCTCCCTCCTACCGGTTCCTACGGGGAGTCTGGAGGCAGTGAGAGAGGAAAGGAGTCAGGTGGTGGTAGGCGCGCAGCTGAAGCACCCGCTGCTTTTTGGGCGGGGGCTTAGCCAGTCTGACGCTTTGTGGCCCGGGCCTTCCCTGGGGTTTCAGCCATTTATTCAGTCTGTGAAAGGACGCTGCTGCTGATGGGGATGGTACATGGAAACAACTGATTTCAGAGCCGTCCTTCTCCTGCAAATCGGTAATGATGTCCTTGACATCACCCCCGAGAAGCACCGACCCCTGGAAAGGTGCTTCCTGGATAGCAGATTGCACCTCCCGAAAGCTGAGCTCCACCCAGCAGTGTCCACTGCGTCATATGTCACACGTAGCATGTGGCGACTGGCCAAATGAGCAGAGCGGACGAGATCAGCCAACTCCTGTTTGACCTGGGAGTCAGGCAAGGAGTCCAGCTTGGCTTCCACCTGAGTAAGGATGGACTTCTGGTAGTCCCCCATGTGGCTGATGTAGTTCAGGGCCCTAATCCCAGTGTGGAGGAAGCGTAAATCTTTCTCCCATACTGGTCCAGAAGGCGAGATTCCTTATCAGGAGGTGACGAGCTAAGATGTTTTGGGTTCGCCGACCGGCCGTAGGCGGCGCTAATCACGACCGAGTCGGCACGAGGGTGAGAATCCAGGAAATCAACACCCTCTGGAGCCTGATATAGGCTGTTCGACTTCCTAGGAAGTGGGGCTAAGGCCAACGGCTGTTTCCATATTGTGGTGACAAGGTCGGCGTGAGGCTCTATCCAGGGTGGCACTAGTGTAGGAGCTGTCACGGGCAGATCCAGATGTTCAGCGAGTTTCAGACACTGAGGATCTGGTTCCAAAGAGCACCACTGATGAACCTCCTGGATTCTTCTAAGCAACTCCATAAAAGAAGGATCCTTCGGAGGAGTCCTTGGCCAGGGCTTCGACGGAGAGCGAGGCTCGTCGTCTCTCTTGGAGCAGCCGTCGGAAGAGTCCGAGGAGTCCGAGAGTGAAGAGGAGGAAGAAGAAGAGTAAGACTCCCTTTCCCAACCCGGGGGAGGAACGGGTCCCTTGGGTAGTCCCGGGGACGCGTGTCCTGCCCCTCTCTAGATCCAGACGGAAGAACCCTGGAGTCTGGAGGTGGTGAGGGAGTGTGCCGCCTGGGGCGTACGGGAACCTGGGACGGCACTGTCGCCGGAAGGCGGCTCTCGACCTCTTTGGTGAGCTGAGCCTTGGCCTCAGCCCACCAGGAGGCCAGAGTCTCCTGCAGGTCCACCGGCGGCCGCGAGGGCGGTGGAGGAGGAGGAGGAGGCGGGGGATAAGAATATGGGCTATACCCATATGGAGCGTATCCAAAACCCGGCTGTGGGTAACCCGGTGTCGGGTATTGAGACGTCGAGTACTGCAGCGTCGGGAAGCCCGGCATCGGGTATTGCGGCATCGGGTATGGCGTTCCCGGGTACACCGGTGTCGAATAAGATGGTGGGTACCCGGAAGCCGGGGGGGGGGGCTGCCTGAGCAGACGGCCTGGCTGGGAACCTCATGGGCGGGTCCGTAGCGGAAAGCCCAGAGGGTGGGCCCGATGGGAGCAGGAACTCTCCCTGAGTCAGTAAGGCCAACGTCAGGGCTGATGGCAGAGGCCCTGACGCCGGAGGTACCGACGTCGGAGGGGCCGGAGTTGGAGCCGGTGTCCAGGAAGCAGACGTCAGGTCCGTCACTCCAGATGGAGGAAGGACTAATGGAGGCAAAAAATTCCCAGCTTCACCAGGGGACAGAGGGGAAAAGTCCCCGGGGTGAGGATGGAGGGACTCTGGTTCCCCAGATGGCAGCGAAGGCTGCAGTGAACCAAAATAGCGGGCGTTAGAGTCCGTCGCCAGTTTCGCTGGCGGACGTCCGGACGAGCTGGCGTGAGCGTGGGGCGGAAGCTCTTGGCGAGCGCGGAGAAGCCGATGTCGACTTCCGAGCCTTCACGGAGACAGGTCGAGAGGAAGGGTCAGCCTGATCTGGTGGGGAAGAAGCCGCCCGTCGCCCCGGAGGGTTGGACATCTTACCAGCCCTCTCTGGGCGGACGTCAGAGGAGCAGACGCCCGGCTTACCGGGGTCGCCCACGCTGGCAGGCGCAAGCCTGCGGCGAACCAGGGCAGAGGCCTCCAACTGCCTGGGCGCCGCAAGGCCGAGCCGCAGGCCAGATGGGCGGGCCGACTCCGCCTCAGCGATCCCCTGAGGATGTTACCTGTGTGCCTGCGACTCCTGAGGGAGACGCGGTGGAGGAGCCTTTATCCCGGTGCCTCTCCTTATCCTTCTTCTTTCGATGGCCTTCGGGGGAAGTGGACGCCTGCCTTAGCTTTTTAAGTTCCTTCTCCATAGAGCTCATTTTCTTCTTAAGAATATGGGCCTCCAAGGATTGCTGCCATCTTTTTTGGGTGGCCGTGTTAAAGCTAAGGCAATACTGGCACTTCTTGACTTGATGATCCGGGCCTAGGCAGAACAGGCACAGGGAGTGGCCGTCCTTGTGCGGTAGTTGGGCGATGCAAGAATCGCACTTGTTCTTGTGCTCAGAAGGTGTAGGGGATGACATACACTGGCGTTAGTACTGGCAGCTATCGAGAAAAAAATAGCGATTTTTAGGTAAAAAGCGACAAAGGTAGGGCTGACACGAACTTTTCATGGCAGGCGCTACGCGAGCTACTTGAGGAAAGAACTGGAAGGTGGGCGTCCGGGACCGCCCCTTTATACTGACGTCTCCTGACGCCGGTCACCTGACATGGGAGCGGTCCCTCACCAAGGACTGCTAGCTAGAAATTTTTCCGTGGGGTCCTGCCGGCGGCCGGCGTCAGTCCTATATGTAATTACCTACTGAAAGAGCCCTCTCGAAGTAAGATCTACTGTTACAGTAAGCACGTAACTGTTTTATCTTCTTCAAGGTTATCTCTAAACTGAGGCCACACCTTTGGAACGAGTCCCAAATGCTAACCTAGAGGTTGGTGCACTCTGGTCATGACAGAAGGACCTGTAGGACAGAAAGGATGAAGCCAGCACATCTATGAGAACCAATATCCAGACTGTAATGTTTAGTAAAGCCGGGTGTAGACAGTGCTCCAGGTGGTTGCAGCACAGATGTCAGCCACAGAGACATTTCTGAAGCAAGCAACAGATGTGACCATGCCCCTTGTGGAATGATCACGAACTGCACCATTCCGTACCATACTTCCTATACAGAATGTAATACAATGTGCCAGCCATTTGGAAAAGAACTGTTTTGAACAGGTATGCCCTCTTTCCCATGGATGAATGAAACAAAAAGCTGAGAGGACTTTCTGTAGTCCTTGCTACGAACAAGACAGTATCTCAGGATTCTGTGTATATCCAAAGTGTGGAGCGATGCTTCACCTTGATTGGCATGCTCAGCATAATAAACTGGAAGGTGGATGGTTTTATTTAGTGTGAATTCAGACACCACCCTTGGCAAAAATGTAGGATTAGTGTGTAAAGATACCCTATCTTCATGGAAAATCAAATAAGGAGGCTCACACATTAGAGTCTGTAGCTCTGAAATCCTTCGAGCAGAAGTGACTGCAACTCAAAATAATGCTTTCCATGAAAAAAAGTACAAGTTACAACTTGTGGCTGGCTCAAAAGGAGCCAAAGTGTGGTGTGGCCAGCAGCCAAGCCGTGAGCAGCAGACTTTTGCAGCTCTGTAAATACAGATCCATAAACTTGGCAGTTTGAAGAGAAAATCGCAAAAAATCTAATTCTGAACGCTAGAATCAGTGAAAGGTTGTTTTTCTGAACTACATATCAAACAAATGAGTACTCAGAACTATGGGTCATTCGAAAACTGCAGCAAGGAGAGACGTCACCAAGCAGAAAGAGACAAAGCGGGGCCTAAGCAAAGATGGGGGTCCTCCAGATGTGAACCCGAACCAGTCGACTAACGCTGCCCTGTTAAAAGCCATCCAGGCACTAGATAGGAAGATGGATGACTTTGCCACGAGAATGCTGGTGGTCGACACAAAAATACAGGCGGTGGAGGAAGAAGCCAAAGGTGTGACTAACTTGGTGAACAAGGCAATGGCAGTGATGGTGGGGCTCGTCAAAGAGAACACACAGTTACAACGCCAACTAGAGAACCTTGAAAATGGGGTGCGGGCGTCCCATATTTGAATCATCAGACTACCGGAGGCATAGGAAGGGGACAACATCTGTCGATTTTTGGAGCAATGGCTTCAACATGCATTACAGCTAGGTTCTCCACCTCTGATTCAGCAGGCCTACCATGAGTCACCTTGCGGAAGCCGCATCCACGTTGCAACAGCTACCACCCCGGCCCATACAATCCTGGCGGTAATGGGCTCTGTTAAAGAAAGGGGCGTTATTATGCAGGAAGCGAAGAGTTGTAAGCCCACTAAGATGGCAAGATATTCCTGGACATATACAGTATTTTTGGACCTGAGTTTTGCCACCTGTCAATGGCGCAAAGGGTTCAATGGCATAAGGTCCAGAATACACCAGCTCGGAGTGCACCACATACTGCTAATGTCAGCATGCCTCAAAATTGGATACAGCAAGAAGACATCACTTTTCCGACCCACTGGAAGCTAGAAAGTTGCTGGCAAAGATTGAACAGGACTGTTCAGGTGGAGATGCAGAGTCGGATTCCGAATTGGAGACTAATCCTTGAGGTAAGAGTATGGGAAGCAGAGTTCTCTGATGGCTGCTGACTGAGAGGGAGTGTGAAGGGGACACTGACTGCAATTTTATAAAATGGTTTCTTCACTCGACCTTGTGGACTTTTTACTCTGGGACAATTTCAGATTTTGCTGTTACAGTTTAAAAGTTAATTTGTGGTTTACATGTTCCATGGGGAAGTCCTAAGGGAGGTGGGGATTTAGGGGTAAATGTCCTTGCTGACGCAGTTCCCTTTCTTTTCCTCTCTTAAAGCCCTGACCTGTTAGGCAGCACGGTGTTCTCCTGCTCATGGTATGATCTCCATCTCTCAGATATAAGACCTGGGGTCATTAATCTGTTGTTTTACACAAAGTTCCTAAATATGTTTCAATATTACTGGTGACTGAATTTCTGTCTTAGGACACATGAGCTTCTGAAGAAGGACTGGTTGGTCCGAAAGCTAGAGCACTTTGTTCTTGTTGTTACATCTATGTTGGTCCATTAAAAGGTATCAAATCATTTGCTTCTGGATCTGTCTTAGGACAGTGATACATGTTTGGTAAATGGAAATAATTTTTCTGTCTGAAACTAGCTAAAAATAAGATTTCACAAAGCTGTGAGACTGCTTTGAGCATACGTTTATTTCCCTAGTAAGGATGCTGGGGTTGATCAACCTATTTTGGTTTATCCCCACTCATGGCAGCAATAGCCTACACGTCTTAATGTGGTAAAATGCTTACAGATAACCCCCCTGTAATGTAACAATTGTAGGAGTACAAAGATGCTGTACTGTCAGAATGAAGTCTTTTTATTCTCAATATGTACTGTCATACAGGAGATGCTTGTATTATTGACTTTATAAAATCAATAAATAGAAGTTTAAAAACAAACAAACAAAAAAAAAGGAGCCAAAGTAAGACTGTTAAGCACATAACTGAGGTCTCACGGGGGGGACCAGATTGCGAATGGGATATTTCATATGCAGAATACCTCTCTAAAAGGTACAGGAGACCTCTAATTCAGCTACCGTATGCACATCAGCAAGGGGCATGGAAAGCTGATATAGCTGCCAGATGCACCTTCAGTGAGGAGTACTGTAGACTGGAGTCTGACAGTGACAGCAAGTATTTCAACACTGCACTGGCTGGACAGGTAAATGGGTCCATATTTTTGGAAGTGGCCTACAAAGTGAAACGCCTCCACTTCAAAGAGTATGTATGTCTGGCAGAAGGCTTTCTGGCTGCAACCAGTACATCAGCTACTTTCGGTGTCACCCAAACCATGCTATGGCTGTCTTCAGAAGCCATGCATGTAGGTGCAGGGACTTCACGTCCAGATGGATCAGGGCTCCCTTGTCCTGTGACAACAGGCCTCTGCACAGGGGTAAGGGTACTGGAGGCTCCACTGCTAGCTGATGCAGAAGCAGATACCATATTTGTCAAGGCCACAGAGGTGCAATGAGAATGACAGTTGCACCCTCCATCTGCAGTTTCAGTAATGCACTCAATCTGTACAGAAACCTCCTTTTCCAAAAGAGGGACAATGTGTCTCACCAAAAAAACTCCAGGCCATGGAGTGAGCGAGCAGAAATGCAGCAGTTTTGTGTTGTGTAGAGACACGAAAAGGTCCAACTCTGGATGCCCGCACCTTGCAAAGAGGTCGTCTACCATGGAGCTCTCCGCTTAGATATTTTGGACCCCTGAAAGATGCACGGTGGATAACTCCAGGCTGTGTTTCAGCACCCAGTACCACACTCTCATTGCTTCCCGACACATGGGACAGGAATGAGTCCCTCCTTGTTTGTTTATGTAATGCATAGCACTGATGTTGTCCATCTGTACTAGCAGATGACCCGGAGTCAGATGCTCCGGGAAAGCCTGGAGACCATATACGGTAACAGCAGCCCAGATCTAGCCTTATGTTTGTGCTTATGGCCTGATGATGACCTGTCTTTTTCGCAGTCTTTGGACTTCGATGACCGTGACTCAGTTGATGGAGCTGGTAATGCTGCCTTCTGACCCTGGGCTTTTTGCATGGCTGCTAGAGTTTTCTCTAACAAAAACTTCTCCAGTGCTATTTTTCTGCATTGCTTGGTTGCTAGACTGAGGCTCTGGCAAGTCTCACAAGTCCTGATGTTGTGAAAAAGGCCTAAACAGCAGACACGCACTTTGTGTGCGTCATCCTTGTATATTTTGTCTCCGTACTCACAGTATCAGAACATCACTGGTTTCGGCGGCATACAGAGTCTACAGTATCACTAAATTATTAGTAATTACTTTCTAAGAAAATAATAAACTACAATGGCTAGGCATACTTGTTTCCACAGGAAGTCTGACAAGTACAGTCGACAGCAGGGGAAAAAAAACTGAGGCGAGATGGGGCCACTCACGTTTATGTAGATGCTGATGTGTGATGTCGTTGTAAGCGGCCCCTGGCTAGCAAAGGCTTCCATGTGGTCCTAGCAATGAGCGGGTATAGTTCCAAAGATGTGGCTTAGAAAGAGATATCCTTGAAGATCTCGTGCTATAAATATTTTTCACCATGCTCCTACCAGCAATCTAATAAACATCCCCAATGCCCCTAGCAGCTAGGTAATAACCCATAGCTGTGTAATAAATCATCTTTTAGTAATCAATCTTCACCACTGATTCCCACTAGCAAGTCTAAACCAGAGGTGCCAGGACCCCACGGAGACCAGAACTTTTAAGGAGGGCTGGCACCTAGGCTAGCTGTGAACATGGATCGGCACAAGCTTGCCTCGGCACCAGCCCTCAACTGCCTCAGTTCCTCCCCCCGACGTCAGGTTCACATCAGTGACTACGTTGTTTGCCCACCGGGACTCAGAACTTCATGTCTATATGACAACAGTGTTCAGTTTTTCTGTGTTAGAGTAGAAAGCTAGAGTCTGTGATTTTTGTGTCTGTTTAGTGATTTCTTTGACTGGGCGACCAAGAGTTAGATCGGGGAGTGGTGGATGTGGCCTACCTGGATTTCAGCAAGGCTTTTGACACTGTTCCACACAGGAGACAGGTAAGCATGCTGAATAACTTGGGGGGTGGCCAACAAGGTGGTAACCAGGGTATGAAACTAGTTAGAAGATAGGTAATAGAGGGTAGTGGTAAATCAAGTTTGCTTTGAAGAGGAGATGGTGACCCGCAGGGTACCTCAGGGTTTAGTGGTGGGACTTGTCCTCTTTAACTCATTATAAGTGACATAATAGAGGACCTAGAAGGGAAGGTCTGCCTCTTTGCGGATGACAAGATCTGCAACAGTGTGGATAGCCGGGGGTAGGGTGGGGTGGAAAGGATGGGCAGAGATCTGAAAAAGCTGGAGGAGTGATCACGAGTATGGCAGCTGGGGCTTAGTGTAAAAAAGTTCAAAATAATGCACCTGGGTCGTGGAAACACAGGGGTGGATTACAAAATGGGTGAAGTGATACTGACAATGACCAAGCAGGAAAGAGAGGGGATAATCATATTGGATGTCCTAAAGGTGGGTAGGCAGTGTGACAAGGCAGTCGGGAGGGCTAGTGGGATGCTGGGGTGAATAGGAAGGGGTAGCACCAGCAGAAAGCAGGAGATGGTGTTGCTTCTATATAGATCACTGGTAAGACCCCACCTTGAGCAGGGATTTATTTAACTCCCAAAAATTGATTAGCGTTTTACTCATAAAAGTGCTAAAACATTGTGAAAATGCATAACACTTGCCTCACTGTGTTTAACAAACATAACACTTGTAGAAAACCTATATAAATACTTTCTGTACAGTTAGCATTGTCCCAAGAAAAAAACTGCTAATCAATTATTTAAAACCCTGTTGAGTACTGTGTCTAGTTCTAGAGACCGCATCTCAGAAAGGACATGGACAAAATGGAGGTGCTCCAGAGCAGGACAGGCAAAATGGTGCAGGGTCTGCATCCAAAGTCCTACAAGGAGAGTTAAAGGAGTTCAAGATATTTACCCTGGAAGAGAGGAGGAAGGGGGGATATGACAGAGACATTTAAATACCTCACGGGGGCAAATAAGGTACACAAGGGGAGTATTTTTTGGAAAAAAGGTTCTCTAGAACCACTGCACTGCTTCAGGGTGCCGGTACTAGGGCGCCGAGTCACTACAGTGCCAAAACCCGACTTTGTCACCTCCTCCCCGAGGTCCGACCCCGCCCCCGAGGTAGGATCTATAGTTGGGGGCACAGCCCCCCACAAAAAGATTGGATGGTGACATTGCTGTTTGGCGCCAAAGTGACTCGGCACCCTAACGCTGCTACGTTCCGAGGGTGGAATCCTTTAGAACTAGGGGGGACACGTCTTGAAGCTGGAGGGAGGTAAATTCAGGAGAGATGTGAGGAAGTACCTTCACAGAAAGGGTGGTGGATTCCTGGAACAGCCTTCCAGTGGAAGTGGTGGGGGTTCAAAAATGCCCGTGATAGGCACAAGGGAATCATAGAGGTAAGGAAGGCAGGGAAGAATGAAGTGCCGTAGATCAAGTAAGATTCTAGGTTTCTATTTTACAAAAACTTTCTTGTCAGTTTCTCTCAGCCCTACTTAGTCGATAGCTGTAAAGGACCACTGTAGGGAACCTACTCTGGCAGTGAGGCCATGTCCAGTTCAGGGCATCACCAGAGATATAAAGCTGGGGGACTAATGCCCCACAGTTAAAATCTTTACAAAGCTGGGGGAGGGGGGGGCATGATCCCCCATAAGATTTTGAACATTTTTTACCTTCAAATGATGGCTTTTCCTGCATTTTAATGGTGAAAGAAGTGTTTGAAAAGCCTGGTTATCTGAAAACTGAAAACATGCAACATGACAATGTAAGTGCTAAAAACAGGGACACCCCTGCACACATTCCTGTATTACAGGTTATAGGGAGAGGACTGTTTTTCTTTCCAGCTCCACAGTTCTGATACAGTACAACAGCGATAAACAATCAACTTATTGCGAGAAAACAATGCATACATGCACAGCCTTTAATATAACCCCCTCCCACCTACGTGAGATGCTTTGCAAAAAAATGCAGGATGGTAATATGATACGCTTGTTACAGTATTGGGTTTAGTTTTAGACAGAGTTTTCAACACTAGTGCCATATTTACGGACCTGTTTTTCCCCTTAAAGCCTGCATGTCAAACTGGACTAGCTACAATCCTCTACAAAGCTTTATCGAAGGATACTGCCTAGAACACATTTCTTAGCACATGAAGCTGTGTAGAACACAGGAAACCTCTGTCAGACTTTAACACAGAGAGGAAGAGAGTCTTTTGAGCTGTTGAGCTCACCATTCACCAGTATGAACAGCTGGTAAGGCAAGCCTTTCAGAACTGCCCCCCCCCACCCCCCACCATGGTAGGGCTATTGATAAAAGGGTTTAATAGGGATTTCAGGTATTGCTCCACTTGGTAGCAGACTCATAATTTCCCTCCTCTACACACTGCCAGTCCCACAGCAGAATGAAGTTTTGAATCTCTAAAACAGACACAGACACTGCAGCGCAATTTACAAGACAGCCAGGAAGGATCTGAAACTCCTCGTTTTCGGTTCTGATGTTTGACAACTTAAGGGTGCTTCCCATCCAGTTTCATGGTTGACTTGCTGCCACATTAAAACAACTTCCCTTTTTAATTAATGAAAAACTATTATTTCCTTGGAACTGGGAATACCCTAGCATTTTGTCAGCTGACAGTTTACTGAGCAAAGTTTGTTGCTGTAGGTTCCTCCTGAAATGCACTACACTCCCGGGTGCTGTGGGCAGATGAACTGGGGTTCCTTGCTCCTTAATTCTGGGCACGTTTCACGTCTGCAGGGATAGTGGCAGAGAAGGAGGTTGCGGGGTTTTTCGGGTTAATACTGCACCTATTAACTGCCTGCTGTTAATAAGAATAATAATCCAAACAGGAGTTGCACTGACACAAAGAGCATCTTCCAATCCAACCCTAAACCTAGCCTCTGAATCGCAAATTCGTGAAGCACCCTATTCTGAGCTCCAAAGCAGTCTCCTGATATCCACTGGACACTGTCCCCAGCAACCTGCACGTTCACGAGTCTGACAGAGAAAAACAAAAGTGCACTACCTGTGGTGGCACTGTCAAGCGCTACAGCTTGATAAAAAAAAGAGGTTAAAGAATCATGGCTTCTTACTATTTTTCTCAGCTGTGCTGAGAAAAATAGAAAGAAGCCATGGTTCTTAATCCTTATTTTCTGATAGGGTAAATGATTGGAGGCTTTAACATTGGGGGGCTATAGCCTCGCAAAAATAGCATGATGATGCCACGGGTCCAGTCCACTTTCCCTGTCGGAAGCATTCTGACCATGGGTGGTCCAGTGCTAGGGAAGGTGGACAGTCGTCCCGGAAGCACAAAAAGAAGCGAGCATATTCCCGATCCCGGTTGGGTTATCGGCAATGCCTGGCCTCAAGTTCTTCCTCTCCAAAGGGGAAAAAAACAGTACCACTTGAGGTCACCCTCTGTGAGGTCCGACACAAGATCCTCTATCTCCTGGAGTCGGAGGCCCTCACTGGCACCATCAGCTTCTCTGTGGGGTTCTGCTTCTAGGAGTCAAGGCCTTGGACCCAGACCCAGAGTCCCTGTCTGTTAGTGGGGACTCTGGTGGGCAGTTCTGCCATTAGGTAGCTCTTCTGGTGCAGTGAAGCCCATGTGTCTCAGTTGGTGGAACCGAACCCTGGTTCATCAGGACTGGTGGACCTGGACCTGCTAACGGGGCCCTCAGTCTGCGTACAGTGTTTGGCTCTGGCAAGAGCCCCCCTGGGCCTTTGCCAGTGACCAAGCCACTGATTCCTGTCCCACTGGCTGCACCCCCATCCAGTGTCACTGTGGTGGGACTGGCTGTGGCATATACTATTGCCGGTCACTTCTGTGCCAGCTGGGTCACTGATGTTGGGTCTGGGTCCTTTGGAGTCTGGCCAGTGCTGTCCTCAATGCCAAGGATTCCCCCTGGTGCTGCCCCTAACACTGGCCCCTTGTCTCTTGAGGCCAGTGTCACCAGTTTTGCTAGGGATGCATTCTGGATTCGAGTGCCTGCAACCCACTTCCTCTACATGACCCTTTCTCCAGGGAGGATATGGGGGGGGAAGGGAGAGAGAAGAGTCTGACCCTGATCTCATAATGTCTGAGGGGGGCGACAATGGCTCTTTCTTTAGCCTGGACTCTTCAGAGTCAGCCCCAACTTTCATGCTTCAGGAGGATCTAAATTTCCAGGTTTTACTCAGAAATACAGGTTACTCACCTGTAACAGGAGTTCTAGGAATGGTATATGTTGTTCATCCACACTCATTGGCAGGTATCCTTGCCGCTTTAAATCTTGCCGGAAGGTCTTCAAGCTTGCTCCTCCCACCCACCGGGTGGTATAACTCGGCTCCGCCCCATGGCCTTCAGATCTGGCCGCTGGAAGCTCAGGTTGTGTGTCCCGAGCCGGGAGGTCGGGTGGAGTCGTGTGGATGAACAGCATATACCATTCAGAACTCCTGTTACAGGTGAGTAACCTGTATTTCTAGGGACATGGATATGTTGTTCATCCACACTCATTGGCAGACTCCTAGCAGTTCTCCGGGAGGAGGGAGGCAAACGCACACCCCAATACTTACTTGGGAAGAGAGCTGGAGGCGAGGCCCCAAAACCAGCATCCTGGCGTGACTCAAGGTCGATGTGGTAGTGGGTAATGAAGGTGTTTGCTGACTTCAGGTAGCAGCCCTGCAGATTCCTGGATAGGGGCGTCCCTGGAAGCAGCCACCGTTGCAGCAGTATGGCGGGTAGAATGGCTCTTATCCCTCTGGGGGCTCCATGCCCGCCAACTTATAGCAGAGATCTATGCAGGAGGTTACCCACCTGCTTATCGTCCGCTGGCTGCAGGTCTGCCAGATGCGGCTAGCGTAGGTGACAAACAGCTGGCGAACCTCTCCCAATTTCAGCCGTGCGCTCCTTATAATAAGCGGCGCCCTTCTAAGAGTCAGAGTATGGAGCCTATATTCGACCTCCAGGTGTGATTGGGGTAGAACACGGCAGAGTCAACACCTGGTTAAGGTGAAACTCGACACCACCTTGGAAGGAATTTCGGTGGGGGCAGGACAACCTTGTCCCTGTGGAAGACCAGGTAAGGAGACTCGATGGAAAGCCTGGAGCTCTCCCATCCTTCTGGCTGGCGTGATAGCCACCAAAGCGGTCTTCCACGACAGGTGAGAGAGCACACCTGTGCATAGGTTCGAATGGCTTGCCCATGAGCTTGCCAATACCAGCAGTAGATCCACGGAGGTGGGGTTCCCGCACTGGAGGGAAATGTGATCAAGAGCCTTTGAAAAAGCGCCAGACCACCTTCTCCTGCGCCTGACTGGCTTCCCGGCCCGCCCGGTAAGCAGAATGGCTACCAGGTGCTACCTTAGGGTGTCGACCCTAAGCCCTTGACTAGAAAGGGACCATAAATAGTCCAAGATGCTTGCCAAGGAACAGGAGGAAGGGTCCAAGCCCTGCCTGACACCAAATGGAAAACCTTTTCCATTTGAAGGCATACATTTTCTGGTGACTCCTTCGGGGCGCCTCAACTACATTGAGGACCTCGTCGGAAAGACCCAGGCCTGGAACTCTGGCAGCTCAGGAACCAGGCCGTCAGGTGCAGGGATTGAAGGTCCGGATGGAACACCTTCCCTGATTGACTGAGAGCAGGTCCGGGCGGCTGGAAGCTGCCGCGAGTCCTGGAGCTGAGACTGAGGAGATCTGGTACCAGAACTGAGAGGCCAGTCTGGGCTATCAGAATCACCTGCGCCTTGTCCTCCTCGCCTTGAGAAGCACCTTGTGGATCAAGGGAAATGGGGAAAAGGCGTAATAGAGGCCGGGGTCCATTGCCTCGGAGCATCCCCTGCAGCGAGCCCTGCTGAGGGCGGGCATGGAACAGACTCAACCGCGTTCTCCAGGCAACACAGGTCCACCTGAGGTGTGCCCCAAAGGAGAACAGATGCTGTACTACCTCCGGCAGGAGAGACCACTCGTGGGATGCAGCCCTATCCGGCTCAGGGCATCGGCCAGGGTGTTGGAGGCTCCTGCTACGTGAATGAGCTAGGAGATCCGCCTCCAGGCTGCCTACGAGTGACCAAATGCGGAGGAACTTCCTTGCATAGAAGCATGGGCGCGTCCGCCCTGGCGGTTTTAGATAGTACATGGTAGTGGTATTGTCGTCTGGACTCGGACCACTTGACCCCGGAGAGCGGAGCAAAGCGGTGAGAGCTAGGCGGACCGCTCGGAGCTCCAACAGGTTGATGTGGCATCGGGACTCCTTGAGGGGACCAGAGGCCATGGGCCGTGTTCCCCAGATGGGCACCCCAACCCATCAGAGAGGCATCGGTCGATAGAGACCCTCGGCTCGGAGTGAGACTGACAGGATGCCCTCCTGCAAATGATCTGGAGCGGTCCACCACTGGAGGCGTTCCACATCCCCTGTCACCGACCTAAGCTAGTCAAAGGATGCTGGCGTTGTGACCACTGGCTGGCCAGTCCCACTGAAGGGCGCATGTTCCAGCAGGCCCAAGCGGACACGCTGGTGCAGGCCGCCATGAGACCCAGGAGGCGCAGGAAGTCCGGGCAGGCGCAGTGCCCAACCAGAAATGATCTGGGCAAAGGAGGAAGAACCTCGGCCCTGTCCGCGGGAGCGGCGCTCTGGCTCGAAGAGAGTCGAGCTGCGCCCGATGAATAGAATCACCTGCTTGGCTCGAGTTCCGACTTGGCCTCGTTGATAAGGAGGCCCAGTTGAGAGCAGACCTGGAGGCCAGATCTCTGGACCCTCCGCCTCCTTCCTGGAGGAGCTGCTATCAGCCAGTCGTCCAGGTAAGGGTACACCCGGACCCCTCGGCGCGCTAGGAATGCTGTCACCACAGCCATGCATTTGGTGAAGACCCTGGGAGCTGGAGACAAGCCGAAGGGCATGGCTTGGAACTCGAGAGGATCCTTCCGCTCGAAGCGAAGGAATCTCTGGTGGAGACGGACCGGATAGGGGCGTGAAAAGCGCGTCCTGCAAGTCCAGAGACAGAACCACACGCCCGCGTTCAAGGATGGTATTATCTGAGCGAGTGACCATCCTGAAGGTTCGAGACCATAGGAACTTGTTTAGAGTCGTGTAGGTGAGAATGGCCCAGCCCCGTCCGTTCGAACCAGGAAGTACCTGGACACAAACCCTGGGTCTGAAGGAGGGTACACCTCTTACCACCTCCTTCTGGAGGAGGAGGCGATGTCGGCTCGGCAGGCACGCCAGTGAGGCTGGGGATCCCGAAGCCCCAGAGGCGGCGGCTCTGAAGGTGGTGCCTGCTCGAATTCCAGAGGCAGGCCTCTTCCACCACCTCCAGACCCACCTGTCCGTGGTAACAGCGGACCAGGCGGACGAAGTGCGGGCCGTCCCCAGGGGACCCAGGAGAGTGACAGGGATGGGGCGACACCCTCAGCCCGTCACTGGGCAGGCTGGAGGAGGGACGGCGAGGACCTCCTGGGCCCTTTCCTCCCTGCCTCCTGTTAGAAGCCGGCGGCTTGGGTTTGGGATGCCAAGGCCGAGCCTGCTGGCCCTGGATTACTGGGCCGGGCGCGCCGAGGGGCACAGAGGACGAAAGAGCTTAGGCTGTGGATTGCGGCCTTTGTCCTTCTGGCGGAAGGACCGAGTCAAGGTGGCATTGGACTTCTCGATCCTCTGCAGGTGACCTTCCACCCCAGGGCCGAAGAGGTCAGTCCCAAAAGGAACATCCGCCAACTTGCGCTGGGTATCCAGTAAAGGTGGATATCCTCAGCCAAGCCCTTGACGCTTATAGCCACTACGCCACCACCGATCTGGCACATGGGTCCCCTATATCCAAAGCAGTCTGGAGCTGCTGTTTGGCCCTACCCTGCCCTGGTCCCACCTGCTAACCGTAGTCTGCAGATCGGCGGGAAGATGAGGATGACCTCATCAGGGAGCCCAACAGGGCATGAGAAAAATGTGCCATGAGGGCGGCGAACTGGCCTGGCGAGCCGAGAGAGGGCATTGCGTAGACTTGTCGCCCGACATAGTCCAATTTCTTGGACTCCTTGTCAGGAGGTTTGTCCACATCCCTGGCGTTGCGTGGCGCGGCGCTGTCGGTAACCAACCCCTCAGCAGGGGTGTCCAAAAAACGGACAAAGAACGGTGAGAATGCATACTTCCTAGCCATCCTGGCCGGCGCAGGGCAGGAAGCAGGGCGCTGCCAAAGCTCAGTGCGGACCCACTAGGCCTCGGCCACGGAAGAGCCTCCGTCGGAGAATCCCCTCGGTCCAGAATCTCCGTGAGGATACCTGGCCCGTTTGGAAGCGGGTTCGAGCTCCATCGGTAGACTCCGAGATGAGCGAAGCAGTCTAGGAAGGACGGCGGGCTGCTCGTCCATTGACTGACCTCCTGAAGACTCCAAGTCAATCGGCTTGGAAAAAAGGAGGAATCATCTTCGGACTCGGAAGAGTCCTCGAAAACTGCCTCTGGCCTGAGCCACCTTCACCTGCCGAGGTCGGTCGGGAGTGAGGTAACTGACAACGATGGGGTAGACCTTAGCCGACCGAGAATCCTTGGTGGAGCCCCAAGTGGTGGCTGTGAGCGGAGGTTCCACGAGTCGGTGGAGCAGCTGGTTTTGGCGAACAACCGGCCTGGGTATGAGCTCCTCGGATAAGTCGGGGTTGTGTCGGCCGTTCGGTGACAGCCACTTAATGGCGGGAAAGCGGCAAGTCGGCTTATTCCCGGCCAGGAGAACTGTTGCAACATAAGGTCCTCGCACCGTCGGCGTAATTCGCGAGCCTCCCTCATCCGAGGAGGAGGCGAGGGCGGCAGCGCGCTACAGCAGTGCGAGACCGAGACCGCCTATAGCGGTGGGATCGGCTGGACGCGAAGAGGTCGAGACCGAGACCGAGAGTCCCGGAATTTCCGAGTCGGTGCGGGAGGTGTCGGCGGAACCGGCACTCGCCGGCTCGGATGGTCCATCCGAGGCTCCGAACGGAGGCACGGCGAGCCACGGGATCCTCAGCTCCTCCCGGGGAACCGGGGAGAGGAATCTCGGCTGCTAAAGGCGACAGCCCGTCCAATGGGTCGAGAAAATCCGACTTCATCGATCAGAGTCTCGGTCAACGCCTGGCGAGGGGACCACGTGAGGCCAGTGGCGAAGCCGGCCAGGTCGACCCGAGCCGGCCCCGGTCGGCGGCCGGGGAGAGGGACCTTTCCGCTCCCAAGGCGTCGGCGGAGGGACTTACCCTGTCCCTGTTTTGGACGAGAATAAGGTCCAGCAGGCGCGAGCCCTTCTCCTTTAGTGGAAGGGACAGACAAAGCTCCTCAAAAGAAGCCGTGTAGGAAGAACCCAGAGGCGGGATAAATGCGCGGCCGAGGAAAATCTGACCGCGCCGCCTCCTCTTGAGGCGACCATCCGCTCGAGCTGATCCGCCCGAGCCCGCCGCGCGGACACGTCAACCGGGCCTCCTTGGACTTCACGGAGAACGCTTCTCGGGGACGGCCCAGTTGCAATCGGACATACGGTCTTGAGGGGCGTGGGCCGAAAGATGAGCACAGGTCGCAAGCCTGCGGGTGGTGCTCAAGGCCTAAGCAATGAACACCGTGGAGTGTGGATCCGTCCGAGACATCTTCTGCCGCATGGGCATCTCCGAAATCCGAGTCGATTTGTCCATCGCGGCGCGAGGGATGAAGACTGAAGTCTTTTTCAAAATTTATTTTTAAATCCACAAACGGAGAAATAGGAACCAGTCACAAACGCAGAGCGTTAAGGAGGGAACCTGAGCTTCCAAGCGGTAAGGAAGATCTGGCGTCATGGGGCGGAGCCGAGAGTTATACCACCCGGGTGGGTGGGAGGAGCAAGCTTGAAGACCTTCCGGCAAGATTTAAAGCGGCAAGGATACCTGCCAATGAGTGTGGATGAACAACATATCCATGTCCCTAGAAATATGTGTTTTACTCTTGATTTTGAGCCTTCAGCCATTGACCAAGGTAAACACCTCAGACTGCAGTGGTTAAATGTTGCTACCATGCCAGTCAAATTAGTTCCCCATATTCTGCCCACATATCAAAAGGTCTGATGTGATTTGCTTCCATTCCAGATGTCTTTAAACAGACAGACAAGAAATACACTGCCCCTAGGGACAGGCCAGTGTATGTTTCTCAGCCTATAGCTGATGCCACTAAGAATGACAAAGCAGTTCTCCTCCAAGAAGTCACTGCGCACCCTGTTAAGTAGGAGTCGTGCAGGACTGACACTATGGGTAAGCGAGCTTACACAGCACCTACCCTCAGCATGCGGACTGCTAGATACCAAGCACATTTTTCCAAATACCAGTATACTCTCTGGCTCTCACTTGATTTCCTGGAAGAGTCTCTGCCAGATTCAGAGCCTAAACATAAGATTCTGATGATTGCCAAACATGGCGCTGAATCCAATAGTCATCAGCTCAAAGCTGCTGTGGATGCCTTTGATATTGCCTCTCACTCTGTTGCTGCACACATCTGTATCAGGAGCCATTCTTGGCTCCGCCTCCGAACCACTGTTTTTTTCCCCCAAGATGTTCAACAACAGGTTATGAATGTTCCCTCTGATGGAACCTGCCCGTCTGGACAGCAGGTAGAGAAGTCTCTTAAGGTGTTGCAGGAAACTAGGACTACTCTTATGACTTTCAGGCCAACCCCTGCTAACCTTCAGAGGGGGAACAGACATGGTTTCTTTCAGAACAGGCAGTCCTTTCGGAGAAAAGGCAGGGGAGCCCAAAACAAATCTCAGCCTCATCTGCCTCAGGAGAATGCATAGCCAAAAGCACAGACTGAAGGCACCTAGTGCCACCCTCTGAAGCTCCGGTCCTGGCCCAGCCTCAGCTTCCCGAGGCAGGCCTCACCTCCCCATGGAGTGGGGAGTGGGGGCCTGACCTACTTTTACTGTCAATGGGAGTCCATTACGACAAACAAGTGGGTCCTCAGGATCATCCGGGAGGGATGCTCCTTGGACTTTACAGAAATCCCTCTGGACTATCCGCCCTGAAGGCAGGCCCTCTTATCAGCCTATATGTCAGAATTTCTGGCGCAGGAGACTGTGGGCCTTCTGAGCAACAGAGCAGTGGAAACAGTGCCAGAGACCGTGCGAAACATGGGTTTCTACTCCCACTACTTCCTCGTACCCAAGAAATAAAGGGTATGCACCCTGTCGTTGACCTCAGAAATCTGAACAAATTCATGGATGGAGAAAAATTCCAAATAATTTCTCTGGGCTCTCTGCTTTCCTTCCTCAAACCTCAGGATTTGTTGGCTTCCCTGAATATACAGGACACATACCAGCACATTCTGGTGTACCCCAGCCACCACAGATACCTCCAATTCATTGTACTGGGGCAGCACTACTAGTTCACAGTCCTGTCCTTTGGACTCTCTTTGGCACCTTGAGTCTTTACAAAGTGCTTTGCAGTACTCACAGTGCATCTAAGAAAGTTGTGACTCCAGGTCTATCCCTACAGAGATGGAACAAGTAGTTCCTTACCTCAAAGGGGGTTCTGCTGAATCTGGCACTCTCAGCTCCAACCCTCACAGCAGCTTATGTTCACAGGAGCGCTTCTGGATACAACCAAGGCCCATGCCTTTCTTCCAGAGAGCAGGCTCCAGGCAGTTCTGCAGATGGCACGTTACATCATGGAACGCAAAACTGTGAAGTCCTCCATGCAAAGCATGCTGGGTCTAATAGCCTCCTCACTGTTCACAGTGCCCCTGGCATAGTTGCACACGAGAATGACTCAGTGGATGTTCAGTGCATAGTAGTCACAAGCATCACATCCTCAGACCTACACCATTCCAGTGACCAAGCCCCTGTTTCTGTCACTCACATGGTAGTAACTGGAGGACAATCTCTTCCAGGGCTTTTTCTTCTCTCAACCAGAGCTTCAGGTAACACTCACCATGGATGCCTCCCTGTTGGGTTGGGGGTCCACTGTCAGGGTCTCCTAACACAAGCCGTCTGGGACCCATCAGAGTATCATCTCTACATCAGTGTATTGGACCTCTTCCTTTATGACAACTCTGGCAATTCCACTGAAAGAGTCAATGAATTCAAGTAACTTGGATTACTCCTTGATAGCCACCTCAATTTAGATGCTCACATGAGCCTCACAATCAGAAAAACCCACCAACGCCTCGGTATCCTCCACAGAACTAAGCAGTACCTGAACAGGGAATACAAATCCCTCCTAGTTTCCAGCTTCCTCCTTCCCGTTTTCGACTATGGTTCTCGTCTCCCTCCCCCGCCTCTCCTATAAAAATTTCTCCAGACTCCGAAGCTCTTACCACAACGCTATCTGTTTTGCCTCTGGTCTCCCTAAACTCACACACCACTGTGATCTTTATAAGCTGACTGGTTGGCCCTCCCTTGAGGCCTGCCTCAACTGCAAGATGGCTACCTTCTTTTTCAAGCTGTCCCATGAGCTGCTCCGTGATTGCAACACTCTCTTCCAGACAGCTGCCCACCCCAGGACCACAAGACTGTCCTCCTCTCTCTCATTCACTGTTCCTTTCTGCTGCACCACCCATGGCCAGAAAACACTCTCCTTTATGGGACCCAAGTTCTTCAACTCTCTCCCTCCGGAAATAAAACTCTGTCCCTCCACAAATGCCTTCAAACACAATATCAGGAGACATTTCTCCCTCACCCACTCCTGCTCCTGCACTCAAGCCTAAACTGCCCCACCACCTGTTTCTCCCCTCACCCTCTGGTTATCTCCCCTTATTACTTACCCTCCCTCATCTGTTTAGCATTGTAGTATTGGTAATTCACCTGGTTAGTTTTTTTGATTGCCCTTAAAATTATTTTGTCCTGATTTTATATTGTACTATTGTTTAAACGCACTGAATGTTGAATGTTTCTTGTTGTATTGTTAATTCACCTTGGCTAGTTCTTAGTTTGCCCTTAAGTTTATATTGTCCTGATTTTATACCATACTATTGTTTAAACCCTCGCTGAATGTGGAATGTTCCTTTTCCTATGTAATGTCTTTTGATTGTTGTTTGTAACTGGACGCTTGTGTAAACGGGCAGCAATGCTCACATGCCTTTCCAGTATAACCAATAAATGAAATGAGATGCAGGCTGTTTTGTATGGCCTAAAAGACTTCCTCAGCCACAAGACAGTCTTCCTCCAGACAAACAAGTATGTCATGTACTAAATCAACAAGCAGGTAAGTGCACAAGCTTACCCTCTCAGCAGGGAGGCAATGAGTGTGTGAGAATTGTTCCTGGAGCAATGGATCCTGTTCCAAGCAATTTATCTACCAGGAGTCCAAAACACTCTGGCAGGCAAGCTCAGATGAAAAGAGCCTGATCTTCACAAGTGGTCATTAGTACCAGACGTTGTGAGATCATTGTTCGACAACTGGGGTTCTCCAGATGTGGACCTTTCTGCATCCCCACTCGATGCCAAACTACCTTGATTCTGCTCCAGAAATCCAGGGCATGGTGTTTTCTGTGTGCATTCCCACCAATCCCTCTTGTGCAGAGGGTACTGCTCAAACTGGAGGTGCATGGGGGGCAAGATAATACTAGTCGTTCCCTGCTAGCCTTGACAGATATTGTTTCCTCTGTTCTACCAGTCAGCAAACTGAGGATTCTTTCACTCAGGATGGACTTGCTGATGCAGGGTCACCTGGTCCATTCCAAACTGCAATCCCCTTCACCTTCAGGCTTGATTACTGGAGAGACACAAGTGAACAGGTACAAGGTATCTCAGAAGGTCTCTGAAATACTTTTGACTGTCCATAACCCTTCCACTAGGAAAACTTGCACAGCAAAGTGGAAACATTTTCCATTTGGTGCTCCAAAACCCACACGTACTCCTTTAGGTGCGCACCTGATATGGTTCTGGAGTATCTGCTAGACGTTTCTGATGTTGTCCTACAGTATTCCACAGTTAAGTTCCACCTGTGTGCTATATATGCACACCACAAGCCCGTTGGTGCCTTCGACCTGGCACAGGTGCCACTTTTCAAGAGGTTCCTTAAGAGCATCCCACACATAAGGCCTCCTGTCAGGAAGCCAGTAGCTGCCTGGGATATCAACCTTGTGCAGGATATGCTCATTGACATGTGAGCTGAAGTTTTTTTTTAACTTGGAGAGCAGCATTTCTAGTGGCTATCACCTCTGCTTGCAGAGCGTATGAAATCTATGTCCTGGTCACAGATTCTCTGTATCCTGTTTTCCACAAGAATAAGGTAGTTCTCTGCACGTACCCCAAGTTTCTATCGAAAGTGGTGTCGGAGTTCCATCTCAACCAGCCACTAGTGCTGCCTACCTACTTTGACAACTTCCAGAATGAAGAAGAGTGCACGCTCCATTCTCTGGATGTTAAGAGGGTCTTTACCTTTTACTTGGACAGAACTAAGGACATCAGGCAATCCAAACAGTTGTTTAGGCATGTTTACGCTGCAGACTTTACAGCACATCAACCCATGCGCATGGGTTGATGCGCTACAAAGTCGGTGGAGTGGACACTTACTGGAGCATCTTAGAAGCGGTTTGCAGCCTATTTGTCCTGCAGTTCAGGAGTGGGTATCTGTATCGGAGCGAGTAGATTACAGTGCTAGGTGAATCTGCTGCTCTGATTGAAAGCCTCCTCTCCCATGCTCATCCACTGCTGACCTTGGCGGTGAAGCACCCAGCTTCCAGAGTGCACAACCCCTCTCTGCCGCAACCTGCACTGGCATGAGGGTGAGTGGTACAAACAGTTAAATGAGCCTGCTCTAGCGATCAGAGCAAGCACAAAGCAGTGCAAATACCACAGCGCTGCGGTTGTGTAAACATGACTTTATCTCCTTTGATCCAAATCAGAAGAGACAGCCTGTTACAGTTAAGTGCATTTCTGCCTGGATTGTGAGTTGCCTGCGTCACTGCAATGCCAAGGCTCGGGTCAAGCTGGAGGGACAGGTATGTGCCCACTCCACCAGAGTGAGTACCATGTCCCTGGCAGAGATTTGCTCTGTACCTATCAGTGATATTTGCAGAGCTGCAACTTGGAGAACAGTGCACACATGTGTTAAGCACTATGCCCCGATGTCCATGCCGGGCAGCATGCCACTTTCAGCAGGACAATCCTGAATGGATTATTCTCCTGAGTGAGCCCTTGGTTCCCACTGCCCCAGTCCAAGGGATTTTATCTGAGCATGGTACTTTGATCCACTAGTGGGAATCAATGGTGAAGACTGATTCCTGAAATATATGACAATTATTACTCATTGTAATTTTTTATCTTCTAGGAATATCTTCACCATTGATTCACATGCCCACTTCCCCATCCCCCAGACTCACTCCAGTATGTTTTATTGGTCTTCACCTCTTGTATTTTGTTTGGGCTATGATGGCAGTGTGTTACTGGTTTGTTAACCCTTCTTACACGGGTCACCAAGGCCATCTTATGCCCTTAGGTTACATGTGTAAGTACTTGTTAGGTTATGCTGCACCTCCTAAAGAAGGTACTGAGGCGGTTGAGGGTCAGTGCCTAAGTACTGTAAGCTCAAAGCACGAGTCTCTCAGCAGCAATGCACATGTAGGCAGCTTGCCTCTGCACCAGCCCTCCTGAATAGTTCTGGCTCAGACCCATTAGTGTGAATCAATGGTGATGATATTCCTAGAAGATCAAATGGGCAGACTGGGTGGGCCATAGGCCCTTATCTGCCGACACTGTCTATGTGTCTATGTATCTATGATCAACAATTATGCAGAGTACATAATTTTCATATCTTCTATGAGAACATCTCCACATTTAGCTTCTTTCACTGGACTGGAGCAAGTGCCAAGATCCAGGTGAACCTCCAAAGCTGCACGTGGTCTGCACTACAGCACGTGACTGATGTATGTCCATGTACATACTAAAATATATATACGGCCCAAGTATGCCCAAATGCCTCAGTTCATTTTTCCCTGCCACGGGACCTTATAAGAACATAGGCTTCAGCTTTTTCATTCACTTCTCTTTGAAACAACCCCCATTTCTGAAGGCATTTTATAAGCAGTTGCATGGAAGAAGGGTTTTGAACTCCATGTAGCAGTTCGTGCAAACTGCAAAGCACAAGAGTTCTGAAAGGTCTAGCAAAGGAGGAAATATTCTACATTAGCTACATATAACAGACGTACATCTTTGAGAGGCCTGATTGGTGGTTTAGTAGCACAGCTTCACCCCTTCTCTTGAAAGGGAAGTGACTCCAGAATCAGCAAGGACTCTTGCCTGCACAAAGGTACACGGGTATACTCTATAACAGTAACTCTCTCTGCATCTCGAGGTTGAAACAACATTAATCCTCCTCTCCCCAGAATAAGAAATGTGTATGAAATGAGACATGGACTGACCTTTTGAGAGTTGTGCACTGCTCCTCCGTTCTGCAGTTTTTTCAGAGAGGTTGGACGGACTGTTGGTGGGAAGGTCCAAGGTGGACCTAGATCCCCATCATCTCCTTCTCCTTCCCTGGTTAGAAAGAAAGAAAAAAATAAGAAGAAGGAACATTATAAGGACTGGGACACATATCAAAGTACATATATGTACTGACTGGTCGAACGAAATGTATAGAAACATAGACAATTACGGCAAAAAAAGACTAACAGTTCATCCAGTCTGCCAGAGTTCCCTATTTAGCCCTGAGGTCTACTATTCCTCCAGAGTCCTAGCTCTCACACTCCCTCTCCATTATCCTTCCCAATTCTGACACCCTGATCAAGTATTATACCCTTCCTTCACTGTGTCCCAGCCATGCTTAAAACCACTAACATTTTTTGCACCCACCACCTTGGCTGGCAGCCTGTTCCACAGCTCTGTCATCCTTTCTGTAAAACACGACTTCCTCATGTCCCTCCTGAACCTCCCTCCTGTTAGCTTCCATTCATAACCACATGACTGAGAGCTGGTATTCAAGTTAAATAGTTCCATGCGGTTCACCCTGTTAATTCCTTTTCGGAATCAGGAGGTCTCTAGCGTATCTCCCATCTCCCTTCTGGTCTCCAGCAAGTACATGTTCAGTGCCTTGTGGAGTTCTCAAAGAACATGCCCTACTGGCCCTGACTCATTCAGGTTACTCTGCACTGCACTATCTCAAGCCTATCTCTATCCTTCCTGAGGTGAGGACCCCAGAACTGGGTGCTGTACTCCAGATGTGGCCTCATCAAGGATCCATACAGGGGAAGTATTACCTTCCTTTTTTTCTGCTATCAGTGCTCCTCCTGATACATCCAAGCATCTTATTTGCCTTGCTATAAGCCTTACTGCACTGACTTGATTGCTTTAGGGAGTCGCTGATAACTCCAAGGTTTTGTTCCTCAGTTATGGTACTGAATGTCACCCTTCCCATCCAGTACTCCATCCTGGGGTTCCTGTTCCCTGGCTGCATCACCTTGCACCTTTTGGTGTTGCATTTCATCTGCCAAAACCTTGACCACCCCTCCAACTTTTGCAAGTCTCTCTGCATTTCTTTATTCCCTCATCACTATCCACTCTCCCACAGAGCTTAGTGTCATCTGCAAAGAGACACAGCCTGCCCTGGATCCCCTCACCAATGTCACTAATGAACATGTTGAAAAGGACTGGACCCAGGAGAGATCCCTGTGGAACCCTGCTTGTGACCTCCCTTTATATTCTGGTTTAACCCCACTGACCACTAACCTCTGCTGCTTCCCCTTTAGCCAGTTATCTACCTCCTTAGCCACACCCAGATCCTCCATCTTCTTCATCAAGTGTCTGTGGGGTACCAACTCGAAAGAATTGCTGAAATGAAATAGAGTAAATCCACAGCGTGGCTCCTATCCAATTCTCTTGTCACTCAGTCAAACTAAACTATGAGGTTAGTCTGACAAGATCTCCCTGCCACAAATCCATGCTGCTTACTATCTGGAGACCGTTGCTCTCCAAGCAGTCCACAAGATCCTCTTTGATCAGTGACTCCATCAGTTTTCCTCCAACAGAAGTAAGACTGATGGGTCTGTAGTTCCCTGTTTGTTCCTTGTCTCCCCCAACCCCTTATGGAGCAGAACCACCATCAAATACTTCAGAACCAGCCCTGTCCTTAGAGAGCTGTTGAACAGACCTGGGGTATCAGCCAGTTTAACTGCCAGTTCCGAATATATTTGGATGCAACCCAGCTGGTCCTGGGACCACATCAATCTTTAGAGCTGCCAACCCTTTCAGGACCCTTTTGCTAGTAAATGCTGGCTGCCTCATTTCTGGGACCCCCTTAAAGGCCACTTTGATGCCACTTTCTGTCAAGGGCCCAACGTACTCCCTAGTGAAAACTGAGCAAAAGTAATTGCTAAGGACGGCGACCTGCTGCCCATCCACCTCAGTCACCCTATGCCTCTCTGTCAGCCTCACAATTCCCCCTTCTTCCTTTTTTCAGTAATATACCTGAAGAACTGTTTTTCTCCACTCTTAACTCCCTCCGTAATATGCAGCTCTCTGTCTGCTTTTGCCTCCCTAACCACCCTCTTTGCCTCTCTTTTATTCATCAAATAAGTTTCCCATTCTTCCTCCCCCTGCTTTTCTTTCTTTTCTTTTTTTTTTTTTTTTTTTAATCATATTGTACTTTTTCCGCCCTGCTGTAGTACGATTGGCAGGGGCATCCAGCCGCCGGCTCGACCCACCCGGAAGGGCAGCAGGCTCACTCACATGATGAGGGGTCAGTACGACCATTCCCTGACACACTGGGAGGCCCCCCCCATGCTAGGCTGAGACCGAACCCCTCCAGTGTGATTCCACGGCAAACCTCCAGGTGGGTAGCGCGCGGCCATCAAGCTGCTCGCTTGTGCCCAGCCTTTTTCCTCCATTATTTGACCCCTCTGGAGTGCGAACATGCAATGACTTCCGGGCACTGTGTGTCAACGTCTGCCGCACTCCACCCATATATACCGGTGTTAGTAGTGCCCCCAGTCATCACCAGGGGCCGCTACAATGCGGTGGAGTCCCTCAGCCCTCCCCAGGTATGGAGCGCCCAATCTCCGGGTGCTCAATCTAACCCTCCTGCGACCCCCAAATAGACCGTTTCCCGAGCCGGGTTGCAGTGGCGACTGATGTGGCATCCAGCGCCTCAACCCCTCAGTGCCGCCAGGCCGGCACCTGCTTTTCTTTAAATTTGTAGAAGCCATTTTTCTTGGCCCTCACCACTTCCCTGACCCTTGCCGAGAACCACGGTGGTCTCTTGAACCTGTTATGTTTGGTTACCGTTCTCATGCATACCTCAGATGCCCCAAAAATGGCCCCTTTCATTAACCCCATCTCTCTTCCACCCCATCTATGTTGCCCATCCCTACTAACTTTTGCCTGACCAGCTCCTTCAGCCTACTGGAGTCTGCCCTTCTAACATCAAGGACTTCAGCTCTCAAATGCAACCCAAGGGCCAGTTTGAACCAAACAAGAGTTATGGTCATTGTTCCCTAATGGCTCCGCTAGTCTCACAGCTCCTATCACCTCCGGGTTGGTGAGCACCACATCACAAATTACAGTCTCCCTGATGGGTTCCTTAACCAACTGTACCAACAGACAGTCCTGTAATGCACCCAGCAAGACCTGACTTCCGGTGCTCCTGTCCACTGGAACATCCTAATCGATGTCCAGCAGGTTCAGATCACCTATCACCAGAAAGTACAGTTACGTAAGAACTTACTGTAACAGCAGATCTTCAAGAGGAGCTCTTGCAGCAGGTAATACCATTAGGACTGAAGCCGTCAGGCATCAGAACCCCATGGAAAACTTGCAGCTAGCAGTCTGAGGCAGGGGACCACTCCAGACGTCGGCTCCGCCCGACACGGTATAAAGAGGGCGGTCCCCTGGCGCCACCTCAGTTCTCCCTCCAGAGACCTGGCTAGTATAAAACTGGAGAACCAAGCAGGAAATCCCCACCATGCTCTGGTGATGTAAACACCTAAATACTATCCTGGGGGATGGAGGGTGGGAAAGCCGCCAGCTGCAAGAGCTCCTCGCGAAGATCTACTGTTACGGTAAGTTCTTACATAACTGTACTATCGGTCTTTGAGGATGGAGCTCTTGCAGCAGGTAATACCATTAGGGCTCAGTCCCAAGCAGTACCCAAGGATACGTCCAGGTCTGAGAGTGGAGGATAATGAAACGCTATCTATGAGAGAAGGCCTTGTAGGACTGCCAGTCTGAAACCTGCTCTCCTTCTGGATGCAATGTCCAGGCTGTAGCGCCTGATGAAGGTGTGGACTGAATTCCACATAGCTGCTGCGCAAATGTCGGCTGAAGAGACACTCTTAAGCACTGCAAAAGAAGAGGCCACCGCTCTGGTGGAATGGCCCTTAATTGCCTGGAAGAGGCCTGTTATGATGCTCCTAACAGAATGAAATACAATGTACCAGCCAACAGGCTAGCGACTGTTTAGAAACAGGGGCTCCCAGCATCTGCTTAGCGAATAAGACGAAAAACTGGTCCGACAACCTGAAGGAGCAGGTCCTGTGGAGGTAGTACCTCAGGATACAGTGAACATCCAAGGTGTGCAACGGTGCTTCACCTTGACTGGAAAACTCTGGGTAATAAACCGGAAGGTTGATGTCCTGGTTAAGGGTCAGTACGGACACCACCTTCGGCATGAACTTAGGGTTCGTGCGCAAGTTCACCCTGTCCCTGTGGAAAACTAAGTATGGTTCCTTACACATCAGAGCCTGGAGCTCGGAAACCCTTTGAGCCAAGGTAATAGCTACCAAAAGGAGGGTCTTCCATGAGAGGAAGCGCAGCTCGCAAGAAGCTGCTGGTTCGAAGGGAGGAAGGGTGAGCTTCTCCAGGACGAAAAGGAGGTCCCAAGGAGGAACTATGTCCCTCTTGGGAGGCCTGATATGTAAGACCCCTCTTAGAAACACCTTACAGGCACTGAGTTGTGCTAGAGACTTATCTCTGAAAGGGTCATGATATGCGGAAATCGCACACATGTGCACCTTGATGGACAAATAGCTCAGTCCTAAGTCCAGAAGGTGACGGACATATTCTAGCACTTGCCCAGCTGGACAACCCAGGGGATTCAATGCGCAGGATGTGGCCCACAAACAGAAGCGTTTCCATTTCAGAGCGTAGGTGGCCCAGGTAGAAGGCTTCCTTGCTGCAACCAGTACTTCAGCCACCCTGTTTAACACTCCTAATCTCTCATCTGCTAAGACTGTAGGAGCCACGCATGCAGATGAAGAGACTGAAGAGCAGGATGGACTAACGCCCCCTGCTCTTGTGAGAGCAAGTGGGTGGAGAGTGGCAACTGAACTGGGGGTTCCACAGACCGTTGCTAGAGCAGCGGATACCAGATTTGGCGAGGCCACAAAGGAGCCACCAGATTCATTCTGGCTCCCTCTGACTGCAATCTGAATAGCACTCTCTGAATGAGCGGAAAAGGAGGGAAGGCGTACAGAAACTTCCCTGTCCAAGAGAGGGACAATGCGTCTCACCAGAAAATACCAGGCCCTGGAGCGAGCGAGCAGAAATTCTGCAGTTTGGCATTGCATGGGGATGCAAAGAGGTCCAACTCTGGAAGGCCCCAGCAATCGAACAGGTAATCTGCGACTTCTTGGAGCAGTTCCCACTCATGATTCAGAGAGGTAGAGCAGCTGAGACCATTAGCAAAGACGTTCTGAGCCCCGGGCAGATGGACTGTGACGAAGTCCAGTCGGTGTTCTACTGCCCAGTACCACACTCTCATGGCCTCCCTGCAAAGGGGATACGAATGAGATCCTCGCGGTCTGCTGATGTAGAAGACCACTGGAGTGTTGTCTGTCTGCACCAGGAGAGGGCCTGGAGAGAGTTGGTCTCCGAATGCCATTCGAGTATTCAGCACTGCTCTCATTTCCAGAATACTGATATGTAGAGAGCTCTCTGTGACAGACCAAGACCCCCGGGTCCTGTGATCCCCAAATGCACCCCCCCCAACTTGATAGAGAGGCGTCTGTGGTCAAAGTCTGGAGAGGAGTGATTCTCCGGAAAGGAACTCCTCTTGCAAGATTGTGGGGGCTGAGCCACCAGTCTAGGGAGTGGTGAACTGCTCGGGAGATCTGGATTTGGAGATCTAGATCATCCACCGATTGGTCCCATTGGACTTTGAGGTACAACTGAAGAGTCCTCATATGAAGTCTGGCTTGGGGTACCGTGGCTATGGCTGAAGCCATGTGGCCTAGCAGCTGTAGAACTGTCCGGGCCGAAGAAAGGGGCCTTTGCAGCCCCTGGCCAAAACCGAAGGTGGTCTGCCCAGTCTGGAGGCAGAAAGGCTGTTCCCTGAACGATGTCCAAAATGGCCCCTATGAACTGTAATCTCTGCCTAGGCCAGGGATAGGACTTCGGCAAATCTATAGTAATCCCCAGGGTGGAAAAAAGGGCCTGTGTTTGTCGCAGGGCAATTAGGAGCTCCTCCTCTGACTGGGCGGAGAGGAGCCAATCTTCCAGGTAAGGGTAGACAAAGAGGCTCTCCTGCGGAGGGCTGCCGCTACCACAGCCAGGCATTTGGTGAAGACCCCAGGGGATGAAGAAAGACCAAAAGGGAGTACCCGGAATTGGCAGTGCTCGTCCCTGAATCTGAAGTGAAGAAACCTTCTGTGCGACTTCAGGACCTTGATTTGCATGTAGGCGTCCTGCATATCTAGGGAGCACAGCCAGTCCCCTTGCTGAAGCAGGGGAAAGAGGCTTGCCAGAGAGACCATTCGAAACCCCTGGTATTTTACTGAGAGGTTGAGCTGGCTGAGGTCCAGAATTGGACGAATGTCTCCTGTTTTCTTTGGAACCAGGAAAAAAATGGAATAAAAACTTTTCCCTTTCTGGGCCTGTGGGACCTTCTGGATGGCCCTTTTTTCTAGAAGCTCATGAATCTCGGCTTCTAGAAGAAGGCCATGCTCCGTGGACAACGGGCTGGGGGGGTTTGTCCGGCAGGACAGAGGTAAACTCTATCGAATACCCTTTCTGAATGGTATCCAGAACCCATTATTTTGCAGTGATACTGGACCATTCAAGCGGGTAAAGCACAAACTGCCCTCCTACCTTTTCGGTCAGCCTGTCCCTGAGGGGAGGGGGAAGGCAGAAGGAGTCAGGTGGAGGGGGTGGTAGGGGCCTGGGCCCTGGGAGCTTTGGGCTGCTTGGGACCCTGGGAACCTTGAGGGGCAGGGTGAACCCGCCTCTTGAATCCCTTACCATGGGACTGTTTATTGCCTTGTCCCTGCCCTTGACCTCTACGAAAAGGGCATTGGCGGGGTTCCTGAGGCTGGGTCTTGTACATGCAGTGTACGTCCGACACCGCCCCCCCCCCGACTCTTGAAGCTGTTTCACCATTTGCTCAACTTCTGGGCCAAACAAAACGGGGCCCTGAAAGCGAGCATCTAGGACGGAGTCTTGGAGATCTGGCTGAAAGCCCGTAAGCCTAGGCAAAGACTGTCGTCTCATACAGACTCCTGAGGTGGCAGCCCTGGAGACCATGTCTATGGCGTCACAGGAACAATGGAGGGCATGCTTGTCCACATCCAAACCTGATTGGGCACACGCTTAAGTCTCCTGTTTGGAGTCGGAGTCAGGGAGAGTCTCTACCAGATCCATGGTCTTTCTCCATAATGACTGCTGATAGGTGATCATGTGGGCCATAAAGTTCAATGACCTGATGGTCCCCGTGGCAGAGGAGAAAACCTTCCGACCCCAACCATCTAGCTTCTTGGAGACGGGGTCTGGAGGCTGGGAGCTCAAATGTTTTGGCTGGGACAGCCGTGAGGACCAATGAATTAGTCTTAGGTTGTTCTGCCAAGAAAGGCTCCGATTTGGGAGGCTTGTAGAGCCTGTCCGCCTTCCTGGGAACTGCCGGAATGGAGGATGGGGTATGCCAGGTGAGGTGTGTGACATCCTGTAAGGGCTCCACAAACGGTGGAATCACCAAGGGCTTAGGTTCCTTTTCTCCAAGGAACTTGGCCAAGTGTTTATGCTCCGGGTCCAAATCCTCGGTCTCCCACTCGCATATGGTTTGGATGTGCCTCATAACTTCTAGGAATACGGGATCATCCGGTGGGGACCGTGGGGAGTCCTTAGGTTCCGGAGAGGGAGGTAGAAACCCCCCATCTGAAAAATCAGTCCATGCCAGCTTCCTCCGAGGAGGACATGGTAGAAGGGGATGAAGGAGACAGAGAAGAAGGTCATTTCCTTCGTTTCCCTTTAGGATGTGGACTTGGATGCTCACCCTGGTTCCCCTGAGGCTGTGGGGTGGGAGGGGGCCCCATGGGTGGTGGAGGAGGAACCGTGTCCGGGGGTTTGTACAAGAGGTCCCCTTTCACGGTATTCTACCAAGTGGTGAAAAGATTACCAATATCTGCCACTGGGACGACCGCAGGCACCGGCACAGAGTCCAAGGGACCAGGTGTAGGGTCTTGAGGGGCGACCATCTGGGGCTCTGGAACCCCGGCTGGACTGGTTGGCATCAGGTCTGGAACCCCGGCATCAGTAGGCCAGTAACCGGGATCCAGCGTGGCCTTATCAGGAGTCTGGGCCCTTGGAGGAGGGGCAGACGGCTGATCCTCATCCGGCGACCACCCCATGTCTGGCGTCGGGGAGCAGGTCATTGGGGTAGGCGACCAGCAAGGTGGGCGCTTGTCTAGAGGAGGGCGCACCTTAGCCTGAGGTGGAGGTGTCTGGGCCTGGGCGACCCTCTGCCTAGCGGAATGTTCGTCTGAACGCTTCCTCGTCTCTGAGGAACTGGGCCTGTCTTGGGTCCTGGACTGGCTTTCCTGGGTCGACCCTGTGGTTCTGAGAGGTCGATGAGCCAGGGAGACATGACGATGACCTGCTGAGGCCGACTCCCGATGGTATCCCTGAGAAGGGGAAGGAGTGGACTTGGAAGGGCGGAAGGGTTCAGACGGCAAGGCCGGAACCGAACCGGATCTCTTGCTGGACGATGAAGAAGACGTCTGTCTGGCTGGCGACCTAGGGCGGGACTCCGACCTGGCACAATCCTTCTCCTTATTTTTCTGATAAATCTTTTTATTGAAAGTGCAGTGTAGTTCATAGTACAACCAGAAAGATACAAGATATTTTACATATACACCTTCCATTGTTACATATATCTTCCAGCATTACAAGTATCAGAGTCTATCACATTCAGTGTAAAGGTACATATGGTTGGACCTTTGAGGTTGTCCTTACAATGGATATCAGCAATTTAGGATAATTGATCAGGAATGACACCAACTTCCACCGCTGTAAGCCAGGGTTCCCAAGTGTCCCAGAAAATTGACAGCTTCCCCCAAGCCCCCAGCTGCGCCCTCTGCAGCACCATACACAGCTTCATATTTTGGACCCACCTTACAACTATCGGGGGGGGGGGAAGCGGGATATCCACACCTGTGCAATTGTTCTTCTGGCATTTATTAGTGCAATAGACCACAAGGGGTTGGATTGTCTCCAATTAGGGTGCAAAGGGTCAGCTCCTAGTAAGAGTTCCAGGAGTGATTTAGATGGGGCGTACCCCAGAACCCAGGACATTATCTTATGCACTTGATGCCAGAAAGGGGCAACTCTGGGACAGGTAAGTGCTAGGTGTAGGAAGTTCGCCTCATCCATCCCACACTTAGGGCACAGCAGAGATCTCGTACTGTCGATCCTATTCAGTGTTTTAGGAGTGTTATATGCCCTGTGCATAAAATATAGCTGGATTGCTATAAGAGCAATTTAGGTAGTTAGCGCATGATAATTTCCATGTTTTCTGAGTTATGTGGAGGGAGAGGTCTGCCCTCCACTTTTCCAGGCTGGAGTTATTCGGCTGAGGGAGGGAGTTCAAAAGCATGTTATAATATATGGTTAGGGGTTTACTGCCCAGTTGTGGGGAAAACAGCTCTTTCTCTATTGGGGACAGATTTATCCAGTTATTAGTAACTGAAAGGATGTCACCACATCTATGTCTAATTACCAAATATAAAAAGAAGTTCCAGCTGGAATATTTCACTTCTCAGAGATCTCAGCAAAACTCAGCATCAGTCCTCCTTCATAAAGCTGATTGATTACCACTAGACACTTTTTCCTCCGTGCCCAGAGTCTCTGAACTACCGTGGTAGACTATCCACCACCAAGCCGCATGTAGCTCAGTATGCTAAGATTAGTGGAATTACCTCCCACAAAGCCAATTCTTCGATGAGCAAGTGTCCAGATAGCCAGGGAGGAGGTAGTAAAAGGATTACTCAATCTCTCAGTCTCAACCCCACGCAGACTCCCGACTAACAAATCATTCTTAAGATTACCCTCCAGCATATTCTCTTCCAGACCCAACCACGAACAGTCAGCGCTAAGTTTCCCAGCAGGAATAAAGGCCAGTTGTGCGGCCCAATAGTAAAATTTAAAATGAGGGAGACCAACCCCCCCTTCTGCGGGTTTCCTTTGCAAAGAAGCCCTTGAGATTTTAGCCCGTCCCCTCTGCCATAAGAATTTATGCAAAATAGTATCCAGATAATTAAAGAGGTTGCGGTACTCTGATGGGGAGGGTCTGATAGAAATATAACAATCTAGGTAAAATGGTCATTTTAATAACCCCAACATGACCTGGCAACGAGATAGGTACAGCTGCCCACCTTTCACAGTCCTCAGCAACCGCTGTCACTAGTGGCTTTAAATTTATTTTATAGAGAAACCCCGTCGAAGCCAAAATACGCACTCCCAAATATTTTAAGGACTGAACCAGCAAAAGTCACCCAATTGAGTTATTACTTGTGTTTGTTCCAAAACTCCCACTGGCAGAAGTTCGCTCTTAGACCAGTTAACTTTGTGCCCTGATAAAGCACCAAAATGGCATATTAATGTGTGTACCGCTGGTAGGTCCTCTGAGGGGTTTTGTAGGTATAGTAATTGATCATCAGCATACATAGCAATTTTATGTTCCCTACCACCACCCTTAAATCCCCTGATCCCAGTATTTGCCCACAAGACTGCACTGAGGGGTTCCAAAGACAGCACATATAAAAGAGGGGATAACGGACAACCCTGTCTGGTTCCCCTACCTAAAAGAAAGGGACTCAATAGGGTATTCCCCACCAACACCTGGGCTGAGGGGGCAGAATACAATGTCCGTACCCAAGAACTGAAGACCGGGCCAATTCCCATTCCCCTCAGAGTCTGAAACAGGTACCCCCACTCCATATGGTCGAAGGCTTTCTCTGCATCAAGTGTAACCACTGCAGCCATGTGAGATTTTTTATTATGGGCCCAGTTAAAAATGATAGTAAGAGTTCGCCTTATATTATGTTTACCTATTCGACCTTTAACAAAACCCGATTGGTCAGGGTGCACTACAAATGGAGGTACAGTTTACATTTGGGAGGCAAAGGCTTTTGCCAAAATTTCATTGTCTGCAGTGAGAAGCGAGATTGGTCTGTAGGAGAGGCACAAGTTGGGGTCTTTGCCCGGTTTGGGCAACACAGCGATGGTTGCAGACCGTGTGGATGGGGGCAGCTGACCCTTTTGTAAACCCTCCTCTAGTGCATCGAATAAGGGCTCCAGAATATGATTCTCAAAAGATTTATAAAAGTCAATAGGCAGGCCGTCCGGCCCAGGCGCCTTCCTACCTTTTAAAGATTTCAATGCCACCCCGATCTCTTGAGCTGTGATGGGAGAGTCCAGTTTCCTAGTGTCTTCCTCCGCTATCTTATCTAGATGACCATATCAAAGAAATGACTATAGTCCTCCTGAGTTGGGGGAACAGTCCGAGGTATACAACTGTTTATAGTAAGCCCTAAATACATCCCCTATTTCTTTGGTGCCCCTAATTATATTCCCCGGTCATTTTGAATTTGACTTAAATTTATAATTTTTGCGGCCTCCCTTCTCTTTTTTTTTTTTTGTATTCTTTATTTATAGTTTGTAGGCAAAGCATACAAAATATACATCACATAGGAGAATAACATAAGTGGCATCACATAACCATACATTTTCTTACAAAGGATTCATGTTTAACACCTCCCCCTGAGTTCCCACATGGGTGGAATTACCATTAACACTTGTAGTTTGGAATCCCAAGGCATACAGCCATGGAAGATCAAAGGGAAATCTAGTACAAAGTATTCACTTACAGCTTCCTGTTTGCCAATATGACCCCAAGGTCTAAACGATTTCCCCAATGCAGTCAAATATTCACAGTAAAGAATAACTTCCCCCAACTCCCAGGGTAAAAAAAAAACCCAAAACAGTGAAATGTCTTTAGGTCATTTGTCATTAGACTTAAGCATAGCTAAGTGTAGCAAAAAACAATTCTACAGTAGCTACCCAACTAATATATGTTACATAGGCTAACTCTCAAAAAAAAAAAAAAAAAAAGAAAAAGAAAAACTACTATTGGAATTGCATACAAGATGTCCCCAAATGGAGGCAAACAACCCAACAAAATATATGTCCAAGCCATTGAAGAGAGTGGGGATTAGGAGTGAGTATACACGTGATCTGGGTCTCCTGAGGCAGTGCCTTCTAACATTATCTGTGTTAAACATAAAGCCCGTCCTGCCTAAGATATTGATAAGGTTAACCTTTATCTAAACGAAGAAACAAAGGCAGAACCATCAAGCAAGTTTACCATTCCTTAAAACTGACACATTATGAGACAATCAGCCCACTAAAACCCAGTCACAGACTTACAGTCCAGCAGCCTTCCCCATCATCATTCCCCATCAGATGAAGTGTCCTCATTTTCCTCAGCCATCTCCGATTCAATACGGCATACCATCTTGTCCGCCTCCTTGGGTTCATTAAATAAGTACTGTTGAGCGTTCCACACCAGTCATAATTTAGCTGGTAACAGAAGCTGGTGCTGTATTTTCAGTGAACGTAGCCTGCCACGAATCCCATCAAATGGCTTCTGGCGTTGTCGGGTGCTGTAGGAGAGGTCTGGGAATAACTGCAGCATGTCTTTCCAAAATGTCAGTGTTCTATGTTGTCTAGCTATTGCTAGCACCCGGTCCCTATCACCAATCCCTGTGAAAACCACCAAGAGTGTTCGTGGAGCTGTTGCCAACACTGAGGCTCTTTGAGGAGTAATACGGTATACCTTCTTGATGGATAGCGGAGGGTCAGCCTCAGAGACACCCAGCGCATTAGGTAAGAAAAGTACGAACGAAAGCCAGACAGTCACCCCCTTGGCAGATTCTGCAAGTCCAAGCACTCTCAGGTTCCTCTCATGAGCTTGATTTTCTACAGTTTCTAAGTGCTGCTTCAGGAGTGAATTTTCTTTTATAAGTTTAGTTGTTGCATCTACCGTTTTAATCACCGAGGACTCAGACCTCTGCACAGTTTGTTCACACTTATCCAGACGTGTTTCTAGAACTGTGACCCGTGGTGTAAGGCCATCAAATTTTCTGTCTAGGTCCTGTACCGTCTTAACTAGCTGGTGCAGGGTAGCGTGGATTGAAGCCAGCGAGGCCTCTTCAGCAGGTTGGGCTTCAGTCAGCGAGGTCCCACCACGCTGTGCAGGCCGCTCTGTGCGCTGTTGATTCTTAAGCATGAAATAAATCGCTCGGTGGAGCCCCTGCACCACGTGTTTTCCCCAATTTACCGATGGCCAAGCAACCACTACCGAGACTTATCGCCCAATAGACTTAGAACCTTACAAATTTCAGTTTTTAGTGAATTTATAAAGGTTTCTCCCTGGAGCTCGAGTTTGTTGCTGCTTCCATGTAGGCTGCTCTGCAGCGCCCCCCTTCCTTCTCTTTAATTGCCAGGCAAGATATTTTCCAGCCCTATCTCCATCAAAGTACCGCCCCACATTAGTAAGCAAAATAGTACGTTCTAATTGTGCACTGGTCAGGGTGTTAAACTTTCACTTCAATTTTTGAACGCTGTTATATAGGGCCGCTTTGGGGTGTAACATATGCACCTGCTCACAAGCAGCGATCTTCTCTCTGAGAAATTCTAATTCCCTAGTAGTCGAGCGTTTTGCTTGCACTGCAAAAAAGATGGTCTGCCCTCTTACATATGCTTTCAATGCTTCCCAGCGAGCAGCATGAGAAGTATCCCCCCTCTGGTTAAATTTCAAAAATTCCTGCAGAGCTGCTTCCATGTAAGTCAGGTAGTCTTGATTCCGTAGAAGTAGCGGGTCAAGTTTCTAAGACCTACTAGTAGTGGATCCCCTACCAGAGACACAAATATAATGAAGGGCATGATCTGATATTAAAATTGGCATGTATCCTGCCCCCCCAACCCCTGCCACCAGAGCACTTGAAAGCAACAACCTATCAATATGCACATATGACTTATGTACATGAGAACAGAAACTATACTCCCACCCCGAAGGGTTCAAGTGGCACCATACACCAACCAGGTCAAAGTCATTTTGCAGGGCTTCCAAAGCTTTCACATTTTAGGACTTAGGTACTGGGGCTGTATTAGAACGATCCAACACAGTGTCAGCGACACAATTATAGTCACCCCCCCAGTATCCAAGGGCCCTCCCAACAGGACATATCTAGGGCTAATTTCTGAAAAAAGCCTGGGTTCATTACATTTGGGGCATAAACTGGGCCTACCAGGATTATACCCTTACCTGGAATTTCCACCCATGCTAAAGCATAACGGCCAAAGGTATCAACCCAGGAGTCCAAAACTTGTATTGGGGATCCCCTCGGGAGCCAGACAGAAGCACCCCGAGCTTTAGATGAAAAAGCAGAGGAAATCCAAGTACCACCCATAAAATCAGCTGTTTTTTATGATTTGGGGTTTGAGAAGTGTGTCTCCTGAAGGAGAACCAGTGCTCCTTTTCGACGACGGACCTCCGCTATTACCCTCTTACGCTTCACAATAGACTTTAAGTCATTAATATGCAATGAAATAAAATTAACATCATCCATCATGAAACAACAAATTGCAGTAGTGCAGCAATCTAGTATGCGACATGTGAACCACTACACTGTTTTCCCCATGTAAACAAACCACGTCCCCCCTTCCCGTTGCCCAACCAAAAATTCCCCAACAGTATACCCAGATACACAGAACCAGCCATATTGCCCTTAAAGATGGCTCCAGCCCAGTGCACACCAGTGTCAGCAAAAGAAGGTGTCTCCTGGGTGAGGCCATTCCTTCTCTCACTAGTGAAAGGACTGTTTGAGCTGAGCTCCAGTAACCCAGGGATTCCCTTCCCACTCATAGGTACCACTCACGCTCCCCTCATCCTGCAAACCATAAACAAGTTTGTCAACATAGCCCTATGAGTAATCAAACAGTATTGGAACCCCTCCCCAGGCGGGTGAACCCGCCAGCATTCCCAATGCAAACCATAGGCAGGCCGAATCCCAGCCTGCCCATAATGCTAGCCAATCTGGTGGAAAAAATGGGGTGGGGTGGGGGGTGGCGACCCTAGGGCATTATTAAACAGTACTCAAGCAGCTGTCTAAGCTAAACTGCAAAGTAAAACAAAAAGCTACAGTCTAACAAACATCAACTCAAATTATATTATTGTTAACATAAGCAGTATGGTTAACCAATGACAATTATTACTGTAACAGACAAGGGCTGTTTAATCCCCAAATGACATTAGCGCAACGAGTCCCGATATTCCTAGAAGTCCACCTAGCGAGGGAATTAAGATCCCAGGAGGCACGACCCACTGATACCCATGTCCCCAGACATGGTCGGGTAGCAAATTAGCAACTCACAGCGAGGCTGCCCAAGTATATAAAGGTGCCCTCCATGCCCCTATCTTCCCTCCCAGCACTCCTCCAGCTAGCCACCGGGGACTCAGGAAGGATGCAGCTAGTCTAAGGGGAACAATTTCTGTTAGCCTCCTAGGCGCCAGTGGGAATAGCAATACACCACACTATTATATCCGGACCGCTGTTCTGAGCAAACCTGCGGCCCATAGACTAAAGCGTGCTCCGTGCTCACACATTCAAAACAGTGCTAGTAGACCCAGGCCAGTCACCCAGTGTAGCCTGTGGATATTAGGCCCGAGAGTTCATAAACAGTTCTCAAACCCACTGTTACCTATGCCCCCAGGCACTGTCGGGCGGCGTGGCATACATCCCAGAGTATTCAATGGATGTCAGTAAAGGATCAGCCAGATTTCCGATGAATTAAACTTCACCCACAGGCTTCAGGCCCCACTATGCCAGTCCAGAACCAAGCCAACTAAGCAAGATCAGAGTAGCAGCTTAGCGCTCACTAGCATTAAACTGTCTCAAGTTCCAGAGGCAGACATAAGATTCCCAGGATAAACTAATACTTAGCAGGCCAACCAATGAAATTTAACCAACAACTCTATGAAATCAGCCATAATATCATGAATTGTGCTGATTATACTTAGCTCAGTCAGCGTTAGGCCTCCCTCGATCTCTCCTGGTCTCCTCTCCTTTGAGCCATTTCTCCGCTGTTTTATGGCAGGTAAAAAAATTTGGGCCCAAACCTGGTCTATCCACTCACAGTCATGCCGGGTATGCCAAAGAAAATTTTCAGCCCAGCTTATACAGCTTGTTTTTAAACCAGGTTGAACTTTTGCCTTTTCAGCTGTAACTCTCGGCTATAGTCTTGGTAAACATATATTGTGGCATTATCAACCTTAAGAGGACCAGTTTCCCTTGCTTTCTGTAGCACAATTTCCTTATCCTTGAAACGGAGCTATTTAATTAAACAATGTCTAGGATGGTCCCCAGGTTTAAGAGGTGGACCTACATGAAGGTCTTGTTCAATTTCAAACTCCAGAGCCACCTCCGGCAGGCCCAGATGCTTCATCAGCCATCAATGGAGACCTTCATTGGGATTCCACCACTCCAGACCCTCAGGTAATCCAATTATTTAGATGTTCAATCTCCGAGATCGGTTCTCCTGGTTGTCCAGGCACTCTCGGAGATCAGCAATAGTGGACAAGGGACCATTCCTTTCAGCATTAACACCAGCGTAGAAATCCTCCATATTGCTGAAGCGGCGCTCCAGCTCACAGATTTGAGATGTGTGGGTAGTCATGGTTTCTGTCAGAGTTGTGATGACTGATTGAAGGTGCGTGAGCTGTGTAGTCAAACTGTGGAAACCTGCTTTCATATCTTTTTGCATTTGCGCCAGGGTTTCAGGAACACTTGCCAGAGTTTTTGTTAGGTCAATTGTGCTGATCTCGATTTCCTCATCGTCTGTGCTGGTACTTGGTGAGGAAGGCCCAGGGCCCCGTGGAGCACACTCCGACCTACTAGATGGCACCCTGGAGCCGAACTGCAGTTTTGCTTGCCAATTTTTAGATTTACTGGTAGCCATCCATTTCCAGAGTTGAGATCCAACTTGTATTATTATCAGAGATGAATTTTGCAGCTGCTGTTGGTCAATAAGAGTTGCCACCCCAGGGAGCCGATTTAGCAAGCGACCTCCATGCTTGCCAGCTAGCCACGCTCCCCCCAATCCTTCTCCTTATGGTGGTGCTTCCCCCTGGATGACCTACCTTTAGGTGGGGATTTCCTGGTGGGAGAGGATGAGCTGGCCCCTGATCCTTGCTGCATGGCCGCAAGCTTCTTCTCCAGGAGAAAAGTTTTGAGGGCGTGGGCTCTCCTGGCGTGTGTCTTCTGATTAAATCTTTGGCAATGTGTGCAGGAGTCAGGCTGGTGTTCTGTGTCTAGGCAGATGAGGCAGGCCGCATGGACGTCTTTGGCCGGGATCTGCTTCCTGCATGCACACTTAGACTTTCACCGCGGTGGTGAGGGCAGCAACATAAACAAGGTGAAAGGGATTAGGTAATAAAACAAGAATTTTAAACTTCTCTGACATTTGAGGCTGTCGTCTGCTAAGAGAGGCGTCCAAGGAGCCGAACTATGTGGGTTGATGGCGGGAAAAGAACTGAGGTGGCACCAGGGTACCACCCCCTTTATACCACGTCTGACATTGGGCCGAGCCGATGTCGGGGGTGGTCCCCTGCCTCAGACTGCTAGCTACAAGTTTTCCGTGGGGTCCTGACACCTGACAGCTTCAGTCCTAATGGTATAATCTGTTACAAGAGCTACACCCTCGAAGACAGATCTTCCCCTGCTGCCTGTACCCATTTCATTCTCCCTCTCCACAGTGCTTTCACCTAGTCTAGTATGGGGAACAGCAATTTATTGTCTGTGTAACACAATGTTCTTGTCCAATGATTTATGTTGGGGGGACCATATGTCGGGCCAATGAAAGATTTCTCGAGCATTAAGAGATATCCAAATGTGAACCTGCATTCGGCTCTTGGCTTACATTTTAAGAACTGGCACGACAGTGACCCACGGTCCCTCAAGTTTACAATAATAGAACATGTTAAACCCCTTGCTAGAAAGGTGATAGGATACATGTCCTTCTACAGAAGGAGTTGCAATGGATTTTTACATTAGACTTTCTGTTTCCAAAAGGTTTGAATATGGAGTTGGATTTAAGCATTTATCTTTAACTGTATAGTCTATTGCCATATGAATGGGACCTGATTGTTTGCATATTTCCTGTCCAGAAAATTCATATTTACGTACCATAAAACCAAATGAAATATACTTATATGAATTAAGATAGGCAGACTGCCACTTTTTTCAAAAAACATTTTTTCTTTCATTTTGCCTTTTTAAAAAAAAAAATCTTTAGGTCTCTTCACACGTCTCCCAGTACATACAATTACATCAATTCACCTCATAAGTAAGGTACCTCATATGTATGTTCGTAGGTATAACTAAACAGCAGATGCCCATATGATTTTAGTCTAATGAGACATGTGGTATTGCTGTGATAGCTTTGGCAGATCTAGGCCATCCGATTAGGTATCCACATTTTTAAAGTTTGGCCTTCACATAATAATAATTTATTTTTATTCAAACTCCATGAACTCTACATTTATATTAAAGAAAACAACTGTATCACAACAATTGGAAATACAAGTCCAACACTTCTTTTGACCAATCGGGTGATCTGAATAAATGAAATTTAACTTTCATATAGAGAAGTATTTTATCATGACATTATAGTGATGGTAGTTGTTTACCTACCAAGACAGTTAATGGATTTGTTGTACCAGCATTTTTCACAAATGAAGATCAATACTGTGAGGTTAGAAAAGGTGTAAAATAATAGGAAAACAATAATTCTTGCTTGGATGCAAAAGTTTTTTTAATGTCCAACTTTTTATATTACTTTTGTTTATGATATGATACAGATGTACTTTTGATAGAACTTTCCCATTAGGGTTGGGAATCTGCTTTAGTCAAGTACATTTGTGATTAAATGTGTCACATGACTTTGTGCTGAAATGACATTGTGTGTTTTAAAAAAATGTCTTCTGTCACAGTGATATTTAAGTGTGATTGTTATGTTGTGACTCCACTCCCTGATGAAGAAGGACTGTTCCCTCTATTTCAAGTACCTTGGGGTCACTTTGGATCCCACACTTGACCTGTCTCAACATGTCAATATGGTGTGCCGTGCCGTCAATGCTAAAATTGGTGGAGCTTATCGCGTGCGCCACTCCCTCACTCCTTCCGCTAGACTTTCTGTTGCGAGAGGTATTCTCTTACCCCAGCTCCAATATGCTCTGCCCCTCCTCTTTGCTGCAAACTCTGCTACACTCCACAAATGGGACACTGTCTACAACAACATCTGTAGATTTGCCTTAACTGCCCCACGTCTTACCCATCATTGTCTCCTTTACTCTGGCTTAAATTGGCTGTCACCTAAGGATATTCGAGCCTACTCCCTGGGCTGCTTTATCGACTCCCTGTCTAGACCTCCCTGCCCTGTCTACCTTGCCAACCTCCTGACTCCTGCCTCACACACCCGCATCCTCAGGTCTTCCTCTGTCCCCATGCTCTCCACTAGACCTTGCATGACAAAAATGGGTGAACAGGCATTTGCCCATTTGCTCCCAAATTCTGGAACTCACTCCCCTTATGGTGAAAACTTCAGCCTCCCATCGAGAATTCAAAACTGCTGTTCACCCACCTTCTAGCCTCTGGCCAATGCAAATGCTCTTAATTTGCTTTGTCCCACTGCAGGCTGTTGGGTCTGACCCTGAGTACTACACTAATGTTCTCCCATGCAATATGCTTGTCTAGGTGGCTATGAACCATGATGTCTTTACTGTCCTCAGCTGTCTTATGGTTACCCTAATTGCTTTATTTTACATCCTTATTATGATCTATGCCTAAAATGTACCCTTATGTAACTATTACTGTGCTACCCAATGTATATCTTGTTTTGCTCCTGTACACCTATATTATGTCTGTGCATTTCTGCATATTGTAACCAATGTCCTGTGCTCTCCCGGGTCGTGCCTGAAAATAGGCAGGTCTGTTGCCTAGCGCACTTACCTGGTTACCAAAAGCTAATAAATAAATAAATGCCAGGGAAACTGATGTGGATACTTGAATAAACTCTGATTTCAGTGCGCCTTTTTGTGTAGTGCTGCCTTTTTGTTTTTTTCTTGTAATTTTACCATATGGTACAGCTGCTCCGTGTTTGACTAGTTAGCGCATGACGTTCTGTGCGTCTGTTCACAGCTTCTTTGTACCTACTATGTTGCTACAAGCCCCCAGATGTGTGGGAGTACTAGCTAGGATCCCCTTCCTTTTCTCTACTATTGAGGTTCCCCTAGACCCAGTCTTTCCCGCAGTCAGTTTAAACATCCAATACAGATGTCAAACCTCTGCCTCAGTGTGCAGGCAAACTCTTTCTCATCAGGTGAAGTCCATCGCCCCTGAAGAGCCTCCTATCCCAGAAGCCCCCCTTCCCCCAAAAGTGGTCCTCCGTACTCTTACACCATCCCTTAAGTCATCCATTAAACTTCTCTATTACCCCCCCCCATCCCATCCTGCTTCCCCTCCCTGCCACACACAGGGAGAATTTCAGAAAAGGCCAGGGAGGCTGAGTGTGCTGGCAATCTGTCCCACAGTCTATATAAGTACTGCTTCACCATCTCCACTGACTGGTTCGCCAGATCACTGGTACCCAGGTGTACAAGCACTCCCAGCTCCCTCTCCACTATCCTCCCTATCTTGTCTAAATTCCAGATGACAGATGACCCAGAAAGGTACCAGACCACCCCACCACCCCCCTTTTTTACCCCCCAATAACTGAGGCTCTCACCACTTAGATGTGCTTCTCTTGGGTGCTAACACATTGCCTTGTCCTTTCCATCAACTGTCTCGCCTCCCAGCAGTGTCAGGTGTCCAATCTCCTCTAGGAGTGTGAAGTTATTTGCTGTCTGGATGGTGAGGAACTGGACAACCTCCTTGTGGCTAACCCTGCTTCCCTTCCCTGTCCCCCTCCCCCACTCGCCCCCCTGGACCAGTAGGTCTTAGTAGGGGTGTGGGCTCCTGCTTAGCTGATGAGGCAGCTGAGATATTTCCACCCTTGCTGCAAGGCTCTGCCAAGGTACTGCATATGGGGCACTGCCCCCTTCTCCACAGCACATCCTTAGAGAAAAGCACCCCACAGCTAGCACAACTGACTACCTCATCACTAAACCCCATTCCCCTTAAGACTTATACTAAGCAGATACCTAATTTGAGTCGTAGAGCTTGCCCAGATAGGGTCTAACTGTAAGACTCAGCTACAGCACATAAAAACAAGAATAAAACAAAACTACCTTGTAGTGCTCACCCAAATAGGGTCTAGCTACAGGCTTGGTTATAGCACAGAATAATAGGAGGTAAAACTACCTTGTAGTGCTCAACCAGATAGGGTGTAGCTGCAGGCTTGGTTATAGCACAGAATAACAGGAGGTAAAACTACCTTGTGGTGCTATCCAGATAGGGTGTGGCTGTAGGCTTAACTATAGCACAGCAAACTGGTGTTGAATTATCTTGTAGTGCTTACCCACGTAGAGTGTGGTTGTATGATTTAACTATAGCACAAAACAACCCTGCAAATGAAATGTTCACTAGCTAAAGCACAAACACTGTTTTGCAAATAAACTTTACAATAACCTGTAGTACACTCCTCCATATGTTACAGCCAGGACCTCATATGATACTCCCACAAACCATGCTGTTAACTGCATATATAGTTTTCCCTGGAATGTGACAGGCAGAGTTCCTGGCTGCTGGCTGTCTTCTGGCTGACTCCATGGTGGACTCCTGTGAAGGCCTTTGCATTCAGTCCTTCGCACGGAGTATATTAATGTATCTGGTCACTGGGATTTATGCATTTTATATTTCTTTTATGTTTTTTTTTTTAACTTGCTTTGTACTCTGTCCTGGGCGGCCCTCTCTCTCGCCGACCCACCAGCCCCGCCCCCCTCTCGCAGTGCACCTCCATTCTTCCTCCACAACTTGCCCCCCTTGGCGGGGTGGTGGGCATCCCTCAACCTGCTAAACACGGATCCAGTTCAGGAGGTGCCTGCCATTCGCAGGAGCAGTGCCTGCGGGGGTCAGTATCATCCAGCCGCACCCAGGACAATTTTTCTCCTCCTTTTTACTCCCTCCCGCCCTTCCCGGAGGTACAGCAACATAGATGCCGGCAATGGCCGAGCTGTGCGCGCTTCCGCCCACAGCACACCAGCCGACTACTCTGCCCCCATCCCCTATGTATGAGGTCCAGGTGCTTTGACACCCAGCCACCGCTAGGTGTCAGAAATGTGCTGGCCTCTGTGTCCCTCCCTCCCTGGGAGAGGAAAGCTGTCCTCCGGACGCTTGATCCTCTCCCACACCGGCCGAACCCCAGCAACCTGCGAACACCGCTAACACAGGCTGCCGGTGTGGCAGGAGGTAAGGCATGATGCTTCAGCCCTCAACGCTACTCGGCTGGCATATTTCATTTATGTATAAAGGGGAACAGCCAGCACTAAGAGACCTACATCGAAGTGTGCAGCTAGTCTCAATTTGCACGTTGTGTGCAGAAACATGTTTTTTTACCTATTGTTTACTGCAAGTAGATTGTATCAGACTCATTCTGCGGAGTTCCAAGCTGACATTTCCCGTGATTACAAATCCCAGAATCTGCACAACTGAAATCAGAGGAGGGCTTCAGACGTGGGAGACTCAACATTCTGCAGTGCATGGCAGGGATTTTACAAGCTCAGATCAGATGTTTTCTGGTCCTGCTGTACTATCTATGTTTCTGTGTTTCTCTAGGGACTAAGTGCAATCCTCTATGACTATATTTAGCCCAGGGAGGGCAGTGGGACCAGCAAACAAAAGATCAGAGCTTATGTAAACTCTAACATGTACTGCAGGCTACTGAATCTCTACGGTTGCTGCCTAGTCCTTAGAGGAAATGTGAGCGAAAAGAGTATGTGTGTGTGTGGTTCAAAACATTTGTTTTCTTTAACACAGCTTCTTGCTTACCACAAACAATTTATTTTTCATTTAAACAGCATCTGCCCCATTGTTTCACCAGATACTTATGACTTCTTCAGTAGCCTGCTTTAATAACTGCTTCAAAAATGAACACTTGAAACAATGCATCCTGCAAGTACTGAAGACAGCTGCAAAGTCAGAAGACTGTGTATAAACTAGTGAGACCATGAAGAATCAGTGTGCACACAGACCAAAACTGAAAATGAAAATATGTAAATAAGGAATGCATCTTAAGCATTTTTAAAGCAGACTCCAGAAAAAGCCACAAGTATCTGGTGAAACGTTGGGGAAGACTCTATGGAAAACAAAGTCTGTGGCAGGCAAGAAGCTGTTTTAAAGAAACATCCCCCCTCCCCCCCAACTCCTTTCTGTAGTGTGCAGCTCACATCAGGGGGCTGTCAGCATAACAGAGGTGAAATGAACAAGCAGCCATTTTCTGTGATTTTTCCCTCTACAGGGAGAAGTGTTTTTTGTTAGGTGGTATCTCCCTGGCCATCGCCCTGTCCTTGAGTTGGTAGTTTTTTTGTTAGGTGGCATCTCCCTGGCCACCACCTCGTCCTTGAGGTAGGGAGCATTTCCGTGGCCACTACCCAATCCTTGAGTTGGGGGCATTTCCATTGCCAGTGCAATCCACTGACCAAGGCAGTTTGGAGCTGTTGCTTGGCCACCGCCCTTCCCTGATCCCGCACCTGCTTGACCGTCATTTGAAGGTCAGCCGGGAGATGAGGAAGTACCTCATCCAGGGAACCCATAAGGGTGTGCGAAAAGTGTGCCATCAGTAAAGCCGAGCTAGCCTGTCGAAGGCCTAGGGAGGAGGCAGTGTAAACTTTGTGCCCGGAGTAGTCCAGCTTTTTGGACTCCTTGTCTGGGGGCTTTTCTACGTCCCTAGCATTTCTGGAGCACCAGAAGACACTATCGGTTACCAGCCCTTCAGCCGAGGGGTGCTCTGAAAAACTGGACAGGGAACCGGTGGGGACTGAGTACTTGCGAGCCATCCTGGCCGAAGGCGCAGGACAGAATGCAGGCCACTGTCACAACTCCAGGGCCGGACCAACAATGAGATGAGCCAAAGAATTCCCAGGAACGAGGATGGGCTCTCGTCCACAGACAGACCCCCGTAGGATTCCAGGTCGAGGGGCCTGGAATACAGGGAGGAGTCATCAGACTCCGAGGAGTCCGTGAACAGCTGCCGAGCACCTAAGCCACCCTTCACTTGCCGAGGCCTATCGGGGATGAGGGTGTCCGATAACCTGTGGGGCAAGCCCTGATCCAACCGAGAATCCTTGGTCGCGGCCCCAGTCTTCGGTTGTGGGTGCGGTGGTTCCACCACAATGAGTGGAGCAGCCGGTTTCGGCTGAGCAATCGGTGCCGGAGTCGACTCCTCGACTAAGGAGCCAATGGCGAGAGGTTGCTTCGGCCGTTTGGGTGACAGCCACTTAATGGCTGGTAAAGGTGACTGATTCGGCTTGATGCTGGCTTATAAGAGCTGCTGCCACATCATGTCCTCATAGTGCCGATGCAACTTGCGTCGGAGCCTATTTTCCGAAGAGGATGAATGGCGGCACCGCTTTCCGTGATGCCGGGACCGAGACCGCCAATGTCGGCGGGACCTACCTGACACGGAGGAGGACCGAGACCATTGGGGTTACCGATGGTGGGTCAAAGAGGGGGCCGGGGAAACCTGCTCATCCCCAGTTCAGGGTCCTTGACTGGGGACTTCGGTATGGGAGGCTGAGGCAAGTCCTCAGTAACCACCGGGAGTACCGGTGAAGAAGGATTATCGGCTTCTCTAGTCGACAACCCGTCCAATGGGTCGAGAAAAATCTCGCACAGACGAGTGTCTCAGCCGGCTGACCTGACAGGGATACCGTGAAGCCAGTGGCCTTAGCTGCAACCTCGACCGAAGTCGAATGCAGACGCCTCTGGAGAGCAGGATCTCTTCTGCTCCCACGAACGCCGACAGTGGACTTACCTTCGGGTTCCTTTTTCTTCTCGACCCACTGTGAATCCCTGAGGGCCCCTCTCTTTTGGTGGAGAGGGACTGACAAAGCTCCTTAAAAGAAGCAGTGTAGGAGGAGCCCAAGGAGAGCGGGATAAATGCCGATGCTGAGCAAGCAGAAGCAGCAGCCTGGGCCGCCTCCTCCTCGAGGGCGATTAGCTGCTCCAGCTGCTCCGAGGAGTTCGCAGCAACAGACACTGCCCAACGGGCCTCCTTCGACTTCACTGGCGGAAACCATTTCTCGGGGAGCTCCAGCTGAAATTGGGCAGCACGGTCTTCCAGAACCGAAGCTGTAAAAGACTTGCAGAGGTTGCAGGCCTGCGGATCATGGGCAAGCCCCAGGCAGTAACGCACGTGGCGTACGGGTTGGTCCGAGACGTCTTCTGCCTGCAAGGGCACCGACGGAAGCCGGGAGTAGATTTTGAATCCATCGCAGCCGCGAGGGAAGTAGAAGACTTAAGTCTTGTAAATTTTAAAACAATTTTCAGAAAACTGAAGGATTAGGATCCAGGCCTAAAGATGCAAGAGCGCTAAGGAGTGAACCTGAGCTTCCAAGCGGTAAGGAAGATCTGGCGTCATGGGGCGGAGCTGAAGGTTTTACCACCCAGGTGGGTGGGAGGAGACAGCTTGAAGACTTTCCAGCCCATCTTAAAACGGCAAGGAACCTGCCAGACAGTGTGGATTGAACAGCATATCTGCGTCCCTAGAACCCCCTTTTATCAAATGGTCGGGTTCAATCCACCACTAAAGCACCTTTTTCACAGGGGATGTTACTAAGACCTTCTGCTCTAGGTCTTCGATGCATTGATCCTATTGAGCCCTTAATGGCCACTGTGGAATCCTCATCTGCAGTCTGGCCAGTGGTACCATAACAATGACTGCCGCCATCAGGCCCAGCAGTCTCAGGAATGTTCTGGCTGTGACATAGCAGTTGTTGTAGATCATCTGAGGCTGGCAATCAGGTGTTTGGCCAGGTCCTGGGCAGGAGGCTAAGCCTTGAGCAGTGTCCAAGACTATCCCTATGTATTGCAGGCACTGGCAAGGCATCAGAGCAGATTTGGACAGGCTATTTGTGATCCCTAGGACATTTAACAACTGCCGGGTATGGTCTATGGTCTGGTAAAGCTGCTCTTTGGAGTGAATTTCAAGCAACCAGTCACCCAGATGGGGAAGACATACAGTCCTTCTCTCCTTAGGGCTACTGCCACTACTGCTAAGCATTTGGTAAAGACCCGGGGTGCAGAGGATATCCAAAGGGAAATACCCTGAACTGGTCATGTTCTCCTTGGAAAAAAAAAACTGAGGTACTTCCTGTGTGGAGGGCAAATCTTGATATGCAGGTAAGCATCCTACATGTCTAGGGAACATATCCAGTCACCTCCTTATAGTAGTGGCAACAAGCCTTGTAGAGTATCCATTCTGAACTTCTTGTACTGAATAGAGGTTCAGATTTCTTAAGTCCAGAATGGGCCTCAGATCCCCTGCACATTTGGGGACAAGGAAGTAGTGAGAACCCAGTGTTCCTTTGTTCCCAAGGAACTGATTATGTGGCCCTTTTCTGCATTAGGGTATGTACTTCCTTTAGCAGCATCAGTATGTGTTCTGGAGGATGGGCTGAAGAAGTTGGTGGATGGTCTCGAGGTAACTCCAGAAGCTCTCGAGCATGGCCCTGATCTATTATCAGCAGGACCCAAGCATCTGAAGTGACCTTCCTCCACTGGTCCAGGTGGAGGGAAAACGACCCCATACAGCCACTTTCAAAGGTACTGGTGGGTGGGGGTCTAAGAATGAGTCATGCAGATGCAGATCCTGTGGCTGCAGCTGCATTCCCAACTCTAGGGGCTTTTGCGTGGGCACCTGGGGTGTGTCCTGGGGCAGGCAAAGCAGATCCTCTTCTGCTTTTACTTTGTTGCCTGGCCCCAGAATGGTGTCTTGCTGGCCAGATGAATGGGCACCCTCTGTCTACTTCTTGGTTGTGCATGGTAGAGGGAGTGCACTGATTTCAAAGTACTGCCCGAAGCCTGCAAGTCTGAGAGGATATTCTGTATTTCTGCTCCAAACAGCCTGTATCCTCTGAAAGGGGCATTTAAGATGGACTGCTGCACATCATTGGCAAATCCTGCCACCCACAACCAACAGTGCCTTCTTAAGCAGACACCAGATGCTGCTGCTCTAGCAAAGGCATCAGAAATGTTGTAGGTAGACCTTAACAGATGTTTACCTATATCTGCCCCGTCTAGAAGGCCTTTAGCAGTTCCTGCTTAGGGGTACTCTCTGGGAGAGCTTGGGCCGCTGCCTTCACTTTCCTCCAGAGGGTATTCTGGTATTTTACCATATGAGCCTGATAAATTAGCTGTTCTCAGGTCCAAGGTAGCAGAAGCGAAGGTCCTCTTCCCAAGACATCTAGTCTACTGGACTCCTTGTCTGGAGGGAGATAACTAAGATATTTAGGCACTTTAGACCTATCATGGGCTGTATTTATCACAACTGAGTCAGCCTCAGGATAGCCTGCAAAGAAGGGCTTTCCTGAGGGGGCCTGGTACATTTTATGTGCCCTCCTCGGAATGGCAGGAATCATATTTGGCCTGTGTCAGGCAGCAAGGGTAGCATCCTCTAGGACAGTTAATAGAGGAGGAATGATAATAAGTGAGGAGTCTGGTAGCTCCAAGAACTCCACCAAATTCCTATTTATGTGTGCTTGCATGCATGTGCAAGAAACATAGTGCCATCATCCGAGTTTCTGGAGGTGTGGCAGCTGTCTTCCAATTCAGTCAGTGTGTTTGCAGGCGCGGCCGCAGTTCTCCAATGAATGCTGCAGCTGTCTATGACAGCAGTTGAAAATGCTGTATAGTTGAAAGGGAGAGCTCTGCTTCAGTAAGCAGCGCTCCCCACACGCATGCACGCATATTGCATGTTCATGTGCCCCCGCACATACTGTATGGCCCATGGGGTGCCTAATCCCTCTGTCGGCTCCACGCCCACCCCCAAAAGCTTTCCATGTACCACGCTGGGAACCCACCCGTGCGGCAATACAGGCCGACGGGTGCACAACCTCGCCGGCTCCAGGCAGCCCCCAAACAGTTTTTTCCAGCTGCCACGCTGGAAGCCCACCCCAGCATGGCACAAGTCCAGAGGAGCGACGGGTGCTCACGGCTGGGTCCAGGCCCCTCTAAACAGCTGTTTAGCTGCCACGCTTGGGAGCCCACCCAGCGTGGCAAACGCCCCGCACCGCCTTCCTCAAAACAAACAAAAAACAACAACCCTATAAACAACAAAGTTCCTCGGCGGTTCTCGCCCACCCACTGTGCACCCTGTCTCCCACACACCCCTCACCCCATACTTACCTCCAGAGCTCGGCGCAATGATCTTCGGTGGACCGGGAACACGTCTGCACGCTTCAAAGCTGACCACAAACTGAGGAAATGCCGGTAAGCTGTATAATGCAATAATAGGGTTTTTTTCAATTTTAATGCATATCTCAGGCATTTTTTGGAATTTTGGCACCAAATTTTCAACATGGGGTTTTTGGGACCCCTCCTCATGAATTCTTGAACTGTCATGGCGTAATCGGGCCCAAAGGGTAATTTCGCAGTCACTGCACGAAATCACCTTTCGGGACCGATTAACGAAACGACAGTGCCAGTATTCATAAGGTGGGCTCTCAAAAAGCCTATGTAGCAAATTTGGTGAAAAAATTCCTAAAAATGACTGTTTTACGAGCGTGAATTGCGCAGTTCCTACGCATGCTTGTAAGTTCGCAAATTTTTAACACTCCAGATTTTCAACATTGCCATTTTACCATACCTCCTTAGGAGCAGTACAGCTGTCATTTTTCACGTCGCCCAAAATGTGTTTCCCTGCATGTAGTGCACAATGGAGCAGTCGGTGTGCGCAATCAATGTTTGGGACAAATTAAGAAAATCACTGTGACATTGTTCATGAGCAGAGATCTTAAAATGGCTATTTGAAAATCTGATGAAAAATTCCCCAAAATGACTGTTTTAGGAGCGCACGTTGCTTAGTTCCTACGCACGCTCACAAGTTTGCGGATTTTTAATATTTGCATGCCAGATTTTCAACATTGCCATTTTATTACACTTCCCTATGAGCAGTACAGCTACCATTTTTCACATCTTGACCAAAAAGTGTTTCTGCACATGTAGCACACAATGGTGCAGTCGGTGTGCTAAAGCAATGTCTGGGACAGATTAGGAAAATCACAGTGACACTGTTCATGAGCAGAGGTCTTAAAATGGCTATGTTGAAAATTTGGTGACAAAAGTCCATAAAATGACTGTGTTACGAGTGAGCATTGTGCAGTTTCCACGCACCCTCGTAAGTTCATGAATTTGTAATATTTTCAGTCCAGATTTTCACTAGTGGCATTTTTCCCCACTTCCTTATGAACAGTGCAGCTGTCATTTTTCACAACATGGCCAAAATGTTTTTCACACTTTCAGCGCAGAAATGCAAGGTCGCTGTGGGAAATCATTGTTAGGGACAGATAAAGAAAATCACAGTGACACTGTTCATGATCGGAGGTCCCAAAATGCCTGTGTTGACAATCTGCTGTAAAAAAAAAATCCCCAAACTAATTACATTACAGGTGTGTGTTGCAGTTTCTACGCACGCTCGTGACTTCACCAGTTTTTATAATATTTTCACTGCAGATTTTCAACATTGCCATTTTTTACAGCTCCCCATGAACAGTACCGGCTGTCATTTTTCACATCCTGTTCGGAATGTGTTTTTGCACCTGATGCTGTAGTCGCTGTGCAAAAGCAGCTTTTGGCTAACAAACTGATGTTGCCACTGTTCATGAGGTGGGGTTCACAAAAAAAAACCATGCTGAAAATTTGGAGTGAAAATACCAACGAATGCCTGAGGCATTAGGGTTTCCGTCCATAAAGCCCCACCCTGTAGAGAATGACAAGCATCAGGGGTGTGACTTGGGATTCTTGCCTGTAATGCTCATACGGTTCCACACCCTGCAGCCAGTGAGAGGCATCGAGATGTGCCTTGGACTCTTTGGCCCCAAAGTTCTCCCCATTCTCCTATACCGCACCCATCTCACCGTATTTTCTCGGGAATGGGATGCGCATAAGGGTCAAAGACCCCCAAGGCACACTGTGACACTTGTCGGTGTCTGCAGGGTAGGATGTGGTGAAATGGTGTGGCCGTTACGCCTGACGACCCAAAGGCACACCCCAATGCCTGTCAGTCTCTGCAGGGTGGTGGTGGGGTTGGCTTCAGTTCAATACTTCACTGCCATTCCTATTATGCAGCTCTGTAACTCCTACAATGCCAATGCCAGCAAGCAAACATTCGGCATTGATAAATGCTTGTTTGTAATATCTTGCTCCTCAGCTTCAAACCCCAAGGCAGCCTGGAGTTGTTATATCATGGAGATGAATGAGGGGTCTTCAGGAGGGAACCTCAGAGTGTACACAGTGGAGTCCTCACCCCCTGCTGGATCTCTCACAACAGCTTTCCAAATATTCCTCCTCCTCTTCTTCCTTTTGCATTATGAGGTCAGGGTGAGACTCCTGATTCTCATCAATGGGCTCTGTAGGCCTCAAGGAAGGTACAGAAGAGGTCGTTGATGCCCTGGAAGGCAACTGTCGCGTCAACCTAGTAAGCGTCGGCACTGGGTCTTGTCTGGGATGCCCCGTCGACGTTGCTCCTGTCACAGAAGAAGGAGATAGCAGATGCTGCATCGTGTCCACGAAGGACGAGGGCACTGCCTGCACATCGGCGCTTGCTTGCACTGCAGGTGTACCTTGCGATGTTGATGGGGGGAGGCATCATCCCTGACTTCGACGGCCCCTCACTAGCCGTAACAGGCCTGGAGGCACTCGCCATCTGTCCCAACCTGGCAGATTCAGAGGTCTGGGCAGCAAGTGGTGTCGCCGCTAAGGCAGTTGACATTGCTGAGGCGATCACTGCAGTATGAAGGAGCGATCAAAAACGTACTGGGGAGGATTTTTATTTGCTTCTCTCCCTCTCCCAGTGTTTGTATCCTGACAATAGGGCGCGGGAAATAGGGTAGAGGAACAATGTCAGGAGAAATAAGGGCTACCGGGATTTTGGAGCATCCTCTACTCTGAGCATGTCTTTGTAGGGGTTGCCACCGTTACTGAATGCATCTTGCCCCCCCAAAACATGTGGTTGCCGGAGTTGTTTATAATAATACCGGGGAGGGGCGGGAGGAGGAAGCCTGTGACAGGGTTGAATAGGGCCCTGTCCCAGTTGTTATGGAGAAAGAGTTTAAATGTAAGGATTTGTTCTATTCTCTCCTTTTCTGTCTCGTTTGTCTGGTTGCGCAACCAAATTTTCTCGTGAGACCTAGGACTTGATCACCCCAATGTTCTTGCAATTCTCTGCCTCTCGCTATCTCTCTATCTTCACTTGATGTTCTATCTTTTCTCCTCCCTTGCATATCCGCTGGTATGAAAATATATGTGAATCATTATGTGGAAATGTAACTGATATTGGGATCTCTTTGTTTAGAAATGTATATAGTTATACTGTTGAAATGATTGCAAAAAGCTATTTGGCACTCAAGGGGTTAATCTGGTTGCAAACTATCTGAGAAGCTATAAGCAAGAGGTCAGTTCTGGGTCACAATGTTCTTTCTGCTGCACTTGAAACTTACAAGAACACTGTGTGAGAAACATGCTGTTTACTTAACGAGCGGGGGACTTATAAAAACAGCTGCAATTTCTTGCAAGAAAAACAGAGACAGAGATTGGAAATTGAGAAGAAACCCAGATGGACTTTCTCCATTTATACTGCCTTTGTAAATAGTTATACTGAATTTTATTTTATTTTTATTAATAATAAATTACTTATTGAGACTTTTACAACTGCTCCTGGTTTTCCTGTGCCTCCTGACATGTGCCTCGACAACAAGGCCCCCACATAAACGTGGGGACACAGCAGCTGCTTCAGCTCCCGCAGGTATTCCACTCATCTCTGAGGGTGACTCAATTATTGGTCCATCTCATTCCTCCCAACATAGTTCCTTCACCCTGATTTACCATGCCCTGGGAAATCGGCTCTAATGTGGGTAACCTGTTTGTGTTTATGTTGTCCAGAGGACTTCTCCTGGGACCTGGAAGAATGGGAGCCCGAGGAACAGACTGGCAACGTGGTAGAGCTCTTCTCCTGGAGCTCTTTCTCCATCCAGGCTGTCTTCTGTTTTAAAAGGTGAGTTTCCAGTGCATTCTTTTTGGCATCGCCGGGTAGCTGTGTTGAACTTTAGGCAGATCTCACAGATCTTAACGTTATGGGCTGTGCCGAGACAGCACACACAAATATTGTGCGAGTTGCCCAAGTAAATCTTTTCACCACATTCACAGTATCTAAAACGCTTTGCTGGTTCTTTAGATGACATACACCATGACGGCGACCACTTATAACAAATGATGACGAACTAGGGAGAGAAATACTAAAAAACATGGAGTAGCAGTCAACTGTAGCAGCAGTGTCTCTGTGGAGGGTTCAGCGAACATGGTCAATGGCAGGGAAAAAACTGAGAAGGGAGGTGCTGACGTAAGATGTCATCATGGGTGGCCTCTAGTGGACTGCTTGCAAAAAGTTTTCGTGTAGTCCTAGTGCCTGGCGGCTATAGTTCCACAGGTGTTGCCTGATGGAAGAGATAGCCTCAAAAAATATCACTGCTATTTTCAGACAAGCCTAGGGTTTAAGAAAAAATGGGGTTGCCCTTCTCTCCGATGAACACCTAGTCTCGAAACATTAGACTGCTGAGCACGGATTTACATTCTGCATTGGAGAGGGTCATCTGATGAGCCCTGTAGTTTCTACACCCTGTTCATCGGACTCCAGTTAATTAGTCGTACTCTTGCTTTACAGCCAGAAGGTCATGAGTTCCAGTCCCACACTGGGGACGTGAGCTCACACCTAGTGCATGGAGGGTAGGTTTGGGTTTGAGATGCCATCCTTTGGGTGAGACTTTGCACCAAGGTCCCATCTTCTACCAGTTCCTGGTGGCATTTTCAAAAACAGATGGTGATCACGCTAGTGTCCTGACTAACATTCAATAAAACGGTACAGATGCAGCTGTCCATAAGTGAGCATCTGCAGCAGTACAGTCACTGTACTACCAGTCTCTGATCCATTCCTTTGTAAAGTACTTGGAGATACAGTGTGTAAAACAGGCACTGGATAGAACTAAATTCAATTGTTTTTTTCTTTCCCTTTATCCCCCCCCCCCCGACTATAGTGATTGCTACAGTTAAACCATTATTGTGGCTGGGTGGGTGAGCGACTGCTGCACAGACAACGCCAATGCAGCTTCTGGTTTGCACAGCAGGGGCGGGGGAGTGGGACTCCCTCCTAGTGAACCAAGTTTCTCACCTCAGTAAAACACTCGTATTGCGTTCACTGAGAAATCTGAAGAAAGAAAATGGAGAATCATAGAACTGTTTCCTAAAAATCACATCTACCCCCATCCCCATTATCTAGTGATTTAGAAGTGGAGCACAGTGACATCTACTGGTAATAGCAGGGCTGCAACACCACTGTGGTCTGTCACCATAGACTGTAGTTACAGGTACTGTAGCTATGGCTTGAAATAGAGACTCAAAACACAAATGTTGTAGTACAGCAGCCTTTAGTAGTTTCTGTTTCAGCTAACTATTATGGCTTTTGTTTGTGTTCCAAGCCTCAAATTCAAACCCCACTTATCTGAGGTTTACTGCAGAACTCTGGAAGTGCCAGTGATAAGCATAGGAAGATAGGCCAGCTCTATAATACATCTCTGATTACTCTGTTCTCACGATGGCTATTTACTCCATTGCACACAAAATGCCATGAAAGTACAAATTCCCCAACCTAGTACAGAGACATACAACACAAAATGTTTGGAAAGTCAAAACGTACAGATCAGAGTCCTCTGAGCTGGAGTCCTCTATGTGGCCCTCTGATTTCCAGCGCTTGTATCGGTCAATCAGCTCTGCCAGATATGATGTCTTCTTGGTGTAGCGCGTGATAAATCTGTGCCTCAGGAGTTCTTTCGCTGTGGGTCTCTGCAGGAAGCAAGGGATAATTAATATTTTTGGGGAGGATGCACCCTTCTTCCCAGCGGTTACCCCCCCCATGTTAGGTGCTACAACTCGGCTATTGCCAGGGGGTGGATGACCAGGTGCATTTGCAGTTGACATAAGAGCTGCTGCCAAGCAACCTGCCCCTCCCCACAGGATCGGAATACCTTGCTTTTGATAATGGCCTGTACCTCTCTCTGCAGTATTCTTGGATCTATCAAATGCTTTCAACACAGTTAATCATAACATTTTGTGTAACAAATTAAAAGCATCTGGCCTGGGCTGCTCTGCAGTACTGTGGTTTAATGCATATCTGTTTCAGCGTTTACAGCGTGTTAAAGTGGGAGGTGTTAGTTCAGACCTGGCCATGGTCAACAGAGGGATACCCCAAGGTTCTATCCTGGGTCCCTTGCTATTTCTATTATACATCAATGACTTACCCAGGTCCTGCTCTCTCCATCAACAAGCATGCTGTAGTATGCTGACAATACTGTTATGTATGCTACCCACAGTAGTGCAAAACAGGCAGTTGCCAAGTTGAAACATGACTTTGATGCTGTGCAGGGTGCCTTGATGGACCTGAGATTGTTACTGAAGAAGACTCAATTGATTCTGTTTACAAAAATAAAATTGTCCAAATAATACTGATTTAGCCTTGAAATCATATAAAGGTGTGACCCTAGAGAGAGTAAATAGCTATAAATACTTTATTTGTCAGAGATCGGAATTACAATCCTTTGAGTCAAAGACTCGTTTCCAAAGGCTCCACGTCATAATACACATTGAGTACCAATACATTACAACATTAAATTAGACTGGGAATGTACAATGAAGTACGACAGTTAGAATAATATTGCAGTGAGCCTCAGCAGTAGCCTATACAACGTTTTAGCTAAGCATTTATTCACATTCCAACAGACACATTACAAGAGGACAATTACAAAGGCAGTCTGAAATGCAAGACTTTGTCACAGGAGTTAACTTGGGCATATATTCATTACTGGTTGGAGGATGACCCAGTGGCACTTGGCTCACCGCTGGGGGCACCTACAGGAGCAGGTTGTGAGAATGTGATTCCTGAGGGCAACTTTGAAAGTAAAAATTCTTGGCCAGCTGGTGACAGTTGAGAGAAGAAGTTGAACCAGGATGGGGCCCTGTAGAAGAAGGTCCTCTGGGCTAGGGAGGTCCTCACCCTCGGGACTGTGACAGAGGATTTGGCAGTGCTGCAGGTGGAGACGGTGGGTGCTGAATGGTAGAGAGATGATGCAACTCCAGGTGGCGTTAGTTTGAGGAGGATCTTTTTGGCCATGAGGCAGGACTGGTATTGGAGCCTTTCCTCAAAGCTGAGTATCTGAGTGAGGGAGTAAACAGTGCAGGTGTGTGTTAGCTGATCAGCACTGGACAGGAGCCTGCATGCTTTATTGATAGTCATTTTTATCTTGCTGAGGGTGGTGTCATCCACAGCTGCACAGACCAACAGGCCGTAGTCAATCAAAGATAGGACTGATGAGGTGATGGCTAGCTGGAGAGCTTCAGGTGGCAGGCAGTCTTTGTGGCTGTAGAGGAGGCCGAATACGCATTGGTCGCGGATGAGAGCGCGTTTATGTGGACATGGAAGGTGAGAGCCGAATCAAAGGTTATACCCAGGTACTTATTGGATGTGACCTGTTCAAGGGGATGGAGGGAGCTGGAGAGGATCTGCAGGGGGAAGTCTTTAAGTTTACTTTGCTAGTGAGCAAATATCAGCATCTTGGTTTTCTTCAGGTTAGTGATCAGCCTATGGTCCATGAACCAGCGTTCTGTCTGACTGAAAGAGTGCTAGAGGGAGGCATGGAGACTGGTGGGGTTGGGGTGGGAGGCACAGAGGACATCGTTGGCATAGAGTAGAACCTTGCCGGCACAAAACTTGGGTAGGGCATTGAGGAACAGACTGAAAAGTAGCGGCCCCAGGATGGAACCCTGCGGGACTCCTTGGCAGATTGGGTGGGTACTGGAGAGTGTCATGTTGATCTTAACGCATTGTGCCATTGACGATAGGTAGCTCGTAAACCAAGCTAAGGGGCCTTGGGAGAAGCCTATTTGCAGGATGGAGTCCAGCAGGAGGGGGGTGACTGACTGTATCAAAGGCCTTGGAGAGGTCAATGAAAACGGCTCCAGTCAGATGACACTTGTCGAGGGCAGTGTGGAGGAAACTAGAGAATTTGAGGAGTGCTGTAGTAGTGTTATGGCCTGAGTGGAAGCCAGGCTGCTCCTTGCAGAGGAGGTTATGGGTTGTGAAGTAGTCAGCAAGTTGGTCCGCCACAACATTTTCCAGGGCTTTTGGTGGTCGGGGAGACAAATTGTTCCCACCTTTGTGAATGGGCATTATTACTGCAGTCTTCCAGGCACTGGGAAACTGCCCGAGGCAGAGGGAGCGGTTAAGCAGGCCAGTAAGAGGGAGGAGCAGCTCATCTAGGGCCAGGCGGAGGAGCCTTACATCCAAGGGGTCGTTACTGGGGCTGGACCCACTGAGGGCTTTGGCAAGGTAAGACTTTGCTTCCTGAGGAGTGATTGTTCAAAGGCAGACAGGGGTGCGAGAAAGAGAATGGGTGGTTGGGAGACGGGTCAAAGAAATTGGTGGGGAGCACTGAGCTAAGGTCAGTAAAGGTAGTATTGAGACTGTCTGCTATACTCTTCGGGTCAGTGGAGATGGTACCATGTATAGTGAGCTAAGAAGGGGGGGCCCCTGGGATTTACCGTTAAGTATTTTTATATTATCCCAAAACTTACAGGCTGACCCCCAGGAGGCGGCTAGGGTTGACTTATAGTATTTGACTTTTGCCTTACGAATGGCCCAGGTGCATTTGTTATGTTTGGTTCGATATGCCTGGATATCAGCTGGCTTACCTGAGTCGGTGGCTCTGTGCCAAAGATTGTCTCTATGCTTCAGTTGTTTGAGGAGAGATGGGGTAACCCAGGGCGCATTGTGTTGTTTAGAGTGGGTCTTTGTGAGAGGGGCAAAGGTGTCACAGGCCATGTCGAAAGAGCTGGAAAAGTAATCTGGCCTAATCTTGGATGAACAGCTTAATTTTAGCCAACATGTGCACTTACTATCTAACAAACTTCAATTATTTTTTTTTTTAATAGGAATAGGTCAAATTGTTATTTTTCAGGAAATCCCTTGTTAATTCTCTCTTTATGACGGTCTTAGACTATGGTGGCTATTTATAAGAATACCTCCAGCAAAGTTTTAAGAACCTTGGATCCACTCTACCACAGCATACTTAGATTTATCTCTGGTCTCCCTTGGAGTACGCATCACTGTCATCTGTATGTTGCGGTTTGTTAGAATTCTTTGGCTTTGCGGAGGGATATTCACTGGTATTTCTATGTCTGCAGATTTATAACTGGGACTTTATCAATTTATTTTTTTATTTATGTCTCTGGTAACCGGGTAAGGGAGCTGATCCAAAGGACCGTTTTCGGTCATGACCTGGGCCACATAATGGTATTAGTTGGACAATAAAGTACATACAGATACAGAGTAGTAAAGACACACCTCAACATGAGGTGAGTACAATGGTATCAAGTTCGTTATATAGCATAATGACAACAGAGATAGCAAGTTGGACAAAAAAATAGTACATATAAATACAGAGTAGTAAGATCACACCTCAAGTATGAGGGGCGTACAATGGTATCAAATTGGTTGTACAATATAAAGGCAATAGAGATCAGCAAGTACATGAAGTTGTAGGGAGCCTCTGAGGGGTAGCTACAGGTAGAGACAGTGTAAAGTCAACAGTCAGGAGCAAGGACACTGGGTCAGTCTGAGAAATTAGCCAGGAGGTCAGGCAGGACTGTAGCAATAGATACATAAAGTGCATAAGTGCGATATATTGCCCTTGAGAGCATGGGACATTAGGTCAGAAAGAAAAAAGGTGAGGGGAGGGGCAGATAGCAGCCAGGTGCATCCAGCTGCGGAAGAGGGGCCAGATGCCTGGTGTTGGTCAGGAGAGCAGTGACAAGTGGCACCAGTTAGGAGCCAGTCTTTCAGAGCTTTCTTGAAAGACAGGTGGGAAGAGGATGATTGAATGGCTAAAGGGAGCCTGTTCCAAAAGGGAGGGGGCAGAGACAGAGAAAGCTTTATTACCTATGGAGGTAGAGATGTGTGGAACATCTAGTGGAGGCATGGATGAAATTCGGAGGCTCCTAGGAGCCACTCTGCTTGTCAGGAGGGATGAGTATGGAGACTGGTGGCCACCCCTGATCGTACTGTCTACCAGGCAACCCAGGGCATAATCAAAATGGCCTTGTAGAGGGAGCCACCCTACGGCATGGTAGAGTGGACAGTGGACAGTGGAGCTAAAAGAACAAAGCAACATATGTTGTTGTACGCTGTGGTAAGTCGTGAGTGTGACTTTACGCATGAGTAGACAGGGGAGCAGTAGTCAAACAGAGGTAGTAGGTTTCCTTGCGTGATAGAGAGGCGTGCTTTGTCAGACATAAATAGTTTGAATCGGTAAGCAGCACCAAGCTTCTGGTTGACTTGCTGTACTGTGTTATTTATATGTTCGGAGAAAGTGAGAGAGGGGTCCAGGGTGACACCTAGTTATTTAATAGAGGGGAATTTTCAAGGGGGAGGGCGGCTGGGGTTAGTATCAGGAGGGAGGAGTTTGATTTGGTGACCTTGGCAAGGAATGGTTTCGATCCGAAAAACATGGCCTTTGTCTTCTTTTCGTTGAGCAGGAGTTTTCTGGAGAGAAACCATTGGTGCACAACTCCATAGTTTAGTGTGAGGGTGGAGGAGATGGCTTCTAGTGATTTATCACTATGGTAGAGGACCGCCTCACAAGTGAAGCTTTCAGCAAAAAGAGCATTTATAAATATGGAAAAAAGGAGCGGGCCAAGTAGGGATCCTTGGGGGACTCCAGTGAAACACAGAATTTAATGGCAGATAAGGGCCGCTTGACCCACCTAGTCTGCCCATTTCCCTACCTAATGGATAAGCTGCAGATCCTAGTTAACCAACAGCCTAATTCCGCCTACCCCCCACTAGAATTGCCTTATGTCTGTCCCATGAATTCTTGAATTCCCCAATGTTTCTGACTCCACCACCTCCTCAGGAAGGTTGTTCCATGTATCTACAACCCTCTCCATGAAGAAATACTTCCTCACATTCCCTCTGAGCCGTCCCCCCTCTATCTTCAAATTGTGCCCCCTTGTTCTTGTACATCTCTTTTTCTGAAGGATGCTACCCTCTTGGACTTTGTTGATTGCCTTGAGGTACTTGAAAGTTTCTATCATGTCCCCCCTTTCCTCGAGGTTATACATATTAAGCTCCTTTACTCTTTCTTCACGCCTTCTGGTGTAGACCCTGCACCATTTTGTTGCCCTGCTCTGGACAGCCTCCACCTGTCTATGTCTTTGTGGAGATGGGGTCTCCAGAACTGCACGCAGTACTCCAGATGTGGTCTCACCAACTGTCTGTACAAAGGGATAACAACTTCCTGTTTTCTACTGGCGATGCCTCTCCCTATGCATCCCAGTATCCCCCTAGCCCTCCTTACTGCCTTCTCACATTGCTTGCCCACCTTTAGGTCATGTGATATAACTACCCCAGGTCCCTTTCCATTTTTGTTGTTGTCAGTATCTCACCCCCTGGGTTTTTGTTTCCCAGGTGCATTACTTTGCACTTCTTTGCGTTGAATCTAAGCTGCCATACATCTGACCATTCCTCCAACCTTGCCAAGTCCCTTCTCATCCTTTCCACCCCATCTTGTGCATCAACCCTGTTGCAGATCTTTGTGCAGTCTGCAAAGAGACATATTTTTCCTTCCAGTCCCTCTGCAATGTCACTTATAAAGACATTAAAAAGGACAGACCCCAGTACTGAACCCTGCGGTACCCCACTAGTAACCCCCTTTCTTCACTGTGGACTCCATTTACTATTATCCTCAGAGTCCTGTTGTCCAGCCAATGTTTTACCCAGGCTACCACCCTGGGACTCACTCCCAGGCTGGCTAATTTGTTTATTAATCTTTTGTGCAGGACTGTGTCAAATGTCTTGCTAAAGTCTAGGTAGGCCATGTTCACAGCCACTCACTGGTCTACTGCTTTGGTCACCCAGTCAAAGAAATCAATTAGATTCGTCTGACGTGACTTTCCTGCTGTGAATCCATGTTGCCTTGGGTCCTATGCCCTACTGGCCTCCAGGTACTCAACAATTCTTTCCTTCATAAGTGATTCCATCATTTTCCCTACCACTGAGGTCAAACTGACAGATCTGTAGTTTCCTACCTCTGTCTTGCTCCCACTTTTGTGAAGGGGAATCACATCCACCCTCCTCCAGTCCTCAAGTACCACACCATCCTCCCATGATTTGTTAAAAAGGGTAGTCAGTGGTGTTACTAGTTCTTCCCTTAGTTCTTTTAGAATTCTGGGATGAATCCCATCAGGCCCCCCCATTGATTTATCCACCTTCAGTTTTAGGAGTTCTTTCAGAACCCTTTCTTCTGTGAAAGGGCTGATATCAACCCCCCTATCCAGAGTGCTTCTATTGACTGGATTAGGTATCTCCCCCTCCTCTTCCTTCCTGAATACTGAGCAGAAATATTCATTCAGTATCTCTGCTTTTTCACTGTCCCTCTCTGCCCAACCACCCTTCTCTTTATTCAGCCTCAGTATCCCTGCCTTAGTCTTTCTTTGCTCCCAAATGTACCTGGGTTTGAATCCCACAGCCCTCACTTGCATATTGCGTGACCCTGAGCAAGTCACTTAACTTCCCTGTGCTCCCAGGTTGCACCTGTAAACAAGCTTTCAGCTTATTGTGTCACTCCTGGCTAAACAATTGAAAAAAAATAAATAATAAAAATCCTCTCTCCGTCCCCATTTGAGTGTACCAGGTCTAAGATTGCTCTCTCCTGAGTGGGTTCCAAAATTAGCTGTCTGAGGCATGCCCCCCTGTAGGGCATCGAGAATGGCCCTGCTCTTGGATGTGGCTGCAGCAAAGGTGCTCCAGTTAACATCTGGCATATTCAGGTCCCCCATCAGCAGTATCTCCCTTTTCTCTGCCATGCTAAGGATGCCTTCTATCATTTCCTTTACCATTTCCTCCCCCTGCGACGGGGGGTCTGTAGACAACCCCTGTGCAGACTGTGGTGCCATTTCCAGTCTCCAGGGTGACCCACAGTGCCTCCTCTCATCCCTGTTTACCCTTTAGTTCTGTTGTTTTGATCCCTTCCCTTACATAGAGAGCTACTCCTCCTCCTCTTCTTCTACCCTCCCTGTCCCTCCTGTAGATTGTGTACCCTGATATGTTGACATCCCAGTCATGGTTCTCTGTGTACCATGTTTCTGCGACTGCCATGATATCCAGGCATCCCTCTCCCATCAAGGCCACCAGTTCAGGGAGCTTGTTACCTAGACTATGGGCATTGGTACTCATTACCCTCCATTTTTTGATGGCCTTATTCCTTTTTGCCCCATCCCTGTCCTTACTGCCTTTGTCTTTTTCTCCATTTACCCCTGCCCTTCTGCCTACCGAATGCTCTATCTTGGTGTTTACCTCACTAACTACCCTGCTTTTGGGGGGGCTAGGATTTCCCTTCTCCTTTTTAGTGCCTCCCCCTTGGCTAGTTTAAATGCTTGCCAATTAAGCATTTAAACCTATCACCTAGGATCCTGGTTCCCCTCCTGGACAGATGCAGACCATAGCACCAGTATAGGCCTGTATCCCTCCAGATGGAGCCCCAGTCCCCAATGAAGCCCAAACCCTGAGCTCTGCACCAGTTTTTCAACCACTGATTGAATCCCATGCTGTGGAGTACCCTAGACTCACCCATACCATAGACAGGCAGCACCTCCGAGAAGGTTATCATGTACGCTACTTGTCTAAGGCCCCTCCCTAACTCCACAAACTCCTCCTGCACTGCTCCAATCCCTTCCCCAGCCAGGTCATTTGTCCTTAGGTGGACAATGACATCCAGCTCCCTCCCCCATGCAGCTGCTCCTGCAATCCTGAGGATTCGCTCCCTGTCCCTCCAAACCATGGCACCAGGCAGGCACCTTACCTCTCTCTCCCCTCCCTCCCCCAGTTCTGCCCTCCTAATAATGGAGTCCCCACCAGGATTTGTTTCCTTCCCCTGTGGGGTCTCAGGCCACCCTCCTGTGGGTCTCCTTTGTGGAGGTTCCCAGCATCCTCCTTGGTCTCCACTGCGGGTGCCTCTGTAGAGGAACCACACTCTGCCAGAATGGCATATGAATTGCGGAGAGGTACAACTGGAGGGATGCGCCTCTGTTTCACCACCCTCACCCTCCCTGAGCCCACTGTGGTCCAACCGCTTTTCTTTCTTGGCAGCCTCTGAGGCAGTGGATACTGGTAGGGCAGTAGAGGAGGTTTTATCTAATATAATGGATTGTGACCTGCCAGAAAGACAGCTTTTGAACCAGGTAGTGGTTTCAGGGGAACAGCCAAAACAATGAAGGGTGTGGTGTACCAGAGTGTGGTCAACAAGGTCAAAAGCCTTGGACAGGTTCACGAAAACTGCATCTGTGGCTTTGCCCGCGTCCATGTTACTTAGAATGTGGTTTGAGAAGAGGGTCAAGGCTGAGGTGGTACTATGGTGTTTGCGGAAACCATGCTGGATTGGGCATAGGAGGTTATATTTGAACAGGTGTTCAGTGAACTGGTGGTGTACTATTTTTTCCAGCAGTTTGCTTAGGTGAGGGAGGAGGGAGATGGGTCTGTAATTATCAGGGGAGAGGGGATCTCTTGCTTTGTGAATTGGTACAACATTTGCATGTTTCCAGGGGTCAGGCACATTGGATGTTGCGAGGGCGAAGATAAAAGTGAGACGTTCAACAATTGTTGGGGAGATTAGTTTTTGGAACGCAGGGAAGAGCTCATCACTTCCAGGACTACCTTTGGCAGGGAGAGATCTTAGGAGCTTGACGGTGACATGCTGACTAATGGCTCTGAAGTAGAAAGGGGGAATAGGGATGTCTTTGTGATGGTGGGAGATTCGGTTAGGCTGGCTATCAGAGTCTGGGAAAGGCTTGGGAGGGATTTTACTGAGGTAGGGGGAGAGATCAGTGAATTTCATGTTGAATAAGTGCGCAATCTCAGCAGGCTCAGAGGGTGCCAGAGGGGGATGTCAGGTGAGTTATTAGACAGTGAGTCTTAGGGTTTAGGAGCGACTCAATGGAGGCCCAGAAATGTTTAGGATTTCTAAGGCTGTTTTTTTGTTGGTTTTGATAACACAGGCAGTTAAGAGATTTGGCAGTTTGTTTGCAAGCATCTATAGTCGTTCCAGAGTTTTGCTGAGGGGGACGCCTTAAAAGCTTTCCACTTTGTCTCTGTTTTTCATCAGGAACAGTAGTTCCCCTAGACATCCAACGTTTATAGCCCCCCTTACTCTTCTGGTAGTGACTGGGAAATGTAAGTCTTGTAGTTGATGGAGGGCAGTTGTAAAGTAACTAACCATGGATGTTATATCATTGTGGTGGTAGGGGCAGACCAATTAGTTGCCTGGACATCTTTGAGGACATTTGTGGGGTCACGCAGTTGAAATTTCTAAACAACAGGTACTTGTGGGGAGGGTGACTGGCTTTGGTGGCCAGTATGATGTAGGTTGGGGAGTGGCTGCTAATAGAGTGAGACATTGTACCTGCCTGAAGGATCAAGTCAACATGGTTTTTGGCAACCTAGTCAAGCAGTGAGTGGTTTAGCGTGTGGGTATTCTGCCTGGGAGGGGAGCAGACTACTCATTCAAGGTAGTGAGCTTTCAGGAGGTTTGCATATTCGGGCTCAAGACGTCCTAATCAGTTCAGGTTGAAGTCCCCTAGTACAATGGTGTCCCTGGAAGGAGAGACTTGCCCAAGGCCATCCAGGAAATTGGATAGGCCGAGGTACCTCCGGGGTGTAACAGCAAACCAGGTAGAGTTTTTTGAGGCACCCATGGTTATTTCCGCAAGGAGCCATTCACTCATGGAGGGTGGGGTTGAACAGCTGATGGAGGTGGCAGCGATGTGGTCTTGCACATAGAGTGCAGCTCCCCCACCCTTCTTTTTTCCTGGCCTATCTAGACATAGTAGTGTGCAGCCTGGGAGCTGAAAAGAGGAGTCGGAGTGGTGGGGTTTCAGCCAGGTTTCGGAGAGCCCAAGTACTTCTGAACAGGCCTGTAAGGGATACCCAAGCTGCAAACTCCGAGAATTTAGATGGAAGGCTACAAATGTTAAGGTGGGCAATTTTGAGACCTGACAATCTAGCCCAGGCAGTATTTGTGTGATCAATGTTGGTGTTTATGGGACCAGGGTTGCTTTCTATGTCCCAAGGAGCAGAAGTGAGAGGAGAGGACAGACAGGAGGGAGCCAAGTTGGTGTCTTGAGAGTAAGAGTGCAGAGACAAGCTGAGCAGACAATGCTCATAGTTTGATAGAAGGGCAAGGAGAGCTGGGCCCATGGACGTTAGTTCATATCTGACCGCAACGAGTGGGGGGGTTTAGAGAGTGTAATTAAGGGGGTAAAAGAGGATAGAGGCTGTTGATCTATGATTCTATGGAAAGTACTGAGGCACAGAAATCAGATGCTATTAGCAGGCTAGCCAAACAGGCAACCATAAGGAATATCAGGAAAGCTTTCATTTTCAGATATTAAACTGTCAGGTTGACTAGATAGGGTTTCTCCTATTAGTAGTTGCTATAGGTTGCGGAGTAGGTTTGAGGGAAAGGCCCACTGAGCAAGGGTAGTTCAATTTTGGAGGAGGTACATGGTGTTAAGTGGCAGGGGGAGAGGGAGGCTGGTAGTGGGTAATGTTATGTGAAGAAAGCCGAGACAGAAAAGCTGGGGTATGGTTAGCTGTAATGAAGTATATTAAAATGTACCTTTTAGATACCCTGCATTGTAGAAAATAATCTGGCTACTCCCTGAGATCATCTAATATGAGTAATTTAACTACCCCTAGACATAGCAATAAATATGGGTCTTATATGCTGATTGTCCCTGTTCTCCGAGCTTGGGATTTGATTAAAAAGCAATGCAAAATTAATTTACTGTTATCTAGTACCGAATTTAAAATCTTAATTACTAAAGTCTTTTTTGACTGTTGTAATTGCTTTGCGTGATTTTTTGCTTATTTATGTATATCTGTGACAATGATGTAACTAAATGTATTTTGTATTGTATTGTTTCTGTATTGTTTTAATTGTTTTATATGCATTGGATGCAGTTGTAACAGAGAGTTTTACTCTGAACCTTGCCTTCCAATAAAAATGAATGAATACCCAAACTCCATCATATGCCCCAGGTCCTGAAACTCTTAAGAGTGGGAAAGCCGAGCTTCCATGTGAACCCAAATCTTCCTGGTTTGACAGCAACAAAGCATTGCTTCCACATCACTGGACCAGCTTGGACAGCATTTCCACATGTGAGACAGCATATGCACCATACCCGCCTCCCCACTATACCCATCTCCAGGGTCAGAAATATTAACTGCAAAGCACTGGGTTCTCTGACCAAGCCCCACCACTACCATCAGTCACCCTGAACTGCTTCATGCACTTAATGTCTCCACCCATACAGACCAGGCAACTCCCACCAAGTCATCTCATCTAGATCCAGAGAGGGTGGGCAGAGGGTGACAGTGAAAAAGCAGAGATACTTGAATACTTCTGCCCAGTATTCACTAAAGAAGCGTAGGGGGAGGTCCCTAATCCAATCAACAGAAGCACTCTGGATAGGGGGGTTGATACCAGTCCATTCACAGATGAAAGGGTTCTGAAACAACTAAAACTGAAGGTGGACAAAGCAATGGGACCGGACAGGATTCACCCCAGAATTCTAAAATGACTAAGGGGAGAACTAGCGACACCACTGACTACCCTTTTTAACAAATCATGGGAGGATGGTGTGGTCCCTGAGGACTGGAGGAGGGCGGATGTGATTCCCCTTCACAAAAGTGGGAGCAAAGCAGAGGCAGGAAGCTACAGACCTGTTAGCGTAACTTCAGTGGTAGGGAAAATGATGAATTACTTCTGAAAGAAAGAATTGTTAAGTACTTAGAGGCCAGTGGGGCACAGGACACAAGGCAGCATGGATTCACAGCAAGAAGATCAGGTCAGATGAATCTAATAGATTTCTTTGACTGAGTGACCAAAGTAGTAGACCAGGAAGGGGCTGTGGACATGGCCTACCTAGACCTTAGTAAGGAATTTGACACAGTCCTACACAAAATATTAATAAACAAGTTAGCCAGCTTGGGAGTGGGTCCCTGGATGGTAGCCTGGGTAAAAAAATTGGCTGGACAACAGGACACAGAGGGTAATAGTAAATGGAGTCTACGCTGAAAAAAGGGGTGTTACTAGCAGGGTACCGTAGGGTTCAGCACTGGGACCGGTCTTTATAAGTGACATTGCAGAGGGACTGGAAGGAAAAGTATGCCTCTTTGTAGAAACAAAGATCTGCAACAGGGTTGATACACAAGGGGGGGTGGAAAAGATGAGAAGGGACTTGGCAGGTCAGAGGAATGGTCAAAAGTATGGCAGCTTAGATTCAATGCAAAGAATTGCAAAGTAATGCACCTGGGAAACAAAAACCAGGGGAAGGGTACACAATGGGGGGGTTCTAACAACAACAAAAATGGAAAGGGACCTGGGGTACTTATATCAGATGACCTAAAGGTAAGCAAGCAATGTGAGAAGGCAGTAAGGAGGGCTGGGGAGATACTGGGATATATAGGAAGAGGCATCACCAGTAGAAAACAGGAAGCTGTTATTCCTCTGTACAGACAGTTGGTGAGACCCCATCTGGAGTACTGCGTGCAGTTCTGGAGACCACATCTCTGCAAGGACATAGACAGGATGGAGGCAGTCCAGAGGAGGGCAAGTAAAATGGTGTAGGGTGTGCACCAGAAGCCATACGAAGAGAGACTAAAGGAGCTTAATATGTATACCCTCAAGGAAAGTAGGGAGAGGGGGAACATGACAGAAACTTTCAAGTACCTCAAGGGAATCAACAAAGTCCAAGAGGGTAGCATCTTTCGGAAAAAGAGACATGCAAGAACAAGGGGGCACAATCTAAGGAAGTATTTTTTCATGGAGAGGGTGGTGGACGCATGGAACGGTCTTCCTGAGGAGGTTGTGGGGTCAAAAATAGTTGGGTAATTCAAGAATGCGTGGGACAGACATAAGGCAATTCTGGCAGGGGTTAGGAAGTAGGCTGTTGGTTAACTAGGATCTGCAACTTATCCAATAGGTAGGGAAATGGGCAGACTGGGTGGGCCAAGCTGTCCTTATCTGCTGTCAAAGTCTATTTTTCTGTGTTTTCAGAAACAATGGACTTACTCACTGATGACTCAATACATTGTTTAGAACAGGAAGAGACAGAGCCTATTGTTTAATGACAACTTGCTAAATTAGTTAGGACTGAAGGAGACATGATCTGTCAGTCAATGAAGACTCCTCAAGTTGGCTAGGACAGGAGAAGCAATACCTGTCATTAACTGAAGGTTCACTATGCTGGTTATGGGAGACGAGGCCCATCGCTGACTGAAGGCTTGTTACATAGGTTGAGACAGGGCATGGCATGATCTGTCACTCACCGATATCTCATTATGCTGGTTAGGACAGGACAAGGCATGACCCTTCACTCAGAGATGACTTGTTAGACTAATTGGAACAGGACTAGGAATTACAGGACATTTAGTGACTTCATTAGGATGGGAGATGGTTTAGTCCGTCACTTACTTATGACTCATTACATCCGTCACTCATTGACAACTTGTAAAGTACAGTTACGTTAAGAACTTACCGTAACAGTAGATCTTCAAGAGGAGCTCTTGCAGCAGGCCAGCACTTGTAGAACTAAGCTGCCAAGCACCAGGACCGCACAGAAATCTTCTAGCTAGCAGTCTACAGCCTGCCTCAGACGTCACCTTCTGATGTTGGTCTATCCTATAAAGATGGACGCTCCCCCACACCCTCCTCAGTTCTACCGCCAGAGACCCAAAGTGGGTAGCAGAAGAAAAAAACAAGGAGGTTCCTGAGAGCCAGGAAAGGGAAAGCAGAAGACTCGTTCATATGGAAGACAATATAGCCAAGAAAAAACAGAAAGAAAGGTGAAGGAGGGGAAAATCATGGCCTGCTGCAAGAGCTCTTCTCAAAGATCTACTGTTATTGTAAGTTCTTGTGTAACTGTACTATCTCACTTCGAGGATGCTCTTGCAGCAGGCCAACACTGGTAGAACAGAGTCCCAAGCAGTTCCGGCAGCATAGAGGAGGCAGCACCAGGAGGAGGACAGACCACAGTCAATGGCCTAGAAGGCCCTGCAGAACAGCATGGCTGGAGTTGGCCCGATGCCTAGAAGCAATGTCCAGACTATAATGCTTGGTGAAGGTGTGGATAGAACATTAGGTAGCAGCTGCACAGATGTCCACAGTGGACACATTTCGGAAACGAGCCATGGAGGCGGCCATACCCCTGGTGGAATGGCTCTTAACCATTCCTGGAAGGTTCCTGACGTACTTACAGTAACAATAAACAATGCAATTGACTAACCACTTAGTCAAACACTGTTTGAACACTGGAGCACCCTCTCTCCTAGGGGTGAACAAAACAAATAACTTATCAGACTTTCTTAAAGTCCTAGTCTGGTGCGTATAGTATCGTAAGATTCTACGAACATCCGAAGTGTTGAGCAAAGCCTCCCTCTAATTAGAACACTCTGGAAAGTAAACAGGTAGGTGGATGGATTGATTCAAAGTAAACTCAGACACCACCTTGGGAAAAAACAGGATTAGTATGCAAAGACACCCTGTTTTTGAAAAAATAAATAAGGCTCTTTGCACATGAGAGCCTGAAGCTCAGAAATTCATCTAGCAGAAGTAATAAGAACCAAAAAGAGCACTTTCCACGACAGAAAGTGCAGCTCACAACTGTCGACTGGTTCAAAGGGTGGTAACCGGAGCTTCTCCAACACAAAATTAATATCCCACGGAGGGACTTGGTCCTGAATGGGACATTTCAGATGCAAAATGCCCCACAGGAAAGTGCGAGACACATCAAGCTGAGCCACGGCCCTTCCCGCGATAGGTTCATGGTACACAGATATGGCAAAAAGATGCGCCTTAATGGAGGAGTACCCCAAGCCCAAGTCAGAGAGGGAGAGAAGATACTCCAGCACCTGATCCACCGAGCAGGTGAAGGGGTCCAGCTGGTGCAATGAAGCCAAATGGGTGAAGTACTTCTATTTCATGGCACAAGGGACTCTGGTGGAAGACTTCTTGGTGGCCACCAGGACATCTGCGACCATAGAGGATACCCCAAACTGGATGATGACTAAGTCTACAGGTGCCACACATGGAGATGCAAATATTTTAGATACGGATGGACTAGGGTGGCCTGCTCCTGGGAGAGGAAGCCAGTGCAAAGGATCTGGAGGTTCCACCACCAGCTGCTGCTGTAAGGGGAAACAGATCTGATGAGGCCAGAAGGGGGGCTATGAGAATCATTTCTGCCCCCTCCAACTGAAGTTTGAGCAGCACCCGCAGAAGGAGTGGGGAAGGAGGAAAGGTGTACAGAAAGTACAGTTACGTAAGAACTTACCGTAACAGTAGATCTTTGAGAGGAGCTCTTGCAGCAGGTAATACCATTAGGACTGAAGCCGGCAGGCATCAGGACCCCACAGAAAACTTGTAGCTAGCAGTACGAGGCAGGGGACCGCACCTGACGTCGGCTCCGCCTGACATCAGACGTGATATAAAGGGGGCGGTCCCCTGGTGCCACCCCAGTTCTCCCACTGGAGACCCAGCTATAGAAAAAAAAAGGAACTGGGCAGGAAATCCCCACTCTGGCTGGAACTCGTGACCCCTGGTAAAAAGGATACTGGGGGATGGAGGGTGGAAGTTATTTGCTGCAAGAGCTCCTCAAGATCTACTGTTACGTAAGTTCTACGCAACTGTACCATCTGGGTATTCCGAGGGTGGAGCTCTATGGCAGATAATATCATTAGGACTGAGTCCCAAGCAGTAGAAAGGATAGGCCCAGGTCTGAAAGGGTGGTAGGCAGGTAACCCGAAGCTTAGGTAGAACAAGATCTCTTCAAGACAGGAGGCCCTGAAGGACTGCCAGTCCAAAACCTGCTCTCGTTCTGGAAGCTATATCCAGACTATAGTGTCTGACAAGCGTATGGACTGAAGTCCATGTCGCAGCAGCACATATATCCGCTGAGGAAACACTCTTGAGCGCCGCGAAGGAAGAAGCCACTGCTCTGGTGGAGTGGCCCCTAACAGCATCCAGGTGGGCCCTCCCATGCTGCTAACAAAAAGATATGCAATCCACCAGCCAACGGGCTAGTGACTGCTTGGACAAAGGAGCCCCTAACATGCGCTTAGCATAGGAGACGAACAACTGGTCCGTCGACCTAGAGGAGCGAGTCCTGTGGAGGTAGAACCTAAGAATACAGTGAACATCCAAGGTGTGCAACAGTGCTTCGCCTTGGTTAGAAGCTTGGGGGTAAGACACTGGAAGGTTGATGTCTTGATTGAGGGTCAGGGCGGACACCACCTTCGGCATGAACTTGGGATTGGTTTGCAAGTTCACTCTATCCTTGTGAAAAATGATGTAAGGTTCTTTGCACATCAGAGCCTGGAGCTCGGAAACCCTTCGAGCGGAGGTAACAGCCACAAGCAGTAAGGCCTTCCAGGAAAGGAAGCGTATCTCGCACAAAGCTGTGGGCTTCAAAGGGAGGGCGAATGAGCTTTTCCAAAACAAAAAGGAGATCCCAAGGAGGAACGACAGCCCTTCTTGGGGGTCTGACGTGCAACACCCCTTGCGAGAAGGTCTTGCAGGCATCCAATTGTGCTACAGACTTGGCTCCTATAGGAGCATGATATGCAGAGACTGCACACATGTGAACCTTGATAGACAAGTAACTCAGGCCTAAATCTAGCACGTGCCTGACTGGACAACCCAAAGGATCTAGGGCTCGTGCCGAAGCCCATAGGCAGAAGCGCTTCCATTTGAGAGCGTATGTTGACCTAGAGGAAGGCTTCCTTGCTGCTACCAAAATTTCTGCCACCCTGCTTGACACTCCTAGCCTCTCCTCTGCTAGGACTGCAGGAGACACGCATGCAGGTGAAGAGCCAGATGAACAAGAGTTCCCCGATCTTGAGAGAGCAAGTGAGTGGACTGAGGCAACTGCACTGGAGGTTCCTGAGACAGTTGCTGGAGCAGCGGGTACCAGATCTGCCGAGGCCACAGAGAAGCCATCAGACTCATTCTGGCTCCCTCTGACTGCAATTTGAGCAGTATTCTCTGCATGAGGGGAAAAGGAGGGAAGGCGTACAGAAACGTCCCCGTCCAAGGGAGGGACAATGCGTCTCGCCAGAAAACACCAGGCCCTGGAGTGAGCGAGCAAAAATTGCGTAGTCTGGCGTTGAATGGGGATGCAAAGAGGTCCAACTCTGGAAGGCCCCAGCGGTCGAATAGATCGTCTGCGACCTCCTGGAGTAGTTCCCACACGTGGCTGGGACAAACGGAGTGACTGAGACTGTCAGTGAGAACGTTCTGGACCCCCGGGAGGTGAACGGCCATGAAGTCCACGCCGTGTTCTACTGCCCAGTCCCACACTCTCATGTCCTCTCTGCAAAAGGGGGGTAAGAATGCATCCCCCCTTGCTTGTTGATATAAAAAACCACTGGTGTGTTGTCCGACTGCAGCAAGAACCCCAGGAAACATGACTCTCAAATGCTGACAGAGCATTCAAAACGGCTCTCATTTCCAGGACATTGATGTGCAGAGAACGGTCTGTGTCGACCAAGTCCCTTGGGTCCTGTGAACCCCTAGATGGGCCCCCCACCCTGACAGGGAGGCATCTGATGTCAGGGTTTGGAATGGAGGTGGTCTATGGTAAGGGACCCCCCTTCCAGATTGTCCTGGTGGAGCCACCATTCGAGAGAACGGTGGGCCGCTATTGAAAGCTGGATCCAAAGATCCAGGTCATGTACAGCTTGGTCCCACTGTGCTTTGAGGTGCCACTGCAACATCTTCATATGAAGCCTGGCTAATGGGACAGTGGCGATGGCCGCCGCCATGTGCTCCAACAGCTGCAGTACTGCTCGGGCAGGAGAAGAGGGCCTTCCCCGAAAGGCCCTCACCAGGTCTTGGAGGCGTTCTATCCTGTCCGAGGGCGGGAAGGCATGCCCTCTCCCTGTGTCCAGGATAGCTCCTATGAACTGCAGCCGTTGAGATGGCCTTGGCTGAGACTTTGGCCAGTTCACCGTGATCCCCAGGGAAGAGAAAAGAGCCTGCATTTGACTAAGGGTGATTGCTAGCTGCCCCTCTGACTGGGCAGAGAGGAGCAAATCGTCCAAGTAGAGGCAGACAAAATGGCCTCTCCTGCGGAGGGCCTCAGCTACCACTGCGAGGCACTTCATAAAAACCCTGGGAGCCGACGAAGGGGAGGACCCTGAACTGAAAGTGCTCTTCTCCGAGATGGAAGTGCAAGAACCTCCTGTGCCGTTTCCGGATTTTAATATGCATGTAAGCGTCCTGCATGTTGAGAGAGCACAGCCAGTCCCCTGATTGGAGCAGAGGAAAGAGGCCTGCCAATGTTAGCATGCGGAACCTATGATACTTGACAGAGAGGTTGAGCATGCTGAGGTCCAAGATAGGACGAAGGTCTCCTGTCTTTTTTGGGACCAGGAAAAAGCGGGAGTAGAAGCCCTTGCCTAGCTGGGCTGGTAGAACCCTTTGAATAGCTCTCTCCTCCAGGAGCAGCGAGACCTCTGCTTGAAGGAGGCTGAGGTGGCCCAGTGGACAGCGGGACATAGGGGGTGGTGGGTTGTCCGGAGGTATAGAGATGAACTCTATGGCATACCCTGATCCAATGATTTCCAGCACCCACCGATCTGCAGTGATGCTGGACCACTAGAGTGGGTATGGCACAAATCGCCCTCCTACCTGCTCATTCTGCCTGTCCCCAATGGGAGGAGGGTTGGGGAGGGAGTCAGAAAGGAGAAACAGGAGGGGCCGGGGCCCTGGGTGCCTTGGATTGCTTTGGGCCCTGGGAACCTTGGGAGGAGGGGCGACCCCATCTACAAAACCCCTTCCCTGAGGTTGCTTGCCAGACTGGCCTTGGCGTTGGCGAAAAGGACGCTGGCGGTTACCCTGCGGCTGGGACTTGTACATACGATGTACATCCACTACCGCCTTGCCTGATTCTTGAAGGCCCTTGACCATTTCCTCCACCTCTGGACCGAAAAGCACCGGACCCTGAAACGGGGAGTCCAGGATAGAGTCCTGAAGGTCTTGCTGGAAGCCTGTCAGTCTGAGCCAGGACCGTCTCCTCATACAAATGCCTGATGCTGCGGCCCTAGAAGCCATGTCCACTGCAACAAGGGAGCATCTGAGTGCATGCTTGTCAACATCTAGACTTGACTGGGCACAAGCCAGAATCCCCTGCTTGGAGTCTGAGTCTGGGAGGGTCTCTGCCAACTTCATGGTTTTCCTCCACAAGGACTGCTGGTAGGACATCATGTGGGCCATGAAGTTAAGGGATCTAATAGACCCAGTAGCGGAGGAGAAGACTTTCCTTTCCCAGCCATCCAATTTTTTTGAGACAGAGTCGGGGGATTGCGAGCTGAGGTGCTTGGGCTGGGTCTCTCTCCTGTGGGCAGCCATGAGGACCACGGAATTCACCTTGGGTTGCTCTGCCAGGAATGGCTCTGACATAGGAGGCTTATACAACCTATCCGCCTTCCTCGGAACTGCAAGGACAGAGGAAGGAATCCTCCAGGTAAGGTGAGTGAAGTCTTGGAAGGGCTCAATAAATGGAGGAATGACCAGCAGCTTAGGCTCCTTCTCCCCTAGGAACTTAGCTAACCGCTGGCGCTCCAGGTCGCGAGCCTCCATATCCCACTGGTAAACAGTCTGGATATGCCTCATTATATTGAGGAATGAAGGGTCATCCGGGGGGAGCGTGGCGAGTACTTGAGCTCTGGGAATAGTGGCAGAAAACCATCTCCTGAGTAATCAGAGTCTGAACCGGCCTTATCAGCGGAAGAGAACATTCTGGGAGATGACTGAGACGGGGAAGGAGACCTCTTTCTGCGCTTTCTCTTAGGGGGTGGAAGGTGATCTCCCGATTAATCTTTGCCTGGTGTGGGAGGAGGACCCATGGGTGGTGGGGTAGAGACCTTATCTGGCAGCCTGTAAAGGAGGTCCCCTTTGACCGTATTCCACAAAAGGTGAATAAATTCCCAATATCTGCCACTGGGATCACAGCCGGAGCCGGCACCAGGTTAGATGGCCCGGGCGCCAGACTGTCAGGGGTAAGCGTCTGGGGATCGGGCACCCCTTCCGGAGTGCCTGGCATCGGGTCCGGAAGACAGGCATCTGAAGACCGGCGTCTGGTACCTGACAGCCAGCATCTGACTGGCGTCCGGGGGGACGTCAGCTGGTATCTGGCCCTTTGAGGGAGGTGCTGACGGCTGATCTTCGTCCGGCGACAGTCCCGTATCTGGTGTCGGGGAATGAGTCATCGGAGTAGGTGACCAGCTGGTAGGTCTGGCGTCAGGAGTAGGACGTACCTACGCCGGTGGTGGGGTAGCCAGAGCCCGGGCGTCCCCTTGCCTACTAGAACTTTCTTCCAAGCGTTTTCTCTTTTCAGAGGAACTAGGCCTGTCCAGGACACTGGGCAGGCCTTCCTAGGCCGATCCTGTAGATTTGTGAGGTCGGTGAGCCAGGGTGGAGGGTCGATGTCCCATCGAGGCCGACTCCTTTTGGGCACCCTGAGAAGAGGTGTGAGTGGCCTTGGAAGAGCGGGAAGACTCAGAAATGGCAGGAACCGAGCCTGACCTCTGCGAGGAAGATGTCGACGGCACAGGTTTGGTGGGCGAATGATGGTGGGATTTGGATCTGGCCCGATCCTTCTGCTTGTGATGCTTTTCACCTGAGGTCCTAGCTCTGGAGGAGGAATCTCTGGTGGGAGAGGAGGAGCTGGCTCTGGAACTTCTCTGCATCGCTGCAAGCTGCTTCTCTAACAAGAAGGTTTTGAAGGCGTGAGCTCTCCTGGCGCGTGTCTTTTGGTTGAACTGTTGGCAGTGTCTGCAGGAATCCGGCTGGTGGTCTGGGCCTAGACAGATGAGGCAGGCCGCGTGGCCGTCTTTGGCTGGGATCTGCTTGCCGCAGGCACACTTAGATTTACGTCGCGGTGGTGAGGGCGACAACACAAACGAGGCATTAGATTAGGTTAAATTGAAAAGATAAACGAAAGCGACTTATCTTGACGTTTGATGCTGTTGACTGCAAGCGAGGCGTCTGTGGAGCCGAACTACGCAGGTCGACGCCGGGAAAAGAACTGTGGTGGTGCCAGTGGATCGCCCCCTTTATACAACGTCTGATGTCGGGCTGAGCCGACGTCAGGGGTTGTCCCCTGCCTCGTACTGCTAGGTACAAGTTTTCCATGAGGACCTGACGCCTGCCGGCTTCAGTCCTAATGGTATTACCTGCTGCAAGAGCTCCACCCTCGAAGACAGATCCTTCCCTTCTAGGAGAGGGACATTACGTCTCACCAGTAAACTCCAGGCCCGCGATCAAAAAAGCGGCAGTTTTGAGTTGAGTGGGGACGAAAAAAGTCCAACTCTGGCCGACATCATCTGTCAAAGAGATCCTCGACGACCAGAGTCAAAAGCTCCCACTCGTGAGCCCTGGACCACGAGTGGCTTAGACTGTCTGCCAGGACGTTTTGGGCACCTGGAATATGGATGGCTAAAAGCTCCAGACCGTGCTTGATGGCCCAGTACTAGACCCTCATCGCCTCCCTACACAGGGGGCAGGGGTGAATCCCCCCCTGCTTGTTTATGTAATACACCATGCATATGTTGTCCAACTGAACCAAGAGCAGACCGGGGGGGTGACAAGCCTGGAAGGCCTGCAGAGCATACCGAACTACTCACATCTCCAGAACATTGATGTGAGACCCTGATCCACGTCTGTCCAAGTATCTTGAGTCTGGTGAGCTCCCAAGCCCAGACCTGAGGCGTCCGTTGTAAGGATCTTATGAGGGGTCAAAATTATAAAGGAAATCCCCCAAAGCAGGTTGGTTGGCTCTAGCCACCACGACAGGACTCTTTTGACCAGATCAGAGACCATGACCATCTGGTCCAGGTCGTCCATGTGTTGGTCCCACTGGACCCTCAATGTCCACTGAGGTACCAGCTTGTGCAGGTGGGCGAGGGGAACTGTGCCAAAGGCTGCTGCCATGTGGACCAGGAGATGCAAGAACACCCTGGCGAGGACCTGGCGATTGGAGGAAACCAGATGGGCCTGGGCCATCAGGCGCTCCACCTTGTCCATGGGCAAGAAGACCATGCCCTAGGCTGTGTCCAGGACTGCTCCTATATACTGGAGGCACTGGCAGGGGGAAAGGCAGGACTTTTGCTTATTGATGGTGATACCCAAGGCCTAGAAAAGGTGGAAAGTATGATCCAGAGTCTGGACAAGACGGTCCTTGGATGGGGCCCCTATGAGCCAGTCGTCCAGGTAGGGAAACACATGGAAACCCTGCCACCTCAAGGCAGCCGCTACCACTGCCAGGCACTTGGTAAAGACCCTGGGTGCTGAGGACAGGCCAAAAAGGGGGGCCCTGAATTGAACATGGGCTCCCCAGAAATGGAAGTGGAGGAAGCGCTAATGAGAAGGCGGGGACCTGGCAACTGGAGGAAACCAGATGGGCCTGGGCCATCAGGCGCTCCACCCTGTCCATGGGTAAGAAGGCCATGCCCTAGGCTGTGTCCAGGACTGCTCCTATATACTGGAGGAACTGGCAGGGGGGAAAGGCAGGACTTTTGCCTATTGATGGTGATACCTAAGGCCTAGAAAAGGTGGAAAGTATAATCCAGAGTCTGGACAAGACAGTCCTTGGATGGAGCCGCTAGGAGCAAGTCGTCCAGGTAGGGAAACACGTGGAAGCCCTGCTGCCTTAAGGCAGCCGCTACCACTGCCAGGCACTTGGTAAAGACTCTGGTGCTGAGGACAGGACAAAAAGGGGGGGCCTGAATTCAACATGGGCTCCCCAGAAATGGAAGTGGAGGAAGCACCAATGAGAAGGAAAAATTTTGAAATGCACATATGCATCCTGCATGTCCATAGAACAGAACCAGTCCCCCTGGTGCAGGAGGGGCAATAAACCCTGATGGTTGACCATCCTGAAGCATCTGTGCTCTGTGAACAAATTCAGGTGACTCAGATCCAGGATGGGCCAGAGATCTCACGTCTTCTTGAGGACCAGGAAGAAGTGGGAGTAGAACCCCCTGCCCCACTGAGCCAGAGGGATGGGTTCTATGGCCCTTTTCTACAGAAGGGCCTGTATTTCCTCCCAGAAAAAAAAGCACATGAGCCTGTGGGGGGGGGGGGTTCTGAAGGCCACTCGAGAAGTTCCGGAGTGTGGCCGCAGTTCTATGAACTGTAGACCCAGTTGTCCGAGGTAATTCTCACCACCTGTCGAGGTGGAGGGAGAACCAACGTCTGACTTTCTCCTCCAGAGCCCTTTGGGGGGGGGGGGGTCTGCAAGGAGTCAGAAAGTAGGAGCGGGTGCCGGCAGGGCAGCCACGGTGCTTGAGGAGCTCTGGCAGCAGCTGCGGATAGGGCTGCCACCACCTTGTGTTTGCCCTGACCTTTGGAGGGTGGGCGGGCCTGTTTGTGGGAGGAGCGGCGAAAGGGCGGCCTCTGACCAGACTTAATGTGGGTATGGTACAGCGAGTGGATGGACTGAAGGGCCTGTCCTGACTCTTGAAGGAAGGAGACCAGATCTTGGACATCCCCCCTCCCAAAAAGGACAGAACCCTGAAAGTGGCCGTCCAAAATACTGGACTGCAAATCAGAAGTAAACCCGGACACCCAGAGCCAAGAGTGGTGCCAGAAATAGACGCCAGCAGTCGCCCCTCTACCTGAGGCATCGACCGCATCATAGGCAGCCCGAAGGACGTGGGTCCCCATGTCTGAGCCCACCGTGAGAAACTGGGAGAGCTGTTTCTTGGATGGGTCATCAGGCAAAGCCTGAACCAGCTCTCTGGCCTGGTCCCGAAGGACGTTGTGGTATTCTACGATATGGGCCCAATAAGTTAATGGCCCAGATGACCAGCATGGAGGAAGCAAAGACCCATTTGCCCAGGTAATCCAGTTGACTTGACTCCCTGTCAGGGGCAAGTGAGCTGAGATGCTTAGGATTCTTGGTGCGGTCATGCGCCACACTGATGACCACCGAGTCAGCTTTGGGCTGTCCCCCTAAAAAGGGCTTAGCCTTCTTAGGCACTGCTGGTATTGAAGAGGGGCGACTGCTAGCCACCCTGGTGACATCCTCATAGGAGCCAATAAAGGGAGACACCACCAAGGGCAGAATATCGGGCTGCTGCAAACAGGCGGCTAGCCAACGTCACTCTGGGCCCTGTTCCTCTTTTTTCCAGCCCATAGTGGCCTGGATGTGCCTCATGATGTCCATAAAGGAGGGATCATCAGGAGGGGACTTACGGACCACCTTAGCAGGTTCTTCGCCCTCAGACGAGTCCCCATGAAGGGATGAAGACTCAAGAGTACGCTGAGTCATTTTCATTCTCCTCATCTGGCTCACTGTCAACTGGCAGGCGCCTGTCCTGGTGACTGCAGGAACTGGCATTAGGTCTATTCCCCGGAGTTGGTGGAGCACACCAGGTCCTGGGATAGAAGATCCCCAGAAGGCTGCAAGGGGTGCACGAGGGTTGGGCCCTGAGGGGTGGAGATCTGCTTCTGCATGAAAGACCATGTGGTAAAGAGAGCATTATAGTCCACCGGCGCAGAGTAGTTATAGACCAATGGATAGGGGTAGGCTGGCGTAAGGTAACAAAAGGGTAGCATCGAGCAAGGCGGGGCTGGCATAGGGTACCCTGGTGGAGGTCCAGCAGGTGCAGGCTGTAGAGTCAGGGCTGGGCCTGTGGGCTGAAGCAGAGGCACAGGTGGCTGGGCCTGTGTGGGCACCAGCTGAGGAAGCCTGGAGGGGAATCTCCGGGTGCCGGAGAGGAGACCGGCACGGGGTGAAGAGACCTCCCTGTCGAAGGCAGAGGTGACACCAGGCTTTGAGATGCGCCAATAGCCTGCTGCAGATGCTGCCAAGGACTGGAGGCGGCCCCCATAGAGGGAGCCAACACAGGCAGTGCTGGGGTCATAGTGGCGACAGCAGAAGAGCCAGGCCAGGTGCACCCATACTGGCCGAGCCTCCTGGCTGAGAGCCCATGGAAGTCAGGGGCCTGAGTGTCAGAGGCTGGGGAGCAGGAGACAGATTTCCCTGCTGCAAAGAGTCACCGCAGAGATGAGGGTGGGTGGTGGGGCCACAGTTAGCCCTATAGGAGCAGGAGCAAATGGGGTCGAAGGGGCCCCCCCATGGGAGAAAGACCCAGACACGGTCGAAGATTTATTTATTTATTTTTTTTATTTAGTTGTTTAACCAGGTATAGCACACTAAGCTGAACGCTTTTTTACAGGAGCAACCTGGGAGCAAAAGGAGGTTAAGTGACTTGCTCAGGGTCACACAGTATGCAAGTGGAAGCTGTGGGATTCAAACTAAGGTCTGGTCTGCTGGATGTCACCAGATTTGCAGCTCAGAGCCTTAGACCACTGCGCTATACTGCCTCATCCATGAAGAGACCATGAGTGGGAAGCAGACCGGGCTCGGTCACGGTGCTTGTCCTGGTGTTTATGCATCCCGCTAGATCTTTCCTGGGAATGAGAGAAAGAGGAAGCCCTGAAGGACAGGGCTGGCAAAGCCGAAAAGCTCCTAGCCTGCATCTCCTGTTCCACTGTGATGAACTTCTGCTTGATCAGATAGCTCTCCGGAATTTTAATGCGATGTCTCCGTGTGGCCTGGTTAAACTTCTGGCAGATCTGGCAGGCTTCAGTGTTGAGGCTGTGGCCTAGGCACAGGATGCAAGCAGAATATCCATTCTTTTCTGGAATTTGTTTGCTGCAGGCACACTTAGTGGAGTAGTCGGAAAATGAGGCAGGTAGAGAAGACATAAACCTGAAGTCAGTAACACCTAAAACTCGATGTTCGTACGAAAAAAAAACCCAAGAAAAATAAAAAAGCATGGCAAGCGTGGGAAATGGCGGTCGACTATAGCTGTGGCAGTTTCAGTGGTCTGACATGCATGGTCAATGGCAGGAAAGAATTGAGGAGGGCGTGGGGAACCACCTGTTTTAAAGGATAGGCTGACATCAGAAGGTGACGTCGGCGGTGGGCAGTCCCTCACGGTAAACAGCTAGCTAGAAAGTTTCTGTGTGATCCTGGCGCTGGCACCTGGTGGCCCACAGAAACATAGACTTTGATGGCAGATAAGGACTGCTTATACCCACCCAGTCTGCCCATTTCCCTACCTATTGGATAAGCTACAGATTCTGGTTAACCAACAGCCTACTTCTTCCTACCTCCCCACCAGAACTGCCTTATGTCTGTCCCACGCATTCTTGAATTCCCCCACTGTTTTTGACCCCACGGCCTCCTCAGGTAGGCCATTCCATATGTCCACCACCCCCTCTGTGGAAAAAATACTTCCTCACATTGCCCCTGAGCTGTCCCCCCTTTATCTTCAAATTGTGTCCCCTTGTTCAAACAACATGAAGTCTTGTATTCTGACTATATGCAGTTAGCCCCAGCACTTGAACTGCTCCGGAGAGTAAAGGGTTAACTCTATGCCAAAGCATAGAACGTTGAGCTTGAGCACGGTTTTCAAACCTCTGTCTGTGGTACTCTGAAGTCTAACTGTCAGATTTCTTACTCCACCTAACTGTGAAGTCGTCCCGGAGATCCCTCCGGCGCTTTGGTTCGGTAAAGTTCTAATCGGTCGGTTGTTTCAACCGTAGTTCGTTCATTATTCGGTATTCTTAACTCTGTCCCGGTACAGTAAGTGACAGTAGTGTTGTTTCTATTATTTCTATTGTTAGAAATAGTTTTTCTCTTTGGTTCTTTTCCGGTCAGTCCGGTTTAGAACCGAAACTGATTTTTTTTTTCTGATTAAGTAACAAAAATTGTGGTTTTACCGGTACTTATTGGTTCCTAAAAGAAAACAAAACATTTTTTTCTGGGATTTTTTTAACCGACCCTTGACATGGTTGGAACCGATACGTCTTATTTACCTGGCTTGAAAGCTGTGAAGGGTGACTTTTTGATTTTCAGCATATCTAGGAAACCCAAAAAGAAAACCAGTCCCACTGGGTTTCAGCACTGTTCCAAGTGTGGGGAGGCCTTTGCTAAGGCCGATCCCCACCTGGTATGTGTGTACTGTCTGGGGTTTGACCACCTCATGGAAGACTGCCAAATCTGTAAAAACTTTCTGAAAGCCACCCTGGATAAATGTTTAGGTAGGCTTAAGGAAAGGGAGGCCGAGAAGTCCGCTGACCCGGATGGCCAGCCAGGTTTGGTTGCGACCGAACCTGAAGAGGTGCCCACTGACCTGGGCAATACCTCTTCAGGCAAAAGGAGAGCCGACTCTGCGGAGTTGGTTCCATCAAAAGGAAGTGAAAATCAGCCGGTTTGGATCCTACACCACATGTTCCGACCACTGAAGAAATAGCGAAAGCGATCACATTAGTTCAATCGCTTTGCCCGGTTCCGACCAAACCGGCATCGGTTCAGAGCCGATCGGTTCAGTCGGAAGTAGCTGCTTCTGATATAGATCCTGAGGCATACTATGAGGGCAACTGGGAGGAGGAGGAGGAGGAGGAAGATTATGAAGAAGAGCAATTGGAAGGCCCAGATGAGCCAGTAGAGCCTGACATCTCCCCAGACAGGCCTTCCCATGTTTCTCCTCCCAGGCTTTCTGAGTCTCCTTCCCATTTCTTGTTTTACAAGAAAGTGGCTGAGACTCTTCAGCTTCCTATGGAAGAGGCTGAACAGGATCAGTAGGAACCTGACTATGTGGAAATGATGGATGTCTCAGAGTCAAAGACAGTGTCTATCCCTTTACATAAATCCTTGGGGAAGCAGACAAAAATTTTTTGCAGTTTCCTACATCCATTCCGCCTGTGGAAAAAAGAATGGACAGGAGGTATGCTTTGTCAGGTCCTGGGACTGAATTCCTTTCAAATCATAGCAGCCAAGTTGGGGTAATGCAAGCCGCAGCCTGTGACAAGGCTAACATTCTCCTGGCATCTCACCCCCACAGATAAGAATTCCAGGAAATTGGATGCCATGGCAAAAAAACAGTACTTGGCATCCTCTTTGGGACTCAGGCAATCGAATTATATGGGAAATACAGCCAGGTACCAGAAATCTATGTGGGATACTTTTCTGGCGCTGACTAGGAATGCCCCTCCCCAGCTGGCCAAAGAGCTGGAGCAGGTAGCTGCGAATGGTACTGAGGCATCCAAGGTGCAATTCCATGCTGCTGTAGACTCAAATGATGTTCATGCCAGGGTCATGGCTACATTCATCTCCATGAGGCGATTTGCTTGGCTTAGGTGTACTAACCTCTCACAGGATACCCAGGCTAAGGCCATGGATTTTCCTGTAACTGGTAATTCTCTCTTGGGGGACCAAACAGAGAACTACATGAAGAAGATCGATGAATACAGGACCACCTATAGGAGTGCTGCAGCCAATGAAAAAGCAGACCACTCCTCAGAGGCAGCAGTTTAGGGGCAGGGGCAGGCCTTTTCACAGGCCTTTTTACCAAGCTCAGTCCTCCTCCTCCTCTTCTTTCCAGCAGAGGGTTTTTTTTTTAAGGGGAAGAGGCAGATGTGGGATGACCAGGACCCCATCATCCACTCAATCTAAGCCCCCTGTCAAGCAGACACCCTGAGGTGTCGGTCAGGGTCGCCTCTCCAGTTCCAGTACGAGGCAGGCTGGCTCGCTACTCCCAGGCCTGAGAGTCTATTACTTCAGACAAATGGGTCCTGGAAGTCGTGAGCCAGGGACTTGCTCTCAGTTTCAAAAGGTTCCCAAAAATGACAGCAAGGTCCTTCAGTCCTCCCTCCCTCTTGGAGGCAGAAGTCTCCTCTCTTCGGCTTCTGCAAGCAGTAGAGAAGGTACCTCATTGTCACAGGGGAAAAGGACTATATTCCAGATACTTCCTTACCCCAAAAAAGACAGGGGAGTGGCGACCCATTCTAGATTTCAGGTACTGAACAAACACTTAACAAAACCCAAATTCAAAATGGTGACTCTGGGAGTAATTCTTCCCTCTCTGAGACCAGGGGACTGGCTAGCCTCTCTGGACCTCAAGGATGCCTATTTCCACATACCTATCAGACATTCCCACAAAAAGTACCTCAGGTTCCTCCTCAGAAGGCAGGGCATCATTCTATTCCCATACCTGGATGACTGGCTAGTGGTACGCCAGTCCTCAGACCAAGTCAAGTCAGCTCTAGAGGTCAGTCGAAAGCTTCTAGACTCCTTGGGGTTTATCCTGAACCTAGAAAAGTCTGTCCTGGACCCTCACACTCATAGGGGCGGAACTGGACACTATTCAGGCAAGAGCATTTCTCCCTCTCTCAAGGGTTCAGTCCCTTGTCACTCTGGCTTTCTCTTTTTGCCCTCTAGTTTCTCGTACAGCCAGGCACTTTCTACAGTTGCTGGGTCACATGGCAGCTTCCACAGCAGCGGTCCAGGGAGCAAGGTTTCAGATGAGAATATTCAGTTTCATCTCAGATCCTACTGGTCTCAGAAAAAAAACCCTCTCTCCAAATTGGTTCCTTTGTCTCAGACCCTAGTTCAGGCTCTCCAGTGGTGGTTGGAGGAGGACAATCTTCGACAAGGTGTCCCCTTTATCAGTCAGGCTCCTTCAGTGATTCTCACCACAGATGCCTCTTTACTGGGGGGGGGGGGGGCTCACCTAAATCAGCTTACAGCTCAGGGAAACTGGACTCACCAGGAGTCCCTTCTTCACATAAACCTTCTCGAACTAACAGCTGTCTTTCCGGCACTTCAGATATTCTCAACTGCCGTTCAGGGGAAAGTGGTGCAGGTCAGGACAGACAATACCACAACCATGTGGTACATCAACAAGCAGAAAGGCACTCGGTCCTTGGCCTTGTTCACAGAGGCCATGAAAGTATGGTCCCTCGCTTATTCCCTTCAGACTTCCCTGATGGCTGTGCATCTCCCAGGGAAGGACAACATTCTAGCAGATGCTTTCAGCAGAATTTCCCAGGGCCACCACAAATGGACCCTGGACCCTCTAGTTCTTCAGGTCATTTTCAAGAGATGGGACACTCCAGAGATAGATCTCCTTGCAGCCCTGGACAATCATCAACTTCCTCTTTACTGTTGCGGACCACCTCTTCTAGGCCCTGTCCCTCGGGATGCTCTTTTACTGAACTGGACAAGCAGGTTTCTGTATGCACTTCCTCCCTTTCCTCTGATATTCAGGGTCCTGATCAAGATCAGGTCTCAACCTTGCAAGGTAATTCTGGTGGCTCCAGATTGAGCCAGACAGCCTTGGTATCTTCTACTGTTGTCACTGTCAGTAACAATGCCTTTGCGTCTTCCCAGACAGTACAATCTCCTCACCCTTCAGACTCTCAGGCTGAAAGCCTGGCTCTTGAAGAGCTAGAATATGCAAACTTGCATCTTTCTTAATCAGTCTTGGAAATTTTAAAGGTTAGTAGGAAACCTGCTACTAGAAAGACTTACAACTCCAAATAGAAAAGATTTGGGGTTTGGTGTTTCCAAAAGCATGTCAAGCCAGAGCTGGCCGATATTGCCACTGTTTTGGACTATTTGGTGCATCTTAACAGTTTAGGCCTTCAGCCCACCACTCTCAAAGTACATTTAGCAGCTGTGTCTGCTTTTCTTTCTGCTGGCAAGGGCTCTTCCCTGGCATCTCATCCAGTTTTCAAGAAATTTTTCAAGGGCCTAATACATATTAACCCTCCCTTTCGGGAGCCTACTCCTTCTTGGGATCTGAATATCTGTATTGCACAGCTTATGCAGCCCCCTTTTGAACCCCTATCCTCAGTTGAATTAAAGTACTTGACTTGGAAAACTGTATTCCTAGTAGCCATTACCTCTGCCAGGAGAATCAGTGAATTGCAGGCCTTATAAGTGGAACCTGACTTAATTTCATTTCACAGGGATAAGGTGATCCTTCGAACCAACAGAAAGTTTCTTCCCAAGGTGGTATCAGACTTTCATTTGAATCAGTCTGTCATTGCCTGTATTTTTCCTTGACCATTCTACCTCTGGGGAGAGAAGGTTACACAGTCTTGATGTAAAAAGGGCTCTTAGTTACTATGTAGAGCATACTAAGGCCCATAGGAATGGCTGTTCTCGGTTGTTTCTCACCTATGGAGAAGTGGGAAAGGGCAAACGTGCCACCAAGAGAACTATTGCCAGGTGGATCACCTCCTGTATCCAGTTCTGCTATTCAAAGTTGGGGAAAGAGCCTCCCTCAGGCCTGAGGGCTCACTCCACCAGTGGTAAAGCTGCTTCGGTTGCAGCAGCTAGAGACATACCATTAGTGGAAATCTGTAAGGCAGCCACCTGGAAAACTGTTCACACGTTTACCAAACATTACTCTCTTGACATTTAGTCAAAAAGTGACGCTAGGTTTGGCACAGCTGTGCTGCAGAGCCTGTTCCCAAAATAGGTTCTGTGACTTCCTCCACCAAGAGGGTACTGCTTGGTAGTCAGCATATAGCTAGAACACAGCAAGACTGCATTTTGTTTGAAGAAAAATTACTCACCTTAGTAATGTTTCTTCTAATGGAGCCTTGCTGTATTCTGACCTCCCTCCCTGCCTCCCCTCCTGAAACCTAGTGTTTTGGGATGTGGCATGGCAGGCAGAGTGCTGCACCCCAGAGGTGTACTTGGCATGCCTTATCTTTTAAGGGTTTATCTTTAATATTCTGGTTGTTCACTACGTACTTATTTTTTCTTTTTGGGGTTCTCAACTTGAGTCTTTTGACCCACCAAATCTGTTTGTGCCCTTTGGCAAAAAGTTTTAGAAACAATTTCTAACTATAGAGTTAGTTTAATGCTCGTAAGAATCTGACGGTTAGACTTCAGAGTACCACAGACAGAGGTTTGAAAACCAAGCTCGAGCTCAACGTTCTATGCTTTGGCACAGAGTTAACCTTTTACTCTCTGGAGCAGTTCAAGTGCTGGGGCTAACTACATATAGTCAGAATACAGCAAGACTCCATTAGAAGAAACATTACTAAGGTGAGTAATTTTTTCTTCTTGCACATCTCTTTTTCTGAAAGATGCTACCCTCTTGGACTTTGCTGATTCCCTTGAGGTACTTGAAAGTTTCTATCATGTCCCCCCTCTCCCTCCTTTCCTCAAAGGTATACAGTAAAACCCCAGTTATCTGAACCTCAATTATCCAAAACTCTCAGTTATCCAAAACTGTGGTGTGTCTCCCAGCTTAATAGACTTAAATGTAAAGTTTCCTCACTTATCTGAAACCTCATTTAGCGAAACAATTTTATTGTCCCCCAGCACATTCAGATAAATGAGGTTATACTGTACATATTAAGCTCCTTTCTCTCTTTGTAGGGCTTCTGCTGCAGACTCTGCACCATTTTAGTTGCCCTCCTCGGGACTGCCTCCATCCTGTCTATGTCCTTGCGGCGATGGGGTCTCCAGAACTGCACGCAGTACTCCAGATGGGGTCTCACCAACTGACTGTACAGAGGGATAACAACTTCCTGTTTCCTACTGGTGATGCCTCTCCCCATACACAGAAACATAGAAAGTGATGGCAGATGGGGACCAAAGATCCATCTAGTCTGCCCTGAGCCCTACCTCCTCCTTAGGATTTCTGTGTGGTAATCCCTTTTTGTCTGTCCCAAGCTGCTTTGAATTCCCCTACCAATTTGGAGGCAGTGACTCCAGCCGGTAGGGCATTCCATGGGTCAACCACCCTCTCTGTGAAGAAAAACTTTCTCGTGTTGCCTCTGAATCTTCCTCCATTTAATTTCATCACATGTCCTCTTGCCCTACTTGTGCTATTGTCCATAAAGTGTTCCTGGGTGGAGAGACTGTTTATATCCTTCAGGAACTTGAATGTCTCAATCATGTCCCCACTATCTCTGTACTGTTCCAGGGAGTACATGTTGAGTTCCTGTAAACTCCTTTCATATGGTAATTTATGGAGACCGTGTATCATTTCTGTTGCTCTCCTCTGCACTGTCTCCAATCTATGTCCTTCCTGAGATAGGGTCTCCAGAACTAGATGCAGTACTCAAGGTGGGGTCTCACAAGGGTGCTGTACAGTGGCAGGATCACCTCTGTTCTTCTGCTTGTGATGCCCCTTCCTATGCATCCCAGCATTCTGCTGGCCTTCTTTGCTGCATTTTTGCACTGTCTGCCTACCTTTAGACTGTCAGATATAATAACTCCTAGGTCCTCTCCTATTGGATGGTTGCTAGTTTCTCCCCTTCCTGATATTAGTCTGTCACTGAGTTGCTGCTGCCCAGATGCATAATTTGACACATTTTTGCACTGAATTTTAACTGCCACAAGTTGGACCAGTGTTCCAGCCTGAGTAGGTCACTTTTCATTTATTCAACCACCTGTGTTGTGTCCGCCCTGTTGCAGAGTTTAGTGTAATCTGCAAATATGAACACCTTCTCGCTCAATTTCTCTGTTATATCTTTAATGAAGATATTGAAGAGTAATGGTTCGAGGATGGACCCTAGCGGCACCCTGCTTGTCACCTCCCTACCCCCTGATGCTGCCCCATTTACTGTCACTGACTGTGTTCTCTGTTCAAGCCAGTTGCTCACCCATGTTACAACTTCCTGCCCCACTCCTGTATGGGCGAGTTTGTTTAGCAGCCTTCTGTGTGGCACAGAGTCAAAGGCCTTGCTAAAGTCTAGGTAGGTAACATCAACGGCTCCCCCTTGATCCACAGCTCTAGTTACTGAGTCAAAGAACTCAATCAGATTAGTATGGCAAGACCTTCCCACTGTGACATCAAGCTGCTTGGCATCCAGATGACCGGTTTCCTCCAGGAATGACATGATACTATCTTCGACCAGTGACTCCATCATTTTTCCCCACCACTGAGGTAAGGCTGACTGGACGATAGTTTCCCATCTCCTCACTGCTACCACCCTTGTGTATGGGGACCACTACTGCTTTTTTCCAGTCCTGGGGGACTATCCCGTCTCTCAAGGATTTGCTCAAAAGATCTGCTAGTGGTACAGCCAGTTCATCACTAAGTTCCCTTAATATGCGTGGGTGGATACCATCCGGCCCCATGGCTTTATCCGCTTTTAGTTTCTGCAGTTCTGTCCTACTCTTTCTACAGTGAATGGGGCTAGTGTCCACACCACCCCCCATGGTGTTTCTTGACTCCCTTGGGGGTGGGTCCATTTCCAGATGCCTCCTTAGTAAAGACTGAGCAAAAGTACTCATTTAAAACTTCTGCCTTTTCGCTATCTTCTATCCATCTCCCAGTGCTGCTTATGAGCCTGACAATACCCCCCTTTTGCTTTCTTCTATCGCTAATGTACCTGAAGAAGGTCTCATTGCCTACTTTAGCCCCCTGTGCTATGTCTTTCTGAGTTTGTACCTTTGCCTTTCTGATCACACTACCTGCCTCCTTTAATCTGCTCCTGTATGTCTCCCTATCTTTTTCACTATTTGAGCACTTGTATCTTTGGAATGCCAGTCTCTTTTCCCTTACTGCAGCTGCTACCTCTTTTGTGAACCAGAGTGGATTCCTTTTTTTCTTCATTTTACTGACCATCCTGGAGCATTTGAGTGTAGCTTCTGCTAGAGCTTACTTTATGTCTATCCAACTTTCCTCCACCCTGCCTTCTCACATTGCTTGCTTACCTTTAGGTCATCTGATATGACTACCCCCAGGTCCCTTTCCATTTTCGTTGTTGTTAATACCTTCACCCACTGTGTACTCTTCCTCTGGGGTTTTGTTTCCCAGGTGCATTACTTTGCACTTCTTTGCACTGAATCTAAGCTGCCATACTTCTGACCATTCCTCCGACCTTGCCAAGTCCCTTCTCATCCTTTCCACCTCCCCTTGTGTATCAACCCTGTTTCTGATCTTTGTGTCATCTGCAAAGAGGCATACTTTTCCTTCCAGTCCCTCTGCAATGTCACTTATAAAGACATTAAAAAGGACCGGACCCAGTACTGAACCCTGCTGTACACTACTAGTAATCCCCCTTTCTTCTGAGTGGACTCCGTTTACTATTACCCTCTATGTCCTGTTGTCCAGACAATTTTTTAACCAGGCTACCACCCTGGGACCCACTCCCAGGCTGGCTAATTTGTTTATTAATCTTGTGTGTGTGACTGTGTCAAATGCCTTGCTAAAGTCTAGGTAGGCCATGTCCACAGCCCCTCCCTGGTCTACTACTTTGGTCACCCAGTCAAAGAAATCTATTAGATTCGTCTGACATGATATTCCCGCTGTTAATCCATGCTGCCTTGGGTCCTGTGCCCCGCTGGCCTCTAGGTACTCAACAATTCTTTCCTTCAGAAGTGATTCCATCATTTTCCCTACCACCGTGGTCAAGCTAACAGGTCTGTAGTTTCTTGCCTCTGCTTTGCTCCCACTTTTGTGAAGGGGAATCACATCCGCCCTCCTCCTCCAGTCCTTAGGTACCACACCATCCTCCCATGATTTGTTAAAAAGGTTAGTCAGTGGTGTCACTAGTTTTCCCCTTGGTTCTTTTAGAATTGTCGGGTGAATCCCGTCAAGCCCCATTGCTTTGTCCACCTTCAGTTTTAGGAGTTCTAGCAGAACCCTTTCTTCTGTGAAAGGACTGGTATCAACCCCCCAATCCAGAGTGCTTCTACTGATTGGATTAGGTACCTCTTCTTTTGCGAATACTGAGCAGAAGTATTCGTTCAGTATCCCTGCATTTTCACTGTCCCTCTCTGCCCACTCATTCTCCCCTTTATTAAGCCTCACTATCCCTCCCTTGGTCTTTCTTCGCTCCCTAGTGTACCTATAAAAGGTTTTATCCCCCTTCTTAACTGAGTTGGCTATCTTTTCCTCAATTTGGCCCTTTGCTATTCTGACTACCTGCCCAGCTTCCTTCTGCTTCAACTAGTACAGTTCTCTGTCCTGCTCCTTCTGTGTTTCCTTATACTTCTTGAATGCTATCTTTTTCTCCCCAACCTTTCCCGCCACCTCTTTTGAGAACCATAGTATTTTTTTTCTTCAATTCTGATTTGTTTATTTGCTTCACAAAAAGGCTTGCTACCTCTGTGATAGTAGTTTTGATGTTTCCCCATTGTTCCTCCACCTCTTCTTCTTGCCTGTTTGCTAGTACTTTTCTGAGGCACTCTCCCATTTTGACAAAGTCAGCCCTCCTAAAGTCCAGTACCCTCACTTTTGAACGGCTTGACTCTGCGGCTGTGTTTATCGTGAACCATACTGTTTGGTGGTTACTTGTTCCCAGATGGCTACCCTCTTCTAGATCTGAGATCCTCTCTCCGTCCCCGTTTAAGAGTACCAGGTCTAAGACTGCTCCCTCCTGAGTGGGTTCCAGCACTAGTTGTCTGAGGCATGCCCCCTGTAGGGCAATGAGAATGACCTTGCTCTTGGATGTGGCTGCAGCAAAGGTGCTCTTGTTAACATCTGGCATATTCAGGTCCCCCATCAACAATATCTCCCCTTTTTCTGCCATCCTAAGGATGCCTTCTATCACTTTCTAGTCCATTCCCTTCCCCTGAGACGGGGGTCTGTATACAACCCCCGTATGGACTATGGTGCCATTTCCGGTCTTCAGGGTGACCCACAGTGTCTTCTCTCCTCCCTGTTTACCCTTTAGTTCATTTGTTTTGATCCCTTCCCTTACATAGAGAGCTACTCCTCCTCCTCTACCCTCCCTGTCCCTCCTGTAGACTGTGTACCCTGGTATGTTGACATCCCAGTCATGGTTCTCTGTGTACCATGTTTCTGTGACTGCCACAATATCCAGGCGTCCCTCTTCCATCAAGGCCACCAGTTCAGGGAGCTTGTAATCTAGACTACGGGCACTGGTACTCATTATCCTCCATTTTTTGATGGCCTTACCCCTTTTTGCCCCATCCCTGTCCTTACTGCCTTTTTCTCCATTTACCCCTGCCCTTGTTTCTATCGACTTCTCTAGCTTCGTGTTTACCTCACTAACTACCCTGATTTTTTTGGGGGGTGCTAGGACTTCCCTGCTCCTTTTCCATGCCTCCCCCTTGGCTTGCCAATGAAGCATTTAAACCTATCACCTAGGATCCTGGTTCCCCTCCTGGACAGATGCAGACCATCATGCCAGTATAGGCCTGCATCCCTCTAGGTGGACCCCCAGTCCTCAATGATGCCAAAACCCTGAGCTCTGCGCTAGATTTTCAACCACTGATTGAATCCCATGGTGCAGAACACCCTAGCCTCACCCATGCCGTAGACAGGCAGCACCTCCGAGAAGGTTACCTTGCGTTCTACTTGTCTAAGGCCCCTCCCCAACTCCACAAATTCCTCCAGCACTGCTCTGATCCCTTTCCCAGCCAGGTAATGTGTCCCTAGGTGGACAATGACATCCAGCTCCCCCCCCCCCCAATGCAGCTGCTCCCGCAATCCTGAGGATTCACTCCCTGTCCCTCCAAGCCATGGCGCAAGGCAGGCACCTTACTTCCCTCCCCCCAACAATGGAGTCCCTCACCAGGAGTCGTTTCCTTCCCCTGTGGGGTCCCATGCCACCCTCCTGTGGGTCTCCTTTGTGGAGTTTCCCAGCATCCTCCTTGGACTCCACTGCAGGTGCCTCCATAGAGGACCCACACTCTTCCAGAACGGTGTACAAATTGTGGAGAGGTACAACTGGAGGGATGCACCTCTGTTCCACCACCCTCACCCTCTCTGAGCTCACTGTGGTCCAACTGCTCCTCCTCCTTCTTGGCAACCTTTGAGGCAGCGGCTCTGGTGGTCCCTGGGTGGGAGAGGAGGTCCCCCGAATCCTCGCCAGCTCAGCTTGGAGACGAGGAACATCCTCCCTCCACCCACAGAGTTGCCTGCAGATGAAATGACACCGAATCCTCCAGAACATCTCCTGGAAGACTGCCGCTTCACAGCCACTGCACTGCACCACTCCTATCATGTCTTATTTGTGGCTCCTCAACTGTTGTTTTGTATGCTTACTCTTTCCTCTCTATTTATTTTTTTTCCTACTTTCCTACTGCCTCCGTGCCCTTAAAGCTCCTGCTCTTCCTGTTTTGGGACACAAAGTTCCTGCATTCCTCAGTAGTCTCCTTACTTGCTCAGAGTCAGATCTCCAGCAGCTGGGGGGATGGAGAGCTACTCTTGCCCTTCTAGGATGGAGAGTCTTTTGTGCCTCTGTGATCACTCCCTTCCTGCTCCCAAACAGGAAGTCCCAGTTGCCAGTCAAATCCTGTGCCTATAAAAGTTTTCCTGGCTAAGGGTGGGGAGAGATGGAAGGCTATATAGTCCCAGCAGAGTAGTACAGTTCTAACAGCACCTACTTTCTCTTGCTGTTCTCTGCCAAAAAAAGCTATCTAGGGCAGAGAGGAGTAGTTTGTAAAAACATATTACCAGCCAGCTGGGGAGAAAACTTCGCATTTTGCTTTTTGCTTTTGGTTTTGAAGTGGGACTCCTGACAAGACACTCTCACAGCACTTTAGGTAAAGTCAACCACCTATTTATTACTTGAAACTTAGGGTAGTTAGATAATTCAGTTACAAGGCGTTTGTTTTTCTAATTTCCAATTTCTTTTGACTGTAAGTATTAATGTATACAGGTTCAGTGTTTTGTATGTATTTACTATTTTTAATTTCAGTAAACATTTTGGTTTCCTTAATCTTGCTGGAGTCTTTTCCCATTTTTTTGCATGTGAACGCTGGGACAGTGTTTGATAATTCTAACAGAATTGTTAAGGGCTGAAAGTGTGTTACTATCTTGCTAAGGTAAGAAAATACCGGAGTCTCAATTGAGTCGTGAACCAGGCTGGGTGCTCACTGGGTTAAGTACTGCACTGCATTTCCCCAAAGAAGGTGTGATATTTGATCCTGTTAACTGGGCGTGCTAGTGAAAAAGGGTTCATATTTTACCTCAAGACTCGAGACTAGTAGGTGTTTCGGACCCAAAACAGACAGGTGGGTTACCCTGTTTGTCTCCTGTTCACATACTGCACTTCGAGGTTTGGCACTGTGGGAGCAGAAGGCTGACCTGTAGAGGGTATTTGTGACTGTGTGCACCAGCAAACTCCATTTCCATAAGAGCAGAGTACCTCTGGGTACATTTATGACTTGTTAGATTGATTAGGACAGCAGGTGGCAAGCCCCAACACTCACTAATGATTTTTTAAGTTGGTTTGGGCAAAAGGAGGCAAGGTTCATCGTCTTTTGATGACACATTATGTTGGGTAGGATAGAGGGAGGCATGGCCCTTCACTCACTGATGACTCATTACAGTGGTTAGCGTAGGCAACATCAGTCGCTCTATGATGACTCATTACGATGGGTAGGATAAAGGGAGGTATGGCCTATCAGGTCTATCCTCCAGTTCACTCAACGGCCGTATCTGATAACTCCCTGCACCTACAAAAATGTATCTGTTCTCTTCTTGAAATCTGCAATGTTATCTGCCCTCACCAATCCCTCTAGCAGAGCACTTCAACTTCTGATAACCACACTGGTGAAGAAATATTTCCTGCCCAGAAATCCGAATCCCTCAGTCCTAAGTGTCTTCATGTCTTCTGGTTTTTCAATGGTCAATTAGCCTCCAGACATCCTCCCAGATGACCTTTATAAAGCAATGTAGTATTCTTGCATACTGTAATCATGCCTTTGTTGTTATAATGAATGCATGTTAAAGGGGAACAGTCAGCATTAAAGGAATCTGTACCTAAAACATTAATTTAATTGAAATAAAACCTTACCCCCAATCTAGCCCCAGTTCAATACTTTCTGGAGCAACTAGAACTCCAAGATGCATTTTATAATTTTAGCACCCTAATACCCAGCCATCTTTCCATAATATATAGAGGAAACTATTGGCCATCCTGATGACGCCCACGCCTCATCAGCTGGTGAGATTATGAATGTAGTACACAGAATACAGCCTAAATGGTCTCAATGTGTGCACCATATCACAATTTTAGCTCATCAATACCTACCAGTATGACAGACACTGTTCCTCGTCCATACCTGGTGCCACTGTTCTGCACCTGTGGGCAGAAACTGAAAATGCTGCTGCTGCACTTTCAACTCTGGGAATAAAAATTATGATGATGCTTCATTGCACCTGCTGTCAGCTCTGAGTGCGCTCTAAAGTGAGCATACATGCACCTTCCTATCAGCAGCTCGGGGTACTACTGATCAAATATGTAAGCATGTACCTGACAGGGTGGGCATTATTGTGCTATACCAGACTTGCCAGAGGCGTAATGAGACCCGGCCTTGCAGGCAGAGGGCCCCTATAGCCCTGAAGGTCCGGCATAGCACAATACCGCCCACCCTGAGTGGTATTATTGCACTTAGAAAATGGGCACTGTAAAAAAATAGTTTTATATAAAACAGTTAATAAAAAAATTAGTTTAAAATTACTTTTAGATTAAAATAGTTCCTCCGCCTGCATGAGCTGATTGTGATCTGGCTGTCATGGTTACCCTCTCCTACACAATTGAACACATTGGAAATAGGGAGAGGAGCACAATCCCAAGTCAGGGCAGTTTCCTTTTTTTCCCCCAACAGCACTCAGAGGTGCCGTGGGGAGAGGGGGGGGGACGGCAAGGATTGACTGTGGATCCCCTCCCGTGATGACCGTGGACTCCAGATCTTCCCCCTGTGCCTGCAATGATAAAAAAAAGAAGTATCAGTTAGGTACAGGCTCCCGCTGCTCTTTTAATGACTGTGCTTCTTTGATCTTGAAGAGAATTCTGACTGGAGGGCAGCAGGAATGCAATCGCAAGTCAGAGAAGTGTTTGTGTGTTTTTCCTTACTGGACCGCAGCTGCAGCATCATCACAAGTCAGGACACTTGCTGATTTTCTTTTTCACAAGCAGTCAGAGATGCGGGGTGGGCAGGGAACGTGCAGCAAGGATTGATACCCTCCCACGGCAACTATGGACTCTAGATCTTCCCTGAGTGCCTGGGATGATGAAAAAAACAAGTGAAGTCGCTATGTTTTACCTCTCTGTTTTTTTGCTGGCAGCAGAGAAAACAATGGGGGAAAGGTAGCAATAGTGCAAGACAATCGCTATAATTTACATCCTTGTACTGCTGCTTTAAATGGGTGTTTGCATGTTGTGTTTACTGGGGCAGTTTGGGGAACGTTATAGTGGCAAACGAAGTTCATCAGCTCGAGGAGCGAACGGGAGAACATGAACCTTATTTAAAATCAAACCTATGGTTTTTGGTACAGTTACTTTCATAGCTTACACATTTCTTATAGGCAGCATAAATTATGTTGTCAGTGGGGTTGTTTAGACTGCGGTGACTGCTTCATGAGTGTGTTGGGCAGGCGTATATTCACTCGCTAGCGAGCAAAGCAAACAAAAAAAAAAAAAAGAGAGAGAGAGAAATGCTTTTTTGGCTTGTGGATCTGTCCAAGAGTGACATTTTTCTACTTGAATTAATGTGTGAATTTTTTGCACTGTGAACATGGGGAGATCGGCGACGACTCCTACTGTAGGACTTGCTTAGCGAGACAAAAATGGCAGAGATTTGAAATCAGATTAGGGTTTTTTGGCCAATAAGGAAGCAGGGTGGGCACCATGATCCTGGTGATGGGGCAGGCTAGGCTGGTGCTTTTAATACCCGGGCTCTGTTGTCTGATAGATGCCTACCTTGGCAGAGCTATTAGTCAATCCGAGCCCACAGATTTCTTAGCCCATTTTCTAAGGGATAATAATGACACTAAGAAGTAAAGTGCAGATACTGGTAAAAGACAACCACTGTAGGTAAACTACTGGAGTGTTGTCTGCACTGAAAATGAAGATTAATTAAAGCTTCTTTCCAAGTTTATAACTCACGACTTTGAGCATGCACGTTTGTGATCACACTCAGGGATAGTGGCCAGTGCATGGTAGCTTCATTATAATGTTTATTCCCAGAACTAAAAGTGCAGCAACGTCTTCAATTTCTGTCCACCAGTGCAGAACAATGGTACCAGGCATGGATGAGGAATGGTATCTGCTATACCGGTAGGTGTTGATGAGTTAAAATTATGAAATGGGTGCACACAGTGAGACGAATCAGGCTGTAGTCTGTCTACATATGTTTATGCTCTCACCAAGTGATGAGGCACAGATGTCATCAAGACGGCCCATGGCTTTCTCTATGACCCCATACTGTGGAATGATGGCAGGGTAAGGGGAAGTGCTAAAAGTTATAAAATGTGTATTCTGCAGTTCTAGTTGGTCCAGAAAGCATTCATCTAGGGCTAGATCAGGGGGCAAAGGTCTTCTTTTAGTAAAGTTCCTATTCTGGGTACAAATTCCTTTTAACAGCCCCACATCCAAGTATTGGGCTGGTCGCAATTTGCACTTTGCGTGCCAAAACTTTTTTTTCTTCTTACTGTTTACTGTAGTATAGTAGATGTTTATCAGGCTGATCTTGCTAACTTCAAGCTGCCATTTACTGTAACCAGAAATCCCAGAATCCCCTGCCGTTAACATCAGAGGAGGGCTGCAGCAGTGGGAGATTCAATAGCCAGCAATGCAGGTTAGAGATTTTACAAGCTGTAATCTTTTGTTTGCTGGTTCCACTGTTCTCCCAGGGCTAAGTACAGTCACAGAGGACTGTACTTGGCCATGGGAGCACAGAAGGACTGGCACACATCTGATTCAAGCTTACAATAAAATCTCTAACATGCACTGCAAGCTAATGAATCTCTCAGCGTTGCAGCCCTGCTCCTGCCAGCAGCAGGGGATTCTGGGATTTCTGATTAAAGAAAATGTCAGCTTAGAAGTCAGTAAAATCAGCCTGATGAAATCTATTACACTGTAGTAAATAGTAAATAAAAAAAAAAATGTTTTTGCACACAGTACAAATTAGGACCAGAACCCCATTGTCACCAACAATGTTATCCCAGAGTTATGTAAAGATGTGTGTTTTTTTAAATGCATTTTAAAGTGATCTTCAGAGTGCTGCAAATAAATTACTCAAATCTTATAACCATCCCACCAAAAAATAAATTCAGATTTTTCAGGATGTTCAACTCCTTTTACATAATACATATTTGCACCCCCCCCCCCCAAACGAATTCCAGCTGCTTTTCCTGCCCTGAAGTCATAATCCTTTGTTTGTGACATCTCAGTTATTTTTATGGCTAGCCCAGTGGCTCAGCGGTAACATTACCACCTGCCCTGCTGGCAACAAGGTATAAGATTCTGGTTGCTGGGGGTCAAGGGTCAGTTGGGGAAAAGAGGACTGAGCATCTGGAGGATTGTTCTCCTCTCCCGGGAAAGGGGAGGCTTGCTGCACCAGGCGGAGGCCTGGCAGTAGTGCAAGCAATAATGGTGTGAAGTGTGGCAGCTGCCGGTTTCATGCAGCGCATGTATGCCTCCATACGGCATGCACCGGATGCCCATACTGCAGCAGAGAAGGGCTGGGGAGAAAACAGAAAATGGTGGAGCAGTGTTAGTGAACACCGCCCTGCACCGTTGCCCAGCACACTGGACCCCATTCTGGATGTGCGTCTCCAGGATGGAGGATGGCCCTGCCCCATCTGGCCCCACCACAGAAATAAATCTGGGGAGGGGCACTTGCTCGGGGGATAAATATTTCTATGGGGGAAAAAAAACAACAAAAGAATCATTTCCATAGAAATAAGTTATAATGTCATAACTAGAAGATAATGAATTCATGGCAGAAGCAAGCGACATGAATAGATGAACACCAGGGGGGAAAATATACTATTTTAATAAAATACTCCGTGATAAATAAAGGGAGGTCCTGAAATTCAAGCACTGGTTGGAGCTCTGTCGATGCCAACTCTGAATTCTTTTTTTCCTGAAAATGGGAAACTGAAACAAAAGATACAAAGGAAAAGAAAAACTCTCCCCCCTCTCACACATGTCTATGTACTTACGAATCGGGGGTCCTTGTTAAGACAGGCTTCCACAAACTCCTTGAAGGGCTTGCTGTGATTGCCCTCCAGCGTCGGCGGGTTGTTTTTGGGGATCAGGAAGAGAACTCGCATGGGATGGAGATCAGAGTTTGGGGGCTCCCCCTTCGCTAACTCAATGGCCGTTATACCCAAAGACCAGATATCTGCCTGCACAAGAGGGAAATAAAAAAAACAAACATTTTGTATTGTCATTTTTATTATTAGATCACCTTTTCTTATATTTCATGCAGTGTATTTCATGATTGCTTAGAATAAAACGCTTACTTTTTTTGTTAGGTAGTATTGTGGATCTTTGCAAATGTGTACATGTAGCACTCTAAACCTTCGGGGGAAAGGTGCTCACAAAATGAAATGTATTAGACATTTATTTATTAGGGGTGCAGAACTTTAAAAAAGCCACTCATGTTAACAAAAAAATGTTGTGTCTGACCTTTCCAATTTTCTGACAATACTTTTAATACGATCTTATAAGATTCCCTTTCTCCCCAGCAGCCTGATAGGTCAGAAGGAGTGCATCACACTTCCGTACTGATGACCCAAATTCAGGAGCAGACTTAGGGAGCCAGTAACGCTGCAACAAAGGCTGGGAGCCAGTACTGGTGTGGCCAAAGCTGGGGAGTGCTGCAGAGCGCAGCGTGAGCCAGCCCAGGGAGACAGACTTCCAGGTTACGGAGTTGTAGCGACCCCGCACGGTGAACCTGCTCCCTCACGAGGGATGGTGTCTGCCCGTAGCATGCTGCTACATCCAAGGCCATCAGTGGCACAGCCCATCAGGAGAGGTGGGAAGGACTTGGAGGGAAAGGGAAAAATCTAAAAAAGAAATAGCCCTCCTGCCTTCTAAATGACGGTCATCGCCTTTCTCAGGCCAGGTTCCATACAGATCCCCACCAGCTCAAGGGTGGAGGGTGCAGGTGACGGGGCTGGGGCCTGAAGTCTGTAACAGATGGAGGCTTGAGTACCAAACAGCTCCATTGGGGATTCCATTTCCTCATTTTGAGTTTCTTTTAACATTTTTTTCAGATCAGAAATAAAGTACCGCTCCTTTAAATATGGCTTCACCCACATTTTCATCCATGTCCTCAGCTGTTTATGAACACTAGTTGTTTTATAATTATAATTACTTTTTTTGTGACTAAGATGAACTAGCACGAAACGGACACTGCACACTGACCTTACGACATACCAAGGACATCAAGGCCAACTCCAGTTCACAAAAACGGTGAACGTAAAATAAAATGTGACACCATACTGATTCAGTAACAACAAGCATTTGTCAATGCTGGATGCTTGCCACTGGTATTAATGTTGTACCGGGTCAAGTTGCAGATCCCGGCCGTGCCGGAAGAGTAAGAGTTAGACCCGCGGGCAGGACAGGGGGCAGTTATGGTGGGGCAACAACTGACAAACTGAAGAGAATTTAAAAGAATAAAAAAAATACTGTTTTCACCATTCTCTGCTTGGAGTGGGGGCTGGGCTCTCAGTGTAGAGGTCCCTCTGCAGCAGTGCTGGTGTAGTCTGGTGTACTTGGGTGACTTCAGAAAGGAAAGTGGCTTCTATTCCCACCAGTCCAGTGTGAGAACATCATAAAACTGAACTGCAGGCTGTGGCAGAGCTGTGCTCTATGTTAGGAATAATTGGAGCACCCAGGGACATATTTTTCTAACCTCTCCCATTTCTGTCTTAGCAGTCTACTGCAGCAGTGCCATTTTCCTGTGCTATTTATTTCCCATTTTATGCCTCGGTAAATTGGCCACCTACTGTACCGAGGTACTCTCCCCTCTCACTATTCTTTCTCTTACAGTTTTTTTTTTTATTTTCTGTCAATATGTGATGCTGAAGTGCCTGCTGTGCTGAATAAGATGTCTGATATGGATATGAATAACAAAAACAGGTTAAGAAAGTGCTTATAGTGCTTTAGCAATCCTGAAGTACCAAGCATATTTGCTGGCTGTTGATATAAATAAAGAGTGCAGAGGGTACTTTATATGTTTAAAATCCTGATTCTAAAAAGCCTGCAATGCTTGAATTCAGGACAAAAGCAGTCTAGCTGGAGGAAGGCTGGAATGTAATGAAAAGAAAGTGCATGGTAAAAGATAAGCCATTGTATGACACAGACATAAATCTTTCCCTGCTCTGAAGGAGAGAAACATAAGACCAGCTGTGCTCGCTGAAAGAGATTTATGAATGAGTCTGTCAGCACAACATTTTGAAGTCCATGCACTTCATGCCTGAACAGTGTCACTGGCTGGCTTGCAGATTATTGGTCAAGCCTCTTGTAAACTCTCTTCATTGGATCACTGTGACACACCTCTCAGAGTCCTCTACTTTAGTAAAATGCTTTGCTTGTGGCAAGCATAATGAACAGCAGAGGCTGAAAAATAGTGCAGACCAAAGAAAACAAATTTGCACTGTGAACTGCTGTGTTCAATTGTGACTTAATCAGCGCATTATGTTAAAACACAGAATAAAAACAGTACTGGGAGATATATATATATATATATATATATACACACACTCAATCGGCAATCTCATCTAGTGCCACTGCTTCCTCCCCTGTATTAAAAGCACTACCAACAGCGTATCACTGAGACAGGGGATGGCGGACCTAGGCGAACTTGCCAACGGTGCCCCTCCTTGAATTTTTTTTTTCTTTTAAATCTTCACCCCCTCCCAAAGAAACATGACACTCCTAATGGCAGTTAACTTCTTAGAAAAAATACTGACTGATTTACCTGAGGGGTGAGGGTGTGAAACAGCATGAAATCCCTTGGGGCAGAGATGTTTCTCCAAGTTAACAGATACTTTTTCATAATATTTGAGAGCTGCTGCTGAATAAACAGTGTTCATCTAAAGTAGTTCATCTAATCTTCCTAGGATTTGTTATACAAAGATTATTATCTGCATTTACGTCTTCTCTGCTTTCTTTCAATGGTATATCATCACAAATCCTATGAGGACAGGTTGAAGGAACTGAACATGTACTCCCTGGAGGAGAGGAGGGAGAGAGGGGATATGATAGAGACATACAAGTATCTTACAGGGAGGAACAGGGTGCAGGAATACACTATTTTTAAGCGAAAAAGATGTTCCAGGACTAGAGAGCATGGGATGAAGTTGGAGGGAGGACAATTCAGAGGAAACGTGAGGAAGAATTTCTTCACAGAACGGGTGGTGGACAAGTGGAATGCCCTGCCAGAGGAAGTGGTGGGGGCTGAAACAATCACAGGATTTAAGAATGCATGGGATAGACAAAGGAATTCTGGAGGTCAGGGGTGAGGGGCAACAGACTTCTAGGAAAACATAAACTGAACTTACAAGCTCAAATGGGCAGACTGGGTGGGCCATGGGCCCTTATCTGCCAACACTGTCTATGTATCTATGTATAATAAATATTTGCCAGATTCATGCAAATGCAGTCAGTGGTTACTTTCCCAAAAATCTATTTCCGCAAAGTACATTACATTGAAAAAACATTGTCTACAATGCGAATGTCTAGTACTCTTCCCCCTGTCTATGTTGGATAAGTAACATTACCACCAGCCAAATGTCCACTGGTAATGTCACTGAGCAGCTGAAACACAAACTCATCTGATGTGTCCAGTAGCTTATTACTTCTCAAAATTATTTTTTACTCTCTGGACTTCTTTAAAGGAATTCCTATGTCATCTAAATTGCATTTATTTTATTGCAAAGAAGAGCCTGTCTGTGCATGTGTATCCCCTGCTAAAATTATAGTCATGTTTTGAAATCTGGCTGTTATAAAAATAAACACCTCTGAGAATATTTAGAGCATCCTCTGTGTAGCCAGCAATGTGGAATGGCAACATACACATGTTTATTACAACTGCATCCCATTAATTGTTGTACAAAAACTATTATACAAAGAATACTGAACTCCCCCAGGTCATGTTTCTTACAGTAAATAAATTATTTAGTGGATTCCAAGGTATATAGACCACCTAGACATTATAGGAGGGAGTATAGCACACTGGTTTAGGGCTCTGAGCTGTAAACCTGGAGACCTGGGTCTGAATCTCACAGCCACCACCTGTATACTGTGTGACCCTGAGCAAGTCACTTAACTTCCTTGTGCTTCCAGGTCACACCTGGAAACAGACTTGATCTTAGTGTGCCTTTCCTAGTTAATCAATCCCCCCTTCCCCTATTTGGTCTACCACATGTGGATTCTTTTACTACTTTTGTTATCCAACATTAGTATACTTCTAATGTAAAATGTTCATTATTTGGTAGCCATGTTTCTTTTTTTTTTTTTTTGTTCACTTTATTTCTGCACCCTTTCCTCATTGGATTCTCTCCAGCATGGTCATTCGCATGCCGGCTTATCCCGTCCTCCTGAAGCCTTCCAGCCACTCCTGGTCACCCCGTCCTCACCATGCCTCTGAAGCCCCTCTGGATCTGAAACCCGTGGGAGCAAGGACCACCATTCCACTCGAGCGCCCATCTATAGTGTTTGGCGGAGACAGACGGAGAATTATGGCTTCTAAGCCCAGAATTGGATGTGGTGCTTGTGCCCTAGACCCGCCTTCGCCTACCAATGGGAAGGGGGATATTCTTGTTACTATCCCCATTGGCCCGGCAGTGCAATGCGCTCCAGCACAGCATGTGAGCGCTCCTGTTCACACCCACAGGAGCAACGCCGCAGCCATTCGCCTATGCTTGCCAGGACCCAACTGCTGCTCAACCCCCAGTCACCACTAGGGGTCGCCAGATGGCGAGACCTACGTCTGCCCCCCCAGAAAAGGAGAGCTGTCCTCCAGATGCTCAATCCTTTCCTCCCGTCAACCCCTGATTACCCGAGTCCACTCCCAAACCTGGGTCACCGGCATGGCGCAAGGTGTGGCATCCAGCCCCTCAGTGGTGGCCATGTTTCTTGAAAGATCATTATGTCAAATGTTCTAATACATTTCTACCAAGTCACCATCATTAGGTTTTACTTACAGTCTGGCCATGTTCCATCTAATAAGGTTCAGCCCTTCCCTGGCTACTTTTTCTCTATTTTTGCACACTTTAGTTGTCAGATAGAGCAGGTCCAAATGAAACAACCAGAGTTCTGGCTCCTGGTACACAGAACCTTGTACACTTGCTCCCAATGTGGCAACACACTTAAAAAAGCTGGGAGGCTCCAGACATCTGCTCCTCAGTTGGGTCTAGCACCATGAGTACTGAGCAGAACCAAGTAACCTTCTGCTTAAAAGCTTAAAGCATTATCATTTGATTATAGGACATCTCAGATTCCAGGTCAGCACTAACAGAGGCGCAGTCTAAACTAACTAGTAAAGTGATGTATAAACTAAATAAGCAATTGTTTGACTCAAGATATGCAGCTTTTCACTTGCAAGTGGGCAAGACTTTCATAATTCACCCATGGCTCTGCCACTTGCAAGTTATAGTTTTGTCCCCACACACGAAGATAAAATGCATATTTTGAGTAAAGCCATTACATATCTCCAATTTATTTCTCATTTGCACCCTCTTATGCACATACTCACAGTGCCCTCAGGACTACTAAACCAACCAACCCAGCTGGCAGATTCCCCTTTTCAATAAAAGTCAGACAAGCAGGAGTAAAGTATAGTTACGTAAGAACTTACCATATCAGTAGATCTTCGGAAGAGAGGCTCTTACAGTAGGTAATAACTATTAGGGCTGAGCCGCCAGGTGCTAGGACCACATGGAAAACTTTAGCTAGCAGTGTATAGCAGGGGACCGTCCCCCCCAATGTCACGTGACCAGCATCGGCCAGACACCATGTAAGAGGCGGTCCCCACACCCGCCCTCCAGTTCTCCCGCCGGAGACCTGAAAAGGTGCAACAGGAGAAAGGAGTGGGCTCCTGGAGCCAAGAGAGAGGCTGAAAAAAAGCAGCAGCAGGGGGAAGGAGGGAGGGAAAATCCTACCTACTGCAAGAGCCTCTCTCAAAGATCTACTGTTATGGTAACTGTACTATCTTACTTCTAGAGGGCTCTTGCAGTAGGTAATAACCATTAGGACAGAGTCCCAAGCAGTGGAATGCAGACAAAGGCTGAACACGGGAGGCAGGAAAGGTCTGCAGTAGGTGCAAAATTAAGACAGGAGGCCCTGAAGGACGGCCAAAGCCTGCCCTACACCGAGAGGCAATGTCCAGATGGTAGTGTTTGGTAAAGGTGTGGACAGAGCTCCAAGTGGCTGCCGCACAAATGTCCGTGACAGAAACATTTCTGGAACAAGCAGTAGATGCAGCCATGCCTCTGGCTGAGTGCCCTTTAACTTCCCCTGGAAGTGGCTTGTTATACTTCTGATAACAGAACAAAATGCAGTTTGCCAACCATTTGGATAAACACTGTTTGGAAATTGCCGCACCCTCTCTTTTGGGTGCAAAGGAAATGAAAAGCTGATCTGTCTTATGGACTGACTTTGTCCAATTCGCACAGTAACGCAAAATTCTGTGCACATCTAAGGTGTGCAGAATTGCCTCCCCTTAATTAGAATGTTCAAGGTGATATACTGGTAAGTGTATAGTCTGATTTAGAGTAAACTCAGAAACTATCTTCAGTAGAAACTTAGGATTTGAACGCAGAGCCGCCTGGTCTCTGTGAAAAATCAAAAAAGGCTCCTTACACTTAAGAGCCTGAAGCTCGGAAATCCTTTGAGCAGAAGTAATGGCAACTAAAAAGAGCACTTTCCAGACAGATAGTGCAGGTCGCAACTCGTGGCCAGTTCAAAGGGAGGCAGTATGAGTTTCTTGAGAATAAAGTTCAGATCCCACGGGGGAACTGGGTTCCGCACTGGGGGGTTTCAAATGGAGTATTCCCTTCAGAAAAGTTTGGGAGACCTCCAACTGAGCCAAGATTTTGCCGTCCACCAGGGGTGTGGTAGGCAGAAATGGCAGACAAGTGGACCCTCAGCGAAGAATAGCTGAGCCCAACGTCTGAAAGGTGCAACAGCAGAGTTCGACCTTAGCATACATTTACTAGCCCGGGGCATAATGCAGATTGCCGCAGGCTAGTGCAGATACCACCCTACCTGTCCGCGTTGGCTAGTGCAGTTCATCAAGTCGGCAGTGCTTCCGGTCGTCCATAGACGTGCTGGAAGCAACAAAATCACACCAAACCCCGAGCGGCTGTAAATCAGCCGACCTATCAGACACAAACAAGCGCTACTGCCACCGGCTTCCTCGTCATTTCGCAAGGACTTCCCCCCTAGAGGACAGGCTTGTGGGCTGTCAGCCTGTCACTAGCGATTTGCCTTGCTATGATTTGCCAGCAAAGGTTGGCAGGAGGTGGGAGCAGGAGGGGGAGCAGCGGCTCGACGTCACCAGTAAGAGTTTACTCCAAGCTGATTCTCCAGGACTGGCCCAAAGCCTATAGCTGGGCATGTAAGGAGGCAGACTGCCAGCAGCGATTGGCAGAGATCACTGAGAGGGTGGGGCTTCATGGTGCCAAAGGGAAGATTTTAAACCCCTGTTTTTCCCATAAAATGCGCGGAGGATTTGATTTTCTGGATGCTGACTGTGTTGCTTCAAGGCTGTAGGAAGGACTGTTTGGCATGCGAGGGGTGATCGGAAGTTCGGCGCTTTCGATGGCTTTACTGGTTTCGGCGGTCACCAAGATTCAGCAGTGGCATGGTGATATGGCGTTCTACACTCTAGAGTCTCCGTGCTGCATTTGCCTAGAACACTGAGTCAGAGAGCAGGTTGGATTATCGGGAGCTGAGAGACGGACTTGGGTTGGATATCGGCCGGAGCTGGATCCAACAATGCACAAAACGCCAGCTCAAGTAAGGCAATTGAACTGAACACATTTAAAAAAAATGCTCGTCTCACTAATGGCACAGTGTTCAACTTATGCAGCACTTCTGGGAGGGAACTGAAATAACTGATTTGCATGGAGCCAGTATGTGTCGCATGACGCCTCTCTATAGTGGACCGACCGAGGTTGAACTTGAATCTTTTGTGTGCAGTTTCAGCTTAGCCCAGTGCTTTGTCAACAGCACATACCGAGCTGAAAATAAAAATTGAATAATGGTGGCTGGTGTTCTGCACAGCACTGGCTGACACACTCCACCTCAAGGCATTGTTGGGGACTTGGGGAGGGTCTGAGTGTCTCAGGAAATAGGATCATAAAGTGCTTATTAAATTACTGGGGTGGGGGTGTGGAATGGATGTCTGGGCCTTGCTGTGGGGCTGGGATGGCATGTCTGACTGGTTTTCTTCATACTGAGCAGGCTGCAAGGCAAGCATACTGGGAGCTGGATTGCCAACAGAACAAAAATGCTGAGTTTCTGACTGACTGTTGATTGTGTGACTGTGTGAAAAAGTGGCATTCTTTGATTTGGCACCTTCTCTCGTTTGTGACATAAATGAGTGCTTTGCTGACCCGATCTGAATAATTTGATTTTGCAGCACATCTACCTTGCTCAACTCTGCTCATTGTGTTTTGTTGCCTGGGGGGAGGGATGTCAGTGGCTTGTTGTGGGCTGACCAGGCATGTCTGTGGCTTTTTCTTTTTCATTTGCAGCTAAACACAAGTACAAACACACATCAAGGTATGCAGGTAAGTCAATCAAGTTGTGCCAGTTGTTTTGCAGGTTACTGAAGTTGTGTGGGCCTGGGGCTGTTTTTTTTTTTTTTTTTGGGAGAGAAGACACAAAGTGTGCCTTAGTGCTCTGTTTGTATGCTGCAGCACAATTCTATATTCTGTGCTTTTACTCATGTTATGTTTTGTTGCCTTAATTTGCCTACGTGTGTGTGGGGTGGGGGCGGCATCTGTTGGTTTGCAGCCGGCTTGGCAGGGATATCTGTTGGGTTGCCGTTTGCACACACCATTAAGATTCTTAGGTAAGTAAGTGGATGCTAATAATGCCAGCAGTTGTTTGGTTAATGTTCTGAGGTTGAATCCATTCTGGCATTTGCTGTGCTTCCCTTATTTTGTATTGTCTACGGGGGGTAGTGGGTGGGATGTTTGGGGTACAGACAGACATACAAAAAAGATTGAACAGCAATTTGTGTGTTTGTGTCCTATTTCATTATAGACACATAAATAAATGTTTCAACTGCACTGCTTTTGTCCTTATTCATTGTTTGGCAAATGCCCACGGTGAACGGAATGCAGACTAGTGCAAATCACTGCGGGCTAGTGCAATTTTAGACTGACTTGTCCTGCTGGCTAGTGCAAAAAAAGTTAAGGTCAACCCCTGTGCAACAGGTACTCCATGACCTGCAGGACAGGGCAGAATGCGTCCCAAACCTTAAGAGGTTGCCAAATGGAGAACTGTTTCCACTTTAAAGTGCAAGTAGTTCTTGTGGATGACTTTCCGGCCTCCACAAGGACTTCAGTGACTCTGAAAGAGACTCCAAAGCATGAGGCAGCTATGTCAGAAGGTGACAGGCGTGAAGGTGAAGGGACTTAAGTCCTGGATGAACCAGCTTGGGTAGGTCAGAAGGTCTTGGCAGAGAGGTAGAGGAATAAAAAGCTCCACCGCTAACTGCTGGAGCAGAGTGAACCAAATTTGGCGAGGCCGATAAGGGGCGGTCAGAATCATGTGAGCCTCTTCCACCCGTAATTTCAGGAGTACCCTCTGCAGGAGTGGGAAGGGAGGGACGGTGAACATGAACCTACCTACCCAGCAAAGAGACAACACATCTCGCCAGTAAACACCGGGTCTGGGAATGATCGAGCAGAAACTGAGTAATTTTGCATTGTATGGGGAGGCGAACAGATCCAGATCTGGGCTACCTCAGAGGTCGAAGATGTCTTCGACCACCGATGGACTCAGTTCCCACTCATGGGCCCTTTCTTGGGTGTGACTCAAACTGTCCACCAGGACATTTTGAATGCCCGGGACCTGCACTGCCATGAGCTGGAGGTGGTGCTGGACTGCCCAGTTCCATACACGCATCGCTTCCCTGCACAGGGGATACGAATGCGTGCCTCCTTGTTTGTTGAGGTACCATGCCACATACATGTTGTCCGACTGGACAAGTAGTGTGCCTGGGATGAGAACTGACTGGAATGCCTGAAGGGCATACAGCATCGCTCTCTTCACTAGCACACTGATGTGCAGAGAGAGCTCCCTCTGAGACCAAGACCCCAGAGTCCTGCAGTCTCCCAGACGGGTTCCCCAGCCCTAACCTGAGGAATCCTTGGTAAGGGTGTGGTCCGGAGTGGGGGGCTAGAGTGGAACACCTCGACAGAGGTTGTTCAGGGCCTGCCACCAGAGGAGATCCTGCCGCATGAGACTGGACACCAGAACCTTCCTGTCCATGTCATCTGATCTCTGATCCCACAGAACACAGAGGGCCAACTGCATAACCCGCATGTGGGGCCTGGCTAATGGGACAGTGGGGATGGCTGTTGACATAAGGCCCAGGAGACATAAGATGGCCCTGGCTGTTACCCAGCGGCTGGAGGCCACATGCCTGGCTGCTGCTGCAGCGTTTTCACCTGTCCAATGGGAGGAAAGCCTGATCCTGGGTTGTATCCAGCACTGCCACAATAAAACTGGAGGTGCTGAGGAGGAATAAGGTAGTACTTGGGGTAGTTCATCGTAGTACCCAACTGATGGAATAGGTCCAAGGTAGCAGAGAGAGAGGCTACCAAGCTGTCCCTCGACAGGGCTGACAGAAGCCAGTCGTCGAGGTACGGGAACACATAATGGCCCTGACGACAAAAGTTGCTGCCACTACCACTAGGCACTTGGTGAAAACTCTGGGTGCCAAGGACATGCCAAAGGGGAGAGCTTTGAACTGGAAGTGAAGCGGCAGTGGGCAGGGAAAACTGGGATATGCAGGTAGGCATCCTGCATGTTCAGTGCGCAGAGCCACTGTCCCTGGTGGAGCAGTGGCAAGAGACCTGGGAGAGAAAACATGCAAAGTCTCTTGTACACTACATGCAGACTGAGCATGCTGAGGTTCAATATTAGCCGAAGGTCCCCTGTCTTTTTGGGGACCAGGAAGAAGTGGGAGTAATATCTCCTTTCAGTCTGACCCTGAGGAATGGGCTCTATGGAGGATTTTCTCAGCAGAGCCTCGATTTCCTCTTGGATGAGTGGAAACACAGGTTATTCACCTGTAATAGTAGTTCTAGGAGTGGTATATGATGTTCATCCACACTTTCTGGCAGTGTCCTTTCCCTTTAAGATGTGCCGGAAAGTCTTCAAGCTGGCTCCTCCCACGCAGCCAGGTGGTAATTCCCTTGGCTCCGCCCCATGACGCCAGAGTTTACCCATTGGAAACAGAGTGTGTGTGCTAAAACTGGGGAGGTTGGGTACTGTTACAGCTGAGTAACTTGTGTTTCTAGGGATGTGGCTATGATGTTCTATCCACACTGTCTGGCAGACTCCTAGCAGCTCTCCGGGAGGAGGCAAGGTGCACACCCCCTACTTGGGGAACAAAGACTGGAGAACTGAGACCCCAAAACCAGCATCCCGGCATGACTCTAGGTCTTATTCTTTTTTTACTTTTGTTTACCAGGTAAGCAATATGAGTCAAAGGCCCGTTTTAAATGCGACCCGGTCAAAGTGGTAATGGGAAATGAAGGTGTGTGCTGACCTCCAGGTCACAGCCCTGCAGATTTCCTGGACAGGGACGTTCCTGGAAGAAGCCACCGACGCAACGGTATGGTGGGTGGAATGAGCCCTTAGCCCTCCAGGAGGTTCCCTACCCACCAGCCTATAGCAGAGATCAATGCAGGATGTGATCCACCTGCCAACTGTCCGCTTGGCTGCAGGTCTGCCAGATGCAGCTTCAGCATAGGTGACAAATAGCTGGGGAACCTCTCACTAAACTCCAGCCGTGCGCTCTTTGTAAAAAGCAAGCGCTCGCCTCAGGTCCAGAGCATGGAGCCTGTGCTTGGCCTCTGAGGTGTGATTAGTGAAGTACACCAGGAGATTAATCATCTGGTTAAGATGAAACTCCAACACAACCTTCAGGAGGAACTTCAGGTTGGGGCGCAGGACAACCTTGTCCCTGTGGAAGACCAGGTAAGGAGACCTCCACCGAAAGCACCTGGAGTTCACCGATCCTTCTGGCTGACGTGATATCCACCAAGAAAGTGGTCTTCCACAGCAGGTGAGAGAGAGAGATCTCACACCTGTGCATTGGTTTGAATGGCTTGCCCATGAGTTTTGCCAAAATCAGTAACAAGTCCCACGGTAGTGGTGGTTCATGCACCGGAGGGGAAATGTGGTCAAGGCCCTTGAAGAAGCGCCAGACCACCTTCCCCTGCACCTGCGACTGCTGACTGGCCCATGCCCATTAAGCAGAGATGGCTGCCAGGCACACCTTAAGGGTCGTCGACCGAAGGCCCGACTGAGAGAGGGACCAAAAGTAATCAAGGTTGCTAGCCACTGGACAGGAAAAAGGGTCCAATACCTTGCAACGACATCCATTTTTTTAGCGAGAGATTTATTTGCTGCTAGTAGACAAGTAGGTAGAAGTGTTTTTGTCCATGGGGGGGGATGGTCCAGATAAATGGCCAACAAAAGTATCTCTGCTGTCAATTCTATCCTCTCCCCCTCCCGCATGCTGTGAGCTTGTCTTGAAGATTTATCCAAAAAGGCATTAGACATGGACATTGCCACATTATGTGGGAAAGGTCAGCAAGTGACCTTAAGGTTAGTAAGCAATGTGAGAAGGCAGTAGGGAGGGCTGGGGGTATACTGGGATGCATAGGGAGAGGCATCACCAGCAGAAAACAGGAAGTTGTTATCCCTCTGTACAGACAGTTGGTGAGACGCCATCTGGAGTACTGCGTCCAGTTTTGGAGACCCCATCTCTGCAAGGACATAAACAGGATAGAGGCAGTCCAGAGGAGGGCAACTAAAATGGTGCAGGGTCTGCAAGAGAAGCCGTACGAGGAGAGACTAAAGGAGCTTAATATGTATACCCTTGAGGAAAGAAGGAGGGGGGACATGATAGAAACTTTTAAGTACCTCAGTGGAATCAACAAAGTCCAAGAGGGTAGCATCTTTCAGAAAGAGAGACATGAAAGAACAAGGGGACACAATTTAAAGATATGGGGGGGGCTCAGGGGCAATGTGAGGAAGTATTTTTTCACAGAGAGGGTAGTGGATGCAGGAACAGCCTTCCTGAGGAGGTTGTGGGGTCTAAAACTGTGGGAGAATTCAAGAATGCATGGGACAGACATAAGGCAATTCTTGTGGGGGGTAGGAACAAACAGACTGTTGGTTAACTAGGATCTGCGGCCTATCCTGTAGGTAGGGAAATGGGCAGACTAGGTGGGCCAAGCGGTCCTTATCGGCCGTCAAAGTCTATGTTTCTAAGTTTACACCCGCATTCCCTCCAACAGTACCCATACTCTGCTGGGAGATATTTCGTCTGAATGGGCTCCATCTTCATACCCATCGACTCAAGAGATCAGATGGAGGAGACCCATGAAAGAGGATGGAGCTTCGTCCATCGAGAGATCCCCCAAGGACTCCACATCGACCAGACGGGAGTGCAGGGAGGAACCCTCGGACTCTGAAGAGTCGTCAAAGAGCGGTCTACCACCGCAGTCCCCACTGACCTTCCCCAGGTGGTCTGGGGTGATGGTGACTGACAGCCAACGGGGAAGCTCTTTGGCCAGCCGAGACTTGTTAGTTGGAGCGCTGTCCGTCATCTGTTTAGGTGGCGGTTCCACCACGATCAGCGGAGAAGCCAGAATCGGCCAAGTTGGGACCATTTTAATTGGTTCCATCAGCCGAGCTGGCTGTTCGGGCAACAGCCAGGTGATGGCAGGCATAGAAACTGGGGTCGGTTTGGCACCGGCGAACACCAACTGTTGCCACATCAAGTCCTTGTAGCGTTGACACAACTTATGCCGAAGCCTCTCCTCACCTGAAGATGAAGAATAGCGGTGGCGCCACTTCCCGTGGTGCCAAGAGCAGAAGCGCCAATGATGGCAGGACTGACTTGACCCCCAGGAAGAAGATCTCGACCTCAGGCCACTGGGGAGAATCATCAGTGGGGCTTGGAGGGAGTTGGCGATTGCTGAGGCTCCTCCTTGTCAGGGACCAGAGGCAGTGGGTCAGCGGACTGATCTGTCCCTCTAATGGTCTGTGTCAGGAATGGGGTCCTAGACAAGAATGACAACTGGTTGGTCGGCTTGAGAAAAATCTCGGCAGGACTTCAACCAGCGTCTCGGCCGGCAGGCCCAACGGGGTTACCCAGGAGCCAGCGGCCAAGGCCAAGTACGCCACCGAAGTCAAATCTGGAGAAGCACAGAAATTGGAAGCCCTTGACCGAGATCATTCCCGATCCCAGAATCGGTGTCGAGTCTTTTCTTTCTTACACACTTTTTTAGATTTAGATTTTGCTGGTGGGTCCCTGACCGAAGGTCAGCAGAGACTGGCATAATTCTTTGAAACAGCCCATAATGGTTGGGCCCAGGTGAAGTGGCACGTTGGCAGGAGCCAAGGAGGAATGGGCCGCGGCTTGGGCCGCCTCTCCTCTTTGAAGGCTGCAAGCTGCTCAGCGGACCCCACAGCTGCGGAGATCACTCAACAGGCATCTTGGATTTGACCATCGGGTTCCATTGCGATGAGCAGCCCAGTTTCAGGTGGGCGAGATGATCCTCAACAGTCAGGTGAAATGAGTGGCAAAAGTCGCAGGCCTGGGGATCGTGGCCGTGCCCCAGGCAGCAGATGCACGTTGTGTGCGGGTCGGTCCTGGACATCTTCTGCCCACAAGGGCACTGGTGGAACCCAGGAGCAGACATCATCTATCGCGGTTGCAATCGAAGATCAAGTTAAAGACAAAAACTTGTAAGAGTTGGTCTGGAAGTAATTCTGAAGAATTTTAAGTGCTAGGGCCAACTCAACACGGGAATGGTAAGGAGGCAACCTGTTTCTTCCAGTGGAAAGGAAAATCTGGCATCATGGGGTGCAGCCGAGGGAGTTATCACCTGGGTGGGTGTGAGGAGCCAGCTTGAAGACTTTCTGGCACATCTTAAAGAGAAAGGATACTGCCAGAAAGTGTGGATAGAAAGAACAGTTATGTAAGAACTTACTGTAACAGTAGATCTTCGAGAGAGGCTCTTGCAGTAGGTAGTCACATATAGGACTAAGCCGCCAGGCATCAGGACCCCACGGAAAACTTCTAGCTAGCAGTCTCTGGTTGGGGACTGCCCCCACATCAGGTGACCGGTGCCATATGACATCAGTATAAAGGGGCGGTCCTCCACGCTCGGCTTCCATTACTTTCCCGCCAAAAGCCAAAAGAGGAAAGACGAGAGAGATGAGGATGTGCCCCGATGGAAAGGAAGAAAAAAAGACTTAGGGGGACAGAGGGCGGGAAGGTAATACCTACTGCAAGAGCCTCTCTTGAAGATCTACTGTTACAGTAAGTTCTTACATAACTGTACTATCTTATTTCGAGAGGGCTCTTGCAGTAGGTATTCACATATAGGACTGAATACCAAGCAGTCTGGAACAAGAAAAGACTGGGAGGAGGATTGTCATCCCCAATATAACCTCAAGGCTAAGCAGGTTATAAGAAAGCAGTCCTACAGAACAGTCAACCCGAAGCCTGCTCTGTGGTGAGAGGCAATGTCCAAACTGTAGTGTTTCATGAAGGTTGGACCGAAGTCCAGGCTGCAGTTGCGCAGATGTCTGCCGCGGACACATTCCTGAAACAAGCAGCTGAGGCAGCTACTCCCTTAGTGGAGTGACCTCTGACCTGACCCGGGAGGGTCTTGTTATACTTGTAACAGAAAATGATATAATTGGCCAACCATTTGGAAAGGCATTGCTTAGAAACTGCATTGCCTTCTCGTTTGTGAGAGAAAGAGACAAAAAGCTGATCAGTCTTCCTGAGATCCTTGGTCCGACTGGTGTAGTATCTCAGGATTCTGTGAACATCCAGAGTATGCAAGAGGTACTTCCCTTGATTGGAGTGTTGCGTAAAGAAAGCTGGTAACTCGATGGATTGATTCAGCGTATATTCAGCCACCATTTTAGGAAGAAACTTAGGGTTGGTGCGTTAGAGCCACACGTTCCTTATGGAAAATCAAATATGGGATTTTACACATCAAGGCATGAAGCTCGGAAATGCGCCGAGCAGAAGTGATGGCCACTAGGAAAAGTGTCTTCCAAGAAAGGAACTTTAAGTCTGCTTCCACTGCCGGCTCAAAAGGAGGCAGTATGAGCTTCTCTAGTATAAAATTCAAGTCCCATGGAGGGGCAGGATTGCAGATAGTGGGTCTCAGGTGGAGGACCCCTTTAAGGAAAGTCTTGGAGACTTCCAACTGAGCAAAAGCCCGAAAGGGAATGTGGTAGGCTGAAATGGCTGCTATATGAACTTTTAAAGAGGAATGGCTGAGACCCAGGTCAAAGAGGTGATGCATGTAATCCAGGAATTTGTTGGCTGGGCATGAGAAAGGCTCTAAGTCTTTAGAATATGCTCAGATGGAAAACTGTTTCCACTTTATAGCGTAGGTGGACCTGGTGGAAGGCTTCCTTGCCTCCACCAAAATGACTGCTACTAAGGGAGAGGCTCCGAAGCGGGCTTTGACTACGTCTGCAGGAGCCATGCATGAAGATGAAGGGATCTGAGGCCTGGGTGAACAAGGGTCCCCTGATCCTGGGTCAACAAGTGCTGTGACAGAGGAAGAGGTGGTTCCTCTGAAAACTGTTGCAGAAGAGAGAACCAAACTTGCCTGGGCCAGAAGGGGGCGATGAGAACCATTCGAGCCCCTTCTGGACCCTCGGAATCAAAAGGAATGGGAGCGAAGGCATAAATGTCCCTCCAACAGAGAGACAGGGCGACCCGCCACAAAGCGTCTCGCCCTGGAGCGAGCGAGCAAAAGGCAGGAAGTTTTGCATTTTGGGGGGAGGCGAAGAGGTCTACCTGAGATGTCCCCCATTGCTGAAAGATGTCATTTATGACCTGCTGATTTAACTCCCATTTGTGATTCCTGGCTGAGGATAGACTGAGTTTGTCTGCCAGTGTGTTTTCCACTCCTGGAATGTGAACTGTGGTCAGGTGAAGGTGGTGCTGGGCTGTCCAATACCAGACTCTCCTCGCCTCCCGGCACAGGGGATAGGAACATGTTCCTCCCTGTTTGTTGAGGTACCAGACTACGCACGTGTCGTCTGATTGGATGAGAAGATGACCGGGAAGAAAGAAGGGAAGAAGAGCCTGTAGGGGCATAAAGGACTGCCCTCAGTTCGAGCACATTTATGTGCAGCTTCTGCTTGAACCTGGACCAGCTGCCCTGAGTCCTGTGAGACCCTAGGTGGTCACCCCAGCCCTCCCCTGACGCATCTGTTGTCAACGTCTGGGAAGGAGGAGCGATGCAGAATGGAACTCCCAGACACAGGTTCTCCTGAACCATCCACCAGTGCAAGTCTCTGCTCATGGGATCCGACACTAGCACCTCTTGGTCTAGATCATTCATGGTTTGGTCCCACTGCGAACGAAGTGTCTATCGAGAGATCCTCATATGGAGCAGAGTGAACGGGACTGTCGAAATGGCAGCCGCCATGAGCCCGAGGAGGCAAAGGACTAAGCTGGTTCCGACCCGTCTGCGACTGGACAGAGGGCGAGCCTGATTCTGAAGGGTCTCAACCCTGTCTGGAGGCAAAAAGGCGTTGCCTGTGATCATGTCCAGTATCGCCCCTGTAAACTGGAGGCATTGGAAAGGGACCAAGAGGGACTTGGCCTGGTTGATGGTAATACCCAGGCTGGTAAAAACCTGCAGGGTAAGGGAAAGGGAGTGTGCAGGAGTCCCTCCCTGGACAGGGCTGCCAGGAGCCAGTTGTCCAGGTATGGGAAAACCTGCATGCCCTGGGTACGCAGGTGGGCCACTACCACCAAAAGGCATTTGGGAAACACTCGGGGAGCTGAGGAGAGAGCAAATGGGAGGGCCTTGAATTGCTAGTGGTCCCCCTGAAAACAAAACCGGAGGTATTTGTGATGGGAAGGGCATATGGGGATATGCAGGTATGCGTCCTGCATTTCCAGAGCACATAGCCACTGTCCTGGCTGGAGTAACAGTAGAAGGCTCTGCAAGGAGAGCATTCTGAAGCGTTTATACTCCACGAAAATGTTCAGAGAGCTGAGGTTTAGTATTGGCCTCAAGTCTCCAGTCTTCTTTGGAACTAGAAAGAAATGGGAATAGTAACCCGTCCCCCCCCAAAGATCAGTGGGGACTGGCTCTATCGCTGCCTTCAACAGAAGGGATATGATTTCCTCTAGAACCAGAGGAAGATGTTGAGGGGAGTAAGACGACCAAGGGGGTGGATTTCGAGGAGATTTCTGCAGAAACTCTATTGAGTGTCCGGCTGATATTAGCTGGAGCACCCAAGCATCCGATGTTATCCTCTCCCAACCTGGCAGAATGGAGGAGATCTTCCTGCTCCTCTGGAATGGCCAGAGGCGGAGGGAGAGGCAGGGAGTCAGGAGGTGTGGGCAGCACAGCCGAGGTCCGAGACTTTGTGGGGACTTGGTTGCTGGAGGGGCACAACGTTTGTTGGCGTGCTTTCCTTGAGGCTTTTATTTTTGTTGGGTTTGGCAATGAAAAGGACGTCGCTGCCCCTGAGGGGGCCTGTACAAAGTCTGGACAGACTTTAATGCAGTACCCTTCTCCTGCAGTTCAGTTATGATGTCCTTGACATCACCCCCGAACACCACCAAACCACTGAAGGGAGCATCCTGTATAGCAGACTGTACTTCAGAGATCAATCCTGCCACACAGAGCCAGGCATGACGCCGTAGGCCCATGGCGAAAGCCGACCTCCTGCCGCTGTGTCCACCATGTTGTAGGTGGCACGAAGCATGTGCCTACAGGCCGAATGAGCGGAATGGACTAGGTCTCCCAGTTCCTGCTTAGTTTGTGAATCAGGCAGGGAGTCCAACTTGGATTCCACCTGGCTAAGGATGGACTTCTGGAAATCCCCCATATGGCCAACGTAGTTGAGGGCCCTGATGCCTAGGGTCAAAGAAGAGTAAATCTTTTTCCATACTGATCCAGAAGCTGGGATTCCTTGTCAGGTGGGGACGAGCTCAGATGTTTGCGGTTGGCGGAGCGGCCGTGGGCGGCGCTGATGACAACTGAATCCGCCTTGGGGTGAAGGCTGAGAAAGTCTATACCTCCGGAGCCTAGTATAGTCTATCTGCCTTCCTTGGAAGCAGGGCTAACATGGAAGGTTGTTTCCAAATAGTGGAAACAAGATCAGTGTGAGGCTCTATCCAGGGTGGAATCAGTGTGGGAGCGGTCTCGGGCAGATCCAGATGAGCAGTGAGTTTCTTACGCTGTGGGTCTGGCTCCACCGATTGCCACTGATGCGTCTCCTGGATCTTCCTTAACAGCTCCAGAAAAGAGAGTCCTCCGGAGGGGACTTCGGAGGGTCACTCGGCCTTGGGCGTTCTGGAGTATGGGGCTCGTCTCCATGATCAGAGTGGTCGGACTCAGAGTCTGAGTCAGATGTCTCTGACGTGGAAGAAGACAACTCCTCCCTGGAAGGGGGAGGAACGACCCCTCTGGGGAGCTCCCAGGGGTGCGTGTCCTCCCCACCCCAGGCACCAACAGGTTCTCCTCTGGCATTGGGTAAAGGGGAGGGAGTCTCCTGTCTCCAACGTAGAGGGTCCGGTGTAGGGACTGATGTTGGGAGACGACTCTCGACCTCCCTGGTGAGCTGAGCCTTGGCCTCAGCCCTCCAGGAGGCCAAAGTCTCCTTCAGATCCACCGGCGGCTGCGGAGTGGGCGGCAGAGGTGGAGGAGGTGGGGGATACGGGTAGTGTGGGTACCCATAATAGGAGTATCCGTAGCCCGATGGCTGGAAGCCTGGCGTCAGGTACTGAGGCGTGGGGTACTGCGGTGCCGGGTAATGGGGCGTCGGGTACTATGGCGGATACTGAGGAGCCGGGTACTGCGGCACTGGGTACTGCGGTGTCGGGTACCCTGGCACCAGGGGCTCTGATGGAGCAGAAGGTCCTGGCAAAGGCCCTGCTGGCGAGACCAGACGGAGGAGGCGTCGGCCTGGGCCTGGTGTAGGGAGACTGCAGAACAGGTCAGACGGTACTGATGGAGGAAAAGGTCTTCCATCGGGCAAAGGGACGCCGGAGGGTGGCGGCCGGTTGGCCAGCATCAGGAACAGTGTCCAAGGTCCGGCGTAAGAGGGTTTGATGTAGGAGGTGGGGCCCATGACAGAAGCATCTCAAGGTCGTTGGTCTCAACCAGGGAAGGAGGGCTGAAATCCATGGACGTGAACCGAGGGGACGCAGGGACCTCAGTAGGCAACGGGGTTATCCGTTGTGGACAGTCTGGGGTGTCAGACGCGATGACAGGCTCTGATGCAGGCTGGTTGAACGGGCGGTCGGAGGAGCCGGTGGCCATCTTATCGGCAGTGTCTGGGTGGACATCGGAGGAGCCGGCATCTGACTTATCAGACTCCCTGTCTAAGGAAGTCCGTGAAGGAGTGGCGGCCTTGTCGGAAGGGGGTTGGGCTGGGCGATCACCCAAGGAGGTGAACGGCTTAGCAGCCCTGTCCAGGTGGGCGTCAGTGGGACCAATGTCTGACTTACTGGACCCGCTCGGATTGGAAGGCCGCGAAGAAGGAGCGGCCTTGGTGGCAGTGGAGGCCTCCTTTGCCCCAGAGGCTCCTGAAGGGCCCGAGCCCGACCGGAGGGGCGACGCTAAGACGGCCGTGGAGGAGCGATCCCCTGGAGGGGATAATACCTGTAATGCCGCAACTCCAGCCGAAGTCGTGGCTGTTGTGGAAGACTACTAACGCTCCCAGAGCTTCTCCTTGTCATGCTTCTTTTTGTGGCCTTTGGGGGAAGTAGACGCCTGCCTAAGTTTCTTTAGCTTTTTTTCCATGGAGGCCATTTTCTTCTTGAGGAGATGGGCTTCCAGGGACTGCTACCTTCTCTTGTGGGTAGCTGAGTTGAACTTCTGGCAGTGCTGGCACTTCTCCACGGGGTGGTCTGGGCCTAGACAGAAGAGGCACAAGGAGTGGCCGTCCTTGAGTGGAAGCTGGGAACCACATGAATCGCACTTGTTTTTATGCGATTCGGAGGGTGTCGGGGATGACATACACAGCAGATGTTAAGGAAAAAATTAAAGAAATCGAGAAAAAGATCGAAAAAAAGTTGAAAACTTTAGGACCGACGAAGGTACTGACGAGCGCTGTTCTACTGCAAGGAACTTCTATGTGTTCGATCAATGGAAAGAACTGGAAGGCGGGCGTGGTGGGCCGCCCCTTTATACCGACCTCGTATGACGTCGCTCACCTGACGTAGGGGCAGTCCCCCGCCAGAGACTGCTAGCTAGTTTTTCCTTGGGGTCCTGACGCCTGGCAGCTTAGTCCTATATGTGAATACCTACTGCAAGAGCCCTCTCAAAGTAAGACCATCATATCTGCATTCCTAGAATGTGACCTTTTGGGTAATGAGAGTGACCTGAAGGATTTTCCAGAGGTCTCTAGAAATTCTAATGTGTGACCTTGAGCTATAAGCTAAAGGACCCACCAGTCTGCCATGATTACCTCCCACCCCACCAGGTGGCTGGCAAACCTGTCCCCTATCAACTTTTCCAAACCCAGTGGAGGATAGGGGAAGGAGACAAGTCATGAGGCAGGAGGCAGTGGGAGGGTTGGGATGCGCCACCCCAGATGCTCTCTGAGACTTGGCTGGAGGGGTAGAGGCTGAGGAAGTAGTCCGATGTTTGGTCTGACATCTGGCAGGCTGCTGCCTGTTTTGGCGTCTTTGCTGGTGATGAAAAGGCTGCTTAGGCTTAGTATTAGACCACTACAGAGATTGCACTGAGCGTAAGGCTTTGCCACTCTGTGGCAATTCAGTCAGAAAGTCCTTGACATTGCCCCCAAAGAGCACCTGGAGCCTCGGAAAGGGGCTTCCAGGATAGAGTTCTGAGCATCCTGGGCAAATCTCAGAGACTCGCAAGAAGGAGAATCTGCATAGGCAAACAGCCGTGGCAGTGCTCCGAGCCAAAGCATCAACAGCATCGTAAATGGCTCACAAGACATGGTGGCAGGTAATCTCTGCTGTTCTGTCTGTCTGATGTCACTCCTGGCTTCTGAAGCAGGCAAAACCTCAAATTCAACCTTGAGCTGCCCTAGCATAGTTTTTTGATAAACAATCATATGGCTCAGATAATTCAGAGCCTGCACAGCCAGAGTAGACGACAAGAAGAACTTGTGTCTGAACTGGTCCAGCTGTCTCGACTCCTTATCTGGAGGTGAGGTGCTCATATGTTTGGGCTTGGTGGTGCGGTCATACGATGCATTGATGACCACCAAATCAGCTTTGGGGTGGATACTGAGGTGGTCCTTGCCCTCTGGAGCATGGTATAACCTGTCCGCCTTTTTGGAAACAGCAGGGGCCGAGGACTGCTGCTGCCAGATAGTGGCCAACAAGTCTTTGTGAGGCCCAATCCAGGGAGGAATGAGAAGAAGAGACAGCTCAGGAGGTCTGAGGTGCTCTGACAATCTCTTACGCTGAGGATCCTGGTCCTCAGTCTTCCATCCAGTAGCCTCCTGGATCTTCTTGAGGATTTCCATAAAGGAAGGGTCCTCTGGGGGGGACTTGGGAGTCTCCTTAGGCTTGGGATCCTCCTCAGGAGGAGTCTCATACCCTGAGGCAGAGAAAGAGCCAGACTCTGAGTCCGACGAAGGACTCCCATCTGGAGACAAAGCCCTGGAAGGGAACCTCCTTGTGAGGTTCAGCCAACCCACTGCCACGGCCCTCCACTGAGGAGGCACCCAAAGTGCAACCTGATGGGGGGGGGGGCCACACTGTAATAAGACACTGGCCTTCTGCAGGGGCTATTAGACATCAAACCAAAGGGCACTCTGGGAAGACTATCTTGGAGAAGATGCAATAAAACAAACCTGAATGGCAGCCCCCAGGGGTCATAGAACACCCAGGGAAAGTTAGAAAAAAACTCCTCTCACTGCCTGGTCAGAAACAAAACACTGGGATGAAGTAAGAACTCAAAATGAGTAGTGATACATATAGTTTCCTGATTTTAACATGCAGTTTTCCTTTAAGTAGAGATACATAACCTTTCCCAGCAATGGTAAGACAGTGATGTGCCCATAGGTTGTGAAGTACACACCATGGATAATCCCCTTTTTATAGCCTTTGTGCAGAACCAGATCTCACGGCTGCTTGAGGATAACTGTAAGAATGGGTTATGTATGGAATTTATTGTTCCTTATGGAATATCAATAAAGGGGGTAGGGTTTTTTAGTAGGTTATATATCATTTTTAGCTTATTTCAGTGTGGTGACATCAGTCACAATCCTGGCCTATCTGGCAAAGTACCAAAGAATAGAAAAGGTATCCTATTTGTACACTCCAATGTAAGAAGTATTTTGCCAAAAACAGATCCGAGCAGGCCCGGTGGCGCAGAGGCATTGGACGCCACACGCCGGCAACCCGGGTTCGGGAACGGACTCTGGCGCTGGCAGGGGAAGGGTAGATTGAGCCGCCCAAGGAACTGCTCTCCTCCTGGGGAGGGTTAGGACGATGATCGCTTCTGCAGCGCCCCGGGGTAGAGACCAGGGGCAACAGAGGATCGCATGAAGGGGAACACCAGAAAATGGAAATACCACTCGCTGGCTGCTGGATGATGGCTCTCTGTCCCCGGTTGCCTCCAGTGCCTTCCCGGGGCCTCCTTCTCCACGGCAGCATCCCAGGACCCTAAGAAGAGTGTGCTGGGGTCATCCCTTTCCCCCCGGTGCCTTCCCCCTCAGAGGAGGGGGGCCTGCCCAGCGAAGGGATATGCCAGGATATCCCGGGGACTGGCTGTGATATGAGGAGTAAGAGGAAGGCCAAGTTAGGACAGGAGGGGCTATCGGGAGATGTGCAGAGCCTGAAGGAGTGGAGGCCTGTGAGCATGAGGAGGGCGAAAAAATAATATACACACACACAAAAAAAAAGATCTGATTAGAGACTTTACTGTTGAATACAAACCAGATTTTATCGTGTTTACGGAGCACAAGTTAAATAACAGGATAGAGTACTCAGTTGTGGCTATCCAGGGTTACAACCTAATTCGGGTTGACAGGAGTAAAAGGGGGAGGAGGGGTTATAATCTACTTTCAAAATAAACAGTCTTCACTAAATATTGGGAAGGATTGTTGAGAGTTATAAAATGAGAAAGGAAAATCCTGCATGCTGATTGGTTATTACCTGTGCATGAAATCTGTTCCAAGCACAGATAACAAGTTCCTAAAAGCAGGACCGCAGTTCTCAAAAAAAAAGAAAAAAAAATTACTGTGCCATTGGAACACACAAGTTTGAAATGCCATCATTTCTTTCTCTCCGTTAGTGAGGACAGAACCATCCGAGAATAAAATGAGAACAATAAATATCGACAAGCAACTGAATCCCCATGATTATCTGTCAGTTAGATGTTGTTAAAATGTTTACAAACTTTTTTTTGTTCCTGCTGCTGATTACGTTCCAGCTCCCGCAGCACGTCTCCTCACTTCGTCACCGATGCTGATTAGGTTCCAGTCTCCTTAGCTGTTTCAGTGATAGCGGAGAATATTTACACCTCCGCATCTGAAAATCAGCCTTTCCTACCAGCTACAACCACCTTCTCTGTTAAAACATTGCGCTTCTGCCCTCATCCGGAAAGAGTGTTTAAAACTTAAACGGCACTGCCTAACATCACAGTTCTGGAGAACTATGGCCAGCTTCTCCCGTACTCTGCAGCAGCTTTGCTCCCACCAACATTAATTAAAACGCAATCTGCTTAAACCACAACAGCCTCCAACAGTCTGCTAAAAATGAAACTCATTCATTGGTGGGGGGGACCACAACTACAAATACCACTGCAGGACAGTAAAGAAGTAAACCACAGTAATATCATGTAAAAATAATGTCATGAATATTAATAAGAAACTGAATGACGTCATCTTATGACTGGCGGAAAGAATATTTTATAAGAAATTCTGATAACATTAGCCTTTTTTAATATAAATAACTTTTTTCCAACAGTAAACACCAAATAAAAAAGAAAGTAGCCCATTTTATTAGAGCAATAAGGCACTCCAGGGGGTGCATGGAACAGATTTTACTGCACTTGAAGCACTTGGCCTGTGGCCTCATGCCTCACTATGCCCCTGGGCATGCGGTAAAATCTGTTCCATGCACAACCCATCGTGTCTTATTGCTTACTTCCTGGCAACTGATGTCAGGCTTAAATTTGGTAAACCACTATTATTATTTGGAAAATATAAACCTCCAAAATTACCTGGGTCCGATATGTTAACTTTATCCGACATTTTATCTCCCTATTCTATGACACATGAGTTGTTATTGATTGGGGACTTTAATGAAGACTGGCTGAACTATAGGAGAACTAATTTTACAAAAACCATGGCCTTAAATTTGGGTTTGGAACAACTGATTAATGATCCTACCCCATGTCAACATCAAACAAGCATTTGTCAATGCTGAATGTTGTCATGCTGGCATTGGCATTAGCAGTGGCGGAGGTAGAGGCGCATAATAGGAATGGCAGTGAAGTACTGAAGTGACGCCGACCCCCCCCCACCCTGCAAAGAGCATCAGGTATTGGTGTGTGCCTTTGGGTCGTCAGCTATAATGCTCATGCCACTGTACCTCACCCTATCCTGTAGACACTGACAAGTGTCATGGTGTGCTTTGGGGTCTTTGGGCATTATACGCACCCATTCCATAAGAAATACGCTGACGTGGGTGTAGTATAGGAGCATGGTGTGAAGTTTGTGGCCGAACAGTGCAAGACACATGACAATGCCTGTCAGTGGCTGCAGGGTGGGCATGGGGGGGTGGAATGGCGTGACCATTACATCCGATGATCCCAAGTCACAACCCTGATGCCTGGTAGTCCGTACCGGGTGGGGTGCTACAGTTGGAAACCCCAACACCGTAGGTGTGTAGTGGTAGTTTCACTCTACATGTTCAACATGGGCTGCTTGTCAGACCACCTCATGGAAAGCGGCACGACCACTTTGTTAGCTGAAAGGTGGTTTTGCACAGCGGCTGTGGCATTTGGTGACAGAGGGACGAAAACACAGTTTTGGGCAGGATGTGGAAAATGGCAACAGTATTGTTCATGAGGAGGCGTACAAAATGGCAACGCTGAAAATCTGGAGTGGCAATCAAACTGCCCCGAGAACTGATTTCGCACAGTGACCGTGCGATTCTGCTCCGGATGTGTGAAAACACATTTCAGGCAGGATATGTAACATTACAACTGTACTGTTCATAAGGAGGTGTGGAAAAATGGCAATTTTGAACATGCGGAGTAAAAATATTACAAATGCACGAAGGCACGAATGTGCGTGCAAACTGCACAACGCACGTTCGTAAAACACTTATTTTATAGACTTTCGGCCCCAAATTTTCAACATAGGCATTTTAGGACCTCTGCTAATAAACAATGTCACTGTCATTTTCATAATGTGTCTCGAACACAGACTTTCCACAGCGACCGCGCTATTCTGCGCCGGAACTGCGAAAACACATTTTGGTCACGATGTGAAGAATGACAGCTGTACTGTTCATAAGGAGGTGCAGAACAATGGCAATTTTGAAAATCTGGAGTGAAAATATTATAAATTCATAAACTTACAAACGTGCATGCAAACTGCACAACGTGCACTCGTAACACAGTCATGTTATGGAGTATCGTCACCAAATTTTCAGCATAGTATTTTAGGACCTCTGCTCATGGACAGTGTAACTGTCATTTTCATAATGTGTCCCGAACACTGATTTCCCACATCGACCGCGCTATTCTGCACCGGAAGTGCAAAAACACATTTCAGGCAGGATGTGAAAAATGACAGCTATATGGTACACAAGAAGGTGTGGAAAAATGCCAGTGCTGAACATGTGGCATGAAAATATTGCAAATGCACTAAGTTATGAGTGTGCGTAGCAACTGGGCAACGCACGCTTGTAAAACAGTCATTTTTTAAATTTTTCCCACCAAATTTGCAACATAGGCTTTTTGAGAGCCCCACTCATGAACAATGGCACTGTTGTTTCATTCCTCGCTCCCGTAAATGATTCTGCGCTATGACTGCAAAATCACCTTTTGGGACCGAATAACGCCATGACAGTGCAAGAATTCATGATGAGGGGTCCCAAAAACCCCATGTTGAAAATTTGGTGCCAAAAATCAAAAAAATGCCTGAGATATGCGGCAAAGTTGAAAAACACCTATTTATTCCATTATACAGCTTACCGGCATTTCCTCAGTTCGCGGTCGGCTTTGAAGAGTGCAGATGTGTTCCTGGTCCACTAAAGATCGTCGCGCCAAGCTCCGGAGGTAAATATGGGGTGGGAGGCAGGGTGCACAGTGGGTGGTAGGAAACCGCGATGGACCGATTTTGAAGTTATAGGGTGTAAAACAAAACATCGTGGGACAGTTTTGTTTTACAGGGGATTTGGCATGCTGGGGTGGGCTCCCAGTGTGCCACTTAACAGTTTGGGGGTTACAGCTGACGGAGGATTGGGCACCTGCCGGCACACAGCAAAGGGGGTGTCAATTATGCCGACAGGGATTGGGCACCCCTGCAGCCACAAGGAAAGTGGGTGGGGAGACAAGAGCCAGGGGACTGGGCACCCCCCAGCATATAAGAAATGGGGGATGCTTGATGCCGATGGGGAGGGCTCTCTGCTGACACATACTTAAGTGCAACTGAAGCTGGCAGGGGGATTGGGCACCTCAAGTCGGCAGTTGGGTGAGCCAGCCGCCCATAAATACAGTGGCCGATCATAGGAAGGGCCCGCTGCATCTGACGCAGCTTTGCTCGGATTGCAGCGGACCTTTCCTCAGATGTGCTCACCACATTAGTATGCATGGTGTGGCACCGGCATGCAGGCTGATTGGGGAATGAGGGACACACCTACTGATGCATGCCCTACATTCGCCCAACAGTGGCCACGCCTCCAAATCCCCACTGCCGCAAGATGTTGGCTGCATAAGCGCGCCAACATAAAAACTTGAAGATTCATCTTTATTTGATTTGACTCTGACATATGCACCTCATAACTATCTAGAAGCAGGAGTTATGGCTGACATGAGTAGTGATCATAATATGGTACACTGTTTAAGGGGAGGGAGCAAATGTCCCTAATCAACCAAAATACATTAAATACCATTCAGTTAAACATTCTGACTTCTTAGCATTTTCAGCCAATTCAGACAATATAAAACTGGGAGAGAGTAAAGTTGATTCCGGACATTGATTTGGATTGGAATTACTTTGTCTCAGAATGAGTGCAGGTGTAAAACCAGCATTTGTCACTCAGAACAAGGAAGGTTCAAAATAAATCTGCCCCCAGTTCTCCTCATCACTATGGAAATTAAAAAAGGCCAAAAATAAAGCATGGGCTACAGCATGCAAGTCTGGGCTGCCTAACGACTGGGAGTCTTACAGAAAGGCAAGAAATGTTTATGTAACTTCAGTTAGAGATACTAAAAGAGAATTTTATAATACAAAAATTACTGAAGCGGCAGGTAATCCAAAGAAATTTTGGTCAATCACAAAAGAACTAAATGGTCAAGCTAAGAAGTCAGTTAATGTACAACTTTCTGAGACAACTGGCAGTACGGATGGGGAGTCCACAGCCAATAAATTCAATTGGTACTTTGTGGATTCTGGAAACTTTTTTGACAACCTGGATTCAAATTTATATATACCCAAGGGCTTAGGAGGAAAGGACAAAATCCCCCTTTAGCGAGACAGAGATACATGAAGTCTTGGACCTTCTGTTGGGGCTTAGAAGAAATAAAAGTAGTGGACCTGATGAACGAATGCCATCACTTTCAGAAGTCTCATTCAGCCACAGGTGGCCATTTTGAGTAAGATTAGGCATAGAACCTTTCGACTCATATTTACGCTATGGGGCTGACTGAGACTTGATAATCAACACTTCATCCGGCTCACTATGGACATCCTTTCCTATATGGACCAAGGCTCCCCAACGGGCGCCCTCTTCATTGACCTATCCAAGGCGTTTGACTTGGTTAGTCATAATCTCCTCCTCTCCAAACTCCTGCTCTTAGGACTAGATCACCACTCACTCCTGGTTCGAGAGCTACCTGAGTGACTGTTCCCAAAAAGTCCGCTGGAAGGGTACACAGTCTGGACCCAGATCAGTCTCTGCTGGGGTGCCCCAGGGCTCGATCCTGGGCCCTCTGCTCTTCTCACTCTTCCTCAATAATATCGAGGGAAACTGCCCCCGCAGCAAACTCATTCTGTATGCTGATGACACTGTCATATACTGCAGTGACTCCCAACCTAGTGTCATCTCAACAAAACTGCAGGACAGTCTCTCCACCATTGAGGCCTGGTTCTCTGCAAACTCCCTTAAACTCAATGATGAAAAACTAAACCCGTATCTATTTGGCTCTAGACGTCTGGGCTCTGACAGAAGTCAGCTTCTCCAGATCTGCACCAGCCAAGGAAAAAGTCTCGAGGTCATGGCCAGTTTTAAATATCTTGGGATCCATCTAGACCAAGAAATGACCTACCGATCCTATATCGACTCCATAACCAGGTCCATCCATCAAAAGCTCGGCCTCCTTTACCGTCTGGGGAACTCTCTATCCTCTACAGCACGCTGTGCAATTGCCTGCTGCAATCTTCTCCCATCCATCCTATATGGAGCTCCACCATTGCAGTTCCTCCGTGAGACCTGGAATTCAATAAAATCCTTCAGATTTCTATAACCGAAAGTGGCTCTGCCGCCACTAACTCCTCTCCTAGGAGACATCACTGCAGGCTCTTAAGGAACTAAACTGGCTCACCCTCCAGCACAAACTAGCCTATCCTGCTGTTTCTGGCCTTGCTTTCAAGTTCACTAACCTTGGTCCCCCTCCCTATCTTAGAGGACTACTCTCCCCCACAGAACAAACCCGAACCCTGCGATCAACTGCAAATCACCCCCTCGACATCCCTAGGATGCGCTCCAACCAAGTCAAACGTTCCTTTAAATTTGCTGCCTCCCACCTATGGAACTCCCTACCACCTAGCCTGACGGACTCAACCGCCCTCACCCAGTTCAAAAATGGACTCAAACTATATCTTCTCAATCTTAGTCTCTGTGGCTGTAACTGCTAGCTCCCCAGACCAGTTCCCTTGGTCGTTGCACTGCTCTGAACTTCCCTCCGATTTGTCATGAAATACTAATATGGGCCAGTTTGTGTAACTGATTACCATCCCTATATACTGCTACCAATGTACACTTGTGTAACTAATGTACCTACTGTATATAATGTGTGAGTCTGAATGTGAACCCGACTGCTACCCCTGTATAATGTTGCTAATGTAAAACTGTGTAACAAATGTAACTACCGTATATAACTGTTTCTAAATGTCCTTTTCTGTAACTAACTCCGAGTCGCTCCTGAAAAAGGGACCATTGGTCTCAGTGGGCTTACCCGGTAAACAAAATCTAAATAAAATAAACTGCACAACCACTCGCATATTTATTCAATGGGTCATTGTCGAAAGGTGTGATCCCACGGGACGGGAAGCTGACCAGGGTTGTTCCCATTTTTAGGGGGGCAGCCCTGGTCAGCTAACAAATTACCATCCTATTTCTTTAATGTCACATGTGTAATGCCCCAAAGTTGGGGGCACTACAGAAAAGGGGAATCAATAAATAAACTAGGGGTTTACAGGTACCCAGGGTGCCTGCAGAGGTGTGGGCAGCAGGGTACAATGAAAAAGGGGCCCCCTAAGAGTAAAGTTTCCCCTCCTGATAAAGGGAAACACTGTAAATAGTAGAAAAGTGCCTTGTGCACTTAAATCCTGGTCAAAAAGTAGATTTCTATGCAAGCTGCAACAACAGTGGCTTGGATGGAATGCTGTGCTGAGCTGCTCATGCACAGCATTCCAGTCCAAACACTCTAGAACCTGAAGGTTTGTTTTAAAAAAAAAATAAAACAGTTTTTCTGGGGTAGTTCCTGTTAGCTGTGGAGAAGAGGACACAGAAAGTTAAGGGGAACCAGGAGGGCTTACCTGATGGGTTGAAGCCGTTCCCTGAGGACTGTTCTGTGTGCCTGCTCGAGCTCCAGCTAGTGAAGACGTCCAGTAGCTGCTGGTTTGCCCCGTCATTGTGTGGCATGGTTGGTGGTGCCATCGGGGCACCACGAAGAAAGAAAAACCGTCTGGTTCGACTGTTTGGGCTGGTGAGCCCTGTCGGTTATTTGTTTTGCCCCCAATTTAGTTTATAGTTTACTTGGTTCCTTGTTGGCAAAATAGAAGATCTGCATCACAACCATTTCCTTGTCGGTCGTCTGAGGCCCTTAGTCGTTCCCCCAGGTGCCTGCAGAGCTCTCCCTCCCACTGCCAGCTTACTGCCCGCCTCCCAAGACCGTCTTCAGCCCTCCAGCAGCTCGTCGGAGCAGTGAGTCGGCGGCAGCACACGCTACGTGCTGACCGCCTGGGAGGGAAGCGTTTGCTTTATTCTAAAAGAGCGCACTAGGCGCAAAGAAAGGCGGCCGAGCACCACAGGGGCATCGGGTCTTTAGAACCCTTATTTGGTATGCGGGAGGGGCGGTAGTAGTGACGCCTGATAGGAGGGGCCAGCAAAGCAAGGCCGGCTAAGGGCCTCATAAATATTCAAAAAGAGGGCTGGTCTGAAGGAGGAACAGAGAGATTGAGTGGCAGCAGCTCTCAGTGAGCTAAGAGATTTAAAGGGGCCCTGCCACTTTCGGCCATATTGAGATATAAAGTGGGGCATCAGGCCCAATATAAAGTGGGGCATCAGGCCCAATATAAGGTGGGGCACCAGGCCCAAAATAAAGTGGGGCACCAGGCCCAATATAAGGTGGGGCACCAGGCCCAATATAAGGTGGGGCACTAGGCCCAATATAAAGTGGGGCATCAGGCCCGAGGTAAATGTAGGGCATTAGGCCCGAGGTAAAGCAGGGTTCCAGGGCAGTCCCCGGCCTAGCTGGATTAGGGCAAGCCAGCCTAGTGGTAGTGAGGGTGGCCCCGGCCCAGTGTAATACGGCAAGCCAGCTTAATGGTACTAAAGGGAGGCCCCGGCCTAGTGGTACTATAGGGAAGCCCCGGCCTAGTGTATTAAGGTAAGCCAGCCTAGTGGTACTAAAGGCTTCCTTCGCCAAAACGTTCAGGGATAGCCAAATCCTATTCAGGAAGACCCTACATTTAGGAAGAGGGGTTTATCCAAGAGTGCTCAATTCACCTATACTGTGAAGCTACTGTAACAACTGCACTGCTTATGCAATGGCTATTGCCCTAAGTACCTGAACTATTGCTCTAAGTATCTGAACTACTGCTCTAAGTATCTGAACTATTGCCCTAAGTACCTGAACTATTGCCCTAAGCACCTGGACATTGGCCCCATCATTAATAATTACCCCTAAATTTATAATTTGCCCTTTCCCCGGCAAAGTATTGTATCATTCCACAGTTCTCTGGGCATCTTTCAGTTATATGCTTACTACTGTAGGAAGACAGTCTCAACCTTCTACCACACTGCAGTCCCATAGTGAGGTCTGTAATACTACGTACTCAGAATCAGTCTCTACTCAGCAGAAGACGTCTTCTCAGCATTCTTCACTCCTGTGGGATCATCCATCAGCTCATCACGCCCGTCTGTGTTGTCCGCCGAAGTCGAGTCCGACGCCAGTTGTACAAGTCGTAATCACCGCTTCTTGTTTCTTTGCTTGAAGGTACGCCTGTCAAACGCATTACGACAGCCATGCCAGTGTCATTCCGTATGGTTCCTGTTCCAGATGTCCCGAAGTTGGTCGCCCTCTAGAGAAGAGTGTGCTCATCCTGGAGAACCTGGTCTGCACCCTTCTGGTCATTCGCCAAAAGTCGAGTCCGTAGAATCCCAGTACGGGACGCATCCGCCGTTTCTTTGTTTTTGTGTTAGTTCCTGATCGTAGGATTGCAGAATCAACCATCACCTCTTCAGATTCTTCTGGTTCCTGGTCCTGTCAGAGTTCCTTCCGAGTTTAGCTGGTCCTTGGAGTGCCGCAGCATCAGTCAGGTCGTGGTAGTCCTCCACTGGATTCGTCGCCACGCAGGTCCTGATCTCTCTCTTCATCCTTGGCAACCCTGGAAGTGGGTTTTGGCCGAGGAACCCTTTGTTTTCAGTGGGTTATTTCAGGAACCAGTTGCTCTGGTTCTTCATTCTAGCAGCCTTGGGGAGAGTGGGCTTTTGCCAAAGAAACATATGGTCTGTTTACCAAACCTCTCACCACCCCAGCGGCCTTAACTAGGTCCTTGCTGGGAATTGTGATTAGGGTTCTACAGTTCTGTTTTACTTCCCTTGTAGCTACCAACGAAAAACGACGGTGAGCACGAAGACGACAGACATTTGGACTTTGTGAGAATTGGATGGTCATTGTAAAGCCAAATATTGTATTGTGGGTAGTGACGAACACCTGATTTCCGTCTATGTAGTAGTTGCACTTACAGGATACTGCTAAGGAATTTTAGGAGTGTAGTGGCAACAGGCCGTGGTGCACCCATAGAGAATAATAACCTAGAGTTTAGACATTTTAGAGTTTAGTTGTTACTGTTTAGATATCCATAATGCTGTCCATACTCCCTACTGTTTTTGTGGTTGGTATGTTTCTGTATGACCATGTCCTCCATCCCCTCCTGTCTAATAAATGTCTTTGCTTCATCCAATCTCTGTGTATGACTCCTGCCTCTCCTTGTCTGGTGATTCCAGCAGCCCAACCCCATTCGGACCTCAAGCGGCCCCTCGCCATCCCACCTGCTGAGGGTGTCGCTGGCGCTGCTGGTAGTGAGATAGTCCCCTTCACCACTCCGAGTGAAGAACCCCGAGGTCTACCAGTGCAGCGACCATCACACGTCTCTAAGCAAGCAATAATACCCGACAGGGTGGGCGGTATTGGGCAATACCGGACCGTCCAGGGGCCTAATAAGGCCCGACGCCACAGGCGGAGGGCCTTATAGCCTCTGGAAGGTCCAGTATTGCCCATACCGCCCACCCTGGAGGGTATTATTGCACTTAGAAAATGGACCATAAGTAACATTTTTACTGATTTTAAATAAAAGATTAAAAACAATTCTAATAAAGACATAAAAAGTATAAAAATACAGGTTCTTGTTAAGTAGTCCCTCTACTACAGTGTCAATGCTGTACTTCTCAGTAGAGGGTGCTGCGGTTTACTTTTCTGGCATTAGAATTTTATATGGAGTTTTTGCAGCTTTCTGTACCCGACTTCAGCTATCCCTGCTCTCCCAATCACTTGGGCAATCACCATTAGTTAGCCATGAAATTTTTTTTTTTTTTATTTCAATGCCCTTTGTTGAAAATTGGAAGCGAAGCTGTTGTGGTCACAATTGCAATCGGGACCAGTGACTTGGGAACACGGTCAGTTTGAAGCACAGCAGTACTGCACCAATGCCGTGAGTAGAATCATTTTTATTGAGTTTCGACAGCTTTGTGTACTCGTTTAGCCATCCCTGCTCTCTCAGCCTCCCAGGCAACTGCCATTAGAGCTGAAAAGGGCTTTTCTCATTTTGATGCTCCCTTTTTTTTTTAATAGGAAACAAAGCTGTTGTGGTCGTATGGGAATGTGGTCAGTCTGAGACACAGCAGTACAGTTCGGCGGCGGGGGGGAGACTTGCAGGTGTGTTTTAGGTCATCAAGTGGCAGTATAAGGTACTGCTGATTTTATCTTGCAGGCTTTTTCCATCTTTTTATGTGTTTCTGCAGGGTGCAATATGTGTGGCAAACAGCAGTTATTTGTTACGGAGAGGCGCGAGCCGCTGCCGTTTAAACGCAGTGCCCACCGCATGTGAGTGAAGCCGATTAGCATGACCGCCTGCTTTTTGTTTTAAAATGTATGGCAACTTTTTCTTTTGTGTAATGTGAAGTGAGCCCAGGGAAGGTTGGTGTGCGGGTTTGTGTGGCAGATGCCACTGAATTCGGCGGGGGTGGGGAGAGTATCTCTCACTAAGCATGATAAAAAATGGCGGGGATTTCAAATTCACTGGGGTGCTTTTTGCCCAATTAGGAAGCAGGGATGGGCAGTAGGATATTTCAGTGGGTGAAGGGGCACTGTAGGCTGGCACTTTTTATTTCCTGGGCAACTACTGAAAGTTAATGTACCCCCTGGCAAGGGTACTAGCCAATCAGATGCCAGGAAATAAAAAGCCAATTTTCTAAGCTGTTTGAAAGTCTTTTGGCAAAGCAGTTAATGGATCACCTCAAAAAATATGACCTACTGGACAGTTACTCAGGATTCCGTGAACAACATGGTAATGTGGTCTCTGTGGTGAGGGTCTTGGATGACATCAACAAAGCTATGGACTCAGGCCAGATGATCGGGGCCATCTTTGTTGACCTCTCCAAGGCCTTTGACATGGTTGACATCAAATTCTATTTAGGCTAGCAGAAGTAGGGGCTAATAGAGAAACCCTGAAATGGTTTTGCTCATATCTTCAACATAGGAAGCAAAAAACTGTCATAAATGATGTTGAGTCTTCACCAATACCAGTAGTCAGAGAAGTACGACAGGGATTGGTCCGAGGACTGCTACAGTTTCTCATTTATTTAAAAGGTTTGGGAGATAGCATTCCAGACATGACATACCATCTGTACGTGGACAACACAATATTGTACACCCATGCTCCGTCTTTGATGGAAGCATAAAGTAAGTTGTGGAATAGCTCTGATGGACTTCCAGTTTATTTCAGGAACTCTAAACTTAAAATGAACAAAGAAAAGACCAAGTGTATGGTTTGCCTGTTTGCAGATGACACCAACATTTGCAACAGAGTAGATGATCCAGATGGGGTGGGCAGAATGAGAAAAGAGCTGGAAAAACTGGCAAAATGGTCTGAAGAGCGACAGCTGGGGTTTAACACAAAGAAGTGCAAGATCACACACATAGGAAAGAGAAACCCTGAAGCTACCTATAGGTTGGGAGGGGAGTTGCTGGCAATCACAAGGGAAGAAAGACACTTGGGCATCATCATCACAGATGACCTGAAACCATCCAAGTAGACCACGAAGGCAGTAGGTAAGGCTAGAGGGATGTTGGGGTGTATAAGTAGGGGTATCACAAAGTCACAAGAGGGAGGTAATAATCCTTCTTTACAAGACGTTGGATAGTCCCCATCTGGAGTACTGCGTGCAGTACTGGAGGCCTCAGCTGCACAAAGACATTAACAAAATGGAGGCAGTCCAGAGAAGGGCAACCAAAATGGTGCAGGATCTGCATCAGTAAACATATGAGGACAGATTAATGGAGCTCAATATGTATACCCTAGAGCAAAGGAGGGAGAGAGGTGATATGATCGAAGCATTCAAATATCTTAAGGGCATTAACGAGGTGAATGAGTCTGACATGTTTCAATATCAGAAAAATTGCAGGACAAGAGGACACAGCATGAGATTAGAGGGAGGCCGATTAAGGGGTAATATGAGGAAAAACAGGTTACTTGTAACAGTAATTCTAGGAGTGGTATATGTTGTTCATTCACACTGTTTGGCATGTCCTTTCCCTTTAAGAATCTTGCTAGAAGGTCTTTAAGCTGGCTTCTCCCACCCATCCGTGTGGTATATGCCTCGACTCCGCCCCTTAATGCCAGATCTTGCCCGCTGGTAGCTTAGGTTGTGCACTGAAGCAGGGTGGGTTAACAACATATACCACTCCTAGAACTACTGTTACAGGTGAGTAACAACAGGTTACTCACCTGTAACAGTAGTTCTAGGAGTGGTATATGTTGTTCATCCACACTTCTTGGCATGTCCCCTTTCACTTTAAATCTTGCTGGAAGTCTTCAAGCTGGCTCCTCCCACCCACCCGGGTGGTATATACCTCGGCTCCACCCCATGATGCTAGATCTTAGCCCCCTGGAAGCTAGGGTTACCACCTTTTAAGAAGCCCAAAGTGGGACATTTCTTACTGAAACATGATTTTTCGCAGGACAGTACGTAACCTCAACCAATACAACAGACTTGTTTTCGCTACAAAATCAGAATTAAGGCTAAGCATTGTAGTTTCTTAGTTGCTTATATTGTTTCTTATCATTTTAAGGTACTTTAGTTAAGGTATGATAGTTTTCTGCAACATTTAGTGGAAAATTAGAAAACATTTTTATTACTATAAAGTCAGAACATGTAGCATTTTTCATGTTTTTTTGCAGGACACAGCTGCCCAAATCAGGACTGTCCTGCGAAAATAGGGACAGGTGGTAACCCTACTGGAAGCAAAGCTGTGCGCCCGAAGCCGGGGAGGTCCGGGGGGGGTGTGTGTGTGGATGAACAACATATACCACTCCTAGAACTACTGTTACAGGTGAGTAACCTGTTCTTCTAGGAGCGTGGATATGTTGTTCATCCGCACTTCTTGGCAGACTCCAAGCAGTTCTCTGGGGAGAGGGAGGCAAGGCGCACACCCCCTACTTAGGAAACAGAGATTGGAGAACCGAGGACCCAAAACCAGCATCTCGGCGTGACTCAAGGTCGATGTGGTAGTGGGTGATAAAGGTGTTTGCTGACTTCCAGGTAGCAGCCCGACAGATTTCCTGGATAGGGATGTCCCTGGAAGCAGCCACCAAAGCAGCAGTATGGCGGGTGGAGTGAGCTCTTGTCCCTAAGGAAGGCTCCTTGCCTGCCAACTGGTAGCAGAGATCAATGCAGGATGTAATCCATCTGCCAATCGTCTGCTTTGCTGCAGGTGTGGCTTCAGTGTAGGTGACAAAAAGCTGGCGAACCTCTCCCCAAACTTCAGCCGTCTGCTCCTAACAGTAAAAGAACAATCATCTCAAGTCCAGGGTATAGAGCCTGTACTCTGCCTCTGAGGTGTGGCTGGGGTAGAACACCGGCAGAATCAACCCCTGGTTAAGGTGAAATTGGCAACACCACCTTCGGAAGGAACTTTGGATGGGGGCGCAGCACAACCTTGTCCATGTGGAAGACCACATAGGGAGACTCAACAGAGAGTGCCTATAGTTCCCCAGATCTTCTGGCTGATGTGATAGCCACCAAGAAGGCGGTCTTCCACGACAAATGTGACATCTCATACATGTGCACAGGTTCAAATGGCTTGCCCATGAGCTTTGCCAGTACCAGCAGTAAATCCCATGGTGGTGGTGGTTTACGCACTGGAGGGGAAATATGGTCGAGGCCTTTAAAGAAATGCAAGACCACCTTCTCCAGTGCCGTCTACTGACCCGCCCGCGCCTGGTAAGTAGAGATGGCTGCCAGGTGCACCTTAAGGGTTGTAGATCGAAGACCCCCTTTGGGCAGAGACCAATGGTAGTCGAGGATACTAGCTACTGGGCAGGACAAAGGGTCTAAGCCCTTGCCCTGACACCAATTGGAAAACCTTTTCCATTTGAAGGCGTAGCACCTCCTGGTTGACTCCTTCCTGGATGCTTCCACGACTGTGAGTACATTCTCAGAGAGACCCAAAGCCTGGAACTCTAGTCGCTCAGGAACCAGGCTGTCAGGTGCAGGGACTGAAGGTCTGGATGAAATACCTTCCCCTGATTGACTGATATCAGGTCTGGGCATACTGGAAGATGCCTCTGAGGCCTGGAGCTGAGGCTGAGGAGATCTGGATACCAGAACTGGCGAGGCCAGTCTGGGGCTACCAGGATCACCTGTGCCTTGTCCCTCCTGACCTTGAGGATCACCTTGTTAACCGAGGGAAGTGGCGGGAAGGCATAGAAGAGGCCTGGGGTCCACGGCCTCGAGAAGACATCCCCCTGCAGCGAGCCCTGCTGAGGGGGTGGGCATGAAACAGCCCCAGCTTTGCATTCTCCCTTGAGGCGAACAGATCCACCTGAGGTTTGCCCCAGTGGGAGAACAGACTGTGTACTACCTCTGGATAGAGAGACCACTTATGGGACGTCTTGCCCACACGGCTGAGAGCATCAGCCAGTTGGTTTGAGGCTCTTGCCACATGGAGAGCTAGGAGATCTGCCTCCAGTTGGCTCTTGAGGGTCCAGATGAGGAGCGCTTCCCTGAACAGAGGCTGGGAGTGCATGCCGCCCTGCTTGTTAAGATAGTACATGGTCATGGTATTGTCCATCTGGATTTGCACCACTTGACCCTGAAGGAATGGAGCGAATGCTGACAGTGCCAGTCTGACTGCTCTGAGCTCCAGCAGGTTGATATGACATCAGGATTCCTCGGGGGAGCAGAACCCGTGGGCTCTGTGATTCCCCATGTGGGCACCCCAGCCCGTGAGAGAGGCATTGGTCGTGAGAACGACCGTCTGCTCGGGACAGACAAATGGGATCCCTTCCTGCAAATGTGCTAGGACAGTCCACCATTGGACAGCATCCCACATCTTCTGGGTCACTGTGATTAGCTGATCGAAATGACCATGTCGCTGGGTCCACTGGCTGGCCAGCTCCCATTGAAGGGGGCGCATATACCACCAGGACCATCGAACCACAGTGGTACAGGCTGCCATGTACCCCAAGACGCCGCTCCAGGTGAGGTGCAAGTGCCCAACCAGAAATGATTGGGCAAGGAGGAGAACTCTGTCCATCATGAGCCGGGCTCTGGCTCGGCATGAGTCGAGCTCTGCCCTGCTTAAGCATATCACCATGGCTGTACTAGTTCCAATCTGGCCTTGTTGACCAGGACACCAAGATTGATGCAGGTCTGGAAGGCCAGATCCCTGGACCTCTCCACCCCATTTGGAGGAATCCGCTAAGAGCCAGTCATCGAGACAGGGTACACCCGATTCCTCGACACCGAAGATGTGGCTGCCGCCACTGCAATGCATTTGGTAAAGACCGGGGCGGGAAGAGGCCAAACAGCATGGCTCGAACTGAAGAGGGCTCCCTCCGCTCAAAGGCGAAGGAACCTTTGGTGAGACAGACATATCGGGATGTGAAAGAACGCATCCTGGAGATCCAGAGAGCAAAATCACATGTTCTGCTTATGGGGTGGTATGATCTGGGACAGAGTTACCATCCTGAATGTGCAGGACCTGAGAAAGTGGTTCAGGTCATGCAGATCTAAAATGGGGCGCTAACCCCCCATCTGCTTCGGGACCAGGAAGTACTTGAAAATGAACCCTGGGTTGACAGGGGCCCGCGACTCTGGCCACCACTTCCTTGCAGGGGAGTTGGACGATGTCGTCTCGGAGAGCCGAGTGAGTGTGTTTGGACACCATTTCCTCCCATGGGGTGCAGGCTCAGCTTGGTGGGTACTGCTCAAATTCGAGAGGCAGTCCCTGGCCGACCACTTCTAGAACCCACTTGTCCATGGTAACAGCGGACCAGGTGAAAAGAAAGTGGCTGAGCCGGCCCCCCCACGGGAGGACCCAGAGCCTGCGTGGCAGATAAGGGGGTGGCCACCCCCAACCTGTCACTAGGCAAGCTTGGAGGAACAGGGTCCAGATTGGGGACCACCTGAACCCTGTCCTCCAGGTTTACAGGCCGCTGGGGGCACCAAGACTGTGCCTGATGTTGCTGGCCTGATTGAAAATGGGGCTGCTTGGCTGCAGGGGCAGAATGCAGAAAAGGCGTCGTCTTCTGCTTTTTGGAACCCTGGGATTCCTTCTGCACAGAGGTCACAGAGTCCAAGGTGGCAATGGACTTCTCAATGCGTTGGAGGTGACCGTCCACACCTGGGCCGAAAATGTCGGTACCCAGGAAAGGGACATCTGTCAGCTTGCGCTGGGTGTCCCCCATGAAGGTGGAGACCCTCAACTAAGCCCTACGGCGCATGGCAACTGTGGCTGACACCGGGCAGGTGCAAGAGTCCCAGAGGTCCAAAGTCGTCTGGAGTTGCTGTTTCGCAACAGCATGACCCTGGTCATGGACCTGCTTGACCGTGGTCCGGAGGTCTGCGGGGAGGTGAGGTAGAACCTCATCTGGAGAGCCCAAGAGGGCATGGGAGAAGTACGCCATGACGACGGTCGAGCTTGCCTGACAAAGGTCCAGCGAAGAAGCGGCATAGACTTTTCAGGCAGAATGGTCCAGTTTTTTGGACTCTTTGTCTGGGGATCTATCGGTTTCTTTCGAATTACCTGAGCGCCTGAACATAGATTCGATCACCAAACCTCTGGCAGAGGGATGCTCTGAGAATCCCGAAAGGGACCCGATAGGCACAGCGTATTTACGGGCCATACGGGATGAGGGTCTGGGGCAGGAGGCAGGGTGCTGCCACAGTTCCAAGGCCGGACCAACAATGGCCTCAGCCACTGGGAAGGCCTTCGTCGGCGAATCTCCTCATTTGAGAATGTCAGTGAAGGGATATTCAGCTAATTTCTGAATGGGTTCTAGGGGGATCCACGTAGATTCGGAGATAAGACTGAGGATACCCATAAAGGAAGAGGGACCTTCCTCGGTTGAGAGACTACCGACCGATTTCTCATCCAGGGGACGCAAATGCAGGTCAGAGTCCTTGGACTCCGAGGAGTCCAGATAGAGCGGCCGGCCACCGGAGTCTCCCTCCACCCGCCAAGGATGGTCGGGAGTCAGGGTGACAGAATGGTCTTGACCGGCTACAAAGGTGGAGGAATGGTGCGGACCGGCCCCAGAGGAGTCACAGTTGGCCAAGGGGGTGACAGCCAAGTAATATCCAGGGTAGAAGTCGGCGCCGACTTCTGGTTGGACATAATCAGCTGCTACCACATTAAGTTCTCATAGCTTCGACGGAGTTTCCGTTAAAGCCTCTTCTCATCCGAGGAGGACGAGGAAGAGTGGCAGCACTGCCACTTTTTAGAGTGCTTATACACCTTCTTTGGCCTATCAGTTGAAGGGGTCCGAGACCTCGACCTGGATCGTAGTGGGGACCGACTGTGTCATTTGGAAAGAGCCGGGGAGAACCACGGCTCTTCCTGGTCGGGGACCAGGACCACAAGAGGATTCCCAGCAGGCTGGGTCTCCTCCTCAGTGGCAGGCAGGACCGGGATCCTGAATAAGGAGTTGTCAGCCTCATCGAACGACCACGGGTCGACGGGGTCAAGAATAATCTCAACCGGATCGTCGTCCTGTGTCTGAGCCAGCTGGCCTGATGGGGGTACTGTGAAGCCAGCGGCAGAGGCCACAACCTCGACCGAAGTCGAGACAGCAGATTCCTGGGACCGAGGTCTCTCACGATCCCAAGAATGTCACCGGTGAGATGAAGTTTCCCTTGGTTCCTTGTCCTTTTTACAGGACCTGAGACATGCATGCCTGAGGGCCCCTCACCCTTGGTAGGAAGGGACTGGCACAACTCCCGAAAAGAGCCAGAGAAGGTGGAGACCAAAATGAGCAGGACGAAGAAGGACATCGAGGACCGATCCGTGGCCCGAGCTGCCTCTTTCACAGAAGTCTTCATCTGTTCGAGCTGCTCAGTGGACCCCGCAGCCGTGGAGACTGCCCAATGGGCTTCCTTAGATTTGACTGGCAGATTCCATTTCTCCAGTCTGCCCAGCTGAAGTCATGTGAGACAACTGTCTAAGACGTTTGGGTGAAAAGCATGACACATTTCTCAGGCCTGGGTGTCATGACCGACACCCAAGCAGTACACGCACGAGGCATGCGTGTCGGTACGAGACACATTCTGCCCACACGGGCAGTGGCGGAAACCGGGTGAGGATTTATCCTCCATCGCGGTTGAGATCACAAAGTGATTAGCAGAAACTCTAACAAGTCGAAGTTTAGGTAAATCCGTGGATTTAAGCACCAGGACCTACAATAACGCGTAAGCAGTAAGAAGGGATACTGAATCTTCTTGCGGAAAGGAAGATCTGGTGTCAAGGGGTGGAGCTGTGGCATATACCACCCGGGTGGGTGGGAGGAGCCAACTTAAAGACCTTCTGGCAAGATTCTTCAAGGGAAAGGACATGCCAAACAGTGTGGATGAACAACATATACCACTCCTAGAACTACTGTTACCACTCTTGAAATTGGGAACAAAGAAATGCGTAGGCCCAGGTTCAAACCCTGCTCCCCCAAGAAACTGTGCCACGTCTGAGTGCTGCTGAAATGTGGAAACTGTTCTGATTTTAAATGAGAATCCTCAGAAATGTTTGTGTGTACCAGCTCGAGTTTTTGGAAAGAAAATAAAAAACTGCCTGATTGCATTTTGATTCTGTTTGGGACTAAATCATTTTGGAAGCCTACAAATGTTATTACTGTGCTGCCTGCCTAACCCAGTGTTTTCTAGAGAAGTCCCATCTGATCCTGTTGCCACCAGTCATGTTGGGAGGAAAGTTCCAGCTAGCCTGCACTTTGTCGGAGATCGTGCCATCACCTGTGGAATCCCTAATCTGCAAAAATAAGGTACTGTGTTTTGTGATCTCCTATGTGCTGCTAGTTGAGACAGTACCCCCTCCCCAGTCCCAGAGAGCTAACATCAAAACCCCTAGACGGGGGGGGGGGGGTATTTTCTGGAGATGTGATCTGTGCCTGGACTGTAAGCTGCTGCCTGCTCTAGGGAAAGCCCCTGGATACCTTGAGCAGGAGAGAGGACCTGTAAAGTAAATTGGCTGAAGTAAAATAAAGTGTACCACCAGTTAAGTTAAATGAGAGGAGGGTTACACTTGGACCCACAATGAAAACTAAGGCTTGTGGGGGTATGTCTATCCTGGATGCCGAAGGGGTCCAACTGGAGCAGGCCGACTCCTACAAATATTTAGGGTACTGGTTAGATTCATCGGGTACAGGCAATGAACAGGTGGATAAACTTATTTCACAGATTGGTAAGAGGGTGGGGCTTCTGTACCATTATCAACACTGTTTAGTTGTACTATACAAAGAATGTGCATGCAGAGTCACCATTTCAAATTAGCCTTGCTCAATGGTTATAACCCTAATAAAATGAAATGAACAATAAAATGAAAAGAAATGAAACATCAGCAATCTCTACAGAATGTGACCAGTCATAAAATTTGATATTGAAACTAGAGGCACTCTGAGACTTAAAGGGGTTGACAGCATCACTTAAACCTCCTTATAAAATGGCAGAGACCAATTGATGAATCTGATTGGTTATTTATAGTGCAATATGAGACAATGTTGCACTATAAATAACTAGGTCTAGTAAAACAACCTGATAACAGAATGTGATGGCTCATTAATTCATTTTAAACATTCTATTCAGAATGTTTCATAACTTTGCCGTTGCCATTTTTTTTAGCCCGCTAACATCATGACAAGAAAGCAACTTTACATTTCTTCTTCAGCAGGCAGGCGGCAATTTTCTACCATTTCCATTGATGATTTTAGTTGGGACCCCCAACCCCAAACAGCAGGAAGAACATTTTTGGGGGGTTTCTAATCAAATGTGCAGACACCAGCCCGCTTGCTGGTAGCGAGCATGACCTTAATTGGCCACCGAACAGAGCAGTGCCTTGCTTCACGGTTTTCAAAACTGCCACCTTCTCCTCTGCAGTAACAAGTTGTTCAGTGACTCGATTAACAAACTTACAATTTTTTTTAATTACGAGAGTGAGACGAGGGCAGGTGGTGAGTCAAGCGGGTGGAAGTGTCAGCGTGCCTGACTTCCCGTTTTGTTTTAAAGGAATTGCAGTATACGTTTGGTTCACAATGTGGTTAAAACTGCAACCAGCACCGGACAACGGCAGACCTTTGCTCTCTAATGTAAACTACTCATAAAGGGATCTATTTTGTCTCCATAAAAGTGGTCAAACAGTCTCCTACCAAAGCAGTTAGATGATTTTTTAAAGCTGATTCGAAAATCACTGCTCAAAGCAGCCCGCTTGACTCATAGCGAGTGTATCCTATAGCAGACGCCTACAAAGCAACTTCCCACTTCGCGATTTTCAAACTGCTAAGCTCTGCTCTGTGCTGGCAACTTGTTTACTGGCTTTCTGTCTCTTTATGCACTGCTCTATCTTAATATGAGCGAGTCAGGCAAGAACAGGGAGAATGAAGTTGATGGACTTGTCAGTTAGCTCTGAGCCATGCTTCTAAACTTTGGCCAGGATAAAACACTGTCTTAACTGAGAAAAAAGGGAAAATAAAAGCATGGCCTGATATTTCACGGCTTGTCAGGGCAGGGTGGGAGACACAAACAGTATAACCTATCAAACTAAAATAAAACATCAACCACTAAAACTAAGATAGTTTAATCACTGTCACTATTAATACTATTATCATTACTGTTACTAATTATACCACTAATTTAAGCTAGTAACAGTAGGCGGAAGGACTACTTTATGTTCACTACACATATTAACTTACATTTCTACATGTTTAAAAATGCATTTCTGAATAAGAAAACAGCTTTTAAAAATAAAGGGCCATTTATAAGTGCAATAAAGACACTCGGGGTGTGCATACGGTGTGATAACCGCACTCCTGGGCGACGCACCGCCCACGGCCTCATGCCCAACTACGCCCCTAGGAGTGCGGTTATCACACCGTAATGCACACCCCATCGTGTCTTATTGCTTACATGTGCTCTTGGTACTACCTGAAAAAAAATGCTTTGGCTCAGTGCAATGTCTTAATACAGTGCATGGTCAGGGATTGATGTGTATGGAAATCCTTACCACTCAAAATCCTGTTGAACTATATTAGTGATGTAACTAATGTGGTACAAGGGGGAAGGTGGTTGGTTCAGTAGTCCTGAGGGCCCTGTATGTGTGTAAGAGGGGGCAAATGAGAAATAAATAGGGGATACGTAATGACCCAAAATATGCATTTTATCTTCTAGTGTTGGGGACAAAACTATAACTTGCAAGTGGCAGAGCCATGGGTGAATTATGAAAGTCTTGCCCACTTACAAGTGAAAAGCTGCATATCCTGAGTCAAACAATTGCTCATTTAGTTTATACATCACTTTACTAGTTAGTCTGGACTGCTTCTGTGTTAGTGCTGACCTGGAATCTGAGATGCTCTATAATCTAATGATATATTAAAAAGGGTCTCAGAAATGCTGCAATCTGATTGGCTGTTAGGATTCCAAAAGCCTTACGTTAATCCCTGTTACACTGTCATGTACAGCCTGATCATTATGACACATGGATTCTTCCTGTCAGCATTCCATTCTCTAGCACTGCTGAATGCCTGGAACGATGCATTCTGATTTTGAACCAGCATTCTTAAACTGTTGGTAGAAGACCTATTTTATTAAAAGTCTCCCTCTAAATGAGGAAAACATTCAAAAAGTATACTTTTAATACTTTTCTATTGAAATTTTTTTTTTTTTTATAACAGCAATAAGGCACTTCCAGGAGTCAGATTAAGTGTCAGTTAATCACACCCTAGGGGCAATACTGTACTTGGCTGTGCCCTGTGTCACATTACACCCATAGGGGGTGATTAACACACTGTTACTCTAACCCCTGGTCATGCCTTACTGCTTAAATGCTTTAAGCTTTTAAGCAGAAGGTTACTTGGTTCTGCACAGTACTCATGGTGCTAGACCCAACTGAGGAGCAGATATCTGGAGCCTCCCAGCTTGTTAAGTCTGTTGCTGCATTAGGAGCAAGCTCACATGGTTCTGTGTACCAGGAGCTGGAACTTTGGTTATTTCATTTTGAACTGCTCTATCAGACAACTAAAGGGTACAACAATAGAGAAAAAATAGCCAGAGGACGGCTGAACGTTATCAGATGGAACACGGACGGACTTCAAGCAAAACCTAATGATGGTGACTTGATAAAAATGTACTACAAAATTTGACATAATGGTCTTTCAAGAAACATGGCTACCAAATAATGAACATTTTACATCAGAAGTATAATAATGTTGGGAAAAAAATAGTAAAAGATCCACATTTGGCAGATCAAACAGGGGGTCTCTATTTTGGGAATCCACTAAATAATTTGACTGTAAGAAACCTGACCTGGGGGATCGCAATATTCTTTGTGTAGTAATTTTTGTACAACAATTAATGGGATGCAGTTGTAATAAACATGTGTATGTTGCCACTGCACACTGCTGGCTACACAGAGGATGCCCTAAATATTTTTACAGAGGTGTTTATTTTTTATAAAAGCCAGATTTCAAAACAAGACTATAATTTTAGCAGGGGACGCACAGACAAGCTCTTCTTTGCAGCAAAAAATATATATAAATAAATAAATTGCAATTTAGATGACATGTCAGGAATTCCTTTAAAGAAATCCAAAGATTAAAAAATAATATTGAGAAGTAATAAGCTACTGGACACATCAGATGAGTTTGTGTTGCGGCTGCTCAGTGACATTACCAGTGGACATTTGGCTGGTGGTAATGTTACTTATCCAACATAGACAGGGGGAAGAGTACTAGACATTCGCATTGTAGACACTGTTTTTTCACTGTAATGTATTTTGCGGAAACAGATTTTTGGGAAAGTAATCACTGACTGCATTTGCATCAATTTGGCAAATATTTATTACACCACTGAAAGAAAGCAGAGAAGATGTAAATGCAGATAATCTTTGTATAACAAAGTCTAGGAAGATTAGAGGACTACTGCTGACTCAGGAGCAGCTCTCAAATATTTTGAAAAAGTATCTGTTAACTTACTGGAGAAACAACTTCTCTGTCCCATGGGGTTTCATGCAGTTTTACACCCCCACCCCTCAGGTAAATCATTCAGTATTTTTTTTCCTAACAAGTTAACTGCCATTAGGAATATCATGTTTCTTTTTTTTTTTTTTGGGGGTGAAGATTTAAAAAAAAATTCAAAGGAGGGTGCCATTGGCAAGTTCACCCAGGGGTGCCACTTACCCTAAGGCCGGCACTGTTGATTACACAGAGAAATACGTAGTACAGCCAGTCAATCTGGGACAAAGAGAAACTCGGAAATATACAAGGGGATACTAGATGGAGAAGAAGGGGAAATTCTACTGAGGGGGGGCAATTCCGCAGAAAGGCACTTCACTGTATAGATAATCTAAATAAAGTAAGTTTGCAGGGAAACACATTGTAATAATTTATAGTATTATGCTCGATGTTGGCAATTAATATGAGCACTGTGTTTAACATGCAACCATCTTGAGATGTACTGTTGCTGTATATTGTAAACTTCATCAGACTGCCCAATAAAAATAAAGTTAATAAAAAAAAGGAGTTGTGCAAGCTAGACACCGTAGGCAAGTGGGGCTATGCCTCAGCTACCCTTGAGGACAGCTAGCTACAAGGGCTACTTCTCCAGGTACAAGTACGCCCTCAGGTGCAACCTTAAGTCTCTGGCAGAGGCCCTGCTAGACAGAAGCAAAACGAGATGCTGCTAGCTGTGTTAAAGTATGGCAACTAACAGCCTTCAACTTAAAGCCGCTGTGGATGCCTTTGATTCTGCAGCTGCTAGTATTAGCATCAGGTGACACTCCAGGCTGTGGATTGCTGGGTTCACCCCAGACGTCCAGCAACAGATTATGAATGTGCTATTTGACGGCACTTATCTGTATAGGCTGCAGGTAGAGCAGTCTTATAAAAAGAGTCCAACAAAAAGAGAACGACTGTTAAGACTTCCAGGTTGGCTCCCTATAATCCAGAAAGGGGTAGAAAATGTGGCTCTTTTCACAACAAGCAGTCCTTTCATTGTAGGGTAGAGGAACCCCAAAAAGAACAGTTACATAATAACTTACCGTAACAGTAGATCTTCGAGGGGATCCCAGTCATCAGGTTACACGTAAGAGCCTTTGCCGTCGGTGAAGGGGAATCCACATGGAACATTTTTAGCAGTACAACTGGGGCCGCCCATGCTGTCAACTTCCGTCGATGTCATCAACCCTATAAAGGCGTGAGCTGCCCTGCTTCCTCCTCAGTCCCCCCGCAGACAAAGGGAGCATAGCCCTAGCCATGGGGGACCAAGGGGAGGGGGGGGCCCAGACAATGTGAAAGGCTGGATACATCAGACAACCAGTTCGTAGACAGGAGCCGGAGCCCCCCTCCTCAAAAAAAAAAAAAAAAAGGGGATGGTGGGAGGGAAAGCAGACCTGATGACTGAGATCCCCTCAAAGATCTGCTGTTATGGTAAGTTGTTACGTAACTGTTCTATCTCAGTCATCAGGTTACACCGCACGAACGAGTCCCAGTCAGTGACGGGTACAACAGATGGTCCTGGAGGAGGGCTCTCCATAAACGTAAGACAGGAGGCCCTGCAGCACAGCCCTGCCAAAACCTGCACGGGCTCTTGAGGCATGTCCAGAATGTAGTGCTTGGTGAAAGCATGGACAGCAGTTTTGCGCAACTATGCAGCCGCAGCCATCGAGGATCCCCCGGAAGAAGGAAAAGTGGCCATTGAGGAATGAGATCGATGCCGGGGGGGGTCACGATCTCAGTCTTTATGACCCCCTCCGCCCGAGGATATGTCTTGTGCCTTGGAGGCCTGGGAGCTCGATGATCTGGCCAGCGACTGAGAGGCTGGGACCCCGGAGGACCCCTGTCCGGAACTGGCTACTGATCCATCAAGAAACTTTTAAGAGCCTTTTTGCATCGCCTGACAGTTGTTTGGTTAACCTTCTGGCAGAGCTCACAGTCAGAAACCTCGTGTTCAGGCCCAAGACATAGAAACATAGACTTTGACGGCAGATAAGGACCGCTTGGCCCACCTAGTCTGCTCATTTCCCTACCTACAGGATAAGCTGCATATCCTAGTTAACCAACAGCCTATTTCTTCCTACCCCCACCCCACAAGAATTATCTTATGTCTGTCCCATGCATTTTTTTAATTCTCCCACAGTTTTAGAGCCCACAACCTCCTCAGGAAGGCTGTTCCATGCGTCCACCACCCTCTCTGTGAAAAAATACTTCCCCACATTGCCCCTGAACTGTCCCCCCTCTATCTTCAAATTGTGTCCACAAGTTCTTGCACATCTCTTTTTCTGAAAGATGCTACCCTCTTGGACTTAATTGATTCCACTGAGGTACTTAAAAGTTTCTATCATGTCCCCTCTCCTTCCTTTCCTCAAGGGTATACATAATAAGCTCCTTTAGTCTCTCCTCGTATGGCTTCTCTTGCAGACCCTGCACCATTTTAGTTGCCCTCCTCTGGACTGCCTCCATCCTGTCTATGTCCTTGCAGAGATGGGGTCTCCAGAACTGGACGCAGTACTCCAGATGGGGTCTCACCAACTGTCTGTACACAGGAATAACAACTTCCTGTTTTCTGCTGGTGATGCCTCTCCCTATACATCTCAGTATCCTCCCAGCCCTCCCTACTGCCTTCTCACATTGCTTGCTAACCTTAAGGTCATCTGATATGATTACCCCCAGGTCCTTTGTTACTACCTCCCACCCCCCCCCCTTGTAATCTTCCCCTGGGTGTTTGTTTCCCAGGTGCATTATGTTGCACTTCTTTGCACTGAATCCAAGCTGCCATACTTCTGACCATTCCTCTAACCTTGCCAAGCCCCTTCTCATCCTTTCCACACCTCTCTGTGTATCAACCCTGTTGCAGATCTTTTGTCTCATCTGAAAAGAGGCATACTTTTCCTTCCAGTCCCTTGCAATATCACTTATAAAAACATTAAAAAGGGCTGGACCCAGTACTGAACCCTGCGGTACCCCACTAGTAACCCCTCTTTCTTCAGAGTGGACTCCATTTACAATTACCTTCTGTGTCCTGTTGTCCAGCCAATGTTTTACCCAGGCTACTACCCTGGGACCCACTCCCGGGCTGGTTAATTTGATTATTAATCTTTTGTGTGGGACTGTGTCAAATGCCTTGCTAAAGTCTAGGTAGGCCATGTCCACAGCCTCTCTCTCGTCTACTACTTTGGTCACCCAGTCAAAGAAATAAAGACAGAAGACAAGACAGAGAGAGAGAGAGAGATTGTCTGTGGAGGCAACCTTCTTTCCACAGCGGTAGTGATGGAAGACAGAAGTCGAAGGATTAACTCTTGACATAAATTAGAGGAATCTCTTTAATGAAAGAGATTCAGAAAAAAATACAGAAGAAAAGCTGTAGGCGAGAAATGGCATGACTACTGTGATGGAGCTTCCACGGAGACCCATGTGAGTGAGTTGATGGTGGGAAAGAACTGAGGAGGGAGTGGGGCCACTAACGGCTTGATAGGGTTGGTGACATCGACGAAGTGGGCAGCCCCAGGTGTACTGCTCAAAGTCTTCCGTGTGGATTCCCCTTCACCAATGGCAAAGGTTCCTATGCTGTAACCTGATGACTGAAATAACCCTGATGAAGATCACAAAATCCCAGTCTCCCCAGGCCCAGCCGAAAGCACAGGCACCAAAAGTGGTCAGTGTCACCATCTGAAAGCTCCGGCCCCAGGTCCACTTCAGCTGTGCAAGGCAGATCACTCCTCCCCAGTAGGGAGATGCCTAATCCAGTTTTACCATCAGTGGGAATCCATCTTTTTTTTTCATTAACTTTCTTCATCCTTCTCTCTCTGGCCCCATAGGACTCTCTCAAACATGGACATGGAGGCCAGCCATTCTCCCGCTTGCCTGAAATCCCCCAGACCAACCCTGTGTCCCGGGATGCACCCTGACTCGCCAACCCCCGGCTCTGAGCCCTCCGAGGTGGGACCGCCAACTCCTACTGCCGCTATATATATAATCTAGTGGACGATCTAAGCGAGAAGGAGAGCCAGAGACTGACCAGACCAATCCAGCAGTGAGCGTGGGTGCCGACCACAGGACCTGCCTTTGCCTTCCCAGGTGCCAGGGCTTCTTCCTTTTTTTGGTCCTGGAGGTGTGGACGTGCAATGACGTCAGCATGTGGTGGGTGCGCTCCTGCCTGCAGACATCTGTCAACACCATCAACATACCCCTTGACGTGACCCCACTAGCTGCAATGCTCCCAGTCTCCACTGGGAGCTGCTAGAACTGTGGGGTTCACAACTTTCCCACCCTAGGAGAGGAGAGCGGTCCTCATTGGACGCTCAATTCTCTCCTCCTCGGGGAACCAGAATCTGCTCCCGAACACGGGTCACCGGCATGACACGAGGTAAGGCTACTGCCTCAACCCTCAGCACCACCGGGCCGGCTGTGGGAATCCATCTTGACGGACAAGTGGGTTCTAAGGATCACTCCACCTTATCAGCTCACATGTCAGAGCATCTGGCTCAAGAGATTTCAAGCCTTCTGAGAAACTGGGCAGTGGAAATAGTTCCAGAGTCAGAATGGAACACAGGGTTATAATCTCATTACTTCCTGGTACCAGAGCAAATCAGGGGGGTGTTGGCCCCATTCTCAGCCACAGAAATCTAAACAAATACATAGATCAAGAAATATTAAAAATAATTTCTCTGGGATCCTTGCTACTTTACCTGAAACATCAGGACTGGCTGGCATCACTGGATATGCAGGATGCATACTAGCATGTACTGGTGCACCCCAACCACCACAAGTACCACCAGTTCTGCATGAAGGGCAACACTACCAGTTCAGAGTCCTACCCTTTGGACTTTCCTCAGTGCTGTAAGTCTTTACAAAATGTTTTGCAGTACTTGCAGTGCACCTCAGAAAGCCAGGACTCAAGACTTCCTGTATCTGGATGACTAGCTAATTTCAAGCCTGTCTAGACAGGAGACAGAGCAGGCAGTGACCACTGCCTCTCAACTCCTAACACCCACGGGAGTCCTGCTGAACCCGTTCATGCCTCAGCTGGAGTCCTCTTGGAATTGCTGTTCATAGAAACTGTTCTGGATACAACCCAGGCTCAGGCCTTTCTCCCAGACAGCAGACTATGGGCAATCCTGAACATGGCATACTTTATCATGGAATGCAAGAGTATGCCAGCCCACTCCATGCAACGCATGCTGGGCCTAATAGCCACCTCAGAGTTCATAGTGCCTCTGACAAGGTTGCAAAAGAGGACAACTCAGTGGATGCTCATTAGCCAGGGGTGCAACCTGGAAGCTATCCCATTCAGGTGACCAAACCCTGTTAAGGTCCCTGATGTGACAGTCAGTGGAGGACAACCTCCTCCAGACTTTCCTTCTCCCCACTGGAAGCAGAAGTAACTCTCACCATGGATGCCTTGCTGCTATGGTGGGAAGTACACTGCCAGGGTCTCCAGTCACAAGGCGTCTGGGACTGGTCAGAAACACATCCATATCAATGTGCTGGAGATGTGTGCAGCTCTGTATAGTCTGAAAGCTGTAATGGACTTGATCAGCCAAAAGGCAGTTCTCCAAACGGACAACAAATCTGTCATGTACTATACCAACAAGCAAGGAGGAGCAAACTCTTACCGTCTCTGCAGGGAGGCAATCAGAGTGTAGGAACGGTGTCTGAAGCAGGGGATCTTGCTTCAAACAATCTATAAGCCGGGGTTCAGAACAATGGCAGATCATCATGAGTAGTCAGAATATCCGATGTCATGAGATCACTATTCGATGAGTGGGGCACACCAGATGCAGACCTTTTTGCATCCCCACTCAAAGCCAAAGTGCCCCAGTTCTGCTCCAGAAATCAATGACATGGCGTTTTTCTGTCAGGATGCATTGACTGCCATGGCATAACCTGTTTTTGTATGTATCCCCTTCAGTCCCTCTCACCTAGACAGTGTTGTTCACATTGGAGGCACATGGAGGGGCAAGATGATCCTAGTGGTCTCCTGCTGGCCTTGGCAGACATGGTTTCCTCTGTTGAATCGACTTTCAGTCATTAAACTGAGGGTTCTGCCACTCTGGATGGACTTAGTGCCCCAGGGTCAGCTAGTCCATCCTAACCTGTGTTCCATTTACCTTTAGGCCTGGGTTCTGAACAGAAGTTAACAGGTTCAAGGTATCTCAGAGGATCTCTGAAATACTTTTGGCTGTGCGTAAACTTTACACCAGGAAGACATAAACAGCCAAGTGGAAAAAATGTTCCATATAGTGCTCCAAAACCTCTGTGGACCCATTCAGGTTTTTACCTGAAATGATTCTGGTGTACTTACTCAACCTTTCTGACGCTGACCTGCAGTATTCCATTCAAGGTCCATCTATATGCTATATAAGCATACCATGAACCTGTAGGTTCCCTCTCTTTGGCACAGCTGCCACTGTTTAACAGGTTCCTCAGGGGTATCCAGCACACAAGGCCAAGCAAGTGGCTCAATGGGATAGCAGCCTTGTGCTGGATATATGTACTCGCAAAGCCCTTCGAGTCTACTGCAACTGGAAGTTTCTAACCTGGAAAGCATCATTTCTGGTAACTGTCACCTCTGCATGAAGAGTATCTGAAACACATGCTTTGGTCATAGATCCACTGTATACTGCTTTCCAGAAACATAAGGTAGTTCTCCGTACACACCCCAAGTCTCTACCTATCTACCTAAGGTCGTGCCAGAGTTTTATCTTATTCAGGCTATAATCCTGCCTACCTATTTTGCCAACTTCTAGAATGAAGGACAAAGAACTCTCCCCATAATGGATATTAAGAAGGTTCTTAGGTTTTACCCGGACAGGACAAAAGACTTCAGATAGTTAAAAAAGCACTTTATCTCTTTTTACCCTAATTGAAAAGGCCAGCTTGTCACAATCAGGTGCAATTCAGCCTGGGCTATAAACTGCCTTTGCCACTGCTATGCTATGGCTCAGGTTAAACTGGAGGGCAAGGTATATGCCTACTCCACCAAAGCGGTTCCCATTTCCCTGGCAGAAATGTGCTCTGTGCCGAACGGAGAAATCTGCAAAGCTATAACTTGGAGCACAGTGCATACCTTTACCAAGCACTATGTCCTGAATAGCCATTTCAGGCAGCATGCCACCATTGGCAGGACAATTCAGAATGGATTACCATCCTGAATGACCCCTGAGCTCTAGCCTCTCTGGTCACGCGGACTTTCTCTGAGTTTGGTACTCTGACCCATTAGTGGGTATGTATGGAGAAGACTGATTCTTGGAAGATACGAAAGTTACGTACTTACCGCAACTGTTGATCTTCCTGAATATCTTCTCCATAGATTATGACGCCTAACCACCATCTGCCAGACTCACTCCAATATTATAGTGTTGGTCTTCGCCCCTTTGGACTTGGTTTAGGCTAGGAAGACACTGTGTTACTCAGTTTGATGGCCCTTCTTAAACAGACCACCGGGGCTATCTAATGCCCTTAGGTTAAGTGTTACTCATTAGGTTCCTGTTGTTTACCTCCTTGGTAAAGAAGGTACTGAGGCGGCTGAGGGGTGGCACCACTGTATACTGGCAGGTAAGTATGGTGACGTGCAAACAGCCTACTCTCACTGCCAACCCTCCAGAAAAGTTCTGGCTCCCGCCTCATTAGTGGAAATCTATGGAGAAGATATTCAGGAATATCAACAGTTACGGTAAGTAAATAACTCTCTGGTTTTTTCTGATGATTATAAATCACATGTGATTTGGCTATCAGCACAGTGCCACTGTACTTCTTATCCTGCGTACACTGGTCTCTCGTGCAGGAACATTAGGAATGGCCCACTTCACTTCAGAACCTGGGGCTCATTTGACTTCTGAAATTAAAAAAACTTGAAACTTATAAATCACTCTGGCTAACTTGAATGATTTATGTAAGTAGAAGAGCCGCTGGGTGTCTCTTTATGCTATAAGAGAGTCCTCTCATGAAGTCTGGCCAGCCAGAACCACTGAGCTTTGCAGCCCTCTTGCCCAAGCCTCATGCTCAGAGTCTCATATACCATAAGATACACCCAGCTGAGGCCCTATTAACTTATAATTAAACTCTAAAAAACACTAAACTGTAAACAGTTTTAAAGCATCATTATAAGGCAACTTTTGTTTTGGTAAAACCTTGTCAGCCTGCCCCACAGAAGGACTGCCACCCCCATGTTGTTTTGCACTGGATTCAAGACTTTGAAGGGTATGTGTCTCTGATTTGGAGACCCACAGAAATCAAACAATCCAAATAGTTGTTCCTTCTTTTGCATCCTTTATGTACCCCACTAAGTATTCTTCCAAACTGACCTCTCCAGCATGCTTTCTCTGAGTGTACTAAATGCCTTAAACTGAGAAACACATTGGAGTTTATTAAATACTGTAATCCATCCCAAAGCTGCTTTAGACACTGAAATGTCAAATCATGTGACAGAACTGGTCACAACTGGCTCAGAACTCAACTGCTGACTGCACTACTGTCTTATTAAATAAAACACCAATATCCATACCGGTCTGTATTGGCTTATTTGGTGGATTAATACTGCTGTTTCCATCGGTCTATGGAGTAAGCAGGTGTGCATTTTTGTGCATTTAAGTCTTTCTGGTTAGTGTAGTTTTTTTTAATCATCATTTGTTCATGCCCCCAGGTCTCTGGCTTGCCCCCCCCTTCTACCTCTGGTCCTCCAGTGCTGTCACCCACCATCTCTAGGGCTTACCTCTTTGCAGTATACCTCCTGGATTCCCCCATGGCAGGGCTAGAGGGGGTAGAAATGCCCCACCGAAGCACAGATGAGATGGAGGTGCCATGGTTGGTGTTGCAGGACTTGTGAGTAACTGAGCTGTCATCTCACTGCAATCAGGCTTTTCCAGTCGAGGTTTTCACCCACAACGGCCATCAGGATGCAGTGGTGAAACGCACATGTGCACAGAGGTAAGCATACATATATCAGTACTAACAGCAGGCCCTCCCCAACATTTGTGTCCCAACTGCAAAGCCATCCAGCCTCTGCTAAGCAGCAGATGAAGGGTGGACACAGGATCCCAATTCCCAAGGGAAGAGAGCTTTCCGTGGGACAATCAATCCTCTCTCCCCCAGCCAGCCCCCAAGTGGCCACAGTCCGTTCCTAAACCTGGTTCCCCAGCATAGCAAACAGCAATGATACAGCTGTGCTATCAAACCTGTTCAGTGTCTTGATACCCTCTGATGCGACTCTTCCTTTCTTCCCTCAGCCCCAGTTTATAGAGGAGACCAATCTCAATCCTTGAGACAGCAGTTGAAATACCATTCTACACTCATTAGTCAGCAGGACTAGTGACTGGCAAAATCCACAGGCTCCATAGGTATACTTTTTCAAATGCTAACTTATCCAATTCTAATACCAGCTGAGCTAACCGGAACCAAAATCTATCAGCATTTGGCCTGTGGTCCACTGTCTACTTCATGAACTGTTGTGCATCTTTAAAGCCTCATAAAACCCAGATTATCCTCTGGGACCAGAGCTGTTAAACAATATTCTTGCCCACTTAGCTTCAGGTCATCTGTGGCTGAATAGGCATCCCTGTTAGTCATGCACCGGATGGGGTCGAATGCATTGCAGAGGTAAGGTGTTGTGCTCCCAAAAAGAGAGGATGGCATTTGTGCACCCTCTGCTAGCCAAGCACAGTGTGGAACGGGCGTCGTTTCTGAAAGGCAGTCGCTCGACCGCCCTCCCAGCCAGAGGAAGGGTGAAGCTGTGCAGATAGGAAGGCAGCAGGAAGGGAGGAAGAAAATTTGGAAAAAAAATAAAATATTGCTCCATTCCAGATTTGGCCAATGTTAAATTGTGTTGAATGTCCCCCATTCAGCTACAACTATGGATTACAATAGGGTCCGGAAGCTGGAGACCCATTTGGGTAGGAATAATCTACAGACCCCCAAATCAGGAGGAAGCCAGGGATAAGCAAATCCTGGAAACCATCCTCCAGATGTCAGGCAAAGGGGACATGGTGCTGGTTACCCACACAGCGGCATCACAGAAGAGCAGGGAATTCCTAGTCACACTATAGGAAGCAGGCCTAAGTCAACTAGTGACATCACCCACAAGAGGTAACGCAGTTCTAGATCTGATATTCACAAACAATGATAGGGTTATGGGTGTCGAAGTAGGAAAAACCCTGGGCAACAGCAATCATAACACGGTATTGTTCAGAGTAAAAAGGACTGTAGACTCCACACAGTCCAAACTTAAGGTCCTTGACTTCAGGAGGGCAGACTTCACAAACATGAAGGCTGCCTAACAGACAACCTTAATAACTTGACAGAAGGGAGCGCCGAGGAATATTGGACAAGGTTGAAGGTTGCAATAACCATGGTCACATCACAGTGTGCCTGTCAGCTTAGTAAGCACAAAAGGAGGAAAAAGCCACTAAGGTTTTCCAAGGAGGTGGCAACCATGGTGAGAGAAAAGCGCATAGCCTTCAGAAAGTACAAGGAATCAGGGAACAAGGCAGACAAAACAGAATATAAACAGAAACTAAAAGAGACAGGGAAAGTGATAAGAAATGCAAACGCTCAAACAGAGGTTAGGATAGCTCAGGAAGTAAAAAAGGGTAACAAAACCTTCTACAGGTACATACATGAAAAAAGGAAGACCAAAGGGGGCATTGTTAGAATCACAAAAAAAAGACGGACAAACCACAGAGCAAGACAGGGAGAAGGCAGAGGCACTCAGTGAGTACTTCTGCTCAGTCTTCACACAGGAAGCAGATGGTAACAGAGCAACAATAGGCATAAAGAAGTGTCCAACTGAAGGACTAGACACGGGTCCCTTCACAGAGGAAACGGTCCTGGAGGAAACAGACAAGTTAAAGGTAGATAAAGCTATGGGGCCAGATGGGATACGCTTAAGAATACTGAAAGAACTAGGGAGGGAACTGGCAGCCCCCTTAGCTGTGCTCTTCAACAAATCATTAAGGAGCAGGGTGGTGCCGGAGGATTGGAAGAGTGCAACAGTAGTACCACTCCACAAGAGTGGAAGCAAGGAACAGCCAGGTAACTACCGTCCAGTTAGTCTAATGTCAGTCGTGTGAAAACTGATGGAGTCCCTGCTGAAGGAAAGAATCACAGCTTTTTTGAAGCAAACTGGTCAGCTCGACAAAAATCAACGTGGTTTCACAGCAAGGAGGTCCTGCCAGACAAACCTCATCGATTTTTTTAATTGGGTCACCAAAAGAGTGGATCAGGGTGGGGCAGTGGATGTAGTTTACCTGAACTTCAGCAAAACTTTTGACTCAGATCCACAAAGGAGACTAGTCAAAAAACTGGAGGACATGGGAACTGGGCCCAAGGTTACAAACTGGGTCAGAAACTGGTTACATGGGAGAACTCAGAGAGTATTAGTAAATGACGCTCTGTCTGTGGAGGTCCGGGTGACTAGCGGGTTCCGCAGGGCTCAGTTCTGGGGCCGAGCCTCTTCAACATACTCATCAGCGACACTGCAGATGAACTGGAGGGAAAGGTATGCCTGTTTGCAGATGACACCAAAATTGGCAACAGGGTAGACACAACAGAGGGACAGCAAAGCATGGACGCTTATCTCCGAAAACTGGAGGCGCAGTCTAAGACCTGGCAACTGAAATTCAATGCCAAAAAATACAAGGTCAACGGTCAGGAAAGTGTAACCCAGGGAAACTGTACTCAATGGGAGGGGAGCAGCTGGTGGCTACCAGGCAGGAGCGAGACCTAGGGGTGATCATATCAGATGACCTCAAGGTCAGCAGACAATGTAAAAAAAGGTAGCACTAAAGGCTAGTGGTATCCTGGGATGCATAGGGAGGGGCATCACGAGCAGAAGGCATGAAGTAATCATGCCCCTGTATCAGTCCCTGGTCAGGCCTCACGTGGAGTACTGTGTCCAATTCTGGAGGTCATACCTCAGGAAGGACATAGATAGGCTGGAAACGGTAGAGAGAAGAGCAACAAAGACGGTGCAGGGCTTGCATCAGAAACCGTACGAGTCAAGAACTGGATGTCCTCAAATTATACTCCCTAGAACAACACAGAAATCGTGGGGACATGATAGAAACATTCAAATACCTTAAAGGCAACAACAGGGTGCTCATGCAGAACCTCTTTCAGGTAAAGGACTATTGCAGGACTAGAGGGTACAACCTTCGACTTAAGGGAGGAAAGTTCAGAAGCAATACGAGGAAATTCTTCTTCACAGAGTGTGTTGTGGAACCATGGAATAGCCTGCCAGGGGAGTGGGAGTCAAGACAGTGAAGGAATTCAAGCAGGCATGAGACAGACACTGTGGGATACACAAGCAGGCAGCTAAGTAGGGGGGTAGGACGTCAAGGGCAGACTTGATGTATCATACGGTCCCCATCTGCCAACAACTTCTATGTTTCTATTCTCAAATCCTGCTAGGGAGTAGGGGTGTCACCACATGAAAACTTCCACAGTATGATAACCTTGATAAGGTATCATGATTATCGCGATATAATGGCATCTGATTTAGGTTTTACGGGAGGACCCTCTATGCCCAACATTTCTCGGAGGAAAACGGATTGGTGTACTGCAAAACTGAATATTTCACACATTATCATGACAGATTATGGTATATCGTGAAAAATGATTATTATAATACAGGAAAACACAATATTAGTATTGTAACAGAAATGGGAAGGAAGGAATTAATGGCTTGGATTTTTCTGGCCTTCTGAAAAAAAACCACACTGGGATTCCACAGGCTAGCAGCATCTAGATAAGGTGATGGTTATAAATCTCAGAGAGAGAATGACCAAGAGGGGGGAGTGAACACACACACACACACACAGTTTGAAAGGACTGGACCATTCAGATATAAACTGGATGTTAAACTGATCTAATTGGATATCTATAAGGCTAATTAAACTGACTGGAACAATTATACAGATGCATGGTAAATGGTTGGTGCATTCAAAGCGCACAAGAATTACCTATTCAAAGGGAGACTATAAGATAAGACAAGTTACATCAAGGCAGTGTTCTGCTGGAATTACCATCGGAGAGGAAAAGCTTTGAGCCTACTGCCCTAACTATGTATGTGGGAGCTGATACCATAGGGATGCAGTCTCTCCAAGTGTAGTAGAGGGGTAAGAAGAATAGCTTAACTTAGGAATAGCCTTTTTCTTTTGGTCATCTGTCATTTAAAACCATTTGTTTATTTTTCCTGTAACAGAGTTCTTCTCTTGTGTTAGACACACACACACATATATATATCTATCCTGTAATACAACTTTTGACCTTCTTTAAGTAAAAAGATTATTTATTTACACAACAGTCGTCGTCGTGTTTTAAATGATTTCTGAGGTATTTTATGGTTTTCACTGGCAAAGGAAAACTCTGTTAGCATCCGACACCTGAAAGGCACACTACCAGACTTTAACCTGTGCAACTGCATGTTTGACCTCCTAGCTCTGTGCAGGGGGAAAAGGTGATTTTGCTGGTGGAACCAGCTGGTGGCAGTGAAAACCAGAGACAGACACCTTTCTGAAAGCTGTTACAGCCCAGACAGAGAGGTGGCTTGTCACAAGTATCATCAGTGAAAATTTCACTGTTATTACACAACATCGTTATCATGAGCTCTCTAGTTCAAAGACCTACCAAAGTTTCTCATAAATCATATTCTTGGAAGTGCCCCCATGTCTTTGCTTCACACCCCATGCTTCCAACACATTTACAGCAAATCCCCATTGGTACACTTAGTGCATTTGGAAGAACACAGAAATACAGAATTGGTCGGAGGACAGTTTGGCCCAGCTAGTCTGACCCTCTTTTCTCTGCCTATTCTGTCACCACAGACCCTACCTGTCTCCAGCTACCCCAGCCGCTTTGATACCAGTTTTCCTTTATTTATGTATGTATGTACAGTATGTGCTGTATATATTTATCTACTTAGTTTTTGTTTACCAGGCAGGTGCACTAGACAATACAATGCCTATTTTCAGGCACAACCTGAACAAAGTACAACAACAAACAGTAGCACAGTGGCACAAGGTTACGAAGACATTCTTACGTACATCGGCGCAAGTCAAATGATACTGTAGTGCAGTGTAATGCCTTTTAAACCTATCCCATGCATGCTTACAGTCACCTGCTGTTTTCACCCCCACCACCTCTACTGGAAGCTTGTTCCAGGCATCCACCACCCTGTCAGTGAAGAAATACTTCATAATATCCCTCCTAAACTTCCCCCCTCTAGTTTCATTTCATGCTCCTTAGTTCTTATACATCTTTTCTGACAAATGCTCCCTTCCTGTACCTTACTCACCCTTATGAGGCAATTAAAGGTCTCTATCATGTCCCCACTACCCTTCTTCTCTTCTAGGGCGTACATGTTTAGATCCCTTAGTTTCTCCTCATAAAACATTTTGTGCAGCCCCTGCACCATTTTGGTTTTCCTCTACGCCATCTATGTCCTTTCTGAGGTGTGGTCCCCAGAACTGGACACAGTATGCTAGGTGTGGTCTCACCAATGACTGACACACTGGCAACAGATGCAGTGGCAACACCCCCTTTTATCTACTGGTGATACCCCTCCCTATGCACCCCACTGGCTTTCCCCTACTGCTTTATCACACTGTATTATGATTACCCCTAGGCCCCTTTCCTGTTTAGTGACTGTTAGTACATCCCCTCCCCCATTCTATACGCTTGCTTCTGGGTTTCTGCACTCAAGGTGCATCATTTTACACTTTTCTGCATTGAGACCCAGCTCTCATACACTTGACCATTTCTTGAGCTTTGTCAGGTCTCTATTATTCTGTCCACTCTATTGCTGATCTTGATGTCTTCTGCAAAGAGGCACACCTTTCCTTCCAGTTCTTCTGTAATGCCTCTTATAAAGACATTAAGGAGGACTGGACCCAGTATGGAGTCCTGAGAAATCTTGCGGGTCATTCTTCCTTCCCTTGAGTGAGTGCGTTAAATGCCACGCTCTGTCACCTATCCATGAGCCACTTACGTGCCCAGTGTACCACCTTGGATCCCACCCCCCCAAGCTTCCCAAATTTTGTATGAGCCTCCTATGTGGCATGGTGTTGAAGACCTTGCTGAAGTCTAAATAGGTCACATTCATCCTCCGCCCTCCCCAATATATTTCTCTCGTCACCCAGTCAAAGAGTCTATCAGGTTTGTCTAACATGATCTCCCTCCCATGAATCCGTGCTGCCTTGGGTCCTGTAACCCACCAGATGCAAGGTAATCTAACAGTCTTTCCTTCAGATGTTACTCCATTAGTTTCCTCACTACTGATGTCAGACTGACTGGCCTGTAGTTGCCAGTCTCTTCCCTGCCGATGCTCTTATGGAGAGGGACATTTGCTTCCCCCCTCCTCTGAGACCACCCCTGCATCTAGTGCATTACTGAATAGGGCTGTCAGAGATGCAGCCAGTACATCCCTGAGCGCTCTCAATACCCTTGGGTGTACCCCATTCAGCTCCACAGTCTTGTCCATGCTCAACAAGTCCATTCAGGTCTCTTTCCTCTTCAAATGTACTTGTGCCTACTTTCCTCCTTCTAGTGGTTCTGTAACCTATATATGGACCACCCCTTCCCCTTCATCTGTGAAGATACACAAGAAGTATTTGTCCAGGATATCTGCTTTTTCCTGATCATCCTCAGCACAGTCTCCCTCTGCACCCCTCAGCTTCACAATTCCTAACCTTGTCTTTCTTTTTTCTCTTATATACCTAAACAAGTTACTGTCCCCCTTTGTTACCCCCTTGGCTAGTCTCTTTTCAGTTTGTGCTTTCGCTCCCCTCACCGCATTCTCTGCTTCCCTCTGCTTTTGCTGGTACAACTCTGTTTTCTTCATTCTGCATCTCCTTGTATCTTCTGAACAATGCCCTTTAATGCCCTTACCCTTGCCACAACCTCCCCTGAGAACCATACTGTCTCCTTTTCTTCCTAATTTTGCTCACTTCTTTTGTGCATAGGTCTGCTACCTTCACTATTCCATCCCTTAACATGGCCCACTGTCCCTCAAATCCATCAGGGTAATCCCCCCCCACCACCAGATCGTCTCTGAGGCATTCATAATCTGCCCTCCTGAAGTCCAGGACCCTCGTCCTTGAGTGGTGCATCTCCGCTGCCATCCTAATGTTTAACCACACTGTCTGGTGATCAGTAATCCCCAGGTAGCATCCCACCCTGATGTCCAAAACACTGTCCCCTGTTTGTAAGCACCAAGTCCAGTACTGCCCCATCATGAATGGGTTCCTTGACTAGTTGACTCAAAAACACCCCTCGCAGGGAGTCTAGGATGACCCTGCTTCTAGCCAAGGTTGTGGCTGGGAGGCTCCAATCAATTTCTGGTAGATTAAAGTTCCCCATCAGCAGTATCTCCCCCTTATCTGCCATCTTGCTAATGGCTTCCACCATTTCCTTGTCTAGACCCTCACCCTGTGCTGGGGGTCTGTAACTCTCCCCAGTGCAAATGGAGGCTCTGGTTGCTGTCTCGAGGGTGACCAATAACGTCTCCATCCCCTCCTTACCCCTGCATTTCTGTTGCCTTGATAGCTTCCCTGACATATAACACAACTTCCTCCCCTCCATATCCTTCTTGAAGGAACAGTTACATACTCACCATAACAGTAGATCTTTGAGAGAATCTCTTTCATCAGGCCACACCTATGGAGCTTATAGCCACCAGGTGCTAGGACCACATGGAAACTTTTGCAAGCAGTCCACCAGGGGCCAGCCACGATGACGTCAGACACTGGCTGCTACATAAATGTGGATGGCCCCTTCCCTCCTCAGTTCCCCACTGGAAATCATGCTCAGAGGACCTCCCCATAGAGAACCTAGGGCTCTGCCAACCAGGTGAGGCAGAGAATGGCAAGAAGATCCTCATGGAGAAGGAGACAGCACTCACTAGAGTCACAGGATCCCATAGGGGGAAGGAGGGTGGGACAGCATGGCCCGATGAATGAGATTCTCTCGAAGATCTACTGTTATGCTGAGTATGTAACTGTTCTGTCTTCTTCAAGGATATCTCTTTCATCAAGCCACACTTATGGAACCAGTACTGACCATAAACAGTCTGGGTGACTGGAGCCTACAGGCCTAAGAAAGCAGGCCTTGAAGCATAGCTAGGCCGAAACCTGTTGTTTTTCAAGAGGTAATGTCCAGCCTGTAGTGGTTAGTGAAACTGTGGACAGTACTCCAGGTAGCAGCTGCACAGATTTCTGCAGCAGACATTTTTGAAATATGCAATAGATGTGGCCATGCCTCTCATGGAATGACCACTAAAAACTCCAGGAAGTTCCTTGACATACTTCCTGTAACAGAAAGAAATACAATTTGCTAAACATTTGGACAGACACTGTTTAGAACCGGGGTGCCCTCTTTCCCAGGGGCGAACAAAACAAAAAGATGCAAGAACTTTCTACAGTCCTTCGTGCAGTATATACAGTTTCTGAGCATTCTATGCACATCTACAGTACTGAGCAGTGTTTCCTATGGACTGGCATGCTCAGGAAAATAAACTGGCAAGTGGATGGTTTGATTTAAACTAAACTCAGACACCACCTTTGGTAAAAAACTTAGGATTGGTACGCATAGACCCACTGTCTTTGTGGAAAACCAAATTAGGAAGCTCACACATTCGAGCCTCTAGCTCCAAAATCCTTCAAGCAGAAGTAATGGCAACCAAAAACAACGCTTTCCAAGAAAGAAAGAGTAAGCCACAACTCATGGCTAGCTCAAAAGGAAGCAAAGTAAGCTTTTCCAAAACAAAATTCAAGTCCCAAGCCTGGATTGGATTACGAATATGAGGCTTCAGGTGCAGAATGCCTCTCAAGAAAGTACAGGCCACTTCCAGCTGGGCAACTGTACGACCCTCAATAGGCACATGGAAATGGAAAGCTGAAATGGCAGCCGAAGTGCACTTTGATAGAGGAATGCTGTAGGCTTATTAAAGTGATTATTTTACTATGGAGAGAAAAATTAAGCAGCAGCGATCGCAGTGGCATTCCTGTAAGTGGTCTGACAAGTATGGTTGTTGGCAGGAAAAGAACTGAGGAGGAAAGGGGCCGCCCACACTGATATAGCAGCTAATATCTGACGTCATCAGGGGAGGCCCCTGCTGGACTGCTTGCAAATGTTTCCATGTGGTCCTAGCACCTGGTGGCTGCAAGTTCCATGGGTGTGACCTAATAAAAGAGATATCCTCAAAGAAGATCTGCATTTATCCTGGTATAGCCATGTCCCAGTCATGGTTTCCTGTGCACCATGTCTCAGTGAAGGCCACTATGCCAGGTCTGCCTGCACCATGATTGCCTCAAGAACGGGAAATTTTGTTTTAAAGACTTCTTACATTCGTACACATGGTTTCCCACATCTTTCTCCCACCCTGCTTGCAACCACCCCCCTTTCTTCCTTTGGCCCTGCCTCACTTTCCTCTCTCGTATTATTGTGTTTGTTCCTTGCCCCTTTGTCTCCAGTTCCCCTTCTTTTGCTTTGAACCTGTTCCCTGGATAATTTTTCTCCCCTCAGGTTCTCCTCTCCTGTTCCTTTGGGGGGGGGGGAGACAGTATACATCTCCCTCTGTCCTTCTGCCACCCCCCTCGGCTACGTTAAATGTTTGTCAAAGTAACATTTCAACTGTCCTCTGAGGACTGCAGTTCTTCTCCTGCATTGAAGCTGCTGGGGGGGGGCAGCCAAAAGCTTCCTTAAATCAAGGAGGTAATTTAATAGACTATACTGAATTGAATTATTAATTTTTGGGCCTGTGTAAGGAACTAGTTTTGATTCTTTATTTTTGGGGCTGACTTTTCTTAGTTTAATTTTTATTTGCCTGGGAGGAACTCTAGCTGGGAGAGATTTGCAGTCATTTGTGACTAGACCGGTTACTTAATCGCTGTGAAATAGGTGTCTGAAAGGAAGGAAGGCACTCCCTGGGGTGGAGGGTCAGAGTCGTAGTTGATTGTTTCTGGAGGGCACAGGTTTACTCTCACCCACCATCCCCAAGTGCATAACTTCCTTTATAGCAGGGGTTTTAACATCACTTCCCCCAAATTGCTAACAACATACACCTGTTCATATCCTTAAAGGCACAGCAAACCGAATAGGGGGTATACACACTCACAAGCTTGCACACACTAAAACAAGAAAAAAAGGAAAACCATCTGAAACAGGAAGGGAGACAGACATGTGGGGAGTGGTGCAATGCATTGGCTGTGGAGCAGCAGTCTTCCAGGAGACATTCTGGAGACTGCGTTGCTGCCCTATTTGCCGGCACCTCTCTGGTCTGAGGGAGGAGGTTGCTCGACTCCGTGCTGACCTGGCAGGGATTCCGAAAACCTGTTCCCCCACCCAGGGACCACCCAGGCCACCACCACTACCTCAGAGGTTGCCAAGAAAGAGGAGTGGTTGGACCACGGTGGGCTCAGGGAGGGTGAGGGTGGTGAAACAGAGGTGCATCCTCCCAGTTGTGCCTCCTCACAATTCATTCGCCACTCTGGCAGAGCATGGTTCCTCTATGGAGTCACCTGCAGTGGAGACCAAGGAGGATGCTGGGAACCTCCACAACGGAGACCCACAGGAGGGTGGCACAGGACCCCACAGGGGAAGGAAACAACTCCTTGTGGGGAACTCAATTGTCAGGGAGGTAGAACTGGGGGAGGGAGGGAAAAGGGAAGTAAGGTGCTTGCCCGGCGCCATGGCTTGGAGGGACAGGAAATGAATCCTCAGGATCGTGGGAGCAGCTGCAAGGGGGAGTGAGCTAGATGTCATTATCCACCTAGGGACAAATGACCTGGCTGAGAATGGGATCAGAGCAGTGCAACAGGAGTTTGTGGAGTTGAGGAGGGGCCTTAGACAAGTGGCACACACAGTAATGTTCTTGGAAGTGCTACCTGTCTATGGCATGGATGAGGCTAGGGTGCTCTGCACCATGGGATTCAATGACTGGTTGAAAAACTGGTGCAGAGCTCAGGGATTTGGCTTCATTGGGGACTGGGGCTCCACCTATAGGGATTCAGGCCTATACTGGCGCGACTGTCTGCATCTGTCCAGGAGGGGGAACCAGGATCCTAGGTGATAGGTTTAAATGCTTCATTGGCAAGCACTGAAATTAGCCAAGGGGGAGGCACTGAAAAGGAGAAGGGAAATCCTAGCCCCCCTCCCCAAAAATCAGGGTAGTTAGTGAGGTAAACACCAAAATAGGGCAGTCGATAGGGAGAAGGGCAGGGGTAAATGGAGAAAAAGACAAAGGTGGTAAGAACAGGGATGGGGCAAAAAGAAATAATGCCATAAAAAAATGGAGGGTAATGAGTACCAATGCCCGTAGTCTAGGTAAAAAGCACCCCAAAATGGTGGCCTTGATGGAAGAGGGATGCTTGGATATCGTGGCAGTCACAGAAACATGGTACACAGAGAACCATGACTGGGATGTCAACATACCAGGGTACACAATCTACAGAAGGGACAGAGAGGATAGAAGAGGAGGAGACGTAGCTCTCTATGTAAGGGAAGGGATCAAAGCAACAGAACTAAAGGGTAAACAGGGAGGTCAGGAGGCACTGTGGGTCACACCACAATCCGCACAGGGCTTGTATACAGACCCCCATTTCAGGGCGAGGAAATGGACAAGGAAATGATAGAAGGCATTCTTAGGATGGCAGAGAAAGGGGAGATATTGCTGATGGGGAACCTGAATATGCCAGATGTTAACTGGAGCACCTTTGCTGCAGCCACATCCAAGAGCAGGGCCATTCTCGATGCCCTACAGGGGGCATGCCTCAGACAGCTAGTTTTGGAACCCACTCGGGAGGGAGCAATCTTAGACCTGGTACTCTCAAATGGGGACAGAGAGGATCTCAGATCTAGAAGTGGGTAGCCATGTGGGAACAAGCGACCACCAAACAGTGTGGTTCACGATAAACTTAGCTGTAGAGTCAAGCCATACAAAAGTGAAGGTGCTGGACTTCAGGAAGGCTGATTTTGTCAAAATGGGAGAGCGCCTCAGAAAAGCACTAGCAAACAGGCAAGAAGGTGGGGTGGAGCAACAGTGGGGAAACATCAAAACCGCCATCACAGAGCGAACAAGCCTTTGTGTAAAGCAAATAAACAAATCAAAACGAAAGAAAAAAACACTATGGTTCTCAAAAGAAGTGGCAGGGAAGGTTAGGGAGAAAAAGATAGCATTCAGAAAGGCAGTCAGAACAGCAAAGGCCCAAACCAAGGAAAAGATAGCCAAGTCGGTTAAGAAGGGGGATAAAACCTTTTATAGGTACATTAGGGAGCAAAGAAAGACTAAGGCAGGGATACTGAGGCTGAATAAAGAGGAAGGTAGTTGGGCAGAGAGCAACAGTGAAAAAGCAGGAATATGGAACGAATACTTCTGCTCAGTATTCACAAAGGAAGAGCAGAGGGAGATACCTAATCCAATCAACAGAAACACTCTGGATGGGGGGTTGATATTAGTCCTTTCACATAAGAAAGGGTTCTGAAAGAACTCCTAAACTGAAGGTGGATAAAGCAATGGGGCCTGAGAGGATTCACCCCATTATTCTAAAAGAACTAGTAACACCACTGACTACCCTTTTTAATAAATCATGGGAGGATGGTGTGTTACCTGAGGACTGGAGGAGGGCACATGTGATTCCCCTTCACATAAGTGGGAGCAAGACTGAGGCAGGAAACTACAGACCTGTCAGTTTGACCTCAGTGGTAGGGAAAATGATGGAATCACTTCTGAAGGAGAGAACTGTTGAGTACTTAGAGGCCAGTGGGGTACAGGACCCAAGGCAGCATGGATTCACAGCAGGAAGGTCATGTCAGACAAATCTAATTGATTTCTTTCACTGGGTAACCAAAGTAGTAGACCAGGGAGCGGCTGTGGACATGGCCTACCTAGACTTTAGCAAGGCACCTGACACAGTCCCACAGAAAAGATTAATAAACAAATTAGCCAGCCTGGGAGTGGGACCCAGGGTGGCAGTCTGGGTAAAACACTGGCTGGACAACAGGAAACAGAGGGTAATAGTAAATGGAGTCCACACTGAAGAAAGGGGGGGGTTACTAGTGGGGTACTGCAGGGTTCAGTACTGGGGGCCAGTCCTTTTTAATGTCTTTATCAGTGACACTATGGAAGGACTGGAAGGAAAAGTATGTCTCTTTGCAGATGACACAAAGATCTGCAACAGGGTTGATACGCAAAGTAGGGTGGAAAGGATGAAAACGGACTTGGCAAGGCTGGAAGAATGGTAAACACGCAGCTCACCTTACAAAACTCACTAAATCACAGCACAAGAAGGTCACTATTCATCTTGGACCCCATTAGTGGGTCCAGCAATAGGTATGGGAAGGCCAGAAAGATGACACTGAAAAGGTTAGAGGTTATCAGAAAAAAGTACCAGAAAGAATTAATATTAAAAAACAAGAAGCCCCATGTCACATCACTCACCTTAAAATCATAAGCAGACTGTTTGATGACTTCTGGTGCCATCCAAAATGGAGTGCCTACAAATGTGTTTCTCTTGATCTGAGTGTCCGTCAGCTGGCCTGCGACACCAAAATCGGCTAGCTTCACATCCCCATTCTCAGACAGCAGCACATTAGCAGCTACAAACAAAACAAACACAAATTTTGGAAGTAGATGGGGTATAAGACACATAGAAAAGTTACCGTAACTTCTGACTCTGAGCTGGCCTGGGTTCAAATCTCAGCTATGGCACTTTCTCACTTTTAAACTGTATTTTAAATATATGCACTCCTCACTCCTAAATAAAAATGTAATTCTAATTTGTGTAGCTCAAAAGGGTGTGCACTGAGAAAAGGATGAGTGCCATTGAGATCCCCAGGTTTCCAAGTATCCTGAAAGCACAGCTGGTGGTGTAGTGGAATGGTACTCTGAGCTGGCCTAGGTTCAGATCCCTGCTAGGGCACTTATTCTTTTCTCTAGGAAGGGGAGGAAAGAACAAGCAGTTATCAATCAGGCCCACCCCACCTGCCTAACTGACGGAACCCCCATCACACACTAACAAAAGGAAATAAATTCCTACTTACCCTAGATACCAGGCTAACAAATTTATTTATTTAAAAGTTTCACCAGGAAAGGCATACTGAGCAGGTTGCTCATTTCCAGATGCATCGGGTGGGGGGAGATGACAACAACAATACAGATAAAGAGACCTAGAATAAAAGGACACCTTACAAAAGGCAAGTGGACCCCATTCAGGCACTGTATTCACAGGAATTTGTTTGCCAGCAGGTTAATCAATTTGAAAGCCACAGCTTAACAGGCATGATTTCTAAATTTAAGAGTAGTCCCAACCAGCCCAAGAGTTGTACAATCCCGAAGAAAAATGATAAACATTAAACAGAAAAGCTTATCATCTAGACAGCTCTGCTCTATGTATGCTACCCCTTCAGTGGTACAGCTGAAACTGAGTAACCGCTGTGCCAGGAATGTTCATGTTCCCAGGGTTCTATGCTGGGTTACAGCCTTTGGGCTGTACCGCCACCCCAGTGGGGGCGCACATTACCCCATACGAGCTGATTCCTCATTGACAACGTGGAGCAGTACAGACATTTGTGTGGTTTCAGGGTGTATACTGAGAAAGATGAGTGCCTTTGGATTCCCCAGCTTTCCAGCTGTCTTGGTAGCAGAGCTAGCAGCGCAGTGGAACTGCATACCAAGCAGGCCTGGGTTAAAATCTCAGCTTGAACACTTACTTCACACTTCTAAATTGCATTTCAAATATGTACGCATATCACATTCCTTGTAAATAAAACTAACACCAACTATCGCCTATTTTCAGTTCCCTATTATGTCTGGCCCCCTGCTATCCCCAATTCCCAGTTACCCAGAGTGTGTCTGGTCCCCAGCTCCCTTAGTTTCCAGTTCCTTGAGGTGTCTTGCCCCTGCTATCCCCCATTCCCAGTTACCCAGGCAATGTCTGGTCCCCCGTTATCTCTGATTCCCAGTTACTCAGGTGGTCTGGTTCGCAGTTAGCCCCAATTCCGTTACCTAGTGGATGTCTAATCCCAAATTATCCCCAATTCCCTGGGGTGTTGGATCCTTAGCTATACTCAGTTCTCCGGGATGTCTGGTCTCCAGCTACAGTATCTCCAATTCCCAGTCACCCAGGTGAGGTCTGGTACCCACCAAGTCAATGTAGGGGATGCCTGGTCCCTCATTATCCCAAATTCCCAGTTCCCCTGGATCTGTGGTCTCCAGTTATCACCAGTTCACCAGAGTGTCTGATAACCAGTTATCCCCAGTTTTCTAAAATATCTGGTCCCAAACTATCCTCAATTCCCAGTTACCCAGGAAATGTCTGGTCCCCAGTTATCCCCAATTCGAAGTCCGCCGGGTGTCTGATCCCAGCTATCCCCAGTTCCCCAGAGTATTTGGTCCCCAGCTAGTGTCTGGTGCCCAGCTATCCCCAGTTCCCCAAGGTGTCTAGTGACAACCTATACCCAGTTCCAAGGGATGTCTGGTACCCAGCTATCCCCAGTTCCCAGTTACCGAGGTAATGCCTAGTCTCTAGTTATCCCCAATTCCAACTACCCCGGGGTGTCTGATCCACAGCTATCTTTAGTTACACTTGTCCACATGCTGTGAAACTACCTGCGTGGTAGTGAGACAGATCTGGCACGTGCCACTGAATTTTAAATTGTGCTGCATTATTTTACTGGGTGCCAGAGAGCAGTCAGCAGGAAGTTGTCTGGGAACAGTAGTTTTCTGAAGTATAGCAGGAACTACTGACTTCCTGTTTGGCCTCTGGGGGCTATTTGCAAACTGTTTAAACTGATGTCTGCGTGTGGGGAGGATGCCTCAGATAACATCTAGCGCTACCCTGGTGCTCAATAAGGGCAGTTTGTAAAAACATTTTAGTTTGTGGGGCTTTTTTGTGGTTTGAGGACAGGGAGGAGGCAGATCACGTGACCCTGTTAGACTTTTGGGTCACGGGGGTATAAAGCAAGTGCCCCATGCGAGCGGGGTGAGTGCATGGTTGCCGCACATAAAGACGTGCGCAAAGACATGCACAGCACATCTGCGTCTGTCTGCAATGTCAGCAGTGGAAGGAGTGAAGGAGGACATGAGACCCTATTACAAGATCATGGTACTGTTGGGGACAGCAATATAAGGTGGCTACATCTCTATTAACTGCTAAAGACACTGCAAGAAGTACAGAATAAGTGCTTGACTAAAAACACTGTAATGAATATCTTTGTGTCACCTGCTACAGTATTTAACTTCTGTTATCCATTATCTTACTAGTAACTGACCAATTGCTAAGATGGATACCAATATAGTCAAATTAGAAGGAGGTCAACTAGGATTAAGATGTATTTTATGTAACAAAAAAAGCACATAGATTACTAATGAAGTATTGATTTTCACCTGTGGGAATGTTTACTGATTAGAGACCTAAAGAATAAACTGATGGACTTAGAAATTAAGTTGGTATCAGTACAACAACAGAAATTATTAGAGGAAACCGAAGAATTGCTGTAAGTTGAAACAGAGCAATACAAAGAGACAGCAAAAGACAATCAATCAAAATCTTTATTTAACCAGGCGAACATCGTTGAGCAAGCCCATTTTCAAGATGGACCTGGAAAGGAGAGGTTAACAATACATACAAATGAATACTCAGTTGCATCATAATTGGGTAAACAATATATACAAAATGAATTCACACTTACATAGTATTTACATAGAGCAGTAATTGTACAAAGGAGGTTTATAATACACACAAAATACAGTATTAAAAACAGTCATTAAGCTAAGACCATCAAGAGTATGCAGCTAAAAAGTATAGCAATTGCAGTACAGTATATACAGGTTAAACATACGCAGCTATAATTACAGTGTGTGTTTGAAGCATCCCTGAACACAATTATTGATTGAAGGAGCTTGGTGGGGCATGGGAGGGTTGGGGAGGGGGACGCAAGAGGGTGAGTAAGGGATGTAGTGATTGCAGGGGGAGAGGGTGGCAACAGTTAGGGAGTGGAAAGCAAAACATCATGATGGCGTCAAGGGGGGTAAGCAAGGAGTGTAGGTGGGAGCCAGGGGGACATGGAAAAGGAACCAACGATGGGGTGGTAAAAAAACAGGGTCGGGATAGAAGGAGCAGTCAGGCAAGTTCTTATAGGCTGTAACATTGCCCAAGAGGGGTGGGAAAGAAGTACCAATAAAAGGATGCACTGGAGCAGATGGAGCTGAGGCGAGGGGAAGGTGACATCAGGGGAAGCAGTTACAAGATTCCTTGATAGAGCGAGAATAAAGTGCTTTGAAGGCTGACAGTTTGATTGGGTAGGCCAGCTTCAGGTTTTTTTGCAAGCTGTTCCAGAGAGAGGGTAAAGCGTGAGATATGGCAGACCTGCCGCAGTGCGACTTGAACTTCAATACTGCAAGGGAGATAACGGAGGAACTCCTTAAGGCATATTTACCTATCACACCTAGAGGAAGACAATCCGAGATGTACTGAGGCAACATCTTCGTGATGGCCCTAAATGTCCAGAGAGCTGCATTCCTCGATCTTCTGTAGTTAAGGAATGACTAACCTACTGTGGCGTAAAGGGAGCAGTGATGTGTGGAGTATAGGAGACCAGTTATGAACTTCAAGGCCCGATGGTAGAGAGTGTCTAATTTAGCCAGGGAAGACACGAGGCCTTGGCTGTAAAGGAAATCTGCGTAGTCCAATAAGGTAAGGAATGTGGTTTGGACCAGTCTCTTCCTGGCATCCAGTATTAGAAAATTTTTGATCCTATAGAAGAGGCCAAACCTCTGCCTAAGCTTCTTTAAGAGATCCTCAATGTGATCGCAAAAGGAAAGCTTTTGGTCTATCCACACCCCCAGGTATTTGAATTTAGTAACATATTCCAGCGATTCGCCAAGAAGAGTGTGGATCTGGGGAACATTACCTTGAGTTGTGGGGTTACTGACGTATGAAAAGGGAGAAAAATGCATTGCCATTGTTTTTTTGGCGTTCAGGAGCAGTTTCTGGTGCAGTAGTTGAAATTGTAGAAGATTAAATTCCCATTGCAGATCCCTACAAGCTGCTTCCGGAGAGGGTCTTCCAATATAAAAGTACTGTGTCATCGGCAAATAGGTGGATGTTAGCAGAGCTGATGTCAGCATCAATATTGTTAATGTAAATTGCTAAAAGCAACGGACCCAGTATAGAGCCTTGCGGTATGCCCCTCAGAGAATTTCAGGGATGAGAATTCCCCTTCAGCCTTGAACTGCTGCTGTCACCCTGTTAGATAGTTTGAGAACCACCTCAGTGATGGGGGGTCGCAGCCAACGTTTCTGAGGGAGACAAGGAGCAGCTCGTGGTCAACCATATCAAATTCTAGAAACACTGCACAAAGTTCTTCGAATCCAAGGCACACTGCTAGTGGTTGGTGACCTTTGCAAGGGCTGAAATAGTACTGTGATTAGGCCTAAATCCCAACTGATAAGGACTGAGCAGGTTCCCACTTTCGAGGTAGTTCCTGAGCTGCACACTCACTATTTTCTCCAACAGTTTGGAAAGGGTGGGAAGTAGGTAGATTGGTCTATAGTTATTTAGGTCACTGGGATCTCCAGATTTAATAAGAGGGATTATGTGAGCCGTTTTCCATATGGGAGGAATATCGCCCTGCGAAAAGGAGAGCTTAAAAAGGTGCATTATGGGCACAGCCAGGACGTGAAGACTAAGCTTTAGGAAGAATGTGTCCAACTGGTCTGCCCTGTACTCTTCCTGGTATCCAATTGTAGGAGGAGATCCTCAACTTCTCTCAGGGTGGTAGGTTGGAGGGAGAAGGCCGCGCTTGTGACCGGATCTGGCAAGTCCGGTACTCCAAGATTAGAGCACAGGTTACTGGCAGGGGAGGCATCAAAAGCGAGACTGGCAGTAACAAAATGGTTATTAAAAGTCGAGGATAGTCGATTTATCGGGCTGATTCAGATAATGGCGATTTTTGGTGTAAGTTGCTCATAGAAAAGAGTTAGAGAAGGCGAAGAAGAGAGTGTCTGGGTAGTTGAAACTAGGAAATTCAAAAAGGGATGAAGAGCACTGAGTTTAAACCTAGTGCTACGCAATAGTTATGAACCCTTGATGATATTAGAAGCTGAGAATAATACCGACAGTGAGCCAGGGACGTCAGTAAATAATGAAGTGGTAAACTTGCTGCAAAAGGAAGCTACAGTATATGTAAAAACAATTACAATTCAGCAGACTGTTAGATCAAGGACCAGGAGTAACAAATGTCTCAGAAAAAGGCTCAAGACCGGATATAATGGCAGTTTCATTTTTTTTTTGTTGAGTAGTAGGAATTACATGACTTTTGAACCAGGGGTTATTTTACAAAGGTTCCAAGTTAAAAGGGGTGCATAACATATGGATATACAACAAGGTGGGATACAGACCACAAGGAATTACAAAACAGTATAATTACAATCAATGGGAATTTCAAGGTAAACAAGCATGTGCCACAAAGTTGCAGTTACAGTTAATCAGTCCAAGCTGGACCTAGTCAAGAAGTGCTGAGGCAGGTCAGTAAGTGCAGAGAGGAATGGAGGAAGCTGGGAAGGAGGGGTAAGGGGAGGAGAGGAGGGTGAGGCAAGACAGCAACAGGAAAACCTTGGAGAGGGAGGGAAAGGAGGGAGGAGGAAGGTGAGGTGGGGTATGAGGGAAAGGGGGTAGGAGGAGAGAGGGAAGGAAAACAGAAGATTCAGGAAGGAGATAAGGTCTGCCAGCCAAAGAGCAGGGATGGGGGTAGAAGGGAAGGAATGGGCAGAAGGAAAGAGTAGCAATGGAGGGTGGGGTGGAAGGAAATGAGGGGAAGGGAAGTAGGATGGGGAGGAGGGAGGCATGGGATGAGCAGAGGTAGAGGAGTGGGAGGGATTGAAGGGAAAGGGGAGGAGGTGAGGGGAACAGTAAGAAGTGAAGGGAGTGGGTGAGAGGGCAGGAGAGGAGGGGGGAGGAGATTAAAAAAAAAATGCAGGGCATCGGGTGAAAGGGAGCCAGGAGTCTGGACAGAGCAATCGCAGTGAGTTAGTGAAATTAGGTCTTAGCGTAGCTTAGGAGAGGTGGGGGAGGAGTGAAAAGTAAAGGGAGAGAGGGGAAGAGAAGCAGAGGAAGGATGACAGGTGAAGGGGAGTCGTGAGCTAGACAAAGCAATTGCAACGGTTTAGTGTAAGTAAGGAGGTGCTGTCAAAACTTAAGTTTGAAGGCACTCAGTTTAGGCAGGGCAGTGACTTCCGGGGGGTGGGGGGGAGACAGTTAAGGAGGGAGGGTGCTCTATAGGCAAAGGAATGCTGGGCCTGGGAGGTCCTATAGAAAGGGACTTGAAAAGATGGTTTAGTGGAGCGCCTCCTATGTCGGGTTGTAGGCGCCGGTAAGATTAGCGATGTGGCAAAAGGGGGCATAAGGCCAAGGTTAATCTTTTTTGCAAGCAGGCATATGTGGTGCAAGATTCTTGCCTTAAGTGAAAGCCAGCTTGTCCTCTCATAGAGGTCACAGGTATGAGTTCTCTTGTCACTCCTGGAAACCAACCTGCAAAACTTATTCAGCACAAACGTAATTCTCTTTAGTGAGGTGTCTGAGGCTGCACTGTAGATAACTATGCCGTAGTCAACAAGTGAGAAGATTGTGCTAGTGACAGCGAGCCTCAGGACCTCTGCTGTCACGTAGTGTCGGTGGTGATAGAGGACCCCAATCCTGGAGTTGATGGCCTTGGCAATTTGGTTGATATGCTGACTGAATGAGAGAGCAGTGTCAAGTGTTATGCCGAGGTATTAAAACACTTGAACTTGCTTAAGGGGTTGGTTTAAATTGTTGCCGATGGTCAGGCTGGCAGCTTTATGTGAATTGTGGGGGGTTAGAGAAAAGCATGACCTTGGTCTTCTTGTAATTCAAGAGCAGTTTATGATACTGGAACCAGGTCTCTACCAATCTGAAATTGGTCTGTAGATCAGCGGTGAGTAAGAGTGGGTCCAGGCTGGGGGAGAAGAGGACCACATCATCCGCACAGAGGATCATGCTACCTTTACAGGCGGATGGAAAATTATCGATAAACAGGCTAAAGAGTAGGGGCCCCGAGTATGGAGCCTTGAGGGACTCCAGACAGGACAGGGAGACTGTTAGAGAGAATGTTGGAGAGTTTAACTTGCTGAGTACGGCCAGTAAGGTAGCTTCTGAACCAGCAAGTGGCGTGAGGGGAGACCCCGACAGAGGGGAGGGTACAGAGGAGTAAGAAGTGGTTAACTGTATCAAAGGACTTAGGTCGATGTAGATTGACCCAACTACATGGACATTGTCCAGGGCATTATGGATATAATCAGTGTAGGCAAGTAGGGCAGTGGTAGTACTGTGTGACTTTCTAAACCCATGTTGTTGTGGGCACTGAAGATTATATTTGGTGAGATATTCCGTCAGTTGATTGGTAACTATGTGCTCTAGGGCCTTGGAGAGGGGTGGAAGGATGGATATGGGAGAGTAGTTATTACTTGCCGTCCTGTCCCCACTTTTGTGGACTGGTAGGACTATGGCGGCTTTCCAATAGCTAGGGAATTGCTTGAGGGAGAGAGATAGATTGAAGAGACTGGTGAGAGGGGGCAATGATGGCACTGAGTGAGAGGTGAAGAAGTTTAAGGTCCGGGGTGTCCCACTGAACCTGGTCTTGCCAAGGACCCGTTTTATGTACTTTTTGGATTCAGACAGTGTGACTCTCCAAAAGTAGAAGGGAGTGGGGGTGTCGGGGGAGTGGTATTGGCAGGGCAGGGATCGTCGAAGAAGTTGGGTGGGAGTATACCACCTAGATCGGTAATTAAATGCATTAGGTATGAGCTTTGGTTCCTGGGTGCTAGTACCATTAACCTGTAGTAGGGAGGTGGAAGCTTTATTGGGATTGCCTGTTAGGTCCTTCAGCATTTCCCAGAGGTTGTGACTGTTGCCCCAGGAGTTAGTAAATTTCCTCTTAACATAGCCTTTTTTTTTTGCCTGCAGATTTCATAGGTGCACTGATTTCTGGCAGCTCTGTACAGCTACATGTCACTCTGCTTCCCAGTGACCTTCGCCTGGTACCAGAGGTTATCGCTCTGTTTCATTATGGTGGCGGAGAGCCAAGGGTTGGATAGGTTCTTGACCTTTTTTTATGGGAGGGGCAAATAGGCCACAAGCTTTGCATCCTCGTCTGCCCCCCCCCCCCACAATGACAAATGAGATAGACAGACTTGGAAACACAGGTTACGCATCTGTAATAGTAGTTCTAGTAGTGGTATATGTTGTTCATCCACATTGTTTGGCATGTCCTTTCCCTTTAATTATCTTGCCGGAATTCTTTAGGCTGGCTCCTCCGACCCACCCGGGTGGTATATGCCTCGACTCCGCCCCTTGACGCTAGATCTTGCCTGCTGTAAGAAAATGTTGTGCATTAAAGCCAGGGAAGTCGGTGGGTCCGTGAGGATGAGCAACATATACCACTCCTAGAAAGAACAGTTACATAAGAACTTACTGTAACAGTAGATCTTTGAGGGTATCTCTTGCAGCAGGTAATACACTTGGGTCATCACCAGAGGGTGCTGTGGTGCATGGCAGCGCTCTTCTAGCAGTCTTTTTCCAGAGGCCACCCACACATGACATCATCTTCCTATTTCCAATATAAGAGTGGGCAGTCCCTGGTATCCTCAGTTTCCCCACCAGATTCAGCTAGCTAAGTGATGACTAAGGGAGACCCAAGGTACCATAGGTATCCCATCCCATAAATAATTGGATCAGAACTTGTTCTCCTAGAGAAGGAGGGGGATGGAGGGAGGGATCGTACCTACTGCAAGAGATACCCCTCAAAGATCTACTGTTACGGTCAGTTCTTATGTAACTGTACTATCTTCCACGGGGTGATCTCTTGCAGCATGTAATACACTTGGGATGGTTCCCAAGAAGGGTGGAATTATGACAAAAGGTCTTGTAGGACAGCTTGGCCAAAGACCGTCCTATGGCATGAAGCAATGTCTAAGTTGTAGTGCTTTGTGAAGGTATGTATTGTGGAACATGTGGCTGCGTCGCAGATATCTGTGATAGAAGCTCCCATGAAGCAGGCCACTGTGGTGGTCATAGCTCTGGAAGAATCGGTTTGGACAGGTTCTGGTAATGGTCTGTTATATTTCTTCTAGCAAAAGATGATACAGTGTGCTAGCCAATTGGAGAGGGTCCGTTTAGCGACCAAGAGACCTTCCTTGGTTGAGGCGAAGGTAACAAAAAGTTGAGAGGTCTTTCTAATCAATCTGGTACGATTAGTACAATATCGTAATATACAATGGACTTCTAGTGTATGTAGGAGGTATTCTCCCTGATTGGAGTGTTCAGGGTAATATACTGGCATCTCTATGGACTGATTTAAGGTATGTTCTGAAACCATCTTAGGTAAAAAGGAAGGATTTATCCGAAGTGCCACTCTGTCTTTATGAAAGATTAAGTAAGGCTTTTTACACATGAGGGCATGAAGCTCAGATATACGCCGAGCTGAAGTGATGGCCACTACAAATTTATTTATTTAGTTTTTGTTGACCAGCTAAGTGCACTAGACAAATCCTGCCTATTTTCAGGCACGACCCGGGGGATGGGGATACAGATGAATGCCAACTGACCTTGAACCAGATGAAGCTGTTGGTGGTATTTTTAGTGAATGAGGGAAATTTGGCCAGGACACCGGGGAAATTCCCCTTCTCTTTTCGATAAGTGCCATGGGATCTTTAACACCCACCTGAACTACCACCAATCCAGGCAGATGGGACCTCGGTTTAACATCTCATCCGAAAGATGACACCTCAGAAGTGCAGCACCCCTCTCATGCTGCACTACAGTGTCAGTACTGGGATATTAACCCAAGTGCCAGATGTGGGAACTGAACCCACAGCCCTCTGATCTCCCGGCCTCAGAGACGAGTGTGCTACCTACTAAGCCACTGACACTGCTTATTTTGGACCTGAGAAGATCGCTCTCTTTATTATAAAGAGCGCACGGCTGGAGTTCAGGGAGAGCTTCGCCAGCTGTTTGTCACCTATGCTGAAGCCGCACCTGGCAGACCTGCAGCCAAGCGGATAATTTGTGGATGGATTACATCATGCATTGATCTCTGCTATAGGTTGGCGGGTAGGGAGCCTCCCGTAGGGCTAAGGGCTCATTCCACCCGCCATACTGCTGCATCGGTGGCTGCTTCTAGGGACATCCCTATCCAGGAAGTCTGCAGTGATGCTACCTGGAAGTGAGCAGACACCTTCATTTCCCATTACATCGACCTAGAGTCATGCCGGGATGCTGGTTTTGGGGCCTCAGTTCTCCAATCTCTGTTGCCTAAGTAGGGGATGTGCTACAGACTAGTAGCCACCAAGATCACCTGTGCCTTGTCCCTCCTGACCTTGAGGAGTACCTTGTGGATCAAGGGAAGTGGAGAGAAGGCATAAAAGAGACCTTGGGTCCATGGGCTCGAGAAGGCATCCCCCAGCAGCGAGCCCTGCTGAGGGGAGTGGGCACAAAACAGCCTCAGCTTTGCATTCTCCCTGGAGGCGAGCAGATCCACCTAAGGGGGTGTCCCACTAAGAGAACAAGCCTTCTACTACCTCTGTATGGAGAGACCACTCATGGATGCCTCACCCACATGGCTGAGGGCATCCACCAGCTGATGTGAGGCTCCTGCCACATGGATGGCTAGGAGATCCACCTCCAGTCAGCTCACAAGGGTCCTGATGTGAAGAGCTTCCCTGCACAGGGGCTGGGAGTGCATGCCACCCTGTTTGTTGAGACAGTACATGGTTGTGGTGTTGCCCGTCTGGACCTGAACCACTTGACTCCAAAGAAACAGAGCGAATGCGATCAGCACTAGCCGAACTTCCTGTAGCTCCAGCAGGCTGATCTGGCATCGGGACTCCTCGGGGGTCCAGAACCCATGGGAGAGGTGTCGGTTGTCAGGATGACCATCGGCTCGGGGCAGACAAACAGGATCCCCTCCTGCAGATGCTCTAGGATGGATCACCACTGGAGAGCGTCCCACATCTTCCGAGACACAGTGACCAGCTGGCTGAAGTGACCTAGTTGCTGAGTCCAGTGGCTGGCCGGCTCCCACTAAAGGAGGAGCATATGCCACAGGGCCCATCGGACCATGGAGGTGCAGGCTGCCATGTAACCCAGAAGTCGCAGAAAGTCCCGGGGCAGGGCGCAAGTGCCCAACCAGAAATGATCGGGCAAAGGAGGAGAGAACCTCCGCCCTGTCCGTCGGGAGCCTGGCTCTGGCTTGGCAAGAGTCGAGCTCTGCCTTGATGAAGCAGATCACCTGCGAAGGCATGAGTTCCGACTTGGCCTCGTTGATCAGGAGGCCAAGGTCGATGTAGATCTGGAGGGCCAGATCCCTGGACTTCTCCACCTCCAGTCTGGAGGGACCCACTATAAGCCAATCGTCCAGATACGGGTACACTCTGACCCCTTGACACTGAAGATGGGCCACCACTGCAATGCATTTGGTGAAGACCCTGGGGGATGATGACAGGTCGAACAGCATGGCTTGGAACTCATATAGGGTTCCCTCAGCCCTGAAGCAGAGGAACCTTCGGTGTGATGGATGGATTGGGACGTGGAAGAACGCGTCCTGCAGATTCAGGGAGCAAAACCACATGTTCTGCTTGAGAGATGGTATGATCTGAGATAGAGTTACCATCCTGAAGGTGCGAGACATGAGAAACTGGTTCAGGTTGTGCAGATCTAGAATGGGGTGACAGCCCCCCTGTCCGTTTCGCGGGGAAAAACATTGTTTTTCTTTTTCTTTAGATGGTATCAGCAGTATAATAACAAGTGGAATACATTGGAATTTTTGGTCTTATCTCAACTGATTCTACTACCTGGGCAGTTTTTCCATCAAAATGCAAATACAGGTTTTTATAACAAAATAATTAAAGGATAGATTAGGAGTTTATTTATTGTATTTATATATACACTGTTTTTAATTACTAGGTTGCACTATACACTTGCACTTTAATTTCAATGGTTTGTTTAATGAATAATTGGTTGCACTTTGTAATTGACGCTGTTTAATGATGTCATTAATTGTATGGTATATAAGGTAGTGGCTTTAATGTCACATTAGACCCTTTGAGAAAGGAAATTGGTTCCGAAACACATCAGGGCTCGACATATGGCACTTAAATAAAATGAAACACCTTCGGATATTGGTGAAGCAGTCCTTTTATTCTGTTTTTTGAGTGCGGGATTCTTTTTGTATTTCTACCTGAAATGAACCCAGGGTTGACAGGGGGATCTGCAACTCTGACCACTACCTCCTTGCGGAGGAGCTCGGCAATGTTGTCTCAGAGAGCCGACTGAGTGTGCTCTGATACCTTCTCCTCCCATGAGGCGCAGGCTCGGCTTGGTGGGTACTGCTCATATTCCAGAGGCAGCCCCTGGCTGACCACTTCCAAGACCCACCTGTCTGTTGTGACAGCGGACAAGGCAGAAAGGAAGTGGCTGAGCTGGCCCCCTATGGGAGGACCCAGAGTGGGCATGACGGGTATGGGGGTGGCTACCCCCATTCTGTCACTGTGCAGGCTTGGAGTAGTAGGATCCAGCAGAGGGACCACTGGGACCTTTCCCTCCTGGCTTATGAGTCGCTGAAGCCCCTGACTTGGGTCAAGGGCACCAAGACTGAGCCTGCTGCTGCTGCCCAGATTGGTACTGGGTCTGCTTGGTCGCAGGGGCAGAAGGTCGAAAGGGCTTCTGCTTTTTGGAACCCTGAGATTCCTTCCGGGTGGAAGCAATGGAGTCTAAGGTGGCACTGGACTTCTTGATGCGTTGAAGGTGACCATCAACTCCTGGACCAAATAAGTCAGTGCCCAGGAAGGGAACGTCTGCCAGTTTGTGCTGGGTGTCTGCCGTAAAGGTCGAGACCCTCAGCCAGGCCCTGCGGCGCATGGCTACTGCGGCCGCCACCAAACAGGCACATGAATCCCCAACATCCAGAGCCATCTGGAGTTGCTGTTTTGCCACAGCCCGACCCTGATCCCGGACCTGCTTGACTGTCGTCTGAAGATCCATGGGGAGATGAGGAAGCACCTCATCTAGACAGCTCAGGTGGAGTGGGAACACATCTGCACTCTTCAAAGCCGACCGCGAACTGAAGAAATGCCGGTAAGCTGTATAATGGCAAAAATAGTTTTTTTTCCAACTTTGGTGCATATCTTGGTCATTTTTTAAATTTCTGAACCAAATTTTCAACATGGGGTTCTTGGGACCCCACCTCATGAATTCCCAGTTATTCAGGCAGTGTCTGGTCCCCAGTTATCCCCTATTTCAAGTGCCCTGGGGTGTCTGGTCCCCAGCTATCCCAGTTCCCCAGGATGTCTGGCCCCTAGCTATCCCCAGATCCTCAGGGTGTCTGCTGACCAGCTATCTCCAGTTCCCCAGGGTATCTGGTCCCCAGCTGTCCCCAATTCCCAGTTATCCAGACAATGTCTGGTCCCCCAGTTATCTCCAGTTCTCAGTCCCCTTGGGTGTCTGATTCCCAGCTATCCCCAGTTCCCCAGGGTGTCTGATCCCCAGCTATCCACAGTTCCCCAGGATGTCTGATCCGCAGCTATTCTCAGTTCCCCAAGGTGTCTGATCCCCAGCTATGCCCAATTCCCAGTTACCCAGACGATGTCTGTTCCATCCTACCTTTGATGTCTCGATGGATTTTCCTTTCTGAATGCAGATAATCTAAACCCTTCAGGATTTCCCTCAGAATTGTTGCGATGTATGTCTCCTCCAGTGGGCCTGGCTTTAGCTGAAATGGAATGAAAAGAAACAAAAAGAGGGTTAATGTCCTATAACCAGCAATTGCCGGAGGTGTGAAGTTGCTTTGTTTTTATTTTGATTATATAATCCTGAATATGAAATAATATTAAAATTGAGGAAAAGGGGTCAGCCAGGTGATGGAAGGCTGAGGCAATGGCGACTTACCACCTACTGAGCCAGTGACCCAGCTTAGGAACAGACCTGGGTCACCGTCGCCCAGGGCAAGAGAGGATTGAGAGTCTGATGAACTGCTCTCCTTTCCTGGAGCAGGGGAAGGATGCTGGCTCAGCCTTAGACTGCCACCAGGTGGAGGCCTGTTGGCAGTGCATCATGGGTGGCACAAAGGGAGGGGGCTACAGGAGTGTCATGCGTGTGCCTCCAAATACACGCACTGACATCCTGGGGTAGGGGGAAAAAAACAGGAAAAAGGTGTCGGAGTGTCTTTATTTATTAATTTTTATTGAAAGAAATACAGTAACCGTGTGTATTCATTATCACAAGATATTCAATACATCGAGGCTTGGTATAATACAGGTAAATCTTAAATATTCATAGGCACAAAAAAGAGAGAACTGAAAGGAAAAGAGTAAGAAAAAGGCAAGCTAACCAAAAAACAAAAGAATTAAAACACATTCACGGTGTTTGGTGCAACAGACAGAAGGGACTCAGTTCTACAGATTAGAGGGGTGCACTGGTTCCCAGATACCTCAAGAACAGTGTCCAAATAGCCCCAAATTTAGCCACCTGATCTTTACAGAAATAATGGATCCTTTCTAGTTTATAATGATCCATCATAAATTTGAGCCATGTATTAATAGGAGAGGTGTTACCTTTCCAAGTGAATAAAATATACTTTTTAGCCATGATAATGCTCATTGAGAGTAACTTACGTTGTTCTTCTGAGCAATTAGAGTCTCCCAAATGCCCTCCTAATAAAACTGGTAAAGCTTCTAAAACCAGTCTGTATGTGGTGACCTGTTCCAGGATGTCCTGTATTTGCCCCAAAATTTACAAAGTTTTTTACATGTTAAAAACATATGTTTGAGGGATCCAGGGTTGCTGAGGCATCTAGGACATCTTTCACTCAGATCTGAGTTAAATTTATGTAGTCTAGAGTGGGGGTTAGGTATGTGCGATGGAAAATATTAAACTGAATCTGTTGGAGTTTTGAAGCAAAAAACTCTTGTGAGGGATAACTTAGGATATCCTTCCAATTTTCATCTGTGAGTTGCAAATTCAAGTGTTGCTCCCAGTGAGCCCTAAGTGAATTAAGATTTGATGAACAATATTCTAGTAGTAAATGACAAACTGCTGACAAGTGTTTAGAATTAGAATCCGGGTTTGTTAAAATCTTTATAAAAGGAGAAGGTGCATGTGTAATCTTGGAGGCTGAAACATATTTTCTCAGCTGTAAAAAATCCCCCCAAAAAATCTTGCTTTGGAATATGGTGTCTCATTGATAATTGTTGAAAGGACATCAATGTTTCTCCAATAAATAAATCTGCAATATTTTGGATTCCTAGTGTTTGCAAACTCTTAAATCCTTTATCTATGAGCGAGGGCTTGAATCCAAAATTATCACATAAGGGGATAAATTTAGAATAGGAATCCTGCCGGTCTTAATATGGGACATGGGGGAGCTGAATCGACAATAGGTGAGTCTGTCAGAACCCGTGTCCTAGTCCCTCTCTTCCCCAGGATATTATATTATTTCTCTTTCCCATTATGATATTTGTCTTTCCCATTAGAACATTAGTTATGTTTATACATCTTAGGCTCTCCTAATCCTGGATTCTCTTGAGACACCCTGCACACCTCTTCATCATTGTTGTTTTTACTGTTGTCGTTTTTAATGTCTTGTTTGATGCTTCTGTTACTATGTCATAGTGTTTTTGATAACCTTACCGCTTTTTCTGAAATATCCCTGGATTTATTGGTATTAACTTTCTCTGTCATATTCCAAGTAGAATATATCACATGTATTTTTCATGGGATAACAGTTTCTGCTATATATCAGGATGTATTCAGTTCTGGTTTATTAATAAAAAGATGCAAGTTTTTTAAAAAAGGAATCCTGCCAACCAATTATGTTGTGAATTATTTTCCAGCATCGAGATGTATTTGCTGTGGTTAACAGCTTTGGTTGTTTTACTTCTTTAGACACGTAACATTTAGATTCCAAAATACATTTAGGAGCTGGATATTTATGAAGAGCGGTTTCTATTTTATTGCTGACTGTGGTTTCTCCATGAAACCAATCATGGATTTGAGATACAGTATCTGGGCAGCTAGATAACATAGCTTAAAATCTGGTAAAGCAAGCCCACCCTTAGAAACACAGAAACATAGAATCTGATGGCAGATAAGGACCGCTTGGCCCACCTAGTCTGCCCATTTCCCTACCTAAACGGATAAGCTGCAGATACTAGTTAACCAACAGCCTACTTCCTCCTACCCCGACTAGAATTGCCTTATGTCTGTCCCATGCATTCTTGAATTCCCCTACTGTTTTTGACTCCACGACCTCCTCAGGAAGGCTGTTCCATGCATCTATAATCCTCTCTGTGAAGAAATACTTCTTCACATTAAGTCTGAGCCATCCCCACTCTATCTTCAAATTGTGCCCCCTTGTTCTTGCACATCTCTTTTTCTGAAAGATGCTACCCTCTTGGACTTTGTTGATTCCCTTGAGGTATTTGAAAGTTTCTATCATGTCCCCCCTCTCCCTTCTTTCCTCGAGGCTATACAGCTTAAGCTCCTTTAGTCTTTCTTCATACGTCTTCTGGTGCAGACCCTGCACCATTTTGGTTGCCCTCCTCTGGACAGCCTCCACCCTGTCTATGTCTTTGTGCAGGTGTGGTCTCCAGAACTGTACACAGTACTTCAGATGTGGTCTTACCAACTGTCTGTACAGAGGGACAACTTCCTGTTTTCTACTGGTGATGCCTCTCCCTATGCATCCCAGTATCCCCCCAGCCCTCCTTACTGCCTTCTCACATTGCTGGCCCAAATTTAGGTCATCTGATATGACTACCCCCAGGTCCCTTTCCATTTTTGTTGTTGTCAGTATCTCACCCCCCCAACTCTGTACTCTTCCCCTTGGTTTTTGTTTCCCAGGTGCATTACTTTGCACTTTTTTGCTTTGAATCTAAGCTGCCATACATTTGACCATTCCTCCAACCTTGACAGGTCCCTTTTCATCCTTTCCACCCCACCTTGCGTATCAACATTGTTGCAGATCTTTGTGTCATCTGCAAAGAGATACTTTTCCTTCCAGTCCTTCTGCAATGTCACTTATAAAGATATTAAAAAGGACCGGCCCCAGTACTGAACCCTGCGGTACCCCACTAGTAACCCTTCTTTCTTCACTGTGGACTCCAGTTACTATTACCCTTTGTTTCCTGTTGTCTAGCCAGTGTTTTACCCAGGCTACCACCCTGGGACCCACTCCCAGGCTGGCTAATTTGTTTATTAATCTTTTATGCGGGACTGTCTCAAATGCCTTGCTAAAGTCTAGATAGGCCATGTCCACAGCCCCTCCCTAGTCTACTACTTTGGTCACCCAGTCAAAGACATCAATTAGATTTGTCTGACATGACCTTCCTGCTGTCAATCCATGCTGCCTTGGATCCTGCGCCCCACTGGCCTCTAGGTACTCAACAATTCTTTCCTTCAGAAGTGATTCCATCATTTTCCCTACCACTGAGGTCAAACTGACAGGTCTGTAGTTTTCTGCCTCTGTCTTGCTCCCACTTTTGTGAAGGGGAATCGCAACTGCCCTCCTCCAGTCCTTGGGTACCACACCATCCTCCCATGATTTATTAAAAAGGGTAGTCAGTAGCGTTAACAATTCTTCCCTTAGTTCTTTTAGAATTCTGGGGTGAATCCCATCAGGCCCCAATGCTTTATCCACCTTCAGTTTTCTTTCTTCTGTGAAAGGACTAATATCAACTCCCCCTATCCAGAGTGCTTCTATTAACTGAATTAGGTATCTCCCCCTGCTCTTCCTTTGTGAATACTGAGCAGAAGTATTTGTTCAGTAGCCCTGCTTTTTCCCTCTTGCTCTCTGCCTAACCACCTTCCTCTTTATTCAGCCTCAGTATCCCTGCCTTATTCTTTCTTTGCTCCCTAATGTACCTATAAAAAGTTTTATCCCCCTTCTTAATCAAGTTGGCTATCTTTTCCTCGGTTTGGGCCTTTGCTATTCTGACTGCCTTCCCCGCTTCCTTCTGCTTTAACTGTCACGGTTCTCTGTCCTGCTCTTTTTATGTTTCCTTATACTTCCGAAATGCTGTCTTTTTCTCCCTAACATTCCCCACCACTTCTTTTGAGAACCATAGTGTTTTTTCTTTGTTTTGATTTGTTTATTTGCTTCACACAAAGGCTTGTTGCCTCTGTGATGGTGGTTTTATTGTTTCCCCATTGTTGCTCCACCCCACCTTCTTGCCTGTTTGCTAGTGCATTTCTGAGGCATGCTCCCATTTTGACAAAATCAGCCCTCCTGAAGTCCAGTACCTTCACTTTTGTATGGCTTGACTCTACAGCTAAGTTTATCATGAACCACACTGTTTGGTGGTCGCCTGTTCCCAGATGGCTACCCACTTCTAGATCTGAAATCCTCTCTCTGTTCCCATTTGAGAGTACCAGGTCTAAGACTACTCCCTCCCTTTTGAGTGGGAATCTTAATTTTCTAAACTAAGTCTAATTTTTCTCCCTTTCCACAAGAAATCTGCAATGAGCCTATCAAAGTCTTTAAAAAATGCTGGTGGAATTGATATTGGAAGAGACTGAAATTAAAACAGAAAACGTGGTAGAATATTCATCTTTACAACATTACATCGCCCAATTAATGTAAGAGTGAGGTTTTGCCATTTTCTTAAGTCTTCACAAACTGACTTAAATAAAGTTACATTTTTTTTTCCATACTGGAGGGTTAAGTTCTTAGTTATACAGACACCTAAGTATTTTACCTGCTCTGAAACAAGAGACTGTATTTCTAGGGGAAGAACAGAGTTAACTGAGGGATTTAGATGCAAAATCTCTGTCTTTGCCAAATTTATCTTATAACCCGAGGCCTCCCCGAATTTTTAATAATATGCATACATGCTTTATAGGATACAGATGGATTTGTCAGGTTTGTCAGCATAAAGGCTGATCTTGTGTTTGCATGCCCCAATTTTAATACCCTTATTGGTCTTAGAATTCCGAATAGCAACCGCTAAGGGTTCTATTGCAAAAGCAAACAAAAGCGGGGATAAGGGGCATCCTTACCGGGTGCCTTGAGTTAATTGGAATTGAGAGGAAATATGTTGGTTAGTTTGTATCACTGCAGGGGTTGAAATTAAGCTTTGCAGCCACTAGCCAGCAGGGCTAGTGACTGGGAAAATCCACTAGCCCCACAGACTTTTCCACTGACTCAGCTGGTGTACATACTGAAGTGTTGCCTTCTCTAGTACAAGCCTGCAGGGCTAGTTACATGAAAATCTTACTAGCCCTATATAAAATCTGCCAGCATTTGGCTAGCAGACTGGTGCCATTTTGGACCCCTGCACTGTATTGGGTTTTTCTGTATAGAATCTGAATCCAGTTAAAGAAGTTTTGTCCAAAACCAAGAGTTTTTAAATACCTGTACGATATAGTTCCATTTGACCCGATCAAAGGCCTTTATGGCACCCAGTGTAAGAATTAGAGCTTCTTGCTGTTTAGAGTAGTCAATAATATTAACCAATTTTCTAGTATTAGTTCCCAGTTTTCTGCCTTTAATAAAGCCACTGTGATTGCAGCGTCGAATGAGACTTGGAGCAACTTTTTCTAAGTATCTCTCTCCGATAAATATAGGTTTTTACAATAACTACCAAAAATATTATTAATCTCTTTGGGGTCTGTTGTTTTTGTTTGATTCTCATCCTTAATAGAAAATACTCTTCTATTTTTTTTTATTATTTTTTTTTTTTATAATTGTAAAGCCATCACTTTGTCTGGCTTATCTCCCAATGTGCAATATTTTGCTCTGGTAAGCAAAATTGGTTTTTTGGACTCCTGTGAAGTAAGTTCATTTAGTTGATCTTTTACTAATAATAACTGACCACAGATGGTTGGATCTTGGTTAGACATATAAAGTGATTGAAGACAAGACAAATCTCCAATTTTTCCATTTGCTGTTTGCTTTTTTTCTTAGTGGATGTGTATTTAATAGCTGAGCCTGGAATGACAGCTTTGAAAGCTTCCCATTGGGTTGTGGAAAAGGTTTCAGCTGCTGGATTAAACTGAAAAAGTTTTATAACAGAATTATGTATAGTGTCGGAAAAATGTTTGCCCTTAAATAGTGTGTGATCTATGGCCTACATGCCATCAGCCAATAATACTGATGAATTAATAACTAATTCCACGGGTGCGTGGTCTGAAATAACAATATTACGATATCTGATATGATAAATAAAGTTTTGAAGCCTGTGAGATATTAAGAAATAATCTATACAAGTGTAACACTGATATGGGGGGGGGGAGATGAAAAAGTTTGAGTCTAGATTTCATTCATGCCACATATCCAACAAACGCTTTTTTTCTTTTTTTTTTAATTATTATTCCTTTTTCTTCCTCACAGGGCTGACAGGCAGGCTCCGGCCCCCCTCTCAGAGGGCTTGTTACTCCTGCACCCCCAACCAGCCCCCGTATTCTCCCCACAGATCCCCTCGTGGTGGGGCCAGAGGTAGGAGGGATGGCTTACCCCTCCCATGGAGCACAATCCAGAAATCTGGGGGTCGCTGGAACCAGGGGTAGCTGCAGAGGCTGTCATAGAGCCTGCCAGCTTTCTGTTTTCTCCCACCCTTTTGTTATGAGTGTGCGAACGTACAAGCATGGAGGCGTGCACATACCAAAGTCGCATAACACCCTCCCTTCCATGCTGCCCCAGTTCCGGGCTACCCTTCCTGACCTTCACCAGGTGGCAGTCATTTGGCGGGAGCAACAATCCACCCACCCCAGGAGAGGACAGCAGTCCTCCAGGTGCTTGATCCTCTCCCTCCCCAGTCGACCCCCTGAAATCCGAGCTCATTCCCGAACCAAGGCCGCTAGTGTGGTGTGAGGTGTGGTATCCAGCACCTCAACCCTCAGTGCCACTGGGCCATGTCCTTATGCTAAGTCTTCTATGTATTCTTTCAGTAATCTCCTAGTAGAGGTCATACGATTCAAAAAAGAGGAAGATTTGTCCAGTCTGCAATTCAACGCAACATTAAAGTCTCCACCTATAATACATGGATCCTCAAAGGAATCTAATTCTAAAAACAAATTAGTGAAAAATTTTGGTTCACTAAAATTTGGCCCATAAATATTAGCTAAAGTAAAATGTCACTCTAAAGTCTTAATTTGTGCGATTACAAATCTTCCTTGTGGATCAGAGACGGACCTACCAAATTCAACTGAACAATTCTTTTTAATGAAGATTGCTACCAATCTAGCAGAGCTAGAATTATTAGCCACCGCTCCTGGTCCCCATTTTTCAGAAAAAAAAAAAAAATTCCAAATCCTTATTTGAAAAGTGGGTTTCTTGAAGTAACAGAATATTTATCATCTTGTGATCAATACATTTAAAAACTCTAGTATGTGTCAGGGGTCTTATGAAGCCCAGTCCATCCATCCCCATGTCCACATTGTCACCCAGGAATCACTGATGGTCCACTATGGGCTGTCAATATTGGGGAGGGGGGGTGGCCCTCCTCCCTCTGGCCCCATTTTGAGGGGGAATTCATGGGGGAACCTTCAGACAGAGATGAGTCATGGGGAGACAACTGCCAGCTGGGGGGAAGGGGAGGCTGAGTAGCTGCCCCGTGATGAAGGTACACCACAAAAGCCTTTGTGGGGGCAAACTGAGGGAAGGGGCCACCCCTATGGTCCAATGGCAGTCCGTCATGGGAAGGAGTCATCCCGATGACACAACAGCATTGTGCCATGGGAAGGGGCCACCCCAACGGCAGTGAGTCAAGGGAAGAGGACTCCCTGACAGCCAAACAACAGTGTGTTAAGGGTACTGGATACCCCAACAGCAGTGTGTCGCAGGAAGGGGACATCCAGACAGCCCAACAACAGTGTGTCACACGACTGTATAAGTGACCTAGTTTCAGAAGCGGACTCGAGTTACCGTGCTGGGATGCAGGCCAGGTAGCTGCCAAAAGACAGTGCATCTTGGCTGGGAAAGCATGGAGATAGGTTCCAGCACCAAAGCGCCCCTGCAGGCGAGCCAGGAAGTTTGTTCCTTCCGCAAGGGCACACTGTGCATGACCAAGGTTGACTGAGACACTGCCTATGCCATAGGGAGGAGGAAAGAATAGGGACGAAAAATGGGAAGAAAAAAATAAGCCCAGCTGCTCTTTACATAATGGTAGCGATAGGGCAACAGGGAATATCCCTGAATGACAGCGAGGCTAGTGATAAAATGTTAAGAGAAAAGAAACACTAATGAAAGGCACAGTGGTCTAGTGGTCCGAGGCCGAGCACTAAAATATGAAATGGGAGAGAAAAGATGCATATTCCCCACGTTCACCTATAGGGAGAATGCTGGGGAGGGCTTGCTTGGCTCATTCCTAACATTAGTCAGTAATTATACCAAAGTAGTAGACCAGGGAAGGGCTATGGACATGGCCTACCTAGACTTTAGCAAGGCATTTGACACAGTCCCACACAAAAGATTGATAGTCAAATTAACCAGCCTGGGAGTGGGTCCCAGGGTGGTAGCCTGGGTAAAACATTGGCTGGACAACAGGACACAGAAGGTAATTGTAAATTGAGTCCACTCTGAAGAAAGGGCGGTTACTAGTGGGGTACCGCAGGGTTCAGTATTGGGTCCAGTCCTTTTTAATGTCTTCATCAGTGACATTGCAGAGGACTGGAAGGAAAAGTATGCCTTTTGCAGATGACACAAAGATCTGCAACAGGGTTGATACACAAGGAGGCGTGAAAGGATGAAAAGGGACTTAGCAAGGTTGGAGGAATGGTCAGACGTATGGCAGCTAGGATTCAATGCAAAAGTGCAAAATAATGCACCTGGGAAACAAGAACCCAGGGAAGAATACACAATGGGTGGGGAGCTAGAACAACAACAAAACAGGAAAGGGACCTGGGGTAATCATATCAGATGACCTTAAGGTTAGCAAGCAATGTGAGAAGGCAGTAGGGAGGGCGGGGTATACTGGGATGTATAGGGAGAGGCATCAGCAGCAGAAAACAGGAAGTTGTTATCCCTCTGTACAGACAGTTGGTGAGACCCCATCTGAATACTGTGTCCAGTTCTGAGACCCCATCTCCGCAAGGACATAGACAGGATAGAGGCAGTCCAGAGGAGGGCAACTAAAATGGTGCAGGGTCTGCAAGAGAAGCCATATGAGGAGAGACTAAAGGAGCTTAATATGTATACCCTCGAGGAAAGAAGGGAGAGGGGGACATGATAGAAACTTTCAAGTACCTCAAGGAATCAACAAAGTCCAAGAGGGTAGCATCTTTCAGAAAGAGACTTGCAAGAACAAGGGACACAATTTAAAAGATAGAAGGAGGCGGTTCGAGGGCAATGTGAGGATATTATTTCACAGAGAGGGTAGTGGATGCATGGAACAGCCTTCCTGAGGAAGTTGTGGGGTCTAAAACTGTGGGAGAATTCAAGAATGCATGGGACAGACATAAGGCAATTCTTGTGGGGGGCAGGAAGATAAAGGCTGTTGGTTAACTAGGATCTGCGGCCTATCCTGTAGGTAGGGAAATGGGCAGACTAGATGGGCCTAGCGGTCCTTATCTGCCATCAAAGTCTATGTTTCTATAATAGTTGTTTAATGTGCTTATTGGCAAAATGAGGCCAAGTGAGCAAAGTTAATGTTCAACTACTTCTTGAGGCACGAGATACAAAATCACAATACACATAAGTAAAATAAAGCATAAATGAGTTAAGACTAGACAGGGAACAAAGTTTCATAAATTCAATACCGAGTTTTTTTTTTGTGACCTGTATTATTGATGATTTTACAGATCCAAAGATATAAGGCAGAAAAATACAGACTATTTGGGGACATTCAGACTCCTTTATTGTAGAAATGATGCAATGTCATTGACTATATGCCATGATGTATGCTTATCTGAAGGTGTATGTTTTATTTAATTTTTGATATTAAATTCAATAAAATATAATCAACAAGAAAAAAATTCACGAATACCAAGCAACCACATCTATGAACCCCAAGGCCATCTCCATTACTCTTTATTCTCCTTTGAGCAATGGTTGTACACCTTGCAACCAAAGGAATGGACAGAGAAACAAGCAGTTGGGCTGTGAAGTAGGTGACTGCTTAACTCTCTGTCTCATTAGCTTATGTTATCCCAAGTGGGCCTGGTTTACCCACTCAGCTTATCCACCCACCCAATTCTACTAGGGATGCTCTCTTACACCTTTAATATCTAATTTATGTGTACAAAGTAGTAAACAACCAGAGAAACTATAGTAACTATGTGGGTCAGATGAGTCTCTATGGGCCACTGACCTATATCCGTTCCTCGCTTCTGGGGAGGCGCTGTCAAGGCAGGGTGTGGGTCCCTCCAAGAAAGCTGACAGCTTCCTCCCAGAGAATTCTTTCAGGTCAATATTTTTCTAAAGGAGTACTTACAAATATAGAAATACAGTTGTATAATCACTTCATTAGCGGTCAGGCAGTCTGTTATAATTAGGACAGTCGGCGCACAGTACCTCAGACTAATTCAGAAACCACAGCTTTAGGGCTGAGAAGGGAGGTGATCTGCCATCAGGAGGGTGCAGGTTTTGAGGCAAGATAATCCAAAATAAGGACCCAGCCAGAGAAAGATCTGCTGGTGGAGCACTTAACCAGTCCAGTAGTGGGCTGAATGCCAGCAAAGGACCACATTAAAGCAGCAGCTGAATGAAACTGGGCAAAAAATGTTATCCTACCTATTTCCCACTATAACAGATTCCAGGCATCTCCCAGTTTTATTTGGTAGTAAAATGTTCTAATTCCACCAAAATTTGAATATTTTATACATGTTTTAATTTTGTTTGTTTTTTTTTCAAGAAAAAAGACGGCCTCCACGTCTGGCTTAGAAATAATAGCATTGTAGACCTGGTAAGAGTTGGTATCGAGAAAATAAAAAAAACTCATAGTGCCCAGCATAGGAGGTACCAGGAAAAGTAAACTTGACATATATGCTAATATTTGTAATAATTGTAGCCAATATTAGCTTTCTGGAAAAACCTTTTTGGTTGCACTGCTATAGTATTATGACTAAAGGGGTTTTGGGTACATCCGTCCTGTTCTGACTGTACCTAATTTAAGTCTTGGCACACATGCAAGCTTATCAGCTAGAATGCTACACCTCTACTAATGCTGTTTAACCCTTAAAGTGTACACTTTCTGCTCTTTTTGAAATTTCCCCCAAGAAACAGTAAAACACCCTTACCTGGCCCTAAACCATAATTTTCCACTGCCTGCAATTCGGGAGGGATGGGATTGTATTTTAGCTCCATGGAGTCATGAGCCTGATCCCTTCCAGTTCCCCATTCAGAGGCATGCCCCCATGCTCTAATGTTTTGTGATATAAGACTATGGAGAGCGTGTGGTGTGTTCCACAGACTTGTATAGGGACCCATTTTAAAGTATTTCTTTTACTATTTTAGAGCGCCAATTTCAACAAATCAAGCCACCACTCAACTCAAGCCCTTGTTAACTGAGTGGTGGCCTTGATTTCTTGAACTCGGCCCTCTTAAATGGTTGAAAAAAAAAAAAAAAGTACTTTAAAATGGGTCCCTATACAAGTCTATGGAGCGCGCCCCCACACTCTCCATAGTCATACATCACAAAACGTCAGAACCCGGGGCCATGTCTCCAAATCTGGAAGTGGAAGGGATCGAGTCCTAGGTTCCAAGGAGACAAATAAGACGCCTTCCCTCAGGAATTATAGGCAGTGGAAAAAAACAGGTTACTCACCTATAACAGTAGTTCTAGGAGTGGTATATGATGTACTGTACATCCACACTCCTGGCAGTGTTTCTTTCCCATTTAAATCTTACCAGAACATCTTCAAGCTGGCTCCTTCCACCCACCCGGGTGGTAACTCCCTTGGTACCGCCCCAAGGCATCAGATCTTACCTGCTGGAAGCAAAAATCAGTATGCCACTTGCCAGGGGAGGTTGGGTGGGTCAGTGTGGATGTACATCATATACCACTCCTAGAACTACTACTGTTACAGGTGAGTAACCTGTTTTTCTAGGGATGTGGATATGATGTACAACTCCACACTTCAGGCAGACTCCTAGCAGTTCTGTTGGGGGGAGGAGCAGGAGGCAAGGTGCACACCCCTACTTAGGGAACACAAATTGGAGAACTGAGGCCCCAAAACCAGCATCTCGGCATGACTCAAGGTCGATGTGGTAATGGGAGAAGGTGTGTGCTGACTTCCAGGCAGCAGCCCTGCAGATTTCCTGGATAGGGACATCCCTGGAAACAGCCACCGAGGCGGCGGTACGACAGGTGGAATGAGCCCTTAGCCGTATGAGAGGCTCCCTACCCACCAACCTACAGCAGAGGCCGATACAGGATACAATCCATCTGCCAATCGTCCACTTAGCTGTCGGTCTGCCAGGTGCAGCTTCAGTGTAGGTGACAAATAGCTGTCAAACCGCACCCCGAACTCCAGCTGTGCGCTCCTTATAATAGGCGAGCGCCCACTGCAAGTCCAAAGTATGGAGCCTGTGCTCTGACTCCGAGGTGTGGTTGAAGTACACTGGGAGATTTATCACCTGGTTAAGGTGGAAATCCGACATAACCTTTGGGAGGAACTTTAGGTTGGGGCGAAGGACAACCTTGTCCCTGTGGAAGACCAGGTAAGAAGACTCCACTGAGAGCACCTGGAGCTCAGTGATCCTTCTGGTTGATGTGATAGCCACCAGGAAGGCAGTCTTCCATGACAGGTGTGATATTTCACACCTGTGCACTAGTTCAAATGGCTTGCCCATGAGCTTTACCAGCACTGGCAACAAGTCCCAAGGTGATGGTGATTCATGCACCGGGAGGGGAAATGTGGTCAAGGCCTTTAAAAATGTGCCAGACCACCTTCTCCTGCACCGCCAACTGCATACCAACCCATGCCCAGTAAGCACAGATGGCTACCAGGTGCACCTTAAGGGTCGTCAACCGAAGGCCCAACTTAGAGAGGGACCAAAGGTAGTCAAGAATGTTAGCCACCAGGCAAGATAAGGAGTCCAGCCCCTTGCCCTGGCACCAAACAGAGAACCTCCTCCATCTGAAGGCATAAGATTTTTGGTTCACCTCCTTCAGAGATGCCTCAACCATGGCGAGGACATCAAAAGAGAGACCCAAAGACTGGAACTCTAGCTGCTCAGGAACCATGCTGTCAGATGAAGGGACTGACGGTCTGGGTGGAGTACCTTCCCCTGACTGAAAGAAAGCAGGTCCAGACATAGAGGAAGACGCCTCAGTAGCCTGGTGCTGGGCTGAGGAGATCGAATACCAAAACTGGCAGGGCCAGCCCGGAGCCACCAGGATCACCCATGCCTTGTCCCTCCTGGTCTAGAGCAACACCTTCTGGATCAAGGGGAATGGAGGGAAGGCACAGAGAAGGCCCGAGGTCCAGCGCCTGGAGAAGGCATCCACCTGCAGCGTTCCCTGCTGGGGGGGGGGGCAGGCACAGTATAGCCTCAGCTTTGCGTTCTCCCTGGAAGCAAACAAATCAACCAGTGGGGTGCCCCACTGGGAGAACAGACTATGTACTGCCTCTGGATGGACAGATCACTCGCGAAAAACCTCGCCAACCCGGCTGAGGGCATCCAACAGCTGGCTGGATATGCCAGCCATATGGATGTCCAGGATATCAGCGTCCAAGCTGAGCATGAGGGTCCAGATGCAGAGAGCTTCCCTGCACAGAGGAAGGGAGTGCGTCCCACCCTGTTTGTTGAGGAAGTACATGATCGTGGTGTTGTCTGTCTGGACCTGAATGACCTGACCCCGAACATGTAGAGCAAAGGCTGTCAGCACCAGCTGAACCACCCACAGTTTTAGCAGGTTGATATGGCATCGGGACTCCTCAGGGGTCCAGAGTCCATGGATCCGTGGTCCCCCAGGTGGGCACCCCAGACCATCAACGAGGCATCGATCATCAGGATGACTGTCAGCTCTGGGCGGACAAACGGGATCCCTTCCTGGAGATGTTTCAGAACTAACCACCATTGGAGGGGGTCTCACATCAGCTGGGTCACAGTGACTGGTTGGTCGAAGTGACCCTTGCGGAGAGACCACTGGAAGGCAACCTCCCACTGCAGAGAGAGCATCCTCCACGGGGCCCAATGAACCACGCTGGTGAATGCCGCCATGTATACCAACACGCACAGGACGTCCCGAGCAGGGCGCAACTTCCCAACCTGAAATGATCGGGCAAAGGAGGAGAGAGCCTCCGCCCTGTCCGCTGGAAGTCAAGTTCTGGCTCTGCAAGACTCTAGCTCCACCCCCATGAAATGAATCACCTGCGAGAGCATGAGTTTTGACATGGCCTCACTGACCAAGACACCAAGAGAGACACAGGTCTGGAGGGCCAGGTCCCTGGATGGACCCACAAGCAGCCAGTCATCCAGGTTGGGGTAAACCTGGACTCCCCCCGGCACCTCAGGTGAGCTGCCACCACTGTGATGCATTTAGTGAAGACCCTGGGAGCCAAGGACAGGCCAAATGGCACTGCTTGGAATTCATAAAGGATCCCCTCTGCACGGAACCAGTGGTGGGATGGACAGATTGGGACGTGGAAGAATGAATCCTTACGATCCAGAGAACAGAACCACATGTTCTGCTCGAGAGATGGTATGATCTGCAACAGAGTGACCATCCTGAAGGTGCACGGCCGAAGAAACCTGTTCAGGTTGTGCAGATCTAAGATGGGGTGCCAGCCCCCCATCCATTTTGGCACCAGAAAGTACCTGGAGACAAACAATGGGTGTACTGGAGGGTCCGAGACAGGAGCCATGACCTCCTTGTGGAGGAGCTGGGCGACGTTGTCCCCAAGGGCTGATAGAATGTTGGTGGACACCAAGTCCTCCCGTGGGGCATGGGCTCACAAGGCGGGTAGGTTTCGCATTCCAAAGGCAGACCCTGACTGACCACTTTGAGGTGACAGCAGACCAGGTGTAAAAGAAGTGGTGGAGCCAGCCCCCCATGGGAGGACCCAGAGGAGTCAAGATGAGAATGAGGGAGGCACCCCCCCACCCCATCACTGAGCCAGCTTGGAGTCAGAGGAAGAACTGGCTGAGGGGCCATCGTGGCCTCGACTTCCTGGCTTCTGGATGACTGACGCAACGGACTTCGATCAGGGTTGCCAAGACTGAGTCTGCTGCCCAGCCAGAGGCTAGGGCGGTTCGGATGCAGGGGCAAAGACGGGCCAAAAGGGCTTCTTTTTCTGAGCTTCAGAGCCCTTGGATCCCTCTGGGCAGAGGTCACCGAGTCCAGGGTGGCACTGGACTTCTCTATCTGAGTGAGGTGCTCTTTGACCCCTGGCACGAACAAGTGAGTGCCCAAGAAAGGGATGTCCGCCAACTTGTGCTGGGTATCCACTGTGAAGGTTGAGATCCTCAGCCATGCCCTACGGCGCATGGTAATTGCAGCCACCACAGAACGAGCGCAAGAGTCGTCAATATCCAGGGCTGTCTGGAGCTGCTGCTTAGCCACAGCTCCGCCTTGGCCCCAGACCTGCTTGACCGTGGTCTGCAAGTTGGCTGGGAGATGAGGAAGCACTTTATCAAGCATGCTCAAAAGGGCATGGGTGAAATGGGCCATTAAAAGGGCTGAACTCACCTGCCGAAGGTCAAGCAAGGAGGCGGCACAGACCTTCTTAGCCATGTGATCCAACATCTTGGATTCCTTGTCGGAAGGTTTATAAATGTACCCAACGTTCCCAGTGCACTGGAATACAGAGTTGACAACCAGATCCTCAGCCGAGGGGTGCTCTGTGAAACCCGAAAGGGAACTGGTAGGGACCGCATACTTGTGGGCCATCCAGGCCGATGGTGCAAGGCAAGAGGCCAGATGCTGCCAAAGCTCCAGAGCAGGGCCAAAAATGGCCTCTGCGACCGAGAAGGCTTCACCAAGGGAGTCACCCTGGTCGAGAATCTCGGTGAGCGGGTACCTAGCCTGTTGCTGGACAGGTTCCATCAGAAACCCAGTGGATTCCGAGATAAGGAGGAGAAGACCCATGAAAGAAGTGGGGCCATACTCCTCAGACAAATTCTCCACCAACTCCATGTCCACTGGATGGGAGTGCAGAAAGAAGCCCTCAGACTCTGAGGAATTGTCAAACCAAGGCTGACTGCCAGGGCCCCCGCTGATCCTACACGACCTGTCAGGAGTGACAGTGACCGACAGCCATTGAGGAAGCCCTGATGCCGTATGGGCATCCTTGGGAGGAGGGCTGAACTCCGGCTGTTTAGGTGGTGGCTGCACCACAATCGGTGGAGAAGTTGGCGAGGCCGAACCGGCTCCTGATGAGCCAGGGCAGGCTAGGGCCTCTGTGGCTAGAGCCAAGCGATGGTCACAGTAGAAGTTAGATCGGCTTCACCCTGGTGAACATTAGCTGGTGCCAAACAAGCTCTTTGTAGGGCAGACGCATTTTGCACCGGAGTATCTCCTCATCCAAGAAGGAGGAAGAGGAGGAGGAATAGTGGCAGCGCCACTTGCCCGAGTGTCGAACGGGAACATCGATACTGATGTGGGCTGCTTGACCTGGGACTTCAGGATCAAGACCTTGACCACTGGGGCCTCTGACAGCAGGACTTGGAGGGAACCAGTGAAAGCCGAGGATCCTCCAAGTCCACCAGATCCTGAGGGAGAGGGGGCAGATCAGCAGGTTGGTCCAACCCTCCCTGGGAGGTAACAGGCAGGACCGGAGCCTAGACAAGGAGGAATTGGTCTCATCTTGTGACAATGGGTCGACTGGCTCGAGAAAAATCTTGACTGGAAGGTCAGCTTGCATCTCGATCAACTGACCCGACAGGGAGACTGTGGAGCCAGAAGTCCGGGCTGAAGGAGCGACCATAGTTGAAACTTCCATGGAAGCGTGGGAATCCGAGGTCCGAGAGCGCTCGCGATCCCACGATCACTGGCAAGGCTTCTTTTTAGCCTCTTTCTTCGATTTGGATTTCGTGTCTGAAGAGGGATCCTGCCCAAGAGTAGGAAGGGTCTGGCAGAAGTCTCTAAATGCCCCTGAGAAGGAGGCGCCTTAAGGGAGCAGCAAAAAGGCCAAAGCCAAAGAAGCATGCTCCGTGGCCTGAACCGTAGCTTCTTTGAAAGCCGCTAGCTGTTTGGCAGACCCCAAAGCCGCGAAGACTGCCCTACGTCCATCCTTAGACTTAACGGGAGGATCCCGTTAGTCTGGGCACCCCAAAAGAAGTCAAGCATGATGGTCCTCCAGCGTAGGGGATGCAAGGTACAACACAGGTTGCATGCCTGGGGATCGTGCCCATGGCCTAGGCAGTAGACGCACATGGTGTGCGGGCCCATCCAGGACATCTTCTGCCCACAGGTGCACTTCTTGAAACCAGGAGTCAACTTCACATTGTCCATCACGGGAGAAGTGAAGGAGATCGCCTGACTGACCACAGGTGCACTTCTTGAAACCGGGAGTCGACTTTGCGTCGTCCACCGTGGGAGAGGTGAAGGAGATTACCTGAAGATGAATAATTTGCAATTCGAAGTTTTAGAAAGTAAAGGACCTACTCAGTGCTAAGGAGGGATCCTTTTCCCAGCAGAAAGGGAGATCTGACGTCACGGGACAGCGTTAGGGGAGTTACCACCCAGGTAGGTGGGAGGAGTTAGCTTAAAGACATTCTGGCAGGATTTAAAGGGGAAAGGAACACTGCCATAAGTGTGGAGTTGTACATCTTATCCACGTCCCTATAATTATGGTTACACAAAATTACACTTTGGGGAGGTAAGGGTCCTTTATTGTTTGTAAGTTCAGCACCAGAAAAGGTGTTCTTTAATGCCATTTCCCCTAAAGAGGAGTCAGTGGGCCCAGTATGGTCTGTGTAAGTGGAAATGCAAAACATACCTCATTGCTTTTTCTGAAACAGTCACCAAGGAACTGGATGTTGGGAAACCTGTGTATGTCGTGTATCCGGACTGGATAGCTGGAAATATTGGTTACTGTTCCACACAGAAGGCTAGCTCATAAACTAGAGAATCTAGTTATAACAGAGGGGCTTAAATGGGTTCAAAACTGGTTAGAAGGTGAAGAGTCAAAATTCATGGTAACCAATCAACATGAAAACAAGTGACATGGGGGGGTTCTATCAGGGGTCGGTCTAGAGATGGGTACTAGTCGTTGGACTGCCAAGCTTGCTAATGACACCAAGATGGGAAAAGCAGTCACATCACAGCAAGAGTTAAATATAATACATTCAGAAGGAACTAGAACAGGTTTGGTATGCGGGCAACAAAATGCCTGATGAGCTTCAATATTGAGAAAGACAAGGGAATGCATTGGGGCGGGGGGGACATGAATGCAAAGTACTACCTGAATGGCAGGGAGGTTACTGAAATTAAGCAGGAAACTATTCTGCAGCAATTTTAAGTGGGAGTAACAACTTGTGGTGGTAGTTAGCTGCAAACAGACGGAATAACAGTTTGTGGTGGTAGCTAGTGACAAACAGAGGGAGTAACAGTTTGTGGTAATAGCTAGTGACAAATAAAGGCAGTAACAGTTTGTGGTAATAGCTAGCGACAAACAGGGAGTATGTTTGTGGTGGTAGCTAGCGGCAAACAGAGGAAGTAACAGTTTCTGGTAATAGCTAGTGGCAAACAGAGAGAGTAACAGTTTGTGGTGGTAGCTAGTGGCAAACAGAAGGATTAACAGTTTATAGTGGTAGCTAGCGGCAGACAGGATGTTTCCAGCAGAAGAAGGCCTTGCAGTCCATCGAGTCTGCCTGATGTGAAGGGACATGATGTTCCTGTCCCTCCACTATCCTCACCCCCAGCCACCTTTATCTGCCCCTTGAACTTGTCCCACCCCCTCTTGAAACTCTCCATGGTTTTTGCTTACAGGCTCCTCCAGCACCTTGTTCCACCCTTCACCACCCTCTCTGTGAAACAGTACCTCTTGGCAACCCCCCTGAATGTCCTTTCTGGTATTCTGCAGCTATTCTTAACCCTGTTTTTGTTCTCACTTGGCCGAACGCTTCACTACAGTGCATCCTGTGGAAACCTCTCATGTACCTGAATTTTAGCAAGTACCGTGCCTTGAGGAATACTTGCACTAGGGCTACCAGGCTAGCCAAGGCGGAGTTCTTTTCCTCCTCATTCCAGAACAATCTAAATCACCCCTCTAAGTTCTGGAAAGTCATCCATGCCCTCTTTTCGCCGTCTACCCAGTCACCCTCTCCGATCCTCAAGGTGGGTGATTCCACCATTTCCGACCTTTCTTCTTTCGCTTCTGCTTTCAACACCTACCTCACTATCTGTGCTTCCTCTCTCCTGTTTGCCTTTCCTGCCACTTCCCCACTCCCTACTTTCCCCATTATCACCCCTTTACCTCCCTTCTCATTTGTGCCAGTTACCCCATCTTCCTCTCTACATGCCCCATCTCTCAACTTTCAGAAAGGTGGGAGACCTGATGGGCTTCACCCCAAACTCCTGCACCTCTCCACACCTGCCATTGCCATTCCTATCTTCTCCCTTCTCAACCCATCATTCTCTCTTGCGTCAGTCCCGGACTCCTGGAAGCATGCTACAGTCATCCTTCTCCCTAAAGGTGGTGACTCCTCTCCCGGCAACTTCCACCCAATTTCTCTCCTTCCAACCTTAGCCAAACTACAAGAACGCATATTTCTGTCTCAACTATCCTCCTACCTTGACTCTTCTTCTTTCTTCACCCCCTTCCAGTCTGGCTTTCACAAACTCCACTCCACCATATCCTCTCTCCTCAGGATCACTGACTCCATCCTTACTGGTATGGAGTAAGGCCACCTCACTGCTGCCATCTTTGTTGATCTAGCGAAAGCTTTCAACACTGTCTCCCGCCCTCTTCTCCTTGGCAAACTCAAGTCAGTGGGTCTCAGTCTCAGCAACCAACTGGTTACACTCCTACCTGGAAGGAAGATCTCAATCTGTGATAATTGGAGATTCCTCGTCTCCCCCATTCTCAATGGCGTACCCCAAGGCTCCATCCTTGGCCTGTTGCTCTTCTCCATATTCTTCAATGACCTCCCTCAGCCTGCTCCTCTGCTTCCATCCACATGTATGCAGATGACATGATCCCACCCTATATTTCACACCCTAGATGGGGGTACAATTGATGACATACCTTCATTTAAATATCTTGGTGTCTGGCTTGACTGGAACCTTGGTTTCTCTCAGCACATAGATGCCATTCACAAAAAACTCCATCCCATGCTCAGCGCCCTTTATAGGAACAAAAGCTGTATCCCTATACCTGCTTGCCAAGATATCATCTTTAAGATGATCCTCACCATCTTTGACTATGGCATCATTGTCTACTACGCTGCTCCTAAGTCCACCTTGACCAGACTAGACCCCCTCTTCCACTCCTGCCATTTTGCCTTGGCTTGTCCTCTCTGTGCTCACCACCGTTCTCTGTACTCTGCTCTTTCCCTTCCCCTTGGTAGATCACTGCTTATCCCACTGCGCCTCCTTCATTTCAAAATTCTGGCTGTCTTCACCCCCCCTCCCCATCTCAGCTCCCTTCTCTCCCCTATGCCTCCTTTCTCTTACTCTCTCCGTAACTCGGGCTATCGCTCCCTACTGCTCCCTTCTCCTAAATCCCTTGCTGGACAGAATGCTTTCTCTTTCCACTTTCCTAGTATCTAGAACTCTCTTCCCCTCATTATTCACTCTGCCTCCGCCAAACGCTCTCTTTCCTCTTTACTTCAAGCACACACTGCTCCCTTCTGCAAATGCCCATGGCCCATTGTCCTGCCTCCCCCTTCCTCTTTCCCTAAACTCTGCCTATCCCCTTGCTCCTACACCTCTCTGTGCCTCCCTTGTCCCACTTCTAATGTATTACACCCACGATTCTCATCCTCTCTCCATCTCAACCCCTCTTCCTCTTCCCCCTTAGCCCTAACATTCCCTCCCTCTATCTCCTCCTCCTCACTCTCCTCCACAACTTCCTCAACCTCATTCCCATTTTTTCTGTATCAACTTCCTCCTCCCCTTCTACAATCTACACTCTCCTCCGCTCCCCTTATCCTATCCCATTACTTGCCCCCTCCATTCCTCTGTACTTGTTATTCCCAACCCTGATTCATCTTCCCCCTTCTTTTTTCCCTTACTCTTGTCTCCTTTCTGTGGTCCCCTCCTGTTTAATTGACTTCTTCCTATTCTGTCCAGTCCATGACATTATAGCCTGGGAGTGCCTGGTTCCTCACACTCCTGCTGTATATAATTTGTGTCCTATTATTATGCTAGTATGCTACTGTGTGTTACTGTACACTACTGTACCTTATGGCATTTTGTATTACTGCACTTTTTGCTGATTATTATGTAGTTATCCCCTCCCCCTTCCCCCAGGACACATCTGGAAATGAGCTTTATGTCTCAGTATGTATTTCCTGGTAAATCTTTTAAATAAATAAATAAATTTAAAGGTCTCCATCAGGTCTCTTCTTTCCCTCCTGGTCTCCAGGGAGTATACATTCAGGCTCTCAACCCTCTGCTCATCCTCATAACCCTGCTGTCCTTGAATCATTTTGGTGACCCTTCCCTGCACTACCTCCAGTTGGTGTATATCCCTTCTGAAGTAGGGATTCTAGAACTGGAGCCTGTACTCCAGGTGTGGCCACAACAGGAATTTGTACAGGGGCAGTATGACTTCCTTTCTTCTGCTGCTGACCACCACCACCCTCCCCCCGCTTATGCAGTCTAGCATTCTGTTAGCCTTAGCAGTAGTAGAAGATGGTTTCTTCAGCACCCAATCCCAGGGGCTCTGAGTGCCGTACAATATAATCATAAAATCTACACACAACCAATAAAGCATTACGTACGTAAAAATAATAAATGATGCATATAAAAATTCTGCAAAGCAGTTAGCAAAAGAGGCAACGTGTTCAAATCAAACAGTATCAAATGCCTCCTGGAAGAGGGAAGACTTCACCCCCCTCTTAAAGGCCTCCACTGAAGGGGCTTCCCTCAGAGCCCTGGGAAGCCTGTTCCACGTACCCATTGCCTTACTGCACTGTGCAACTAGCGTGAAGGTGTTTCTGATACCATGACTGCCGCCCCCAACCTGTACTCAGCTCCTGGGTTCTTCCTCCCTCATCCCCTCCTTTGTGTCATCCTTGCCTCCACATGTGATGAACGTGCACCTCTTGGCATTGAAGCCCAGATGCCAGATCTCAATACTATCTCTTCAACCCGTCCAGGTCTTCCCATGTATTTATTTTATATTATTTAGTTTTTGTTGACTGGGAAAGGAGGACTAGGCAACTCTGCCTGCTTTCAGTCTTGTCTCGAAGGCGATACAAATGGAAACCAACTGACATTGAAGCAGATTAAGATGTTGGTGGTATTTTTAGTGAATGAGGGGAAATTTGGCTAGGACACTGGGAAAATTCCCCTGCTCTTTGCAAGAAGTGCCATGGGATCTTTAGCGTCCACCTCAACAACCCCTAATCCCTGATCCCCTCCTCTGTGTCAACCCAGCCGCAGGGCTTGGTGTCGTCCACAAAGAGACAAATTTTGCCCTTGATGCTGTCTCTGATGTCACCGATGAATATGCTGAATAGCATCAGATCGAGCACCAATTCCTGCAAGTCCACACTTGTGACCTCTCTTACACCTGAATATTCCCCACTAACCCCCACTCTCTGTGTCTCCTCCCCCCAACCAATTACATAATTACGTACCCAATGTTGTGCAGCAAGAGAAACTTTCTAGGCAGATCTAGGGATGCTATAACCCTCTTACAGATCCTTGGTCCATTCGCATGTTGTAATGCCCATATACAGATCCTTTGTCTGTCCCCATGTTATAATACCCTTATACAGCTCCTTAGTCTATCCCTTGCTACAATGCCCTTATACAGATACCTGGTCTGTCCCCATGTTTCAATGCCTTTATACAGATCCTTGGTCGGTCCCCATATTATAATGCTCTTACAGTATACAGAACCTTGGTCTGTCCCCATGTTATAATGCTCTTATACAGATCCTTGGTCCGTCCCCATGTTATAATGCCCTTATACGGATCCTTGGTCTGTTTCCATGTTATAATGCTCTCAAACTTGGTCCATCCCCGAGTACATGGTGAAGTTTTGGTCTCCACATCTGAATAAGGATACTGACATGACAGTCAAGGTCTAGAGAAGAGTGACCAAGAGGGCTGATGGCTAGGAGCACATGGGATATGAGGATTGTGTTCTCCACAGAACAGAGAAGAGTCAGAGGATATTTGATTACAGTGATGAAGTATCTAAAAGGGAAAACACTGTCACAGAAAATGCAGCACTTCAAGGATAAGAGGACCCTCAGTGTCACTGAAGGAAGGAAGATTTAAGGGAAACATCAAGAAGAATTATTTCACAGAAGAAGTGGTCAACACTTGGAACAGACCTCCAGAGCAAATTATATCACCTGACACTGTAATAATCTTCAAGCTCAGACTATACCAAATACTTTGAGGAAAATGGGTTGACAGGGTACTCCCAATAAACTACTGGGAAAGAAAAAAGGTTCTACTTCACGGAGAGGGTGGTGTAGCCATGGAACAGACTTCCCGTGGAAGTGGTGGGGGCAGGTACTCTAAACTGGTTTAAGCAAGCTGGGACTGAGTAAAAGGACTCATAGTCTCAACAGGGAGCCCCAGGGATGGAGGGCTGGGTTGGGGGGTGGGGAGTGACAGCACAATAGGTTGAGTTGAGGTAGTATTGTAAGAGCAGATTCAATGGACCATTGGTCTCTTTCTGCCAACAAATTCTATCTTTCTATGTTGAACAGAGTGATTTGACACCTAAAATATGCATGTATGTCTGTATGCATGTCTAGTTCAGCTTTGAAAGCCTAATAGTGCTGGTTTCAAATAGTCAGTACTAATTTTTTTTCTTGTGACATCCAGGATAGCACATTGTTTTTTTTGGGGGCTGCCTCTGCTTACATATTGAGCTTGGAGGGACTGAAGTACCGGTGAGATAAAGTGATTTGCACAAGGTCAGACTGAGCCAGTAGCTCTGGCGAGATTCAAACTGACCAATTTCCCATTTAAAAACTGGGATGCAGTGCCCAAAGTCAAGGAGTACATACCTCACCATCATCACCATTCCAATTCTCACTACAGGCACTCAGTCACTTCCCACAGAGCCACACATGTGGTTCCTTTCCTAGGTTTCCCGACAGAGGTAATTCTTGCTTTGTTTTTTAAAGACAACCACCTGAATGAAGATTATTATTTTGTAGTGTGTGTGTGTGTGTGTGTGTGTGGAATTAACATCACACAATGTAGAAACGTTCTCCAATTAGTCTCTCCATAAGACTCTGGCTTCCCGCAAATATGCCATGTATAAACAAAACAGTTTTTAACTAGATTTACTGTTTCTAAGTTTTTCTGCAATCAGACTTTTTCTCTGATGTTGCTGCTGACCTGTTCCGAACTAGCCAGTCCCTTCAGCAACATCATCTGCCTTCCCCAGGACTTATTGCTGCCTTCAAGCTTCCATGACTTCTCCCCAGAGGGACCAAGCCCCTCCAAAGTTCGGATCCAGTGAAGGAAAGCACCTGGTCGATGGCGCAGGATATGTGGGAGGCTGGCTGTGATCTAGCATCTTCCTTTTGTTTTTTTTTCCTCCCTCATCTCCTGGAAGGCTGCCAACAAGGGTGTGAGAGCAGGTGCGCACACACTAATGCACAGCTGTGTAGATGTCCGGTGGCTCCAGTAGCACCTCCGCCCGGTAACTTCCAATTGGTGGTAGCGGTGTGGAGCACACTACCCACCCTCCTTGGACGAGATGAGCATCCTCTCGGATGCTCAACCCTCCTATCACCCCAAGCCAGCTTTCAGTGTCCCAAAATCCCTCCCAAACCCAGATCACCAGTGTTGAGAGTTGCAACCATGCCGCAGTGGTAGCGGGCCATAGATTTACTAACTTCCACACCACGTCACCGCAGATCACCAATCAAGTGAAGAAAAACAAACAAAAACTTAAGTATATGAAGAGGATAAATGAGGTGAAGGAAGGGAGTTTATTTAAGAGGAAGGTTGGGGCCAAAACAAGAGATCAGAGTCTAAGATTGGAGGGAGGAAGATACAAGGGAAATGTTAGGGGGTGTTGCTTCACAGAGGGGGTGGTGAAGCCCTGGAACAAACTACCTGAGGAAGTAGTGGAGGCTGAAACAGCGGAGGGATTCAAGTGGGCATGGGACAGACATAAAGGATTGAGCAGTGGGCGGAGTGGGATATCACCTGACAAAGGTGACAGGTATTGGGGGGGTAAGGGGCAGACTAGATGAGCCAGAGTGGTCCTTTTCTGCTGCCAGATTTCTATGATTCTATGAAGTGTTCAGAAAAATATCAAAAAGGTAAAGTTCTCACCTAGATTTTTACTCCGGTCTCCTTTTTCCACAGCTGTGGAACTTCCACAGAGCCACAGAGATGCTCAGCAGTAGAGGGGTTTCCCCATATATGTATCTACTGGTCTTTTTTTATGTATTTGTTTAACGGGTAGGTGCACTGATCCAATGGACCATTTTCAGGCACGACCTGGGCCATGAAGATGGCACATGGGTAAATAAAGTACAATACAACAACACAGGTGAAAATACAGTACAGGAGAACTTCAAGTGCACAATACTAAAATACAGTATGGGAAAACAAAACAACCTCATGAGAGTTATAAAATACAGTAAAGTATAGTACCTGATCCCTGGTGCTTAGTGGTCCCCCTCCTCTGATCAGCAGCCTGACCAGGATATACCCACTCCCTGGTGCCCAGCAGTCCCTCCCTCCTTCCCTCTCATCCGTAGCCCGGTAATTACAGAAACATGCCCTGGTGCCTAGTGCTCCCCCCCGATCCTCAGTCTAGTAATTACAGAAAAATGCCCTGGTGCCTAGTGGTCTCCCCAACCCCGATCCTCAGCCCGGTAATGAGGACAGATTCCCTTGTGCCTAGTTGATCCCCCTCCCTCCAATCCCCAGGCAGGTAATGAAAGATGGAATCCCGGGTGCCTAGTGTCATTCCCCCACCCCAACACCTGAACCACAGCCCCATCATGGACAAAACATTCCCTGGCAACCAGCATGGGTCTGTGACTTCCACCTGCATGGCACCTGCCTCCTCCATGGTCCATTGTGAGCATGGTACCAAGTTAACACCAGTTTTGTTGATATTAATTACTAGCTTAGGAGGAATAAGCTCTTGCAAACAGGCAGTGCGAATTCTGGTGAGAAATTTCTCTTCAAGCACAGCAAAGCCTGGTGTCTTCCTCCCTGTCTTGGCCCCCTTTTGCAGAATGCCTGTTTTGGACATGGGCGATTCTTATGCCTGTGCCACAGCAGCAGTCATTGCAATGTGTCACTGGGCCTGGCTGCGGCTGCCACCTTCATGGCAGATACTGGGCACAAGCTGGCCGATGTCCCATTCCTGGGCACCGACCTCTTTGTCCCTGGGGTGGAGGGACATTTCACCATGATTAAGAAGTCAGTGCCATCCTAGATTATGAAGCTTTGTCCTTGAAGGACCCTAAGGCTTAAAAGCTGAGGAAAAAGGCCTCCAAAATTGGTCCTTTTAGCCACAGCAGCCGCATCAGGAGCAATACCAAGCCTGGTGTCTGAAGCCCAAATTTGGCGGCCTGGGGCTGAAAAGAGGTGGAGGTAGAGGAAGTGGTGCCCCTCCAGCCCCAGTGGCGGATGCTCCCTTCAAAGCTGCCCCATGATGGGTCGGGGGTGTCATCCTCCTGTCAGTCCAGTCCCTGACCCAGCTCCCAGTGGGGAGGGCGGCTACGCCACATCTGGCCACACTGATTCAACATTACTACAGACAAGTGAGTACTGGAGCAGTAGGCAGAGGGTTGCCTCTGAACATAGAGGCTCTCCCTACCAACTCTGTGTCACAGGAAATGCAGTCCTTCTTAAGGGAGGATGCTGCTCAGCTCCTTGCAAAAAGAAGCCACAGCCTGTGTCCCAGACAGCCTGGCAAGCCAGGAGTATGTGTTCAGGTACTTCCTGGCTCAAAATGGACAGGGGGAGGGTCTGGCACCCCATAGTGGATCTGCAAGATCTGAACCAGTTCACACAGATGCGCAAGTTCCGGATGGCCACTCTAAGCCAGACTACCATCCCTGGAGCAGAGCAAGTCGTTCTGCTCCCTGGATCATCTGGACACGTTCTTCCACATTCCAGTCTGTCTATCCCACTGATGGTACATCCGGTTCCAAGCCAGGGGGTTCTTTATCAACTAAAGGTCTTCCTTTGGCCTCTCATCTGCACCAGGGTCTGCACCAAGTGCATGGCAGTAGGCGACTTTCTTGAGGTGTACGGCATCAGGGTGTATCTCTATCTGGACAGCTGGCTGACAGCTAGCCTGTCCAAGAAGGCCGCAGAGTGGTCCAAAGATCTGGCCCTCCAGACCTGTAGGGACTTGGGACTGTTGGTCAAGCCAGACAAGTTCAAACTGATCCCCCAGGTAATCTAATTTGTCAGACAGAACTAGACTCCTTGTGGGTCAAGGCACATCTCCCCATGGACCAGGCACAGGACCTTACCTCCTCTGCCCCATTATTTCAGGTTGGGCACTCATGCCCTGCTGAGGATTTTCTGCAGCTGCTGGGGTATGTGGCAACCACCACCAGCACAGTCCACTGCGCACGCTGGCAGATGCGCCACCTGCAGTGGGAGCTGGGCCGCCACTGATCCCAGCGCCTAGGTCATCTGGACCAGCAGTGTTGGTAAGCCAGCCTATGTGGGATGCCATCCAGTGGTGGCTGGTCCCTCAACATCTGGAAGAAAAAACATCTGTCCACCCACAGCCAACTGTTATGCTCACAACAGATGCATCTCTGGTGGGTTGGGGTAAACAGCAACCTGAGGGGGCACCTGGTCTTGGAACTCCCCTGGTGGGGCTTACCACTAGAAGGCCCCAAGGGGCACTTGTTGAGGACAGTTCTATAAGGTGTAACATTACATTGAAACATGAGGGTTTCCACAACTGCCACCATCTGCTGGGTAATCTCTTGTACTGGAGCACTGTACCTTTAATGAGGGAGCTCTGATTTCAACTGGCAGCACCTCTGGCACTGATCCAATGATTCTTTCACTAAATAAAAGGATCAGTCCACCTGCTACCAACCTCACTCCCCAAACACCACTACCAGCTGAAAACGTATATCTCTACAGGCTTACACTAGCTGCTCACTTCACATTCTTACCAAATGCTGCACTGCAGTAGTGAATAAATACATCAAGACTGTATTTCTGCAGAAAATACTTGAAAAGTACCCAAGGGTAAAAGAAAAGAAAACCTGCTTTTCATGGGTATTTTAGGTTGACTTGTAAACAGAGTCATTAATGTGTCAAACATAAATGGATGCAGTGACAGATCGCTGGCACAGATGACTAGAATTCCTTATTACGTACAGCACAAACCTGTACGGTTTCTCCTCCCTTCAAGAAAGATCTTATCCTTTTCAAGTGTATCCTCAAAGGGTTCATCTAATTCTGCTCTTTAAAGGAGAACTGTCAGCATAAAGGGTCCCACACTCAAGTGTGGAGTTGGTCCCAATGTGCACTTTGTTTACAAAAATATTTTGGTTTGCTTACTGTTTACTGTAGTATAGCAGATTGTATCAGACTAATTTTGCTTACATGCGAACATATGAAGAAGCCAGCAAAAGAGGGTCATTTGGTCTATCTAGCCTGCTCGTATTGCAGGGTCCTCAGTTTAAGACACTGACCCTGCCCCGCCCTCCACTCCTCCCATCCTCCCTACCCATGATTCTTACCTTACCCCCATGCCTATTCCACCCTCTCTTGAAGCTGCCCACTGTCTTCAACAAAAACACCTCTTTTGGCAGCGCATTCCAAGTATCCACTACTCTCTCAGTGAAGAAGTGCTTCCTGACATCCCTCCTAAACCTCCTCCACCTTCAACTTAAGACTGTGCCCCCTCGCGTTATGGTTGCCATTTGGCTTAAAGAGATCCACCTTATCCTCCTTATTTATCACTTTCAAGTACATGAAGGTCTGACTTATGTCCCCCCATCTCTCCTGTCCTCCAGGGAGTACATAGAAACATAGAATTTGACGGCAGATAAGGACCGCTTGGCCCACCCAGTCTGCCCATTTCCCTACCTACTGTATAAGCTGCAGACATGTTCAGTGCCCTCAACGTCTCCTCGTATGTCTTACTCTGCTGACCCACTATCATCTTTGTAGCCCTCCTCTGCACCTTCTCCAGCAGGTTATTGTCCATTTTGAGGTGTAGGCATCAATACTGAACTCTGTACTATAGATGTGGCCTTACCAGTGACCTGTACAAAGGCAGTATAACCTCCTCTCCTTCTGATCTCCCAAGCATCCCAGCATCTTGTTTGCCTTTGCTGCTGTTTTCTTGCACTGAGTGGAGTGCTTCAGGTCACTAGTGATCATCACTCCCAGGTGCTTCTCCCTCCTTCTCTGATGCAGATACTCGGACTCCACTCAGGTAGTACTCCGTCCTGGGATTTTTCGCTCCAATGTGCATAACTTTGCATTTCTTGGCACTGAAGCCAAGCTGCCAGATCCCAGACCACCTCCCCAGCTTTTCCAGATCGTCCTGAAGGTCCTGTATCCCTTCAGCTGTGTCCACTCTCCTGCAGAGTTTGAGGTTATCTACGAATAGGCACATTTTTCCCCTAATGTCACTGATGAAGACACTGAGCCCTACAGGACCCCACTGGTGATCTCTCTGGTGCCAGAGAACTCTCCCTCAACCAGTTTTCCACCCACCTGGTCGTCATCTCCCCAACCCCCGAGATCCGCCAACTTCCTAATCAACATTTTGTGGGGCACAGTGTCAAAGGCCTTGCTGAAATCCAGATAGAGGATATCTACCGCTTAGCCCCTACCTACTGACTTAGTGACAGGGCTGTGCAAATACCTTTTTTTGAATATTCGGCTGAATATTTGGTATTCGGTTCCCCGATATTCGTTACTCAGTATTCGGCTAGCGAAAATTCCTCCTTAGAGAACTGGCATACAAGTCCTTTAAATGGCTTCAGGGAGAGTAGGATGAGCTGTTATGGCACTTTGGCTTGTACACCTTACCACAGGCTGTCGTTTGGCATTGCTGCTTCAACTGGAGGATGAAGAGGACGTGGCACTTTGGACTGTACACTGGTGCTACATTGTACAGGCTGCCTTGTCCCGCTGCTGCTTCAGGAGGAGGATGCAGATGTCATGGCACTTTGGCTTGTAGACTGGTGTCATAGGCTGCCTTGCCCCGCCGCTGTTTCAGGAGGATGATGCAGATATCATGGTACTTTATCTTGAACACTGGTGCCACAGGCTGCCTTGTCCCATTGCTGCTTCTGGAGGAGTATGCAGATGTCATGTCACTTTGGCTTGTACACTGGTGCCACTGCCATACAGGCTGTTTTGTGCTGCTAAGGCTTCAGGAGGAGAATGCAGAATCCATGGCACTTTGGCTTGTACACTGGTGCCAGAGACTGTCTTGTTGGGTATGGTTCTGTTGTGGAGGAGGATGCAGATGTTGTGGCACCTTGGCGTGCCAAAGGCTGTGTTGTGCTGCTGATGCTTCAGGAGGAAGATGCAGATGTCACGGCACTTTGGCTTGTACACTGGTGCCACAGGCTGTCTTGTTGGGTATGGTTCTGTTATGGAGAGGATGCAGATGTTGTGGAACCTTGGCTTGTACACTGGTGCCACAGGCTGTCTTGTTGGATACGGTTCTGTTTTGGAGGAGGATGCAGATGTCGTGGCACCTTGGCTCGTACACTGGTGCCACAGGCTGTGTTGTGCTGCTGATGCTTCAGGAGGAAGATGCAGATGTCACGGCACTTTGGCTTGTACACTGGTGCCACAGGCTGTCTTGTTGGGTATGGTTCTGTTACGGAGGAGGATGCAGATGTCGTGGAACCTTGGCTTGTACACTGGTGCCACAGGCTGTGTTATGCTGCTGATGCTTCAGGAGGAGGATGCAGATGTCATGACACTTTGGCTTGTACACATGTCCCGCTGCTGTTTCTGGAGGAGGATGCACAGGAAAATAGTTCATCATGGGCATTCCGTTCAGTTTCACATAGGATTTAACTGGAAGTATAAGACGACATAACTGTCATTTATTGTACTTGGGTGTAAAATAACAATGTGTACTACAAGAATAAAATATGCCACACCCTTAAATAATTGTGGCCTTTAAGAGAACCAACTAATAAAACATAATTATGCCCATAGGACAACAGTATAACTTCAACAGGCTTAACTCAGTCAATACTGGTATTTAAAAGACAATCTATAAGTGGGCACACTCCTCTTAATGGGATTGGGTATTACAGGAAACACACAACAGATCATTAAGTAATTCTGTCCTTAAAAAACTAATAAAACTTAATTATTCCCATATAACACTATAACTTTACTTCATCAGGCTAACATACAAATTCAAATCTTACCTTCGTAGCTAAGAGGGACGTCTGTAAGGATGGCACTCCTGCATGACGCTCATTCTGCGCATGATGTGTGGCCACAAAGATGCTTTTTAATGAATGCTACCTGTTAGGGACACATAATGAAATGAAGTGCTTCCAAATGGCCTGTACACATCCATGAAGTCTCCCTTCTCATGTGGCCATCAGATGATTCAAAATCAGTGGTCACTGGTCAGACAACTCTACTTCTTCCTCTTTTTTTATGTATTGCGTTTTTTGGTTTTTCCTCCCATCCCATGCCCTGCCCACATGCCCCTGATGTGACATGCACATGTGGAGACATGCGCATGCACGCCTTGTGGGGCACCCCCACCCTGCCAGTCACCAGGTTCCACCTACACTCGTTGCTGGGCCTTGACGCAGCTATGGCAGGACAACAGATGCCCCCCAACAGAGATAGGAGAGCAGGTGCTCATTCCTACTGTCACCCCCCGCCAGCCCCGTACCCTGGGGTGACCAGAAGTCGTTCCCGAACCCATGTCACCTGCACAGCATAAGGTAAGGTGTCCAGCACCTCAGCCCTCAGTGACACTGGGCCAGTCTACACTGTTTAATTTTAGTAATTCTCACACAAATACCACCAAACAGAAAGAAAACAATGAAATGACTGAATACTTACCTTCGCAAATAATACACACAGTGTTTTTCAAAGAGTCCATCAGACTTGTGATAAGATTCCTGCAGGGTAAAAAAAATTAAAAAATAAACATGATTAATTTTCATCCAAGATACAGAATTACAGAAATACAGTTGCACTGTTCAGTCATGATTCCCAAACCCCTTCACCCAAACATAAAACAATTAAAAGATTTCATACAATGTACTTACTTTTGCTGGTAGCACACAATGTGGTACTTGAAGATGAGCAACATCACTCTGGCTTGGGCGGTCATTATCCTCCAGATTTCTTCATAACTGTTGGTGATTTGACACGGTAAATGAATACTGGAGTGGAGACTGGTGAGGCCACACTGGTATCTGGCATATTTCAGTCATTGGGAATACTGGACAGCAAATCTCAGGCATGGGCAATACTGGAGATTGGTGATGCCACACTGGTATTCAGCAAATTTCAGGCATGGGCAATACTGGAGACTGGTGATGCCACACTGGTATTCAGTAAATTTCAGGCATGGGCAATACTGGAGACTGGTGATGCCACACTGGTATTCAGTAAATTTCAGGCATGGGCAATACTGGAGATTGGTGATGCCACACTGGTATTCAGTAAATTTCAGGCATGGGCAATACTGGAGATTGGTGATGCCACACTGGTATTCAGTAAATTTCAGGCACGGGCAATACTGGGGACTGGTGATGCCAAACTGGTATTCAGTAAATTTCAGGCACAGGCAATACTGGGGACTGGTGATGCCAAACTGGTATTCAGTAAATTTCAGGCATGGGGAATCCTGGAGAATGGGGACTGATGATGGCAAACCAAATATTACACTCGGCAGGTGCTGCTCTAACCAACTACTTATAAGATTTGTACAAAATTATGCTGAGCATCCACCACCTCACATTTCATGGACTCCATAAATAGTTTACAAATTCATGTGATTATTAAAAAAGCACAACGCCTGACGCATTTCAGATCCTAAAAGATCCTTTTTCAAAGGCAAATGCAGCAAGACTGAGCACTATTATTTATATACATATATATATATATATATATATATATATACATATGCATAAGTGTTGTGGCATCACAGTGACATCATAAAAATGGAGAAAATAAAGGGGAAGGCAGGGGGAAATGTAAGATTTTCACGCATAGTTCCTCCAATAGGGGGAACTCATGGTCTTAAGCACTGGGAGTGAGTAGGATCTCCAGTTCTCTTCTGGGATTTCCATTCCCAAATCCCTCTCCCAAGCCTCCCTGATGGCCTCAGTGGATATCAAATTCCTCTTACCAATTGCTGTATACAATCTACTTATCAGATGGGCCGTGGTGTCCCCTCTCGTCTGTGACAGTATTATTTGTATCAGCAGTGGGGGCCTCTCTGCTGTATCAGCTAGGGCTTCTTCTAATGACTGCAGCAAAGTCTTTAGTCGTAGGTATGTAGCCATGTTTCCCTGTGGGAGCCCAAATAGTGTATGTATCCTCACAAACGAGTAAAACCCCATCTGTCCAACTATCTAAAAGACCTGCCTTAGACTCCACCTGCGCCAATCCTTTAAAGGAAAACAGTCAGGGCAATCACCAGGGCTGCAAAAACGCCTGATTAAAACAACCTATATGGTTTAAAATAAATGTAGTTAACATTTCTCGAGTTATTTAGCATTTTAATGTTGCTCCTGAATGCGCCATGTCAAAAGTGCCGCCGCACCAGAAGACGGAGAGTGCCCCTGGCATCTTGTCCTGTGCCGGAAGGCTCGTAAAAATGATGAGTGAGGCGTATCTACACAGGAGGAAAAGAACAGGTTACTCACCTGTAACAGTAGTTCTAGAAGTAGTATATGTTGTTCATCCATACTTCTTGGCATGTCCCCTTCCACTTTAAATCTTGCCGGAAGTCTTCAAGCTGGCTCCTCCCACCCACCCGGGTGGTAGATACCTCGGCTCCGCCCCATGATGCCAGATCTTAGCCCACTGGAAGCAAGGTTGTGCGCCAGAAGCCCGTGAGGTCGGGGTGTGTGTGTGTGTGTGTGTGTGTGTACAAACAACATATACCACTCCTAGAACTACTGTTACAGGTCAGTAACCTGTTCTTCTAGGAGCGTGGATATGTTGTTCATACACACTTCTTGGCAGACTCCAAGCAGTTCTCCAGGAGGAGGGATGCAGAGCACACACACCCTACTTAGGAAAGAGATTGGAGAACCGAGGCCCCAAAACCAGCATCCCGTCGTGTCTCAAGGTCGAAGTGGTTGTGGGTAATGAAGGTTTTGTTGACTTCCAGGTAGCAGCCTGACAGATTTCCTGGATAGGGATGTCCCTGGAAGCAGCCACCGAAGCAGCAGTATGGTGGGCAGAATGCGCTCTTATCCCTCGGGGAGGCTCCTTGCCCGCCAACTCATAGCACAGACCTATGCATTATTGTAATCTATCTTGCTATGGTCCGTTTGGCTGCAGATCTGCCAGAAGCGGCTTCAACATAGGTGACAAACAGCTGGCGAAACTCTCCACGAATTTCCGCCGTCCTCTCCTTGTAGTAGGAGAGAGCATGTCTCAGGTCCAAAGTATGGAGCCTGTACTCAGCGTCCAAGGTGTAATTAGGGTAGTAAACCGGAAGAGTCAACAGCTGGTTAGGTGAAACTCTGACACCACCACCTTGGAAGGAATTTTGGGTGGGGGCGCAGGACAACTTTGTCCCTGTGAAAGACCAGATAAGGGGAGTCCACCGAAAGCGCCTGGAGCTCCCCTGTCCTTCTGGCAGACGTGATAGCCACCAGGAAGGCCATCTTCCACGACAAGTGTGAAGGCTCACATTTGCGCATGGGTTCTAATGGCCTGCCCATGAGCTTTGCCAAAACCAACAGATCCCACGGAGGTGGAGGTTCACGCACCGGAGGCCTTTGAAAAGTGCCCGACCACTGTCTCCTGCGCCAATGTCGGCTGACCGTCCCACGCCCGGTAGGCAGAAATGGCTGCCAGGAGCACCCTAAGGGTTGATGACCGAAGACCCCTTTTGGAGAGAGACCAAAGGTAGTCGAAAATGTTAACCACATAACAGGATAAGGGCTCCAGACCCTTACCCTGACACCAAATGGAAAAATTTTTCCATTTGAAGGCATAACATTTCATGGTTGATTCCTTTCTGGATGCCTCCACCATGGTGTAGACATCCTCGGAAAGACCCAAAGCCTGGAACTCGAGCCGCTCAGGTACCAGGCTGTGAGGTGCAGGGATTGAAGATCCAGATGGAAGACCTTCGCCTGGTTGAGAGATATTAGGTCTGGGTGTGCACAAAGCCACTCCGGGGGCCTGCAACTGAGGCTAAGGAGATCTGGGTACCAGAACTGGCGCGGCCAGTCTGGAGCTACCAGGATCACCTTCGCCTTGTCCCTCTTCACCTTGAGTAGCACCTTGTGGATCAAGGGAAATGGAGGGAAGGCATAGAGGAGGCCTGGGGTCCATGGCCTTGAGAAGGCATCCACCTGCAGTGAGCCCTGCTTAGTGGGGCGGGCATGATACAGCCTCAGCTTGGTGCTGTCCCTGGAGGCAAACAGGTCCACCATCAGTTTGCCCCAATGGGAGAACAGGCTGTAAGCTACCTCTGGATGGAAAGACCACTCGTGGGATGTCTGGACTATGCGGCTGAGAGCATCCGCCAGCTGGTTCGAGGTTCCTGCCACATGGATGGCTAGGAGATCCGCCTCCAACCGGCTTACGAGGGTCCCGATGCGGAGCGCCTCCTTGCACAGCAGACGGGAGTGCATGCCGCCCTGTTTGTTGAGGTAGTACATGGTCGTGGTATTGTCCATCTGGACTTGAACCACTTGACCCCGGAGCTGAGGAGTGAAAGCTGACAGTGTCAGTCTGATTGCTCTGAGTGCCAACTGGTCGATGTGGCATCGGGACTCCTTGGGGGTCCAGACCCCGTGGGCCCTGTTGTCCCCCATATGGGCTCCTCAGCCCATGAGAGAGGCATCAGTCGTGAGGACAACTGTCAGCCCGGGGCGGACAAACAGGATCCCTTCCTGCAACCAGTCTGGGGCGGTCCACCATTGGAGAGCGTCCCACATCTTCTGGGTTACAGTGATCAGCTGGTCGAAGTGACCATATCGCTGAGTCCACTGGGTGGCCAGCTCCCATTGGAGGGGGTGCATGTGCCACCAGGCCCAACGGACCACTGAGGTGCATGCCGCCATGTAACCCAGAAGGTGCAGAAAGTCCCGGGCAGGGCGCAAGTGCCCAACCAGAAATGATCGTGCAAAGGAGGAGAGAATCTCTGTCCTGTCTGCCGGGAGCTGAGCTCTGGCTTGACAAGAGTCTAGCTCTGCCCCAATGAAGCCCATCACCTGAGAGGGCACGAGTTCCGACTTGGCCACGTTGATCAAGACGACGAGTTGGGAGCAGGTTTGGAGGACCAGATCCTTTGACCTCTCCACCTCCTGAAGGGAGGAATCTGCCAAGAGCCAGTTATCGAGATATGGGTAGAGTCTGACTCCTCGATGCTGAAGGTGGGCCGCCATCACTGCTATGCATTTGGTGAAGACCCGAGGGGCCGATGATATGCCGAACGGTATGGCTCGGAACTCGTACAGGGTCCCTTCGACCCTGAAGCGGAGGAACCGCTGGTGGGACGGACGGATTGAGGCGTGAAAGAACATGTCCTGTAGAGCCAGTGAACAGAACCACATGTTTCGCTCCAAGGATGGTACGATATGAGACAGAGTGACCATCCGAAAGGCGTGGGACCTGAGATACTGATTCAGGTCATGGAGATTTAGGATGGGGCACCAACCCCCTGTCCACTTGCGCACCAGGAAGTACCTAAAAACAAAGCCTGGGTCTGTCGGAGGATTCGGCACTGGGGCTACTGCCTCCTTGCGGAGCAGCTGAGCTACGTCATCTCGAAGAGCTGACTGGATGCATGCAGAGATCCATTACTCCCGAGGTCGTGGGCTCAGCTGGGAGGGTACTGCTCGAATTCCAGAGGCAGTCCCTGACCGACCACTTCGAGAACCCACCTGTCCGAAGTGATAGCAGACCAGGCAGAAAGGAAGTGGCGGAGCCAACCCCCCATGGGAGAACCTAGCACTACTGCGCATGCCTCAACGTGGAGCACTAGGTGCTACTGTGCATGACCAAACTCGGAGCTGCAACTTTTATAATGATTTTAAGTACATTAGACTGCTCAGTTTTCATGGGGAATTCGTTGTAGAGGTTCAGGTAACATACCTCTACATGCCTCAATGTTTCTTTTCCTCCCATGTAGATACGCCTCGCTCGTCATTTTTACGAGCCTTCTGGCACAGGACAGGATGCCAGAGGCACACTCCGTCTTCCGGGGCGGCGGCACTTTTGACATGGCGCATCCAGAAGCAACATTAAAACGCTAAATAACCCAAGAAAGGTTAGCTGCATTTATTTTAAACCATATAGGTTGTTTTAATCGGGCGTTTTTGCAGCCCTGGTGATTGCCTCCACTGTTTTGGACTGTTTTCCATTAAGGACCTATCCACATGGGCCAGCTGTTGAATGCCTTCAGTTTTTAAGGAGCCCAAGTAAATTCGTTCATTTGATGTAAGAAACTTTTTTAGAATGGTCAGACAATTCTTAAGAGGTATTACTGTGCATTTAGGGAATTTAAACAAATGATGACAGGCTGTAGGGTGTCCAAACAGGTAATCAGTTAAATCTAGCATGCCACTCCAGTTAATTTCAAACTGTTTCCACGGGGCTTTGTAGTTAGGGTTTAGCCAACATTGACGGGTTCTCAGCTGTGAGGCAACCCTCTCAGGTACCAAATCGGCCTCTTACTAAAAAAACTCTCCTTGGTATGTCCCCACCTGGGTTGACTGCCTCTATCCACCTAGCAAACCCACTATTACTTACTCGATCCTCCAGTATGGCCACACTGTCAGTACCGGGGGCAAGAACCTCACGGGGTCAAAGGGCCTTCAGTTACAGAGCCCCATCCTGGTTTAACTCCCTCCCTACCGGTATCTTAACGCTCCTACAATCTCCAGCTTTAAAACCTCTCTCCGTAATCACCTACTCACCTCCTGCCGCTGTGGCTGTATCTAGTCTGCTTCTGCTCAAATGGTCTGACAAAACTCCCTGAGTGGCTACTCCCTACCTTTTCCTAGCGCTATCTATGGTCTTCCACCTCTCTGTATGTATCTATAATGTGTATTAATGTATAGCCCTCGACTGCTACCTGATGTATAAATTTATGCTGAACCGACTTGGTCTTGTTCGACCGTGTATCCGTAAACTGTAACCACTTTATGTTCACATGTCTCTCCCTATTTTGTAAATGACCATATTGTATAAGCAAGTCTGTACTGTTTGTCCTCACTGTGACGAGGTACCTTTGTAAATGAGCCTCTGGCTCAAAGGTTTTAAACTAATGTTTCAATAAATAAATAAATAAATAAACCCCATATCTCTGTAGGTTGGGTAAACAAACCCCCCCCTGTTCCCAGGACAATTGCAATATAGCATACTGTATCCTCGGGTGTTTGCCCTGCCATATGAATCTAGAAATTAGAATGTCCCATGTCTGAAAGTACATTCGACTGGGGACTATTGGAAGTGTTTGTAAAAAACAAAATGGGAGGGGGGGGTATTCTGCTTTATTACCTCAATTCTCACCAGGAAGCGTAGGGGGATCCTCACCCACCTCGCAGTGTCCTCCACCAGCTGTTGGGTCAGCTGTTCGAAGTTTGCCATCTCCTCATGTAGAGGGTTTTTGGTCAGTTTTATCCCCAAGTATCTCATAGTTTGCTTATACCATCTAAAGAGAAAGCCTCTCTTCAGGATCTCTGTGGGGGTAAATGACAAAGTAGGACCTCAGTCTTTTGTTGGTCTCATAACCAGAAAAGTGTTCCGAACAGAGCAATCTGCTCCCATACCTTTGGTATGGAGGTCTCCGGGGATGTCAAAGTGAGTGAGATGTCATCTGCGAAGAGGGATATCTTATAGTGTCTCCTCCCATTGGTATTCCCTCTATTTCAGGGTGTAGCCGTATGGCCTGCACCAGCGGTTCTAAATATAAAGCGAAGGTGGGGGGGCAGGGGGCATCCCTGGCTTGTTCCCTGTTGCAGAGGGAAGGGTTCTGAGAACGAGCCATCTAATTTCAAATAAGCCTGGGGGGCACTGTATATTTGCTGGAGTTGTGTTATCATCTCCGTTGGGATAGCAAACTGGGACAGGGTGGCCCAGAGGAATTCCAAGACCACCCTGTCAAATGCCTTTTCGGCATCCAGCCCCAGCAGTTCAAGGGGTATGAATCTCTGGGCTGCATATTCTTTTATTAGAAAGGTATGCCTAACAGCATCATGGGCCTGGTGGTTACAAATAAATCCTACCTGATCTGGGTTTATTATAGTAGGTAATATGTTCTCCAACCTTCTTGCCAAGATCGCCTTGTTTATCTTATAGTCAAAGTTCAACATCGATATCGGCCGGTAGGAAGAGGGGAGTTTGGGATCCCTGTCTGGTTTGGGACTAGCAGCTATGACTGCGAATCTCCACAACGGAGGGGGACCCTCACCCTCCTGCACTTCATGTGAGGCCTTCAACAAGGACAGGAGCAATAGGTCCCAAAATTTTTTGTAAAATTCTGATGGCTATCCATCAGGCCCAGGGGATTTTAATGTACTAGCATCCTTTATTTATTATATCCATTCCCCCCCCTTGTTATCGGAGCGGTCAGTATCTGACTCTGTTGGGATGCTATCTTAGGGAGGTGTAAGTTTGGGCTACTGGTGAGCTATCCTCTGCCTGGTATAGTTCCTTGTAATAAGTAGCCATTATTTGCCTAATTGCTCGAGGTGTCATGGCCATGGTCTCTAGAATTGGGTCCTGCAGTGCCGTTACGCAGGCCTCAAGTAAAACAACTGTTGCTCGATTTTCATGTCCATGACTTTTTGCACGTTTTGTTTTAATGTTAAAATCTGTAGCTTTACTGTTTTATCCCCTTGGGCATAAAATGCCTGGAACGTGTGGCAAGTTCCACCTGAAATTGTTTGAGATGTGCATTATGGGCTATACGTTTCCTACTGGCATATGCCATTATCTCCCCCCTCATAACTGTTTTTATTGTGTCCCAGATTATTGTATTGGGCACTTCCGAACTGGAGTTCTCCCTCATTATTCTGGGGATTGCATCCTGAACCAGCTGACAGAACTCCGTGTCTCTAAGCAGTGTCAGATCCAGTCTCCAGAATGTCTTTTGGGTCTCCCCCCAAGGCAATCTTGGCATATACCGGTGCGTGGTCTGATAGGAGGGTTGCCCCATGCCAGACATCCTGCACGGTGTCTAGGTGTTCCACCATAGTGAAAATATAGTCTAGCCGGGATCACACTCCAGTAGTTCGGGAGAGGTATGCATACTGCTGCCGTGGGAAAGCTTTGGCGCCATAAATCTATAAATCCCAGGAACTCTATGGTAGTTCCCAGGTATTTTTGTAGTGAGTTAATTCGGTGAGGCATACAGAGCAATACATCCAGCTTCGGATTTAAAGCTGTATTTAGATCCCCACTCTTCAAAAGTTGCCCCTGCAGCATTCCCAGTAGTTGTGCAAAAGATTTTTGTGCTATAATCTTAGTCGATCCCAAGGGGAGGTATATTGAGACCAATGTCACTGATTTATTACAGGGCAGCCTCGTGGCTATTGCATATCGTCCCTCAGTGTCCTGGAATGTGTTTTGTAGCTCAAATGGTATCCCCTCCCGCACCAATATCACTGCCCCTCTTCTCCTTCCCAAGGCATGTGAGGAGGCCACTACTGTGCAGAAACCCCATCTTTTAAACTTTTCATGCTCCGGGGCTGAAAAGTGGGTCTCCTGGAAGAAAATCACTTCTGGTTTCTCCTGCTTTATATATTGTATGAGCCTTGATCGCTTAACTGAGCTATGTAGCCCATTGATATTTAAATACAGAATTAAGGAAGGTCTATTCATTTTCATATCTCTTTCTAATGCGTATACCGTGTTACTCCATTCCAGCCCCCCTCCCCTCCCCTAAACCTATTCCTCTCTCTCATCCTGCTTTTCCACTCAAACATTACAGCACCATCTACTGGCCATCTCCTAGCTGGTTGATAGAGTATTATTTGTCGTCAGACGCCTTTTTTTTTGGGGGGGGATAACTTTTGTTTATAACAGCCAAGCCCTTTAAACTGGGCTATTTGTTGTAACATAAACTGATGAACACACATTATGTCTTCAAAGCTTATCTTTATTTGCCATACAGTAGGGCAGTCCCCACCAAAAATGGCGTAGGATACCCATACATCTCCTTTCTTTCTGAATATCGAGGGGACTAGCCCCAACACTCTGAAGATAACATGCCATACTTTAGAAATTAATAATATCAACTTGGGGCCTGCCTCTCTTCTGATTTTAGTCACCCTTTGCAGTACTAAGCTGCACGTCTTAATTCATAAACAATCAAACTGGCCAACCTTTAAAAAACTAGGTGGCTTAAAAACATGTAACTGGGAGAACATAACTTGTGCAGACACGTTCCCATCTGCTGTCTGCCTTACATTTGGCTTCCAAGGTAGGAAGGGATATGTATACCCTTCTAAGTTGGGATCGATGGTCACAGCCCTTGGGGGTAACCCATGTGCGGAGCATGGGCCCCCGGCACCGCAATCCCAGTGAGTCAATGCGATGCCTGAGGTCATCCCACACTGGGCTAGTTCCAGTAAGAGCCATATGATACAAAGCCCCCAACTGCCCATTTCACAGGATGACCTCACTGGTCGTCTACCACTAGGAGGGTTACAGTGCTCCCACAATTCTGAGGGAGTAAATACAGCCTGGTGTTTTGCCTCCGGGTTCGGCACGGGCCTACTGAAGGGCTGATCTGTACTGGGAGGCACAGTCACGTTTCACAAAGGTGTGGCTTTGCCTCTTCCCCCTCCAGACACCAGGAAAGGGAGCAGGAGACAGTTCCAATCTGCATTACTAGGCAGTGGGGTTTAGGGGAAGGAAACGGCATTCCATAGTACATTTTGATTTTACTTAAGACTCTAAGGTTATTACTTACCCATTTGAGCACAGAGTATAATACCTTTCAAGCCCCTCAAGTCGTCATGGTCACACGTTACTGTCCTCCCAGCTGTAGAGTTAGTGTGAAATATGGATGTCCATCCCTGTTGCCTGGGTTTGCCTCATCTAGTTCAGTCATCAGAGACTCGTTGAAATTTCTGCAGTAACTTTTTGACCTCTTGCAGCATTGAGATTCCCTGGCGTTTCTTTGCCGTCTGCTCTGATGCCATGGCGACTGAAGGTCCTTCCGTGAGGCATTCCGTGGGGGTAATGGTGTTTCTATGCCCTTCTCCTGTAACACTTTTATGGCCTCTTCCAGCGTTTCAAAAGTCTGAGGACCCCCTGGAAACATCACCGTAAGCCGAGCCGGATAAGGGGTGTTAAACTACAGTTGATGCTGTTTCATGACTTGTAGTATAGGCGCATACGCTCTTCATCTTGCCGCTATAGCAGGGGAGCAATCATTGTCAAAGTAGACTCTGTGACCCTTATACTTCATTTCTTTCATATGCCATGCCCTTGCCTGTAGTTGCTGCTTGACTGCTTAGTTCAGTAGCCGGATGATTATTGCTCGTGGCCTGCCATCAGGCCCCTGTGGTTTTGGTTGGATGGTCCTATGCGCTCGCTCAATATCAAGGTGCATAGCAGGGTCCAGTTGTAGAGTGTCCCGTAAGATGGAGATTACAAACTCAGACATCTCTCTCCCTTCTTCGTCTTCCGGTACTCCATGGATCCTTAAACTGTTGCGCCTTGAGCAATTTTCAAGGTCTTCACACTTGTCTTTTAGGGCTTGTTGTTCTTCTAACACATGGACCACCACCCGCTCCAGCCTGCCTGCTCGAGTGTCCAAGTCAGTCATGTGGGATTCCACCTCAGTCACCCGCTGTGTGAGCTTGTTCAATTCTGTGGTGAGTTTGGTTCTAAAGTTTCGAACCTCACTTCTAAAGCCTGAAGCTCTGTAAGTATAGCGGCATTGCTCAGTTGAGTCACCTGGTTAGATCATGACTCCGCCATGTTGTTATGCTGAAGCGTGGTGGGTTGAGTAGCTGATGGCAATCCGGCAGGATCCTTGCTGTGAGTTGCTCTATTAGGTTTGCGATGACCTCCCATTCATCTAGAGAGCTCCTGGATGTGTGCAGTATGTTTTTTACTTTAATTATCTATTTGTAGGAGCTTTTTCAGAAACTGGGCCGACGGAGCTCTGTAGCTAACCCTGTATCCCTGGTGGTGAAGTCACTGGAAGTCGACGGGTGATATTTAGTCCTTGCATGAAAGGACCGCATAATGGGTGCCAAAGAAGTCTGGGACTGTAATGGGGTCTGATGCCTTTCAATGGGAGATGTGGACCATGCAGCAGATGAATCATCAGGAGGCAAAGAGGCAGCCACAGTTTGTCCTGACACAGTTTTGTGACGAACTGTCACTGGTGTGGATGGCCACGAAGAAACTGTGTCAGATTCACTGACATGACAATCACCACCGCTTTGTGACAGGGAATCATCAACGTGATCTGAACCCCGACTAGTTCCACAAGAGGCTGTTGTCGGCATACTGTGGAGCAACACACTGGATCCCTGCAGTGCACTGGCATGCTTCAGCTTCAAATGATTATTCACTGCTGTGGTAGTTAGGTTAGAGACATTTTTTCCCCTGCTAATTATGGTGTGACATAGCCCACACACTGCCTTAGTTGGATCATTTTTGGATAAGCTAAAATGAAGCCACACAGCACTTCTTACAGCCTTACCTGAGCCAGCACTTTTTGCACCAATAGGGTGGCCATGGCTACTCCTTTTTTTTACCACTTTTACCACCAGCTGAACTGTGTGCTGCAACACCACCTTGATCTTCCTCCACAACAGCTGTCTGAGTTTCTTGATTAGAACTTTCCCTATCTTGTGTGGATGGAGGTGACACAACCCTGCTGACGCTTAGTGTGGACTGCTTCGTTTTTTTGACAGATGGGAGGTTTCACGCCTTGCTTGCTCTGCTGACCATACCTATGCTCACTTTGCTCAGTACTCCTAGCACCTTTCCTCAATTTGTCTGCAGACTCTGCAGCTCTTAGGTTTTTACTAGTCAGAAATTAGACATATTCTGACATCCCCAAAGTCACTCATGTGGGTGTCTGTGCCATTGCCAGATGCTGATGATGATGGCAGCTCACTAGGGTCCGGAATATATTCGAAGCCAGAAGACTGGAGGCACTTGCTGAAGCAGTGGTGCTGGTGGCTATAGTGGATGACAGGGTTACAGTGACAGGGACAGCAAAAGTGGTACTGATGGCACTGGCTGATGTGCTTGTGCTAGAGGTAGTCATAGGGACTGGCAGTATGCTAGTGGTGGGAAGGGGTGAAACACAAGCAAGGGTGGCAGAAGCTACAGGGTAACTCAAGACACTGCCTGTGGCTGCTACTTCCTCACTTGGAGCTCTGCTAAGCTGTAATGCCCTCCTACTACTGTCATAGAAGGCCAGGGCAGAAAATGGGTGACTGCAACTGGTGGTGGTAACAGTGCAATCAATTAGGTTACTACTACTAGAGCTTCTTACACCACCCAACGTACTATGTGAGCTTACAGCCTTGCTAGGTGAAAAAAATATTTTGGGACACCGAATGTGTCCAGGTGAATGTACAGTACCTTCTGATCCGGTATCACTGCTGTTTGCCATGCTTGGTATAGGCAGGGCTGTGGACTTGCTGGGGCTAGACCAAGTCCTTTTACGAGTTTGCCTGTCACCATACATGATAAATGATACTGCTACTGGTTAATGTTACAATCAGTAGAAGTGCTATGATTAATTAAAAACACAGGCAAATATTTTTATTTATGTTATGGTATGCAACTATGTGTAACTGTGAGTGTAATATATGCAACTTGTAAATAAGCCCGCACCAGAACCGTACCCAACAGGCCCAACACACACACAATTCACTGTGCCACACCTGACAACCTGAAAGACCCTGGAAAAAACTGATGGGACAGATGTGTGACTCACTCAGATGCAGTGGGGAGGGGAGACTAGGTGCCAAAATACTTTCTTTTTTCTAAACAAAATCAGATTGTCATTAATTTTCAGTTACATCACAGGCATCAGTCTGTCACACACACACACTACTATATTTTGTGTGGACTGGAATGTTAACACTAGGGTTGGGGACCTCTACACGGTGATGCTTACCAAATAAAACAACCCTCTGTGAACTACTGTTACTGAGCCCAGAAACAGTTCCCCAAATTATACATACATATATATATATATATATATATATATATATATATATATACATATACACACACACACACATATACACAAACATAGAAGTTGATGGCAGATAATGACCGCAAGGCCCATCCAATCTGCCAATTTCTTTTTCTGCCTTATAAATGTGCCATCGGCCTTTGCTCTGTCAATGGCCTATCTATTCATACTCATCTGTATTGCTCCCTTATGCCTATCCCATTCCTGTTTGAAGCCCTGCACTGTATTCATATCCACCACTTCCTGAGGTAGGCCGTTCCATGCATCCACCACCCTTTCTGTGAAAAAGAATTTCCTCACATTCCCCCTTAATCGGTCTCCCTCTAGTCTCATGCTGAGTCCGCTTGTCCTGCTATTTTTCTTATATTGAAACATGTTAAGACTCTTTCACCATGTTAATGGTGTTTGAATGTTTCGATCATATCATATATCTTTTCTAAATACTATAATTCTGTCACACTAGACTGAAAACTTACGCCCGACTTTTCTGAGCAAAAAAAAGGGCTTTTTTCTGACAGAAAATAAATCTCTTTGAATGAAAAACATTCACACACTATAAGAGCAGACAGATGTGTGACTCGCTCTGCGCTTGGAGCACACAGACACAGTGGAGTGGGGGAGACTAGGTGTCAAACTAATTTCTTTTTCTAAATAAAATCAGATTGTCATGAATTTTCAGTTGCATCACAGGCAGCAGCCTGTCACACTCACACTACTATATTTTTCAGTGTGGTTCGAACTTTAACACTGGGGGTATGGGCTGGGGGCCGCTCAGCGCAGAAGCGGCAATGCTGCTTAGCAAACAACCCTCTGTGAACAACCGTGGGGACTACGGGAGAGGTAAGCCGTGGGAGAAGCTGGGGTGACTGGGCTGGGCAGACCAGTGGGAAGGAGGGCCAGCCAGGACAGGGCAACATTTACCAACAACAAAAAAATATATTTATTTATTTTATGTATTTGTTTACCGGGTAGGTGCACTGATCCAATGGACCATTTTCAGGCACGACCTGGGCCATGAAGATGGCACATGGGTAAATAAAGTACAATACAACAACACAGGTGAAAATACAGTACAGGAGAACTTCAAGTGCACAATACTAAAATACAGTATGGGAAAACAAAACAACCTCATGAGAGTTTAAAATACAGTAAAGTATAGTACCTGATCCCTGGTGCTTAGTGGTCCCCCTCCTCTGATCAGCAGCCTGACCAGGATATACCCACTCCCTGGTGCCCAGCAGTCCCTCCTCCTTCCCTCTCATCCGTAGTCTGCATATACAGAAACATGCCCTGGTGCCTAGTGCCCCCGATCCTCAGTCTAGTAATTACAGAAAATGCCCTGGTGCCTAGTGGTCTCCCCAACCCGATCCTCAGCCCGGTAATGAGGACAGATTCCCTTGTGCCTAGTTGATCCCCTCCTCCAATCCCCAGGCAGGTAATGAAAGATGGAATCCCGGGTGCCTAGTGTCATTCCCCACCCCAACACCTGAACCACAGCCCCATCATGGACAAACATTCTGGCAACCAGCATGGGTCTGTGACTTCCACCTGCATGGCACCTCCTCCTCCATGGTCCATTGTGAGCATGGTACCAAGTTAACACCAGTTTTGTTGATATTAATTACTAGCTTAGGAGGAATAAGCTCTTGCAAACAGGCAGTGCGAATTCTGGTGAGAAATTTCTCTTCAAGCACAGCAAAGCCTGGTGTCTTCCTCCCTGTCTTGGCCCCCTTTTGCAGAATGCCTGTTTTGGACATGGGCGATTCTTATGCCTGTGCCACAGCAGCAGTCATTGCAATGTGTCACTGGGCCTGGCTGCGGCTGCCACCTTCATGGCAGATACTGGGCACAAGCTGGCCGATGTCCCATTCCTGGGCACCGACCTCTTTGTCCCTGGGGTGGAGGGACATTTCACCATGATTAAGAAGTCAGTGCCATCCTAGATTATGAAGCTTTGTCCTTGAAGGACCCTAAGGCTTAAAAGCTGAGGAAAAAGGCCTTCCAAAATTGGTCCTTTTAGCCACAGCAGCCGCATCAGAAGCAATACCAAGCCTGGTGTCTGAAGCCCAAATTCGGCGGCCTGGGGCTGAAAAGAGGTGGAGGTAGAGGAAGTGGTGCCCCTCCAGCCCCAGTGGCGGATGCTCCCTCCAAAGCTGCCCCATGATGGGTCGGGGGTGTCATCCTCCTGTCAGTCCAGTCCCTGACCCAGCTCCCAGTGGGGAGGGCGGCTACGCCACATCTGGCCACACTGATTCAACATTACTACAGACAAGTGAGTACTGGAAGCAGTAGGCAGAGGGTTGCCTCTAGACATAGAGGCTCTCCCACCTTTACCAACTCTGTGTCACAGGAAATGCAGTCCTTCTTAAGGGAGGATGCTGCTCAGTTCCTTGCAAAAAGAAGCCACAGCCTGTGTCCCAGACAGCCTGGCAAGCCAGGAGTATGTGTTCAGGTACTTCCTGGCTCAAAATGGACAGGGGGAGGGTCTGGCACCCCATAGTGGATCTGCAAGATCTGAACCAGTTCACACAGATGCGCACGTTCCGGATGGCCACTCTGAGCCAGACTACCATCCCTGGAGCAGAGCAAGTCGTTCTGCTCCCTGGATCATCTGGACACGTTCTTCCACATTCCAGTCTGTCTATCCCACTGATGGTACATCCGGTTCCAAGCCAGGGGGTTCTTTATCAGCTAAAGGTCATTCCCTTTGGCCTCTCATCTGCACCCAGGGTCTGCACCAAGTGCATGGCAGTAAGAGGCGACTTTCTTGAGGTGTACGGGCATCAGGGTGTATCCCTATCTGGACAGCTGGCTGACAGCTAGCCTGTCCAAGAAGGCCGCAGAGTGGTCCAAAGATCTGGCCCTCCAGACCTGTAGGGACTTGGGACTGTTGGTCAAGCCAGACAAGTTCAAACTGATCCCCCAGGTAATCTAATTTGTCAGACAGAACTAGACTCCTTGTGGGTCAAGGCACATCTCCCCATGGACCAGGCACAGGACCTTACCTCCTCTGCCCCATTATTTCAGGTTGGGCACTCATGCCCTGCTGAGGATTTTCTGCAGCTGCTGGGGTATGTGGCAACCACCACCAGCATAGTCCACTGCGCACGCTGGCAGATGCGCCACCTGTAGTGGGAGCTGGGCCGCCACTGATCCCAACGCCTAGGTCATCTGGACCAGCGGTGTTGGTAAGCCAGCCTATGTGGGATGCCATCCAGTGGTGGCTGGTCCCTCAACATCTGGAAGAAAAAACATCTGTCCACCCACAGCCAACTGTTATGCTCACAACAGATGCATCTCTGGTGGGTTGGGGTGCACACTTGGGAGACCACAGAGCTCATGGGTCCTGGTCACCTCGGGAGTCCTGTCACCATATCAATCTGTTGGACCACCGTGCAGTGCAAATGGCTACCACAAATCTGCAGCACTGATCAGGAATCAGGCCATACAAGTCCAGATGGATAAGAATAGGCAGGGTGGAACTCACTCCCTTTCTCTGTGTCAGGAGGCCCTCTGCACCTGGACTCTCATGTGCAGCCTAGGTGAAAATGTCATGGCGATTTATGTCGCGAGAATTCACAATCAGCTGGCAGATGCTCTCAGCCAGGTGGGAATGACACGACATGCGTGGTCCCTGCAACAGGAGGTGGTATGCCACCGTTCTCCCAGTGAGGCACCTCTCTGGTGGACCTGTTCACCTCCTGGGAGAACAGAAAGCTGAGGCTGTTCTGTGCCCACCCACCACAGTTTGGGACACTATTGGGGGATGCATTCAAAAAGCCCTGGACCCTAAGGTCTCATATACACCTTCCTTCCCCTTGATCCACTAAGTGGTGGTCAAGGCCTGGGAGGACAAGGTGTAGATGATCCTGATAGCTCCAGGCTGGCCCAGATAGCACTGGTACCTGGATCTCCTTGTGGTGCCCAGATCTACTCAGCCTATGCAGCAGGCCTCTGTGGCGATTGTCTTTTCATCCAGAACTCCTGAATAGACAACGGGGCAAGGTCCTGCACCTGGACCTTCAATCCCTGCACCTCTCGGCCTGGTTCCAGTGCAGCAAGAGTTCTAGGCCTTGAGTCTATCAGAAGATGTGGTCCATGTTGTGGAGGCCTCCTGGAAAGAGTCGACTTATTAGTGCTGTTCCTTTAAATGCAAGAGGATCTTGATCTGGTACAAGGGCAAACATCTTGATCCTCTTGCCTGCCCTGTGGTGAGCATCTTGAAGTACCTCTGGTCCCTCTCTCAGTTAGGACTGCGAGCGACAACACTTAAGGTGCACCTGGCAGCCATTTCTGCATACTGTGTGTGGGTTGGTATGCCGATGGTAGCCCAGGAGAAGGTGACTGGGTGCTCTTTTTAAGGGCCCTGACCATGACGCACTGCTACCTTGGGAACTACTGCGGTGCTGGCTATGCTCATAGGCAAGCCATTTGAGCCTATGCACAGGTGTGAGTGTCATGCCTGTTGTGGAAGATGGCCTTCCTGTTGGCTATTACTTCAGCGAGAAAGATTAATGAGCTCCAGGCGCTCTTGGTGGGGTCTCTTTACCTGGTCTTCCACAAGGACAAGGTCATCCTTCACCCCCACCTGAAGTTCCTCCCGCAGGCGGTATCATAGTTTCACCTTAACCTGGTTAGTAACCTTATGGTATATTTTAATAACCCATCTTCAGAGGCCAACTGCAGGCTCCACACTCTGGCCCTGCATCGAGTGCTCACTTATTACAAGTAACGTATGGCTGGTGTTTGGGATGAGGCTTGCCAGCTGTTTGTATCATATGCTGAACCTGGGCCTGGCAGACCAGCAGCAACACAGACAACTGGCAGGTGGATCATATCCTGCAGTCACCTCTGCTACAGGATGGCTGGTAGGGAGCCTCCTGTAGGGCTCAGGGCTCATTCCACCAGACATACCGCTGCCTCAGCGGTTGCCTCCAGGGGCATCCACATACAGGAAATCTGTAGAGCTGCGACCTGGAGGAAAGTACACATCTTCATCTCCCATTACAGCATCAAGATTATGTCAAGTCAAGAGACCGCTTTGGGGGCCTCGGTACTCCAGTCTCTGTTCACCAAATAGGAACGCGTGCCCTGCCCACTCCTCCTTGAGAAGTGCTAGGAGGCTGCCACAGTGTAGACAGTGACGTGCATACAGTCCCTTAGAAATATAGGTTACTTACCTATAACCATAGTTCTTGGCGTGGTATACCATTCACATCCACACAACTTACCTGGCCTCTCCTGGCAAGTGGTGCACAGATCCTGCTTCCAGCATGCAAAGAAATGACATCATGGGGCACAGCCAGAAGATACACCATTCGGCAATGGAAGGAGCTTAGCTTGAAGATGTTCAAAGAACAAGACCATTCCAGTGGAACTGCCAGAGTGTGGCTGTGTCCTGTGTACCACACCTATAAAGTATAGTTACATAAGAACTTACTGTAACAGTAGATCTTCCAAGGACTGTCTCTTGCAGTAAATCATTACTTATGGGAGTATCCACCAGGTGGCGCTGTCACACAACGGCTTCTTCTAGCAGTCATCTGGGGGGGGCCACCCACACGACATCACTTCCTCTGGATGAGTATTTATTTATTTTATTTAGTTTTTGTTAACCGGGTAAGTGCACTAGCCAGCAAGTGACTGTTTTCAGGCACGACCCGGTAGGTAAAATTACAGAACATAACGATACAGTAAGGATAACGAAAATACATGATGCACAGAAATACAGGAAGATACATATGGCAGGATAGAATGCATGACAAAGGAAAATACAAGGCAAAATGCATTTCAAGGATATTTTCCATTGAGCGCATACATAAAAGTGCATTGAAGGACCTAGGAAAGGGAGAGGATAGGTGTAGGGGTAAGCCAGAAACAAGATGGAAAATGACAAAGGGGGAAGGTGGGAGGAGGTGAGGGAAGGATAGAGGGCAAGGCCAAACGGGGGCTAAGAAATGGCTAAGAATATAAGGACAGAGAGGCGGTGGCAGGAATAGGGAGGTAGGAGGGAGTAGAGGAGGGATGGCCGGAGAGGAGGGAGGGAGTGAGGTTAAAGAAGCCGGCCGTCGGCAGCGGCGTGGTTCAACCTGCGGCCCGGTCGTTCGACGAAAAGACGGCAAGCGGAGAAAGGGTGACAGGTGGTTACGGCAAAGACGGCAACAGCGGCAAAGGTAGCAGAATGCGGCTGGGCTGGTGGAACCGATAGACGGGAGGGCAAGGGTGATGATGCCAGTAAGAGGAGGAAGCGAAGAGTTGGCAGTAGCGGAAAAGGTAACAACGCCAAGCCGAGCCAGTGGAACCGAGAGACGGCAGGGCAGGGAAGAAGAGGTCGGTAGGAGGAGGTAGTTTCGGCAAGTGGAGGTAATAGGAACAATGCTCAGCTGGGAGGGTGGGACGAACGGGCAGGGGTGACTCAGGAGGAGGTAAAGGCGAGGCAAGCAAGCAGAGAAAGGAAGGGGAGGCAGAGGGGAGGGGAAAGGAGAGCAGGAGATGTGGTCGGGGGAAGAGAGGAGCAGGGAGTTGAGGAAGGAAGGCTGAGAGGTGAGGGAGAAGAGAACAGGATCAAGGAAGCCAAGTGGTGGCCGGAAGTAAACAACAACTTGTAAATGGCAAAAGCTAATATTTGGCATACAGTCAAACAGATTCAAGCAGCAATTATAGTAAAACACCACATAAAACAACCATTGGGAAAGGCACAAGTGCTAGCAATAAGGAAGTGGGGAAAACAGGTTAAGAGCAAGGGGGAGTATAAAAGTGGGCAGCCCCCAGTACCCTCTGTTCCCCGCTGGCTTCGGCAAGCATGGCCTGGAACGAGGTAAATGAGGGCCAAAAAACAGAACAGCAATCCCTCCCAACGTCCTAAGTTGCAGAGGTTCAAGGCAACAAGGCAGGAGGACAGAGGGCAGGGGCCTTACTGCAAGAGACAGTCCTTGGAAGATCTACTGTTTTGATAAGTTCTTGCATAACTGTACTATCTTCTATGGACTGGTCTCTTGCAGCAAGTCATTACCAGGGCCACTGGAAAACTGCGCCCGCAATTTTTTTGAGGAATCCACAATTTTCACCGTTCTCCGCAAAAACTGACATGTTCTGCAATTTCTTGCAATTTTTGAGTTTTTATATTGAACTACGTAAAAAGTATTAACATTTTTAAAAAAATACTCTCAAATATATTGACAATTTTGCATGCAGACTTGGGTTTAGCCAAAACAGTGCAGTGCAAGGTAGGGTATGGTTTTTATTTGACACTGATTTCTTTTGAATCCTTGTCTTGTTTGGTTTCAAAATCCACTGGCACAGTACACTTAAACACTTAACATTTGTTCTGTGTTGATGCAGTCTATCAGAAAACATTTTGTTGCCATACTGACAAACAAAAGATGGGAGAAAAGGTGCAAATGATCCCATTCACTTAAATGGGGTGCTAACTATGAAGCCTTTTTGTAAGTGGCAAGGCAAGTTTTTTCTTGTGAGCATACTTTCATTCAGACTAGTTTTGATTCAAACAGCTGAGGATTTGTGGATGGCCCTACCAATTTTAAGCTTGAATAAGCTAATTGCTAACAGTGATTTCACTCTTAGCAATAATCCCCTAGATGCTCACATGCAAATACTACAATAAAAACCTGACTAAAGTCTAAAAACAAGCTTATAAAACACACAATGTATCTGAACATTTAACTAAATAAAATCATTGCAGCCACAGTACAACAAAGGTAAACTACAGGATACCCTGACTACTGTATGATGCAGTAAAAATATATTGGTTTTTTTTTTACATTTTTTTGGTAACCGTGTAAGGCCCACTAGGCACAAGTGCCTGTTTTTAGGTACAACCCAGGAGCATTGAGGAGGTTAAGTGATTTGCTTAGAATCACGCAATATGCAAGTGGAGGTTGTGGGAATCAAACCTAGGTCTGCTAGACGTAGTTAGCTCATTCACAGTTTGTTACTCTAATCTCTAGATTATACTGCCAGCCCCAATAATCCCCAGATTTAATGTTTAAATATGTTAATTCAAAAATAGTGTACAGTACAAATTATGACCATTAAACACTAACATTTTACTAAAACTCAGTTATTCACCACTCTATCTGATTATTTTTTCTTGTACCAAAGTGGGTGAATAACTGGCAGAGCACTGTAAACAGCTGTTGTTTAGGCTTCATTATTCTACATCCACAAAACAGAAAAATGTGTTTATTCTGGATTTATTTAATATTGATTTGCTGTGGCTCACTTTATAGAATCTATTTAGCACTGTATGAGGCAGATGCTTTTAAATTTTGGAAGATAGGCAATGGTTATGATAACTTATCAGTTTAGTATTGTTTTTAGGGACATAAACTTTTCTTTATGCTTTAAACATATTCAGGTATCAGTGTATTCATTTAGCAATTTATACTGACTAATATATGCTGCAGAAAACATTAAAAGATTTATTGTGAAGCACTCAGGGCCTATAGTAGAAGTCCCGCAATTTTTGCAAAACGGTCCGCAATTTTGGGTAACCGTTTCTGCAATTTTCCAGTGGCCCTGGTCATTACTTATGGGAGAATACCAAGCAGTAAAATCCAATGGGAGGAAAGGCAAGGCTGGAAACTGGGCCAGAGGGCACGCCCGACAGTCAAGCCCTTGCAAAACCCAGCTGTCCACGATGCCAAAGAAGCAAACTCCACAGTAAATATGCCAACTGCAATTGCATCTGCTCTGGCAGATAGGCAAAAGGTGGGGAGGACAACAGGTATGATATTTAGTAGAAATGTCAACTCGGACCTCTTCCGTGCAGGCAGATAGGCCAATAGTTAGGCGAAGAGAACTGGCATGAAATCGAAGAAAAATGTTAACTCAAACCACACCCTCTCAGACAGACAAGCTCAAAGGTGGGTGAGGACAGCATGCAGGAGGCATGATGTAGAAAGAACTGTAGGTGGCCAGGCACAGTGATTCATCCTAACGAGGCAGAAGTCGAGAGGCCCTGGCATAAAGTCAAAGTCAGTAAATAGACAAGTACAGCAGATCAGAAAGCAGAAAGAGGAGCACTGGGGAAAAAACATTCCGGATGGTCAGATGAAGGAACAACTGAAGGGCTCCAGCAGGGAGAGTAGCAGGAGTTCCAATCAGATCCGCATGGAGGAGTGAAACGTCTAGTCCAGGAGCACACCTCCAAGAAAAGGTAAAGAGATCCCAGGTGCCACTGAGGCCTGCAAGAGGAGGCAGGGGAACCCTGACAGCTGACGACAGCACTGAGGGTCCCACCTCACGGAGGGCGGGCACACCGCAGTGGGCAGACTGAGCCGCCCTCTGAGGCTCTACCAGGCCGAGAGGCACCCCTGTAGGGGGCTGGGCATGAGGCAGCCTGCCCAAGGGGGCGTGGGGTTGGATCTGAGGGCATGACAGAGGTCCTGAACAGACCGGAGAGTACGCCCCGAAGCCAGAAGGGAATCCTACATGGACTGAGCACCAGGTCCAAACAGCAGGTTCCCAGAAAAAGGGGCATCGGCGACCGACAGCTGGACCCACAGCAAGGTGAAGCACCTAAGGGTGACGCCGGAGGCCAAGAGGCGGGCCGATGTGTCAACCGCATCGAAGCATGCATGGAGCAGGTGAACCTGCGCCTGGCAGACCAACAGCAACACAGATGACTGGCAGGTGCATCATATCCTGCATCCACCTCTGCTACAGGTTGGCTGGTAGGGAAAGGGAGGGCATGGCAGACAGCAGCTGAGCTGATCCGGGCCATGAGGGGCAGGCTGAGCGGAAGCAGAACAAGACCAAATATGAGAGAGTGTGTGAAAATACACAGGAATCAAAGGCGGGACAACCACGGTAGGCTCCTCAGGAATGTCAAAGTAGGCAGCCATGTCCCGACGAAAGAAGTCCTGATCCGCAGCATGGAAGCCAAAAGCATGTTGGATCTGCAGCATGAGCTCCGTAAAGGAGGGATCTGGGGAGAGAGGAAGGGTCAGGGGGTTCAGGCGGGGCCGCCTCCAAAAAGGAGGACATGGACGAGGGGAACTAAAGTCCCCATGGTCCGAGAGGTCCCCACCAGGAACATCCCCCATGAAAGGATCCCTCATCCCAGAATCCCCATAAAGGGAGTCCACATAAATGGGAGAAGGGGGGGACCAGGCAGGAAGCACCAGATCCAGGCGCAGGCGCCTGGGAAGAGGGGAGGGGAATGGGACAAGGCTGGACACTGGCCCATGGACCGTCTGAACCTCAGCGTATGGGGCGTGCCCGGCACTTGTGACGGGAGGTCCAGAACAGAGGGAGCCCAATGGCGGCGCTAGGAGGAGGGGCGAGCCATCCCGGAACTGCTGACCCCGGGGTGCAGGCGCAAGGCATTCCAGTCCTTGTGGTCCAGGACCGGCAAAGGGTAAGGACTCAGGGTTGGGTCCTATCAGCGGGGCTGAAGGCCCAGGAAAAGTCGCAGAGTGCGCAAAATGGGCGACTAGGGGGGAGGACTCCCGAGGATGCCGAAACAAGGTGCTGGGCCGGGACGAGCGAGGGGGGGCACAGGACCAAGGCCCAGAGCAGGGGGTGTCCTGGGATGGGAGGCCCGTATCGCCAAGGGAAGCATCCCTGTCAAGGAGGGAAGGAGAGTGGCTCTCCAGTCGATGGCAGAATCATCCCCATCGACGAGGGATCAGAAACAAGCCTCTTCGTCGAAGGGGTAAGCCATCTTGAAGACAAGACATGTAAAGCATGCCGTCCCGTCGACAGGAGAGGCTGCCCTGTCGATGGAGAATAAGCCTCCATCGACGGAAGAACAGCAGAATCATGCCCCAACAACGGGAGAAGAGCCCCTGTCGACGAGGGAGAGCAAAGAACATGTATCCAGCTCAGTCGACGGGACAAGGCCCGTCCAAGACAAAACAAGCCCAGCAGGCTCAGTCAACGGGGGGGAGCAGCCCTGACGAGGAAGGAGCCACAGTTGATGAAGTAAAGGCGGAGGGAGTGTGAGGAGTGTGAATCCTGCTCCCTCCTATGTCTGGAATGAGTGCCCTTGACCGGGGAGCCTTTAAAGCAACCCCCGAGGTCCATTCCGTCCTGGCTGGATGATCAGCCATGAGCAAGTCCCAAGGCCCAGCAAGAGAGCCTGGGCCAGGGAGCAGCAGGGGTGCTGTGAGGAGCACAGGCCCAGCCTAGTGGAAGTAGAAGAGCCAGGGCCTGGGAGTAGTACACATACCCAGGACCAGAGGCAAGAGCCGGAAGTGCAGCGAGTGGTGCACAGGCCCGGGTCCAGGAAGCAGAAGAGCCAGGGCCTGGGAGTGTGCCACAAGCCCAGCAGAGAGAAGCAAAATCAGGCTGGGCTGTTAACAGCAGCCCTAGTGAATCCCCAGACCCAGCAAGAGTGCCTGGGCTAGGGAGCAGCAGGTGTACCAGGAGTTCTAATGGAACACTGGGCCTGCTGTATAAAAAAAGTCCAGGGGTACTGTGAGTAGGTCACAGGCCTGGAACAGAAGGTAGAACAATCGGTTCAAGTTCGAGTCGAACACTGCAACCCAGGGGGTCAGGAGAGCTGACTGTGTAAGCTGAAGCCGGCAGGAAAATGAACAGAAGGTACTGGGGACCGCCCACTCTTATACTCATCCAGAGGAAATAATGTCGTGTGGGCGGCCTCCATGGAAGACTGCTAGAAGAAGCTGCCATGTGACAGCGCCATCTGGTGGATACTCCCATAAAGTAATGACTTACTGCAAGAGACCAGTCTGTAGAAGATCTATGGTTACAGGAGAATAACCTACATACTTGGTATTATACTTGGTTTGAGATAGATGGAAGTAGATTGCACATCTAGTCCGTCTCCCACATTTGCAGGTCGACCAGGCTCAATTATCCAGAAAATATTTATCCAGTTCATCTTTGAATTTTATTGTGGATTTACTCTGTACTATCACTCTGTGGACATGGCCTACCTAGACTTTAGCAAGGAATTTGACACAGTCCCACACAAAAGATTAATAAACAAATTAGCCAGCCTGGGAGTGGGTCCCAGGGTGGTAGCCTGGGTAAAAAACTGTCTGGACAACAGGACAAAGATGGTAATAGTAAACAGAGTCCACTCCGAAGAAAGGGGGGTTACTAGTGGGGTACCGCAGGGTTCAGTACTGGGTCCGGTCCTTTTTAAGGTCTTTATAAGTGACATTGCAGAGGGATTGGAAGGAAAAGTATGCCTCTTTGCAGATGACACAAAGATCTGCAACAGGGTTGATACACAAGGTGGGGTGGAAAGGATGAGAAGGGACTTGGCAAGGTTGGAGGAATGGTCAGAAGTATGTCAGCATAGAGTCAATGCAAAGAAGTGCAAAGTAATGCACCTGGGAAACAAAAACCCAGGGGAAGAGTACACAATTGGAGGGGGGGGTGGGATTAACAACAAGAAAAATGGAAAGGGACCTGGGGGTAGTCATATCAGATGACCTAAAGGTAAGCAAGCAATGTGAGAAGGCAGTAAGGATGGCTGGGGGTATACTGGGATGTACAGGGAGAGGCATCGTCAGTAAAAAAAACAGGAAGCTGTTATCCCTCTGTACAGACAGTTGGTGAGACCCCATCTGGAGTACTGTGTGCAGTTCTGGAGACCCCATCTCCGCAAGGACATAGACAGGATGGAGGCAGTCCAAAGAAGGGCAACGAAAACGGTGCAGGGTCTGCAACAGAAGCCATACGAAGAAAGATTAAAGGAGCTTAATATGTACACCCTTGAGGAAAGAAGGGACGGGGGACATGACAGAAACTTTCAAGTACCTCAAGGGAATCAACAAAGTCCAAGAGGGTAGCATCTTTCAGAAAAAGAGATGTGTAAGAACAAGGGGACACAATCTGAAGATAGAGGGGGGATGGCTCAGGGGCAATGTGAGAAAGTATTTTTTCACAGAAGGGTGGTAGACGCATGGAATGGCATTCCTGAGGAGGCTGTGGGGTCAAAAACAGTGCGGGAATTCAAGAATGCATGGGACAGACATTAGGCAATTCTGGTGGCGGGTAGAAAGAAGTAGGCTGTTGGTTAACTAGGATCTGCAGCTTATCCAATAGGTAGGGAAATGGGCAGACTAGGTGGGCCAAGCGGTCCTTGTCTGCTGTCAAAGTCTATGTTTCTATGTTACTCTAGGTAGGCTATTCCACAATCCTCCTGCCCTTCGAATAACTGACCCCCTCCTGCCTATATTTTTCAGCCTCATCTAGATTCATAGAAGTGTGACGGCAGAAAAGGACTGAACTAGGCCCACCAAGTCTGCCCATTTGCCCCGCTATCTGCTTGGACCTGTGCCTCCCCCCCCCTTAACACTCCCATGTGGTCGTCCCATGCCCTTTTGAAACCCTCCACTGTTTCCTCTCCAACGACTGCTTCTGGGAGTCTGTTCCATTTTTCTAGGACTCTCTCTGAGTAATAGTATTTTCTAATGTTACCCCTGAACTGTCCTCCCTCCACCTGCAGGACATGCCCCCCTCGTCCTCTGACTTCCTTTCATCTTGAAGATGCTCTCCTCTGGCATCCTGTTTATACCCTTAAGATACTTGAAGGTCTCGATCATGTCCCCCCTCTCCCTCCTCTGCTCCAGGGAGTACATGTTCAAATCTCTCAACTTTTCTTCATAGGATAGGTGGCTTAACCCTTTTACCATTTTTGTCGCTCTCCTCTGAACCCTCTCTATCCTCCCCACATCCTTCCTGAGGTATGGCCACCAGAACTGGACTCCGTACTCCAAGTGCGGTCTAACCAAGTGGGTGTACAAGGGTATTATGACCTCCCTATGCCTACTGGTGATCCCCCTTCCGATGCATCCCAGCATTCCACTCCCCCTGGTCACTGCACTCCCACACTGCCCTTCCACCTTCAGGTCTCCGGATATAATGATGCTTAGGTCCCTTTCTTGCTCAGTTTCCCCCAGCTCTCTGCCCCCATACGGTATCCTGCCTTCTAATTTCTGTAGCCCAGATGCATGATTTTACATTTTTCTGCATTGAATTCAAGCTGCCACCTTTTTGACCATGCCTCAAGTCTCCCCAAATCTCTCTGCATTTGTTCCACCCCTTCCTCCGTGTCCACCCTATTGTAGATTTTGATATCGTCTGCAAACATACTCACACACCCCCTCAAGTCCCTCCATGATGTCTCCTACAAATATATTGAACAGTAGGGGCCCCAGCACTAATCCCTGGGGGACCCCACTCATGACCTTGCCTTCCCCGGATGCCACCCCATTTATTATGACCCTCTGCCTAATTTTCCCCAGCTAGTATCCCACCCATTTGACTACCCTCTGCCCCATCCCCAGTCCTGCCATTTTACACAGCAGCCCCTATGAGGCACTGAGTCAAACGCCTTTCTTGAAATCCAAATAAGCTACATCTACCGCTATATCTAGAGGGGGTTACAGAAGTACAGACTGATACTGAACCAGGTTAAGCTGTTGGTGGATTAGTAAATGGGGGGAATTTGGCCAGAACACCTGGGAAATTCCCCCAACACATTTCAAAAAGTGCCATGAGATTTTTAACATCCACCAGAGCAGGCAGATGGGACCTCAGTTTCATATCTCTTCCGAAAGATGGTACCTTACGACAGAATGTTGTCCCCCAACGCTATGCTGAGGCACTGGTACGGTTACTTTTAACAAAAGGAAAAGAGCCCTTGCTGAGCTACCAATACCGTTTCCTGCAGTACCTGGTGTTTGCTGGAGGGCTCCCATCCCACTACAAACAAGTCCCCATTCTGATTCACTTTTTTGTCCTGCCATCCTTCCTGGCATTTTATAAATTGTGCCCATGGGGGCACATCCAAGAACCTCATGTGGCCAACGTCAGAGCTCGGAATCAGCCCAGGGAGGGTGTACTGACGTTATTAATATAAGGAGCGATTAATAGTTCAGGTTGTCTTTACCCAATCCCGGTGCCATACAGAGACTAAGTATAAGCTGTCCAGTTGCTGTACGATGATATCCCCAAGGACACAGAGCTCCCCTAACAAGCAGCCTTCTTGTTAGCTGCTCTGCTGTGCCCACTGAACATGCTTAGCTGCCATGATATGATGGAATGAGGCTCCAAGGTGCTACGACAGCAATCTATACAATACGAATGAAATCCTGTCACACGCGCTCCACAGTGAGGCTGGCTGGGGGATGATGTGAGGTGCTAGGCTCCCAGGTAGGAAGGGTGCGGGGGTGGGGACTACCTGGCATTCCTGCCCCCAATACTTCCTAAGGTACCAGACAGAACACAAAGTGAACAGAAAAACTGCAGAGAGAGAGAGAGAGAGAGAGAGAGAGAGAGAGAGAGATGCTGTCCCTGTATACTGCTTGTATATTGTGGGAGGAAGTCACTTCTTGAGGTATCAGACAGTACACAGAGTGAACAGAAAAGCTGCAGAGAGAGTTGCTGATCCCCGAATACTGTGGGAGGAAGTAACCTCCTTAAGTATCAGACAGAAAATAGAAAAGCTGTAGAGAGAGCTGCTGATCCCTGTATACCATGGAAATAAGTGACCCCCAAGATACCAGACAGTACACAAGGTGACGAGTAAAGCCACACAGAGAGCTACTGATCCCTGTATCTTGTGGGAGGAAGTTACCCCGAGGTACCAGACAGTACACAGAGTGAACAGAACAACTGCAGAGACAGCTGCTGATCTCTGTATATTATAGCAAGTGATCCCTGAGGTACCAGACAGTATACAAAATGAAGAGAAAAGCTGTAGAGACCTGCTGATCTCTTTACATTGTCGAAGTGACCCCAATATACCAGACAGTACCCTGAAGGAAGAGAAAAGCTACAGCGAGCTGCTGATCCCTGTATATTGAGGGAGACAGTGATCCCCTGAGGTACCAGACAGTACATAGGGTGAACAGAAAACCTACAGAGTTACTGTCCCTGCATACTGCGGATGGAACTGACCTCCTGAGGTACCAGACAGAACACAAAATGAAGAGAAAAGCTACAGAGAGAGACAGTTGCTGTCCATGTATATTGTGGGAGGAAGTGACCTCTTGAGGGACCAGATAGTAAAGAGAAAAGCTGTAGAGAGAGCTACTGATCCCTGTATAATGGGGGATGGAGTGATCCCCTGAGGTACCAGACAGTGCACACAGTGAAGACAAAAGCCACAGAGACAGCTGCTGATCCCTGTATACTGTGGGAGGAAGTGATCCCTGAGGTACTAGACAGCATACAGGGTGAAGAGAAAAGCTGCAGAGAGCTGCTGATCTCTGTATATTGTGGGAGGAAGTGACCCCCCTGAGGTATCAGTACACAGAGTGAAGAGAAAAGCTGCAGAGAGCTGCTGATACCTGTATACTGTAGGAGGAAGTGATCCCATGAGGTACCTGACAGTACACAGGGTGAAGAGAAAAGCTGCAGAGAGCAGCTGATCTCTGTATATTTTGGGAAGAGGTGACCCCCTGAAGTACCAGACAGTACACAGAGCGAAGGGAAAAGCTGCAGAGGGAGCTGCTGCACCCTGTATACTGTGGGAGGAAGTGACCCCCTGAGGTACTAGATAGTACACAGAGTGAAAAGTGTAGCTGCAGAGAGAGCTGCTGATTTTTGTATATTGAGGAAGTGATCCCCTACGGTATCAAACAGTACACAGAATGAACAGAAAGGCTGCAGAGCTTGAAAAAACGAGACTTCAGAGGGAGCTGTACCTCATGCTGTGATACGGGTAACAGCTTGTAGACAAAATCTGAAGATCAACTGGAGCAGAAGAGCTATAGCTATGAAAAGTATTATACCTTCTCTGACTGGTTAAACTATTGTTGTGTAAATGGAATTGACCTGTAAAATTAGCATAACCAAGTGATTGATTTATTGTATTACATGGTATGTATGAGATGTACACCTGGTCTCTGGAATAAACTTCTGAGTTTAAAAGAAAAAAGTCTGCAGAGAGAGAGCTGCTGCCCTTGTATACTGTGGGAGGAAGTGATCCCCTGAGGTACCAGACAGCATACGGAGTGATGAGAAAAGCTGCAAAGAGAGCGGCTGACTCCTGCATACCAAGGAATGAGTGACCCTCCTGAGGTACCAAACAGTATACAAAGTGACGAGAAAAACTGAAGAGAGAGAGAGAGCTGCTGCAGCCTGTATACTGTGGGAGGAAGTGATCTCCTGAGGTACCGTACAGTACACAGAGTGAAGGGAAAAGCTGCAGAGGGAGTCATGCTGATTAAGCCTTTATATCAGTGGTGCAAAACGACCTAGAAATGTTACAAGGAAAGGGGATTATGTTCTCCAAGAGGGTGGAGACAACATGACTAAAAGAGAAAGACAGGCATTAAAATCTCTAAGCCAAGACACCTTAACTATTATTAAACCTGCCGACAAAGACAGTGGGATTGTGATACAGAGCTATCAGCGATATGAAAAGATGTGCCTGGCCCTATTAAGGGACGAGGAGAACTACAAAATTACAGATGGATATCCTTCATCCGATATTGCCACAGAAATTCAAGATCTAATAGAAGAGAAGACAGCCATCAACCGGATGGGAGAAGAGGAGGGAGATTATAACACCCCAAAACATCCCAGAATACCAGTCTTCTCTGCTATTCTTAAGATATATAAGAATGAAGGGAATCCACCAGGGAGGCCCATAGTTTCAGGCATTGTGTCCAGAGATCCCCTCACAATGTCTATCATCTCCAGCCACTCATTCAGAACATGTCAATATACGCAGTAGTTCCCATATGACTGAAATCCTAGAGAGAGAATCAATACACATGGACCAGTAACAAACTACATACTTGTCATATTAAGATATTAAAAACCTCTGTACACCCATCCCACACAAAAAGAGCACAGACCATATGGGTAGCATGCTTGACACTAGGCCCCAGGGAGGAAAACCACCCACTAGGATCCTCAAGGAGGACCTTCCCCGATGGTCCAAAAAAATTATTCTTGCAGTCATTGTATGCAGCAGTGTACCTCAAATGTTGTGTGCATGTGTTAGTTTTGTCAAAGGTTTACTCTCCTATCCATATTTTGAATTCTTTTTTTAGCCCTGCTGCACTTGCCTTTGCTGTTCAACTGCTGGGCTGCCAGATCCTGTTGATATCTATAGCCATGTTTACACTGCAGTAGCGCTCTGAAATCTGCTCCACTCCCTTTACACTGCACTTGCCACAGTGCTGTTTACACAGCCCGTCCTCGAAGCACTGCAGGTCGCCCCGAGAAGGGGGCTGTTCATTTACAGAAAAGTTGAGGGAGACCGCCTTTTTATCGAAGCGAGCACAGCAAAGTGTCTACACCACCATTTAATGCGCTTGCTCCAATGCTGATCCCTCAACTGAGTCAGATCAAAAACTGATTTGAACAGCACATAAGGCGCACTAGGAAGTGTCTACATGGCAGAATTTGAGCACATCAACTTCTGCACACGGCTTGATGTGCTGCAAATAGGGCAGTGTAAAATGGGGCCATTGTATGAGTAGCAGTGAATGACACTCTGCTGTACAATGATGTTACAGCAGTTTCACTAGGGAAAACTTCCATAACTTTGTGTGCATACTACAGTAGTAGTGCCAAATTAGTCAAGGGATTTTTAAGGATTTTTAAAAAACCCTATTGAGAATTGTGAAAACTTTTATTAGGGAATGTTTTGTTGTTTGGTAGTGTGTTCTCTGCTACCAGGAAAGGCAGGGGTCGATTTTAACCTTATTCTACTAGCCCAAGACCTAGTGCAAATTGACCAGGGCTAGTGCAACTAACTCTCTACTTGTCCATCTTGAATAGTGCAGGTTTTCCTTGGCTGAAAATGAAGTTAAAATGTCCCTACAGTAGTAGTCTCTAGTCCTTATGCTACTCTCTCTCAATACTCCAGAGGACCTGGTGTGATTGACAGCTTCATCTGGAAATTCAAGGACAAAAGCATCAAAGGGAGTCATCATTAGCACACCACTGTTAGGCTATTCAGATAGCGTCTAGGGTGTGATTAAGGGTAACTCCCAGTTTTCTGAATGTGTCTCTGACAGTTCGTCCCACATTATTAATACCAGTGTCTCATTTCCCTACATGTTGTGTCTGTATTCAACATTTCAGTGACAGAATGATGAGGTATGCAGGGAGGCATTACTTAGTACAGATTACAAAGGCATTAAATACAGATGAAAAAGCCGACAGCGAGCATCTCAGTTTACAGCAACTTAATTCACTATGCTTTGCTACTGAGGCACGAAATAAATCCACTTCATACAATGATATACAAGGCATTCATTAACCACTGGAACTGACATATTGCATTGATAATGGGGTGTCTTGGGGAAGGGGGAACAATGTTGAACAAAGTATGTACACGAAGCTATGGAAGTTTTCCCTAGTGAAACCACTGCATCTTCATTGTACAACACAATGTGATTCACTCCTTCTTCATACAGTGATGTCACCAGCACAGCCCAAGGTGTGCAAGACACAGTTTTTAGCAGCTCAGAATGCAAAAACTAATTGCAGAGAACATTACAGAAATACAAAATACTAATTAACGCAGGAAGGGGAATTTTATGCATTTATGTTAAAATGACTGGGGAAGGTCCTCTTTAAATCACTGGCCAATATAGTTCTAAGAACTATTTTATGTCTGAAAGGACTTTTTACAAGCAACAAGAAGGGGCTGCCATGGGGAGCACTATGGTTCCAAGTTACGCAAACTCATGCGTCTATGCCTTTGAAAAACAACATATACTGAACCCCGAGACAAACCCCTATCAAAAGTACATAAGAGGATGGAAAAGCTATATACATGATATATTCTTCCTATGGCAAGGAAACAGAGAAGAATTAGACAACTTTGGCCAATACCTTAACAGTAGGGACAAGAACCTCAAATTCACAATGGAAAGCAGCACAAATGAGGTGTCCAATCCTGACCTATGGATTCTCCTAGAAAATGACCGGCTAGGGAACAAGAAAACAGAAAGGAGCACACTACTTCATTCTGGAAGTTACTATAACCCATGCCTTACCAAAAGCATACCATATTCTAAATATGTGAGAGTCAAAGGAAACTGTATCCAGTATGAGGACTGTAAACAGAGAAACATAGCAGATGCTCAGAAAATTCACTGAGAGGGGATATCCCAGACAGGTACTGAGAGGAGCGAAGGATGGATTAAGAGGAGCATCCAGAGAACTTTATAGAGCAGGTACTAGGCCAAAAGAGAGCCAGAAAAATAACAGCGTTAGCTACAAAACACACTAAGAAACAAGGAACAATAATGCAGCTTATAAATAAGCACTAGCCTATACTTACACTTGAGTACAGGACATTTATTCAGAGAAAGACGACTGGTGGTCCAAAAAAACAGTACCATTAGAGACAAGGTGGTACATACACTGTATACACCACAGGAAGCACCTAGGGGACAACTTCTCCTAGGCCCCCTGTAATCTGGTATGTACAGATATGGATGTTGCACAGTATGTGCAACAACACAAGCAGAAAGGAACTTTCTGTAGACCCAAATACAAAGAGAAACCACAGAACAGTGTCATACACAGATTGTAATACTACTGATGTGGTATACCTGTTGATGTACCCCTGTGTGCACATGTATGTAGGGAAAACCACTGGGGCACCTAAGATTAGGATATCAGAACATAGGGGGACATTAGAAATAGGAGAGGAATGATTATAGCCAGGCATTTTAATACACATAGGCATACAGGGGCATCAAGGTTCTGGGGACTTGAAGTGGTCACCTCCCCATGGGGGGGGGTTATAATAAACACACTGAAAAATGTGAAATGAAGTGGATACCTAAACTTAATGTACTGAATAGTGACATAAGGATGAATGAAGATAGTAACTACACGGTGTGCTAGTAAGAATATGAGGCAAAGGGTCCCTACATACTGTTTCATGTGGGCTTTTGCCTATGCTTTATTATGAAATTCTGAAACTATAACTTTCACCAATATATTCATTTACATTTAGCATGAGCTTGTGGTATGTTAACCTGTGAGATACAGCGTTAGGGCTGAGGGTCTCGATTTAGCACAATTATTAATGCTAGTAACAAATTAAGATCTAAATGGGATATTGTGGCTATCACAAAGATAAAGGAGAAATATACTGGAGGATACCAAAGGTTGAGATACTATCAAAAATGCAATACAACATATAATGGTTAGTGAATTCACTTGGTATCATTTCCCTAAAAAAACTGCGGCATTTCCCTAAAAGACCGTGGTGAACACATACCAATTCTAAGTTACAGCAAGGTTGAAAATATGCTCTCGAGTTGTCTTGAGGAGAATGGGTGAGACACAGAGATGTCAGCATAGCCACGTCATCACACATGCCCTGAATCAAAAGGGGATCTAGAAACACGAGGATCTTGCTGCAAGCCAAGAACGCCACTAACTCTGAGTATTACAGCTGACAAACTAAATGGCATCAAAAATTCATATAGAAGAAAAGCTTAAAGTCTGCTCACAAGCCTATACATATTTATGCTTTCTAAAATTTATTTTGAGGCGGGAACTCCAGTGTTGAACAGCAAACAAAAGGGCATGCAATGAAGAGTCAGTGCATGCAGACAGGTAAGTCAGGGGTCAGGACTGCAAGTATTTTAAAATGAACTCACTGAAAGTACAAAAGTACAGAGGACATTTGAAAACAAAACTTCATAAGTATTTGACTCTGTGAACCGAAACTAGAGCGTGTGAGACTAGAGTGAATATGGAGACAAAAAAAATCAAAGGTGTTTACTAAAGATGCAGCAGTGGAAGAATGAATATACAAGGGTGCTGACTTGATACAGTACCAGCCTGGACACATTATATTTAGTAAGCAAAGAAAGAAAGCCGTATGAAATATAAGAAAAATTATGTAACTGTGATATCACAGAAAGATACAATGTAAATGACTGAGAAAAAGCAGAAGACACTACTATAACATGGATTGGCAAAAACGTGCAACCCAATTATTGGAGTCGCTCTGCATGCCCATGGATTAAATTCCCTATTTAATCCACAGTTTCCCACAGCAACTTCTGTAAAGTGCCATTGGGACTCGAGTGCTACAGACATGGAAACTGAAAGGCAGCCATTGAACTTAGGTGAAGCGGGAGACAAGAAGTGTATATTAAGCGAGGGAGGAAGCAAGTGCAATCGTTGTGCTGCTAGACCAGGGAGAGAGAGAGAGAGAGATGCACACTGATAAGTTTTGCAGCAGCGCGGTGTGTAGTAGTAGTGAAAATTTTATTCTGAAACACATCAGAAATGGATAATCCAGTTTAGCCAAAGCTCATTTTCAATGGGGTCCCTTTGTACAAAAATAGAATTTCTATAGTAAAATTTACAAAACATACAGTGCAAATACAGCAAAACACACATTAACAATAAATAACAAACATAGCTTAGCCACAGCGAGTATTAGCAGAATCAATTATCCAAGATAAGACACTATTAATTTGCCTCAAATGACCTGGCAGTCTTCCACGTGTGTTCGCAAGGCTCCAGCTGTCCTGGGAGTGTGGAGAAAGTGAGTGCTGAAGACTGCATAGAAGTCGTAGCGTCCGCCCCCAGAGTACATTTCACTGTGTGGTAAATTTGTCCCCAGTGGTACTTTTCACCCTGTACAATACTGCTCCCCAATCGTTTGTTGCAGTCCTGCACCCCTGCCTACTCATTTACAGATACCGGATGGAGTGGAGCTCCGACAGTAGAGAGAGAGACAGACTGACATAGAGATACACACTGGGACATTTCATTCCTAAGTCATGCAGTCTCCTCTCTCTGTCCATCTCTCTCCTCACTATTAAGCCATGCACTCAGTAACATGGGTTTTACTCGCTGTCATGTCCTGTTTCTCTGCTTCGTAGCTGGCAGCGCAGAGCAGATTTCAGAAAGTGTCACAGAGCAAGCAGTGCACCGCAATGCAGCGAGAGAGAGAGAGAGACGGAGATTTATTTTATTTATTTAAAAGTTGATAACCAGGAGAGGCACACTGAGCTGAAGCTCGATTCCAGGTGCAACCCAGGGGAAGGGTAATAGGAGCAATACAGACATACATACATGAAAAATGCAGAACAGTATACAAGTACATCTCAGGCAAATTACAATTAGCCTGGTTTAAAAAGGAAAGTACAGTAGTGCAGAGCCTCAGGCTGGTTACAAAGATGCCTGTAGAGGTAGCAACAAGTACAATCTAGAGAAACCGGCAAAAACATAAACTAGAAAAATACACAACTCAATAAACAAATTGCAAAACAGAGCATAATAAATAACAAAGCATATAAAAACAGAGGAATTCTGGAGGATACAGGGTGGACACGGGGTACAACATAATGCAGACAAGGGACATGGGAGGGATCTAAAATTGACTTGAAACTGACATTAAAGAACCAGGGCAAGGAAGGAGATTAGTCTGGTGGATGGCAAAGGCAGGAGGGAAGCAGTAGAGTGACCATTTAATGAGGTTAAGCAAGGGTAGCATACAGAGTGAAGCAGGTAGGGAATTTCAGAAGTGAGGGAAAAAGAAGGAGAAAGCAGCTCACCAGAATTTGAGTGAGGGCGGGGAGGTGAAGGAACGAGGGTCTCGTGAGCGGAGGGGTGAGGCTGAATGGAGGTAGGGGAAAGAGGGAGTCGAGGTAGGGGGAAGCAAGCCAAACCAAAATTTGGCAGAAATTATGGAAGTGTAGTGGCATCGGTGAGAGGATAAGGAAGGGAGCGATAGAGAAGAATAGAGGGAGCAATGATGAGTCCTGAGTGGGGCATTCAAGAAGAAATGACAGAAAGCATTAAAAAAGACATCCAGTCAGAAAAGTGTGGATGCAGAAGCAGAACCACAGACAACGTCAGCATAGCCGAATAGTGGTAGAATGGTTTTTGTAAGAAGTATCCGACGAACAGGGAGAGAGAGGACACCTTTGTTTCTATTGACAGCACAAAGTCTGGGTCAGGGTTTGGAATGCATGTAGGTTACATGAGTTGAGAAATCCAGATGGCTGTCTAACCAGACACCCAGATACTTGTACGAGGAGACAGTATCCAAAGGGGTGCCATCAAGGGTTGAGAAGGAAGGGGGTGCAGTAAGTTTTGCGAGTTTTTCGTGGGTGCCGAAAATCATAGAGACTGTTTTACTAGTATTTACCTTGAGCTGGCTAGATTGGAACCAGTTTAAGACATGAGTGAAATCAGTTTGCACCTAAGAGATCACAACTGGTAGGGGAGGACCAGACGAGAATAAGATAGCGTCATCAGCACAAAGGTGAATTAGGGAAGAAGAGCATACAGTAGGTAGGTCATTAAGAAAGACAGAGAATAAAATAGGACCAAGAATGGAGCCTTGAGGAATGCCTGCCAGGATAAGGAGAGGAGGGGAGAGTACCATACCAGCTTGGACACACTGGGAGCAACCCGAAAGATGAGAACCATTTGACAGCTAGAGGGGAGAATCCAGCAAGTTCGAGTTTTATGAGAAGAAGAGAGTGGGAGACTGAATCAAAGGCCCTGGCTAGGTCTATGACTATAGCTGCAGTGAGGTAGCCTTGATCCATGGCCATAAGAACAGCATTAGTGACATGGAGAAGGGAGGAGACAGTAGTGTTTTTTTTCCAAAAACCAGCCTGGAAAGGAGACAGGAAATTGAAGAGGTAAGAAAAAGGGTAGGGATATGCGATAGGAAAAAGAGACACAGAACACAGTCTCCTGCAAAAGTCATTGGGACAGAAGCTAAGTGAGAGGACAAGGCATATGTTATGAACCAGAAATGTCAGAAATGATTTCAGGAGTGTATGTCTGCAATTTGTATCTTTAGCACATAACTGATATCTGCCTTACTTCTCTGGACTACATTTCAAGGTGACAGCATACAGTACAATTTTCTCTATGAAAAGTAGATAAAAACACCTTTCTGGAATTTTGTTTGCTTTTAAACACTACCCATGTTGTAAGCGCAATAACACCCTCCTGGGTATGGGGTTAATGGGGCTTAACTAACACCCCGGGAGCTGTGAGGACCTTGTGCCTCACAACACACCCGGGGTGTTGACAGATCCCCAATAACCCCATACCTTGTTGTGGGTTATTGCTTACTTAACTGATGCCTATTGTTTTACAAGGTTTGGTCATCACATTGTGAAACAAGTGGAAACAAAACTGATAGATGATGCACAGATCCTTTTGAGCATACTGTGCCTCAAGCTGGCATGGCCTGTACTACTCAATACTTAGTTCTGTTAGCCCTGCCAGTACAAACACTAGCAAGGTAGCACATGGGGGTCACCACAATGGCCCTGCTTATACACTGCAGGGAGAGTATTGCTTTAGCACACTAAGGTGGAGAGGTAGAGTACCTCAGCCAGTAATTAAGAGAAGCATTAAAAAAAAAAATGACTGCAAAGTTTACACAGTATTTTTGAAATCATTGCTAAATTCATAAGTAAAGAATAGTAACAGTTAACAACTTGAACTCATTCTATCTTGTGCAGCCATTTCGGGTTTGGTTAAGCAATGGATGGTTCAGACGCAGTATGGCACTACCGGTAAGAATGGGTCAAGAGTGAATTATATATAAAACTGATGAAAAAGCAAATAACGCCATTCAGTCTGAAATTTCAGACAAGTTACATCAAACTGCAAATTACTGCACCAGGTACTGGTGTCAGCGGAATATGGCAGTAGGCCACAGTTTCAATAAATTCAGTGTGGACTGTCCCTGGAATCAGGCTGTATGAGAAGTGTTTTTGAGAAATCATGTGTAGCAGGAGAAAATTAAATATGTAGTAAGAGATGGATTCTTTTTTTTTTTTTAAAGTTACATTCTAGATCACTTTACATATTTTGTGTTGACAGAATCTGAAAGCATAAAAAAGACTGAAGATACTGAAATACACAAAAATGCAGCACAAACATAAGGTGCAGATTAACACAAATGAAACACTGTAATAATGTAAATATTTTGGCATACTATAAGTCATTGTTAGAAAATACCTTTTAAACATAATAGTAAAACTATTTTCTGTTTTAAATCTTTGAAGTCCCCTGAAGAAGCCTCTTGAAGTGGGGCAAAATGTTGGGGTAGGTGACAATAAATCAGACAAGGAAACAAAAGCGTGAAGGCTGTTTTTTCATCTTTTTACAAAAAAAAGAGAGGTAGATCTCCCCCACCCCCAATTTTTGGAGACAGCTGCTGTGCTCTGTATACTGGAGGAGGAAGTATTCTCCTGAGGTACAGACAGTACACAAGGGGAAAGCTGTGGAGGGAGACGAGCTGCCACATGCAAGCAGTGGGAGGAAGGGACATGAGGTATAATTTCACTTCTCCTTACTGCAAGATAAAGAATTCTTACTGAAATCCATCATCAGTGAATCACAAATCAACTTACGTTTGGGGAAGGGGAAATAAATGCTCAGGGCATTAAATGATCCGGCCCATATTTTTGCTCATAATAGTGCAAGTGATAGCTTGCATTTCACATAAAAATAGAGAAACCTACAACTTCCCCCTTGGTTTTATGTTCTAAAATCTGATCAATGAAAACAAGCACTCACCAGGTCCAAGGCCGAGCCTCCACCCAGATATTCCATAATAATCCATAACTTGGTACCCTGCAAACAAGCCAAAGAACACCTGATTAAAACAATGTTGGTCTCAAGCACTACCTAATCTGATGATTTTAAACTTTTTTATGAAGCCCAGTACACAGTGAGCTTGGAAATAAACTAAATCACATTTTTTATTTAAAATGTTGGGCCTGGAAAGGCACACCGAGCACCAAAATTCCCCCATTCCCAGGTACTCCCCCCACCACCACCACTGGGGTAGGTGTTGCTATAGCCTTACTGCATAAAGAGTACACATCAGACATCCCATTCCTGGTGTTAGAATGCCCATTTGCATTCTCCATTACTCACAGGCAAGGTCTGAAATTAAGACCTTCCAGGAATCAATCTTCATAATTCACTCACACTAATGAGTCTTTGCCAGAGGCATAAGGACCCCACGAGAGTAAAGCCTTTTGCAGCTTGGAGGGGACCGGCGTTGGTGCTGGCATCACCTACAAGGCCAACATACTGACACCGTGCACTTGAGCCAGCCAGTAACCGATGACAGCCCTTTCCTTTCATCAGATCTGTTTTTCCCACCACAGAGTTTGCTCCGTGGGAGCAGCAAGAAGTCTACTGCATTAGCGACCACTATCTCTTTTCTTTGATGCCAAGTGTTATTCGATGCCGAATTCAGTACAGTTTTGTTTTGGCTCCATTTTAGTTCAGCGTCGATTTTCTCAGTTTTTTCAGTTTATTATTTTGGTCCACTGAGATGAGAGTCTGAAACAGCAAAATAAGAAAGCTGCAGGGCCCTCCCCCCCCAGCACTGATGCTCCTGCAGGGGCTCTACTGCAGTGTCAGACCCGCATCTGAAATGACACACCTATCTTGGCCATGACTATGACATGGACTGGTGTGATGCCTGCTTTTTCCTTGGACAAATATGTCCTTGAATTCTGCACATTAAAGTGGGGTCATTTGCCCCCCCACTTTTGAAGGCAGGCATTGCACCCAAGAGGCCAAGGTAAGGTCTTTCTCCTAGGCCCCTTCCCAGTACCTCTGGTGCTGAGGAAAGCAAGGATCCTATCTGTGCTCACCTCACCGAGATGTCGGAGGTCAGGGTCTGCTGGACAATCGACTCCTTCCAAGGGGTCAGCTGAGCACCCCCTCAGTACATCTGTCCTCCTGGACAGTGGACACCCAGGTGATGAAACTGAAGCTAACACTTAAGTCGACACTGGTGGGCACCTTGGTGTTGTAGCCTAGTGCCACCCAGCGCACCAGCGAGCGAGGCAGTGCTGACCCCGAGACCATACCTTCTTCTGGTACCATTTGTGATGCCAAAAGAGGGGTTGGTTCCAGAGCTCACCCTGAACCTGGGCATGAGGTGGTCCTCTCCTCTCCCGAGTGTCCTTGTGGCCTGGGGGAAGATGAGGATACTGGCCTTAGACCTGAGGTTGGCAATGATGTCACCAACCCTGGGCCCAGTTCCAAGCATGGTGACAGTGTTGTCCCTGGTGCCAGGGCCGGTTCTAGTGCCAGCCATGGTGCCGGTTCTGGTCCCCATACCATCCATGGTGACTGTTCCAAATCAGCACAGTTCGTGGTGCCTGGCCTGTTCCTGGTGCCGTTCATGGTGCCGGGTTCAGGGGCAGTTCCAGGGGTGGTGCTGGCTCTGGTGAAGTGTTCGGCTTGTGGGTAGGGGGGCATCATTGGCTGTGGTGAGGGGATGAGATGTGACACTGGCCTACTGCTGACCCTGTGACCAGTGCTGGAGGCAGCAACGGCCAGGGTTCTCGAAGTGGCCAGTGACTAGTTTCTCCCCAGAATCAGCAGACATTGTCACTGGTGAGGATGGGAGCTACCTGTGCGACTTGCACAGCTCTGCTTTAATCACCTGGGCGTCTCCTCCCAAGGGAAACGTCTGGGTCACACGAGTTGAGTCGGCTCCACTCAGGCAGAGTTGACAGGTCCTCCCCTGGGAAACACAGAAACATAGACTTTGACGGCAGATAAGGACCACTTGGCCCACCCAGTCTGCCCATTTCCCTACCTACTGAATAAGCTGCAGATTCTAGTTAATCAACAGCCTACCTCCTGCCACCCCCCCACTACAATTGCTTTATGTCTGTCCCATGCATGTTTGAATTCTTCCACCGTTTTAGACCCAACAACCTCACCAGGAAGGCAGTTCCATGCATCCACCACTCTCTCCGTGAAAAAAAATTTCCTCATGTTACCCCTGAGCCATCCCCCCTCTATCTTTAAATTGTGCCCCCTTGTTCTTACACATCTCTTTTTCTGAAAGATGTTACCCTCCTGGACTTTGTTGATTCCCTTGAGATTCTTAAACGTTTCTATCATGTCCCCCCTCTCCCTCCTTTCATCAAGGGTATACATATTAAGCTCTCTCAGTCTCTCTTCATATGGTTTCTGATGCAGACCCTGCACCATTTTAGTTGCCCTCCTCTGGACTGCTTCCATCCTGTCCATGTCCTTGTGTGGATAAGGTCTCCAAAACTGCACACAGTACTCCAGACGGGGTCACACCAACTGTCTGAACAGAGGGATAACCACTTCCCTTTTTCTACTTTTGATGCCCCTTCCTATGCATCCCAGTATCCCCCTGGCTCTCCTTACTGACTTTTCACATTGTTTACCCACCTTTAGATCATCTGAGCTGACTATCCCCATGTCCCTTTCCATTTTTGTTGTTGTTAGTACCTCCCCTGCTATTGTGTACTCTTCTCCTGGGCATTTGTTTCCCAGGTGCATTACTTTGCACTTCTTTGCATTTAATCTAAGTTGCCATACGTCGGACCATTCCTCCAACCTTGCCAAGTCCCTTCTCATCCTTTCTACCCCCTTGTGTATCAACTCTGTTACAGATCTTTGTGTCATCTGCAAAGAGGCATACCTTTCCCTCCAGACTCTCTGCAATGTCACCTATAAAGATGTTAAAGAGGACTGGACCTAGTACTGAGCCCTGAGGTACTCCATTAGTGACCCCCCTTTCTTCGGACTGTGTTCCATTCACTATTACCTTCTGTGTCCTGTTGTACAGCCAGTTTGCTACCCAGGCTACCATCCTGGGACCTACTCTCAGGCTGGCTAACTTGATTATCAATCTTTTGTGTGCGACTGTGTCAAATGCCTTGCTAAAGTCTAGGTAGGCCATAACCAGGGCCACTGGAAAATTGCGGAAAATTTTACCCAAAAATGTGGGGATTTTCTTGCAAAAATTGTGGGAAAATTGCAGGGGTTCACTATACATCCCCACTGCCCCCTAATAAATATTTTGTTGTTTGCTGCAGCATGTATTGATCACATAAATTGTTAGATAAATGTATTGCCACTTGTAAATGCTTTTAATATGAAGAAAGATGTGTGTTTTTGAAATGCACTGTAAACTAATCGTTATTTAACATATCTTCTAAAAATCAAGCAATCTAAGTCATGCAGTGCTAACTAGATTTTATTCAGTAATTTACAGTTAGTCTGTACTGAATACATCCTGAAACATATTTTTCCAGTGTCTAGATGTTAAATAATGAAGACTGTTTAAACTACTTGCTTTGGTGCAAGAAAAAAATAAACAGATAACCAGGGTGCCTAATAAAGGTCTAGTAAGAAAAATATTTATTTTGTTAAAATGATTACTGTTCTTAATCAGCACTGTAAGTACATTTTAAAATCACATGGTAAAAGTATCAAATCATACCAATAGCTTTTCATTACATCATACAATAGTTTTTAATACATTGTACTTTTGTTCTACTCAGTTCGCAGTGATTTTACTTGGGTTGCAATTATTTTGTCTATTTGAAGGTAACTGTTTAACTATACTTAACCTGTTCAGCATGTTTTCAGAAATGTTTGCTTTTTGTAGGCTTTGTATCTGAGTATACAGTTGTGGCAGACTGACATGTAAGGAATCACTGTCACCAACCCCCTTGGAAGCACATTCAAGTTTATAATCAGCAGGGCCATCCAAACTCTTGACACATTTGAATCAAAATCCTTTCAGATTGAAAGTATTTATACAAGGAAAATCTACCCTACCATTCAAAAACAAGCATTGTGGTCAAGGCTTCATTTAGGAGAATGAGGCACTTTGCACCTCTTCTCACAACTATTGTTTCAGTCTATGTGTCAGCAAAAAGTTCTCTTATAGTCTGCTTTAACACAGATTTTAAGTGTTCAAATCTACATATGCATGACCAGAGGATTCTGAAACCAAAGCAGGGAAGTGAATCACATTTGACCCCTTATCAGCTCACACTGTACCATTTTGGTCAAATCCAAGTCTGTGTACCATATCTGAGTAGATTTCCTTGAGAATTTAAATATTTTTATACAATTTCAGTCAAAAATTCCACAAATGTAAGAAATTGCGGATTTTGTGCAGAGAAGGGTGAAAATTGTGGAAACTGTGGAAAAATTGCGCCCGCAATTTTCCAGTGGCCCTGGACATAACCACAGCCCCTCCCTGGTCTATTACTTTGGTCACCCAGTCAAAGAAATCTATTACTAAACTACACTTGAGTGAGGAGGGAAAGAAAGTATTGAAACAGAGGATGGAGGAGTACATAGAGGAAGTTGGGAATTTAAACTAGGAGTGGGGGGGTGGCAGTTGGGGAAGAGATATGCAGAGACCACAGGTTGGGAAACCATATGAGCTTACCCCCCATAACAGTGACAAAGGACAAATGGCAAGTACTGTTGGTGATGCTAGGAAAGGAGGGCAGGATGGGGGGGAGAGGTGGAAGGTGGTTACCCTTAATGCTAGGAGCCTTGGGAGGAAAACTGCAGAGTTACAGGTTCTCATGAAGAGGGAGAGGTGGACATTGCAGCCCTCACGGAAACATGGGCCACCCAATACAATGACTGGAGACCTGTCTGTACCAGGGTACAGGTTATTTCGTAGGGACAGAGTGATTGGGGGGGGGTGGCACTATATGTGAAGGAAGGACTGAAGTGTGTAGGGGAGGAAGGGAGGAGGGTAGTGGAGTCACTTTGGATGCAAATCCAGGATTCCAAGAATAGGATTCTTAGAATGGGAGTGGTGTACAGGCCACCATCTCAGGCGGAGGAGTTAGACAGGGAACTAGCGGGACAGATCAGGAGGACCTGTGAGAAGGGTAGTGTGGTGACTGTGGGGGACTTTAACATGCCAGGAGTGGACTGGAGCACCCCAACAACCAAGAACAGAAGGAAGCAGGTACTGCTGGATGCCTTCCGGGACAGCTTCCTGCTGCAAATGGTCAGTGAACCAACCAGGTTAGGAAATACCCTTGACCTTGTGCTGGCAAATGGGGACTTTGTGAGAGAACTTACAGCGGAGGAACCGCTGTCAGGGAGTGACCACCGCTCAGTATGGCTCACATTGGATATGGGCAAGGAAGGAGTGGAATCTGGCACAATAGTGCTGGACTTCAGGAGGGCCGACTGTGGGAGGATGGGGGAAGTGGTAAAAGGGTACCTGGCCAGAATTCAGTCTAGTATGGACACTAACCAGAGGTGGGAGCTCATAAAGCTGGGGATAGTGGAGGCAACCAAAACCTGCTGCAAAGCCCAGAGCAAGAAGGCTAGGGCTAAGAAACCGATCTGGTTGAGCAAGAAGGTCATGGAAAAGGTAAGGAGGAAAAGAGCTGCCTTTAGGAAGTACAAGAAAACAGGGAGGGGGGAGGACAGGGAGGAGTACTTGACAGAATCAAAGGAGGTGACAAGGGCAGTAAGGGGAGCCAAATCATCTACGGAACTCAGGCTGGCACAAGGCATTAAGAAGGGGGAGAAGGACTTCTTTAAGTACATCAGGGAGAAAAGGAGCTGTAAGGACCACATAGTAAGGATTAGGAAGGAGGGGTTGGGTGGAAGAGAGGTGCGATAAGAGCGGAAGCACTAAATGAGTACTTCTGCTCAGTATTTACTAAAGAGAGGGGTGACACCCAAGGTGGGAGAAATGGCAGAAGCAGGGGGGGAAGTGGTGAGAGATGGGGAAATCATGGAGAGCAGAGTTCGAGAGGGTTTGAAGGCACTAAGGGTGGACAAGGCACCAGGCCCAGATGGCATCCACCCCAGGGTACTGAAGGAGCTGGCAGAGGTCCTTGCAGGACCTTTGGCAGACCTATTTAATGCCTCACTACATTCGGGTGTGTACCTCAGGACTGGAGGATGGCTCATGGTGCCCTCCACAAGAGTGGCCCCAAGGATGAACCGGGAAACTACAGACCAGTGAGCCTCACATCCATCGTGGGTAAGCTAATGGAGACTATCCTGAAGGAGAGGCTGGTGGCCTCCTAGAGGCCAAATGACTACAGGACAGCAGACAGCATGGCTTCATCGTGGCAGATCCTGCCAAACCAACCTGGTTGAGTTCTATGACTGGGTAACTAGGCAACTGGACAGGGGCCATGTAGTGGATGTCCTGTATCTGGACTTCAGTAAGGCATTCGACTCAGTGCACATGGAAGGCTGGGAAGGAAGTTAGTAGGCACAGGGGCGGGTGCAAAGCTGGTGAGATGGGTAGGAAACTGGCTGCAGGGAAGGCAACAGAGGGTGGTGGTGGGTGGGGAGCTCTCACACCCAAGGGCAGTGACGAGCGATGTTCCACATGGCTCAGTGTTGGGACCAGTGTTGTTTGAGATGTTCATTGCAGACATATCATGGGACATCAAGAGCAAGATCAGTCTGTTTGCTGATGATACCAAGGTAGGCGTGGTGGTGGATGACCTAGGCGGATGGCAGGGGTTGCAGGATGATCTGGCAAAGCTTGAAACCTGGTCAGACACCTGGCAACTGGGTTTTAATGCCAAAAAGTGCAAGGTGCTGCATTTTGGGATGAAGAACCCAAGGAGGAGTTACCAGCTAGGGGGAGTGCAGCTAGCCCAGACAGAGGAGGAGAAGGATCTGGGTGTGCTCATTACAGGGTCAATGAACAACTCGGCACAATGTAGGAAGGCAGCTGCAAAGGCCAACAAAATGCTGGGTTGTATTGCAAGGGATATATCCTCAAGGAGGGAGGAGGTGATTCTGCCACTGTATAGGTCATTAGTTAGACCACATCTGGAGTACTGCGTGCAGTACTGGCATCCGTATCTGAAAAGGGACATTAAGTTACTGGAGGGGGTGCAGCGCAGAGCGACAAAGATGATTAAGGGGCTGGGGGACTTATCATACGAGAGGAGGTTGAAGGAGTTGAACATGTACTCACTGGAGGAGAGGAGAGACAGGGGTGACATGACTGAAACCTTTAAATACATGAAAGGAATAAACAAGACGGGTACAGAGGGGCTGTTCAAAGTAAGGGAGGGGAGGGCCACCAGGGGCCATGATATGAGACTGGAGCGAGGAAGGTTCAGGAGGGAGATGAGGAGACACTTTTTTACAGAGAGGGTAGTGGCTGGGTGGAATGCGTTACCTGCTGAAGTGGTATGCAGTAGAACAGTGGACTGCTTCAAACGAGGATGGGACAGGACAAGGGGGAGGGTTAATGAAGGGGAAGGGTGGAAGGGAGGGGCAGCTGCAGAATAAGGGGTGCTAGCTGCACATTCGAGCAGACTTGATAGACCTCTAGGCCTTTATCTGCTGGCAAATTTCATATGTTTGTATGTTCAACATGACCTTCCTGCTGTAAATCCATGCTGCTTTGGGTAATGTGCCCCGCTGGCCTTGAGGTGCTCAACAATTCTTTCTTTCAGAAGTGATTCCATCATTTTCCCTACCACTGAGGTCAAACTTACAGGTCTGTAGTTTCCTGCTTCTGCCTTGCTCCCACTGTTGTGAAGAGGAATCACATCTGCCCTCCTCCAGTCCTCAGGTACCACCCCCATCCTCCCATGATTTGTTAAAAAGTGTGGTCAGTGGTGTCACTAGGTCCTCCCTTAGTTCTTTTAGGATTCTGGGGTGAATCCTGTCAGGCCCCACTGCTTTGTCCATCTTGAGTTTTAGGAGTTCTTTCAGGACTCTTTCTTCTGTAAATGGACTGGTGACAACCCCCTACCCTGGGTGCTTCTATTGTCTGGTTTAGGTAACTCCTCCTCGTCTTCTTTTGTGAATACTGAGCAAAAGTATTCATTCAGTAACTCTGCCTTTTCTCTGTCTCCCTCTGCCCACCTCCTCGCTCCCTTATTAATCTTCACTATTCCTCCCTTAACCTTTCTATGCTCCCTAATGTACCTATAAAAGGTTTTATCCCCCTTCTTAACTGAATTGGCCATTTTTTCCTCGGTTTGGGCTTTTGCTGTTCTGACTGCCTTCTCCCACTTCTTTCTGCTTTATTTGATACAGTTCCCTGTCGTGCTCCTTCTGTGATTCCTTATACTTTTTGAATGCAGCCTTTTTCTCCTTAACCTTCCCTGCCACCTCTTTTGAGAACCATAGTGGTTTTCTACTCCACTTTGTTTTCTTTATCTGTTTCACACAAAGGCTTGTTACCTCTATGATGGCAGTTTAGATTTTTCTCCATTGTTCTTCCACCCCTCCTTTTTGGCCATTTGCTAGTGTATTCCTCAGGTATTCACCCATTTTGCCAAAGTCAGCCCTTCTAAAGTCCAGTATGCTTGTTTTTCTATGGCTCGTCTCCATGGGTGTGCTTATTGTGAAGCACACTGTGAAGTGGTCGCTTGTTCCCAGATGTCTAGTGACTTCTAAATTTGTGATCCTCTCTCCATTTGAGAATACCAGGTCTAGTATTGCTCCCTCCCGAGTGAGTTCCAACACTAGCTGTCTAAGGCCTGCCCCCTGCAGGGCACGGAGAATGACCCTGCTCTTGGATGTGGCTGCAGTACATGTCATCCAGTTAACATCTGGCATATTCAGGTCCCCCATCAACAGTATCTCCCCTTTTTCAGCCATTTTGAGAATGTCCTCTATCATATTCTTGTCCATTTCCTCCCCTTGAGATGGGGGTCTGTATACAACCCCTGTGCGGACTGTGATGCCATTCCCTGTCTCCAAGGTGACCCAGAGTGCCTCTTGTCCTCCCCCTTTACTTTTTAGTTCTGTAGCTTTGATCCTTTCCCTTATGTATAGAGCTACTCCACCATCTCTTTTTCCCTCCCTGTCCCTTCTGTAGACTGAGTACCCTGGTATGTTGACATCCCAGTCATGGTTCTCCATGTACCATGTTTCCGTGACTGCCACAATATCCAATTGTTCACCTTCCATCAAGGCTACTGGCTCAGGAAGCTTGTTTCCCAGACTACAGGCATTGGTGCTTATTGCCCTCCATTTAATGTTGGCTTTATCCTCCCCCCCCATGCCTACTCTTTTTGCCCTTGTCTATTTTTCCATTTACCCCTGTCCTGCCCTCTGCTGAGCACTGTACCTCAGTGTATACCTTACTACCTGTCATGTTTTGTGGGGGGAGGCTTGAAATTTCCTGGCTAGGTCCCCTGAGAACTCCCAAAGCCCTGGCTGGAGCCTGGAGCCTTTGGCTTCTACATCCTTCTCGGACTTCTGCCACCCCTAACTGAACTGCTAGATATTATGGGTCCTCTTAGGCCCATAACCTGGCACCAGCATGGGAAAACAGCTGGTGTCCTTCAACAACATCACCTGCAATCTGAGCAGGCCCGTGGCCCCGGCACCACCACTCCCAGAGTCCAGCTCCTCCTCTCCTACTTCCTCCTCCGAGAATAAGGACTTCTCCCTTCACATGTCCAAGGCTGCCGAGTATAACTGCATACCAGTGGTTCCTCACGCAGATGCTAAAGGAGTTGAACATAAGAGTCCTTTGCTGACCACAATCCTATCTCCTTGTTGCTGAGATTCCTTGGGGATTTTAGTGATTAATCTTTTGTCATCCCTCCTTGGCTTTGGGCCTTTGAGGAGACATCTAGTAATGTCTAGCCCCATCTTTTCTTTTTCCCTCTCCAGCACAGGTACTGTGCTCCCACAGGGTCTGCAAGAGCTATACCTTACCCCACTTCACAGAGTCTGGTACTGCAGATCTCCACTGGGCCTAAACACCCTGTGTGTGACCGCTTTCCTGGGGCTTCCTCTACTAACATATATGCCTGGGGGAGGTGGGTTTTCACTGCAGCATGCATCATCATATGCACTGGTGCACACCAGACCCATATGGCAGCCTAGAACTACGCCTATGGTCATAGCTAGGTCAGGTCCTAGCTGCAATACTTGACTGCATGTCAACCTGGCAAGCCATTCATCTTTCTGCCCATGGCCTGGAGCTGCCGAGGCACCAATCAAGGGTGCCATATGAAGCCAATGAGGTAGCTTTCAGGTTGGTAGGAACAGCAGCCTGCATCTGGCAGACGGCATGGCATTGCCCTTTCCAGGCTGGCACCTCTGGCCCAGTATAAGGTGCTCAACTCACATTTCTAGGGGACTCATTTCTTTTCCTGCAGGATCTGGTATGAGTTGGCAGGGCACCCTCCTGCTCCTGTGGCTTGGGATGACCCTAGAGAACACTGATATAACTGTTTGTGGAAGCTGTCCAATGATTCCTTTATGAAGCATAATACCAATCTTTAAACTGCACCTGTTTTCCAAGGAAAGACAGCCTACTGTTTTATATAGTGTACAGTGATGTGTTCTCCTTGGCAGACTGGTAATAAAGTGAAAAAGGCTGTTATAGGTTGCTTTCAATTTAGAAAACACTCTATCATTTGTTGCAGTGCAGACATTAATTAAGTCCACAGTCCACCACACTAAGTAACAGACTAACAGTCTGCAAGATTCTGGCACTAAAAGGTGACAAATTCTGAATAAAAGACAGAGTTTCTAATGGATCACACCAGTAACATATTTAACATGGGATTCTAAAGTAAGACTACTATTCAAAATTATCTCTAGATATTTAAAGCTTTCTACAGTTTCTATGGGTTCTCCCTTAAGATCAACTAAAGAAAACATGATAGCTTGTTTTTCAAAGTACAAGAAAGGATAGGGCTTTGGAGTTTTCTTTAGTCGATCTCAAGGGAGAACTCAAATAAACTAGAAAGCTGTAAGTTTATTTATTTATTTATTTAAGAGATTTACCAGGAAGGCATGCTGAGCAGAGTACTGCTCGATTCCAGATGCACCCTGGGGTTTTGGGGTTACAGCAGAAACAGGGTACAATCTAAACAAAACATACAGTTGAACAAGGTACAGTCAGAAAACAACATACATAAGGAGTAATACAACTGCAGTGGGTAACATACATAATGTGAATGGAACAAATTGAGGGTAGGCAGATTATTGTACAGTATACAGTGTTTTACAATGAAGCAGGTCAAAACAGTGGAGAGACCAGACTTGATTCTTACGCTGGGCCGGTACAGGAGTGAGGGGGGAGTTAGGGGGGGTTACAGGAGCAGGTGGTAGAGAAGTGCGAATTGAGAAGGGCATTTAGTTGGGGAGTATTTGTGGAGTGTCTAATGTCGGCTGCCAGGGAATTCCATAGTTTGGGTAACCTAAAGCTGAAGGCAGCCTGGCGGACGGGTGGATCTATGTGGGATATGGAGAGCCTGGCGCGGCTGTTACGGAGCCAGCGTGGGATGGTGGGGGGTAGGGCAGTTACAGAGGCTGACAGGTAGGATGGGAGTGATTGTGACCAGAACTTTGCCAAGGTTCTAGCGCAGTGACGTGATCTTTTGTTGTGTAAAGAGGTGAGGTTCAAGGATTGGTAGAGGACACAGTGGTGGGTGCTGGGAGGGCGGTCCAGCGTAAAGCGGCAGAAGGAGTTAAATAGGGGGTCTAGCCTTGCTAGGGAGGTTTGAGGGGCCGCACTGTAGACAGTATCACCATAGTCAAATATAGGGAGGATCATTTTTTTGACTATTTCTTGCCTGGTTGGCAGGGGTATGCAATTTTATTCGGTAGAGGGCTCCCAACATAGGGTTCAATTTTTGTGAACAGCATCAATGTGTGCAGAGAAGTTAAGGTGTTGATCAAGCCAGACACCTGAATAGCGATAGGAGGTGCAGGCCTCCAGTGGGGAGCTGTCCAGAGTGTAGAACGTGGGTGGCGCAGTAAGCCGTGTGAGTTTGGGCCGGGAGCCAAAGGTGAGGGAGACGTTTTTTTTTGAGTTTAGTACTAGTTGGTTTGAGATGAGCCAACATTGGACGGAGTCAAAGTCTTTCTGTAGGCAGGCTGTCACAACACTAGAGGATGGGCCAGAGGTGAACAACACCGCATCGTCAGCGTACATGTGGATGGCCGTATTTGGGCAGGCTGCTGGCAGGTTGTTGAGGAATATGGAGAACAGTAGTGGGCTGAGAACCGACCCTTGGGGGACTCCGCTGGTGACTGGGAGTAGGGTGGATGTAGCCGAGCCAACGCGGACAGATTGGGACCTGTTTGACAGGTATGATGGAACCAGTTATTTGTAGTAGCCGACAGCCCGGCTAGAGCAAGTTTAGCCAGCAACAAGGGATGGGAGACGGTGTCAAAAGCTTTTGCCAGATCAATAAATATGGCAGCTGTTAATTCCCCTTTGTCCATACCCGTGAGGATAGTGTTTGTGAGCCGGAGGAGAGAGGTGGTGGTGGAGTGATTTTTCCTGAATCCGGCCTGGTAAGGGGTTAAGAAGTTTATCGACTCAAGATAGTGGTGGAGTTGGGAGAGGACAAGATGTTCTTGAAGTCTGGCCAGGATGGGGAGCAGGGATATATGGCGGTAGCTGGAGGGTGAGGAGAGGTCCCCTCCTTTAGGAAGGGGAATGACTGTGGCTTGTTTCCAATTTTTGGGGACTGTACCAAGTTTAAATGACAGGTTGAACAGCAGGGTTAGCGGGTGGGCCATGGCAGGTGCAGAGAGCAGGAGCATTTTGGAGTCGAGGCCAGAGGGACATTTACCTTTGTCTGGGTTGAGAGACAACAGTAATTTTAGCACCTGAGCTGATGACACAGGGCATAGGGAGAAAGAAGCTGAGGAGGGAACAATAGGGGGAGTAGTGGGTGGGGGAAAGGGAATGGAGGAGAGAAGGGATGATGCAGCAGTAGAGAAGTAAGAATTGAATTCGGAGGCTACCATGCTGGGATCCGAGATGTTATTCCCTGCAATGTTAAGTGAGGGGGTAGGGGGTTGGGCCAGTGGGGAGAGAAGGGATTTTATGAACTTCCAGAATTGAGTTGGGTGACCAAAACTGTTATTCAAAGCAATTTTGAAGTAATTTGATTTGGCTTGCCTTATGAGCCTAGTGCAGGCATTGCGTAGTGACCGGTAGTATTGCTGGGCCATGTGACTACCTGAGGCCTTGAAGTATTTCCAGGCGCGGTCTCTGGCTCGTAGTTGTTGCATAAGGCTTGTTGTTACCCAGGGTAAATGGGATCCTCTTACTCGGGATCACCTGAGTGGAGCATGTCTGTCCAAGATGGAGAGGAAATTCGAGGAGAAAAATTCCAAGGCATCATCAATGGAGGAGGCCTTTGTGATGAAAGACCAGTCAATGCTGGTGAGGTCATTTAGGAGCACTGGCAGATCAAGGGACACAAACTCTGGTGAGAAGCATCCGGGGTGGGGGAGCAAAAGGCCTGAAGATTTTGCGCACCATGTAGATCATATGGTGGTCACTAAGGGAGTCAGGCAGTAGGCCAGCTTGAATGATCCAATGAGGGTGGGTGGTAATCCAGGATAGTATGTTTGTTGGATTTACGGTTTAGGCGAGTTGGTTCAACTATTTGCTGGGACAGATTTAGGGCATTTATGTGTTGCTGAGATTTGGAGACTCCCTTGCCTAGCCAATTAAGATTGAAATCCCCAAGTATGTGAAGTTCGCCGCCCTCCGTGAGGGACCTCAGGGTGCCGAGATGGTCAAGGATGCTACCCAGTGGAGTTTCAGGTGGGCAGTAGGATCCGGCTATATATACTGGGATGGAATGAGTCAGTGCGATTTTGACTAGGAGGGAATATATAGGTTGTATGGGGGCAGGCAAGGTGATAAAAGAAAATTTAAGAGCAGAGGAGATGTACATGGCAGTGCCGCCACCCTTCTTTCTGCCCTGCCTGTCCTGGCGGATTAGGGCGAACCCAGGTATAGAGAATTCGGCATCCCTGTTGTGAGGTTTTAGCCAGGATTCGGTGATAATTAAAATGTCATGGCAGTGAGTGAGGACAATGGTTTGTAAGGCAGCAATTTTGTTTAGGATGCTGCATATGTTTAGATGGACAATCTTGAGTCCTTTAGGGAGGGGCGTGGCTGTTGTGGGGTGTTGAGCAGCATTGGATGCAGTTGGTCCTGGGTTGCATTCAATGTCCCCGGCTATGAGGAGGAGGAGGGCCAGGGAGTGACTTAGTAGGCGTAAAGGCTTTGGAGATCTCCAGCGTCGAGTGGGGTGATTTGCAGTACATAGGGTAGAGATGGGGTACGTGCGGAGGGGGATATAAAGAGCAGGCAAATCTGCATGGCGAGAGGGTGGGAGGATAGAGGCCCCCAGGGACCAGTTGGGCCACGGCGACATGTTAAGCTCCACTGTTGCTGTGGAGGAGGGGGGGTGATAAGGAGGCTTTTGGGAGGAACTGCAATGACACAGGCAGGGTGGGATGGGCTGATGGTGGAAGGGAGGATAGGGAGAGGCAGAGCGTAAAGATAATTAGAGCGAAAAACTGCATCTTTTTTTTTTTTATATTACTTTATATTCTTGCTTTTTAGTTTAGTTTTGTATATCTTACACAGTAGAGAACAGAACTGCACTGTGGTGGCCACTAGTGGCTGAAGGGTATAAGGAACTAATGGGAAAGTGGGCTGATTGGTTAAAACAGCTCACGGGGATAACACTATATTAGGAGGAGCCCGCCGAAGGTGGTGGGGAGCCTGCTCATAGCGCAGGTGGGGCTAGAGCTCCTGGAGAGCAGCTGTGAACAGGGATCGCTACCTGCTGGTTCCTGCAGCTTGTGAATAAATGGTGAAAACGAATTCCTGGAAGACATGAAAATGACATACTCACTATAACTGTTGATCTTCCATAATATCAGTAAGCAATAAGACATGACAGGGTGTGCATGGAACAGATTTTACTGCACGGCCAGGGGCATAATAAGGCCAAGTGCCTTTAGCCCCTGGCGTGTGGTAAAATCTGTTCCATGCACACAACTGGAGTGTCTTATTGTGCTTGTAACATGGGCTACTTTTTAAAAAAGTTTTTACTTCTCCCAAAAACATGTTTTTAAATATGTAAAATGGATATTTAGGTCAGTACTTTCGATAAAATAGTCCTTCCGCCAAATTGAGAAAGACGACATATAGCTATGGAGCCTCCCCCCTTTTCTTTTTAAACGAGCCCCTTCCGTGAATCTGCAGGTGAAAGAAACATTTAAGGAGTTGTAGATTTTGGAGGTTTCTCCATAAAACTGCTGACCATGTTTTTCAAGGTGTCACACATTCATGGATGGAAGTGCTTGTGAAATTAAGGTGATGCTCTTGTGAGTGAAATATACATTACAAAAGGGATTGTTCTTTTTTTGCTTTGGCTGTGTCCTTGATGACGTTATAAAATGGTCGATGCAGGGAGGACTGTTGTTCAGTTTGGTTTTGTGGGAGAAACAGTGAAAGTGTTTTATTTTTAACTGCAACTGTGCAATTCTGTGGAGGACGTTAGACTTCATGCCTGTGCAATCGCGGACACACCGTAGTATGTGGAGTTTTCAGGAAAGAGCACGAGCGGTGCAATGTTCTCCATGAATGCCGGCATTTCTATCTGTCACAACAGTAACACAACAACATTGCTTATCGAACGGGGTTGTGTCCAAGTGGCGCTAAAGAGCATGAGCGGTCCAACATTCTCTACAAATGCCCTAGGGGGATGTGTCCAAGTGGCGCTGGGAGTCGGGTACTATGCGCATGAGACCAGGAGGGAACGGAAAGCGCAAGAAGATGACGGTTCTACTGGGTTTCATGATCGTACTGTACGGCATTGTTTGAAAAGGTACAGCTGACTTTTTCTCTTCGGGGGTGCAATGGTAGATCAATGTAAACTGATGTTCAGTATTATAAAATGGGTAGGCTAAATGCTCTCGTATTGGGTAAACAAAAGATGTCTACCAGTGAAAATGCCAACATTCTATGGCACCAGAATCTTGGCCTTTTTACTGACAGCTCTTTTTTCAACCCATGCATGGAACATATTTCATGCAAGGACAGCTTGGCTTCTGATTCGCTGGTTTAGTCTACCCATTTTACAATCACCATTCATTCACATGCCTGCCCACCTTCCCCCCGTTCCAGTAAGAGTCAGAACCTCTGGGTAGCTCACCCTGTTATGCCTCAGCACACTGGCATACTTCTTGCCACCCCTTCTCATGAGATATTCTCCTGTTCTTCTAGTTGGAACATTCTGTTCCCAAGACAAAAACCTAAAAGGGGTTGATGGGTCCTCATGTTCTCTCTAACCAAAAACACAACCTCTGGGGAGTTTTACTGCTCTCCCCTCTTCCTTTATAATTTGTCTCTCTCCCTCCTAGGGATAGCTCCTTGTTATATCCCTGTTGCTGCTGCCTGCAACTTGGCTTTGCCTTGCCCACATTCTCAACAGTGCCATGTCCCCAGATGGCTGGACTTCACTTTGAGCTGTTACCTCCTCTCTTCCTACTCCTCTGGAGTGGCAAGACAATAGTTTTTGTGTTCCTGGACTCTGTCCAGTCAGCTGTTTTCTGCTCCTCTTGAACAGTTTGGGGGTTTACCTTACTAAATTTATTTTTCTGTCTTTGTATTGGTACAAAGCTTCTTGCTGGTTAAGTTGGCATTCTGCTATCTTCTGCACATAGGTCTTTTTCTGGGCCTCTGTGTACAAGCCAGAGCTATGTGCCACGGCTGTCCCCCCTCCCCCCCCCATCTTTCCTGTGCAGGTAGCTCTTAACAGACTCTAGCTCTTTTACCTGCTATCCTAATGCCACCCTGCATGCCCAACCCTTAGTTCTTCTAAGTTGGTAGTCTGGCTTTATTTTATTATGTGTATAGCCTATAGTCTTTTCCTGTCCCTTTAGGCTAGGAGTCTATAGCCCTCTTTCCCACTTGTTTCTTTTTTTACTGGCAAACAGAACTGAGGAAGGGAGGGGGCTGGCATCAGTTACTGGCTGGCTTATGAGCACAATGTCAGTACGTCGGCCTCAAGGGTGTGGCCAACACCAACACTGGTCTACTCCAAATTGCAAAATAATTTGCTCATGTGGGGTCCTAGTGCCTCCAGCTAAGACCCGATAGTGTGAATGAATGGTGAAGATATTCTGGAAGATCAACAATTACGGTAAATAATTTTCATCTCTGCATCCACTAGCCTACCAGGGCTAGTAGCAGGGGCACATCTGAAATTTTACAAATCCGATACAAAAGATTCCGGCATCTGGATGGCAAGCAGGTGCCAATTTCAACCTCTGCACATGTGCTGCAAAACACCAGTGTACAACAGAGAGTGCTCACAACAGGCATTAGCTACAGCTGGCATTTCAAAATAACAATTGCATTTAAACTCTGCGCTTCCACATCAGCTGTGATCAACATCGTCGTCATCAGCACTTATGTGTCAAGAAGTGCAGACAGGCAACACTTCAAGATGCCACTAAACAAAGAGTGCAATCCAGAAAGCAAACAGCGAGCATACTGTGTGCAATATATATTAAACTAAGAAATCCTGGGCCAGCCCGACGGCACAGCAGTTGCGTTATCGCTCGCGATGCCGGCAACCTGGGTTCGGGTGAATGAGCAAATGAGCCTAGGGCATCACAAGGCCAGTCGGGGGAGAATGACTGAGCACCCCATGAACACCCACCTCCGAGGGGGTAGGAGGGAATACTGTTTCACAGGTGGTAGTACAGCAGGAGGTATCATGGGAGGATGATGTCAAAAGTGTGACGCATGTGTGTCAGCAAGGCCTTTCCGACATCTGCGGGCAAGACCAGAAAACATGAAAACAATTCAACCAATGCAAGATACCATCTGCCTCCTGTAAAAGGCTTCACACTATCGACTGAGATCCTCTCTCCCCATGACTGAAGCTCAACTCTGTCCAGGGGAAGCATGGGCTGCCTCCTCATGGCCCTTCCCATGGGGGACCAGCGAGGAAAAGGTAAGTCCCAGGGATGGCGGGTGACAGGGCTGGGTGGAACAGCAGGACTGATGGGGGACAGCTGGGTAGAGAAGAAAAAGCATAGTAATTAAAAACTAAATAAATAAACAAGAAATCCTATCATCTGCAAAAAAAAAAAAAATATATATATATATATATTCAGTTGGTTTTTTTTTTTTTTTTTTACAAAAAACAGTAATTTAATTAAGCTATGGTAACCCATTTTGTTAGATATTATAAATAAAGTGGCAGCAGTAGCCCAGCCAAATGATGCCAGCGGAGTGCACAATGTCCCATGTGGTCAGTCAGGATTTACTGTGTGAACCTGGTCACCCCTACCCTCAGCTCGTGGAGCCGCAACAGCTCTGGAGAGGCAGTTCTCTTAGGCTCCTGGGGGAGCAGGGAAGAAGCCATGTCACTTGAGCGCCTCCTAGGGGAGATCTGAGGCAGCAAAGGACACTGTGGATGACCAAACAATGTCCTGCACCCCTCCCCAAGTTTGGCAGCATGCAGATACTAAGAGATGGGTGGGACATACACTGAAGGAAAAATCCCTGCCAGAAGCGTGCATGACAGCCACATGCTCCCTACCCTAAAGTCCCGGTTCTCACTGCCCTCTTCCCCTTGCCCCTAGTCACAAACCTGTGTGAGCCCACGGGTCTCATGACCGATTGAGATTCACCAGGGTTAGGCTCTTCTCTGTGGTGCCAACGAAGCGACCCAGCACTTAATACCATGGAGGCAACCCGGGTTCGAAAGTAAACTTGGGTCAATAGCACCAGAGCAACAGCTTGTTCCCTAGCAGGAGGTTTGGCTGCATGCATGCAAGCCCCTCATAGGAATGCAACCAGTACCATGGAAGGTGGGAGGCAGTGTGGGGGGGGGGTGTTAGAGCAGGAGGATTAATGGCAGTCACCAGGATGACCAGTTCGGCAGTTCCAGACTTCATGACCTGATCTGTCCTGCGCATTAGATCCTGCTCTGGAAGTAAGCCTCCATGATGGTCCAGCCATGGGGTGGGGGGAGAGCAGTGTCCATGGAAGACCTCCAGAGATAGATAAAGGGATCATATGGGTGAGGAGGTTGCACATCTGCACACTGGCATTTGCCAAAAAGTTAAAACACCTGTATAGGAACTGTTTTTAAGTGTATGCTCTGAAAGGTATTGCTAATGCTCACAATGCAGCACCAATGACAAAAGTTTGGGAACAAAATTGGGCTGTCAGGGGCCAGTTCAGAGTTTTGGGGGGTGGAGAAGACTGAGCATTCCAGAGGATACTTTCTTCATCCATGGAGGAAGGACTGCTGCTATACTGCCATCTGGGTGACCACAGGTGGTAATGCAGCAAGCAAGGTGAGTCAAAGGAGGGCATCAGCCGAGGCATCCGATTGGACCTCCTTGTTCACCCACAACCCAGGGGATGAGACCAGAAAATCGGAAAAAAGTCTGCTCTGCATGCCCAACTACAGCTACTGCCTACCTTCAGGAAAATTGTGAACTCCCACCTCCACGACCAGGAGGGGGTGGAAGTGTGTATCCAGCACAGCTGCCCCCCCCCCCACGCAGGTGGGCTAGGGATGAACCAGTAGGGCTGAAATCCTATAGCGGTAAGTGACAAAGATACTGGGGAAATGGGACTGGGCCTAACTGGGTGAAGGGGGCTATGTAGAGCTGTGCAGAATATAAAATTCTGCCCATGGAATGACCTTTCCGATTCTGCAGAATTCGCAAAATTTTAAATTTCAGTTATTTCACTATCATTTTAAATGTACGCATCCACATAACACCATTGGAACATAAGCAGTACCCCATGGCTTACAAAAGTGTACTAAATTTCAGAGCTGTAGATTGAAAGGGGGCAGAGGTATGGGTGGCCAAACATTTAGTCACAATTTAATTTTCAGTTATTTTGAGATCATTTTAAAATTTCTTATCCAAATTTCTCCATGATATCAGGCTTTAGAGAAGCATGTGGAATGCCTATATGCACTATGTTTTAAATTTCAAGCCTTAATGGGAACGGAGTTATAGGTAGCCAAATATTTTGCCAAAATTTGGATTTCTGTAATTTTAGTATAAACTTTGATAGTGTTCATTGAGATATTACAAAAACTGCCAGGTATACAGGTTATCACTACATTTGTATATGCACATGGTTTCAGATTTCTAGCTTTAAATGGGACTGCGTTATAGCCTGCCAAACATGTTGCCAAAATTGAAATTTTGGTTAGCTCCCTCTAATTTTACAACTACATATCCAAATTTAACCAGATCTGAAACATTTAAGCTACTACACCACAATAGTCATATCTGAATTAGTTCATCTTTTCAGTTTTAAATGGGATTGAATTAAAAGTAGTCAAAGTTTCACAATATTTCAAAATTAAATTTTGCAAGAATGTAAACTACAAATTTATAAACCCCAGAAACTTTAAAACTAGAGAATGCAATACCATTACATTTGGCAGGTTCTTAGACCTTACAAGAAGACTGTGTGTGCCAATTTTATTAATTGCTTACTGCGATAAACTGCAAAATAACATCGGTACTTAAAGTCAAATCCCATGAGACTTTGTGAAAATTGCTGAAATTCATGAAAAATTCCATAAAACTGGAATTTTCTAATTTTATTCAGCCTTATCTGGGGGGTCTAATTAAAGGACAGGGGTATAAGAGGGAGGTAGTGCAGGGGGTCACCAGGTTCTGGAGTTAGATGCACAGTTTCACCAAGAAATGGACAGCTGAGCTGGGTGGCACAAAAGTGGTAGACCCCCAGGATGGAGCAAGAAAGCACAGAGTGTCAACAATTCCAACCTGAATGCAGGATATTTAAGGATCACATCCAGTAAATCTACGATCCAAGAATCCTGGTGTACGTGCAAGTCTAGGGCATAGAGGTACTCAAAAATATGTAGTGGGGGGAAGACAATGTCTTGGGCAGCAGGAAGAAAGAATTCTGGCTATTCCAACAGGGTAGGTCGATAGGAAAAGGAGTAGGGTGACTCACATTTTAAAGGCGTTTGACACTGTAAAGAACAAAGAGTATATCAGCAGAATCAGTAGTTTTACTGAGTCAATTTGGCTGTGCCAAAAGACGGGGGGGGGGGATAGTCATTAGTCACCCAGTAAAAAACAACAGGACGGCAAAAAAGATCAGCCCAGCTTATCAAATGAAGCAGTGATGATATGTGCATTGTTAATGTTCAATTCCACCCAAAACAATTTCTGGATGCTTCATCTACAGAATATGCTACCATAAATACGTGAGAAAATGTTACTAATCATTTTTTTTCTTCTGCAAAATTAAAACTGCTTAACCAATTTATTCAGTTGTGTTACACACCAGGATGCACAGACTATTGATATGCATGTCAAATGTTAACTCTATGCATGCAAGAGCAGAGAAGTTACAAACATCCACATTTTTGATAGTTTTCACAAAGTTTTGCAAATGTTTTAAAGTTTTGATTACTGTAAGTTAAAAATCTCTTACACAATTCTCTCCATATTTAGATCATTCTATAAGTATTACAAAAAAGGTTATCCGTACTAATTTACACATGCCTAGCTCCAAAGGTGCCCGAGTTACATGCAGATTACATTTTTTCTTGAAATTTCCTGAAAAAAATAAAATGTCAGATTTTGAGCACATACAATTTTGAGACAATGCATTATATTATCATGAAATCTGACACATTTGTTAGAGTACCTATCATCAAGAAAGCATACCAAATTTAAGATCCCTGACCCAATAGACGGTTAATGTATATGCAGATAAAAAATGTGTATGAAATTTCATACAAACAATAAAATAACATTTGAGCACCTATAGGTTTGAAACTATCCTATCAAATTACATTGGCGTGTTTATAGCCATTGAACCAAAGAGTATATATTCCAAATTTCAGAGTTCTAGCTTGAACGGTGGCCGAGTTATAACCAAATGACAATTTAAAAATTCAGCGAAATTCCACAAGATTGCGAGAAAGTTTGCAAAATTTCATCGAAATTCTGTGGATTCAGAGTTTTCCCATTCCACACAGCTCAAGGGGCTAGGATAACAGAAAAGTACAGTTATGTAAGAACTTACCATAACAGTAGATCTTAAGAGAGGCTCTTGCAGTTGGTACTAACAGATAGGACCAAACCGCCAGGCGCTAGGACCACTCGGGAAACTTTTAGCTAGCAGTGCCTGGTGTGTGTGTGTGGGGGGGGTCACCCACCCGATGTCACATGACCAACGTCAGTGTGGCGTTATATAGTGAGCGGTCCCCAAGCCCGCCCTCCAGTTCTCCCGCCGGATACCTAGAAAGGTGTGACAGGAGGTAGGAGTGGGCTCCTGGAGCTATAAAGTTATGAAAGAAGTAGTAGAAGAAACAGAGGGAAGGTGGAAGGGAAAGCAGTACCTACTGCGATAGCCTCTCTCGAAGATCTACTGTTACGGGAAGTTCTTACGTAACTGTACTAACTTACTTCGAGAGGGCTCTTGCAGTAGGTACTAACAGATAGGACTGAGTCCCAAGCAGTCAAAATCAGACAAGTCTGAGACATGGGAGGTAGGAACAAGTCTGCAGGAAACAGGGATCTTAGGACAAGAGTCCCTGAAGAACAGCTAGGCCAAAGCCTGCTCTGTGCCTAGAAGCAATGTCAAAACAGTAATGCTTAGTGAAGGTATGGACAGAACTCCAAGTGGCAGATGCACAAATATCTGTGGCAGAGATGTGCCTGAAACAGTCAGTCAAGGCAGCCATGGCTCTGGCTGAGTGCCCTTTGACTTCCCCGGAAGAGTTTTAGAAACACAGAAACAGAGAATTTGATGGCAGATAAGGACCGCTTGGCCCACCTAGTCTGCCCATTTTCCTACCTAATGGATAAGCTGCAGTTCCTAGTTAACCAACAGCCTACTTCCTCCTACCCCCCACTAGAATGCCTTATGTCTGTCCCATGTATTCTTAAATTCCCCCACTGTTCTTTACTCCACAACTTCCTCAGGAAGGCTGTTCCATGCATCCACAATCCTCTCCATGAAAAATGACTTCCTCACATTACCTCTGAGCCACCACCTTCTATCTTCACATTTTGCCCCCTTGTTCTTGCACATCTCTTTTTCTGAAAGATACTACCCTCTTGGACTTTGTTGATTCCCTTGAGGTACTTGAATGTTTCTATCATGTCCCCCCCCCTCCTCGAGGGTATACATATTAAGCTCATTTAGTTTTTCTTCGTATGTCTTCTGGTGCAGACCCTGCACCATTTTGGTTGCCCTCCTCTGGACAGCCTCCATGCTGTCTATGTCTTTGTGGATATGGGGTTTCCAGAACTGTACACAGTACTCCAGATGTGGTCTTATCAAGGGAGGGACAACAACTTCCTGTTTTCTACTGGTGATGCCTCTCCCTATGCATCCCAGTATCCTCCCAGCCTTCCTTACTGCCTTCTCACATTGCTGGCCCACCTTTAGGTCATCTGATATGACTACTCCCAGGTCCCTTTCCATTTTTGTTGTTGTCAGTACCTCACCCCCCATTGTGAACTCTTCCCCTGGATTTCTGTTTCCCAGGTGCATTACCTTGTACTTCTTTGAGTTGAATCTAAGCTGCCATACATTTGACCATTCCTCCAACCTTGCCAAGTCCCTTCTCATCCTTTCCACTCAATCTTGTGTATCAACCCTGTTGCAGATCTTTGTGTCGTCTACAAAGAGACATACTTTTCCTTCCAGTTCCTCTGCAATGTCACGTATAAAAACATTAAAAAGGATCAGTCCCACTACTGAACCCTGCAGTACCCCACTAGTAACCCTCCTTTCTTCACTGTGGACTCCGTTTACTATTACCCATTTGCGTCCTGTTATCCAGCCAATTTTTTATCCAGGCTACCACCTTGGGACACACTCCAAGGCTGGCTAACTTGTCTAAAAATCTTTTGCGTGGGACTGTATCAAATGCCTTGCTAAAATCCAGGTAGGTCATGTCCACAGCCCCTCCCTGGTCTACCACTTTGGTCACCCAGTCAAAGAAATCTATTAGATTCGTCTGACATGACCTTCCCGCTGCAAATCCATGCTGCCTTGGGTCCTGTGCCCCACTGGCCTCTGGGTACTCAACAATTCTGTCCTTCAGAAGTGATTCCATAATTTTCCCTACCTCTGAGGTCAAACTGACTGGTCTGTAGTTTCCTGCCTCTGCCCTGCTCCCACTTTTGTGAAGAGGAATCACATCCGTCTTCCTCCAGTCCTCAGGTACCTCCCCATCCTCCCATGATTTGTTAAAGAGAGTAGTCAGTGGTGTCACTAGTTCTACCCTGAGTTCTTTTAGAATTCTTGGGTGAACCCCATCAGGCCCCACTGCTTTGTCCACCTTCAGTTCTACCAGAGTGTTTCTCTTGTTTGATTTAGGTACCGCCCCCTCCTCTTCCTCTGTGAATACTGAGCAGAAATATTCGTTCAGTATCCCTGCTTTTTCACTGTCACTCTCTGCCCACATTCCCTCCACTTTATTAAGCCTCAGTATCCCTCCCTTGGTCTTTCTTCGCTCCCTAATGTACCTATAAAAGGTCTTATCCCCCTTCTTAACAGAGTTGGCTATCCTTTCCTCGGTTTGGGCCTTTGCTATTCTGACTGCCTTCCCTGCCTTCCTGCTTTAACTGATAAAGTTCCCTGTCCTGCTCCTTCTGTGTTTCCTTATATTTTCTGAATGCTATCCTTTTCTCCTTAACCTTCCCTGCCACCTCTTTTGAGAACCACAGCTTTTATTTCTTCATTGCGTTTTGTTGATTTGCTTCACGGTGGCTCAGTAGGTAGCACACTCGCCTCTGAGGCTGGGAGATCAGAGGGCTGTGGGTTCAGTTCCCACATCTGGCACTTGGGTTAATATCCCAGTACTGACACTGTAGTGCAGCATGCGAGGGATGCTGCACTTCTGAGGTGCCGTCTTTCGGATGAGATGTTAAACTGAGGTCCCAACTGCTTGGATTGGTGGTAGTTCAGGTGGATGTTAAAGATCCCATGGCACTGATCGAAAAGAGTAGGGGAATTTTATTGAGAAAGAGTGGACTTCATTACAAAATATACTAAGGCAGTTCAAAAAATACAAAAGTAAAACAGCAACAACAGGAATATAAAATAAACACCAACCATCTAGAAAAGAAAAACTATACACCATAACAGGGAGTACAGAAAATTAATCAAGATGCCAAACATCACTATTTTTCCAGAACTGAAGAAACTGTGATCTATGCCTAGCTTTAAAATCATTCAGTTTAACTTTAAGTACAGCAGAGTTTATACTGCAGATGATTTCCTGTAAAGAGATCCATTTCTGCTGCAACACTAACAAACAGCTAGCTTGCCATAAATAATGTATCAGAATTAATACAATATACATAGTGTTTATATTATATTTATCATTCAAGGAGACATTCGTGCAAAACATAATGTTTTCATAAGTTAATTGCAAAAATAAAGGTTCAAACCAAACACTAGCGAACATATTCCAAAAATCAAGAGCAAATTGACATTCAAGAAATAAATGTAGTTGAGTTTCAACAATACAATGACAGGAATCCCTAGGACAATATCTGTTATCAAGGGATTTATGCTTATGATTACCCTTAACACTTAATCTCCCATAATTACCCAACCAAACCGTATCCCAAACGTATGGAGGTACACGTGGGTTTTGAAGTTGTTTTAAAATTCAGTCAAAACAATCTGGAGGACAAAAGGGGAAGGTAACCATGTCCTGAGCATCATGTCTCCAAACCCCTTCATAGATAGATTTCCGACTGCGGACACAGAAATCCTGGGGTTTAAGACCCCAAGACAAGGCCAATTTTAGAGCTTCCCTACCATAGGAAGGAACATCAGGAATCCTGGCCAAAAATCCCTTTCTTCCCTAGTTCCCATTGATCTAAACAGGGTATTAGCCATATCAAAAGAAATGGCTTCCAACCTATACCACCAGGTTTTAATGCCCCACCAAAATTATAATAGAAAAAAATACTATAAAAGAAAGCAACTGGGTGAATCATACCAACCCCATCCTCTACTAGTGGCCTATATGTCATACTACGCTTCCCGGGGTTCAAGCGAGACCCCCAAAATCCTTGAAAGAAAATGCTAAATAACCTAGTAAATAACTTAACAGGTGGTGGGAAAACATAACAAAGAAATAAAAAAATCAGAACCACCAAAGTTTTAATCAAATAAACTCGTTTTCGTTTACCAATTTGGTGGTGCTTCCATCCAGCAACATAGAAACATAGAAGTTGACGGCAGATAAGGACCGCAAGGCCCATCCAGTCTGCCCATTTCTTTTTCTACCTTATAAATGTGCCATTGGCCTTTGCTCTGTCAGTGGCCTATCTATTCATACTCATTTGTATTGCTCCCTTATGCTTATCCCATGCCAGTTCGAAGCCCTGCACTGTATTCATAGCCACCACTTCCTGAGGTAGGCCGTTCTATGCATCCACCACTCTTTCTGTGAAAAAGAATTTCCTCACATTCCCCCTTAATCGGCCCCCCTCTAATCTCATGTTGTGTCCTCTTGTCCTGCTATTTTTCTTATATGTAAACATGTTAGACTCTTTCACCTTGTTAATGCCCTGAAGGTGTTTGAATGCCTTAACAAGTCTATCTGCTCTCCCCATTGCTGCCTGCCAATTAAGGGTTTGCATATCCCCTGTGCCAAACAAAATACCTAAACTTTTAAAGGTGCAGTCGAGATCTTAATACCAGCAAAGGTGCCAGAAATAGATATAGTAAGGTGCCCAAGGGGAACCCCCACACTTTTCTCAAAATTAATGTGAGACCCTGCACTGGATGAGTAGTTCTGCAGGACACCCTCCAAAGCCTTTTCCTCAGTATCCATAGCTACAGTTAAAACTAAATAATCCGCATAAGTCAAAATCTTAATGGGTACAGAAGTGTGGACCCCTTGCAACCCCACTATCTCTGGACAAAGAAGAATAGCTCTAATCAAAACATCAATACAAAAGTTATATAAAATGGGACTCAAGGGGCAGCCTTGCCGAACACCACGTTTGACTCTTACCTGCCTTCCTAACCAGCCATTGACATTAGGGACTATAGCAGCTTCAGAATACAGGGCTCTAATCCACTGTATAAACTGAGCAGGAATCCCAAATGCTGTCAGAACGGAAAATAAAAAGCAGTGGGAGACCCTATCAAAAGTCTTTTCTTGGTCCAGACTGAGGACCCAGCCTTTGATGTGACCCATACCTCCCAATGAAAACAGTTCCCTCAATAGAACCAGATTATCATGCTGGCACCTCCCACGTATACCACAGGTCTGAGCGAGGCTAATCAAACTTGCTATGTGAATCAATCTAGCCAACAAAATTTTAGCTAAAATTTTGTAGTCCACATTTAGCAAACTAAGAGGTCTCCAATTATTAAGATTAACTGAAGAGCCCTTCTTAAAAATAAGAATTAAAATGGCTTCTTTCATAGTTTTTGTAAAGGTAGCTTTAGACAACGTATCATTAAACAAAAGGGTCAAAGCTGGAACCAAATCTTCTTTAAAGGTACCATAAAACCCTACCGTTAGGCCATCTGACCCAGGGGCTGAGTTCAGGTTTAAACTCATAATTGCCTGCAACACCTCCGCAGCCGAAATTTCAGTGGATAGCATAGCAGCGTCTGCCTTGAAAGAGGGGGCAAATTCAGGGAGTCCAAAAAGGATTCTGCCGAAACACAGTCAGGGACAGACCCTAACATGTTAACCACATGCTGCTCAACAACATCCACCAAAAGTTGCAGAGAACTAACTAACTCTCCAGAGGGGGATTTCAAAGCCTGAATAAACCTAGGCTCCACTCTTCCCTGACAAGTTTTAAAAGGGTCTAACCCACCTTTGGATAACCGGGTCCCAAATCTAGCCTCTTGCCCCAGAGAACTAGCTTGATCATACTGCAAACTTCTCATCTGCGCACTAATAACTGCAATCTGCTTACTATAATCTAGCGAGGAGACATCAGCTACTGAGATCAGATTTTGTAATTGCTGACGCAATGCCAAATAACGCAAATACTGGGCAGAACGATCAGCAGCAGCTTTCCCTTGCAGAACTTGCCGTCATCTAACCTTAGAATCCTCCCACCATTCAGAAGCATCATTATATAAATCTGCAACTGAGAGCCGGGCCACCCATTCCTTCCTCCAGATTTTCTGAACCTTAGGATCCTGTAGCATGGAGTCATTAAGTCTCCACCTGTTCTTTTTACAACGTGGGGCATGCTCCCAAGAAAAAGAAACCCACACAGCAGCATGATCTGAAAATTCCAAAACTACGGTTTTACAAGAGAGAACGTGTAAGACACGGGACAAAAAAATTAAATAAATTCTAGTCCTAAGGTTACCCTTAAAATATGTAAACCCACCAGTAGAATGACAGGCTCTAGAAGCATCTATGAGATGGGCTGTGGAGATAACATTCTTAAGGGCTACTGAATCACAAAACATCTTGGGGGTCTGAAGCCCTCTATCCAATTGATGTAACCCGCCCAAATCAGCCTAGAAGTATGAAGGAAGGGCCGTACCACATGAAAAAGAGACACTCTCTGTGCTTTAGTCTGGGGGACATAAATGACAATCAACCGAAATCTCTCTGAAGAGAAAGAGATCAAATAATAATGCTCTGCCTGGCTGTATATCTACAAGTCTGGAGACATGCAGGGCAGGGTTAGAAAACAAAATCCCTATCCCATCACACTGGTCAGTCCCAGAAGACCAAAAGGAAGGACCATGAGGCCATGCCTTGAAGGCCTGTTGTAGTTTTTAACCTAGTATCTACAAGACAGACAAATATCACAGTGCATATCATGCATGGTCAACATAACACCCCCAAGTTTCCTATGTCCCTTAATACTATTAATGTTTAATGAGCAGTTTGATAAAGAAGCCATCTAAGCACCTAAGGGTGATTTACTTCTCCGACACTGCCTAGTTCTTTTAGCAATGGGATCCACATCCCCACCACCCTCAGTGTCTGTATTAGATACTACAGAGGAAGTATCAGTTTCCTCATCTGCAGAGTCCCTATCTGACAACTCAGAAGCCAGCAGGGCAAATTTATTCCCAGTCTTCCAAGAACAAGCCCCAGCTTCTTTACCAGGACCAGAAACAGTCAAGCCTTTCCTCGTCCTTTTATGTTGTACCTTTATAAAAGCAGTTTTATCTATACCAGAACTAGACTGGGCAGTCGGGGGGGGGGGGTGGCATTACACTAGTGTCTTTAACCATGGTCTCCTCCACTACTTTCACCTCAGGAGTGTTGTCCTGAGCAGGTACAAAAATCTGCCCCTGGGGAACCTGATCCACATGTAAACTACTGTCCTCAAGTGCTTCCTTCCCAGAGGTGTCCTTCTGCTGTTCATGCAGAGAGGAACCTGTACCAGCGTTCAAATCCCGCTCTGCAACTACTTTAGCCTGTGTTTGCTGGGCTAGAGCAATCACGCCTATATGAGAGGGGCAATAATTCCGATTATGAGAGGCCAAAGGACAACGCCCATATGCATGTCCCGTGCGCTCGAATAAGTTGCACTTAAATAAATTAAAGCAGGTACTAGAATTATGCCCAAATTCAAAACAATGATTACATTTGACTGTATCACAAGCAGAACAAAAGTGAGCTCATGATCCACATTTGAAACAACACTTAGGTTGCCCTGCATAAAAAAATCAACCCCTTATCTTTCCCCAGAAAGAAGAAACTTGGTGAATGACTAGGCCCTGAATTTGTGGAGTATAACTTAACTCGAACCCTCCACCCACCATCCCAAATCTGTTCACTCTCCAACGTAGGAACTGGTTTATTGAGAACTTCACATCTTTGTCTCAACCAGAATAAAATACCCTCAATATTCACCCCTTCATTTTTAAACATAATAGTTATGTTCCTAACAGCAGGTATAGTCAATGGAATGGCATGGAAAGGGGACCAAGTAGGAGAAGTTTTACAATTCGCATAGTGAGCCCAAAAGCAATCTAAACTAGACACTTGCTTAAAACTTATGTCATAATTACCATTTCCTAAGCCAATAAGGGCAAAAATCTCAGAGGAGAAAAACTTCATAGAACCTTTAAGTTAGGTCTTAGCGACATGAACCCTGTTAGGGGAGTCCTCCAGTCCCCCTTTATATAAGAGCTGTACAGCATCGCACCGTGGAGCAGGTTCACTTTTAGAGGTAAACAAATCCGCCAGTTTAAAACCCACTGGTCTCACTGGAGGCTCCTCAGGTGCATCAAGCAGCAAAGGATCAGGCCCCAATCTGAGAGGAACCTCAGAATCAGTAGTATTACCAATGTCAGTAGCAGGGCCCGGATTTCCACTACTAAGGGGTAGTGATATATCTGGTAAGGGACTACTCACTGTTACATTGACACCCACGGACTCACTACTAGATTAGTCATCTGGAATAACAGCAACAGTACAGTCATTAGAAGAAAGAGCAGCAATATTACCCCGGGGTTCGTTGGAGCTCTGATGAGCAGACAATTCTGTGGCCACCAGTGCAGCAGCCTTCTGAAGCATGGAAAGATAGGAGGGGTCCTGTAAATCTGGTGTCCAAACACCGCCGTCCCCAAGTTCCCAACCCGCATTTTGCAGAGCAACTTCAGGAGACTAAGCAACGTCCTCTGAAGCTATCACAGTATTATCAGGCAAATCCTTAGGCAAAGAGTTTATTGACCGTGAAGCGGGGACCGGATCCCCTAAATGTTTGCTCCATCCTGGTGTTTGCTTTTTAGAAAAAAGGAAAACAGCAGAAGAAGAACCGTCTGAAACCATCTCTTTAAGATGAGCAACATGCTGTGCACCAGTCCGCTTCTGAGTACCGAGTCGCTTACCCTTTATCATCAGAAGTTCCTTCGGCGGCTTTAGGCACTCTCGGTTACTACCCAGTGAACTGCCAGCCCACAAACACATTGAGACAGAGGCAGAATGGGGAGCATTGAAAGCCTGAGGTGATCCAGATGGCGCAGGAACGTCTGCATCAGCAGGGGACTCTAAAATCCGAGAATCAGGTGCAGTGTCAAATTCAACAGAAACCGCCGGGAGGGCTGTAATCTCCCGCTCCAAGGATTCCATTTTCTGTAATAATAAAGCTCATTCAAGCAATAATTTCTCCTTTCCAGAAACTGCACAAAGTGGAATTAAAACAGCCTGCCGAGAAGCAGATGCAGGAACAGCAGGCACGTTAGAATCCACCACACTCACAGTGGTTATTTCAGCCACAACACAAGCCTCTTCAGTGGTCTCTTGTACACCAAGCACAGGAGAGGAGGCCCTCTCTCCTGCACCCTCCTCATCCATCTCCATTGACGGCTTCCTTGGACTGGCCATCGCGATGCAAGTTGCCAAGGCTCCCCCTACCGACAGAGTAGGGGAATTTCCCTTGTGTCCTGGCCAAATTTCTCTCACTCACTGAAAAAACATTCCACCAACAGCTTAATCTGGTTCAAGGACAGTTGGCATTCATCTGTATCCCCCTCCCCCCGGTCGTGCCTGAAAATAGGCAGGATTTGTCTAGTGCACTTACCCAGTCAACAAAAACAAAATAAATAAATAACACAAAGGCTTGTTGCCTCTGTGATGGCTGTTTTGATTACTTCCCATTGTTCATCCACTCCTCCTTCTTGCCTGTCTGCTAGTACTTTTCTGAGGCACTCTCTCACTTTCCCAAAGTCAGCCCTCCTCAAGTCCAATACTCTTGCTTTTGTATGGCTTGACTCTATAGCTGTGTTTATCATGAAACACACTGTTTGGTGGTCGCTTGTTCCTAGATGGCTACCCATTTCTAAATCCGAGATTCTTTCTCTGTCACCGGTTGAGAGAACCAGGTCTAAGATTGCTCCCTCTCGAGTGGGTTCCAATACTAGCTGTCTGAGGCAGGCCCCTTGTAGGGCATCAAGAATGACCCTGCTGTTGGATGTGCCTGCAGCAAAGGTGCTATAGTTAACATCTGGCATATTCAGGTCCTCCATCAACAATATCTCCCCTTTTTTCTGCCATTCTAAGGATGCCTTCTATCATTTCATTATCCATTCCCTCCCCCTGAGATGGGGATCTGTATACAATCCCCATGCAGGTTGTGGTGCCATTTCCTGTCTCCAGGGTGACCCACAGTGCCTCATCTGCTCCCTGTTTACTCTTTAGTTCTGTTGCTTTGATCCCTTCCCTTACATAGAGAGCTACTCCTCCTCCTCTTTTACCCTCCCTGTCCCTCCTGTAGATTGTGTATCCCGATATGTTGACATCCCAGTCATGGTTCTCTGTGTACCATGTTTCTGTGGCTGCCACAATATCCAGGCATCCCTCTTCCATCAAGGCCACTAGTTCAGGGAGCTTGTTACACAGACTATGGGCACTGGTACTCATCACCCTCCACGTTTTGATGGCCTTACCCCTTTTAGCACCATCCCTGTTCTTACTGCCTTTGCGGTTTTTGCATTTACCTCTGTCCTGCTCCCTAATGACTTCTCTACCTTGGTGTTTACCTCGTTAATTACTCTGTTTTGTGGGGGGAGGCTGGGATTTCCCTGCTCCTTTTCAGTACCTCCCCCCTTGGCTAATTTAAATGCTTGACAATGAAGCATTTAAACCTATCACCTAGGATCCTGGTTCCCTCCCTGGACAGATGCAGACCATCGCGTCAGTATAGGCCTGCATCCCTCCAGGTGGCTCTCCAGTCCCCAGTGAACCCAAAACTGTGAGCTCCACACCAGTTTTACAACCATTCATTGAATTCCATGGTGTGGAGTACCCTAGCATCACCCTTCCATAGACAGGCACCACCTCTGAGGCTACCATATGTGCTACATGTCTAAGGCCCCCTCCCCAGCTCTACAAACTCCTCTTGCACTGCTCTGATCCCATTCACAGCCAGATCATTTGTCCCTAGGTGGACAATGACATCCAGCTCCCTCCTTCATGCTGCTGCTCCCACGATCCTGAGGATTCGCTTCCTGTCCCTCCAAGCCATGGTGCCAGACAGGCACCTTAACTCCCTCTCCGACCTTCTACTCCCCTAATGATTGAGTCCCCCACTAGGAGTTATTTCCTTCCCCTGTGGGGTCCCGTGCCACCCTACTGTGGTTCTCCTTTGTGGAGGTTCCCAGCATCCTTCTTGGTCTCCACTGCAGGTGCTTCCATAGAGGAACCACTATCCGCCAGAACAGCGTATGAATTGTGGAGAGGTACAGCTGGAGGGATGCACCTCTGTTCCACCACCTTCTCCATCCCTGAGCCCACCTTGGTCCAGCCACTCCTCTTTCTTGGCAACCTCCGAGATAGCGGCGGTGGCCCTGGTGGTCCCTGGGTGGGGGAGGAGGTTTCACAAATCCTAATCAGGTCAGCCTGGAGACGGGCAACCTCTTCCCTCAGACCAGAGAGGTGCCTGCAAATAGGGCAGCATCACAGCCTCCAGTTTTGTTATACTTCTGATACCAAAAGGTAATGGAGTTTTCCAACCACTTGGACAAACACTGTTCTGAAACTACAGCACCCTCTCTTTTGGGCTAAAAGGAAACAAACAACTGATCAGTTTTACGGACTGACTTCGTCCTCATAGTGTAGTTACGAAGAATTCTATGTACATCAAGGGTATGCAGAATTGCTTCACCCCAACTGGAATGCTCAGGGTAGTACACTGTCATCTGAATGGTCTGATTTAAGGTGGTATCTGAAACCACCTTAGGTAAGAATTTGGGATTTGTACGCAGAGCCACCCAGTCTCTGTAAAAAATAAGTAAGGCTCCTTATAATCAGGGCCTGAAGCTCGGAAATTCTTCGAGCAGAAGTAGATGGCAACTAAAAAGGGCGCTTTCCATGAAAGGTAGTGCATGTCACAACTCGCTGCTGGTTCAAATGGGGGCACCGTGAGTTTTTCCAAAATGAAGTTCAGGTCCCATGGAGGAGCAGGGCTCCTGACTGGGGGTTTCAAATGGAGAATCCCTTTTAGAAAAGTCTTGGATACTTCCAACTGAGCCAGGGTTTTGCCAACCACTGGAATGTGGTAGGCAGAAATGGCAGATAAATAGACCTTCAGGGCGAGTAAGTCAGCCTCAGGTCAGAGAGGTGCAACAGATAATCTAAGACCTGCAGAACTGGGCAGAAGAAGGGGTCCCACTCCTTGGACGTGGCCCATATGGAAAATCTCTTCAATTTCATTGCATAGTTGGATCTAGTGTATGGCTTTCTGGCCTCCACACTCTAGAGGATACTCCAAAGCGAGCGGCGGCTATGTCAGTAGGTGCCACACATGCAGGTGACGGGACCGGAGGCCTGGATGGACCAGGGTGCCCTGTTCCTGAGTCAGAAGGCCCTGACAGATGGGCAGTGGAATTGGGGGTTCGAATGACACCTGTTGAAGCAAAGAGAACCAAATCTGTCATGGCCTGTAGGGAGCAATCAGGAACATATGTGATCCCTCTGCCTGTAGTTTCAGTAGTACCCCTCTGCAGCAATGGAAAGGGAGGGACTGCGTACATGAATCTCCCTGTCCAACATAGACACAGTGCATCTGTGACAACTAGATCCTGCCACTCTTAAGGAGCAACCTTTTCTTAAATCCATTGCAACAGTTCTTCTATTTCTTAGCCTAATCTATCCTTTACAATTTCTAGCCCATAAGGTTGGCCACCTATGGGCACCCCCCTCTTTCTTGACTATGCTATTGTGTCCTCTTTAATTTTTCTTTTCCCCTTTTCCCTCTCAGGTCCTCATACAAGGAGGTTATTGTTGCGACCTCCCAGCTGATGTAAAACAACAGGCTGTGTTCTTCGTTGTTGGATTCAGTATGCAATAGCACTATGCCATAAAATACTTTGATGTATATAACTTATGTGTATGAAACCTGTAAATGTTGAAAATACCATGGCACTAGGTGTTTTTGATAAACGTAAAAAGTACTAGGTGAATATATTATAGAAATTAAGTTACCAGGGTAAAGATATCTGAAAACTCCCTGTTGGGTTGTTAAATGCATGTAAATTGCAGATTGTCTGAGAGCCCGCTTGGTACCATGCATTCCTGCTGTAAACTGAGCCAGTCTGAAATTTCATGGTGATTTGCATATACATCCCATGATGCTTTGTATTACTGGGGTATGTGTGATGTTGTGTTTCTTTGAAACTTGGCTTTATTGCCAATGCCCTTTGGGGTAACCCTTGCTTCAGTGCTTCTACACTGAGTTTTTTTTTTTATTATTTGAACCCCCACCACCCAAGCAAACAAGGCCCACATAGGGGAAGCTGAATCTCAACTGAAAAGTTAGATTGGGTCAGTAGGTGCTAAGTGCAGAGGAAGGACATGCACAGTCTGTTGCTGCAAACTGATGTACTGAAGAAGGGATATGCCATTGCTAAAGGTTATCTACTGTATTTGAATAAACATCACCCAGAGATTGTGTGTTGAACCTAAAGTTCTGCGTCTGGTCCATCTGTTATCCCATGACCCATCCACAGCGTCTTGCCAAAAAACACCATGCCCTGGAGTGAGTGAGCAGAAAGTTGGTAGTTTTGCATTGGATGGGGAAGCGAACAGATCGAGGTCTGGTCAACCCCAACAAAAGTATATTTGGTTTATCACCGACTGTCTCAGCTCCTACTCATGGGCTCTGACTTGAGTGCGGCTGAGTGTGTTCCGCCAGGAAGTTTTGAGCTCCAGGGACGTGCACTACCGTGAGGAGGAGATTGTGTTGTACTGCCCAGTACCATACTCTCATCGCTTTGTGACAGAGTGGGGACAAGCGAATGCCTCCTTGTTGGTTTATGTACCAGATGACGCACATATTGTCCATCTGGACCATAAGAGATCCTGGCTGAAGGAGGTGCTGGAATGCCTGTAGGACATACAGTACTGCTCTCATCTCCAGCACACTGATATATAGTGAAGGTTCGCTCTGAGTCCAAGAACCCTGTGTCATATGGGTTCCCAAATGGGCTCCCCATCCCAGACTTGAGGTATCCGTCGTCAGGAGGTCTGGGTGGGGGATGAGGCTGAAAGGGGACGTCGTTTCTGAGGTTGTCCGGGTTCTGTCACCACAACAGGTCCCGAGTCATCGAGCTGGAGATCAGAATCATGTGATCCACGTCGTCTGACCTCTGATCCCACTGTACTCAGAGTCCACTGCGTGACCCGCATATGAAGTCTAGCAAGATGTATGGTCAGAATGGCAGCTACCATAAGACCTAGCAAACGAAGGATCGACCTTGCGGAGGTCCATCTCTGGGAAGCCACCCAATGAGCTAGTTGACTGAGAGTCTCTGCCCTGTCTGGCGGGAGGAAGGCTCTCCCCTGGACGGTGTCCAACACTGTTTCAATAAACTAGGAGGCGTTGAGAAGGTATAAGGTGGTATCCGGGACAACTGACCGAAATGCTCACATGTTGGAAAAGATCCAGGGTACTGGATAGAGACCTGACCAGGCTGTCCCTCGATGGGGCTGAAAGGAGCCAGTCACTGAGGTAAGGGAACACATGGATGTCCTGTCTGCATAAAGTTGCAGCCACCACTGCAAGGCATTTCGTGAACACTCTGGGTGCTGACGACAGGCCAAAGAGGGGAGCTTTGAGTTGAAAATGTTCTCCCGGAAAAGTGAATCTGAGAAATTTGCAGTGGTATTGGAAGATGGGGATATGTAGGTAGGCATCCTGCATATCCAGGGCACAGAGCCGATGTCCCTGATGTAGCAAGGGGAGGAGGCCTGGTAGTGATAGCATTTGGAACCTTTTGTACTCTACAAAAAGGTTCAGACTGCTGAAGTCCAGTACTGGTCTGAGTACCCCTTTTCTTGGGGACTAGGAAAAGGGTGATGAGCCCTGCCCATCTAACTCTGAGGTACGAGTTCTAGCGCTGCTTTTTGCAGCAAGGACTCAATTTCCTCCCCGACCAAAGGTATGTGACTCAGAGGGTAATAAGAGAGACCTGGAGGATGTTCTGGCGGTCTCTCTAGAAACTCTATTTTGTGTTGTGTCCTTTAGCTACTAGTTGTAGTACCTACCAGTCTGCTGTGATTTCCTCCCAAGCCGGTAGGTGGTTGGCAAACCTGCCTCCTACCAGTTCCCCTTGATCCAGATTTAGGGGTGGGAGGGGTCAGGGCGCTTCAGGAGGTGGTGGGGAGGGCAGAGCTCGCGGCTCCCGAGGCTCTAAAGGCTTTAGTCGAGGGAGCGGTGCCCACCAAGGGGGTCCAACCTTTGTTTTGATGTCGGGTCTGCTGTTGTCTTTCTTGTCACCGCTGCTGCCAATGAAAGGGTTGCTCAGGCTTCTGAGGGGGTTTGCCCTTGTCCTGTAAGTCTGTGATAATATCTTTAACATTCCACCCTCCAACCCCAAACAGGACAGAACCCCAGAACGGGGTATCCTGAATGACTAACTGAACCTCCAGTGACAAGCCGGAGATCCTCAACCAAGAATGCCTGTGTAAGCTGATGGCTGTAGCCGTACCCACTGCGGAGGCATCTCCCACATCGTAAGTGGCCCTCAGTGTGTGTTGGCTAGCTGATCTAGCTGATCTCACTATACTGGTCATTTCTTCCTTTAGCCAGGAAGCTTTCCCAGCTTCGATTCTAGCTGACCCAGGATGGATTTCTGGTAGACCACCACATGAGTGACATAGTTAAGTGCTCTAATGGTAAGGCTTGAAAAGTAAATCTTCTTCCCATACTGATTCATTTGGATTTCTTATCTGGGAGAGAAGTACTGAGGTGTTTTGGTTTTGACGAGCAGTCATTGGCAGCACTAATGACCACTAAATCAGCCTTCGGATGAACACTGAGGTGGTCCTTCCCTTCTGGCGTCTAGTACATCCTATTTGCCTTCCTTGTCACTGGAGTCAGTGAGGCAGGCTGTTGCCAAATCGTGGAGGCCAAATCCTCGTGAGTGCCTAGCCATGGTGGAATAAGAGTCAGAGATCAGTCCAAAAGTTCCAAATGCTCAGTCAGTCTCTGAAGTTGGGGATCTTGATCCTCCGTGCACCAGTCGTAGGCTGCCTGGATCTTCCTGAGGAATTCCAAAAAGGAAAGATCCTCAGAGGGTGATTTTGGTGATTCCTTCAGTTTTGGGTCATCTGGGGTTGTGACTCATAGTCCGATCCCATATGAGCTGAACTAGGCCCAGAGTCCGATGTCAGGCTGTAATCAGGGGAGTTAAGTCTGGGTAGAGGAATGTCCATTGGTCTCGAGAGGTCCACGGGCCTAGAGAATTCTGTGAGCCATTCTGGCTGAGGCAAGGGCTCCACAGATCTACCCGACGCTGAAGGTCAGGAGTCTGACGACAGGTGATGTGCATCGTATCTCTGGTGACCGGCTTCAGGGTAACCGGAGGCTGATGCTTCTCAGGCTCTGACATGAGCTGAGATTTCGCTTTGTTCCACCAGGAATGAAGCATCGCCAGCAGGTCCATCTGGGGCTGAGGTGGAGGAGGTGGTGGATGCCCGGATCCTGGCACTGGATAGCCTGGTACCGGACAGTAAGGTGGCAGGAATCCTGACAGGAAAGGCCCTGTGATGGGTACAGAGGAAACCCTGGCATCAGGAACCCTGGCACTGGGTATCCTGGCAACGGATACTCTGGAGGGAAATGAGGCACCAGGTAGCTCGATGGAGTGCCTGAGGGACCCGGCGTCAGCCCTGATGGAGGGGCCGTGGGGCCTGGCGTATGAACTGATGGGGGCACTGATGGCCCTGACATGGGACCTGAGGGAGGGTCCAGCAGGCCCGTCGACAAATTCAGTGGAGCCAGTGTTGGGCCTGATGGTGGCCCAGAGGGACCCAAAGGACCCTGAGGGGCCGGGATAACCTCAGTCTGGTCTGGCAGTAAGTCAGGTGTTGGGCGATCTGGCGTCAGCAGTGGTATAGTGCCGGCCGGTGGACGTTATCCCTCCTCCGGGTCCCACGGAGTTGGGGACACCAGAGGAACCACCTCTACAGGCGGAGGGAGAGAAACCGGGGGGGGGGGCCCTCCAGCATCAGCTGTGGTTCAGACATCAGCTGGACTGGTTCCTCGACGTCAGGCCTGTTGTTGGGGTCTGCCGGAGGGATCGGGGCTGAGTGCACACCAGGAGGCCAGATGCACGACTTATCAGCCAGTGCCGTGCGATCTGAGGAGCCGATGGTCATTTTACTAGCCCCACCACTCGCAGTAGACCCCTTAATCTTGAGGGGTCTACGGGTAGTGGGTGTCTCCTTTATCCTGGAGACTCCCGACAGAACCAAAACAGATTCCAGCGGGGGGGGGGGGTGCCAACAGCTGCTCCCACCTGCAGAGGTTGCCTTGGCTGGAGGGATGCCCCGGGGGGGGGTCTCCTCTGTGTCTGCGGCTCCAGGAGGGGGCCACTGACTTGATGGAACCTGTTTCCAGTCCCGATGTCTCTCCTTGTCCTTCTTCTTGCAGTGGCCCTCAGGGGAAGAGGACAAACTCCCTAGTTTCTTCAGCTCCTTCTCCATGGATGCCATTTTTAATTTTAATAAATTGCCCTCTAGGGTCTGGGGACAGCGCTTCCGTGTGGCCTGGTTAAATCCTTGGCAGGTCTCACAGTCCTCGGCCTTATGGTCTGGGCCCAGACAGAAGAGGCAGAGGGAATGGCAGTCTTTGTGAGGGAGCTGAGTCGCACTTATTTTTTTTACGAATCCCAAGACGTCGGCGACAACATGCATGATGCGAAATACAATACACTTTATATAGAAAAAAGTAAATAAAGTAGGCGTCGACAGAAGCAACATTCTCCACAAGGTCCAATGTGCGCAGGTCGACAGCAGGAAAGAAAAGGAAGGCGGGCATGGGGACCGCTCACTATACAGCACCACGATGACGTCTGTCATGTGACGTTGAGTGGTCAGTCCCCCGCTAGACACTGCCAGCTAAATATTTTCGATGTGGTCCTAGCGCCTGTCGGATTAATCCTATCGTTAGTACCTACTGCAAGAGCCCTCTCGAAGTAAGATCAATAAATTATTTAACCAAAAAAAAAAAAAAAAAAGGATCCCCAAGAGAGGAGAGGACCCATACAAAAGTTGAATTTCCTTCTCCCTTTAGTTCAGTACTAAGGTGCACTCATCAGCAGCATAAGAAGCTTGGTCTGTAGACAAACACAGAAAGAGTCAGTCTCCACTGCTGTTCCTCCTGCATTTCTTTTCACTTATCCCTCCATCTGAAATATCAAGAGGAGCTCCAGACACATTACCTTTAAATAGGAACCGTAGTATTTGGTGACGTACGAGCTGTCACACTGGCTAAGAACCGTGATCTCCTGCTGTATATCTTCAATCTCATCTTCAGCCTCTTCCAGGTCTATGATTTTGATGGCCACAACTTCTTTGGTGCGGTTATCGATACCCTTGTACACCTCCCCAAAGGAGCCTTTCCCACTGGCTGAGCTGTGGAAGAACTCCTCAGATCCACTCGGGAGTTCTGCAAAAACAACAGCCAACAATACATGAAATAAAGCAAGAAACAGTATAGAAACCCAGCTTTTTTATTTAAATGATACCTAAAATCCTAAGAATGGCAGTATGCTGTATCAGAAATTAGTCCTCGAAGGTGCAGATTAAATGTTCCCCTGTTTCATGATACAAGTTGTTACCTAAAACAATACTGTTACGTGCCATTTGGTAGGTTTTGAAAAGTGTCCCCAATGAGGCTCTTCTCTCAAAAACTGCACTGACAGATCATCTTAGATAGCGCCAGGCATGCACCTTGATGACGTGCAACGGGACAGGATGCTTCACAGAATTTAATGAAGCTTATAAAACTCAACACTCATTAAGCATCAATTTGTAACCCACTATGCACAAATAAAACAAATTTAAAGAGTAACTTTCTTGCTGTTTTTAGCGAGCACTTTTAACAAACAGGAGGCTCCTTTACCGGAGTGAGAGTTCTTCCACTGCATTTTTTTTTTTTTTTTTTTTTAAGAAACATTATGTATAGCCCTGAAGGGAAGGAAAGGGATTGTATTTTGCCCTCCCACTTCCTGACTCTCCAATCCACCTCCGAGCTCTGACATCTTATGGTGTCATTATAGGACCAATGTGGGGACGTGCTCCATACAAGTCTACGAAGCATAATTTTAAAAGCTATTTTTCTGATTTTATTCTGACTTTTGGTACAAATAAAAGCGGTATTCAAGTAACAGGGTGCTTGTTACTTGAATACTGACTTTGATTTGTACAAAAGTCAAATTAAAATCAGGGAAATAGTTTTAAAATGATGCTCCATAGACTTGCATGGAGCATGGCCCCATGCTAGTCCTATAATCACCCCACAAAACAAGGTATTAAGCAGCTGGTACAGCATAGCAAAACACTACACAAAATGGGAGGGGTAATGCTTATCATTGACAGAAATACATAGCATTAGACTGGTAATCAGTTTTTTTCTTTCTTTTTTTTTTTATTTAGTTGTTTATGGGTTTTTCTTGGTGTTCTCCCGTATCCCCCCCAGGGCCCCAGCGCACACGGCCATACATGTGCGTGGAGGCGCGCATGCACACCGGAAGCCAGCTCAGCCCCTTCCTCCCACCCATACTGCCACTCTGCCCGCCTACTTTACCCCACCGGGCCTCCATCCGGTGGGAATGGGACTACGGGAGGGTCGACAACCCACCACTCCCAGGAAAGGAGAGCAGTCTGGCGGCACGCGCAGTCCCGCTCCTCCCGCACCATGCCCCCCCCCATGCTGGCACCCCGAGCTGAGGTAGTTCCCCAACTAGTCACCAGTGTAGTACCTAGGTAAGTCGTCCAGCACCTCAACCCTCAGCGCCACCAGGCCGGCTGGTAATCAGTTTTTAAGTGACTGCATGGCACAGCAGACATTTATAAAACTATATATAGTTTTAAAATGTTGCTATTAATTCTGTGCAAAGAGCTATGCATTGTCATAGCTGATTAGCACTCTCACGCATAAAACTGCTAATTGATATTTGCAGCTTATTTAATACCCTGCAAAACATCGGAGTGCAGGGCGAACTGGAGAGTCCAGAAGTGGAAGGGATTGAGTGGCTAGCTCCTTGGGGGCAAAATACGATCCCTTCCCCTTCCTAAGGGTACTAAACATAATGTTTTAAAACTACAATTGAGGAACTCCCATTCACGTAAGGGAGCCTCCTATTTGTTTTGTAGTGCACCAAGAAAGGTGCTCTTTAATAAGATACACAGAGAGTTGCATACGTTTCAATGAATCTTATGAAGCGGTCTTTCTTGTGCATCATCACGCTAATGGCTGGTGCCATCTTAGGATGATCTCATGGCAAAATTTGTGACAGCTGGCAGCATAGCTTAGAAGTTAGAGTAATAAGCTGTGAATGTGCTTGGTACAGTACATCCAGCAGACCAGGGTTTGATTCCTACAACCTCCACTTGCATACTGTGTGACTTTGAGCCAGTTATTTAACCTCCCCAGTGTTCCCAGGTCACCACAGAAAACAGGCGCTGTGTCTAGTGGGTCTTAACCGGTTAGTAAAAAATAAAATAAATTAAAAAAAAATAAAGCAGAGCCTGATTAGGAACCATTTTCAAAACCTACTAAATGACATGTGAAAGAAACACAGAATATGTCAGCAGAAATTATCACCCTCCATGCCTAATTGCCTTCAGTCTTACTCCCCCAGTCTATCCCCACATTCTCTGGGACCTGGAATTTACCTCGTCTCTACTGGCTCACACCCCATAGCAGAGCTGTCATGGGGATGGGGGGGTTGGCAGGCTCCCTACAGAGGCTGAATCTTGTGGAAAGCCCAGTCAGTGAAGCTGGGCCCCGAGGTCACCAAGCATCATCCTCGAGGCACCAGTTCTTTCTCCTGTTATTTTCTCCTCTTTGACAGTGGTGCAACGCGTCTCCAACGTGCATGCACGAGACACACCAACCATCTCCTCCTCCCCTTGCCATGTCTGTCTACCCCCTAGGGTCACTAAGAGGCACTCATGCAGTAGACCAGACCCACCCCAGAGGAGGGGAGCGTCCACTGAGATGCCCAAGCTTCCTTCCCCGCCAGCCCTCTGTTGACCTGGGTTCATTCCTGGGCCTGGGTCACCAGTGTCACAAGCTGCAGTGCCGCTACAGCGCCAGCAGGTCAGCTGATGCAATGTTATTTTTTAATCTGTATTTCTAATCAGGGCTGCCTTTAATGTCCCACCTCCTGGGACTGATTTCAAAATTGCCACACTCCTATTGTTAGGTATCCTTTAAAGACCGACTTTCAGTGGAAAACACCATAAAAAAATATATATTTATTTAAAACATATTTTATCAGGAAAGTACACAGAGCCCAGGGCTCATTTCTAATTGTGGCTTGGTGGGGGGAGAGAGAAAAGGGAATAAGAGGGTACAATTACATTGTACAAACAATACAGAGACATACAATTTCCACTGCAGAAAGCACATGATACCATTCTAGGTAATGAGCAGAGTGAAGGCCTCTAGATTGTGCAATACAGTGCTCACACACTCCCATACTTCAAACAGCAACAGGGCACAGTTTGTTGGTCAAATGGTATATTTATTTCTGACCAGGAATTTGGCAGGAAAGGCACATTCAGCAGAGACCGCTTATATGCAAGTGTGTCCTTGGGGGCATTACATGGATCTGTTTTATGGGCAAGGGAATGCTATATACAACACCAGGAAAAATCCCCCACTCTTACACTCTATATATGCTTCAGGTCCTGAGGAGATACGAATTGCTTCCATGTTTGTGGATTGATATGGCTGCTTTATAAGACTGCTTCTAGCACACCATATGGGGACAGAGTTTTCTGTTAAATAAAGAGTGCAACAGGAGTGGCCTTTGAGTCCACTTCCATATGTTTTATCCTAAACTCTCTGCTCTGTGTGTCTGCCTAGCACCCCCACTATACAGGGCCCAACGGAGGTGGCTTGCACCATATAGCTTACACTGATGATGTATGTTTATGAGACAGAAACTCCATGCGGGGGACATTTCCCATTTTAGACTATTTTTCAGTGGTTTATGGTTCCTAGATTAACTACACTAAAAGTATGGGGCTGTGTCTTAGGCCCCAGGGTCAGGTTTCGTAAGGGTAACTTGCGGACATCTCAATTAAACCAGGTCCAACTTCTGTTCATGGTGTTAGATTTAGACCAGAAGATCCAACCCTTCTAAACTGGGAAGATAGGTGGAGGTGTAGAACTGCAAAGTACAACAAAGGAAAAATGTCCAACTATAAATGATTTCAGGTAGCCCTCTACATACTACAGTCATGTTTTGGAATCCAATGTAACCTTACTAAACTAGAGTATACAGATGGAAAGCAGTCTTTAACATGGTGGCATTGCATGCAGTTCAGTGTGTGCCAGACTCCATGTTAGCTTGCAAACCGTGATTCCCTGTGGCTGCCTGTGTGTGTATCACAAAGTGCCCTCAAACAAGCAATGAAATGCAGTATAGCGTATGGTGGAACATAGTTCCACCTAGATTTCCATCACAGCTGAAATGCTGTTGTACCACAGTTCAAAGGTCATGGAATGCTGTTCAATCTTTCTGTGGTACAACAGCGTTCCAGCTGACTTGCCATGTGAAGAAGCCTCAATAACTGAAAGGACAGGATCAACCAGATTAATAGAAGCGGCGATGACACGAACACACAGTTGCGTAACTGCGCAGATGCGGAATCAACCAGATACAATTAAATACAGGCAGGATCAACCAGATTTGTACCTCTCAATAAAAAAAATAAATGCAGGATCAACCAGATATTTCCAATTACTCCTCTCCCGGGGTGGCACCTTGTCGCCCACCATAGTTCCACTGCCCCTGGATGGTGGTTCGAGTACTGGGAAGCTGTTCCAGTACCACGGCATACGCGTGCGGGTGGCCAGAACAGGGGATGGGGAAAAAATGGGGTAAAAAAATAATTTAAATAAAAAAAACCCTCCCAAACCCAATTCTCAACCACTGGGAGTGCACAAAAGGAACATAGAGACGTCTGGTCCCTAACAACCATGCATCTTGCCCTAGCAACCACCTGTAACTTTATGAATTACACGCGAATGGCAGAGACTGCTTTTAAAAAATAAAAATAAAATAAAAAGTACTCAAACCATTAAACAATGTATTTTGGTGACATCATACACTATTAAAAAAAATAGATAACCATCTTTATGTAGAACCAGTGTGTTCTGTCACCTTGAGGTTCTGATTCCCTCGGACCTCTCGAGCTTTGCTCTCAAGGTCTGTGAGAATCAGAACCCTCTGTGGCAGAACACACTGGTTCTGCATAGTTGACTATCCACTATTCTCTATATAGTCAAGCACGTATAGAGTAGAACCACATTACATAGAAACCATTTTTCTATAACTGTGCTAAAAACTAGGTAGCTACAGGGTTTAAACACGGTTTATTTAAACTGTTTAAAATGCTGCCCAATTTGGATGCTACTTGTGTTAGTGACTTCACTGTCAGCATTTTTTGCTTAATTTAAAATCGCCATTACAGTTATGTGGCTACAGTCATTTAAAAGCATTTTCATTAAAGAGCACCTTTCTCGCTATTTTTAGCAAGCAGTTTTTAACAAATAGGAGGCTCCCTCACCTGAGTGGGAGTTCCTAAATTACATCTTTAAAACATTATGTTTAGCACCCACAAGGAAGGAAGGGATCGTGTTTTGCCTGGAAGCTCCCGATCCCTTCCACTCCTGACTCTCCTATCCACCTCCACGCTTCTCGCAGATGTCATTATAGGACCAGTGCGGGGCATGCTCATGTAAATTATGGAGCATCATTTTAAAGCTATTTTCCGATTTTATTCTGATTTTTGCACAAATCAAGCCAGTATTCACAGAACACGGATCTTGTTACTTGAATACCGACTTCAATTTGGACCAAAAGTCAAATTAAAAATCAGGAAAATAGCTTTAAAATGATGCCCATAGAAGTTTTCACGGGGCACACTCACGCTGGTCTTATAATGACATCACAAAATGTTGGAGCCGCTGGGGCCAGGAAGTGGAAGGGATCAAGCAGCTAGCCCCTCGGTGGGCAACATACAATCCCTTCCCTTAGGGGGCTAGACATAACGTTTTAAAGGAAAGCTGTCATTATCAGGAACACCCCTCCCAAAGCTTTACCCTCCCCCACCCCAATTAGGCTTTTCCGCTGTAAATTTTTTTTTTCCGTATGTTAACTTTTTAGTTTTGAAAACACGGCAATCCCCAAATGTGGCGGACAGTGCGTGGCTCCATTTAGTGTGAAAGTGTGGTACCGCACCGTTCGCCTTAATATAACTGTATTGAGGCGAGTGGTATGGCACCACACTTTCACACTAAATGGAGCCGTGCATCATCCGTCATGTTTGGGGATCGCAGAGTTTTAAAAATTAAAACAAAGTAAGTTAACATATGAGAACATTTTTTTTTTTTTAATGGCCAAAAAGCCTAATTGTGGTGTAAATATTTGGCGGGGGGAGGGTGTTCCTGATAACGACAGCTTTCCTTTAAAAATGCAATGGAGGAACTCCCATTCAGGTAAGGGAGCCTCCTGTTTGTTCTGCAGTGCACAGAGAAAGGTGCTCTTTAATACATCCCGGTGGCACTGAGGGTTGAGGCGCTGGACACCACACCTCATATCACGTCGGCAACCCAAGTTCAGGAATTAGCTCAGGTCACCGGGGGGTCAGCGGGGGAGGAGAGGGCCAGGAGATGACTGAATGCCCGCTAGGCTGCTCTCATCTCCTGGACTGGGGAGGTGAGTTTCCTTACTTTTAGTTGACACCCGCTGGAGGCAGGGTGTCAGGGCAGAGGTCTGGGGCACTGATGTTACATTGGGAGTGTGAAGGGAGGCTGTGGTTCTGGGAGCGCATGTGCACGTCCATGTGCATGCACCCGCTGCGCCACCACAGCTCCGGGTCTGGGGATGGGTGAGAAAATAGAGAAACTCTACGTCTCTCTGTTGCTGTGTGTGACGGTCCCTGGCACTGTCGGGCCCTGCTCTGTGCGGATCCCCACCAGTGTGATGGTGGGAGCAGCAGATAGGGCTTAGAGTTGCTGGGCTACAGACCCAATGATAAGGCCTGGGTAGCAATGGTGGAACTAACAGCTCTATTAAAAAGAATGAAAAAAAAAAGCATTTCCATCTGATATGTGTTAAGTAAGATAGACAGACCCCTGGGACATGTCCTCCCCCAACCCCAAGCATCTAGGGAGAGCACCAGCCTAATGGACCATAATTGAGGGATGGTACCCGTGCCTCGTCCCTGCTGAACCGATGAGGGCAGGAAACATGGGACTGTATACAGCCAAGCTGGACTGCTCTTATGTATTTAGTGTCACTATATTCCGATACCTGTATGAAATATGAAATGCAGGCGGGCCGGTGGCACTGAGGGTTGTGGTGCTGGATGCCACACCTCGCGCCATGCCAGCAACCCAGATTCAGGAACGAGCCTGGGTTGCTGGGAATTGGCCGGGGGGGGGGGGTGTGGAGCAGGACTGAGCTGCCATAAGGCGGCTCTCCTTTCCCAGGGAAAGATCTGGAGTTCCCCCTGGCCCTTGGCTGCCACCTGCTGTATGACGGATGGCAGTTCGGGTTACGGGGGAGCTTGGGGTATGCCAGGGCAGGGGTGGAAGGGGCTGAGCCGGCGCCACGGGATGTGGGTGTGCGCATCCACGTGCACGTACGACCGTGAGCTGAGGCCCCAGGTGTACAGGGAGAAAAACAGCAAAAACCAGTATGTATCCCCGTTGTCAAGTAGGTGGGAGGTGGTGACGATGGGGGTCAAAAAGCTATATACAAATTAAAGAAAAATTAAATGCAAGTTTAGTGCAAGTTCCTTTAAAAAAAAAAACAGAATAAAACTATATTTACAAAATAAAAACAAGTCCTGTTTTCTTAGTCTACCTTACAATGTGAGCTATCAAATTGCTCTGATGCTACTGATCTGTGGAATAAGAATGAGCATGAGCATGCCAGGTGACAACAAAAGTGATCACTGCATCAGAAGATCACTACTCTGCAAGACTTTGACCCCTCGAAGGTTACTGGAAATGTCCCAGTGTAGAGAATGATGTGCCAAGTTCCTGGTTGTAGACATGTCAACGCAGCACATAAATGGGAGAGGGAAAATTAAAAGGAATGGTTTGTTGATTGATTAAAACATTTTATTTATTTAGTTTTTGCTTACTGGGTGGGTGCACTAGCCATAAAGTTGACTGTTTTCAGGCACGACCCTGGAGGTTACAGGGCAGACAGTGCAGGAATGACAAACAGTAGATTACATCAAGATACATAAACAAGATGTTGTGAATCATTAAACAATAGGCTAAGCAGCACAGATAGTATACAGGGTATTTCGAAAAATATTTAACAATAAACTAAGCATTACAAGTAGTACACAGGGTGGTCCTGGTAGGATCATAGAAGTTTATGCAGTCATAGCATGACGAAAAACATACAGTAGCAAGAGTATTGCAGTAGTAGTCCTAAAAATACAATTTAGAAAGTACAACAAAAATAGATAAATAAAAATATTGTCAAATACTGACAAGTGCAGGGGGATAATGGGCAGGGGAATGGCAAGATTGTGAACAGAGAGAGAGGGGTGGCTGCAGGGGGCTAGTGTGAGGAGAGAGAGCTGGGTTAGGCTGTACCGCAAGAGGAGTTTTGTGGAGAAAAGGTAAGAGGTTCGGGATAGGCAGGATACCCAGAGGACTAAGGAGGCTAGAAACAAGAGCATTGATTAGTGGAGCTGAGGTGCAGGCGGAGCGCTTTTTTAAAAGCACTGTGTGTAGGAGCTAGCCGGACATCCAGAGGGAGGGAGTGAGTTCCATAATTGAGGTGCATGGTGGGCAAAGGCTCTAGAGCCTTTTGTGGCACTGCAATTGGGGATGCATAGTAGGGATTTGTCAGCCGAGCGTAGGCCGAAATTGGAGGTCTGGCAGGTGAGTAGCTCGGCCAGAGTTGTTGGGGTACGAGATCTCATGATGCTGCCGACAGTGGAGCTGAGGGAGTAGAGACTAGTATCACTGGGGGACAACCAGTTTAGATCGAAGTATAGTAGATAATGGTATTTTAGTCTGTGGGAGGCTGAGGCAAACCTGCAGATGTTATAGGTGACATCCCCTCTTTGAAGATCTGATTTTGGTAAAGGAGCATAAGTGGCCACTACTTAGGTCAGAGCAGGTAGGAGTATGCCCCGAGCTATAGCCACTCTAGCAGTAGTGGATAGCATGTGGCTGGTTGGTATGACATGCCTAGCTTGGAACTGACTGCTTTGCACACGTTGATGATGTGGAGTTCAAAATTTAGAAAATAATGAGCAATCAGGAATGTGGAAGGATAAACAACAGTACAGAAGAAAAGGACAGGACACTAAAAATGGTGAGCCTTCAAGCTTCTCCTGTTTTTTTTTTTTTTTTTTTTTTTTTAATCAGAACAGGTCTTGCTTTTTACTTCTAGCCAACCTCTCTGTCTCCAGTACCGATACCACTAGCAGTCCTATTGGGCTTCCTACAGATGCCACCCTTAAAAATGTATGCGGCTTCACCCACTAAGATCTAGTGAGGGGCTTGGGAGAAACAGCAGGCCATTGGTGTGGAGACGGGGGGTTGGGGTGGGACGTCATCATCCTGCTCTGGCAGGCCATTTGTGTGTGATCAGAGGACAGTTTGCTTTCTTGATCTGATGGCCATTTATTTATGGTGGGAGGGGATGGGAGTGTGTTTTGCTGCTCCATCAAGCCACTGGTATGTGTAGAGGGAGAGGAGTGTGTCATCCTGCTCCAGCAAGTTACTGGTGCATGGTGGTGGGGTGGGGACAACATCCCAGCTGGCCACTGTTGTGTAGGGGGACAGACATGTATCATCATGCATCATCCTGCTCTAGCAGGTCACTGGGATGCAGGCATCAAACTGTTAGGCAGCGGCTGACCCAATGGCCCAGTGACGGCGCATTGTGTTGCCATGTAGATCACCAGGTTTCAGACATGAACTCAAGCCGTCGCGTCGGGAGGCAGGCCGGGCTGTGGCAGCCGATGTATGGCAGCATGCCTCAGCCAGGGAGGGTTGAAGACCAGCTCCAGTGCTGCAGCGACCCCTGTACTGGGCCAAGGAGCTTGCTCCTGCTGCAGGAGACATGCTGTGGGCACGCAAGGCCAACAAAGGCACCAACGCTGGTGAGGGACCAGTAAAAGTTGAGAAAAACCCACAGTCTAGACAACGGTCCAGGATCCTGGTCCGCGTGGTGGAGTGCCTCAAGGGGTGGATGGCCCTCTCCCCCCACAGCCCCTTCCACACAGGGATGAACCATATGGATAACTAGCTGGTTGCCAGGGGAGATCAGAGACACAGGCCTGAGCAGAGTATATCCCTGCAACCAAGGTATATTCCCTGAACTACGGACATGGTCAAGGAGAAAAAAACTCTTATTACACACACAAAAAACCCCCCTGCTGGGGTAGTCCAATGCTATGTAAGGGGAAGGGAGAAAGTCATCCTGCACTGGCTGGCCACTAGCGGGAGAGGAGACTTGTTGCATCCTGCTCTAGGCAGGACACTGGTGTGTGTGAAGCAGGGTGTGTGTCATCCTGCTCCAGTAGACCACTGGAGCATGGTGGGAGGGGAGTTCTGACAACCTGCTCCAGAAGGTCACTGGCGTGTGGTGGGAGTGGTGTATAGCATCCTACTCAAGCAACCTACTGGTAGGTTGGGGTAGGGCAGCTGTGACACTCTGCTCTAGGCAGGCCCTTGATGCATGTGAGGAGGGGTGTATGTCATCCTGCTCTGGCCAGGCCACTGGTGCATGGAGGAGGGGACTTGTGACATCCTGCTATGGGCAGCCCATTGGTGCATGGGGTGAGAGCTGTGTGTCATCTTGCACTGGCAGGCCATTGGTACATTTGGGAAGGGGTGCATGTGACATCCTGTTCCATCAAGCCACTGGTGCATGGGGGAAGGTGCGTGTGTCATCCTGCTCTGGGAAGGCCACTAGTGCACTGGGGTAAAGGAGTTGTGACATTCTGCTCCAGACAGGCCATTGGTGCATGGGAGAGGCAACTGTGTCATCCTGCTCTGGGCAGGCCATTGGCACGTGGTGGACCTGTTTTTGGGGGTGGGGGTTGTGCCATTCTGCTCTGAGCAGGCTCTTGGTGTGTATAGGGAATGACTGTGTGTCATCGTGCACTGGCAGGCCAGTGGGAGTGAGCATCCTGCTCCAGAAGGACATTGGTGCGTGTGGAGAGGGCTGTGTGTCATCATGCTCCAGAATGCCAGTGGTGCATGAAACACAGATGCTGCTGGTAGATTAAGGACCACTTGGGCCACCTAGTCTGCTCATTTTCTCTATCTACTACACATAACTGATCTGCGGCTTGCCCTCTCTTCCCCATCTCTAGGGTTCCCTTATGTCTATCCCATACATTCTTCAATTCCTCCACCGTTTTCAACCCCACCACCTCCACAGGGAGGCCGTTCCATGCATCCACCACCCTTTCTGTGAAGAAATACTTCCTGACATTCCCCCGAAGCCTACCCCCTCTAGCCTCATATCATGACCCCCTTGTTCTAGAACATCTTCTTTTCTGAAAGATGCTACCCTCCTGTGCCTTATTTGTACCCCTGAGGTATTTAAACGTCTCTATCATATTCTCTCTCTCTCTCTCTCTCTCCCCTCACTTCCAGCAAATACATAGAGGTCCTCTATGCTTTCCTTATATGACTTTTGGTGTAGCCCTTGCACCATTTTTGTTGCCCTTCTCTGAACTGCCTCTACTCTGTTTATGTTCTTCCAGAGATGCGGCCTCCGGAACTGGACACAATACTCCAGATGAGTTCTCACCAATGATCTGTACAGTGGCATCACCACCTCCTTTTCTCTGCTGGTGATCCCGCTCCCTATGCACCATAGTATTCCACTGGCTCTCCCCACAGCATTCTCACATTGTTTGGTCACCTACAGGTCATCAGACACAATTACTACCAGGTCCCTTTCCTGTTTGGTGGCCGTCATTAGCCCCCCCCAATTATGTACTCCTCCCCCTGGATTTCTGTGCCCCAAATGCATGATTTTACACTTCTTTGCATTGAATCTTAGCTGCCACTCTCTTGACCACCTCAAGCTTACAGAGGTCCCTTCTAATTCCCCGAGTGTCAACCCTGTTACAGATCTTCGTGTCATCTGCAAATGGCATACCTTCCTTCCAGCCCTCTGCAATGTCGCTTATGAAGACAGTAAAGAGGACAGGCCCCAGCACAGATCCTTGTGGCACCCTGCTGGCCACCCCTCTCTCTCTCCGGATTTAATTCCGCTCACCACCACCCTCTGTATCTGACAGCTCAACCAATTTCTAACCCAGTTTACCACCCTGGGACCCACTCCCAAGCTGCCCAACTTGTTTACGAACCTCTTATGTGGGATGGTGTTGAATGCCTTGCTGAAATCCAGTCAGGCCACATCAACCTCCCCTCTCTGATCTACTTCCCTGGTCACCCAGTCAAAGAAATCTATCAGATTTGTTTGGCACGGCCTTCCTGCTGTGAATCCATGCCACCTCGGATCCTACGCTCCACTGGATTCAAGATATATCACAATCCTTTCCTTTAGCAGTGGTTCCATTAACTTCCCCACCACCAAGGTCAGGCTGGCTGGCCTGTAATTTCCAGTCTCCTCCCAGCTCCTACTTTTGTGGAGAGGGACTACATTTGCCCTTCTCCAGTCCTCCGGAACACCTGTTTCTAGTGATTTGCTGAACAGGGCCATTAGTGGTGCTGCCAGCAGCATTCTAAGTTCTTTTAATATTCTGGGATGTATTCCATCCATCCCAGTTGCCTTGTCCACCGTCAGATTTGCGAATTCCTCTAGGATTCTCTCCTCCGTAAAAAGACTGGTGTCCACCCACCTTCCATTGGTGCTTCTATCACCTAACTGTGGTCCCTACCCTTCCCCTTCGTTTGTGAATACTGGACAAAAATATTTGTTCAGGAGTTCTGCTTTTTCTAGGCCTCCCTCCGCACCCCCGATGTCTTAATCCTCACAATCCCGCCACTAGTCTTTTTTCTCTCAATAACGTACCTGAAAAAGGTCTTGTCCTATTTCTTTATTGCCTGGGCTATTTTTTCCTCCATTTGTGCCTTCACACTAACCGCTTTCCCTACCTCCCTCTGCTTTTCCAGATACAGTCCCCTGTCTTCCTCCCTCTGTGTTTCCTTGTACCTCCTGAATGCCAACCTTTTTGCACTAATCTTCCTAGCCACTTCGTTTGAGAACCATAGTGTTTTTTTTCTTTCTCTTTGTTTTGCGTAATTGCCTAACACAAAGGCTTGTTGCAACTGCTACGGCTTCCCTAGGACTCTCCCACTGTTCCGCTACACCCCTCTCCCCTGCCAGGGCTTTCTTGAGACATTCCCCCATCTTTGCATGGTGGAAGGGGAGTTGTGACATCCTGCTCCAGGCACGCCATTGGTACATGAGGCGAGGGGTTATGTCATCCTGCTCCATCAGGCCACTGGCGCATGGGGGGGGGGGGATTGAAATCCAGGACCCTTGTTGACATGTGGCTTGACTCCTCCACTGTTCTCACATTGAACCACACCATACATTGATCACTGGACCCAGGTGAATACCGATCCTTACACTTGTAACTCGATGGGTGGATGGGAATGTGCCAGCCTGCTCCAACAGACCACTGGCACACGGGGAGGGGTGTGTGTCATCCTACACAGGCAAGTCATTAGTGCATGGGGGAGGGGTGTGTGGCATTATGCACTGGCAGGCCAATGGTATGCAGGGAGAAGGATGTGTGTCATCCTGCTCTGGCAGGCCACTGGTGCGGTGGGGAGGGGAGTTGTGACATCCTGCTCTGGGCTGGCCACTGATGCATAGGGAAGGGGAGTGTGTCATCCTCTGGCAGGCCACTAGTGCATGGGGGAAGGGAGTTGTGATATCCTACTCTGGGCAGGCCACAGGTGCATGTGGGGAGGAGTGTACGTCATCCCGCCACAGCAGGCCATTTCTACATGTTGGAAGGGGAGTGTCATCCTGCTCCAACAGGCCACTGACATGTGAGGGAGGGTGTGTGTCATTCTACATTGGCAGACCACTGGTGCGTGGTGGAAGGGGAGCTGTGACATCCTGCTCCGGGCACGCCATTGGTACATGGGCGAGGGGTTATGTCATCCTGCTCCATCAGGCCACTAGTGCATGGAGGGGGTATGTTGTCCTGCTCTCACAGGCCAGTGGTGTGTGTAGGGAGGGGGTGTGTGTCATTCTGCTCTGGCAGGCCACTGCTGCATGGGGGAGGGGTGTAAAATCTTGCACTGGCAGGCCACTGGTGCGTGGAGGAGTGCAGTGTGGCATCCTGCTCAGACAGGCCACTGGTGTGTGAGGTGGTGGTGGGGTTTGTCATCCTGCACTGGCAGGCCATTGGTGCATGTGGGGAAGGTGCATGTCATCCTGCTCCGACAGGCCACTGGTGCATGTTGAGAGGAGAGTTGTGCCACTGGTACATTGGGGGAGGGGAGTCGTGTCATCCTGCTCTGACAGGTCATTGATGTACAGGGGAAGGGAGGCAGGCCATTGCGTAGTGCAGGGAAGTGCGTCATCCTGCGCCGGCAGACTACTGGTTTGTAGGGAAGGGGAGCTGTGACATCCTGCACTGGCAGGCCAATGATGCATGGAGGAAGGGTGTGCATCATCCTGCCCCAGCAAACCACTGGTGCATGTGGGAAGGGAGTTGTGTTATCCTGCTCCAGCAAGCCCGTGGTGCGTGGGGGAGGGAGCTGTGTCATCCTGCTCCGGGCAGGCCACTAGTTCATGGGGAGCTGTGACATCCTACACTGCCAGGCCACTGGTGTGTGGGGTGGGGGAGAGGATGTGTGTCATCTTGCTCTGGCAGACCACTGGTGCATGGGGGAAGGGAGCTGTGGCATCCTGCTCTGGGCAGGCCACTGGCATGTGGGGGAGGAGAGTGTGCTATCCTGCTCCGAGCAAGCCACTGATGCATGGGGGAAGGGTGTATGACATCCCGCACTGGCAGGCCGCTGGTGTGTCGGAGAGGGGAATATGTCATCCTGCTCCGACAGGACGCTGGTGCTTGAAGGAGGGGTGTGTGTGCCATACTGCTCCAATAGGCCACTGGTGCAAGGGTGGAGGGTTATGTCATACTATTCTGAAAGGCCACTGGTGCGTGGGGTCTAGGGTCATGTGTCATGCTGCTCCAACAGGCCACTGTGCGTGGGTGGAGGGGTGGGTGTTATCATGCTCTGGGCAGGCCACTGGTGCATGGGGGAGGGAGTGTTATCCTGCTCAAGGCAGGCCACTGGTCGCGTGGATTAAGGGTGTGTATGTCATCCTGCACTGGCAGGCCACTGGTACGTGTGGGGGGTGTCATCCTGTTCCAGGCAGGCCACTGGAGCGTGGGGGTGGTCATAATGCTCCAGGCAGGCCATTTGTGCGTGGGGGGGAAGGCGTGTGTATGTCATCCTGCACTGGCAGGCCACTGGTGCATAGGGGCAGAGAGGAGTGTGTCATCCTGCTCAGACAGGCCGCTGGTACATGGTGTGTGTGTGTGTCATCCTACACTGGCATGCCGTTAGTGCGTGGGGGAGAGGGGAGTATGTCATCCTGATCTGCCAGGCAACTGGTGTGTGGGGGAGGGGTGTGTGTGTCATCTTGCACTGGCAGGCGACTGGTGCATGGGGTAGGGGACTGAAGCATCAAATCCCTTGGTCTTAATGACCAGTGGGATTTAAAACCATATTTGATTGATAAATATGTCAACTGAATTTTACAGTTTATGTGCTAATTCCCAGACGGGGACTTATTTTTATTTATTTAGTGCCATCCATTATTGCATTTTATCATGTCCATAAAGACAACTCTATGTATAATTGAATGTCTCCTGATTGTCAACCTTAAAAGTAAAGGCTTGATATTTTTAGAATATTCAATATGTCTGCTGCTCCTTATCTTTTGCTTGCATTCTGTTGTATTTTGATAGTACACCTGTGATTTATATTATTTTCTCTCTCTGTCTCTTTTCTACGTGTTCTCTATCTGCCTATTTGCCCCTTTTGGAGATTGGTATTTGCAGATCCCAGCAGCCTCTCCTGTTTCTATCTATTTAGAGCTGTTTTTGCTCTCTTATCTGGTCATGCATACTGTTTTGTATTAAGCATTTACATTTTCACATTGCCTTAGTAGAGCGCATTAGGTTGCAGCTCTTGGATTTACTTACAATAATTTAATGCATAATTGTGTTTCTTTTTTGTCATGTTTATTTGCAGTTAACTCTGTTTTTCACTTTAACATTTGTTATTCACTGGACTCATGTTTATTCATGAACTGCTATATTTAAATGAGACACCTGCCTTCCGTGAGCAAGCCCCCTGATACAGAGTTTGTACTTGTAGCACCCAGGCAAGCAAGTGTTGTGTGGATTTATGTTGTATTAAAGCATTTAAAAATTACTTTTTGTGAAATGTGGTGCTTTATGGCTTTGCAAGTGCAGGCTGCTGTTCTCATGTGTGTCATTCTGCACTGGCAGGCTGCTGGTGCATGGGGGTAGGGAGTCTGTCATCCTACTCTGACAGGCAACTGGTGTGTGGGAGAGGGGTGTGTGACATCTTGCACTGGCAGGCCACTGGTGAATGGGAGAGGGGACAGCCTCGTCCTGCTCCAACAGGGCATTGGTGTGTGCAGGGAGGAGTGTGTCTCACCTTGCACTGGCAGGCCGCTGGTGAATGGGAGAGGGGACAGCCTCATCCTGCTCCAAAAGGGCATTGGTGTGTGCAGGGAGGAGTGTGTCTCACCTTGCACTGGCAGGCCGCTGGTGCGTGGGGGAGGGGAGTGTGTCATAGAAACACAGAATGTGATGGCAGATAAGGGCCGCTGGGCCCACCCAGTCCACCCATATTTTTTTACCTTTATTTTTTGATGCAGATCTGCTGCTGATCTACAGCACCATCTCTTCCCCTTCCTTCCTTACCCCTACGATTCCCCTGTGCAATTTTGTTCTGACAGGCCACTGGTGCATGGGGGAGGGGGGACAAGACATCTCCCTGTAGCCTGATCCATTTTTCCATTATTAGACACGCATGCACACATTTTTGATTTAGGTAAGGAAGTAAAGACACATTCAGTAATGTTCACAGACATTAAATCCAAGATCCATGGGTATTTTCTTCAATGGAGCAAGTGACACGACTGACGTGTCTGCGTAAAGATGCCTTTCTCAAAGTACTCAAAGGATTTGTCTTTACTTCCTTACATAAATATATCCTTACTGCTTTACCTAAATAACACTGGATTGAACCCTGAGGACCAAATGTCTAGCACGTTTTTGCAGACTAAAGGGAAATGAATGGGGCACAGCGGAACAAGTTAAAGTAGTGAAGAGAAATGGAAAGTGGCCTGAAGAAAAGATATATGAGAGTTACAGTGGGGTAAGCCACATTTTTTTAATTTAACTGTTTCTTCAGAGCTAAGTTAGAGGAGTGCCATCTTGACGGCCTACAGAACAGGCAATCTCTAGTATAATTTATTCTTTTGTTCACAGGGTAGAGCTCGCTGAAAAACAGTTCTTTAAATACTGGAGGACTCTGTCATGAAATAACAGTACAATTATTATTATTTTTTTTTTTTTACCAATTATTTTACCAGGTGAGACACACTAAGCTGAAAGCTTGTTTGCAGGTGCAACCTGGGAGCATGAAGAAGTTAAGTGACTTGCTCAGGGTCACACAGTATGCAAGTGGGGGCTGTGGGATTCAAACCCAGGTCTCCAGATTTGCAGCTCAGAGCCTTAGACCACTGCGCCATACTGCCTCCTTTTGCAACAAGACGGACAAAAACTAAAATAAAGCATCGCACTGAAAGTACAAAAATGTACAAATCTTTAGCCAAGTTGATACATTGAAAGGTCAGCATTTGGTTTTAGAAAATTAAATCTAAAAATAATACTTTTTAAAGAACCCCTCCTTCCAAACGTGGAACACTCTAACTTAACTTTTCAAATATTGTGCATAGTGTCTCGCACGCAAGGTAACTGTGAACACTAACTGAATATAAAAAAATACAGAATTTGATGGAAGATAAGGACCACTTGGCCCACCCATTCCTTCCCTACCTACAGTATCACAGCAGACCCTAATCAATCTCCGGCTTTTTTCTCCCTCCCCACTTCCTTTCCACTAAGATTACCTTATGTCTATCCCATGCATTCTTGAACCCCACCACTGTTCTCGCCCCCATCACCTCCGCTGCAAGGCTGTTCCAGGAATCCACCACTCTTTCTGTGAAGTACTTCCTCACATCTCTCCTGAATCTACCCTCTCTCCAGCTTCACAGCATGTCCCCTTGTTCTTCAGCTGCTTTTTTTCTGTAGAATACTTCCTTCCTGTACCTTATTTACTGCTGTGAGGTATTTAAAGGTCTCTATCATATCCCACTCCCCCTCCTCTCTTCCAGTGTGTACATACAGAGGTCTTTTAGTCTCTCATCGGAGGGCTTTTAGTGCAGATCTTGCACTATTGTAGTTGCCCTCCTCTGGACCACCTCCACTCTGTCTATATCCTTCCAGAGATGTGGTCTCCAGAATTTGACATGGTACTCTTGGTGGGGTCTTACCAGAGATCTATACATGGGCAACACCATCTCCCTCTTTCTGCTGGTGATGGTCTCTTTCCCGCTTGGTGGTCACTACCACTCCACTCATTTTGTACTGCATTATTTTGCACATTTATGCATTAAATAACAGCTGCCATACCCTTGTGTAACCCCCGTTTCCCAGGGTTACTAGAATCCCAGTTAGACCTAGTGGCAGGCAGGGAAGGCAACTTGTGAAATTCCAGTTAAATGGATTTCACACTGTCTCCCTCTGTTCTCAGTCTCAGCTGGGATGACATCATTTTAGAACTGTCGCAGCTGCATAAGCCACTTTGGAATGTTGCAGCTAGGGAAGTTAGGATAGAATGTTGGGAGGTTTTGAAGTCAGTATGTAGTACAGTGTTGAAGAGGGAGGAGGTGTGCTGCAGCTGCAATCCCTCATAGCCTTCAGCTCTGACAAAGAGCTATATTTTTGCTTGAGGTGTGTGCTCTCACCTGAAGAGGAACACAAGAAGAGCCAAGTGAAGTAGTAGAGACCGCTTACAAAGGCTCAGGACCCCATCCCTGTGGGGACTGGGAGGATTCATCTACTTCAGGGCGAACCCCCGGTCTCGCTAGAGGAAGATGAAGCTGCCTATATCTAGGGTCGCATGAGGCACCATAAGTTTTGTTAGGATTTCTTTGAAGAGAAAAAAGCCAGTGGGGCACCAGCAACCAAGGGGTGAGTTTGCTCTGCTAAAGAGCCAATGTGTTTTCACCTGGGACAAGATGAATTTAAGTGACTGCTACTGTGGGGTCAGGGAAAGACAGCCAAGTACAGTTTTAAATGTTGTGGGAATTGGACTGCTCAACTCTGTGAGGGTCTAGAGAAATGGACACAGCCACTCATTAAGTATGTTTCAAGTTCAGCACATGTGGGATGGAAGAAACAGTAGATTAAATGTGACATACATTTAAAGAGACTCTACACAGTAAAGTGTTTTCAGAGATGAGGTGTTAAAGTCCAGAGGAATGGCTAGGTATGATTTATGGGAGCAAGAGGTGGGAGACCCCTCCCCATCTGGCGCGACCAGAGTCACCTCAACGGGTTCGCTTTGAGACACCTGTTTGCTTTCTCTCAGGTACTTGGCCAGTGCCTGAGTAAAGTACCCAGACGTGGGATTGTTGAAGAAGATTCCCTGATGGAGCAGAAATGCTCGAAGGTGGTTTAGGGAGCCAACAAATCTCCATGCTATATGGAAAGTGGTCCAAAGGGCTGGCAAGGGAGGTGAGCCATGGAAGGAAGGTAGTCCAAAGGGCTGGCAAGGGAGTCGAGCCAGGGAAACCGAAAAAGAGTCGAGTTAGGGCAGTGTGCCCTGTGTGTTCTTGAACCTGAGGGTTTAACAGTACTGAAGATGTGTGTGAGCTCTGGAGAAATCTGCATTTACCAGGAGTGTAGCCCTGTGGGGGTCCGTCTATGCTTTATTGTTCATTGGTGTTTGTGAATAAAAGCCACACTTTAGAATCCCAACTTCTGGTATTGGACATTTCAGTTATTGCTTCCTGTGTCCGGATTACTTGGGTGCCGCTGTGCAGAGTAGCCAAACCTAATCACCATGCCAAGTGACACCTTTCTCCCCAAGTTTCAGGTTATAAAAATGGAGGCACCGAGTCATAGGACCTAGGCCCCTCAACCTGTCGCTAGCCACACAGGCAGGGGTAGTAGCCCTCTCAGTTTAGCGCCGACTGGGGTTACACATGACCATGCCTGGAGTTTTCTCAGGTCTCCGGCTCATCTTTTACACCCCTCCTCCCTCAAAGTGTCCACCCTGTTGCAGACTTTGGTGTCATCCACAAAGAGGCAAACCTTCCCTTCCAGCTCCGCTGCAATGTCACTTATAAAGACTTTAAAGGGGACTGGTCCCAGAACTGATCCCTGAGGCCCCCCCCCCATCACCCTACCTTCCACGGAGTGAACTCAATTTACCACAACTCTCTATTGCCTAGCCTCTAACCAATATCTTATCCATTTTACCACCTTTGGAGTCACTTGTAACCTACCAAGCCTGCTTACTAGTCTCCTATAGGGAACAGTGTTGAAAATCTTACTGAAATCCAGGTAGACTACATCCACCACCCCACCCTGATCTAATTCCTTGGTCACTCAGTCAAAGTAATCTATCAGATTAATTTAACATGACCTCCTCCTGTGAATACATGCTGCCTCAGGTCTTGTAACCTGCTGGATTCAAGATACTCTACAATCCTTTCCTTCTGCAATAACTTTCCCACCACCAATGTCAGGATGACTGGTCTAAAACTGCCAGACTTCTCCCTGCTACCACTTTAGTGATGTAGGACTACATCTGCCCTCCTCCAGTCCTCAGGCACCACTCCTGTTTCCAGTGAACTGCTAACAGGACTGTCAGAGGTGCAGCCAGTAACTCCCTGAGCTCCCGTAATACCCTTGGATGCACCCCATCTAGCCCCATTGCTTTTTCCACTTTCAGGTTAGCGAGTCTCTTCAGGACTCTACTCCGAAAAAGGACTAATGTCCACCTCCCCCACTCAACATCGGTGTTGACGATTAAGCAATAAGACAAGACAGGGTGTGTATTATTGTTTAATAAGGGCACTCAATGAGAAGTGAGGCACAAGGCAACTCAGAGTGCCTTACGCACCTAAGAAATGCAGTTATCCCACAATTCCGCCCACCCTAGAATGCATTACTGCGATTATAAAACATTTCCTCTGATTTTTTTGTTTGTCACTGTAATAGCTGTCCTGGTGGCAGAGCAGTAGCACTACCGCCTGCCACATTGATGACCTTGGTTTGCAGTGAACTCGACTTATCGGGGGTTGGATAGGGGAGAGGATCAATCTGGAGGACTGTTCTCCTCTCCCGGGATGGACAAGATTCACCTCCCACAGTGCACCTGATAACATGCAGAGACCAGATGGCTTGGAAGATGGGAGGCCCAGAAGGGTGAGAGAGATCGACAGGCACTACGTGTCACTGCACGTCAACATCACTAGGGTCACATGAAAACAGAAAAACCCTGCCAAGCAGCAAACAGTCCTCCCACAGGCCTGCCACTGACTGGGCACCACTAGATTCTGTCTTCCAAAGAGGGAGTACGGGAAAGTCCCCCCAACCATGCCATGAGGGGCAAACAGCAAGCTGTGTTCAGTTAAGTTCAAGTTTATTGCAGGAAAACTCCATTGAGCAAGCTCATTCACAAGGAGGTCCTGTGACATAAACACTTAAAGTACAAACACAGATAGGTAATAACAGTATATACATGAAATGCACGTTACATGATACAGGCTGGATATACATACAAGGGTACCACATAGGGTGACCGCAGGTGGTAAACATTGATATGAGACAGGGAAGCGACTTACAGGTTGCATACTGATAAATGAAACATGATGACTGGTGTGTGCAATACATATACAGTATTTTGGCAGCTAGAACAAACAACAATCTACAACTGATATTGGGGGGAGGAGTGATTTGATAGAGTAGCAGTGGAGCGTAAGCAAAGATAAAGCCAGGAGTAGAAGGGGAAGGGAAAGCAGTTAATATGACAAATCAATTATACCTTACCAGTGGATAAATATGGCACACATGGGGAAGGAAGAGACTTAATGACAGTTACAGGTATCTTTTATTTTGGCTGAACTTAGCGATTTGTAGAAGTTTATTGAAACTGTGCTAGTTAGTTTCAGTACAGTTTGTAATTGGTTCCAAATGGAGGGAAGGGCATATGCAATAACACGTTTACCAAAGGAAGTCCGCGTCCTTGGTATGTCAAGCATAATAAAGTCAGATTTTCTTAACGAGTATGCACTATGTGAGATACTAATAAGGGAAGAGAGATAGCTTGGTAATTTCTGCAGGAGCAGTTTAAGAGTCCATAGCCCAGCATGGAGCAGGCATCTAGTAGTAAGGGATGTCCAACCAACAGCTGCATATAAGTCACAGTGGTGCGAACGGTAAGGGGAGTTGGTAATGAACCGTAACGCACGGTGATAAAGGATGTCCAGTTTACTTAGATTTGCAAGAGTGGTGGAGGAATAGATTACATCGCCATAGTCGAGTAGGGGGAGAAAAGTGGCCTGTACAAGCTTGTTTCGAGTTTCAAGGGGGAAAACGGGCCTATTTCTGTAGAAGAAACCTAACCTTGCTTTTAACCTTCTAGAGACATCTTCGACGTAGTCACTGAAAGATAATTTATTATCGATCCAGATACCTAGATATTTAAATTTGGTTACAACTTCCAGAGGCTCGTTTAGCGTGGTGACAATGAAGTCTTGGGCAAGGGTATTGGGGGGGCCTGAGACATCACTTTAGTCTTCTTAGCATTGAGCAGAAGCTTTGCCTTTATTAGATTATGCTCAAGTTGTGCGAAGTCTGCTTGAAGCACTCCCTTGACTTCAGATAACGATGAGCCAGAAGTATACAACACAGTATCATCTGCAAAAAAGTGCAGATTGGACGTAGATATGTTAGCATCTAAGTCATTAATGTACAGAGAAAACAAGATAGAGCCTAAGATGGATCCTTGGGGACTCCTCTTGCAACTGGCAAGGCAGCAGAAAAAGCCTTCCGCTTTACTTTTGGAATCTTCCAGTTAGGTAGCTAGAGAACGACTGGATGGTATAGTATGTGGCACCCAACTTGCAAGGCAATTGACTAATAGTTTGTGATCAACAGTATCAAAGCTTTGCTGAGGTCCAAAAGACTGCACCAGTTACCTTCTTAGCATCTATAGCAGAGATCCAATCATTGGTTACTTTTGCTAGTGCAGTGATTGTGCTATGATTAGCCCGGAAGCCAGATTGAGCTGGGTTAATGAGAGAGAAGGTTTCCAAGTGAGATTTTAACTGAATATGGATCAGTTTTTCGAGAACTTTAGAAAGGATAGGCAATATGGAGATAGGCCTATAGTTGTTTACATCGCATGGGTCACCAGATTTAAATAGAGGGAGGATATGTGCTGATTTCCAGCAGGACGGCACAGTAGCAGATGTAATGGAAAGATTGAAGATGTGGAGAATTGGGGCAGTGAGATGGGCGTAGCCTGACCTTAGGAAAAAGGGTTCTAAGTCATCGTCCCCTGTGCTTTTTTTGGTGTCTAAGTTAAGAAGAGAATCTTCTACTTCTTTATAAGTTATCTCGCGCAGTTGGAAGGGGCTGGGTGCAGGACTAGATGTGGCGGGAGGGGTATGTTGGCTCACCGCAGCACCAGCATAAGGTGACGAGTCAAAAGCTAATCCAGCTGTGGCAAAGTGGGAGTTAAGTTCCTCAGGATTAGGGACTTGTTTTCCACAATCTTGCCACTTGCAACTATCTTTGTTGGGACAGAGGGGCCATGGGCGTCCTTCTATAACTTTGATAGTCTTCCATATTTTATGAGGGTTACCTTTAGCTTGTTAGAGTAGAAATATAATAGCTAGCTTTAGCAGGCGAAGTTTTTCACACAGTTATTCCGGCTGTTCTAAAGGCCTGCCAATCCAAGATTCTCTGAATGTCTAGCTTTAGCCCAGAGCTTATCTCGAGCTATAAGGGCTGCCTTGAGATCCGAGGTGAACCAGGGTTGGAATTGTTCCGCACTTTTACTTTGATGAAAGGGCATGCTTATTTATTATTGTTGTGAGTTTGTCATTAAGGATGCAAGCTGCCTTGTTGACATCTTTGGCTAGGTAAAGATCTTGCCATCTGATCATGCTCAGGTCAGATAGGAAGTTTACTGCACTGAATTTGTGAAAGGATCTTTTTGTCATAAAGACGGGTTGCGGACAGGCCTTAATTTGAGATCTTATGCAAGCAACAATTCCATGTTCGCTCATGTCGTTGTGAAACACTGCCAAATTAGATATTTTGTGTGGATGGGTGGTTAGTACCACATCTAGAATGGAACTGTTGGCAGTATTTAGAGTGTTGTTCCTAGTAGGTTCACTGACTAATTGCCCAAGACCTAGCTCATCACAAAGGGATTTGAGGCCGTGTGATTTAAGTGACAGCCAGTCCATATTTAGATCTCCTAGAAATATTGTTTCAGTTTTTGCATCTACGAACATGGATTTCAAAAGATTAAGGACTTCATCACCACCAGACGGGGGTCTATAGCCACCTAGGATAGTGATACATTCCGAGAAGGGAGATGAAGGCTCAGCGAAACTAACTCAAATTCCTTGGCTAGAGATTTGCAACTAATATTGGTGACCAAGTACTTAGATTTGGCATAGATAACCACACCCCCGCCTCTAGACTATCTGCTCTAAATAAATTGTAGCCCTGCAGTGATATTTGTTGATCAGTGTTCGTCTTTTTTAACCACGACTCAGTAATTATGATAAGGTCTGGGTTAACGTGTGCAGCCCAGGCTTGCAACTGTACAAGTTTTTTAGGCAGGCTTAAAATGTTGACCACCATCATTTTGAGACCTGTGGCCTCAGCAAAATCAATAGGTGAGGTAAGTTGTGGGGGGGGGAGACCAGGTACCAGAGACAGTGGGTGACCGAGCTAGGAAGGGCTGATCCAATGGGGACCGGCAAGCATTACGATAGGATAAACTTAAGCAGGAAAAACAAACTGAGTAATGAGGTGCAGTAAGTATTTCTGACCTGTGCTACTGTGCTGCAATACAGTCATGTGACTGCATCTGACCAGTCGCAGGTCTTGTTTTCTCTTACCCATTTTATAATCAATAATATAATATGTACACTCGCAATCAACACTCTGCTGTACACTCTTCATGCCAATACTGTAAAGTGGTGACATGCTGTTTTGTTTCACACAGTCACACGTGTACTGTAGAGGCCTCAGTGCCAAGATTCAATACCGTAAGTACCACACAGATATCTGAGCCTGGATTATAGGTCTTCTACACCAGAAGCATCTCATGAACTTTAGTTCCCAGAAAGCATTTGATTATCCTGCTTGTGAGGCTGGTCTTTCCTTATGACTATCAGAACAGTTGACTGTGTACACCAGTCAGTAAATGTAGCCAGATCAAGAGGTGGCACTTAAAGGATCAAAGGAACTAACGTAGTTATTTATTCATTCAAAACTTTGGTTACCAGGATAGGCACACTGAGCCGAGACTCGTTTCCAGGTGCGAGAGAAAAAGGGTATTACATGGGTAAGTATACACATGGTAGGAACATCAATTACACAGAACAGTTCAGTGCTAGTGAGTGCGGCAACATAAGGAACAATCCACTTTCCCCATGGCCAGGGCCTGATTTAGGTAGTTAAGGCTTTTACTAAATTCTACAGAATCCAAGCCTCCAGATGAAAAGTGTAGTTTCCCCCTACCCTTTCCGTTGCAAAGACAGCACCTCCCATAGTATACAAATACTGACCAGAGGTGGGGAAAATAGTGGGAAAATACTGACCCCGAGGGAAGAACTACTGCTTGACAACTGTTATGCTGCCCGATGCCGAAAGGGGATCTTTGCCTAGTTTTTAAAGCTTTTAGAAACAAGGACTTGTGGCAATGCCTCAGTTTGCAAGCAAAGATTACTAACAGGGAGCTAAGAGACCATAATATGCAACTTAAAGGAGAAATATTCAATTCCACTAAAAGAGGGAAGTAGTTTAATCAAAGGGCAGTGTCTGCATGGAACACAATCCCTGAAGCTATTGTTAGTAGTCCTACTATGGAATATTTCAAGGCTGCACTTGACAGCTACTTAAGCAACCAATTAAACCAATGAAAACCGACGTGTCTTAAATGGCCAATCGCTCTTGACTCATAAGTATCTTATGAATCCTATGGAGATTACAGTCTTTCGAGTATCTTGGGGAAACAGTGGGAAGGAGTGCCAAAAAGTGATTTCCTGGACTCCAATATTTCTGTTGTGCTGCCTATAAAATATTAGCTCATTTCAATGCTGAACTAAGTGATTCTTGATAATTTAAAGATGAGGATGATTGCATGGCAGCATCAGGTTCCTCTCCTCCCCCCTCCCCATTGTGGTGCCATTCACAGACTTATTTCTTTATTTTTAATTTACTGTACTATTTTCCCTCACTGTCTCACCCAGGCAGCCCTCATCGGCCAGACCCCTGCACCCAGTCTGTCACCTGCCTTCTCCAGGACTTACCTCCACCACATGGTCCTTGTCCTCCCTGGCCTCCCCCTCTAAGGAGGGGACATCGAAGGGAGGCACCGAACTCATGACAGATTTGAAGCGTGGTTCAGTGACGGGTGCCACTAATAGTGGTGCAGGGCCCTCGCTGTGGGGTCAGTGTCACTGCTTCTGCCCAGGTGCATTTCCTGCTTTTCTTCCTCTCCACTCAGGGTGCCTTGAGGGCCAGGACCGACAGGAAATGAGCATGCAAGTCTGCTTACATCACCGTCAGGAGGTGTCTGCCCTCCCATCATGCCTCCTGTATGCACCACCCTCTATGGTCACCCAGTGGCAGCAGAGAGGGTGGAGCACACAACTTTCTTTCCCTGCAGGAGAGCATAATCTCTGATGTTCAACCCACTCCATGGCTGGCCCCCAGTGATTTAAGCCCATTTCCAAAACTGGGTCACAGGTACCGCGAACAGCAGTGCTACCAGGACGGCCTCACAGGCTATATTTTTCTTTGGAACATAAATCTTGTGACTGTGATTGCTGCAAGCTGTGAGTATGTGGTTTTTCCTTTTTGTGGAGGGGGTTAATATTTTTTTAGGACTGTACTATATATAGATTAGGATTCTAGTATATATATACACAGTAGATGTGACAGGATGGAATAGGACCCTGTCCCAGTTGTTATGGAGAAAGTGTTTAAATGCAAGGATCTGTTCTGTCCTTTCCTGTTTATTTGTCTGTCTGGTAGTGCAACCAAATTTTTCTGTGAGACCTGGGATTTGATCACTCCAACCCCAACAGTCTCCCCATTCTCTGCCTCTCACTGTCTCTCAACCTTCCCTTGCTGTCTTTACCTCCCTTGCATATCTGCTGATATAAAAATATATGCAAACCATTGTATGGAAATGTAACCGATATTGGGATCCTTTTGTTTAGATAATATATAGTGTTACTGTTGAAATGTATATAATTATATATTTTTTTGAAATTGTACTCCCCCACTGCCTGCGGACCCGACCCTTCAGGGTGTCCAAGGGTCATCCTCCTACCGCCTGCTCACCAGTACCTATCTCCCAGTCCCCATGTGGCCGACTTACCCCCGGCGGGACGGCGAGGTCACAATCCTTCATTTCGCCGGGCATAGAGGTGGTTGGTGAAAGCAGGCAAATAGAGACATGCCCCAGGAAGCCTGTCATCCTGGAGCCGACAGGTGTTTTCTGTTTTTCTCCCCTCAGTGTGAGCCCCTGACATCAAGGCAGGCGCCCACTGTGCGTCTGGGCCGCCCATCCCTCTATTTGGGCTTGCAATCCCTGAGCCTTACAAGTATGGTGAGCATCGGCACAAGCCCGCCCCGAGGCGGCAAGCCGTCGTGGGGCCTCAGCCGTTCTCCCCGGCCTACCCACCAGCGACCCAAGTCCACTCCGAACCTGGGTCGCCGGCATGGAGCGAGGTGTGGTGTCCAGTGCCTCAATCCTCAGTGCCACCAGGCCAGCTCATATATAATTATATTTTGGGATGACTGCAAAAAGCTATTGGGAACTCAAGAAGTTACCTGAGTGCACATTTTTAAGCCTTTTGCAGAAGAGCTGTGAAAAAGAGGCCTCATTTCTGGGACACTGTTTTCTAGCTGCAAATGCCTTGTACAAGAACAGGATGCTTGTTACGAATGGGGGTTGGAAGGACTTATAAGACAGTTGAGCTGCAATTGCTTGAAAGATAGAAAAGAGACACATATATTGAAATAAACTCTGATAGAAATATAGAATTTGACGGTAGATAAGGACTGCTTGGCCCACCTAGTCAGCTCATTTCCCTGCCTAATGGATAAGCTGCAGATCCTAGTTAACCAACAGCCTACTTCCTCCTACTCCCTACTAGAATTGCCTTATGTCTGTCCCATGCATTCTTGAATTCCCGCACTGTTTTTAACTGCACTACCTCCTCAGGAAGGCCATTCCATGTATCCACAACCCTCTCCGTGAAAAAATACTTCCTCACATTACCTCTAAGCCGTCCCCACATTCTTCAAATTGTGCCCCTTTGTTCTTGCCATCTCGTTTTCTGAAAGATGCTACCCTCTTGGACTTTGTTGATTCCCTTGAGGTACCTTAAAGTTTCTATCATGTCCCCCTCTCCCTCCTTTCCTCGAGGGTGCACATATTAAGCTCCTTTAATCTCTCTTTGTATGTCTTCAGGTGCAGACCCTGCACCATTTTTAGCTGCCCTCCTCTGGACAGCCTCCATCCTATCTATGTCCTTGTGGAGATGTGGTCTCCAGAACTGCACATAGTACTCCAGATGGGGTCTCGCCAACTGTCTGTACAAAGGGATAACAACTTCCTGTTTTCTACTGGTGATGCCTCTCCATATGCATCCCAGTATCTTGCCAGCCCTCCTTACTGCCTTCTCACATTGCTTGCCCACCTTTAGGTCATCTGATATGACTACTCCCTGGTCCCTTTCCATTTCTGTTATTAGCATCTCACCCCCCATTGTGTACTCTTCCCCTGGGTTTTTGTTTCCCAGGTGCATTACTTTGCACTTCTTTGCGTTGAATCTCAGCTGCCATACATCTGACCATTCCTCCAACCTTGCCAAGTCCCTTCTCATCCTTTCTACCCCACCTTCTGTATCGACCCTGTTGCAGATCTTTGTGTCATCTGCAAAGAAACATACTTTTCCTTCCAGTCTCTCTGCAATGTCACTTATAAAGACATTAAAGAGGACCGGTCCCAGTACTGAACCCTGCAGTACCCTGCTAGTAACCCCCTTCTTCAGAGTGGACTCCGTTTATTATTACCCTCTACGTCCTGTTGTCCAGCCAATTTTTACCCAGGCTACCACCTTGGGACCCACTCCAAGGCTGGCTAACTTGTATATTAATCTTTTGTGTGGGACTATGTCAAATGCCTTGCTAAAGTCTAGGTAGGCCATCTCCACAGCCCCTCTCTGGTCTACTACTTTGGTCACCAAGTCAAAGAAATCTGTTAGATTTGTCTGACACGACCTTCCCGCTGTGGATTCATGTTGCCTTGGGTCCTGTGCCCCACTGACCTCTAGGTACTGAACAATTCCTTCCTTCAGAAGTGATTCTATCATTTTCCCTACCACTGAGGTCAAACTAACAGGTCTGTAGTTTCCTGCCTCTGTCTTGCTCCCACTTTTGTGAAGGGAAATCACATCTGCCCTCCTCTAGTCTGCAGGTACCACACCATCCTCCCATGATTTGTTAAAAAGGTTAGTCAGTGGTGTCACTAGTTCTACTCTTAGTTCTTTTAGAATTCTTGGGTGAATCCCATCAGGCCCCACTGCTTTGTCCACCTTCAGTTTTAAGTGTTTTTTCAGAACCCTTTCTTCTGTGAATGGACTGGTATCGACCCCCCTATCCAGAGTACTTCTATCTTTGGTTTAGGTACCTCCCCCTCTTCTTCTTTTGTGAATACTGAGCAGAAGTATTCGTTCAGTATCCTTGCTTTTTCACTGCCACCTCAGCCCACCCTCCCTTCCCTTTATTAAGCCTTACTATCCCTCCCTTGGTCTTTCTCCACTCCTAATGCACCTATAAAATGTTTTATCCCTTCTTAACTGAGTTGGCTAGCTTTTCCTCAGTTTTAGGCCTCTGCTATTCTGACTACCCTCCCTACTTCCTTCTGCTTTAATTGGTACAGTTCTCTGTCCCACTCCTGTGTTTCCTTATACTTCCTGAATGCTACCTTTTTTTTCTTAATCTTCCCCGCCACCTCTTTTGAGAACCATAGTGTTTTTTTCCTTTGTTTTGTTTTGCTGCTTTGCTTCACACAAAGGCTCGTTGCCTCTGTGATGGCTGTTTTGATTTTTCCACATTGTTCCTCCACCCCTCCTTCTTGCCCATTTGCTAGTGCTTTTCTGAGGCACTAGCAAATGGGTACATTAGGGAGGATAGAAAGGTTAAAGTAGGGATAGTGACGATTAATAAAGGAGAGGGGAGGTGGGCAGAGGGAGACAGTGAAAAGGCAGAGATACTGAATGAATACTTTTGCTTAGTATTCACAAAAGAAGAAGAGGAGGAGTTACCTAAACAAAACAATAGAAGCACTCTGGGTAGTGGGGTTGACACCAGTCCATTTACAGAAGAAAGAGTCCTGAAAGAAATCCTAAAACTCAAGGTGGACAAAGCAATGGGGCCTGACAGGATTCACCCTAGAATCCTAAAAGAACTAAGGGAGGACCTAGTGACACCACTGACCACACTTTTTAAGAAATCATGGGAGGATGGCGTGGTACCCGAGGACTGGAGGAGGGCAGATGTGATTCCCCTTCACAAAAGTGGGAGCAAGGCAGAAGCAGGAAACTACAGACCTGTTAGTTTGACCTCAGTGGTGGGGAAAATGATGGAATCACTTCTGAAAGAAAGAATTGCTGAGTACCTAGAGGCCAGCGGGGCACAGGACCCAAAGCAGCATGGATTCACAGCAGGAAGGTCATGTCAGACGAATCTAATCAATTTCTTTGACTGGTGACCAAAGTAATAGACCAGGGAGGGGCTGTGGATATGGCCTACCTAGACTTTAGCAAGGCATTTGACACAGTCCAGCAAAAAGATTAATAATCAAGTTTGCCAGCCTGGGAGTGGGTCCCAGGGTGGTAGCCTGGGTAGCAAACTGGCTGCACAACAGGACATAGAAGGTAATAGTGAATGGAACACATTCTGTAGAAAAGGGGGTTACTAGTGGAGTACCTCAGGGCTAAGTAGTGGGTCCAGTCCTCTTTAACATCTTTATAGGTGACACTGCAGAGGGTCTGGAAGGAAAGGTATGCCTCTTTGCAGATGACACAAAGATCTGTAACAGAGTTGATATACAAGGTGGGGTAGAAAGGATGAGAAGGGACTTGGCAAGGATGGAGGAATGGTTAGACATATGGCAACTTAGATTCAATGCAAAGAAGTGCAAAGTAATGCACCTGGAAATAAAAATACGAAGAGTACACAATAGGGGGTGAGATACTAACAACGACAAAAATGAAGGGACCTGGGGGTAGTCATATCAGATGACCTAAAGGTGGGCAAGCAATGTGAGAAGGCAGAAGGAGGGCTGGGGATACTGGGATGCATAGGGAGAGGCATCACAAGTAGAAAAAGGAAGTGCTTATCCCTCTGTACAGACAGTTGGTGAGACCCCATCTGGAGTACTGCGTGCAGTTTTGGAGACCTCATCTACGCAAGGACATAGAAAGGATGGAAGCAGTCCAGAGAAGGGCAACTAAAATGGTGCAGGGTCTACATCAGGAACCATATGAAGAGAGACTGAGAGAGCTTAATATGTATACCCTTGATGAAAGGAGGGACAGAGGGGACAAGATAGAAACGTTTAAGTACCTCAAGGGAATCAACAAAGTCCAGGAGGGTAGCATCGTTCAGAAAAAGAGATGTGTAAGAACAAGGGGACACAATTTAAAGATAGAGGGGGGATGGCTCAGGGGTAATGTGAGGAAATTTTTTTTTACGGAGAGAGTGGTGGGCGCATGGAACCGCCTTCCTGGAGAGGCTGTGGGGTCTAAAACAATGGGGGAATTCAAGCATGCATGGGACAGACATAAGGCAATTATAGTGGGGAGTTGCAGGAAGTAGGCTGTTGGTTAAATAGAATCTGCAGCTTATCCAATAGGTAGGGAAATGGGCAGACTGGGTGGGCCAAGTGGTCCTTATCTGCCGTCAAAATCTATGTTTCTATGTTTCTCTTCCATTTTCCCAAAGTCAGCCCTCCTAAAGTCCAATACTCTTGCTTTTGTATGGCTTGACTCTATGGCTGTGTTTATCATGAACCACACTGTCTGGTGGTTGCTTGTTCCCAGATGGCTACCCACTTCTAAATCCGAGATCCTTTCTCTGTCCCCATTTGACAGCACCAGGTCTAAGACTGCTCCCTCCCAAGTGGGTTCCACCACTATCTGTCTGAGGCATGCCCCCGTAGGGCATCGAGAATAACCCTGCTCTTGGATGTGGCTGCAGCAAAGGTGCTCCAGCTAACATCTGGCACATTCAGGTCCCCCATCAACAATATTTCCTCTTTTTCTGCCATTCTAAGGATGCCTTCTATCATTTCGTTGTCCACTGCCTCCCCCTGAGATGGGGGTCTGTATACAATCCCCATGTGGACTGTGGAGCCATTTCCTGTCTCCAGGGTGACCCACAGTGCCTTCTCTACTCCCCATTTACCCTTTAGTTCCATTGCTTTGATCCCTTCCATACACAGAGAGCTACTCCTCCTCCTCCTCTTTTACCCTCCCTCTCCCTCCTGTAGCTTGTGTACCCTGGTATGTTGACATCCCAGTCATGGTTCTCTGTGAACCATGTTTCTGTGACTACAATATCCAGGCATCCCTCTTCCATCAAGCCCACTAGTTCAGGGAGCTTGTTACACAGATTACGGGCACTGGTACTCATCTCCCTCCAATTTTTTGATGGCCTTACCCCTTTTAGCCCCATCCTTGTCCTTACTGCATTTGCCTTTTCTGAATTTACCCCATCCTGCTCCCTACTGACTTTTCTACCTTGGTGTTTACCTCGCTAACTACCGTGTTTTGTGGGGGGGGAGGCTGGGATTTCCCTGCTCCTTTTCAGTACCTGCCACCTTGGCTAGTTTAAATGCTTGCCAATGAAGCACTTAAACATATCACCTAGGATCCTGGTTCCTCTCCCAGACAGATGCAGACCATCATGCCAGTATAGACCTGTATCCCGCACCAGTTTTTCAACCATTCATTGAATCCCATGGCATGGAGTATACTAGCATCACCCTTGCCATAGACAGGTAACACTTCCGAGAAGGTTACCATACATGCTACTTGTCTAAGGCCCCTCCCCAACTCTACAAACTCCTCTTGCACTGCTCTGATCCCATTCCCAGCCAGGTCATTTGTCCCTAGGTGGACAATGACATCCAGCTCCCTCCCTCATTCAGGTGCTCCTGCGATCCTCAGGATTCGCTCCCTGTCTCTGCAAGCCATGGTGCCAGGCAGGCACCTTACCTCCCTCTCCCCTTCCTCCCCAGTTCTACCCCCCAATGATCGAGTCCCCCACCAACAACTGTTTCTTTCCCTTGTAGGATCCCGTGCTACCCTCCTGTGGGTCTCTTTGTGGAAGTTCCCAGCATCCTCCTTGGTCTCCACTGCAGGTGCTTCCATAGAGGAACCAATCTCCGCCAGAACAGCATATGAATTGTGGAAAGGTACAACTGGAGGGATGTGCCTCTGTTCCACCACCCTCTCCCTCCCTAAGCCCACTATGGTCCAATGGATGGTGGATGTTCTCTATTTTATGTTGCCTTTGTAAATAGTTATACTGAACAAGTTTTTTTTTTTTTTTGCGTTTCTGCTAGTGTAAATAAATATTTTTGGTAAATTCTACAACTGCTCCTGGTTTTCCTATGCTTACTGACCTGTGCCTTGACGACAATCGACAGCAGTTGTTCAGTGTAAAACACAACTAAGTTACAGTTGAAAAGTGGGATGACTATTTTAATCTTATTGCTTTTTTGTCTCCCTATAATACCATTTACAACCATTTGTAAACTAGGGAGGGCTCTTCATTTGAGGCAGTATAAGAGCATTATATTCAAATTTTTCCAAACTGTATGTTGCTTTCAGAGCCGATAAAAGACTACTGTAGGGCTTAAAGGGACACTGTCATCCCTTTTTGAATCATATTTAGTAGAAACTCCACATTTTATGATTGTTTAACCTTTCTAAAATTGTTTGATGTTGCTGGTTGCTTTATCTGCTTACTTTCTTAGCAGAACTGAAATGTCCACTAATGGTGTTATTACACGCAACCCTGTTCCGTTTCAAATCCTTGATCTACTCTTACTGCACACTTCCTGAACATTAGAACATCCCCAACTAGCAGAGCCACACATTATACAATAGTAACCTCTCCTCCTACTGCAACATGAGTGGCGTGCTGGGGATGTTGCCAAGTCCAGGAAAGATGCAGTGGGAGATGAGCCATCCTGGACCGTAAACAAACACATTTTTGTTTGGTAGCACCAGTATGTGATTCCACTTCACAAAAGTGGGAGCAGGGCAGAGGCAGGAAACTACAGACCAGTTAGTTTGACTTCAGTGGTAGGGAAAATGATGGAATCACTTCTGAAGGAAAGAACTGTTGAGTACCTAGAGGCCAGTGGGGCACAGGACCCAAGGCAGCATGGTTTCACAGCAGAAAGGTCATGTCAGACAAACCTAATAGATTTCTTTGACTGGGCGACCAAAGTAGTAGACCAGGGAAGGGCTGTGGATATGGCCTACCTAGATTTTAGCAAGGCATTCGACACAGTCTCACACAAAAGATTAATATACAAGTTAGCCAGCCTTGGAGTGGGTCCCAAGGTGGTAGCCTGGATAAAAAATTGGTTGGACAACAGGACGCAAAACGTAATAGTAAACGGATTCCACAGTGAAGAAAGGAGGGTAAATAGCGGGGTACCACAGGGTTCGGTACTGGGACCAGTCCTCTTTAATATCTTTATAAGAGGCATTGGAGAGCACCTGGAAGGAAAGGTATGCCTCTTTGCAGATGACACAAAGATCTGCAACAGGGTTGATACACAAGGTGCGGTGGAAAGAATGAAAAGGGACTTGGCAAGGTTGGAGGAATGGTCAAATACTTGGCAGCTCAGATTCAATGCAAAGAAGTGCAAGGTAATGCATCTGGGAAACAAAAACCCAGGGGAAGAGTACACAAAATGGGGGGTAAGTTAATAACAACTAAAATCGAAAGAGACCTAGGAGTAATTATATCAGATGACCTAAAGGTGGGCAAGCAAGTGAGAAGGCAGTAAGAGGGCTGGGGAGATACTGGGATGCACAGGGAGAGGCATCAACAGTAGAAAACAGGAAGTTGTTATCCCTCTCTATAGACAGTTAGTGAGACCCCATCTGGAGTACTGCGTGCAATTCTGGAGACCCCATCTCCGCAAAGACATAGACAGAGTGGAGGCTGTTCAGAGGAGGGCAACCAAAATGGTGCAAGGTCTGCACCAGAAGACATACAAGGAGAGACTAAAGCAGCTTAATATGTATACCCTTGAGGAAAGGAGGGAGGGAGGACATGAAAGAAACTTTCAAGTATCTCAAGGGAATTAACAAGGTACAAGAGGGTAGTATCTTTCAGAAGAAGAGATGTGCAAGAACAACGGGGCACAATTTGAAGACAGAGGGGGGACCGCTCAGAGGTAATGTTGGAAAGTATTTTTTCACAGAGAGAGTTGTGGATGCATGGAACATCCTTCCTGAGGAGGTTGTGCGGTCAGGAACAGTGGGAGAATTCAAGAATGCATGGGACAGGCATAAGGCAGTTCTAGTAGGGGGCAGGAGGAAGTAAGCTGCTGATTAACTAGAATCTGCAGCTTATCCATCAGGTAGGGAAATGGGCAGTCTGTGTGGGCCAAGCGGTCCTTATCTACCGTCAAATTCTATGTTCCTATGTTAGATACAGGTGCAGCGGACCCATCGCAGGACATGATGGCTTTGGATAATGGGAGCTCCGTTATGTAAGCTAGTTACAGCTGCAGCGGATCCAAGGTGCTTCCAGTGGCAAAGGGTGCGGACAGTGATGCTCTGGACACCGATGATCCTCTTCACCCCACAAGGAAACTTGCCTTCACCCACCTTGGCAAGCGGGAAATCACTCAGGACCTCAGCTGGTTCAATGTCTTGTCCAGATAAAATCCTAACAGCAGTAGAAGGTGGTGGCTCACCACCTTTCCAGATACAAAGAAGGTTTCAAGGCAGCCCCTGCTCTAACTTGGTGACAAAGCCCAGGACTGGCACTCTAGCAGCATCAAAACCCTTTTCCAGGGGTCTCAAATCTGTTTTGGACAAACTTTTTCATCAAACAGGAATAGCAACTGGGAGCTATTCACAAACGCTCTCCACCCCTCAGCGGTTTCTCTCAGACTTTCCTCTGACCAACAGTCAAAGCTTCTAGAACTCTTTCCAAAGGCACTCGATGCCTGACTGGTGGAGAAAGAGACTCTAGGTCCTCCTCTGATTGGACTACTGTATAAGAAGAGAGGACATCAGGTCCCTTATAACAAGACATTTTATGGAGTTCCGTCATCAGATATCATCATTTACATTTCCTGGACTGGAACAGGTTATGGAACCCATTCAAGGAGGCAACAGGGACTCTGCATTACTTAGAAAAAAAGCATGGTGGGTTTTCACATTAAAAAACTAGTAGGAAGAGATATGGACTCAATGAAAATCTTACATGGACCACATTTGAGTAGATACAATGTTTATTTACCATAGAAGTGTACTGCTATAGAGACGAAAGATGTTTTCATATTTCAGTTATTTTTAGCGCTTCAAGATTCACATAACCCTTTGTATAATCTAGTAGACATAATTTCAGTTTTGAGATATATATATATATATATATATATGCATGTTGAAAGTTATGACACCTTTTAGTTTCCTGTGCTTTCCATCGCTAAATTAGAATTTTTCTTAAAGATTAATCTACAGTGTATATTTTATTTGGTTTATATAAACTATAGAAATAATATAATATCTGCATCTTTCGATATACTGAATTGAGATCCAGTATTTATTAACCCTTAGGCTTCCGAGAGAATTAGAACGTATAGGAATTTTGGACTGATACATCAGTTTGAGGCACAGCAAGAGTTAAAGCTGATCTTGAGTTCTCTAAATTGACCTCAGAGTCCACAGTTATAGCCACAATAACATGGACTCAAGTTTCCTTACAATCTTGTATAGCCCTCCTTTTGCAGCAAATCCTCCCGTCCCCTTTCCAAATTTCTCATAATTTCCTCAGTCCATTTTGCTCCGTATTTTATATCCTTTAGTCTGCCACCCTTTGATTTATCTTTTGTTTTATTGTCACCCTCCCTGCAATATGTAGGAACCAAGGAATCCTTTGCGAGAGTATTCTGGTTTTAAATAATAATGGCTAGCTAAGCCGCATAGAAGGGGGATCACTCCTTTAAACAGTCCCACACTGTTTGGAGTGGTTTCTTTTGACCGGGCCGACCAGGGTGGTGTCCTTTTGTGATGCAAGAACGCCTACGGTTGTGTTCACCCTTCAGCCCAGCCCCTTCTTTATCTTCAGGAGGAAGGTTGAGATGCATTTGAAAGTTGGCATCCGGAGCAATGGCAGTGTGGTCTGGTACAAGCGGCTCAGTTAACAGAATGAAACATAACTGAAGGAGTTCAGCCGCAACTCTACGGCATCCTGAATATAATTTATTTTTTTATTTGAAAGGTTTCACCAGGAAAGACAACATGAGCTGTAAACAACTCATTTCCAGAAGCATCCTGGGGGAGGGGTAACATAAAGAGGGGGATCACGCATAATCATAACAAAATAAAATATACAGTGTAATTCAATTACATAAAGAGAGGTACTAATACAATGCATTTCAAACCTAGGCAACAGACAGTATCGAGTAAATAAGAAGGTGACAGATAAGTTTAGGCCAGAAACAAAAGGATGAGATGTACCGGGGTAGACAGAACAATATGCAGTTATGGCATATAGAGTAGCAATCCAGGAAGAGGTAACCAGGAAGGTACAGACCAGAAGACATACAAACAGTAACAGACTGAGCACAGGAATTAACAAGTGCTACTTAGAACTAAAGGGGTACTTAGTGCTATATGGGTTCAGAAGAAAGTGATGATTATAACACAAGTGGAGGAGGGGGTTGGGGAAGGGCAGGAGGGAGAGAGAGGCGGGACAAGCCAGGAACTTTCACCTTCAGGATGCTGAGAACCCTGCAAGAAGGCAGGACCTGGCCATGAAGGAGTAGAACAGAGGGAGGGTAAACAAGGGTAGGAGAGAGGAGGGGCAAGCCAAGAGCTGTACACCCTCAGGATGCTAAGAACCCTGCAAGGGGACATGACCTGGGAGAACAGGAGAGGAAAGAGGGGGAGGAATGATAGTAGGGGGAGAGAGAAGGAGGAAGCCAAGGACTATTCTCCTTCAGGATGATGAGACCCCGCAAGGGGACAGGACCTGGTAATAAATAAGAGGAGAGAGGGGAAGGGATAGGGCAAGCCAAGAACTATGCCCCCTCAGAATGCTGAGAACCCTGCAAAGGGACAGGACCTGGCAGAAAAGAAGGACGAGAGAGGGGGAGGGGAACAGAGGGGTGGGGGTAGTGGATGGCAAGAGGGAGGGGATGGTGTAGGAGGCTCCAGCTAGAGGTAAACCTAGAGAGGGGGAGGGAGGGCAAGGGGAGAGAGGGTGGTGAGGGAGGAGAGGTGTGGTGGTGGGCGGCGATGGGAAGTTGATTAGGAGAGAGCGGTAGTGGGTGCTGTTCACATATGAACAGTGTGCTTATGGGGAGGAGTGAGAGTGAGTGGAGGATTGTGCTGTCTGCAATTTCTAGTGGGAAGAGTTCCAGATATCGGAAATTTATAAGAGAAGACGGTGCCACATGAGGAGGTTCACTGGGGTGGGAGGGTGAGGGTTCTGTGGGAGGAGGTGTGGAGAGTATACCTGGATGGAAGTTGATATGATAAGAGGGAAGACAGACAGAGTGGTAAAGAACCAAGCCAAAACTTCCCAACTAAATTAGCGATGTGTGACAAGCGCGCCTGGCATGGGGGGAGGGAGGAAAAGGAGAGCAAGGAGTAAAGGTCACAGTGATGAGTACACAGAGGGAAGCACAGAATGTAGCAGCAGAAGGAATTGAAGAGAGTGTCCAGTCTGAATAGGGTGGTTTTAGGGGCAGAGCTGTAGACTATGCCCCGAAATCAAAGACAGGGAGTATTATCTTTTGGGCAGTTTCTCCTCTGGCTTGCTGCGGGATGCAGCTGCAGTGTCTGTACAGGGCACCGAGCCTAGGGACTAATTTTCTGTAGATGGTGTCGATGTGTACCCTGAAGTCACGATTCTTGTCTAGCCATAGTCCAAGGTATTTAAATGAGGCTACATCGTCGAGCGTTGAGCCAGAAAGGGTGTGGAATGTGGGAGTGAAGTCAAGCCTGCCCAGTTTTTGTCTGGAGTCGAAGGTCACAGATACTGCTTTTTTTATGTTCATGGAGAGTTGGTTTGCATTAAACCACTGTTGGACATTGTTAAAATCCAGCTGAAGGCTGGAGGCCAGCTCAGAGAGGGCGTTCCCGGAGAACACCCCTATACCATCTGCATAAATGTATAAACATGAAGATGTGCAGGCATTAGGGAGGTCATTCAGGAATACAGAAAATAATATGAGACCAAGTACCGAGCCTTGGGGGATGCCGGTGTTGAGTGGGAGCGGAGGGGAGAGGGAGTTGCCTATTTGGACGGACTGAGACTGGCCTATGAGGTAGGACCAGAACCAGCTGGTGACTGAATCAGAGAGGCTGGCTGCAGACAGCTTGCTGAGGAGAAGGGAGTGAGAGATGGTGTCGAAGGCTTTGGCCAAGTCGACAAAGATGGCAGAGGTGATGTGTCCCTGATCCATGCCTGAGAGAATGGAGTCACTAAGCTGAAGGAGGGAGGTGGTGGTGGAATGGTCTTTGTGAAACCCAGACTGGAAAGGCGTGAAAAAGGAGGAGTCGAGGAAGAAGAGTTGTTCCAGGTCCAGATGCTTCTGAAGTTTAGCCAGAGTGAGGAGTAGAGAGATGGGACAGAAGTTGCAAGGGTTGGAGGTATCCCCAACTTTAGGGAATGGGATCATGGTAGCAGACTTCCAAGCATCAGGCACTGTGGCGTGAAGGAAGGAAAGGTTCAGAAGATGAGTCAAGGGAGAGGCAATAGAATATGCGGAAAAAAAGTGGAGTAACTTAGGGTCAAGGCTGTCATGGCTTTTTCTCTTGAGAGGTTTCAGAGCAAGTAGTACGCATAGCATGTTATCACGGAGAACAGGTCTGAAGGAGAAGCGTGGTGCTGACTTGGGGGACAGGGGAAAGGGGAGAGCTATAGGGTCCCCGGTAGCAATGTTGGAAAGAGATGCAAGAAGGGAGGAGGCACATGTAGTGAAGTATTTGGTGAATTCAGCAGCCACTGAGGGAGGGTCCTCAATTGTGCGGGTGCCAATCTGTAGGACAGGAAATTGGGAGTGGGCTGGGGGGAGAACAGGGCATGGATAACCTTCCAGAATTTGGATGGATTATTGATGTTTTCCTGGAAGGAGGTTTGGAAGTACTCCACCTTAGCGAGGCAGATGGCTTTGGTACATGTGTTGCGAAACAAGTGATAGCGCTGTGGGTTGAGGGAGGAGCCAGAGGTTTTATATGCAGTCCATGCTTGGTCTCTTGCATGTTGGCATGCTGTGAGTTCTGTAGTGACCCAGGGGAGGTGACTCCCGTGGACTCTTGCCTTTCTAAATGGAGCATGACGGTCCCAGACAGACGGGAGCTGTGGGTTAAAAAAGGTCAGGGAGGGGTTAATGGAGGAGCCAGTGATAACTGCCATCCAGTTGATACTGGACATATCATTATGAAGTAAGGATAAATCTAGGGACCGGAAGGAGCGGAAGTTGAGAATGACTGAAGGGGACTTTGCACAGTGGATTTTACACACACAGTAGACCATATGATGATCGCTGAGAGCATCGGGGAGAATACCAGAGGTTATGATTCGGTGGGGTGGGAGGTCAGCATCCACTCGATTAGGGCATGCTTCCCTGATTTGTGGTTAAGACGTGTTCGGTCGGAAATGAGTTAGGTTAACAGAAGAGACGTGGTTGTGGATTTTTGGCTGCGAGCAGGACAACCAGTTTATACTGAAGTCCCAGAAGATGAATACTTCACCTGGGGTGGTAAGGGAGGAGATGGTGGAGAGAAGATCTGTAAGGGAGGAAAAGGAGAAAGCGGAGAGGTTGGGGCAACAGTAGATTCCACCTATAAAGATATGAAGGGAGAGGGGGAAGGATATTTTTACTAGTAGTATTTCAAAGGCAGAGGGAGATGCTGTGGAGGGACAGAGTATTTGATGGATGTACATATATACATGGCGACCCCACCTCCTCTGGATTTATGATCCTGGCGAATAAGGGAATATCCAGGGATGGTGATGGCTAAGTCTGTGATTTTGGAGCTGAGCCATGACTCCGTTAAAGTGAGTACAGAGGGCTTGAGTTGAGTTATGATTGGCTGCAAGAGGTCAATTTTGGGGAGAAGGCTTCTAATTTTCAGATGAAGAAGACTAAGTCTTTTTGGCAGTTCAACTGATTGGTTGGGAGCGGCCAGGGTTAGGTTCAATGTCACCAGATGAGAGTAGCAGAAGCGGGACAAGTAGTCTAGTGAGGATAGCCAGCCATTTTTTGGATGGAGTGAGAGGTCGGTTACGGGCCAAAGTGGACACAGTATTTGTGCAACTGGTTTTGAATAAAAGGGCCCACAGGGAGGGCAGCTGGGATCCAAAACTAACAAGCATACCGGCTGCAGTGCGTCAGGGTGGTGTAGTAGCACAGGCTGGCAGGATGTTAGGAGAGTATGAGAGGTGGGGGGAAGAGGGGGATGGGGGGTAGAAGGAAGAGAAGATGGGGAAGGGATGTCAGGAGAAAACAAGGAGGTACACAAGGGGGAGGAGGAGTGCAGGATCGAGGTTGGAGAAAAAGAAGAATCGATTTAGGGGAGAGAGAAGAGTAGCAGTAGGGGGGCAGAGGAGGGGTGGGTTGGGAATCAGATGAGTGGGACTGATGGCTGAAGAAGAGAAGAAGAGTGGGTAGAAGACCTGTTCTTAATATGTAAGGTAGGACCAGGCCAATACAGGGGGCAGCCAAATCGTTAAAAGTAGGGAGGAAGGGGCTAAAGAGTTAGGGTAGAAGGCAACACCGAAATGCAGCGAGTAAATATGTGGCAGAGAAAAAAGTGTTTTGCACCCTGGAGTCACAACAAAGGTGATAGGCGGAAGAGGGGGTGGAGCGACCAACAATGTGGACCTAATAGTCAAGAGAATGGACTAAAGGAAGAAACCAGCGAGAGCAGACTAAGGAGTGGAGCCAATGAGAGAGGGAGGGAGGGGAAGAGCTCAGCTGTACTTAATAGAGGCTGGGGACAGGGTCGGTGGGTGGGGAAAAAAATACCCTGTTTAAAATTCCAGGCTGTAGAAAGGAAAAGAGCAAAGCAGGGCAAAAGAAGTATAGAGAGGGCAGCCAATGGTAGCACTGCAGCATGCAGAGGCCACTAATGGCACACCACAGAGGTAGAGAAGGGACCTGCAGCAGAGGAGCAGTTGGGTCCGGAGCTTCGGCGTACCTTAGCCAGGTTCAGATGTTGCGGGTGGGTGGTGTGGCGTAGCTGGCCGTGGAGCGCCAAGACCCTGCCACTTCCTGGCGTGGTTCGCCCAGTCAAGGGCTCTTAGCCAGGTTCGGATGTTGCAGGTGGGTGGTGTGGCGTAGCTGGCCGTGGAGCACCAAGGCGCTGCCACTTCCTGGTGTGGGTCACCCGATCAAGGGCTCTTAGCCAGGTTCGGATGTTGCGGGCGGGTGGTGTATCATGACTGACCATGGAGCGTAGAGCCACTGCTGCTTCCTGGTGTGGGTCGCCCAGTCAAGGGCTCTTAGCCAGGTTCAGATGTTGCGGGTGGGTGGTGTGTCGTTGCTGGCCGTGGAGCTCCGAGCTGCTGCCGCTTCCTGGCATGGGTCACCCAGTCAAGGGCTGTTGGCCAGGTTCGGATGTTGCGGGCGGGTGGTGTGGCACGGAACATTCTGAAATGCTACCATAACTAAGAACATTTAGAGATTCATTTAAACAGAAAAAAACCCTATTTGAAGTGTTAAAACACTTAAAGGGAATCTTTTCATTCATCTGGTTTCAGCATTTGCTACAGGAACAAAGAGTGGAGTACCAGATTAAAAAGACAGTTGAAATTTGCCGAATAAAAGGAAATGTAAGGTGTAATGAAATTGATTTATTTGACATTGCTCAAAAGTAATAATTAGTCGTTTGTAACTATAAAAATAAAACAAGACAGACCAAGTTAAATATTTGATTTTGGCTTACAGGTGGAACTCTATGAGGGAAACCCCCACCCCACTCCCATTGCTTCTGTAATACATGTTCCGAAAAGTCCAGAAGGGACACAAGAAATTCTCAGGAGATTTATACAGGTTTGTTCCTCCTGTACTTTTTTGAATTTAAACAGCAATTAGAAGTATATTAAAAATAAAATAGATACAAGTACTATATTTAGAAGGAGGTTCATTAAAATGTATTTATTTCTTTATTTACAGAAATGGAATATTTGAGCATCAAGCTGTTATAAAATATTAATTTTGAAAAGCTCACAAGTCTGATGAAGGAAAACTTTGGTTCTGAAATGTTACAGTAAGAAAAATACTCAAATCAGCAAAAGAAAAGAACTATTGATGCAATTTCCTACATCTTAATTTTTTGGGGGTTGAGTGAGACAGTTTCTGAAATTGTGGTCTACATATCTGATTTTTCTCATTCCCCTAGCATTTATTCCCATGGAAATAGTTAACTTTTAAAAAGGGAACCCTGGGAGACGCACGGTGGAAGCATTGGTTGTAAACCTCTCACAAGCTGGCAGCTCTCATGCAAATCATTGTAACTTGGGTATTTATCTTCTTATGTTGTATACTTTTTGCAGCATCAGTCTACAAGATTAGGTCCTCCTGGAACCCTCTGGTGATGCTAGGAAGTAGCTGTGAAGGGCAGGTGCTCTATCGAAGTTCCAGTTCAGTTGGTGCTCCTATGTGGGAGCCATTCTCTCTGTCGGCGGGTCTGCTAGTGCCACAAAAGCTCATGAGGCTTTAATCTGCCAGGTGTAGACTGGAGCATTCTGGCCACAGCTAAATCAAGAGGCAGGGCCATCCTAGACTCCATACAGGCGGCACTGCACAGGCAGCTGGTTTTAGAACCCACTGGGGATGGGGCAGTGCTTGGCCTGGTACTTATAGAGACAACATTGCTGAAGTGACAGTGGGTAGTCTCCTAGGTACAAACGATCACCATATGTGGTCTGGAATATGGATAGGACAGGACAAAACCACACTAAGACGAGGGTCCTGGACTTCAGGATGGCAGATTTTAAAGAAATGGGAACCTGCCTCAGAAAATTCCTTGAAGTGGGGAAAAGCAAAGGGGGAGTGGAGGCTCAATAAGAAAACCTTTGGAGGGTATAGCCCAAGCAATGGCATGCTGTTTGAAGGATGTGATCAAGGGAAAGAGGATGAGGAGGCCGCTATGGTTATCTAAGGGGGTGGCAAAGGCAGTGAAGGAGAAGACGACAGCATTTAGAAAGTATAAGGAGACCCAGAGGGATGAAGACAGGGAGGTATATCTGGCAAAAAAAGGGAGGCAGGGGTGAGGACAACTAAGGAGGTCAAAAAAGGGGACAAGGCCTTCCTCGAGTACGTGGGGGAAAAAAGAGGAAGATAAGGGGAGGGACAGTTAGAATCAGGAGGGTGGGAGAATGCGCCGAGATCAAGAGAAAGCGGAAATACTAAACGATTACTTCTGCTCGATCTTCACAGTAGAGAGTGGGAAGGACAGAGCAGCATGCTGCAGTAAGCAACAGAGAGGGGGGGAGTGGACATAAGTCCATTCTCGGTGGAGAGAGTCCAGATTAGAAGGGATAAGGCGATGGGAATCATTCACGAGTCCTAAAGGAACATCCCCTGAGGAAGACTTGCAAAAGTTGAAGCGCCAGAGTTCATTTTGGAGTACCAGCTTACTTGCTGTAACGGGACTACCTTTTTCACTTGAATTAAATTTATATTTTTTCCACTGCATTTATGGTGTCAGTTTCCAGTTATTTGTTATTTTTTAGTGCCTGACTCCTATCTGTGGGCCTTCCTAAAAGAACCGAGCACGGTGCCGGCTGCCCCTCTGTCATTTTTTAGCACCTCAGAGGAGATGGGGGAAATTCCTGAAGACTGGAGGAGGGCCAGTGTGGTCCCTCTGCACAAAAGCAGCAGTAGGGAGGATGTTAGCAACTACAGGCCAGTCAGTCTCACATCACTGGTGGGAAAGTTAATGAAGACATCACTGAAGTAGAGGTTTGTAGAGCACCTGGAAGCAAAAGGGCTGGAGGACTACCAGCAGCATGGTTTCACAGTGGGGAGGTCACGGCAAATTAATCACACAGATTTCTCTGACTGGGTTACCAGGGAAGTGCGTCAAGGGAGAGCAGTGAACGTGACCGTTCTGGACTTCAGTAAAGCTTTTGACACTGTGCTGCATAGGAGGCTAGTTAAGAAAAGCAGAAAAACAGGTCCTGGCCGTGCGGTATGAATACCATCCCCTGCAGGCACTGCCCCCAAGATGACACCTCCCAGGCTGGATCCATTCCTGGTGGGTTGAGTTGCTCCCCACCACCCTGCCACAAAGGGTAAGTCGTGGGGGACATGGGGGGGGGGTCTGATCCTTAGGGGACGGTGCTATGGGGCGGAAGGAAGGAACAACAGCCGTCCAGGACCATGGGGACAGCGTTCCTCGGTCAAGGGAGCTCCAGGGCAAGGTGTGTCCGCCAGTAGCTGGTGATATATATATATATATAGAGACCTGGATGAAACAGTAGCTCCGACCAGAAGCATGCTTTATTTATACATTGCAGCAGCAAAGAAAGTACTTACCTGTTTATAGCACAGCACAGCAACCCCCACACTTTCCTAATGGCAGGCCATTGTAAATGAAATTTACTACATCAAACGATTAACAGCACACCTTTTTGGCCGTGTTGCTCGTTTTGAATTAACCTGGAGGCCCTGGGTATCTTATATTTCATGGGAAGATAAAACTTTTGTTCCTTGAAGTGGTTTTGATCTGATTTCTTTGTATCTGGGACCCTAATGAAGTCTTATGTAGATCTCATGGTTTATTAACTTACTGCAAGATAAGTTCCACACAAGTACAAGAATTGATATACTTTGGTTGCTTAATATATCAGATTATCATGGTACAGCATGTGATGTGATTGTACACCTCTGATGGAAAAACACAGATGTACTGTATAACTGTATCTCTCTGCATGACATAATAAATAAAAAACAAACAAACTGAGAAACATGGAGGGGGGCAATGGACCAATCCAACTGTAATGAGAAGATACTGGGAACAGTTTTGGGAATACTTTATGGGGACTGAGTTGCCCTGGAAGGTACAGTATTTAGTGTGGAACAAATTCCTTATCATTCCCCATCACACACAGGATTCACCCATTCCAATGTGAGGAACAGAGCGCCACTCTGTCATTAAGAGAGTGTGTGATTGTCTTAATCTTATAGATTTTATTAACCATGGTCTGCCATTCACGAATAGTAGGCAGATTGGGAGTTAACCATGCCCTTGTAATTATATTTTTGGCTGCTGTTGGCAGGATACCCAGCACGTATCTAGTGGTGGAATCCCGAAGGCCCCTTGGGGGCTGAAACAAAAGATACAACTCTGCTGTGAGGGGGACAGGCTTGCCAAATAATTAGTCCAACCCATTCTGCAGGGCTTGTAAAAATGGATGTAGGGCAGGGCAGGTCCACATTAGTGTGGGTGAGATGGGCCTGTGGTTCACCACAGAGTCTCCAGCAGGAAGCATCCCCAGTTGGTGAGTAGTGTGCCATTATGACTGGAGTGTGGAAGTATCTGAGTTGATGCTTCCACACATATTCTTTCCACTGGTGAGAGCTACTTACCCGAAAGAAAGCATAACATACCTTTCCAAGTTCTTCTTGCCACCACTGCATGACATTAGCATGGAGCCACCAAAGAAATCCAAAAGTGTATGGCAAATGCCAGAAATCATATGTTCTGTACCTTCGCTATTGAAAAAGGTGATCAAACAAGTGATAAGGGCTGGGTACGATTTAGGGTTCCACAGGCCTAGTGGAAGGGTGTTGAAAAAGTGCCTTAACTGTAAGACTCTATAGAAATCAGCTTGATGGAGACTGAATTCTTCTTGTACTTTGGTAGAGGATTTAAAGGTGGACCCAGCAACTAGTTGAAAAAGATACTGCAGTGAGTGGTGTTCCCAGTTTCTGAAGGTTATGTTTATGCATGCTGGATTGAAGTGCTCTAGCAGAGTAACTGGGCATAAGACAGGCAGGAAGCAAGTGAGATGTAGTTGCTTCCTAATTTGAGACCAGGCCTGGGTCTGATATTGAAACCAGCAGTTCAAAGTATAAGGGCAGTTGGGGCAAATTTCAGTGTGGTACAAGGGTCTCATGAAGTCTGCGGCTGGAATGGTTGCATTTTCAATTCTCTGCCAGAAAGTGCTTGGAGTCCCGAGATGTCAGACAGCAGTGAACCGGAAGAGATGTGACACGCAGTAAAATAATCTTAAATTGGGGAGGGTTGATCCCCCTTTAGTTTTAGGGAGACAAAGCATTTTCATTTTTGATTCTTGGGTGCTGCCCAGCCCAAATAAAGCACAATATTAGTTTGTGCCATTGCTGGAAAATCATTAGTGGGATAACTATGGGAAGGTTCTGAAATATGTACAGTGCCCTGAGGAGGACCACCATGCATATCAAATCTATCCTTCTCAAGAAGCTGAGGGGTATGGTACTCCAGTGTGCAAGATCTTGGGTTAATTGCTCAGTGAAGGGTGAGAAATTGTTCTGGTAGGCCATGGCTGTTTTTTGTTTTTTTTTTTAAACATAAAATTACGTTTTATCTCAGGCAAGACACACATTACATATTGTAGTTAGATAAGTGTATACAACACTACTGCTTGAGTGATGGTCATCAAATTTAAATGGCTGGGGTTTTTGAAAGATGAATACTGAGGTATTCTACTTTGTTTTGTTCCCGGCTGAACAGAAATCTGTGGGTTGAGTAATACTGGAAAGTTAAGACTTCTGTTTTAGTGGTGTTTATCTTGTAGCCGGAAACTGCTCCAAAGTCGTCCAATATCTTGAAAACTGCTGGGAGCAACTTTTCTGCGTTCGCCACATATAGTAGTATATCATCCGCATATAGGGCCATGCGGTGCTCTTCAGGCCCCACGTACATGCTGGCAATTTCTGTCGCTTCACAGATAGCTTGAGTAAAGGGCTCAATGTAGACTGCGAAGAGGAGTGGTGGCAGGGGACATCCATGCCTGGTGCCCCTAAGCAGGGGGAACAGTTCCAAGTGATGCCCAGAATAACAAAGTCCTGAGGGGCCTCATAAATTCTGCAGAAGCTGTACGAGGGGGGCCCGGAACTCAAACCTTCCCATAACCTCAGACAGGAATGGCCAAGAGACCCCGGTCAAATGCCTTCTCCGCATCCAGACTCAGAAGGACCGATGGGAGAGGGCTATTCTGCATCTCACTTATAACATGCAGCCTCTGTTGTATATTGCCAGTTGTCGTATGGGACTATACAAACCCTGTCTGGTCCCCTGAGATTAAGGAAATTAGAACCTTGTCCAGTCGATGCACCATGATAGACATAAAAAGTCTGTAATCAGTACTGAGTACTGACGTGGGCTGATAAGACCCACACAATAAAGTGTTCTTGCCTACCTTAGGAATCACTGATATCACTGCATAGGTCTGGGATGACGGCGGAGTGCCACAGACATGACCTCATTCATTGTTCCTACTAGAGATGTGACAACATGTTCTGTGGTGGCCTTATAAAATTCCACACCGTACCCATCTGGGATGGGCACCTTCATTGTCTTAGCCCACCTATAGGCAGTCTCCAACTCCTCACCCATAATTAGGTCAATAAGATGGGACATCTGGTGTTCACTTTCTTTCCCCCCTCCTCCCCTCCTTTTGCCCCTGTTTTCACACCCTACTCCCCTCTACACTCTCAATTTCACCTCCATCTCCGCCTGCCTTACTACTCCTTATGACAAGGCCACCTGGCTGCTACTTTTCCCACCCAGTTCTGACCAATCCTCACTTCTATTTCACTTAGTTTATACCACCAATATTGTATAATGCAGTACTGGCGTCCGTATCTGAAGAGGGGCATTAAGTTACTGGAGGGGGTGCAGCGCAGGGCGACAAAGATGATCAAGGGGCTGGGGGGACTTATCATACGAGAGGAGGTTGAAGGAGTTGAACATGTACTCACTGGAGGAGAGGATAGACAGGGGTGACATGATTGAAACCTTTAAATACATGAAAGGAATAAACAAGACGGGTACAGAGGGGCTGTTCAAAGTGAAGGAGGGGAGGGCCACCAGGGGCCATGATATGAGACTGGAGCGAGGAAGGATCAGGAGGGAGATGAGGAGACACTTTTTTACAGAGAGGGTGGTGGCTGGGTGGAATGCGTTACCTGCAGAAGTGGTATGCAGTAGAACAGTGGACTGCTTCGGACGAGGATGGGACAGGACAAGGGGGAGGGTTAATGAAGGGGAAGGGTGGAAGGGAGGGGCAGCTGCAGAATAAGGGGTGCTAGCTACACATTCGAGCATACTTGATAGACCTCTAGGCCTTTATCTGCTGGCAAATTTCGTATGTTCGTATCGCAAATGTAACAGAGACTGTTTATCGATTATGTACTATGATGTTTCACTATAACCTGTAAAAATTATTTTGTTCTCCCCTTGTCTGTCTTTGTTTACCTCTCCCCATTATTGACGTGAAAGCGTTGTAAATGAGCAGTTCAGTGCTCAAAGGTACTTGTTATCCGAGAATGAATAAATAAATAAGTTAGCTTTCAGGGTGTCCAGAAAGGGGACGATGAGTTTGATTAGAATCTGCTGTTCTAGCGTGTACAGGGATTGATAATATGATCAGAAAGCTTGCGTAATACCATGCAACTTCGTGTCAGGTGCTTTATGGATGTGACTGTTGCCACTTAGTTATGGATTCGGTAATCCAGAAAGCATGAGGCCCTAGCCCCAACTTCGTAGTACTGCTGTCTGAGAAATGTGAGAGCAAACCTCAGTCTGTTGCAGACAGTGGGAATCAAAATCAGCCTTAACTTGCTTTAATTGTTGTTGTCCCACAGAGGTGTTGCCCTGCTAATGGGCCATTTGCAAAAAATGCAGTGTGTCCTCCAGCTGCTGTTGACGTTCGCATCGCAGTTTCATCTGTGCCAGAGTGTACTGTATGATATGGTCCTCATGGGACATTGTAAGAGTGTTCCAACATATGGGATTTCGAGACATCCACTGTGGAAGACTCTCGGAGGATTTCTTGGATTGTATTGTGAAGGAGGTCTTTAAAAGTCTGTCTCTTTAAAAGGTGACACCAAGTGTAATGCTGCTCCAATCCAAAATCCTAACGACTCAGCACCAGGGTATGGTCGAAATGTGCAATGACCCCCAACCTGCAGTCAATGAGAGTGGACAGATTCTCCACCTGTATGTGGCAGTGGTCAGTTCTAGAGTAGGTGCCGTGCACCGCTGAATAGTATGCGTAGTTCCAGGTGTGGGGGTGCAAGAATCTCCAGGTGTCCACCCATCCTACCTCCTGCATAAATCATTTCAGATACTTATGAGCAGCCGGCTGCCGGGGAGGGTACTGGTTCGAGGAGTCCTAGCTAGGCACAGGGGTAATACTGAAGTCACCTGGCAATAAGAGATATTCCTTTGTCATGGACAGAATTTTCTCCAACAGTTTCTCGATTGTGGGAGTATTAGTTCCTGAGGACAAATTATATAAGTTGGTTAGGGTAACCTCTACATCATTCGGGAGACCCTGCACTACCACCAGTCGCCCCTCTTGGTCCTTCCACGTGTGGAAGGCTTGGAACGGAGTATGATGCGGTACAATGAGCACTTCTCATTTCCTCCCTCCATGATGATTCAAGGCAAATGCCTAGGTGAATCCAAATTCAGCCAGTTTGGTGTGTTCCGGAGCAGAGAGATGGATTTCCTGCATGTATATGAGATTGGTTTTCAACTTGTAATATAAAACAGTATTCTTGACCTTTTGATGGGATTAGTAAACCCATTCAAGTAGAAGGAAAAATAACTGTATACTGGGGTAGCTATATTTATAATGAAAAAAAAGGGGTATGGTCCACCCCCCGCATCCTAGATCGACCCAGCTCTCCCCTCCCCTTCCCTGCTCCACACCTACATCCTAGTCAGAAGTAGAAGACATTTAACAGGTCCAGACTGGTACTGCAAACTGCTCTCCCAGTTGGGATTAGGAAAGAGCCAGATCCCTGCATGGTGTTGCTCATTAAAGGGTGGAAGAATACATAACTCACTCAGCTCTAGAATGGAATCTTGAGTGAGTGCTGTATTCCTGTGTAAAAATGGCTGTTTTCCTGAACAGTTAGAATGTTCGGATCTAAAATGGTAACACTACGACTAACGACTTGGAGTATAAATAACTAAAAAAGTATAACTCCTTTCACACAACTTACAGCACGAAGTTTGCTCACAACAAAAAAAAATCTTTAAAATGAGGGATCACACATGTTAGCAGCATTAACGTGTTTTTTTACAGAGCGTGTAAAGATGAAAATTTACATTTTTTTATTCAAAAAAAAAAAAAAACACCTTAGAAGTGGCAAATGTCTGTTGTATGATGGTTTTCCATCACATCAACATCTGTGTATTACACTGTGTAACACAGCACTGGGCAGAGCTGTGGAAGGGCGTTATCTCCCAGCACCCCTGTTCCATTTTCTCTCTGCTAGGACTACAAAGCATGGTGCACACACTACAAGCCCCAGAAGGCATTGCACCACAGCTCCAACTAGCTGAGTGCTTGATTAAGAACAGGTGCAGGAGAGTGACTGCCTGCATAAAAGAGAAGGCTCAAACAACTGCTCTCTCTCAGTACCTGATTAGGAAACAGGCGTGGAGGCTGGCTGGCGAGCATTTGTAGCAAGAAGGAAGAAAGAAAGAAAGAAAGGGAATTTTGAATCAACTGACTTCCAGGTTTTGACCTTTTGTTTGGCGTGCGACTACGGATTGGATCTTGACTTTGGACTGGCTGAAAACTTGACACTGGTAAATGACTTTCATTTGAAACAAAGACCAAGAGACTCTTTTCTGATTTTGTTTGTATGCCCCAGGAAATAGCTTAGCTATCTGGGCAATAGACAGGGAACTGAAAATTAACTGTGTAGGTAGTGCTCAACAAAGAGCCAGGTATTATTTTCTTTTGTTTTGTTTGCATCCTGAGTTATATTGAATGTACCCCTCTCAGTATTTTTTACTAATAAACATAGTCATAGTGCTGTGTTACTCTGAATATCCTGTGTCGTGGTGCAAAGTGTGCTCATATCCCCGCCTACAAGATCCCAGTGCAACACAACCCCCCTCACTGTGTTACAACTGTCAGAGTATTTCTGAGCTGTTTTACATAATAAAACAGACCATAAACAACACATAACGCCAGTAAACCAACTGAATTTGGAAAAATGCTCTGCGCAACTGCCCACATGATGCACAAACCACGATAACTGAAAAAGTATGCCTACTAGCCCCTAGACACCTGCACGGAAAATGTTCACAATAACAAGAACTTTAATATGATGGGTCACGCATGTTTGTGGCATTTGCAGATTTTTTTTTTTTTACAGTTCCTGAAATGATAAAAAAAGAGCATTTTTTCACATCTTGTTCCCAAATAAAAACCTGCATCATAAAAAATTACACCTCCTAGACACCAGCATAATTGTCACATTAAGGAGACCTTTCAAATGATGGGTCACACGTTTCTAGCATTTACAGGATTTTTTTTTTTTTACAGTACCTGAAACCGAGGAAATCAGTTTTACACTTTTTTTATCCCAAAAAATAAACAAAAAGTATACCTCCTAGCTCCCAGACACCAGCATACTAATTTTTCACAATGAAAAGAGCTTTCAAATCAGGGATCACACATTTCTAGTAATGGAGAAAAAATAGCATTTTCTTCAATTTTAACCCAAATTAAAACCTAAAAAAAAGTAATTTACTCTTTAACTCAATGGTGATCCCTATCTTAAAGTCGGTATTCTGGTAGGTAGGAATACTTTCTACTGACCTGCACTTTCCAATAACCTTATCCCTGATTGGCTGATCCAGAAAGTGCATAAGCAGTGCAGGACGCACACATGCTCTCTTGGGATAAGTTGAAGTGAATATCTGACATACATATGTGCTACGAGGGCTAGAGGAATTTTCCTGATGACACACATACGTGCTATGGGGCTGAGTGAGTTAAAACTATGTTGGGACACTGTGGCACCAACTTGGTACTGTAGTGCAACAGTAGAACGAAATGCTTCCGTCAGTGTAGGTCATTAACCCTGCCTGGAGGATCTGCCTTAAGAGAGGGTCCTCTAGATGAATCTATCAAGGGGGAAGGTTTCAGGGGTGTAGAACGCCATGTCTTCACTCCTTTCGGAGGCTGGATATAACAGAAGTGTATCTGGGAGGACAGAGAAGGGGATAGCCTTATGAAGGGTTCCCTTGGGGCAATTTTTAATTTTTCCACCAGGCAGGCTGCTTAAAGAGCAAATCGTAACCTGTTACCTGACAGTCAGGAATGTGTAAGGGTCTTGTGGCCTGCCAGTAGAAGGTCTCCTTGTAGGTGGACTCATTCGCTGGTGGGACTGTATGGGAGTGGGTGCTGAGAGACCCCTTTACAGATCTATCTCACCCTCATCCTTGGGTTATAACCAATAAGGGTCTATAGAGGTTGGATTAGGAAGGGAACTAAAATGTCCCTGGATGGTGGTCCTCATATTCACATTAACTAGTGCCTGTGGAAGCTATACACAAGGGCTCTGGTACTGGAGTACAACCTCTGCTGGAACAGCCCCACCCTAATGACCAGGAAGGGGTGACTACATTACCATGTACAGTATACTGCACTGAATGCAACCAAATAAATGGGTGAGCATAAATCAAATAAGGGAATTGCCTTGCTATAGACCTGGTAGTGCTTCCCAACATCTGTTTCATCCATCCTATTCCACAGTATGTCCCCTGGAATATGTTCAGCTGCTAGTCAAACATAAAAGTCAGTCTTCTCTTGACTAGACCACACAGGCCCGACTGGTAGCATTACACAACACTGTTTGTCCAGTCTCTGTCTGTTCCAGTGTAATAAGGTTAGTAGGATCACGACTGTGTAACCCTCACCCAGCACAGAACTGGCTGATCTGTAATCTTACTGGAGATAGAGTAACATATGCTATCAAGTTGTCATTTCCAAAAAGCACCTTTAGTGGAACAGGGTCAAGTTAATTATTGACTGGCGCTGAGGTGGTTCAGAAAGCAGCTTATTCACTGCACTGGCTACTAATGCACATACATTTAGAGGCTTTATGTATACACCAAAAACAGTGCCCTGCTGAATTTCCTCCCTCCCTGTTTACAGAAATTAAGGTATCCAAGCCAACTGGTCCAAGACCGATTGATCTCTCTCCTTATCCAAGCAATTTCTAAAATGCCCTCTGGAGCTACAAGATCAAGTGCTGTGTTGCTGCCAAGGACGTGAAAAGAATGCAGTGTTCAAGTCCACAGTGAATTTTATGGGGTCCTTGGAGGATGTGTACTACTGCAGTTTATCAAAACATTTCATTCCAAGGATTGGTTCCTTCATCTTGAAGCAGATCAGGTGACAAAAACATTTCTCTGGTCAAATGTTGCTGTGTTATATTATACCCTACTGCCCTCGCTGATACAAAACTATTGGGTAATACCCGTTCCATTCACAGAATTAACGGCACCAGTGTCACAATTCTGGAGCCTTTGGTGCTGCTCACTCAGGAGTCACAGGACGCTGTGGTGACCTCTTAGTTCAGTGACAAACTATTAAAGAATATGGAAGACAGAAAAAATATTGAAAATTTGTGCACCTTCAAAATGCAATAAATCCTGCAATTGCTGGGACACTCCCGCAGATCACTACCATTCTAGGTGAGCAGTTGGACTTCGTACCAAAGTTCAAGTACCTGGAGGTCTGGTTAGACCATAGACTTACTTTCACAGATCACTTAGAAGAACTGGCAAAGAAACTTAGACAAAGACTTGGTTTGTTCTTTAGGAATAACAATCTCCTCACAAGAGACGCTAAACTGAAACTGGTTCAAACTTCCTTTCTTTCCCTACTGGATTACGCAGACTTTCTATATAGTCAGGGACCTGCAGGTACCCTAGCCAAACTCGATACGCTTCATCTCAGAGCCATAAGATTTATCACGGGTCTTCCATACTCAACCCACCACTGTGCATTGTACATGGCAGTGGGATGGTCATCCCTTGCTTAAAGACGGCAAAAAAATACTGCGGTTTGGACATACAAAGCTATCTCAAATAAACTGCCCCAGTATATCTGTCTGTTTACCTTTGTGCACTCTGGGGAAGTATGCCCTGAGAAGCACCTCATATATCTAGCTTTGTTTACAAAGCAAAATCTTGTGTTGGCAGAGCAGCCATCAGCTTTGTGCTCCCTCAACTGTGGAACAAGCTGCAAAAAACTTTGAAATTAACTCACCCCATCAGCCTAGCAGCTTTTAAATCTTTATATCTACATCATAATGAGGAGTCTTGTGCCTGTCTACCCTAAATAGTGACTCCTATAAGTCCAAGCACACTCTACTTACTACTGTTAAAACGCTGATCACATCTATAATCGACTCTTCTCTCTCCCTTTTTTCTACCCCCATATCTGTCCCTTCCACATTCCTTTGACCCTGGTTCTAGCTCTAAATTCTCCATACCATATCACTATATATCTTTTTATATTAGGTTTTATTTGTGTTTGGTGTACCAGATATGTCTATTTCTTTACTTTTATGAAAAATTGTGTCCTACCCAAAACTAGCTGTGTCTTCTGTTTCAAATATATACTACTGTCCATGCTACCTGCTGATACTTTGTATATACTATATTATTGTATCTCACGTTATTTGTATTACTATTTTCTTGTGTGTTGCATCCCATGTATATTGTCCCTTGTTAACAAACACAGGTCCACCTCGAAAATGAGCTTGCTCAACGGTGATCGCCTGGTTAAATAAAGACTTTGATTGATTTGAATGGTTTATGCTCTTCTTTGTCCTACAAAGCATCGTGTCTCATGTGACAGCGATGCATCCAGGACCAATGATTCAGTGAGGGGAAGTACTGCAGCAGTAATCTGAAAATAAAAGTCTGATGTTCTGGCCTCAACTAAATAACTCAATAATATTGTTTTCTAGAGATGTCTAAACAGCAGGAGTGAATGTTTTGCTTTTAAAGATTTTATATTCATTAAACTACACTACAGCCATAAAAAGCGCACAACTCATGCTAGGTCATCAATGCTATTAGTAAAGAATCCTGCTGTTTTTCGTACAAAATACCTTCTCAATCAGACCTCAAGTGATTGCTAACTTGTAAATGTATGCTGAAAACTGTTGCCCATGCTTCAGAAATAAGATAAAGGTAGCCCCGCACTTACAGACCCAATATGCAAATGTCCAGGCAGATTTAATTTGCAAAGTAATTTAATGTGGCATCCGCTAGAGGTAAATACTGACTAGAACCCTCAGCCCCAGCTCTTCAACCTTATCCGGGTCTTCATCAGGGGGTGGGTCTAGTAAACACCAGGATGTTCCACCAACTTATTTCATATGGTTAAAGTCATATGTACATAATTCATTATACATATAGGTACCCTTTGTATCACAACTAACATTTAAAGTTATTAATATGTCAATCGAGTTACTAGGTATCTATAAATATGATGGAAAATGATGTAAAGAAATCAAAAATATAGGGAATGAAAAATAGAGAATTATTTACATTCATATAAAAAAAATCAGTATATGCTAATGCTTAGAACTATTCTAGTCATAGCTACTAATCAGTAATATAGGACAGAGCGCATCACGCTGTCCTATAAATAAGAGGCGCGCTCCCTGACTGTACATACAGCGAGGAGGCCTGAGTAGAGCTGTGCGGTCACGCATACTCTGTGGCACCGCAGATAATGCTAAAATGAGTGGAGGGGGGACCGCTGGATGCCAGGAAGGCTTTTCTTTACTTCCAGGCTGGCACTGGAGGGATGGGGTTACCACCATAGCACCAGGTATAATATTTAAGCGGGCACTGGTGATCGGGGAGGGGTTACCACTAGCACCAGGGATAATTTTTATTTACAGAATGAGCCAGCAATCGGCGGCAGCGGGGGAGGGGGGGCACTAGCACCAGGGATAATATTTTTGCAGAATGAGCAGACAGGAGTGTCAGGAACCACTTAGGGAAGCTGTGCTCCCCCAGCGGCCAACCAGCTCAATGGCTGCACTACCACCAGTAACCGCTAGTGCTGCCCAAGTTAAGTCAGGGTTTTGTTCTGTGGTATTTACGATGTGCAAAAGAACCATGCTAAACCCTTTTATGGTGTGCAGTGCTGCTGTATATGGAGTAGCAGGCATATCCGTGGCCACACCCCTCCCTTTACCTGCACGCTTACATTACAGGAGACCTGTGGCTGTTTCCATTAGTCCTCCCTAGTCTGAACATGATAGAAAACTAGCTTATTCCATGACTGCATACCTAGGCCTACAAGCTTGCGGTACTTAAACCTCAACTCAGGGCTCGGTAAATTCCCTCCGAATCGGTAACCTGACCAATCTCGCCTCGATGACCCAGGGTCCTCAAACGACCCTTGAGATGGTAACCAACCAATGTAAATACACTGTACTGTGAACTATGTAAAATACGTCTAAATGTAATGCTTCTGCTTTGTGAACTACGTATATGTCTAAATGTAATGCCTCTGTTTTTGTACCGACGTGGAGCCTTTGCAAAGAAGTCTAACTCAAAGGATTGTAATTCCAAAATTTTCAATAAATAAATAAAAACGCTTTGCAGGCGCTAACCCTCTCTGCCCATGCAACAGCCCCTTTTGAATGTGGGGCTCCAGCGCAAACCACGGTTTATGCAGAAAGACTCGTTGGCATCCGTGCAAACTTCTGAATACTGAGCCCCAGTTGTTTTCCTACAGAATACCCTGTCAATCAGACCTCAAGTGACTGCTAAATTGTAAATGTAGCCCTCGCTGCCCACTGGATAAGTACTTGCTAAATCTATGATCCCAGATGCATCACTGTCACACGGGATAGAAGGCACTGTAAGAAAAAGAGTAATAATCAATGGTAATATGGAGATTTCAAGAGGCCACAAAACTAGTAGGAGAGGCAATACAATGAATAAACACACAAACAAAACATTCTGTACAACATTTTTTTTGCACATTTTGACTGTAGTAGCGCCTTTAAAAAAAAAAAAAAAAAAATGCCTACCTAAAAAAATGATGATCCTGGTATCTGACTGGCATTTCACAATGGAGGTTCTCCTGTAACACAGCCTCTCTTACCCCCCACACTTCTCCACCCTATCTCCACACCCTATATTCCCTATCCCCTCACCTTATCTTGGCCCTCTGGGCCTAATTCTTCCCCTTCCCCAGCCCTCCCTGCCTCCTGCACCCTACTCTCCCAACCTCTCCTCCTCTCAACTTCCCTCTAGACTACTCCCCTGGCTCTCCCCTCTGTTACCTGACTTGCTAATCTCTAACTACACCCATGCTCTATGGGTCTTCCCCTCATCCTCTACCCCCCTGTAACTCACCCTCGACTTAGCATTCTGGGCTGCAACTCTCTTATGCTATCTGACCCTTGATCCTACCCTCAGGATCCACCACTTTTCCACTTTACCCAGCCTCGACTTGGCCTCTGGGCTGCAACTCTCAAATGCTATCCGAGCTCTGATCCTACCCTCAGGATCCACTTCTCCTCTCTCTTCTGCTTCGCCTCTGTCCTGCTCCCATGTCACCCAATAATTTTATCTTTATTCTTTGTGCACCCGTGGCATACATTGTACAATGCCATGCATGGATAGCTTTGCATGTCCCATTGTGCCTTCTGTCAGCTACCTCTGATACACCTGTACCCCCGTACATTTTATGCACCTTAAGAATTTTGTTTTATGGTCTCAGTAGTCTGTCTGTATTAGCCTTCAAACTGGATTGTCTATATTGCATCTGTAGTTTGTAATTTCTAGTATCCTACTTGTATTGTTTGCCCTCCTGTACAAACATTCCTCTGAGGTGGAACCTACATAAACAGCTTTTAGCTCAAAGGTGTTAATCCAAGATAATAAATAAACACAGACTTATGCCACTTGTTTCTTTTTGTGTAATATTATTAATTTTCAAATAGAACAGATAGGTGTACAGTTTACACATTTTTGCATCTTACTTCCCAAGTTGGCGACGTGAAAAATTTATATACATACATATAAGCATTGAGCCCAGGATAACAATTAATCCTACTAATTACCCTTAAAGACATATCCAGTAATTAAATATCCATACGAACTAGTCATTTGTCTGCATCCATCACAATTACTAATATGCAAGATTATACCGTTGGCATAGGGTAAAGTACACCCTATAACTGGCAGAGTGCCCTAATAGTGTGAAGAGAAAGACAACAGAAAAAAGATACAGAAAGAAAAAGCATTCATTCTACCATTAGACAAATTATGCTTTTTTTCCTAGTTCTGCTTGTGATTCTAGAATTTTATATATTGGATACGGTACTTTTCTCAGGATAGCTTTTTCCTATATGTAGTGCGTAAACGCCTGAATCTCCCCTACTGGGTGGTTTTTCATCCCTCACCACCTCCCACCCCATGCAGGATCTGTGATTCCACCGCAGAGAGGGATGTGATAAATCCACCCATTCTGTCAGAAATCTTTCTTCCTTGCCTTTCGGAGCATATGTGAGCCTATTCGTAGCTAGAGTGGTCACTAAAAAATCCTTTGATATCTGAGCTGTGGGCGATGTGCCCGAAACCCAAGTGCTGAGAATGATCTGCCTGGCCACTACTAGGGCCACCCTCACCCATCTGGGATAAAGGTCCCACTCCCCCTTGTCTCCCACCTCCAACCCCAGAAGGAGAGAGATGGGTGAAAATCTCACCCCCTACTCCAGATCTGAGCGAGCTCTTGTGTGATGTCTCTCCAGTAGGACTGTAATTTCAGGCACACCCAAAAGTAATGAAAATATGTGCCTCTAGCCGTAATACACCTCCCACACCTATCCGAGAACCCTGGATAGAACATGTGAACCATGCTTGGTGGGTAATACAGCCTATGGATAAATTTTATATTGTGTTTCCATGAACCTGTTACATAGTAATAGGCCCATGTGGGATGAAATTATTGTATTCCAGTTCTCATCTGTTATGGAAATCCCTAAATCTGCTTCCCACTGAGATCTGGTTTTCTTGGAATGGTCAGGGAAGTATACTCTGTCCAGTCTAGCAATTCTCCCTATTAAACCCTTTTCCTGTGACCTTGCTTTAAGTATTTCTTGTTCCGTTGCTGCTATTTAGGACTTTTCCAAGGTTGTCCTGTTTAGGCTGCTACAATAATTTCTTACTTACAAATACCTAAACAAATGTGCCCCAGGTAGCCCTATAGACGCCTTCGCTACCTCGAAAGTGTACAGCCTTTCTCTGTTATACAAATCACCTAAGCATCAAATGCCCTTTTCTTCCCATGCTGCAAAACCTGGGTCCTCAAGGCCCAGTAAGAATTCTGGATTTCTAGCTACTGGTGCTAATAAGAGTGTGTTCTCCTGCGACTCCCCTCCTCCTCTTAACTGCCTCCCCGGCATCCAGCACTGACAACACTAGAGGATTCTGGTTGGGGAGCTGTCTGTATGCCCTGTGCCCAGTCCTAGTCAGATGTGCTTATCCTGCCAGGACAACCTTCTTCCAATTCCAACTAGGAGGCCGCCTCCCCTCTATTGACCCAGCTGTGTAAGTATCAATGCTGGACAGCCAAAAAGTACCCCCTTATATCCGGAACTCTAGTTCCCCCACTTTCTTTATTACCCTTTATCCTTTCCAGCTTCATTCTGGGCCATTTCCCCCTCTCCAAATAAAGTCCACAAACCCCTTTTCTAGCCTGTGGCACTCTCAGGCACGTTGGGACCATCTGCATGGTGTAAAGTATTCTCGGCAGTACATTCATTTTTAACAGGTTAATGCGACCGAGCCACGATATTGGAAGGGCCCTCCATCTTGCAAGGTCCGTTATGACTGTGTCAAAGAGGGGGGTGTAGTTCCAACCATAGAGCTTATTTAGTGCACCCTCTCACCTTAATCCCCAAGTAAGTAAAGTTGTCCACCTTTTTTAGACCCCATACATGGTTAGGGACCCCATCTATTGCTTTTCCCAGAAACATTATCTCTGACTTTTGGAGAGTAAACTTATATCCAGAGAAACAGGCAAACTCATTAATAATTCGAAGAAGAGCTGGTATTGATTCCCTTGGAAGTGTAACAAAAAACAGGTCTCCATATAGGGTAAGTCGATGCTGACTGCCCTTCTTCCCTGTATTTCCTTACTCTTCCGTATCTCGATAGCCAACGGTTCTATAGCTATGGCAAAAAGAAAAGGGGAGAGGGGGCACCCCTGCCTAGTACCCCTGAACAGTTCAAATTTCTCAGAGGGTATGCCATTTACTAATACCTTCGCCCTCTGTTCCACATATAACATTTTTACCAAGGCCACAAACCCATCTCCAATCCAAATCTGTGCATGGCTTTGAACAAGTAAGCCCACTCAATTCTACTGAATGTTTTGTCAGCGTCCACAGTCAGCACACATGCCTGGCCAGGACGCGGAGTACCCTACCACACTACATTAAGTAGTCTTTTCATATTATGGTAGGAAAGACTACCTTTCACAAACCCCATCTGGCTGGGGTGCACCACAACAGGGAGCACCCATTCCAATCGAAGTGCTAGCACTTTAGCCATGATTTTGCAGTCACGGTTGAGTAGGGAGATAGGGCTGTATGATGAGCGTTCTGTACCGTCCTTGCCAGGCTTCGGTAACGCACATATATTTGCCTCCAGGCATGTCAGAAGGAGCCCCCTCTAGCCTCATCCATGAGTGCCCTCAGCTGTTCCGCAAGGGCTCCTTTCAAAAACGTTGTAGTATTCTGCCACAAATCCATCTGGTCCCCCGGCCTTATCTGGTTTGAGGCTACCTACTGGCTTTATAACTTCTGAAGTGGTTATTTCAGCCCTGAGCATACTTCTCTGTGCCTCATTTAAATTAGGGATATTCATGTTCTTCAAGAAGTTTTGTGTGAGATCATTTGTGCCTTTGCATTCTGCTTGATCTAAGGCACTATAAAATTCTTAAAGCACTCTCGAATGCTTTGACTGTCATGCACTACCTTCCCCTGTTGGTTCTTGATTGCCACTACCTTGCGTGGGACCCTTCCCCTTTCATGAGTTTTATTATAGTAGGCCTGGTTTGTTGCCCCATTCATATATTCTCTGTTTGGTTGAAAAAAAGTCTGGCCTGGGCCTCTCCTGTATAGCACTCGTTTGAGGATTCTCTGGCTAATTTCAGTTCTCTTCTCCCCCCCTCTCGACTACCTGCTGTTCTAGGTCTTTTACCAGTCGTTCCAAATCATCAATTCTTCTGCGTCTTTCCCTTTTAATTTTAACCGTGTAACTAATAATGGCTCTTCTCATGTAAGCTTTACTAGCCTCCCATAGGATTGATCCCCTGCGATTCTACTGTCCCTTTGTTTACTGTGATGTAGTTTTCCCACTGATCCCTTAAACAATTTCTAAATTCTTCCTTAACTGATAAATATGTAGAGAAATGCCAGATACCTCTATATGGCTCCCTGGTTCCTAATTTTAATTTTAACTTTACCGTGGCGTGGTCGGAGATGCATATTAGGCCGTGAGATACACCCATTACCCTTTCATATAATGTGCTGGGAAGGTATACGTAATCTAATCTGGACCACGAATCAAGGGGCAAAGAATGAAAGGTGTATTCCCTAGCACTTGGGTTTGCTGTCCTCCAGCTATCCACTAGGTCCAGGTCTCAGTCCATTTGCCCATGCTTTCATGGCCTTACTGGCTCGCTTCTTACTACCCAAATAATCCAGGTCCACATCCATAATACTGTTAAAGTCCCCTCCAAGTATCAGGTTGGGGAATTGCTCTCTATGAATTAAACTGAGTGTCTGCTGGTAAAAATCAGGTACAAATATGGATGGTGCATATATGCTACCTAACGAATTTACCTGTCCCCTTACCTTCCCTGTAACAAATATGTATCTGCCCCCCGAGGTGTCTTTCACCACTCAAGTGATCTCCATGGGGAAATTTTTATGCAGCAGTACTGCCACTCCCCATTTATGTGATGTATATGAGGCTGCATAGCAGGTTCCTACCCACTCCCTACCAGCTTGGCAGGCTCCTCTGCAGTCAGATGTGTTTCCTGTAGTAGGGCTACTTGGGTGGATTTCTTCTTCTTTAGGGCAGCAAGCACTTTAGCTCTCTTAATTGGTGACATGAACCCCTTAACATTCCATGACACTGTACCACCATACCACTTGTTTCTATCGGACCTGATCATTCCTATAAACACTGAATAACTGGCTGAAACACAGCAGGGGTCTGGTTGCAATATAAACAAACCAAATGCACATTGGGGCTTGTTCTTGGTTGCTGCTGACATGGCAAAGGAGGTCAACAGGTACAAAGTGCCCCTACTTGCAAAACTGACACTGTACTAGAGAACGCCATGGTTTATCAGCTGCCAGCATCAAGAGAAAGCACACTTAGTCAGAGGAGCTGAAGGTCCCCATTTTCTCTTAACACTTTCACAATTGGTAACCCATGCTAATGTGCCATACAGGCCCAGCAGGGCATCCTGAATGGGGATGAAACTGGACAGTAACTGTACAAAGCATGCTTAAGCAGGGCACTGCCAAAGCAGTACAGGCCTCTAGGACAGAGTGAAGAAGGCAAACCTCAAATGTTGCACATGCAGTAACACAAGAAAAGCATACAGAATTCGTAACAAAACAGTAAACCAGATGGAAACAAAGGGGTACCAGACAGTATACAGAGCAATTAAAAGTAACAGCAGGGCCGGCCCGGTGGCGCTGAGGGTTGAGGCGCTGGACACCACACCTTGCACCATGCCAGCGACCCGGGTTCGGGCACGGACTCTGGTCATCGGGGGTCGGCAGGGGGAAGAAGGGTTGAGCGTCCCAACGGATGCTTTCCTCCTTCGGGGTGGGTTACCAGGGGTGCTGTACACCGCAGCGTCCCTGGGGGCGGTAGGGAGCACCGGCTCTCCGGGGCTGGTGGCTCAGAGGCTGGAGTTGGGGAGGGAGGGACGTTGTTAGCACTTGGCAGGCGTGCGCCAGCACGCACTTGCCCGAGCCAACGTCCTCAGGGGAGAGGGGGATGGGAAGGGAGAAAAAAAGCAGAAAAAATCCTCAGTAGGCATGGATGAAAGCCACTCCATGCCATCCAGTCCAGGAACCACAAGCAGACCCCCGCTGTGCAGGTGCTCCACAGAGGTAGGAGGGGAGAAAAAGGAGTTACTGAGGCACTCTAGGGGGCAGACTCAAGGTCAAGGAGACATGGATGGCATGAGCAATGCCTGAAGGAGTGAAACGCCGAGAGCGAGAAGGAGGGATAAAAAGAAAGTAAAAAAAAAAAAAAAAGTAGAGCCCTACATCTGTAGCAAGCTGATCAACCCTGTATGCTGTGGGAGGAAATGATTTCCTGAGATACCACACAGTACAGAGCGTGAAGTGAAATGCTGCAGAGAGACCTGCTGATCCCTGGATACTGAGGGAGGAAGTGACCGCCTGAGGTACTAGACAGTATACGGAGTGATGACTAAAGCTGCAGAGAGAGCTGCTGCCTGCCCCCTGTATACTGTGGAAGGAAGTGGCTTCCTGAAGTGAAGGGAAAAGCAGCAGAATGAGAGGGCTGCAGATCCTTATATACTACAAAAGGAAATGCCCTCCTAAGGTACCAGACAGTACACAGAATAACTGGAAAAACTACAGAGACAGCTGCATATTGTCACCTGTATATCATGGGAGGAAATGATGTCCCATCCAAAAAATACCAGCCATTATAAACAGAAACAGCTACTGATCTCTATATATTGTGGGAGAAAGTGACCTTCTGAGGTACCAGACAGTAAACAGTGTGAGAAAAGCTACAGATAGACAGGTGCTGCCCCGTGAGAGGAAGTGACCTCCTGTAACACAAAAGCTGCAGTTGGTGCGACTGGCCATGATTACTGAACCAAATTGATGACCTAAACCTTTCCTTCCTCCTCTAGTCAGCAAGAAATGTTCTTTTTACATAACAGGAACAGCCTCTCAGCATAAAACGTTATAGTAAATAATGTCTTTCTTAACAATAATTAACCACAAGATAAACATTCTGGCAGGAAGCAGGCTATAGTCAGACTGCAAAGTACAGAGGCTGTAAACCAATTTACGCATCTCTCCTTTTGTTTATCATCTTAAGTGCTACATTTAAAAAAAACCAAAAATCCCATTTTGCCAAATGCAGGCTTAAAGAAAAATTAGCGCCACTGGTAAAGGTGCTATAGAATACAACGGAAAGGGAAATCATAGAATATGATGTGTAACGACTTCAACGAACTCTCCAAAATCAGCCCAGTGGCACAACGCTAAAAACACCCGCCATGCTGGGAAACTGGGATCGGAAGCAATCGCAGGTTGCTGGGGGTCAGCTGGGGGAGGGGGGTTGCCAACTTTGCTGTGTGACTGCAACCAAGTGAAGGCCTTATGGTAGGACAGGACAGTGAGTCACAAAAAGGGAGGAAGCCGTGGGACTCTGTGGGACATGCATGAGCCAGAAACAGGGGAAGGAAAAAACAACAAAACTTGGGAGCAGGTGTCGCAGGGACATGGGTATAAAGATAACACTAGACACAGTAACAGTGTACAACACACCCACAGTGTGTTTCATTGTATACAAAAGTAGAAAAAAATAAATAGAAATAAAACAGTTCAAACAGAACAAGAAAATAAACAAAAGCTTAAGGCTATTTCACCTTACATCAGGTATCTCAAAACATTTTATCAGCTTTCCTGCTGTTAGAGATAAACTCCTCTTCAGGCACAGGTCCTTCTGCTTACCTTACTCCAGGTATGTGAGACTGGCTATGCAGCTAATGAGACTCTTGGTGTTTGAGGAGGGCTTACATAGGCCTCCCACTTACGGGAAGTCCCTCGCATAACATCCAGTTAGTTCTAGAATGGTCCCTAAATGGAGAAACTCCTCCTCTATTACATAATGAGGTTTTAACTCACAGGGTATTAAATCTTTGTTTCTTCATACACCATACAGACAAACTGGCATATGCATGTTAGCTTATTAACTTCATTAAGCACTGCAGCACTTTAAACTCATAATATGGCACAGAATGCACTCTATGCACTTTATTCAAAACAACTGCACTTTATTCAACCAGCACCTTATATACTTAAAGGCACTTCATAGCTTTGGCATTTAATGCCATAAATGCACCTTATTTCATTCCTGCCAGCTGGCCTTAGCTTGGTGCATTATTTTGGGGAGTTCTTGGAGAGGGATGGATACATAGAAACTAGAAATAAAGACAGTAGGAAAAAAAATTAAGAAATAGAAAAGACTGACATAGGTGGCCAACCTACACCAGGGGTGGAAAAAGGTAAAGCATAGCATAGGGAGGTACGTTGCACAACAGATTACAGTAGGAAAAAGAAGATAGGAAAGGCATCCCTCCACCGGGGTTATCGGACTGGCAGAACTGGCTATGTGAAGCCCCACAGTAGCAGCCCACGGGGGGGGGTGTTGAAGGATGGCCCTCCCCCCAAGCTCCACCGTGAGGGGTAATCCATGGGGGAATAGGACCCCAGCTAATGGAGGTAAGGGACGGCTGCTGCTCACAAGGACAGGCCTGATAATCCCCCCCCCCCACTCTGCATGGGGAGGATATAAACTGTTATGGTAAAAAAAAAAAATCTCCAGAGGCAATAAAGGGGGCTGAGAAAGGGAGGAAGAGACTTTGACAATGGGAATCAAAAAGCACTGTACTTGATCATTTTTGCCCCATCTCACCAAAATATTTAACTTATCCTTATGTCACAGCCAGTTCCCCACTTCTTGGAAAAGACCGGGTTATAACACCCATATTAAAGAGTGGTGACCCCACGTCCTCCAGCAACTATAGGCCAATATCCATATTGCCCCCTCTCTAAAAGGCCCTTGAAAACAGGGGTGTCGGCAGGCATAGGCACTGTACGCAGCAGAGTACAGTAAATTAATCTGGCAGGGGCAGCAAGTCAGGCAGAGGCAACAAAAAGAGGAAAGCATGGACGTTTGAGTCACATTGTGTCTGTCATGCTGAGCCCTTTTGCCTTTGTTGTTTGTTTGTTATGGAGCACTGATGCCACCAGCCAAATACACAAACAAGAACAACTTACCAGGCAGGCAGAAAAACAAAGGAAGGAGGATTACAGGAGGAAACTGATTACTGTACTTGAACCCAGACATGGCAAATGTGGGGGAGGGCAGTGATGTGGCGTGGCAGCACATATTTTGGTTTATGTTTACATAACTGAGGTGCAGGGGCAACAGTGCATCAGTTTTGAGTACAAGTTTAAAATTCCTGGCTACACCCCTGCTTGAAAAAAATAGTGGCGGACCCAGGGCTCGAAATAACCGGCTGTCCACCCATCCCGGACAGCCGATTTTTCATTGGGACAGGCATTTTACTTTGTTTGCCTGTCCCTTGGACAGGCAGTTCTTGTTTTAACTTTGCTACATCTTGTAGGGTGCTAGGACCTAGCCATGGCATGCTGAAGAGAGAGACACATCAGGACGTGTGATACTGTTCGGTCACGGCGCCCCGCCACTTTCACTTTCCTGGTTGGCGCCTGGCTTAGTGGCTTTGCTCCCTGTTCAGCGGTCACCTGACTCATCTCGAGTCCTCAAGGCAGTAGTGGGCGGCAGCAGAGATCGGATGCTCAATGCTGCCTGAAGATCGTTCCAGAGCGAGGATGGTTAGGCGCGGGAGCAGTGACCAAGTGTCAGAAAGTGTTTTCACAGTTGCATGCAGCCCATCTTATGTGTAAAACAGCTTAATGAAAGCATCCTGTTATTAGCATATTCTTACAGAACAGGACTTTTTAGACAAAGTTGGCTCCGCTTTCAAAATCAGAGCAAAGAATCGCCGGGAGAAAGACAGACCAGAGTGCAGCGTGTGGTGCCCCTGACTTTCACATGATCTAACAAAGTGTTCAGTAAGTCTCTCACCCATAATTTTCTACTTAGCTGGCAAGTATGAAAACTGGCTAGCATTATCAGTTGGCTGTCATAATGCAGCATGCAGTAGCCTGTGTATTTTGCTATGAAAGCAATGAGCAGCCCTGGTTTAATCTGCAGTGGAAAAATGAAAACAGCCTGTTAAGTGTCAACTGTATAATTTAAAAATTGTGCACTTACATAAATATCTTTACTACTCTGTGTTAACAGAACCACTTGTAAAACAGATGTGCCTCAGCCTTACTGTACCAAAAGTTTTATTCTGGAGTGTATAACTTCAAATACTGTACAAACGAATATGATAAAATGAATAATTTCTGGGAAAAAATAACCTGCAGCTTTAGGCAATTGTTTTGAGCTCTGTTTTATATTATTGACAATTTCAAGTTGGGTCCTCTCATCTTAACTGCTGCATTTTTGGCAACTGGGCAGTTGCCCTGCCGGTTGCGGGGGAGGCATGTGGCTAGGTTCTACTGAACCCCCAAGTCATGGTTACCCTACTGTACATCTTTTGATCATGTTACCCTCCACAAGTAAGGGGGGAAAAACACAGCAAATGTGTGTCTGTCTGGGACTGCACACTTGTGTTGGGTGCTTGCTTATTAATTAAAGCAATAATCCACAACAGTGTGTGTGGGTTATGTAAGCAATAAGACACTCCAGGCTGTGTGTTAGACACTTTAACACATGGCTAGGAGGCATAGTGAGGCACGAGGCCACCGGCCGAGCGCGTCCAGCCTCCTAGCCATGTGTTAAAGTGTCTAACACACAGACCCTGGAGTGGCTTATTGCGCTTATGAAATGGCTACCTAACATATAGATTAATGTGATCACCAAAATATATAGCATTTAACAGTGGAAAACTTAAGTCTGTTAATTTTTAATAAAACAGTTCCTCCATTTTTTTTTTTGAGTTGAGGACTTTTGAGCTGTTTAGGCTTCCATATTTGTATTTCTTTCCACAATCATGGAGTTGTCATGGCACCACTATTATATATATACACACACACACACACACACACACACACACACACACACACACACACACACACACACACCAGCACTGCTAGGTTTGAAATATGCTTATTTTTTATTTCTGAGTTTTCAGTTGTGTTTAGCTGTGCAGGTGAGGAGAAGCCACCGATGTGTGTAGCGATATGGGGGATGCGGAAGTACTGAAGGTGCAGTCTCTGCACTGCTATTTTATGAATGACTAAGAGAATTGGAGTGCAGTATGAACATAAAATAAGGTGAGTGATTGTTGTTGAAGCAGTGAATAGGTGGGAGTGAGGGAGCACGCGGCTGGTAACGATGAGACAGCGGGGGAGCAAGCAGATAAGGTTAGTGATTGTTGTTGAAGCAGTGAATAGGTGGGAGTGAGGGAGCACCCGGCTGGTAATGATGAGACAGCGGGGGAGCAAGCAGATAAGGTTAGTGATTGTTGTTGAAGCAGTGAATAGGTGGGAGTGAGGGAGCACCCGGCTGGTAACGATGAGACAGCGGGGGAGCAAGCAGATAAGGTTAGTGATTGTTGTTGAAGCAGTGAATAGGTGGGAGTGAGGGGAGCACCCGGCTGGTAACGATGAGACAGCGGGGACAAGCAGATAAGGTTAGTGATTGTTGTTGAAGCAGTGAATAGGTGGGAGTGAGGGAGCACGCGGCTGGTAACTATGAGACAGCGGGGGAGCAAGCAGATAAGGTTAGTGATTGTTGTTGAAGCAGTGAATAGGTGGGAGTGAGGGAGCACGCGGCTGGTAACGATGAGACAGTGGGGGAGCAAGCAGATGAGCAGCGGGCAGGCTGGCTAGTGGCTGACATCCAAGTAAAAATGAGGAGAGCGAGAGGAGCGGACAGCATTACAGATCGTGGCAAGCATATCTGATTTTACTTTTTCTGTTTGCTGCTTAACACCACAGCCTAATGGAGAGAAGTATGGAGCACCTGTCTAGCTGGCAGCCGATTAGGAAAGCGAGCAAGATTTAGGTTGGCAACACAAGATGGTTGCTTTGGCTTTTATGAACATTCTGACTGGGCAGCTTTACCGATATCAGTGCCTACTGGGCATTGCTTGGTCTTATTCCTGTGTTGGAAACTTTAACACACACCTGGCATCCAATCAGATGGCTGGAAATTGACAAGCCATTTCATAAAGTGGGATTTACCCATGCCTGGTATGTTTGGTCATGAGAGCATAGAGTGACTTGACCACACCAGAAGTTAGTAAATCCACCATAACGCACACCGTGTAGTGGATTATTGTAATTATACAATATCTTGTAAAACAAGGTTTAAAAAAATCTGAATCAATGCAGTGGTGCTAAAGTGGGCTATAAACAGAGAATGAAAAAAAAATATGTAAAAATAGTGTGGACAGGCAAATGTTTTGTGGGACAGCCAAAATTTATGTTCCACCTGTCCCTCGGACAGGCAACTCAAAAAAATTAGTTCTAGCCCTGGGCAGACCAGCTCACTGACTACCTGACCAAACACAACCTGCTCTGTCAAGAGCAACATGGTTTCAGGAGGGGTCATAGCACCTCCACGGCACTCATCGAATTTACTTCCTATATACACGAGGCCCTGGATCAAGGTGCAGTAGTGGTCAGACAAAAGCTTCTGACACGGTCAGTCATGAGCTTCTTCTCCACACTCTTCCATCCCTAAATATTGCCCCTGAAGTCACCGCCTGGCTCAATGACTATCTCAAAGACAGGACCCAGCAAGTTAAAATTACTGGGACCATATCCTCCAGAAAAAACAGTCCATTCAGGAGTCCCACAAGGGTCTATACTAGGCCCATTGCTTTTCACCCTCTTTCCGAATTCTCTCCCCAACTTCTGTAGTGGGAAGCTTCTGCTTTATGCTGATGATGCTGTAGGCTTCTGGAAACATCAGCATCTCAGCACCTTACAATCCGCCCTACAGACCTTCTTTGAAGAGCCTGAAGCCTGGTTCACAAAACACCAACTAATGCTTAACTATAAGAAGACAAAAGCTATGATCTTCACACATTGCTAAAACCACACTGTAATACACCTCTAACCATCACAAACTCCCATGGCTTAGCCCTGGAACAGGTTAACATTTTCAAATACCTGGGCATCTGGTTAGACTCCTTCCTTACCTATCATGCTCACATCAAACCAGTATCCTCCTCAGTCAATGCCAGGTTAGGGATCCTATACAGACATAGGCACTGCATTCCCCCGCAGGCGATGCACCTAGCAGTGTCCTCCTCAATACTTCCCTTGGTTGACTACGGCATAGTAATTTATGGGTCTGCTGATCTCACTGCCCTGTGTAACATCAACCTCGCCCTCAACAAAGCCTGCCGCCTTGTCTCAAACTGTAACAAGCAAACCCATACGTGTGATCTTTACAAACTCACTGGTTGGCTCAACTTCCAAGATAGGGTAAAGTACCACACCGGCCTACTAGCAAGGAAGATAAACAAACAAGCTCCGACAGGCCTCCACCCTCTTATTCAAACAGCCTCACACAGGAGGGCACTAAGACACTCGGCACACACCCCCTTACTAGTACCACACTGTAGAACCTCCCTTGGGCAACGGTCCTTCCGTTATCATGCCCCCACTGTGGCTAAACAACCTACCATCCACAATCTCCCTTGCATCCAGTTTCGGACTATTTAAAGCTGGTCTTAGGACACTTCTCAAGTCAGCAACCTGTGACTGTAGATAACGTTAAAACCGAGTTCCAACGCCACATGGATAGTGACCCCCAGTACATCTGTCCTATTCCCTATAGATAATTGTCCTAAATCTCACGTTAACCATATCCGGACTCAGGGCCTATTTTTTTTGTCAGACCCTCCGAAACTATTACTGTCATATGAGTCATAAGTGTAGACCCGGGACCTCTTTTTTAAGACCCCAGATGATGTAACCCCACATTAACACTGCACCAAAAGTTTAAATCCTCTATCAATGTTTTATGTTTTCAACCGTGACATATGTTTTTTTTTTACTGTTGCCCAATGTATATCAGTTGTACCCAATGTATTAAGTTTGTGATCCATAGTGTACGTCTCTTCTGACGTGGAGCCTTTGCAAAGGAGTCGATGACTCAAAGGATTGTAATTCCGATATCTTTCAATAAATAATTTTATTGTTTGGTTTTTCTGTCTCTTTGTTCTCGCTTCACTGTGCATTAGATACTAAATGGTTAACATGGCAAATTTGATTGTCTCCCCCCCTCCCCCCAGTGGGATTAGTTAGTTAGTTACAAACATACGAATCTGCCAGCAGAAACAAGCCTGATCTATCAAGCCTGCTCGAATGTGCAGCTAGCCCTCTACACTGGAGCTCCCCTACCCTCCCACCTCCTCGGGCAGGGCGTTCCACTTAACCACCACCCTCTCTGTGAAAAAATGTCTTCATCCCTCTCCTATATTTTTCCCATGTCCCTCCCCCTCCTCAACTTAAATACCCCTTTGTACCTGTCTTATTTATCCCAGTCAGGTATTTAAAGGTCTCGATCATATCCCCGGATCCCTTCTCTGCTCCAGTGAGTACATATTCGGCTCCCTCAGCCTGTCCTGGTAGGGTCAGTCCTCCAAACCCTGGATCATCTTTGTTGCCCTGAGCTATACCCCCTCCAGTAATCTGATATCCTTCTTCAGAAACGGGCACCAGAACTGCACACAGTACTCCAGGTGTCGTCTGACCAATGACCTGTACAAAGGCAGGATCACCTCCCTCCTTCTGGAGGGGATTCCTCTCGCAATACACCCCAGCATCCTGTTGGCTTTAGCTGCCGCCTTTCTGCACTGAGGTGAGTTGTTCATATTCCCCATTATAGCCACCCCTAGATCCTTTTCTTCCTATATGGCACCTAACTGATAGCTCCTCCCAGGGCTCCCTGCTCCAAAGTGCAATACCTTGCACTTCTTAGCACTGAACCCCAACCATCACATTTCCGACCACTCCTCCAGTTTAGTTAGATCATTCTATAGCCCTTGCCACCTTATTATGTTGTCCACCACCACCCCCCATCTTGGTATCATCAGCAAACAAACTGATCTTACTCCTGATGACATGCGAGATATCTGATATGAAAATCCCAAACAGCACCGGGCCCAGTACCTAGCCCTGTGGAACCCTGCTTGTCACAGCCCTTAGGGCTGAGAGTCCTCCCCACCACCACCACCACCACCCTTTGCTACCCCCCCTCAGCCAGTTCACAATCCAGTTTACCATCTTTGTCCCTGCCCCACATACTCCAACCCCCCAAATTGCCCATGAGGCACTGAATCAAATGCCTTGCTGAAGTCCAAATACAGGACATCCACTGCATGGCCCTTGTCCAGTTCCCTTGTCGCCCAGTCGTAATACTCAACTAGGTTGGTCTGGCAGAATCTCCCTGAGATGAACCCATGTTGCAGACTGTCCTGGAGTCCACTGTCTTCCAAAAAGGTCACCAGCTTCTCTTTCAGGATTGTCTCCATTAGCTTCCCTACAATGGATGTGAAGCTTACTGGTCTGTAATTGCCTGGTTCATCCTTTGGGCCACTTTTGCGGAGGGGTACCACATGAACCATCCTCCAGTCCTGTGGTACGCATCTTGTGTCCAGGAAGGTATTGAACAAGTCTGCCAGTGGCCCCGCCAGGACCTCTGGCAGTTCTTTCAGCACCCTAGGGTGAATGCCGTCCGGTCCTGGTGCCTTATCCAACCTCAGAGCCTTCAGACCCTCCAGCACCCTGCTCTTTGTCACCCCCCCGCCCACCTTCCCCATCCCATGAGGTAGCTGTCCACCCTTCTCTTTCGTGAATACAAAACAGAAGTACTCATTTAGTGCTTCTGCCTGCTCCACCCCTTTCTCCATGCACCCCTCATCCTTCCTAATCCTCACTATCTGGGTCCTTGCAGTTCCTTCTCTCCCTTATGTACCTGAAGAAGTCCTTTTTCCTGTCCTTGATGCCCTTTGCCAGTCTCAGCTCGTGGAAGCCTTGGCCACCCTGACTAGTCTGGTTACCTCTCTGGGCTTCTTCACATACACTTCCCTGTCCTACCCCCTCCCAGATTTCATGAACCTCCTAAACGTTGCTTTTTTGCTCTCACCCCTTCCAAGACCTCTTGATTCAACCAGCTTGGTTTCTTGGCCCTACCCTTCTTGCTCTGTGTCTTGGTACATGACTCAGCAGCCTCCACCAGCCCCAGTTTGATGATTTCCTGTTTCTGGCATGCATCCAAGTGTGGATGAATTCCTGCCAGGTGCCTCTCCAAAATTAGTTATTATTTTAATTTATAAAATGGAAAAGGAAAAATTCTGAACCCTCATTGGCTGACAGACATCAAGAGACTGTGCAATAAAAAGCCAGCGATGCACGGTTATGTGCTGGATTTCATTACCAAGTAAGCAATAACCCACGACAGGGAGTGCTGTTACTGGTGATTAAAGCACACCAGGGTGCGTTATGAGGCAAGAGGTCACAGGCCAAATATCCTCACAGCACCTGGGTGTGCATTAAACCCCAACAACAGCACACCCTGGAGTGGGTTATTGCGCTTACAACATGGGTTGTGTTTAAACAAAAAAAAAATATTAAAAAGGGTGTTTTTTTGCTGTTAAACAGCAAAAAAACGTACTATATACTGCCACCTTGCAAAATAGACCCTATGGAAAAAAACACAATTGCTCGTAGTTATTCACATAGAAATGTCACAGATACACTAATGACATGATGTGACATTTCCTGTGCATAACATCCTCTGCTTCCATGCCTACCACATGTGATTTACTCCTCCCCCACATGCTGTCTCTGTGGATGTTGTTCTTTCTCTCGCTCGCGCGCGCTCTCTCTCTCTCTCTCTCTCTCTCTCTCTTGGTCCCTGCTGTGCACATCACTGAAATACAGGCATGGAGAGAGCCATAGAGAGCACACTGGAGGAATGTGGAAGTTAAAGTCCTGCTCTCTCACAAACTACTTGCTTTAAAGTGCTGTCCTAGAAACCTTTCACTGGGTTTACAACAAGCACCCTTATCTGCTGCCGCTGTCCATCCACCGTCATCTGCCGCCACTGTACTGTCTACCTGCTGTCACCTCATTGCAGTACACTGTAGTATCTCAGAGACACATACAGCAACTGGGCAACAGTGACACAGAACAGCACTGGGAGGAAGGAATAGGAGAGAAGTGAGAGAGAGCCACAGAAGAACTGCTTCATCACTTGAAATGCTCTCTCTCTCTCTCTCTGGCACTCAGGATCTTACAAGGACAGCAGCATGGGGAGACAGCTGTGACCCGCTACACTCAAGGGATTCATCCATTGGGAAGATTTCAGCACCTGCTGTACTCTCTCTCTCTCTCTCTCTCTCTGTGTGTCTGTGTCGCTCGCGTCGGGCCGCACACTTTTCTTTATGTCTCTTGGGAAGGGGGCACGGGGAACAGGGACCTCAGCCTGCAACACACAGTGGACAGGTATATGGGTGACACACTGTGCACTCTCTCTCGCTCATGGGATGGCCATAACGCAATGTGTCTCTCTGTCACTCTCTCTGCTCACAGGCACTGCAAGGCGGCAGGTCACATCTCCAGTCGGACAGTGAGGAAGGTAGCGGGGAATGACGGTTGTGGGTTACCCATCTACCTGCTTACCTGTGACTGCCTCTGAAGCTCAGAGTCAGGGTGACTTGGGAGAGATCCGGGACATTGAAATTGGAAGGCAGGGTAGAGATGTGATAGACAGCCGCGGTGAATGAAAGCTGCTAGCTCTCTCTCTCTCTCTCTTCATGCTGTGGGATCCACATGTACACTGTACGAAGAGTGCAATATACTGTTGCCCTCTCTGTGTGTCTCACTCTGTGCTGCCTACCTGTCACACCCTCTGTCTCTCTGGTTCTTACTGCTGCCGTGTCCTGGAGCTGCCAACAAAAACTCCACCATTACAACTTCTGCTATGCCGGACTAGAGGCACGGCGACAAAGCAGTGCGGGATGCACTAACCGGTGAGTGAACGGAGATTCACAGGGTGGGTGGATGGGTAGTGAACCACTGGGGGCTGCACTGTCTGGGTCCCCAGAGATTCGCGGAGGGGGTGGGTGTAGAGCAACATATTGGTGGTCAGTGGAGATCAGTGGCCCGGGTGGCTTGGGACAAATGACATAACTGCCAGACAGAGCAGACAGAGACACACAGTCCAGGTGGTGGGAAAGGTGGGGGCAAGAGAACTGACTTGCGGTCCTGTTGTCTGACTGTGGGGAGTGAGGGACTGTACATCAGGTGCCACTCACTAGCTCTCTTTCTGTAGGTGCACATTAGGGGACTGTGTTTGTGAATTCAGATCCGAAACATGAATAGCAGCCATTACTCCAGCGACAGCAGTGCCAGACAGATGACACAAATCTGTGCTGGACTTCGCTGTGCAGTCTGTCTGGCACTGCTCTCACTACAGTAATGGCTGCCATTCACTTTTCGGATCTGAACAATACAACAAGAGCTGCTCTGCCCACTGATACGGCTGGCTACCTCTTCACACCAATTGTGCGTACATTGGGATTAATCAATGACCATGCACAGGGAGTCAACCAATGGGATCCGACATTTTTACTAACTTTCAACACCCCATGTTAAAAGGTAAGACAGACTCACTAACTACAAAATCAGGGAGTAGTTCATGTATGTATTTTTGTCATCTAAAATATATTTAAACAAATGATTTTTATAAAAGCAACATATTAAAAATGATTCACTTTACATATAATACTTAAGTGCCGCGAGACATTTTATAAGCGTAAAAATCCACTACAGGGTGTACATTAAGTAAGTATTATAAGAATGCTCTAAGTAGGTGTTTTTGGGGAGAAACATGAGATTCGGCACCTGACCATGCATTTATAGAGATGCAATGCACGGTAAGGTGATGTCTTTCTGCCAATAAAATTTATAGATTTTTTTTCTTGCTGTCTTATAAAGGATTTGAATGTACTTCCCAGGAGCAAAATTAAAATCCTTTAATGCACACCCTGACATGGCTTTCAGCCTACATATTAAACTGGGCTAACATTTTTTCACATGGCTGCATGCACTCAGTTAATGGCACCACGGCTGTATGTAATTAACTCCAGACTATACTGTCCCAATGTAGTGCATATCTTCATAGCTTTTTTTATTTAATTTAATTTTATTTTATTTGTGCTTAACTACAAAAAATACAAATCAATGCTTTTCCACTCTACCCACAGCAAGCATCAGTCAGTGCCTCTGACAATCAGGAACTGCTCAGGCACTGCTCTTGAACAGACCCATTCCTTCAAGTACCTAGGTGTCACCCTGGCCCCACCCTGTCTTTCAATAACCACACTGACCTTTTTGCCAAATCAATGAATACCCATATTGGTCTCCTCTACAGGCATAAACACTGCCTCACTGAGAAAGTCCTTAGAATAGCCATCCAAAGCTCCATAGTTTCGTTAATTGACTACGGGCTGGTGATCTAGGGTGCAGCTACTGTCACTGCATTAAGTAGACTATCCGTGGCCTTAAATAAGGCCTGCAGACTCCTTGTAGTAGCTACACCTCGGACACATACCTGTGGCCTCTATGAACAGGCAGACTGGCTGCAGCTGGATGGTCGTATCTTCTACCATACCAGTCTCACAGTAAAGAAAAGCTTCCACTGGACTCCTGCCCACCCCCGCCCCGGATTGCAGAATCTCCTTATCCCCTCATATAAGCTACGGCACACCAGAAGCTCAGACAACTCCTCCTTTCAAGTCCCCAGGTGTCATACTTCACAAGGGCAGTGGTCGTTTGCCTTCAGAGCCCCCAACTTTTTTTTTACTCCCTGCCTAGGGAAATTACTGACACAGCTACTCTTGGCCCATTTAAACGTAAGCTCCGAGACTACCTTGTTACCAGAGCCTCCTGTGACTGTTTCACCTAATCCTAGGTTCTTCCCGTTTCATTACCATCTCCCACTCCCCTGCCCTCACATACTGCGGCTTCCAAGCTACCTGTGCCTGTTGCCTACCTATTGGTCATTCCCCTCCTTTTCCCCTGCTCCTCCCTGCCCTCCACTCCTTCCCATTATGCCTTCCTTCTCCCACCCCCTCACTATCCTCCTCCCCATACCTATTTCAATCCTCACCTGCCACCCCGCTCTCCTGTTGACTCCATTTCCCTACTATCCCACCAGCTCCCTCCCCTCCCATCCCATCCCCATTCTAGTCGCCTCCCATTCCCCCACCCTCCTCTATCCTCCCCTCATCCCTCCCTCACAGTCACCTCTATCATCACTCACTTCTTCCTCCCCTCCGCTATCTCTTAACCACATCTACCCTCTCATGCTATCCTGCCCACCCTCCCAGCTCGATATCAACCCGCTGGAGGTGTCCCCTCTCCTGACACTGCTGTGAACCAGTGCATTTAGGCTCTGGTACTCAGATACTGCTTGACAATGCTTCTGGCTGCACCGTTTTTTTTTACAATCTTGTGCAACTAACGTGCAAAAAAAGAAGAAAAAGAAAAAAAGAACTCACCCTTATGCTGTATATAAAACTTTCGTTTGTTATGACTGTATGATTTTGCTACCTGTATATTTGTAAACTACCAACCTTTCTGTACTGTACCCTAAACCTCCCAGATGTCTTTGATGTGGAACCTATGTAAAAGAGCCTTTGGCTCAAAGGTGTTAATCCGAAATGAATAAATAAATAAATTAAGGATTATTAGAACCACATCTGTACATAGTTAAGAGTTCTGTAGCATGGAGGCCCAGTTGCATGAAATAGCTATATACAAGAACACAAAAAGGAACTGCACTGGGATGGGGTGCTCGCGATAAAATGCAAAACCATCTCACTACTGTTCATAAGTACCACTCAGAACATTAAATTGATAAAATCATATTTATTCATCACCATGTTGGCCTTATGCATTTCAGAACTATGTTCCTTTTAAAAAAAAAAAAGAAGGAACATAGTTCCAAAATGCATCAGGCATACTTGATGCTGAATAAATACGATTTTATCAGTTTAATGTTCTGAGTGGTGCTTATCAGCAATAGTGAGGTGGTGAGTGCCCGATTTTAAACATTTCTATTATAGCGAATTACAAGGCCTATAAAACTGTCTGTGATAGTGACATTTATTGTATCACACCTTTGAGAGAAAACACGGGTTACTCACCTGTAACAGTAGTTCTAGGAGTGGTTTATGTTTTCATCCACACTTGTTGGCATGTCCCTTTCCCTTTAAATCTTGCTGGAGGGTCTAAAAGCTGGCTCCTCCCACCCATCCAGGTGGTATATGCCTCCGCTGTGACCCATGATGCCAGATCTTGCCCACTGGAAGCAGAGATTGTGCGTCGAGGCCAGGGGGGGTCAGGTGGGTCAGTGTGGATGAACAACATATACCACTCCTAGAACTACTGTTACAGGTGAGTAACCTGTGTTTCTAGGAATGTAGATATGTTGTTCTTATCCACACTTGTTGGCAAACTCCTAGCTGTTCTCCGGGAAGAGGGAGGCAAGGCGCACACCCCCTACTTGGGAAACAGAGATTGGAGAGCTGAGGCCCCAGAACCATCATCCTGGCGTGACTCTAGGTCAATGTGGTAATGAGTAATGAAGGTGTTTGCTGACTTCCAGGTAGCAGCCCTGCAGATATCCTGGATAGGGGCAACCCTAGAAGCAGCCACTGACGCAGCAGTATGGCAGGTAGAATGAGCTCTTATCCCTCTGGAAGGCTCCTTGCCTGACAACCTATAGCAGAGAGCAATGCAGGATGTAATCCATCTTCCAATCATCCACTTTGCTGCAGGCCTGCCAGGTGCGGCTTCAGCGTAGGTGACAAACAGCTGGCGAACCTCTCCCCGAACTTCAGCCGTTCACTCCTTATAATAAGACAGGGCTCGTCTCGGGTCCAAAGTATGGAGCCTGTACTCGGCCTCCGAGATGTAACTGGAGTAGTACACCAGCTGAGTCAACACCTGATTAAGGGTCCAGCCCAGTGGCAGGGAGGGTTGAGGCGTTGGACGCCGAACCTCGTGCCACACTGGTGACCCCGGTTTGTGAACAGACTTGGGCACTGGGGGTCAGCAGGGGACAGGAGAGGACTGAGCATCCGTAGGACAGCTCTCCTCTCCTGGGGAGGGAGGTTGTCACTCCACGCTGCTTCAGCTGCCCCTGGTGGAGGCCAGCGACCGCAGCTCCAACATGGCGCGCGCATAAGGGCTTGGGAAGGTCGGCAGACGTCTGCAAGCAGGGTCTCTGGCATTGTGCTGATGTCCATGCACGTCCGTGTTCCCAGGTGGCAAACAAGGAAAAATCCCCACTTCTGGGGATAGGCAATGGCACCTCTACCCTCGAGCCGCACTCTCAATACTAGGCCCTCTCCTCTCCCTCAGGGCATGCAACGACCAGTTCGCTACACTCTAGACAGAGTGCCCCGCGGATGGGGTGGCCCTTCTCTGGGGGGGTTCAAATCCGGGGGCTGTGCTGGTCGGAGCATGAGAAGAGTGAAAGTCTCAGGTAGAAGGTAGATCTTGAGAGGTGGGAGGATGCCAGAGAGTTCCCCAGGATGTGGAGCTAGAAATAGAGTTTAAAAAAAAAAAAAAACACCTGATTAAGGTGAAACTCCAACACCACCTTCAGAAGGAATTTCGGGTGGAGGCGCAGGACAACCTTGTCCCTGTGGAAGACCAGATAGGGAGACTCGACAGAGAGCGCCTGTGCACCTGTAGTTCCCCAGTCCTTCTGGCTGATGTGATAGCCACCAAGAAGGTGGTCTTTCATGACAGATGTGACATCTCACACCTGTGCATCAGTTTGAATGACTTGCCCATGAGCTTTGCCATAACCAGCAGTAAATCCCACAGAGGTGGAGGTTCACGCACCAGAGGGGATTATGTGGTCGAGGTCTTTAAAGAAATGCCAGACCACCTTTTCCTATGCCACCGTCTGCTGACCGGCCCACACCCGGTAAGCGGAGATGACTGCCAGGTGCACCCTGAGGGTTGTAGACCAAAGACCTCCTTTGGAGAGAGACCAAAGGTAGCTGAGGATGCTAGCCACCAGACAGGATGAAGGGTCCATGCCCTTACCTTGACACCAAATGGAGAATCTCTTCCATTTGAAGGCATAGCACCTCTTGGTTGACTCCTTCCTAGATGCCTCAACTACAGTGAGTACATCGTCGGAGAGACCCGAAGCCTGGAACTCTAGCCGCTCAGGAACCAGGCTGTGAGGCACAGTGCAGGGACTGACGGTCCGGATGGAATACCTTCCCCTGATTGATGGAGATCAGGTCCGGGTGTGCTGGAAAACTCCTCGAGAGCCTGGTGCTGAGGCTGAAGAGATCTGGATACCAGAACTGGCGGGACCAGTCTGTGGCTACGAGGATCATCCTTGCCTTGTCCCTCCTGACCTTGAGGAGCACCTTGTGGATGGAGGGAAGGCATAGAAGAGGCCTGTGGTCCACAGTCTCAAGAAGGCATCCCCCTGCTGCAAGCCCTGCTGAGGGGGGCAGGCATGAAACAGCCTCAGCTTGGTGTTCTCCCTGGAGACTAACAGGTCCACCTGAGGGGTGCCCCTCTGGGAGAACAGGCTGTGCGCTACCTTTGGATTGAGAGATCATTCGTGGGACACTTCGCCCACACAGCTGAGGGCGTCCGCCAGCTGATTCGAGGTTACTGCCACATGGATGGTTAGGAGATCTGCCTCCCAGGGAATACCAGCTCACTTCTGTTAGGCTACAGCAGTGAGTGACGGGAGGGTGGGGAGGTGCCACTGGACAGCTGGGACTTCAATATCCTGACACCGGTGAGCAATCTGGGAGGGGGGGGGTGACACTAGACATTGGGCAATAATTCATTAATTACAGGGATAGAGCTCGGAGGGCAGGGAGTGCCAATAGACACCAGGAGGGAATAATTCATGAATTAAAGGGACGGTGATTGGAGGACGGGGGTGCCACTAGACACCGGGAAATTCTTCCATTTCACTGCGGTGTGCGATCGGAGGGCGGAGATATTGGACAACATTCATCACCTGAAACATTACAATGAAAATGGCACTTGAACTTCCTGCTAATGACAACTAATGAACTGTGAAGAGCAGTCAGTGGGGGATTCAGAACACAACGTCACTTCCTGTCAGCCAGCTGAAATGGAGCAGTAGTGGCAGGGCAGAGCAATGCAGTTAGAAAAAGAAATAAATAACTACACTATTGTATCACTAACAATTGTGATTTTACTGCAAATCTGCTAGTTGAGATCTCTGTGTGTGGCAGATGAGTCCACTTCTTTACTGCAAGTGTACAGGAGACCCTCTTTAAAGTCTGCTGATGACCATGCTTTCGTGCTGGCAGTCCCCTGAACTCTGGAAACAGATTCCAGTCGAGTTTACTACGTCTCACTTTGCTACCTCCTCTAAACACAATCTTAAGAAAACCAAAATGTAAATACCTGTAAATTTTCTTTCTCCAGCTCTTGTTCGCAGGGCTATAGGACCGCTGGGTTCTCCCTCTTCCTCTCCTGGAGAGGCAAGAAGCTGACCTGCAGCACAGTGCAGGAGAGCCCCACCCACAGTGGACTGTGCCAATCAGTTCTAAGGCAAGTAAAACAATCAGATGACCAAATCAGATAATCCACCTACATATCACATTTTAGAAAAATAACGTTAGAGAACTGCCAGAAAACATGGAGGCTCAACAGACCATGATGCAAACAGTAACTAGATTTGGCTTTCTAGCCAACTATATACATATTGAAATCTGGGTTGGATGCAGCCCTGCAACCAGCAGTCGGAGAAAGAAAATTTACAGGTATTTAAATTTCAGTTTCTCCCTCCTTGTGATGGTCACAGGGCTTTTAGACAAAGTGGGATAAATGGCAGTAATATTAGTGTACCCCAGGGTGGGAATATGAGAGCCAGAATGTTAGATTTCAACAGTGGCCTGTAAGACTCTATGGCCGAATGATGCCACCAGACAAATGGCCACATCAAACTTGTACAACTTCATAAATGTGTGCAAAGAGGACAGGCTGCAGCTCTGCAAATGTCAGCTGCTGATGCGTACTGGAGTTCTGCCTATGAAGTGGCCACAGCACGAGTGGAATGTGATTTTACTGGACCCAGTAGCTGAACTCCAGCTTGTTTGCAGGACAGAATAATGGTTGATTGAATCCACCTGGCAAAGGAGTCCTTAGATGCATTCTTGCCTTTATTTTGATCAGAAGTGAGGACTAGAAGACTCAGTCTTGCCTGGCAGCTCTGTTCACTTGAGGTATTTCTTTAAGGCACGTCTAGGATCCAGAGTATGCAATTCTTTTTCCTTGTCATTCATGGGCTGGGGCAGAAGGATGGCAGGACAAGTTTTTGATTGCAGTGGAAGGCAGAAGCTACTTTTGGCAAGAAAGTTGGGTCGGTACACAACACTAGACAGTCCTGATGAAAGACAGTGTAAGGTAATTTGGAAAAGAGTGACCCAGTCTCACGGATTCTTCTAGCTGAGGTGAAAGCAATGAGGCAGGCTGTAAAATGGAGGAGGGATGCCTCCACAAGAGATTTGTATGGGACTTTAGATAGAGCTTGGAGGATCAGATTGAGATGCCAGGGAGGAACAATAGACTTTACCGGAGGGCTTTGAGGCTCGCTGACCACAGATCAATTGATGTGAGGGTGGGATCCGAGAGACTCTCTGGACTCTGCCAGTATCAGAGCTCCCAAGGTGGAAACTTGTACCCTCAAGGTTGCCAGGCATAGGCCCTAAATAAACCTTCCTTGAGAAACTGAAGGAGGATTGGCAAAGAAATAGTCCGATTGCTCACCTACCTGGATCACAGCCAGAATAAAGGCTTCTGCCAAATTCTGCAGCACACCCCTGAGGTTCATTGGATTCTGAAGTGTATCATTTCAATTACATCAATGGAAAAGCCTACGTTTTTGAGAATTTCCCGCTCAATCTCCAGGTTGAGAGGGACAGACTGTGGGAGAGCTAGATGAGTTATGGGTCCTTGGTGATGAACAGCCAGACTGATCTGGAATTGGAGTGGCAGATTCCATGGCATGTAGATTAGATTGGGGAACCATGGTCAGTGGGGCCAGTATAGGCAGACCAAGATCAGCTCCACTTTGTTCTGTGTGACTTTGTGTAATATTCTGGATAGAATAGGAATGCGAGGAAAAGCGTGCAAAAGTCCATATTGACCCCAGTGGAGAAAGAAGGTGCCTCTTGCCAATGCTTGATCATCCCCTGTGAGCAAAAAGAAAAGCTGGACTTTGGCATTTTGTCTGGAGGCAGAGACCGACCGGGGGGGGAGCCCAAACAATGAGGTTCTAGTTGAAAGGCGCTGTTCTTCAGCTCCCATTCTCCCGGCAGAATGTCTCTGCAGCTCATACAGTCCACTGTGATGTTATCCTGCCCAGGGATGTAAACAGTGGAGCGGAAAGAGAGGTAACTTTCCACCCAGTGGAGTAATTAGAGTTCCTGCAGCATGCAGTTGCTTCTGGTTTCCCCTTGGTGGTTGATGTATACCATCATGGTCTTGTTGTCTGTCAGGATCAGGGCATCTTAGTGGAGAGCAACGCATACTGTTCACATTTCCAGCACACTGATGCTGAGGCATGACTCCAGTGGTAACCGCCTGCCCTGAGCCTAGAGCTGATTAAGGTGGGCTCCCCATCCCCTGTGACTGGCGTCAGTGGTGATTCATATCTGCTGTGCATGGCCCACCGTACATCCTTTCATTATGTTCGACCTCGATGTCCACCAACTGAGACTGTCCTTCATATGTTATGAGATTTTCACTTTGTGGATTGAGGGACCACTGTTTGAGGAGTCACTTGGGTTGGTCACATTTGAATCATGGCCCATGGCACAGTGTCTGCCAGCCAAACCAAAGTCCTTATGAACTGCATAAATAACTGGGCTGGTAGTCCAGCGGCCCACTGAAACTTCTGAACCAAGGTTTGTAAGGCCATAAATTTGGTTGTGGTTGGGAAGACCTTGCCCTGACAGTTTCGGAAAACCGCCCCAGATGGTTTAGTGTTTGAGGGAACGTTTTTGTTGGTTGGTTAATGACTAAGCAATGGATGGTCAAGCACTGCATGACCGAGGTAACTGCATGCTAAGCCATCTCATGTTGTGCAGCTCAAATCAGGGTGTTGTCTAAATAGGGAAAAAGCTGAATCCCTTGACTTCTGAGGTGTGCAATCACTGCTATTATGACCTTTGAGAACACTGATCAACAAACGTGAGAACTACTGATGAAAGTCCAAATGGAAGCATTCTGAATTGGAACTGACTTGTCTGGGACTATGAGCCTCAGATACTGCCTGTGAGAGTCCCAAATGAAGATGTGCATGTAAACGTCCTGTAAGTCAATAGAGGCCCGGAAGTCTCCCTGGTGAACTTCCCTATGACAGACAATAAGGTTTCCATCTTGAAGGACCTGCTGCACACAAATAGGTTCAGAAAAGTACAGTTACGTTAGAACTTACTGTAACATTAGAGCTTCGAGAGACGCTCTTACAGCAGGCTACACCATTAGGACTAAGCCGCCAGGCACCAGGACCACATGGAAAACTTCTAGCTAGCAGTCTCCAGCGGGTGACCACTCCTGATACTGGCCTACCCCCGACGTCGGCAAATGGTATAAAAGGGGCAGTCCCCCAGCCCAACCTCAGTTCTCCCACCGGAGACCTGGCCAAAACAGAGATGGAGAACTGAGGAGGTTCTAGCAACCCTTGGATAAGGAGAAGAAAAGACAAGAGAGAATGAGGGAGGGAAAGCAGCGCCTGCTGCAAGAGGTCCTCTTGAAGATCTATTATTACGGTAAGTTCTTATGTGACTGTACTGTCTTCCTTCATGGGTGAGCTCTTGCAGCAGGCTACACCGTTAGGACTGAGTCCCAAGCAGTCAAAGGATAAATCCAGGTCAGACAGGTGGTGGTGAAGGAAACCAGCAGAAGCTCTCAAGTGAGCAGGCCCTGGAGGACAGACAGGCCGAAGCTAGTCCTAGAGGATATGTCCAAACTGTAATGCTTGATGAAAGTATGGATAGAACTCCAAGCAGCAGCCGCACAGATGTCCACTGCCAACACATTCCTCAGAGATGCAAAAGAGGCAGTAACACCCCTGGTAGAGTGACCTTTAACCGGGCCCGGTAAAGGTTTGTTGTACTTACAGTAGCAATATACAATGCAGTTAACTAACCACTCGGATACAGTCTGTTTGGTAACAGGGGCCCCTTCAGTTTTCAAGGTGAAAGAAACAAACAATTGGTCAGACTTTCTATCGGACGGGTGCAGTCCAAATAATAACAAAGCACCCTATAAATGTCCAGAGTATGAAACACAGCCTCCCCTTGATTAGAGAACTCTGGATAATAAGCGGGCAAATGGATGTCCTGATTAAGTGTAAACTAGGACACCACTTCTTTCAGCAAAAACTTAGGATTAGTCCACAAAGACAACCTGTCCTTGTGGAAAACTAAATAAGGCTCTTTGCACATCAGAGCTTGAAGCACAGAAATCCTTCAAGCAGAAGTAATGGCAACTAAAAACAATGCTTTCCACGACAGAAAGCACAGCTCGCAACCTGTGGCCGGTTTGAAGGGAGGCAAGGTAGGTTTCTCCAACAAAAACAGAAGATCCCATGGAGGGATAGGATCCTGTATGGGAGGTTTCAGGTGTAGAATGCCCCGCAAAAAGGTGGCCAATTGGATCTATCACGCAAGGGGCTTGCCCTCCATAGGTGTATGATAAGCAGAAACGGCAGACAGATGCACCTTAATGGAGGAGTAACTAAGCCCTGAATCTGACAGAGGGGGAGGTACTCCAGGACAGAGTTCACCAGACAGGTGAAAGGATCACTATTACGGGTGGAGGCCCACAGGCAAAACCACTTCCACTTCATGGTGTAAGTAGCTCTGTTAGAAGGCTTCCTAACTGCCACTAAGACATCAGCCACCCGGGGGGAAACTCTGAAATGGACCCAGGCTAGGTCTGTAGGAGCCATGCATGCAGGTGCAGCAACCTGAGGTCCCTGTCACCAGGGTGCCGTGCTCCTGGGAGAGCAAGCATAAGGTCAGAGGCAGAGAAATTGGAGGCTCCACTGAAAACTGTTGTACCAGAGGGAACCAAATCTGCAGAGGCTAGAAGGGGGCAATCAGGATCATTACCACCCATTCTGACTGCCGCTTGAGCAGGACTCTCTGCAGCAGTGGGAAGGGAGGGAAGGCATATAGAAACCTCCCTGTCCAGCAGAGGGACAACGCGTCTCACCAGAAAACACTACGTTCTGGATCTAGCAAGCAGAATCTGGGCAGTTTGGCATTGAGCGGGGACACAAACAGGTCTAGCTCGGGACGCCCCCACCTTTTGAAGAGGTCATCTGCTACAGACTGTAGAAGTTCCCACTCGTGGGCCTCAGACCGTGACCTGCTTAGTCTGTTGGCCAAGGTGTTTTGGACTTCTGGAACATGAACTGCAGTGAGTTCCATATTGTGTTCTACTGCCCAGAACCAGACTCTCATGGCCTCCCTGCAAAGGGGTATGAATGAGTCCCTTCCTGCTTGCTGATATAGAAGACCATGGACATATTGTCTGTCAATCACCAGGGATCCAGGTAGAAGATCCGGCTGGAACGCCTGTGAGCGTAGAGGATCGCTCACATCTCCAACACGTTGATGTGGAGGTTCTGTTCCATAGAAGACCAGGTCCCCTGTGTTTGGCGGTCTCCGAAATGAGCTCCCCATCCTTGGCCTGAAGCATCTGTCATCAGGATCTGCTGAGGGGTAACTCTCTGGAAAGGAGCCCTTTTGTTCAAATTGGATGGGTTTAGCCATCATTCCAGGGTATGGTACACTGCCCTGGAGACCTTCACAGATTGCTTGAGGTCATCTGTGAACTGGTCCCATTGAACCCTGATAGTCCATTGAGGTACTCTCATATGAAGCCATGCAAAGGAACAGTCGCAATGGCGGCTGCCATGTGACTGAGAAGCTTGAGGAAAGCTCTGGCCGGAACCTGGCAAGACGAGGTAATCCCCCGAGCTTGAGCCTGAAGGTGATCTGCCCTGTCAGAAGGAAAGATAGCTTTCCCCTGGATGGTGTCCAAGACTACCCCTATATACTGCAGCCTTTGGCTGGGCCATGGAGAAAATTTCAGGAGATTCAGAGTGATACCCAGGTCTCGGAAGAACATAAAAGTGTCTTCCAGGGTTTTCAGCAGTTGGTTCCTTGTGGGAGCTGTCAGGGGCCAGTCATCTAGGTAAGGGAAGACGTAACGACCCTTTCTCCTGAGGGCCACAGCTGCCACTGCCAGGCACTTGGTGAAGACATGGGGAGCCAAGGACAGGCTGAAGGGCAGAGCTCAGAACTGATAGTGACGTCCTTGGAAGGTGAAGCGTAAGAACCTTCTGTTGGATGGCAGGACCTTGATGTGAAGGTACACATCCTGCATGTCCAGTGTGCAAAGCCGGTCCCCTGATGGAGCATGGGGAGCAGGACCAGAAGAGTCACCATCCTGAATCTTTTGTACTCCACATAGTCGTTCAGGTGGCTGAGATCCAGTATGGGTGAAGACCTCCAATCTTCTTGGGAACCAAGAAAAAATGGGAGTAAAAGTCCTTTCCCCTTTGGATCAGCAGGATGGGCTCTATGGCCTGTTTGGACAGGAGCGCCTGAATCTCTGCTTGGATCAGGGCAGCGTGAGATAGGGAGCAGTGAGAGGAACAGGAGGGTTGTCTGGAGGTAGTTCCAGAAACTCCAGAGCGTGTCCTCTTTCTAGCAGTTGTAGGACCCACAGAGCCGATGTAATCTTGGTCCAACCCTCGAGGCAGAGGGAGAACCAACCCTCCACCACCTCCCCCAGAAGCTCTGCCAGAGGAGGGGGAGGTTGGGCAGGGAGTCAGTCTGAGGCACCGGGGGTGGGCAAGGAGACCTGGGGATCCTTGGCAGTTCTAGGGCCCAAGGTCCCTGAAGGCTGGGAGGAGGCCTTACGAAAGGCCCCTCTGGGCTGCTGGCCCTTGGACTGTTTGCCCGCTGGGCGACGAAAAGGCCGGCATCTGAAGGGAGTCTGCTCTGACTTGTACATCCTATGGACCAACTGAACAGCTTTTTCAGAATCCTAGAGGCCTGTCATAATGTTTTCAGTGTCTTCCCAGAAAAGAACTGGGCCCTGGAAAGGAGCATCCAAGACTGACTCTTGAAGGTCCTGGTGAAAGCCAGAGACTCTGAGCCAAGAGTACCTGCGAAGACAAATGCCAGTGACAGCCATCCTGGCAGCAGTGTCTGCTGAATTATAGAACGAGTGAAGAATGTGCTTACCTGCGTCTGCACCTGACTGGAGGACGTCCAGCAACTCGGATTTCTGAGAGGAGTCCGGTTGAGCCTGTGCCAATTCCAGAGCCTTTTTCCACAAGGAGTTCTGGTACTGGACCACATGTGCCAGAAAGTTAAGAAAGCGGAATGTACAGGTGGCCAAAGAAAAGACCTTGTGACCAAACTGGTCAATCCTCTTAGACTCCTTATCTGGAGGCTGAGAGCCAAGGTGTCTAGGCTGTTTGGTCCTACCATGAGCCGCAGTCAACCCCACTGAATCAGCCCTAGGTTGTCCCCTCCAAGTAAGGCTCATTCCTTGGGGTTCTGTAGAGCCTGTCAGCCTTCTTAGGGACTGCCGAAGCAGATGAGGGTGTTTCCAGGCGAGCTTAGAAACGTCCTGAAAAGGGGCCACCAACGGAGGCACAACCAGGGGCTTAGGGTCATTCAGCCCAAGGAATCTAGCAAGGCAGTGTATCTCTGGGTCCAGGTCCTCGGTGTCCCCCTATTAAGGAACTGGATGTGTCGCATTACATCCATAAATGTGGGATCATCCGGGGGTGACCTTGGAGAATCCTTATGTGTATCCGGATGAGGAGGAGGGGAGAGATCACCTCCTGAAGACCTGGATGAGGAGGAAAAGCTCTGACTGGAATCCTCTGATGAGGGAAAGCGAGTATAGGAACACCAGGACCAATGTCCATGGGAGTGGTGAGGAGGATCTGGAGGAAGAATGGCACCTTTGTCTGTGCCGCCTGGGGGAACCTCTCATCCAAGCGATCAGGAGGATGGGTGGCCTTTCATGATGGTGGTGAGGGTTTCCTGGGTGAAGGGGGAGAAGGCTGCTTAGGTGGAGCCAGAGGGTGGACCCCTGAAGGAGCGGGTTCTGTAGGCTGAGTGGCAGGTGGGCCCCTAGGCAGAAGGTCCCCTTTAATAGTGTTCCACCAGGAGCTGAATAAGCTCCTGCATCAGTGAGAGACCAGAGCAGCACTGGGAGGCCCAAGTGCCGGGGAAGGGAGTTAGAGGGCCCCGGCGTGGGCGACCCTGTCGTCGGGTCAGAAGGTACAAGGTGAGCTGGCTGCGGTCCTGCTGGCATAGGGTTATCTGGCGTCAGATCATCCAGCATTGTCAGGGGCCGCCAGGTTAGCTGGCGTCAGGTCTTCGGGCATCAACTCGGGGGAAGCCAGAGGGGCCGGCGATGTCCGAGGATTGGGTGACAATGGGGGGGGGGGGAGATTGTCGCCCGGTTGGACCCCGGAAAAGCCGGAGTTGAAGAGACCGGCATCTGCCGACGGCGGTCCAGGGTACTGGCCAGTGTCAGCTGTCAAGGGGAGTGAACTCCCATTTGGAGCACCTGCTCCTGGCATCACTTGCTGTCGCTGGACCCTGAGGCCCGGTCCGACTACGCTGATGCCACAGCCAGGCTGATGACAGACTCCGACCCGCCGTCTGAGGAAGTTCCAGCTGATCCACCGGGCTTAGGCCCGGAGGTATGTTTAAAGGGCCTAAGACTCAGAGGAGTGAGGGCCGATGGAAGGCCCATGCCCCAAGACCCCTGCTGGATGTCAGGACTAAGGCAGGAGGCTTCACCAACGGAAGCCCAGAATATGAGAGGGCTGTGGTGGTGGTGGGGGGGGGGCAGAGTCCGACCTCCCACGGGAGGAGGAACTCTAAGAGGACACCGACTTGTGGAGGGACCTGGAGTGGGAGTCCAACCGGGGTCTATCTTTGTCCTGGTGATGATGTTTCCCGCTGGACTTCTTCTCCTTGTGGGTCAAAGAGGAGGAGGAGATCCCAGGAATGGAAGAAGGCGAGGAGCTGTGTCCGAAAGCGGTCTTCTGCATGGCAGCCAATTGCTTTTCCAGCAAGAATGTCTTCAAGGTCTTCAGGTGGTGGAGCCTAGTCCTATGGTTGAAGCTTTGGCAATGCTGGCAAGCCTCAGAATTATGTTCGGGGCCTAGGCAGATGAGGCAGGCCAAATGGCCATCCTTCAACGGTATCTGCTTGCGGCAGGCACACTTGGATATCTGCTGCTGCTGATGAGTTCAGAGGAGAAGACATTCAGAGAAAAAAACTATAAAGGAACACTGTTTTTAAGTAAAATAATAAAAGCGCTAACAAACGTGAAAATGGCAGTCGACTGAGAGCAGAAGGTGTCCATGGAGCCGATGTGTGCAGGTCAATGGCGGGAAAAGAACGGAGGTGGAGCTGGAGGACTGCACCTTTTATACCACTGGCTGAAGTCGGGGGCGGGCCAATGTCAGGGGGCAGTCCCCCGCTGGAGACTGCTAGATAGAAGCTTTCCGTGGGGTCCTGGCACCTGGAGGCTTGGTCCTAACGGTGTAGTCTGCTGCAAGACCTCACCCTCGAAGTAAGCTCTTTAAGTCCACTACAGGTCTGAAGCCCCCCTGTATGCTCTGGCATTATGAAAATGGAGTATACATCTCTGTTGAATTATGAAGTGGGTACTGTCACACTTGGACAGCTGGTTCTGATCCCTGTTATTTTTTTTGTAAATATAAAAAAATGGGTGATGGACTGTGTCAACAGAAACCATTGTCTTGCTGAAGTTGACACAAAAACTTCCAAGGATAAGTTCAAAGGACAGGAGGTATTTTAAACTGCAGATTTCTAAAATGCAATTACCTTGTCAATTTGCTTTGATCCCAGGAAATAAAATTAGCCATTCATGACGTCCTCAGGGAAACCCTTTGATTTTGCACTAGGTGTCATAATGGAAAGAGCATGCAAGTGTTTTGGGCGTCGTCAGAGGGAAGCCAGCATTACATCAAAGAGCCTTTGATGTCTGTAGATCACAGACCAGTTTGAAAGGTCACAGAAAAAGAGGAAATTCATTGATGTCACCTATTATTTTTTCAAATATCTTGTTTGGACATCCTGTGTTATGGAATATTAAGTTTAATACTCCAAGGCGGAGTTAGGTGACCTCAGAGAAAAGGCCGGCTCAAGACTGTGTTTTTAAACCTACTGAACAACCCTTAGAAGATACACTTTTTCATATTATATGACTGAGAGAAGAGAGATCACGAAGCACTGAAAAGATTAAGAAGTAAGGACCTTAGACAAGACTAGTCCGAGTGTTGTTATTATTGGTAGGAATCTGCACTTTTAAAACTGTTTGTTTTAAGGCTGTATGTGTTGGGATATTTTGTTCTGTAATTTTACCGTTTTCCTATTTTATCTATTTTAAAGTAAAGATATACATTTTAAAATGGAAACTGTCTGGTATGCCTTGAAATTTCTTTTTTTTTTTTTTTATATATAAGTGAAGCTTTGAAGGTTATAGTTGACACTGTGTATGAGCTTATTGTGATACCAAACTGGGAAATGGATAGAGTTCTCTAAGGTCTTGCATAGAGTTCTAAGGGTTCATATTGCAATACCTGGTTAGGTGCCCGTAGGCAAAAATATCTGGTCCCCCGAAGACAGAATTATCTGAGCCTGATAATTGGGTGCGTTAACAATAGGTTATCAGTTTGAATCCCTCCAGAACTTGAGACTACGGTGACTCGAAACCACAAAAACAGACAAGAGGGTTACCTTGTACTGTTCACTGTCCACAGATCCTATGCTCAGAGGTTGGCACTTTGGGAGTAGAGGGCTTACCTGCTGAGCGAATTTGTGACAGGTACTAATTCTATGGACGCCTTCTGCAGCAAGTCCATTACTGTCTGGAGCATTGCAAATCGCTTGATGGGGTTGCAAGACAGCAGTGACCCAACAACATGAGGAAGTGGAGGCTTGGATCTAACTCAATGAGACACCCCTTGCTCACAATGTCCAGCACCCATGTGTCCGATATCAAATAGACCAGGACTGTTTAATTGGGAAAATTTTCTGTTGCAGTTTCTGGAGTCATGGTTGTCACTGCCTCCACCCCAGGTGTTACACTTGAGGTTACTTGTCCTGTTATATGATGACTAGCCACAGAAAGGCTTGCAGAAGTGACCAAACCAAGTTTAGTCTCTGGCATTAGGACATTGGCCATCTACCCGGCATCCTTTACTGCTTCCTTAAGGGCTGAGCCGAACAAAAGTCCCACTGTATGGAGCACTGACTAGGTGGATTTCAGATGACGTGTCTGCCTGTCAGGCTCGTAAACAGATGTTTCATCTTGCTAAGGTGTGGTAGAACACTGTTCTAGTAGCATCACAGACAGCATCCTCAGAGAAATCTGCTGAGTAGGCTGAAGCAAGGCCCACGGGTTGCAATTACTGAATTATTGCCTTGTTCTTCTCAGAATCCTCTGCCAGCTTGAAAGCCAAGTCCACTGCCCAGAACAGAACGACCTGGCAGAAATCAGCGTAGCCACTGCTGCCTTCATGGAAGCAGCAGAGGCTTGGAAGGCATGTTATAGAGACGAGACTGCCTTCCTATCCACTGTATCTCTGAGGGTGGCACCTCCATCTGCCGGAATTATGGTCTTCCTAGTTAGAGATGAAATCATGGGGTCAATCTTAGGAAGGATAAGCCAGGTGTCAAGCTGTTTCTTGTCAAACTACAACAGCTTGCTGACTGGCATGACACCAGGTATGCCTTTTTCTGGGCTCTACTACGAGATCCTGACACACACTTGCCTGACAGGCAAATGCACAATATTTTTTGCCCGACATGCAGTTGCTGGACAGGTATACAATCCCGACAAGGGATTGCCCTACATTCAGAAATACAGCAACCTGGAGTTAGTTATAGTAAGTCTGGGGGTGCAGGATCAGGACACACACTACATGCGGGGGGTGCCCTCCCCCCGGATTTAATATATAACGAACTCCAGCTCTGACTTTCTGAACGTCGGGCAATCCCTTCTCGGGATTATACATCTGTCAGGCAATTGCATGTCGGGCACTTGCCTGTCAGATAAATGTATAACAGGCTATTGTAGGACTCCCCTTTTTCAATCCATGCCACTCCGAAGTGGTCAGCTTACTTGATCTGGACAGCTTAAAAGATGGTTTGTCTTCTTTCAAAGTGGATGTCGCAGAGCTGAGGTGTATTTCCAATAAGACTTTCTGATAAAGAAGCAGAGATCCTCTGTATCAAACTGTTTTTTGTAGCCCTGGTCTGCATCGGATGGACTACTGTGAATTTCCCCCTCCTCTGCTGATGATGAATATGAGCCAGAAGACAAGGGAGATCTGGCTCGTCTCTTCTTTCCTTTGTGATGATGGAAGTGGTCGTCCTCATTGGCCATATGGAGTGGAAGAGTAGCCAGTTTCCTTTTCTTGTTGTGACAACGCTACCAATAGTCCTTTTCTTCCAGGGGCGGTGAAGGTGTTCTCTTCCTGGATACTTTCTTGTTAGGATCCTGAGTGGAGGCAGTGGACTGCAGATTGAAGCATGCTGGATCTAGTGCAAATCCTCGTTTTAGCTTTGCAATTCAGAGTAAATTTGCATTTTAAGCATTTTCTCCTTCTGGAGGATTTTTCTGAGTTCTTGGTCCCTGAAGACACTGCTGTCTCACCATGTACAGAGAGGAATATCAATGCTGTGGAGGAGAGGGTGCTGGAATGACAGAAAATCAGCCCCTAGCAGGCGGACACAGATGGAGAGTGCAATAGCCTGATGCTGAGAAGGCAGAAGCTAAGGCTAGGAGAATATCGCTCAGCTGAACAATTTAACAAGGAAGAAGCGAACTACATGGAGAAAAGCGAGCCAGGAGTAAAGCAGCAAACTCCAGACAATAGCGAAGTCCCTGAAATACAGGAACTGCAAATGTCAGCCAGGAATGGTTTCAAAATGCTGGAATGAGCCCACGATCATGGAAAAAGCCCCAAAATCCTGAAGACAGCCCAGACAACTTGTAAATGTGCCCCAGGATGAGTTTACAGCATTTGTGCCGCTTGGGAGTGCTGCTGATTCGACTGTGGTGAGAAAGTAAAAGCAAGCATCAAAGACGGACACTTGCTGCGTTTCCTGTGCATGGAAATGGGGGAGCACTTCTTTTAGCTCAATCTCTGGCTGCCAGAATGAACACTGCGCTTAGACAAGGGCTGCCTGCCCCCTCCCCGACTTAATACTCACTGTGACCCAGTACTGCAATACTCCCAGCATAACTGTCTGTGTGGGGCTCCTCAGGGGAGGTCCAAAGCTGATACTGCATGGCTCCTCATAGTCCCGATAGTCAGTGGAGGAACGTGAAAGTTGTGCTCACTATCAGCACTCACCAACAATTATGGAATCTGGGTGCAGAAGTAAGTGAAAATTGTGCTTACCACAATTGTGCTGTCAGTAGTCCTGGTGCTGTAGGCAGTCCTGGTGCTGTGGTGAGCGGAGAAAGAGTACCAGACCAGCCACGAAAAAACTAAATCTGGAAGCTCCGAGGTACGTGGTAGAGCCAATCATGGTGCAGACTTCCTAGCACCCAGAGAATAATGCTCTGATATACTAACCAAGCAGAGGCTTAAAATTCGGCCCTGTCACCAACGTGGCAGAGCTGTGCTGCAAGCTGCCTGCTACTTGAGGAGGCAGGAAGACGACTGGCACAATCCACTGTGGGTGGGGCTCTCTTGCACTGTGCTGCAAGTCATCTTCTTGCCTTTCTAAGAGACTAGGACAGAGATCTTGGTGGTCCTAAAGCCCGGTGACCAGCACAAGGAGGGAGCACAACCATGTGGAAATCTGTTCTATGCTCATTCTCAGCACTTACTCTTCTGACCTAGCAGAGTGCTGCTACCCTATAGTGGCTTTTACCTTCTGTGCCCTGTTCTGAATCGCCATCCTTTATTCTTCTCTCACCTTCCTTCTGTCCACCCTCCTCCCTCCCCACAACTTCATTGGTTACTGTGGCCCTAGCACCCTCCAGCTTTGGTTTTTGCCCTCTGCTGATCTCTCTCTTCTTTACCCCCTTCTTACCTCTCAGACCTCCTTCACCCATTCTGGGATGCTTCATGTCTACTGTACCTATCTGAACACTGGTGCTAATTCTTTTGCATCTATCCTTACGCTCCCAAACTAGAACTGTACTTTAGATACTTTTGACTTTGTACCTTAGGATCTACATTATTAGTTACTACCAATGTAATCTATGTATTGTCCCAGTACTTAGACTTTGTGTTAGTTGTCCCCTTTTTTCACAATGTATGCTATGTACTGTTCTCTATGTGCAATGGCCATTGCCACCGACCTGTAATTATGTTTCTGCTGTATGTTTCCTCATCGGACCATCTTGTAAATGAGTTCGCTCGATGGTGTATTTTCCTGGTAAAATAAAAATTTGAATTTGAGAATATCTGTTTCAGCTAGTCTTTAGTTCTTCTTTATTTTAAATAATTTTATCAAGTTACGTTTGTATACGCTAAAGTTTTGTGAAGTATTATACAGGATATCTTCTCAACCCCCCCCAACTTCACCCTATGTGGTTTCACTGTAATTGTGATTTTTGCCATTAGTATAGTATATCCATTGGTCAGACAAGTCTTATGTGCAAAGGATAAGACCCACCATGGTGTGGGTTGTTGGGGGATATCCGCCCACCAAGAACGTAGTGAGGCCCAATTTCACAGCCTCTGAACAGCTTGTATCCACTAACAACCCAGACCCTGAAGGGCCTTATCGTGCTTAGAAAATGGGCTGTGTGGCCCACAACAACCCATTTTCTAGCCATGACTAGATGAGGTTGAATGTAACATGCTGCAAAAAGCGCTGAGCGGAGTTCAGGCAGTAATGAGCGGAAGGTTTTCAGTGCCAGCATAAGCTGCAGCATGAAAGTGGGCGCCATAGTGGCGCCTTTTTTTTTAACTATGCAGTGTTGTCTGATAAACTCAACCCTTGTGACTACTGTCAGCCGATCAGTTAACTGGATTTTCATAACCCATTTTCTAAGAGTTTATATGTATAAATGCCCTCGGCTTCAGAAGAACACTTCCTGGTTTGGGATGTCCTCCCTTATCGCTCTTCTTTATTATCCATGCTACCACCATTGGACCATTCCCTTAAATTGTGTGATTCCAGACTATTGATAATTCCACGTGGCTCGACTCCTGTAGGCCAGTCGGCCTTCTTGCATCACTTCCCTAAGCTGTGGAATGCCCCCCATCTCTTCTGCCCTAAATAACTTCCTCTCAGTAAACTGTACCTGCAGCTAATCCCTCTGCCATTTCCCTCCCTACTCCATTCCACCTGCTCTGTATAATCCTCTGCTGCCACAATTTAACCCTCTCAAAAGAGTTGCTGACACTTTTAGGGCTGCACTAATCTGTTCCATTAAGTTGTCAATGACATACTTTCCCTAATGCACTTAATTTAAAGTTGCTTAATGTATGGTACATTGACTATACTTTCCCTAATGCACTTAATTTAAAATTGCTTAATGTATGGTACTTTCTGTAACCTGTTAGTATGACACTATGTCTTGCTTCATCACTTAAGCTATGATTATTGTTAGTTGGTTGCATGCATTTGTATGTTTATATATGCACATTTTTCCACTGTTCCCCCTTCCCAAGGACACAGCGTGAGATGAGCAACTTGTTGTTCAGTGTGCCCTTCGTAATGAAACTTTTCAATAAATAAATAAAAAAACTTAAAAAAAAAAATAATGTACTACTACTCTTTCTCATTTCCTGCTCCTCCATCTCACCTTCTTCCCAGAAACTTCACCTCTACGACCACTGTGCAGGTCTGTTCTTGTACATAATTCCATCTTCCCCTCATCTCTTTAATACCCCCCTTATCCTTACCTTTCCCATCTCTGCCCCCTCATCCTTCTCTGCATCTCCCTCCCCCACTCACAGACAATGTTTCATTCAGTTACCCGTATCCGTTTGCCTTATGCTACAGATGATAATCTATTTGTAGTCTCATTAAATGATCAAAAAGGTTTATATTTGCACATACAGTACTGATATGCAAATAATGTTGCTTCTATTGTATTCCATTTTATTTCAATTTCCTTTATTTTTCCTATGCTATTTTCCCCAGGACACACCTGGAAACGAGCTCAATGTACCTTCTTTGCCAAATCATTTAAAAAAATTAAAAGTTGAACATTACACTGCAGGACCCATCACAACTTTGTTTTTTCTCCTTGGGTGCCATCCTTCGCAGGGTGGGGACAAATCAGGTAGCCAGGTGGCCAATGCCCACAAAAAAAAAAAAGTTTGCCTACCAGATTTTGAAAGTTACTAGCCAACTCGCTACCACCACAAAAAGTGACCAAGTCCTTAAAAGGTAATTTCAAAGACTAAGGGCAGGGCTTCATGGCCAGTTACCTTAGCCTCACGCTAGTTCTTCTAGCAGAAAATTATACTTTTTAACAATGTCCAGCAGGAGAGGGAAGGGGTCGTAAATCGGGACATAGTGCTGGCCAGCCGATCCCTTCCACTTCCCGGTCCGCCTGCTCTGCCCCCTCTCCCCCCGCGTTCCGACGTTTTGTGACATCTAGCTAGGGAGAGCACATGGGTTTGCCCCATCGAAACCTATGGGGAAAGTTTTCACAACATTTTTACAGAAGTTTAAGTAACCTTTAATAAAAAATGAAATCCACTGCTCAACTAATAGGGACCCTCATAGGATTTTTCAGCACCTGGCACCAGTAATCCCATCTGTTTGTTCCCATTATAGCTGCTCTCCTACTGTAAACAGCTGGCTTAGATGTGAATATACTGTATATATACTCTGTATTATACTGTATATATTTGTAAATACTCTCTGTTCCATGTATTTTGTCATTTGTTCCAACTACTTAAAGTACAGTGTACTACCATGTAAATTACTTTTATCCTCTGTTTTGTACCCGGGTCACATCTGGAAATGAGTTTCTGCTGGTACCTTTCCCGGTTATCACATTTTAAATAAATTTCATTATTCCCAGCCTGATCAAAACCAAATTTTCTAGGGCCACAGTCAGGGCCACCAGTTTTCCATTGGTCAAGGATGTACAACTCCCTTTTGACCATTTTCCCCAAAATTGAATGTTATATACTTTGTTCACTGAGACCAGAGTGACAGTTCTACCAAAACCGTCCAAACCAACAGATCAGGTTGGCTCTTACCGTCCTACTTCGTTGCTTAATGCTGACAGTAAAATATGCTGTATGTTAAACTTCTGCCCACCAGATTGGAGAATATTCTCCCTAAAGTTATTACACTTGACCACTCCTGATTTGTTAAAGACAGGGGTGCCCACATCAACATCAGGACACTGGTGCAGATTCCAATGAGGGGCCAAGTTAATCACTCTGATTGCCCAGTGGAGGTCTCGCTCAATGCCAAGAAGGCTTTTGATCAGATCGGGTGAGACCACCTCTGGGCAAACTATGCTAAATATGGGACTGGGCCAAAAGTACTTAAAATTGGCACAGGTTATATACATAAACCCCACCGCAGCTATTCAGACCAACAACTGGGTCTTGACAGAAATACCATCAGGCAGAAGCACCAGACAGGGCTGCCCCGTCTCGTTACTTTCTGACCTTACGTTAGAGCCCCTTTCCCTCACTATACAAACCCACCCAGAAATTACAGGAGTGGGAGTCCATCCTGTCACAGCACCTGTAGCCTTATATGCAGATGACTTGTTGGTTAGTGTTACCCATCCCGAGACCTTGCTACCTACTTTAATGGACCTTACTGACACTTTTGGGGCAAAGGCGGAATATAAAATAAACATGACGAAATCTACAGTGATGCCCTTATGCAGCCGTAATCACCAAGACTTACAAGTATCTCTCCCTTTTGAGTGGACTACTGCCAGTTTCAAATATCTAAGAATACAGGTGATGAAGATGGTGCAAGGGTTATATAAGGTGGCTTTTCTACCTGTATTGGCCAAGGTCAAAAAGTTGATTAATAAATGGAAGACAGTCCCCCTATCCTTACTGGGCAGGCCCAATATGCCTAAAATGACAGTGCTGCCGAAATCTCTCTACCTCTTTTGGGTGCTGCAGATCTGTGTCCCCACTTAAGTCTGGCTGCTCAGAGTGGCTGTTGGCGAACAAGACCCAGTGGGTTAGTTTAGGCCAACTTACCCTACCTCCAGGAAGAGAGAGCTTGGGAGTCCCTGATTTTGAGAAATACTACTGAGCAGCACAGCTGGCCAGTCTGAAAGACTGGTATATAATATTAAATGTAATTATAAGGGGATACTTATCAAGAAAGCCATTACTGGGCAGCAGAGACACACGGATCTGCTTTATTCATCCACAGAACTCAACTATGGGGTGGCAAGGGGTAACCAGATCCTCACTGAAATTATGGCATAGGTTCCATAGGGGGATGAGAACTGGCTCCCTCTATACCACCATTACACCATTATTGGGGAACCCTCTGCAATCGAAGTTCCTGAACAATTCAGGCTTTAAAAGCTGGAAAGTCACCCCCCCCCCCCCGCATGAATACTTCAGTCCCCCTCAGGGCCTAATGCCTGCATCCCTTCCTGCTGTTGTCAGGTGGCGATACGTTATATTGCACTATTATTTTCAAAGCTCTACTGACCAGGGACCATATTTAACTGTACACTGCTTAACTGTTTTGCTATTCATCTACTACTGAGGCGTTGTCCTCCTGTATAGCCTCCTTCAGTCATGTAACTCTATTCTATTCATGTATCACTGAGGCGTTGTCCTCCTGTAACACCTGTTGAAACCTTGTAACTACTGCTTGAAACCTGTAACTATTACTGTGTATTGAACTATGTAACACTGCCTGACTTTGTACTCCATGACGAGGTGCCTTTGTAAATGAGTCCTTTACTCAAAGGTCTGTAAATCCGATATTCTAAAAAAAATAGAGAGGCATTACACTCCTGGGGTATCTTTATCAGAATGGGACTTTAAAATCATTTGACAAGCCAGCCCGGTGGTGCTGAAAGCTGGCCCGGTGGCACTGAGGGCTAAGGCGCTGGATGCCATACCTCATGCTATGCTGGCATCCCAGGTCTGGGAACAAGCCCGAGCTGTCGGGGATCAGCGGGGGGAAGGGTTTGGGCCAGGAGATGGATCGAGCAGCCATAGGGTCATTCTCCACTCCTGTGTGGGGATTCAACCGCAGATGGGAGTGACTAGGCAAGGGAAGGTGCCGTGGGTCACTGTGTGTGCATGCCTCCACAGACGCATGAGCACCATGGAAAGGGGAAGGGAGAAAACAAGGTGGAAAACGGAGCTGGCAGGCTCCATGATGGCTCCACAGCACCCGTACCAGGCCCTCTGGAATCTGGATGTTGGTCTCCAGGTGTGGTGGGGAAAAGTAGACACTCTCCACCTCAGCACCATGGGGGGGGGGTGTTAACCCATGGGGATCACCGGATGGGTTGGGTGCGGGGATGCTGGGACCAGAGACAGAGTCCCTTCTGAGGGAGGGTCCGGTGCTGCCTGCAAGGCTCCAGGAGGAGGATAAAATGTAAATAAAAAAATAAATCGTTTGTCGAGCTGGCTAGAGAGAGTACAACGTACCTGGAGCCTGTGTTTTTAAATATATGCAAATTCCACATTATATCTCCTCTATACTGGGACTACCGCAGACCTTGCAGGAACTCTTGAGTACTGCCAGCACTCTGTGTAGCACTGACTGTATGCAAGGATTAGTTACAACCCTATACAAACAGATCTTAACAGGAGTCCTAAGCAAATGAGTGTATATTGCAGATAGGTGGCAGACCACCCTGGACATGGAATACACTCGGGAAGACTGGGAAAATATCCTAAGTGATGGGTGGAGGATCCCAATTCTCAGCAAATTTAAACTGATTTAGTTCTTTTCTCTCCAGCAGGCATATACGACACCCCTGACAGACTGTTCAAATTCTCCTTTCAACATACAGGGCAATGTCCCAGATGTCATCAGGCACCAGGGGATTTAGTTCATATGATGTTTGTTTGCCCACACTTGCATAACTATTGCACAGACAATGAGGGAGTATTGTCACAGGTAGGGCAGACCAAGGCATTAAATAGCAGTGTCGCATGTGAACCGGCTGCTCATGCTATGCATTTTTTAGTCATGGCTCACAAAAAATGTGATCCACAGAAGTCTTACTTGTGTGAGACCCCCCCCCCAATCTCAGCACCCTCCCCACCCGTGTCACATCTGGGACACAAGTAGGTAAGATCAATGCAGGGTGCCACCGATATTATGCTATTACTCTCATCGCCACAGGTCTGAATGCTGGCAATCGCTCCCAGTAATGCTTTTGTGATATCGTGGGTGGGAGTGCGTGCCAACATTTGGGCCCATGGCAGTGAGAGTGTTAGCATAATATCGGGCAGCACTCTGCAGTGGTCATAACTACATGTTGGTGAGCGTGTCTAAGGGGACATGTGTAGGGAGGGTGGTGGCGCCGAGATGGTTGGAGGAGGCATTCCTCTCAGCTATCCGTGATTACAGGGCATCCCTCATGTTACCCCTCAAAACTGATCTATCCCTCATGAAAAAGGTGCAACCCACACAGAGTATGCGCTGCAAATTCAGACTTTAAAGCAATAATTCATAATACTATAAATAAAAAATAAGCTTTGTACAAAGTAAACACACTGGATTCCATAGTGTTGTCATCTTGTATCTGCATGTTGGTGTGTCCTTCATTATGATGGTCACGGTCCCTCATTTTGGGTGTCCTGGCCCTCATTTCAGTGCCTAAAGGTTGAGAGGTATGGAGGGGGAGGGTTGTGGCAGGTGACTCGGACCATTAGTTTTTGGCAAAGGGGACATGGCTGGGAAGGTTGAGACGGGTGGAGGTTCTGGCAGGTACCCTATTCTGGCAAAGCAGACATGGGTGGAATAAGTGGTTAGGCACTGAAATAGATGGGAGGAGGGTTTTGGTGGTTCTGGTAATGGGGACAAGGTGGACAGGGTGTGGTACTGGGGTGTGTGTGTGTGTGTGTGTGTGTGTGTGTGTGTTGGGGGTGCTGAAACAGATGAAGCAAAGACAGTTGATTTTAATGAAATATTTTATTTAGGTTACAATATTTAAAGGCCCAGATATTCAAACTGCGCCATTCTGTGGTGCAAGCCCTTGCGCTTCTCAAAAAAGTTGCGCAGGGGTGTGGCCAGGGCGATATTCAACAGAGCTGCACTACTGAGCAACTTCTTTGAATATCGCCCCCTGGCCACACCCACTGTGTATGGCGCATGGGAACTGCACCACCGCAAGTGGTCTGAGTGGAGCATTGTGATGCGGTGGCGCAAGTTCCATTGCGCCATGCGCAGCACCTGCGATATTCAAAAGGTGACATGCAAATGGGGCCATAATTTATGCAGGCACGGGGCCATATTGCATCTAATTATGGCTCCCATTTGCATGCCATTAGCATGCCAGTGCGCCGATCCTCGGTGACTCTGGCCTGGCGCCTGGCAGGCAGCAGCCGCCGGGACAGACACTCCTGCAGCCCGATCACGGGCATAAATTATGTCCCCCTGTAGTTTAATCGCTGGCATACGTTGTCCACACTGACTGGTTAATCGCGGGCATACGACATTGCCCTCTACTGGCAGATCGCTGGCATAGTGGTCCCCTCGACAGCCTCGATTACGCAGCGGCATCCACTTTCACGCCCGTGATTTCTGAGATCTAGTGGCTTCCCCTTCCCGCACGACCATTCCCCTGCCTCGCCAGCGTAGACCACTGCTTCGCCCCGATTGACAGCTCGGCAGGGCTGCGTACCAATGGTTCAGGCGAGCTAGTGGTGTGCTCGTCTATATATTACAGAAATGATATGTGAATGAATTCATTCATTCATTCACATATCTGGATCTGCCTTAGACGGATGGCTGCATGCCCACTGGCTCATGCTCTGAACCAATGGGCGCAGTAGCCCTACCGAGCTGTCAGTCGGGCGGGCGGCGGGCGGGTGGGTGCCGCCCGCCAGCTGACGGAGGGGAGCAGGGTGGTGGGGCTCCATGGGCTGGAGGGTGGGGGCCACCAGATCACCAGGGAGTCTGGACGGGGGTGGATGCCGCCCGCGATCGGCTATTCGGGGGGTGGGGACTTTCTATTATGCCCGCGATCGGGCTATTCAGGGTGGGGGACGTGTCATTATGCCCGCGATCGGGCTATTCGGGGTGGGGAGATAACATTATGCCCGCGATCGGGCATGGGGGCACTGAACAGTGAGGGCCACCCATGTGGCAGCTGCTGTGTTGCACCCGCATGCGGCAGCTCACCTGTGGGTGGCCCTCGACTTCATCCTTTTTTTTTGGGGGCGATGTTGTGCAGGCACAGGTAGGGTTGCGCCTGCATCACCCTGCACGCCCGCTGAATATCGGGCTGTGCAGTTTATACACGCACGCCCCCACCTGTGTCTCAGAGATACTGATGCGCCCAGCGCATCGGGATTTGTGCAGGCATGCTTTTCCTTTAAATATCGCACCGGGCGCATCAGTGGTTGTGCATGGCGACGCAACCCTTTTGAATATCTGGGCCAAAGTGTGTGTGTGTGTGTGTGTGTGTGTGTGTGTGTGTGTGTGTGTGTATATATATATTTAATATATGGATCTTCAATTTAATAGGTCTGTAAAGCATACAAAAAAATTCTGGTAATAGCCTGAAAGTTTCAGTGATAATAATATTATCAATCACTAGTAATATTATTGTCACTCACTGGTAATACTATACTGTTGAGCTCATAATAGTATCTTTCCAAGCTTCCGAAAAGAAACCTCCTGCCCCCACGTCTTAAGCATGCCTCCTCATTGAGCGGCTTCCGGTGCAGGCGGGCAGAACAGTTGAAAAAAGATGGCGGTGGTTCTCTAGCTTACCGAGAGTGAACTCTGTCGTCGCGCTTCTCGTTTTCATTTTATGAGTTTCCTCAGGAAATAAAAATATCTGGTGGATCCTGCTGTTGCGGTCCTGAACAGCAGGTAGGATATCAAAAATGGTAAAAAAAACGAAAGGGGGGGGGGCGGGAACCATCACGAGTGAGTACACAGCTAAATCCACAGCGTAGGACACTGCAGCGGTCGACCAGTAGAAAGTCAGTTCAGTGAAATGGTAGACCGCCCATCTGAAACAAACGTTGCATCCATATATTAAAAAAAATACCCAATAGGTTTGTTTGTCTATTACCAGGGACTATTAACATCTCAAGGTTCTGGACACATTGGAACCTCTCGAGCTTCAGCTCTCAGGGGTCTGCGTGTCCAGAACCTCTCGATGCTTACTCCCTGGTAATAGACACAAACCCATCGGGTTATTCTCTCGATAGATGAGAGATAGAGATAGAGAGATAGAGAGATAGAGAGATAGAGAGATAGAGAGATAGAGAGATAGAGAGATAGAGAGATAGAGAGATAGAGAGATAGAGAGATAGAGAGATAGAGAGATAGAGAGATAGAGAGATAGAGAGATAGAGAGATAGAGAGATAGAGAGATAGAGAGATAGATAGAGAGACACACACACACACACACACACACACACACACACACTCTCTTAAGCATTTTTAATTTTTGCTAATCAAATTGAGGCAAGTGCTACTCATTTTCACAACTGATTAGTACTTTCATGCGCAAAACTGCTAATCAATTTTCTGAGATTATTTAATACCCTGCAGACACTGCTGGAACCTTAGATGGTCTTGGCAGGAGACCTGGAAAAGTTGCAGGGAATTCCTGAAGGGATCAGGAAATCTATTTATCTTGCCCTTATTTGTGCCAAGCTGAGCATACTTAAATTATGGAAGTTTGAGGACCCCCCCCAAATCAGAATTTGCTGAAACTGCTGGGGAAGTGTGCCTGATGTACAAAGTAAGATGAAACGAGGTGGCCTATGATAAGAAAATGGCTGGTGTTTTGAGACATTTTTCAATATCAGGCCTCAGGTTCATGCCAGCAGGGAGGTACGGGACACTAATTCAGGTATCCCAGGGAGAAAGAGATGGGAGGATTTATGACAATGGCATTATTAAATTATTTAATTGAATGTTAACTATTCACAATAACTGGCTAGCGTTTTTTCTCATAGGGAAACCTGGTTATAATTCGCCGTTATAACCTGCAGGTTATAATGGAGAACACGTGCCGGATTTCCCTCAGTCCATGCATGCACCAGCTGCCACTCTTCCCTTACCCTGCGCCATTACTTGGTACCGGAGACTTCAGTGCCAGTCGCACTCGTTGGTAAGTCACTTTAAAAGAATATTAAGTGGTCTCTTTCTCCTGCTACACTTAAGCTTTAAAATAAAAAAAATGGGGGAAAAAAGGGAAACGTTTTGTCAGCCCCTTCCAACCGCAGACCGTACTGAAACCTGACCGGTCCACAGCTTCACAGGCATGTCTGTTTATTTTATATTATTGCTGTGGTGAAAAAAACACTCCCCAGCAATCATACAAAACAAAGGTTGGGTAGGTGTGTAAAACTTGAATTTTACACATGCCAGAGGTGTGGGATGCCTTTACGAATTCCTTGAGCTTCACTCTCAGAGTTTATGTGGCATACCACACCTTGGGTGTGGGTAACATTCTCATTTTAACCACCTACCCAACCATTATTTTATATGTTATCAACTGTAAGCAAGCATTATCCAGGGTAAGAAATATTACAGTAGCTGAATGCAGAAGGGAGAGTGCTCGTTTTAGAATTTGTATTTACTGATTAATTTGAACCAACTACTGGGAGGGCATTTCCTCCATTCGATCCACGTACAGCACAAAGCATGATGGAAATGTAGTATGCTAGGATTGACAGTCGGATTTACAATGTACCTAGAGTTTGTAAATGGAACGGTTTCTTTTAATGCTCAACTGAATGTATGGCTGTATGTTTTCATTGTGTGTTGAAGGGAAAACAATAAAAATAAAAAAAATAAAAAATTTTATGCATAAACAGTTGGTTCACACTATTTTTTGCATGAAAAACTGGAGTTAAGTCGTGAGGGAAGATTCACTTAAACATGGCACAAAGTGAGTTTTGCCACTTAAAAATGTGTACAATAAATCAGATTTTTACACAAAAGTTGAAAAATGCCTAACTTGACCCCTACCCAAAACAGCCAATTCCATTTTTTCTGTCAGTTTTTGTAGAAAATCAGGGGCTCTACATTTTTTGAGAATATACCATGCCCCCCCCCCTTGAAACAATGAAGAGTCCTTCATGTATATTCTGTATTTAGTCAGAATACCATCACCACCCCCCAACCATAATCTTCTTTGGCTGAAGGGTGACCCGGGTAAACTGCACTGGCCAGCACTCTGGAGATTCAACACCCTTGTTCCTAAAGATGAGACGAGACTTTTCATACCTTGATTTCCGACTGCATTATACAAATCTTTGACGATAATTCCTCCCCTCGATGTCTTCTGGCCACTTGAGACCCATTGAAAGCAGTCCTTCGGGGCAATATTACGTACCGCTTTTGCCTCTGTGATGCACACTGAAAGCAGTCCTTCAGGGCAACATTATCACCTTGCTTACAGAATCAAAGATTTAGGCAACTGTCAGAGGAATTACATGTTCTGCAACAGCTCTAGGTCCAAGGGGACAAGATGATATCTGCCCAAATCAATTTCATTAAGGCTCATATAAAAGCCATAATGGATACCAGAGTACAGCAGGCTCTAACCTACCGTAGACATACCTATTATGAAGGCAGAGCAAGAGGCACTAAGTTCTGGCACAAAGACTTTGGGCACAATGCAAGGCTGCCTGTGTCCTCCAGCTCTAAGGCCCCCACTTGGGACACTTCGCATATGATTCTCAGGGGATCCTCAGTCTCTTTCAGGACTGCTATTAAACATTATACAGTCAATTCTACTTGTGTGACTTTCGGATGTGTGCACATTCCGGTTACGTGCAGACATTCCTCTGGTCCCGTTTCCATTTATATGTTGTCAATGTTATTTAAATCGGATGTGTGCACACAGATTTTCAGTTGTGTCCACATATCCTGTGTGTTCGTATGTGTTAACTGCTGTAATTGAGGCTCTCTGGGAGAGCAGTCAGGAGTGAGTCAGGTTCGAATCACCTTGCAATTTTAATTGCAAGCGAGCTGGCAGGTGCTGTCGGGTGATTGTTTTGCTAAGTGATCCCCCTTCCTACACTTAATCACCCAACAAATGCCTGGCTGGAGGTTCACACTCCCCCACCCCCCCAGGGACATCGCAGCCATAGTTAATAAGCAAAAAACAGGATCGACCAAACCCTCGCAGCTGTCACTGTTTACTTCTATCCCAGTACCGTGATCAGCACACAGGAACGCAAACGTTACTCCTCCAGTTGATTTTCTACTGTATTAAGTGAGTGAATTTTTTTTTTTAAATGTAAAGGGATCAGGCTTTCCTGATCATCCAGTGCTTGTCGTCCTCACAATCAGGAGCGGTGCCTTCAGAAGCAAATCACAGAGGCGCAGACTTCTGAAGCTAAAGTAACTAGCAAGCCCAGAGTTAGACTTTGTGCAATGCATGATTTTTGCCTACCTTTTTACTTACAGTATAGCACAGTACAGTAGATTTTTAGTACAGTAATTCACTCATAGTACATGACAATGTATTAAATAAAGTGTTTTAATGCTATAAGAAGCTTAAGGGTCTTCATATTTGCAATTTCTGGATGTTTTTTGATGGTTTCTGATAAGTGCATTTTTGGTTGTGTGCACATGAACTGCCATCCCAGAGCATGTGCACACAACCGAAATTGACTGTATACGGAATCCTCCTTCCCATCATCCTCTGAAATCATGGATTATTTCCCTCATCTCTCCCTCCCCCCCTCAGAGAAACTCAGCAGAACTCTTTTCTCTCCCCAATTCAGATGGAGGAACTTCAGGTGTCGAAGAGGCAAAAATTCTCATATTCCCAGGCCCCGATGGATATCAACTCAAATAGTACAAGTTATTTTCTGACAACTGTTAGCCCATTTACTTGCCACATTCCACGGAGTCCCTCCATCTCCATTTTGGAGCTATGCTACCCTCTCAGCTATTTTTAAGCCAGGAAAAGATCCCACTTGCCCTACCACTTACCACCCAATTTTACTTTAAATACCGATTATAAATTACACATGGCCATCTGGGCACAGAGGTTAGACTACCATCCATCATTCACTTGGATCAATCCAGATTCATCCGTCATAGACAGACCACACAGATGATATCTGTCATACCCTGCTTCTTATGGAATGTATCAATCAATGTTCCATCCACACAGTGCTAATTACTTTGGGCACCGAGAAAGCATTTGACAGGGTGTCCTGAAGATTCCTCTGGGACACCCTGTAGACCTTCAGATTCCATATCCCATTTCTACTGGCTCCAAAATATCTATCAAGCTCTCCAGGCCCACATCACAGTACATGACTCCTTAGCACCTCCTACTGCACTTCAAAGGGGTACCAGCCAGGGCTGTCCCTTTCTGCTGTTATTATTCACTCTGTACACTGAACCCCTGGCTGTGGCACTCCGCCAGGCCCGACTTGGAGGGGATTCCTCTGGGGGTATAGTATACTGATCTGTACATGTGGATGATATCCTCCTCACCTTGTTAAACCAAGACAAAACCCATCCACGCAACCTGGGCAGCACTCCACACTTTCTGGCACCCTGTCTGGTTTCTCCCTAAACCTGCGCAAAATAGAAGTGCTACTGCTGAATTACTTCCCCTCAGTGGCACTCTGGCAGGGGTTCCCTCTGAAATGGAGGAGTACCAAAATAAAACACATGTGGATCCAAATTCCCATGAACCTAGTGCTTCTCAGCTATGAACCCCTTACCATTACCCTCACCACTGATACTTCCCAGAGGAGCCAATTAAACCTCTTTTTTTTTTTTTTTTTTTTTAATCAGACTTGAAACTAATAGAATGAATATGATTGCCCCAACAATATTTCCTACAGACCCTCCCTGTCATGCCATATATATTCTGACTCTAGTTTTATGGGCATTTGTCTTTACTATGATTAAGGGTCTATCCACAGTAGTAGGGGACATATGTGGGACATGACTGTGGAAAACAAATGTTGTCATTTCTTTCTTCTTTCACCATCAATACTTTACCCTTAATGTCCTTTACTAAAAGTGTAAACAAGAAGATAATATAACTTGTGGTTTTCTGAGTACAGTCCCTAATGTTTGGAAACAGTAACCAGGTAATGTACGTAACAGGGACAGAGAATATGTTAACTAGAAAAAAAGTTATGTATAAATATTTTTGAATCTCTACATGAATTTGCAGTACTTTAATCTGGTTAATTCACTAAGCAACGCCAAAATATCTGCATGCAAAAGAATGTGATAACTATCAATCTAACACGTGGCAGAGAATTACGGGGCAAAGTCATTTCAAAGATTTCCCTCACCAACATTTCTTGGGTAATCACAGATTAAAATGCATTTGTACATAACTGGGGATAAGAGTAGATGATATTTAAAACTTTTTTGATCACTTTAAAAACGAAACTCAAAAATCTGTGAAAGTGTTTCATTAACGTATGTAACAGGACAGAGAAAAATTCAAAAACGTTAAGCAGTCCCAGAAAACATTCTGGAAAAAAGAAAATCAGGCAGTTGGAGCCCTTTATTCTTTTCCACTTTATGTTTAATGTCTCAGGTTATGACTCAATCAGCATAAACGTTCTACGGTTACATACCATCACCACAAAGGGAGTTCATAGTACAAACATTCACTATGCTAACTAGAAATACCAGACACACTAAGTAAAATTAACTAAAACCCTAACCATAACACCACAATATACACACTATATGCATTGCTTATTACAGACCTAATACCTTCAACAAATGTACATACGTACATCTAGCAGACCCCATGTGACAGCATAACTGAATCCACCAGACATGAGCATGGACACCAGCCTACAGTGACTCACTCAAGCTGGTGTGCACAGTACACCACTTGCAAACACACCAGTGCCCCTTGAGAGATTGACCATGGACCTGGCACACCTGGTGACAGTGTAACTGAATCTATGAGAGCAGAACATGGGTGCTTGCCTACAGTGACTCAACCTAGCAAGTGAGTGCAGAACACAAACTGCACACCCACTAGGGCCCCATGAAGATTGATCAGGGACCTGGCAGACCCCAGGTGATGGTGTAACTAAATCCACCACACGAGAACCCTGGCACCGGTCCACTGTGACTCAAGTCAAGCTGCTGTGTGCAGTACGCCACTTGCACACCCACCAGGGCCCCATGAAAGATTGACCAGGGACCTGGAAGACCCCAAGTGATGACATAACTCAATCCACCAGATGAGAACAGATGATAATGTGGGCAACCCACTGGATTAGAAACAAAATGGAGGCAGACACGGACACAACCACTGAATTGCAAACAAAATGTAGGCAGGCACGGACACGAGCACTGGATTGCAAACAAAATGGAAGCATGTACAGACACCCACTGGCTTGCAAATCAAATGGAGGCACACATTACCACAGGAACTGGCTTCTAAACAAAATGGAGGTAAGCATGGGCACCCATAGAATTGCAAACAAAATGGAGGCACTATTCCCATCCCCTCCAGATCCATCTCAGCAGTCCCTGGGGCTTGGTAGACATTACTACAATTCTCCAGACCTGTCAGTAGCCCCAGGGACCCAAGATCAGTCCCACACCCTCCCCATCAGCCCCGTGGTATGTGAGGTCAGTCCCATTTCCCTCCCCAGTCCCTGGAGCCTTGTGGCACACTCCTAAAATGCTCCAGCCATGTAAGCAGTCCCATGGGACCCAAGGTCAGTAACACCCCCTCCCCATCAGCCCTCTGGCACATGAGGTCAGTCCCATCCATCTCCCCAGTCCCTGGGGCCTGTTGGCAAACTCCTAAAATTCTCCAGCCCTGTGAGCAGTCCTGTGGGATCCAAGGCCAGTGACCAGTCCCAAACCCTTCCCATCAACCCCCTGGCACATAAGGTAAGTCCTATCCACATCCCCAGTCCATGGGGCCTGGTGGAACACTCCAACAAATTTGCAGTCCCATGGAACCCAAAGTCAGTCCCAGCTTTTCCTCATTAGACCCCTGGTACATGAGTTCAGTCCCATTCCTCTCTCGTGTCTCTGGGGCCTGGCGGCACACTCCAACAAATCCACAGTCCCATGGAACCCATGGTAAGTCCCATTCTCCTCCCCATTAGCCCCCTGGCATGTAAGGTCAGTACCATCCCCCTCCATAGTCCCTGGGGTCTGGTGGCACACTCCTAAAACTCTCTAGCCCTGTCAGCAGTCCCATGGTATCCAAAGTCAGTCCCACCCCCTCCCCATCAGTTGCCATGGCACATGAGTTCAATTCCACCCCCTTCACAGCCCCTAGGATCTGGTGGTGAACTCCTAAATTTTCCAGCCCTGTAAGCAGTCCCATATGACCCAAGGTCAGTCCCACCCTCATCCCCATCAGCCCCCTGGCACAGAGATCAGTCCCATCCCCTCCCCAGTCCCTTGGGCCTTGTGGCACAATCCAGCAAACCTTAGTCCCACTGGACAAAGGGCAGTCCCACATCCCCATCAGCCTTCTTGCACATGAGGTCAGTCCCATCCCCCTCCCCAGTCCCAGGGGCTTAATGATGCACACTGACAAATCTACAGTCCCATAGAACCAAAGGTCACACCCCTTCCCATCCGCCTTCTTGCACATGAGGTCAGTCCCATCCACCTCCCCAGTCCCTGGGGCCTAATGGTGCACACTGACAAATCTACAGTCCCATGGAACCAAAGGTCAGTCCCACCCTCCTCCAAATCAGCCCCCTGTCACATAAGGTCAGTCTCATCCCCCTCCCCAGTCCCTGGGGCCTGGTGGCATGCTTCAACAAATCCACTGCCCCATGGAGCCCAATGTAAGTCCCACCCTCCTCCAAATCAGCTCCCTGGTATGTAAGATCAGTCTCATCCCCCTCCCCAGTCCCTGGGGCCTGGTGACACACTTCAACAAATCCACTGCCCCATGGAGTCCACAGTAAGCCCCACCCTCCTCCAAATCATCCCCCTCCCCAGTCCCTGGGGCCTGGTGGTTCACTCCTAAAACTCCCAAGCCCTGTCATAAGTCCCATGGTACCCAAGGTCAGTTCCACCCCCTCATCATCACCCCCTGGGATGTAAGATTAGTTCCATCCCCCTTCCCAGTCCTGGGGTCTGCTGGTACACTCCTAAAACTCTCCAGACCTATTAGCAGTCCAATGCTACCCAAAGTCAGTCCCACCCCCTCCTCATCAGCCCCCTGGCATGAGAGGTTAGTCCCAACCCCCTCTCCAGCCCCTGGGGCCTGTTGGCATGCTCTATTAAATCTGCAGTCCCATAGGATCCAAGGTCAATCCCACTGCCCTCCCTATCGGTCCCCTGGAATGTAAGGACAATCCCATCTCTGTCAGCAGTCTCAAGAGTCCTAGTGGCACACTACTAAAATTCTCTAGCCCCGTCAGCTGTACCATGGGACTTACGGTCAAGTCCCATCCATCTCCATATCTTGTCAGCAGTCCCAAGGGTACCTGGTGGCAACTGTCTCCCTCCCCGCTATCCTATTAGCCATACCTTGGCCAGAACCATTTTGTAAATTTAATTGGTGCCATTGTGCTTCCAAGGAGCAAATTACCACTGCAGTCTTTATTTTTATAACATACAAGGGTCTTTAGTTGTAAAACTTTTTTGTTCTAAAATATTGTCATTGGCAAACGTCCATTTTAAATTTAGTAGGAAATTACTACAGCACCCAATATGTCTAATGTTTTTAATTTCAGACTTTGCAGGAAACATTCCATTCCTAATTTATTTTCAGATCAGCCGTAGCCCCTCCCCAAAGCATGTGGGTGACTATTTTAAAACAAGTCCTTTGTTGCATCCCCAAAACAAATGCTCAGTCAAAACAAACAAGTCTTGTAGAATATCTTAATAATCACAATTAAAAAAATTAGGTACCACTAGAAGTCCCATCCATTTGTAACAGAGACCACTAGTTTCCTGAGATCCATGTTACAAACATGACTGAACTTTGAAAATGCTAAAACAGATTCAAGGCTCTTTTCACTTTAAATGCATCAGTAAACGACTACAGCACCCAATACTTTTATATTTTAATCTCAAACTGTGCAGCAAACATTCCATTTCTAATTTACATTTGGATGAGCTGGCAGCCCCCCCCCCCCAAAAGCATGAGTGGCCATTTTAAAATCAAAATTCTTTGTTGCACCCCCCAAACAAACGCTCACTCAAATTAAACCAAAAAGCATGTAACCTCTTAATAATAACAATGAAAAATAAGGCACCACCAGAGGTCTCGTTTGTAACAAGGACCACTGGTTTCTGAGGTCCCGGTTAAAAACATGATTGAACTTGGTTGTGGGCTGTTAGGACAACTTTTGAAAATATTGTTTTGGATTCCATAATTTTTTCACTTAAAATGCATCAGTAAATGACTACAGCACCCAGTACTTTTCTATTTTAATCCCAACCTTTGCAGCAAACGTTCCAGAAATAATTTACTTTCAGATGAGCTGGCAGCCCCCCAACCCCAAAGCATATGAAAGGCCATTTGAAAACAAAAATCATTTGTTACACCCCCCCAAACAAATGCACACTAAAAGCAAACAAAAATCTAATTAAATCTCTTAATAATCACAATTCCAAAATAAGGTACACTAAAAGTCGCTTGTAACTGGGACAGAGATTTTAGAAGGTCCTCATACAAACATTAGCATGCTACCTCTGTCCCTGTTACAATCAGGACAGTACCATAAGACCACTAAAAGATGTTTGGAAGCTTGCAAAGTCATACATCCACAATGAATTACACAGCCTTACACACCCGCTTTAGCACATTGCAAAACTATGAAATTAACAGCATGTCTGCCATACGAGGCAGTTATTAGAGCCACAAAATAGATAACCTTGAACACAGTGTCAAATACCTGCCATTTTCAGACATAAATGGATATATTTAAACAGCAGTCATGAACCCCAGTAAAATACATTATAAATTCAAACTTTATTTAACATAATTAACCATGTCCAGTAGCTAAATCCTGTTATAACAGGGACAAATGTATTAACTCTGTCCCTTGTTACAAACATGATTGATCTTTTCTCTGTCCCCAGAGATCTTACTGAATGTCAATCTGTGCACAGCATACTCCCATTACAAATCCAGCAACAAAATGCAGTCAGAGTTATAGCAGACAGTATAGAAAATCATTATTTCACTGCTATGTAGCTCCATTCATGTCTGCTTACATTTCTGACCAGTTTCCACATTCCTGTTTGTAACACAGTCACATGTTTGTAACGGCAAGTTTGGAGGAGACAGAGAATGTTCTCATTTGGTGTTTGGGAAGAAAATTGACTGATCCGCAGGCAAAGCAAAGTTTAAAGCACTTAATCTGGTGTTATGATTGGCTAGAAATAAGCCAATGCCACTGTGAAAAAAGTCACACTCCACAGGCATGATAAACAGCTGTTACATACATAGATAGGGGTGGGACAGAGACAGATAGCCCGGTTCTACTTTTAAAGGCAGCCAGAGTATCTCTGCAGTTTTGAAATGTTTTTTCAGCCAGAACAGCAAACTAACTGAGCCACCTTCAGTTCCTGGCATCCAGTGCCCAGATTCATGCACAGTTTTACGTTTATACCAGTCAATCCCGTATGTAACCTAGGGGGATGGAGAAGGTTACATACGAGATTGTCACTTTTTAACTCATTCTGGAAAAAAATAAAAATATATAAAGGCACACACACGTGGTGATGTTACTGGACTCTTTACGTAAAATGCATAGGGAGACATTTTCAGCACAGCATTTTGGTAGGTAGAAGGAAAGCATAAAACATGTGGTGTCTTGAAATGTCCCACTTAGCCATCGCAAAAACCAGGGGACAAATCTGTAAGTTTTAAAAAAAAATATTTTTTCATAAGTATTAGGTGGTTGAAATTATTTATGTTATCCCACTAACTTCTGTAGTAGACAGCAGTGCAGTTTTGAAATATATTTACACTCTTTGCAGAGTTACTGAGTGTTAAAGTGCATGTGATGGAAATGTACCCCTTTAGTATGGACATGCCCTTAATGGTGTGTCATGTTTTGTGAAGTATTTATTGACTTGGTCACCTTAGAAAAAGGGCTCTTGCGCACAAAGGTCTTCCAAACACAAATAAAAATAAACTACTAGTCATTCCACTTCTTGGAACAGGCTGATTTCCCATTTCATTTAAGGAGGTCACTCTCTCTAGCTTGCTGTTTCCCTCCACATCGGGGGGGGGGGATCCAATCCCTTAAATTACGCTACGGTAGCTCACCTCAGCACAGTTTACTCATGGATATGCCCACTGGTAGATTCCCCTTGGAAACAGTCTGTATTAAATGAAATGCAGACTTTGCTGGCAGATAAGGACTGCTTGCCCCCCAGTCTGCCCATTTCCATCTATTTGATAAGCTGAATATCCTTGTTAACCAACAGCCTACTTCCCTACCCCCCACAAGAATTATGCTATGTCTGTCCCATGTATTCTTGAATTGCCCCACTGTTTTTGACCCCCAGAACCTCCTCAGGAAGGCTGTTCCATGCATCCACTACCCTCTCTGTGGAAAAAATACTTCCTTACATTGCCCCGAATCGTACAATACCAGTAAATTGTTTTCTTATTACGCTGGTGCTCCCCACAAGACAAGACTATTCAAACTTTACTGCTCAGACCCAGCAGGTGTGGTTTAAGTCACATCTCCCTCAGTTCTCTGAAGTATTCTACTTTTGTAGAGTTCAGTGGCAGATTCTGAATTTCTCCCTATAGAAACTGACCACACTTTTCATAGATGGTCACAGCTTGGCCTCACATACATAGAAACATAGAAATTGTCGGCAGATAAGGACCACCTGGCCCATCTAGTCTGCCATTGTTCTGCTTTCTCTACCATGTTGGGGGGGGGGGCTGCCTGAGTATCCCTGCTCCTGTTGTCCTCCCCCACCCCCCCGGCTAGTTTAAACACTCATCACCAAAGCATTTAAACCATCCATTGAGGGCTGCCTTCCCCTTGTTGGACAGATGCAGTCTGTCCCCACTGTACAGGGCTGCATCATTCCAGGTGGGTCCCCAGTCCCCATGAAGCCATACCCCTTCTCGCTGCATCAGCCTTTCAACCATGCACTGAAGTTCCTAATGCAGAGATTCATCACCCCACCCCCACCCCGCTGTGGACTGGCAGCACCTCCGAAAATGTCACAGAGCTTGCTACCTTCCCCAGGCACTCTCCCTACACTGTAAAGTCCTCCTTCACCTGCTCCAAATTTGCCTTACCTTGGATAGGTCTTTTGTTCCCAAGTGGATAATGACCTCCAGCCCTCCTTTCCTTGCCACAGCTTCAGCGATCCTCTGGATGCGCTCCCCCTCCTTCTGAGCTGTGCTTTCCGGAAGGCACTTTACCTCCCTTTCCTCTCTACTATCTGTGCCCAAATCCATTCCCCAGACAACTGAGTTCCCCAACAGGAGTAACTTTTTCTTCCTATGGGGTTCTCTTCCTCCTGCCACTGGGTCTCCCTGCTGGAGGACCCTCGCCTCCTCCCTGGTCTCAGCCTCTGGTTCCTTTGCAGGGCTGTCCCATTCCTCCAACACTGTGTAGGGGTTCATGAGCTGGACTGGATGCGGGATGTGCATCTGCCCCCCCTTCCCTGAACCTTCCTGAGTCCACCGTAGTCCATCCTGCCATCTGCCTGGGTGGTCGTTGTGGCACCAGCTGGGGACCTGGTGGCCTCTGGGTGGGGGCAAAGGTCCCCAGTATTCCTGCCAGCTCGGCCCGGAGACTGGTGACCTCCGCCCTCAGCCCAGAGAGGTGCCTGCAAATGGGGAAGCACCGCAGTAGCCAGAATGTTTTTCTGAAGACTGCTGCACCACAGCATCACTCCCTGCATCATCCTGTGCTTGCTGATATTCCTCCCCATCTAACCTTTTTTTTCCCTTCTACTCTCCCTGTCTTTCTCTCCTTCTGTAGTGACTTACAGCTTCTGTCTCCTCCTCTTGTATGTGTCCTTGTGGACCTAGTTGCTAGCTACACCCTTTGTAATTCTGCCTATATGCTAGCTAGGCTATTGCTTGTGCTGTGCTGCCTAACAGTTCCTGTGTCTTTAAATAGGTGTGGCCTGGCCTTCCACAATAAAGGTAGAGCACCTGGGGGTGGTTGGGGAATGGGATGGGGTTGTTCCTTTGGTACTTGGTGTCTACAAAAAATAATCAGGTAAAAAAAGACTTTCTTCTGTAAACTACAGGGCAAAACACCACTCTAGTTTAAGGCAGCTGGTAGCTGCTCTCCCTCTCAGCTTCAGCAGAGTCCATGGTCAACTCCTGTTTGTAATACACAGTCCCTCAAGCCTTCTTCATCTCCTCCCCTTATCAGACATCTCTTTCACAGAGTTTCAGTAACAACTCTAGTCACAAATGACTGCAAATATTCTCCCAGCTAGATTACCTCCCTGGCAAATTAAAATTACATTAAGTAAAGACAAGCCCCCAAAACAGAGAACCAAAACACTGACTTCTACTCACTATTGCAGGTCCCTGAATTAAGAATTCAATTCAATGTACTCAGTAAACCACCTCCTTGCCGTAGGGTAGCTGCTCTCCCTCTCAGCTTCATATTTCAATTTGTAAATGCAAAGGTTACAGTCACAATATGGTCTTACAGGATAGAAACACTTTCATTACATGCAAGTCCGGACATACTCTTGCATAAAGCATCAAGCAGAACCTATCCACCGGACCTGGCACCACTGCTCCTTCGTTTGCACATGGGAGCTATCCTGGGGGACCTATGACAAGATCTGATAGGAAACATGTACAGAAGGTATGCCCCCCGGACAGCACCATTACAGCGAACAATGTCGATGTTGACAACGTAAAATTCATTGTAATGGTGCACCCGAGACCCCGGCACTCTGTCCTCTGGTCCTGCACCCCCTCTCTGAATCAACTCTGACTCACATGGAGGGTTTGGGGGCGAAGCCCCCCCCCAATAGAAAAACTGTCTGGGTTTTCTTATGGATTTATGTCAACTGCAACTTACGATCAACATAAATCAGTCACCGTGATGTCAGTCGACTAAATAGTTGTCGAACCGGCATCGTAGAACCCCTCCAGAGACGCTCCATTTTGGACAAATGGAATTACAAACTAAATTCATCCATTACATATTCCACATGGTTGAAGTTTGCTCTCCCTTCCCTTAAAGTTACCTCCTCCACAGTGTGGAGAGAATTTGTGTGGAAATGTACATACCACTTCTTCTACACCACGGCTGTCCTGGTAAAATTCATGCCCCCAGAATATGGCCACTGTTGGAGGAAATGTGGCCACTTACAGGTCGACCATGCCCGTATATTCTGGCACTGCCCAATCCTCACCACTTTCTGGGAAGCAATCTTAGATGAACTCCAGTGTTCGTCTTTCCCAGCACGTCTTGTATACCCTACTATGGTCCTCATGCCTACTCCTCCCCCAGGCCTCAGAGTGACCTACAGAACTATGGCATTCTCGCACATCCTGGCCATCAAAAAGGCCATTACGAGGCTGTGGATGCAACAGAAACCACCCTAGGTGAATTCCTGGAGATAGGTTAGTTGTGTCACATACTTTATGGTGCGTAGTACTGCTTCCCTGCATGGTAGGTTACCCCAACTCCAAACCAAATGGCACAGCTGGTTCATGTACATCATGACAATGGATGATTCTTTTGTACCTTACACCTTGTATTACCAAATCCACACTCTGTTCATTGTTTGCAATGGATAATTTCAAATTGCTGTTATTTCAGGTATAGCTTATTATCTCCTCACTGAACTGCCTGGACCGCCTATGTATTTTGCTCTGTGTTCTTTGTATTATTTATACTTGTATGTTTGTAATGCCTTTATGTCTGTACTCCCATTCCCAGTCACCAAAATTTAAAAAAAAATAAGTAAATTAAGAAATAAGTAAAACAAATATAACAGCTGTGCGAGAAGCTTTAATTAATGCAATATTAAGTTCTGTATGTAGGGATCAACCCACTGAGAACTCATGATGTTCTGCCAACTGCAGCATGTCTCACTGTGAGTTTTTTTGTAATAACCTTTAGTAAACATTATCGGTGCCATTGTCATTTAGCTGCCTTCTGTATCCAATGTTGTCGTATACTGCCATTGCACAATGTACTCTGTAACTGTGTCCTTATCCCTGACTCAATAACATACATTGAAAAAAAGAATAGCATCACCCTCCCATCATCCCCCTACCTTCCACTCACTTGAATCATTATCTCAAAAGCTCTTATCTACACTCACTGTTCTTATTTTCACAAGACCTATACTTATGTTGAGTATCGCAATAGGAGCATGACCAGCAAAACAGCAAACCGGAGTTATTCATAGCTCAAAGGTTATTAATACAGTATACTTAAGGGACTGGCCCACCGGCACAGCAGTTGGATTTCCGCTTGTGACGCAGACGACCCAGGTTTGGAAGCGAACCCGGGAATCAGAGGGCAAGTCGGGGTGAGGATGCCTGAGTATCCAATGGACTGCTCAGCTCCTCCGGGGGTAGAGGAGTACCATGGCCCAGGGGTGGCCTGACCTCTGGCGATGGCTGAGGCCTCTCGTGACCCGTAGCCCACTCCAGTGGGAAACGCAAGCCGGATGCTGGTGTAAGCCAAGGCGTCGGGTGTGCCCCACTCAGGGAGGGATACAGGGAAAATGCCTCCCGGCACGTACATTGATGTGGGGCCCTATAGTGGGTCCTCACCTGCCTGCCACTCTCCCGGACCCTGACGAGACTTGATTCCTGGGAGGGAGGATAAGGAAGGCCTCCCCATCATGTCCGCACCTGGGGGTTGAGCCAGGGCTCCATGGGGGTCTGGGCGGGGCGATGCCGGCAGAGGCAGGGAGTCGGGTGACAGTGCTGCGTGGGGGTAAAAAATAAAAAAAAAAAAAAATACACTATACTGAATCCTCACAGCTGCACCCTGGGCGTGTCAAGCGTCGCGGGGAAGTGTGGGATTCTGCTCCACAACTCTGTTTACATTCAGAATTGGGAGCAATATGGCAGGATCAACCAGATGATTTACAAAAGCTGTATGTAAACAATTATTCCTAGCACTAAATTGCGATAACCCCCCTAGAGCAAGCGTCAGGGCCCTTTTAGACCATTCAACCACTCCTTTAAAAAAAATTATTCTTTTTTATGCCCCCTTTTGAATGGCTCCCCACAGCCCATTCACCCACCATCACTGGGTTTTACCCTGAGAACTCCCCATGACTTACTCATCGTGGCAGGATTTGGGGATCTGCCAAAGCCTCACTGAAGCAGAATCTAGTTTTGGAGGGGAGGTCCATTTGGTGGTGCAAAGCCTGTGGGGAACCTTCCGTCATCTCACCCAGCAAGGTGTTTTTTCCTCTGTTTTTCTTCCCCGGGACGTCTGATGTGCAATGATGAAATGCACATCTGTCAGCGCCCCACCCCTCACTGGGCCTCCCAACTGCCATGACACCCACTGGCCACTGAGTTGTCAGGCATACTGCAGGAGACATGTCCCTTCCCAGCTGTGGGAAGAAAGCAGTCCCTTGGACCCTCAATCCTTCCACACCCCAGCCAACCCCCAAAGATTAGAGTTTACTTCCAAACCTGGGTACCTGCTTATCAAGTGGTAATGCTACCTGGCTGACATTTCACTTTAACGTCAGCCTGTATGCAGCCTGCAATATACTTACTAAATCAGATCAGCCCATAGTTTTGAAAATCCTCCCATGATGTCATCAAATGGAAGAAAATCCAAATTAAATAATCAGGAAATGACTTCCAAAACAAGTGATGAATATTTGGAGCAGACACCCAGGAGCTAAGGCATTAGTCAGTACTATTACTACCTTTAACTTAAAGGAAAACTGTCATAAACCCCTGTGACAATTACTAGGGCTGCAGAAACCCCGATTAGCATTTTAAGTTTTCAGCTAAACTTTGCTCCATTTCTTGCCCTGACGGTAGTTCAGTGTGCTGTCTAGGAGGCGACATTTATAAAGTGCCGCCGCACCGGAAGACTGAGCTTGAGTTCAGGCATGCGCATTAGCACTAGCGCTAATGTGCATGCCCGAACTAAAGGCTGCAATTTTACATGTAAAAATTAAATGGGTTAGACTACTCCGTCTTCGACCAGGTTAATTTCTAAAGACTCGGCTCAAACACTGCTACAAGGCAGACCGCTTCTTTTTACTTTGTGGCACTGTGTCCCACTCATCATGAACGAGCCTTCCGGCACACAGCCGGAACAATACTATACTGAAAAGGTCAAGCTCAGTCTTCCGGTGCTGCATCACTTTCTAAATGTCGCCTCCTAGACAGCACACTGAACTACTATCAAGGCAAGAAATGGAGCAAAGGTTAGCTGAAAACTTAAAATGAACATTAAGGTTGTGCTAATTGGGCAATTCTGTAGCCTTAGTAATTGTCACAGGGGTTTATGACAGTTTTCCTTTAACTCAGAAAATTAATAGTTTTGTTGCAATATTGGTCCTCGTAACAAAAGATCAAGAAAAAAAGATGAACTGATACCTCTTATTGGACCAACATAGATGTTACCAAAAAACTGGTGCTTAAACTTTTGCATTACACAGAATCCTTCATCAGAAAACAATGACAATTGGTTTGGAAGAATACACTTTCTTAAAGCACAGATCACACATAAATAAAAACAGATAAAAAGTTGTTAAAAATTCTCATTGGCCTAAACTGCTTTTAAAAATACACAGGACCACATAAAGACAACAGGGTTCCATCAAAGGAAAGGAATGTCAAGGTCAAATACCACAGAACAGATAAGCTTCTTTCCTGAGAACAGCCATAAAACATAGTAAAGCTACATTTGTACATACGCATCAGCAAACGTCTATGATTTTAAACCACAAGATAAAATAAGCTGAAAAATACATAGTATATATCGTTAAAAATCTTCTAAATAAGAAAATATCTTTGTTAGGCAAAAAAGGGGGTTTAAAGACAACCTGTCCTATTGTAAATTAAGCATTAACCAGCTGTTACCCACATTTATACAGTGTAAGTACTATTCAGAGATGTATAACTTTAAAACCTGTATAATAAGTCAATATTATTCATGAATATTCAAACGTATACTGTTTGAACATGATCTGCAACTCTGTAACAAGTGACTAGTGTTTCTGCACATTCAACACTCAAACCTAACACAGACCCCCCCGTAACCGAGATGCTGTTATCCTAATATGTCCATGTATCAACTGTGTCCATACATACCTAATATTCTGTACTATTAAATAACAGTTCCATCAATCCAGATAAAAAAACGGAGGGAATCAACAATCCGCCACCATGCCCAACTCCCCCCCACCAAGTATTAACGTATCATTAAAAATCAAACCTAACAAAGACTCCCTAGTAATTGAGATCCTGTATCCAAATATGTTCATTGTTTTATAATGCGTCAGTATATAATCAATCTACTGTATATACAGTAACAGTCCTAGAAATTTGAAACAAAACCTAAGGGAATCAACCTCCGGGAACACCCATATATTAACTAGTCAGACGGAATCATATATCCATATTATATGTGAACAAATAGTCATCCACACAATGTAACCCCACTGTGTCATGTACTAGATGCCAAGAGTTTGTGCACATAAGAGAAACAGGAACACCACCGACTACTGCCTTTAAACTTAGGCAGGTACTTAGAAGAAAATGGTGTGACAGGGTATTCTCAAAGAGCCAGTATGGGAAATAACTGAGTGGGCCAATGGTCCTTCTTTCCTAAAACCATATGTACGTATATGAAGTCTGCATGCTTAGCAGACATTCAAGCCATTCTGTGACTGTTACCCAATCTGGCAGATTCCAATTTTTTTAAAAAGCATTTCTGTTTGGCCAGCCCGGTGGTGCAGAGGGCGGAGGCGCTGCGTAGCACCTTACCTTGCACCATGCTGGCGACCCTAGTTCGTGAACAAGCTCGGGTTGCTGGGGGTTGGCGGGGGGGGGGGGATTGGGAGATGGAGTCAGCAGCCTAAAGGCAGCTCTCCCCTCCTGGGCAGGGATGACTCACCTTCCCCGCTCTTGGCTGTCACCAGGTGGAGACCTGGAGGCAGTGCTGATGCTACGGGGTAGCTAGATGGATGCCTGGGTGGGTGGAAGGAGGCTGCGCTTCCAGTGCACGTAATCACCTCCATGCACATGCACTTCTGTGCCATGCTGCAGCTCTGGGACCCAGGGAGAAAATCAGGAGGAAAACAGAAAGGGGGGGCCAGGTTTCACGAAGCCCTGCCTAAGGTGCCATGCCCGGCCAGCCCAAGGAGTAGAAAAGTCTTTATATGAAAAATAAAGTACTTCTATTTGTCCCCAAACAATCCAAAAGAACTCTGTCTTTTGCAGCCATCATTTTCTGTTATCAGGGGAGACCAAAATCAGAAAAGCAGGCCCATCAGCACAGCGGTAGTGCTACCGCACATGACCCAGGTTCAGGAACAAACTTGTCATCAGGGGTGGGCCAGGAAGGCGGAGGAGTGAGTGTCCCAGCATATGCTCTCCTCCTCCAGGGAGGGAGGGTCGCCATTTTCACTGCTATACTACCACTGGGTGAACACAGGTGTCAATACAGCTGAAAGCACTGGGGAGGGGGAGACTCTGGCCAGGAGCCGTTGCAGAAAGCAAGCTTTGCATGTGCATGTGCCTAGGCTCCCCCAAGCAAGCCTGTGTCTCAGGGGCTGGGGCTGGGGAAGAAACCACGACAAAACAGCTGTAGCCAAGCAGGATGGTGCCCCGCACCTCACTCTACTGACTGCAGCTCCATTCCACACACGCTGGCGGAGCTTACTTGAGGGGTTCATAAACCCCAGGACCCTGATGACACAGCCATGGCGGGGGGGGGGGTATGCCACAGAGTGAAAATTGTAGAGTGGTAAATCACAGAGAAGCCAGATGATGGGGCTGGGGGGGAGACAGGTGAAAGAGGGTAGTCAACTGGTGAAAGCATGCACATAAATACTGAATATAAAAAAATTAAAAAATAATTCCATCAGAGGCTGAAATTAAGTTCTGCAGCCCAGAGTTTTAAATAAACTCTACGCAAAACAGAGGGTAATGCTAACAATTTCCAAAAATGCATTGCAGTAGACTGCTAACCATTTTTTTTCCAGTGAGTCTATGGCACAGTAAACAAAATAAAATATTATATATTTTTAAATTTTGCTAACCATTCTGTGCCAAGTGCTATGCATTTTTACAGCCGAATAGCACTTTCACACGTAAAACTGCTAATCTATTTTTTCGGCTTATTTAATACCCAGCAGCCAAAAGCCATCGGGACTAGTGGCAGACAGACTGACAGACTGAAGTTTATTTATACAGCACCCTGCAAGGCCTCAAAGCGTTTGTCTTTGCAGTATACAAACACTTAAAATCACTTCAAGGACTATACCAACAAACTAAACAGCCAAATGACATGCTAAAAATCCTAAGCTCCCAGTTATAAAACTTCAGTCAGTGGCTGGCAGTGTAGAACAAGTGTTTTTTTTTGTTTTGTTTTTGTTTGTTTTTTTAATATTTCTATTCTTTCTCCCCTGAACTCCCGACCAGCCCATCCCCATCATACCCCTTTCTGGACTTACCTCACTCCTTGTTCCCCTACAGACAACCCCCCCCCCCAAATGGAAACTTACCCTGGGACAGAGTTGAGTTTCAACCGGTGAGCGAGAGCCACAGCCAACAGTTCAGGGCCTGCGGCATGGCGGCAGATGGCACCCTGTGTTGTCGGAGGATTTTCCACTCTTTCTCCGTACCTTCAAGTGTTGTGAAAGAAATGCAACTAACACCACAGCATCTGAGCAACCCCCACATACTGACAGCCTGAACTGCCATCCATGATCACAGGTCGCAGTACTGCAGCAGAGACAAGAAGCCCTCCCACCCCAGCTGAGGCGAGCATCCATGGGGCACTCAACCATCCTCCCCCAGCCGGCCTTCTCCAAAGACTCAGGCTCATTCCCAAACCCAGATCGCTGGCGTCACAAGCAGTGGCACTACTGCTGCGCCAGCAGCCAGCTCTAGAACAACTACAATTTTTCACCATTGGTAGTAAGTTGCCCAAAAAAAAAAACAGTTCTGAGGTTCATAGCCAAATAAAGCTGACAGGTGAAAGGAAATCACTTTTCTTCCTTCATGGATGGTAGTCTGACAGTGTTAAACAGCAACACAAAAACCAGCTGTGCTCCAAAGGAGAGTGCTTAACCCTTGCAGTAATCACAAGAAAACTATTACTCTGCAATATGGGCAGACTTGATAGATCACTAAGCCTTCTTCTACTGGCATGTTTCCTACGGACGTAAGTTTGTAAGGTATTTAGAGCACCCTAGCAGAGGTGTGCGACAGGAATGCCTTGATACTGAATCATACAGAAGAAATAGTCAGGAGGCCGTCTGGATGAAGCTCTTTTTGTGAGCGTAGCACCAGGACGAGAGGGTCATGGTTCCAGCACTTGTCAGCTGGGTGAGCCGCCTTGAAAATAAATGCATATTGTTCTGCATTTTAACCTCAATTCAGGATAATTTCTTCCATGTGACTCAATATTGAGGCATTCCTATCACCCACCTCAGTTACGAGTGCTCCAAATCCCTTAGCTTCCTAATTTAAAGAAGAACTGCACTAAACCTGCAAGTCATTTTTCCCCAGTAGAAGTTGATTTTGAAGTACTAGTTCATATTTAGAAACATAAAGAACATACAATATACTGGCAGATGAGGACTGCTTGGCCCACCTAGTCTGCCCATTTTTCTCTACCTACAGTACCATCGCAGATCTTACTTGATCCATCACCCATTTACCCACCCCTTCCCCTAAGATTCCCTTATGCCGATCCCATGCATTCTTTTTTTTTTTCTGAAATTATATTTTATTGCTTTTGCATTAAAACAATATTATATAATCATCTCGTGCAAGAGATCACATACAGGTACAGACGATACAGTCAATGTAGCAGTATACTAAATGTCTTCACACTCTTATTTTAGGATGGGGGTACATCACAGTTTGAGTACAAGACTACTGACCAAAATAAGCTGCACCCTACAAGACTATGGGTGGTCAAGTTGAGACTGAATACAAAAACCAAACATATTTTAGCTTCAACAGCCTTTGTTGATGTGACCCCCTCTTAAAAATGTTAAACCCATAACATTTGTAGTACTGGAGTAGATCTTTACCGATTCCAAGAGACCCACAGCACCAAACTTTAAGCTGAATAATCCTCCTTCTTTATACAATTATAACAATTTTGTCTTTCCCTACTTAGTAAGCCTCAAAAGTATACTAGCTTAATAAGGAATACAACATCAAACACTATTCAATCCAGCAGCTATATTACGCGCATATCAATGTCTTCTAACTGGAAAAGTTATAACGATAGGCATCACAAAACCTGCATTTAACAAACAAACCTGTAGGCAGTACTAAATATAACATAATTAGAAATAAGTCTTAAGTCAGGTCTCGCCCTCAGATTCTGATAATTCGCGAACTGGGGAATGCTCAAATTCTCTGCCAATGGCCTCAGCCTTCCTTCCTGATTCTTCTGGATCCGTAAATTGGAAAGTCCGTCCTCCATATTGTATTCAGAGACTAGCTGGCATCAACAGAGAGCGTAATGCCTAAGGCTCTTAGCCTGGCCCTCACCCCATCGAATTTCTTTCGTCTAGCCCGTGTAGCAAAGGACAGGTCCGGGAATAAGTGGATGGTCTTGCCCTGAAAACTGAGCCCGGCCCGATCCTCTTGCCGCATGCAGAATAAGGTCTTGAGTCGTCGCACCAGAAGTAACCAACAATACTGTTCGAGGTGAGTCCTGTGAGCCCGATGCCGCCCACGGTGATATACGGTGGGCTTTTAAGAAGTGATTTGGAGCCAGGGAATCCTCCAAGTGTAGATTTTGCGACAGCCAGTCAGCTAGGAAATCAAGTAGGCCCTCTCCATCACAGCTTTCAGAGAGCCCCACTATCCTGATGTTTGCTGCCCTTTGTGCATTCTCCACTGCCTCCAGACAATATCTCAGCTGGGCATTTTCCTGTGCCTTTTGCTAGAGCCAGCGAGAGCCTTTGTGGCCATGGATTCTGCAGATACAGCAGCTTGTGTAGTAACCTCAAAATTTCAAGAGCAAGACGGTAAAATTAAGATTGACTCTACTTTGGAGTCGACTGCCTGCATGGACCTCTGTGGGGCCTTCCAAGGAGGCTCAGACTCCAGCAGTGATTGCAATTGTGGCTCAACTGGTGTCTGCTGCTCAACCGATGCTTGATTTTTCTGTCCACCTCCCGTGGCTCTATTTGTACACCCCATCACCAAAATTATACAGATGTGTTCAGCTCAATCCAAGGAATTCAGCTCTCAGTTTTGTTTTCAGAAATGTTTAAATAAAATAGTTAGTTTTTAATGCTAAAGCCTCTAGATTAGCAGAGATCTCTCTCGGCAAGTCTCGGCAGTAGGCGTGCTCCACAGCACCCCCGATCCCATGCATTTTTGAACCCCACCGCTGTTTTCACCCCACCACGTCTGCTGAAGACTGTTCCAGGAATCCACCACTCCCAGGGTTTTACATAAGCTGATTAGCAGTTTGACATGTGAAAGTGCTAATCAGTTGTGAAAATGCACAGCACTTGGCACAGACGGATTAACAAATGATTTAGTTTTATTAATGTTGTGTACTGTGTCATGGATTCACTAAAAGATGGTTAGCAGTCCACTGCTAAGCATTTCTGAAAATAGTTAGCATTACCCCATTTTGCTTAGTGTTCTGCTGTGCTATACCAGCTATTTAAAACCCTGCACTCCTTCTGTGAAGTAGTACTTCCTCACACCTCTCCTGAATCTGCCCCACCCCACCCCCAGCTTCTTATCTGTTACCGCTTCATCACTACAGGTGGTTTTATCCTAGTGGGTGTTTTTGATTTACGCACAGACAATAAATGCCATTTTAGAATATGATAATGTTTAATGTCCTTTGCTCAGTTCTTCCATTGCTTGAACAATGCATCCATGTTCCACTACAGAACTCTGTGGCTGGAGAGGGACATAAACTACATCACACAGTTCTAAAATGGCACTTAAAGAGCAGCTTCTATGCTCTCAACTAGCATCCTCCACGGACATATATCCCGCAACTGACCTGGCCAGGAGTCGTTTTCCATAAATGATTCCTTTGTGGGCTACCGTTTAAAAATGTTATTTTACTCGTAACTTTATTCCTGACCTGCCGACAAAAACAGAGCCAGTTCCGCATCCTATGGCCACGCCCACACGCAGCCCGCTTTGTGATGTCAGAGCGAAGGCTTGTGTGTTTCCATTGACTTGAATGGGGAGTTTCTCCCAGACATGTATCTTTTATCGGTAGTTTAAGAAATCAAGCAACCCCCACTAAGAGGGCCCTCTTATCGAGCGGTCGCTTTGCCTTCTTAAATCCCAACATTAAAGATACAAAGCCTTTGGGAAATCGCCCATTCAAGTCAATGGGACGCACACACACACAGCCTTCGCTACTGACATCACAAAATGGGGCTCGTGGTGCCAGCGAGGGACGGGTCAGAGGATTCAGTTTTAGTCGGATAAAGTTACGAGTAAATAACATTTTTAAACGGTAGCCCACAAAGGAATCATTTATGGAAAATGACTCCTGGCAAGGTCAGTTGCAGGATATGCGTCAGTGGGGAGCTAGTTGAGAGCTGCCCTTTAACACCAGAGTGTAAATCAGAAACCACTGGAGGTTACTAATAGGCACGTATAAAGGAAACAATATCAGAATTTAAACCAGTTTTTAAAAAAACAGCTTCTAATGGGAAAAATTACATTCCAGTTGAGTGCAGTTCTCCTTTAACAGTGTTGCCATGAATGACAGCTTGGAATCAAACAGACCTTAAAGGCACTCCCTGGTGTTTCAGATTCACATTCTTCGGAGGCACCTGAAAACCTTTTCAATGCTGTTTACGATACAAATACATTCATGTTATGTATGGAACTATTATTAAAGTAATGCTTTTCTATGGAACTAGTATTAGATTAATGATTTACCGTACTATGTTATATCCAGCTAAGGCTGTAAATAGTGTGACAGTAAGGAAATCAGCTCCCACAGTTACAGCCGATGGCATCAAGAAGATGCCCTGTGTGTATGTTGGTCTGTCTGTCTGAAGTTGCCTTATTTGTTTATGTAGGTATTAAAAACATATACATTTTATTTTTTTTTTAAGGATTTTTGAATTACATTTGTTCAGAGGGGACCAGCTCTGAACCTGCCATTATGCAGCCAAGAATAGCGTGGCATCCCTTTATTTCATTTCTTTTTGAATGTTGCTTTACCGAGGCAAAAACCAAAGACACGTGTACAATAATTACATCAGTACTGAACTTGCTACTACAGAGCTAGATCAAGCAGCTGTTAATGATATGTGAGGCATTACATCTTCCGTTATTTCTTTTATTTACAGTCATATTCTATATCTAGCAAAAATGTTTTATGAACAAGTGCTAGGATTTACATGGTTTTATGCATAAAAACACACACAAAAATGAAATTTGTGTAATGTTAGTACAAGTGGGGTGTCACAGTATCAGTAATTTGTATTTCATTTTTACAACGGTGGGAAAAATTTTTACACCCAAACAATTTGTTACTAGATACTTTTTTCCCCCATCAAGAGACATTTATTCTGTGGGCCCAGTGGTGTGGTAGGATGAGGCACTGGACATCATACCACTACCCATGCCAGCGATCAGGGCTGGGGAATGTGTCCGGGTCACTTAGGGGCCAGCACAGGATATGGGCGGATGGAGGGTCTAACAGCTGTCCTCCCTCAGGGTGGGGGGGGGGTCCTGGGTCCTGACAGTTATCGGGTGGAGGCTGAATGGCAGCGATGTCAGGGATGATGCATGGGGAGGGCATCAGCAGACATGGCGACACTGCATGTACGATGCCCTGGACACCACAAGGAGGAAAACCTCATCTCACCTGGCACCCTCCACATGCCCCGCATGAACCTAAAGGGCAGGCCACCTATGGGTGGTTAACCAGTAAGTCCCAGAGAAGGGTCGATGACAATTGAGAGGAGCTGCTGAGTCGGGACAAAAAAAAAAAGGGGGGCAACAAAAAATTAATATGGAGGGGGAAAAAAAAAGACATCAAGTCTCACCATGTAACTCAAAAACAAGTATGGAAACCTATGGTTTATTTTGTGGATTTTAAATGTGTGGATGATCATTATGCACGGCGTGGAAAAGTAAGATTTTTGATTTGAAGTGTGGAAGCATCAGGAAACATCCTTAAAAGTATATTTTAGTTGGCAAGCCTAGTGGTGCCGAGAGCTGAGGTGCTGAACACCACACCCACCACCACACCAGTGACCCGGGTTGGAGACTGAGTCTAGGTCCTGGGGACTGAGTGTCCTAGAGGATGCACTCCTCCTCTGGGGAGGAAGGGCAGACATGCTCCAGCGCAATACTACCATTTGGGTGACCACAGGTGACAGTGTGCCTGGAAAGACTTACTGGGTGGGGGATGCCAGTGGTGACGTGCTCCATGCTTGCGAGTGAGCAGTCATCCCAGAGGAGAAAACCAGAAGGGAAAGTACCAGATAGAGCAATGGTGAGAGGTCCGACCCAGCAGCAGGACACTCCTGCCACAAACCGGATCAGGTCTCTGGCAGGCAGGACAGTGGCTACTGATCCCCTCACTGTGGGGGTGGGGGGAATGAAGGTTGAGCCAAGTCCCTGGGAGATGGGGCTTGGGAAGGAGATTATATACACACACACACACACATATAATATATATATATATATATATATATATATGTGTGTATATATATAATATACATGCACATATATGTGAAAAAGTGCAGAGATTAGAAAACCTCATACCCCAAAGAGGCATCATCTGGGATACTCAAACTCCACCCCGGTGCTACAGCACCTGGGCTTGTCTTCAAACCCAGGTCCACAGCATCGCAAGCTGCAGCACAGCTGCTGCGCCAATGGCCCAGCAGACGGAAGTGATTTATAACTAAACTAATTCCCAGTATGTTTATATGGCCTTCTCATACTGTTCATTCCTCCTCAGGTCAAAGCAGGTATTGAGCAACAGTACGGATGACGTACAGTCTGGGGAAGTCAGTGCCAGCCCTGTGTACAGAGCATTTCCATATGTACACATAGAACAACTCAGGTACTGTGCAGCTCAAAGAATGAGGGTTCCATTAAAACTTTCAAAACAGCTTCAGGTTGTCAGTTCTCAGTTTCACACTGCTGGCTATCCTTGCCACCTCAAGTCTTTACACAGTGCTTTGCAGTATTCGCAGCGAGAAAGATGGGACTCCAGGTCTACCAACAGCTGGATAGCTGACCAATAGCAAGTCCATCCAGGCACTGGACAGAACAGGCAGTGGCCACTGCCTGTCAGTTCCTCACCTTTATGGGGATTCTGCTGAATCTAAACAAGTCTCAGCTCCAACCCTCACAGCAGGTGCTGTTCATGGGGGCAAGATGATTCCGGTCGCCCTCTACTGGCCTCAACACACATGGTTTCCTCTGCAGAACAGACCATCAGTCGGCTAACTGAGGAGTCTTCCACTCAGGATGAACTTGATGTCTCAGGGTCACTTGGTCCATCCCAATTCCCAACCTGCACTCCCTTCATCTTCAGGCCTGGCTCCCGAAGAGGTAGCAATGAACAGGTACAAGGTATCTCAGAGAACAGCTAATATTCTTCAGGTGAAACTACCTCTGGCTGGAAGCTGCAATACTGAACATAGGATTTGCAAGAAAGCGAGTTGTGCTCACAACAGAGGGAGGTGAACCTTACAATTGTCTTTGGTTTGTAGCAGATATTCTGCAGGTGGAGGCTACTTCTAACTGAAAGGTGAAATAAGGAACTTAGAATTATCAGGAAAAGACAGTCTTTCAAGCAACAGAGGAGGTGGATCTAGCTTTTACTTTTGTTACAATTCTAAGATTTTCAGTGCAGGAAGAGTTTAAAGCAGAGCTGACTTATTTTGGGGCCGACTGCTTTCAGAGCACAAACTACCAGGCTGGTTTGGGGCTGGGGAGGTTTACCTGTGTCTGACTTGGATGTCTGGATTTTTCTCTGTTTGATTAACAGGGTATTTTCTCTGTCAAATTATTGTGTAGGGCATCTTGCTGACAAGAAGGCACTCATCGCAGCGGTGGGTCAGAGCTTTTAGCCGATTGTTCTGTGAGGGCACAGTTTAGGCCCAACCCCTTCCCACCCTCACCCCACCCACCCTGGAAAAGTTCCTTTATACCTGGGGTTCTGACATCATTTCTCAAGAGTGCAAGGTGCATATCACTGTCATATCCTCTCTAGCACACTGCACTGACAATATAAGCATACACATTGTATAAAATATATATTTCTATATAAAAAAACAATCTCTCACACACACACACACACACACACAGTAGATAAACATGTGGGGAGTAGTGCAATGTAATGGCTGTGGGGCAGCAGTCTTCCGGGAGTCTTTCTGGAGGCTGAGATGCTGCCCTATTTACAGACAACTCTCTGCCCTGAGGGAGGAAGTTGCCCGTCATCAGGCCACACTGGATAGTAGTAAGGGAACCTTCCCCCAGGCCACAATGGACGGTAGAAAGGGAACCTCCCCATCCAGGGAGCACCAGAGCCACCACCACTACCTCAGAGGTTGCGGAAGAAGCACAGCAGTTGGACCACAGTGGGCTGTGGGAGGGTGAGGATGGTGGAACAGAGGCACACCCAGTCAGTTGTTCCACCTCACAATCCATACACCATTCTGGGGAGCATAGCTCCCCATGGATGCACCCGCAGAGGAGACTAAGGAGGCTGAGGACAACTGTCACAAGGGAGGCCACAGGAAGGAGGCAGAGGACACCACAAGGAAAGGATGCTCCTAGTGGGGACCCAAATTATTAGAGATAGAACTGGGGAGCAGGGAAAACTGGAAGTAAGGTGCCTGCCTGGTGCCATGGCTTGGAGGGACAGGAAGCGATCCTCAGGATCAAGAGAACAGTTGCACGGAGTTGAGCTGGACGCCATTGTCCACCTAGGAACAAATGACTTGGCTCATCATGAGATTAGAGCAGTGCAGAAGGACTTTGTAGAATTGGGGAGGGGCCTAAGACAAGTAGCACACACAGTATCCTTCTCAGAGGTGCTGCCTGTCAATGGCATGAGTGAGGCTAGGGTACTTTGCACCATGCAGTTTAATGAATGGTTGAAAAAATGGTGTGGAGCACAGGGTTTGGCTTCATTGGGGACAGGGGTTCCACCTGGAGGGACACCAGCCTATACTGGCAGGATGGTCTGCATCTGTCCAGGAAGGGAACAAGTCTTTTGAGCAATCGGTTTAAATGCTTCATTGGCAAGCTTTTAAACTAGTCAAGGGGGAAGGCACTGAAAAGCAGCAGGAAAATCCCAGCCTCTCCCTACAAAACAGGGTACTAAATGAGAAAAAGACCGAGGTAGAAAGGTCAGTGGGGGATGCTGCAACAGAAGGTAAAGCCATCAGAAAATGGAGAGCAATGAGTACCAATGCCCGTAGTCTGAGTAACAAGCTTCCTGGATTAGTGGCCTTGATGGAGGAGGAACATCTGGATATCCTGGCAGTCACAGAAACATGGTACACACAAAACCATGACTGGGACGTAAACATACCAGGATACACTATCTACAGGAGGACAGGAGGGTAAAAGAGGAGGAGGAGTAGCTCTTTACATAAGGGAAGGAATCAAAGCAACAGAACAAAAGGGAAAACAGGGAGGAGAAGAAGCACTGTGGGTAAATTTGAGACGCAATGCACCACAATCCCAGACAGGGTTAGAGCACAGACCTCTTCTCAGGGGAGGAAATGGAAGGAAATTATAGAAAGTATACTTAGAATGGCAGAAAAGGGAGATATTGCTGATGGGTGATCTGAATATGCCAGATGTTAACTGGAGTGCAGTTGCAGCAGCCACTCAAGAGTGGGTTATTCTAGATGCCCTACAGGGGCATGCCTTAGACAACTAGTATTGGAGCCCACTCGAGGGAGCAATCTTAGACCTGGTTCTCTCAAATGGAGATGAAGAGAGGATCACAGATGTAGAAGTGTGTAGCCATCTGGGAACTAGCGACCATCGAACAGTATGGTTCACAATAAACACAGCAATAGAGTCAAGCCATACAAAGGCTAAAGTACTGGACTTCAGGAGGGCTGACTTTGCCAAAATGGGTGAGTGCCTAAGGAATGCACTAGCAAATAGGCAGGAAGGAGGGGTAGAAGAACAATGGGGAATAATAAAAACTGCCATCACAGAGGTAACAAGCCTTTGTGTGAAGCAAATAAACAAAACAAAACGATGTAAGAAACCACTATGGTTCTCAAAGGAAGTGACAGTGAAGGTTCAAGAGAAAAAGAAAGCATTCAGGAAGTACAAGGAATCACAGAAGGAGCAGGACAGAGAACTGTATCAGTTAAAGCAAAAGGAAGTTGGGAAGGCAGTCAGAACAGCAAAGGCCCAAACCGTGGAAAAGATAGCCAACTCAGTTAAGAAGGGGGATAAAACCTTTTATAGGTACATCAGGGAGTGAAGTAAGACCAAGGGAGGGATAGTGAGGCATAATAAAGGGGAGGGAGGGTGGGCAGAGGGTGACTGTGAAAAGGCAGAGATACTAAACAAATATTTTTGCTCAGTATTTACAAATGAAGAGGGGGAGGTACCTAAAACAAACAGTAGAAACACTCTGGATACAGAAGTTGATACCAGCCCATTTACAGAAGAAAGGGTTTTGAAAGAACTCTTAAAACTGAAGGTGGACAAAGCAATGGGGCCTGATGGGATTCATCCCAGAATTCTAAAAGAACTAAGGGTAGAACTAGTGACACCACTGACTACCCTCTTTAACAAATCATGGGAGGATGGGGTGGTACCCGAGGACTAGAGGAGGCCAGAGATGATTCCCCTTCACAAAAGTGGGAGCAAGGCAGAAGCAGGAAACTACAGACCTGTTAGTTTAACCTCAGTGATAGGGAAAATGATGGAATCACTTCTGAAGGAAAGAATTGTTGAGTATCTAGAGGCCAGAGGGGCACAGGACCCAAGGCAGCATGGATTCACAGCGGGAAGGTCATGCCAGACAAATCTGATAGATTTTGACTGGTGACCAAAGTAGTAGATCAGGGAGGAGCTGTGGACATGGCCTACCTAGACTTTAGTAAGGCATTTGACACAGTCCCACACAAAGATTAATATACAAGTAGCCAGCCTGGGAGTGGGTCCCAAGATGACAGCCTGTAAAGAACTGGCTGGAGAATAGGACACAGAGAGTAATAGTAAATGGAGTCCACTCTGAAGAAAGGGGGTTACTAGTGGGTACCACTGAGGTTCAGTATTAGGACAGGTCCTCTTCAATGTCTTTTAGCGACATTGCAGAGGGACTGGAAGGAAGAGATGTCTCTTTGCAGATGACACAAAGATCTGCAACAGAGTTGATGCACAAGGTGGGGTGGAAAGGATGAGAAGGACTTGACAAGGTTAGAGGAATGATCAAATGTATGGCAGCTTAGATTCAATGCTAAGAAGTGCAAGGTAATGCACCTGGGAAACAAAAACCCAGGGGAAGAGTACACAATGGGGGGTGAGATACTAACAACAACAAAAATGGAAAGGAACCTGGGGGTAGTCATATCAGATGACCTAAAGGTGGGCAAGCAATGTGAGAGGGCAGCAAGGAGGGCTGGGGGGATACTGGGATGCATAGGGAGAGGCATCACCAGTGGAAAACGGGAAGTTGTTATCCCTCTGTACAGACAGCTGGTGAGACCCCATCTGGAGTACTGCATGCAGTTCTGGAGACCCAATCTCCGCAAAGACACTAGACAGGATGGAAGCTGTCCAGAGGAGAGCAACTAAAATGGTGCAGGGTCTGCACCGGAAGACACATGAAGAGAGACTTAAGGAGCTTAATATGTATAGCCTCGAGGAAAGGAGGGAGGGGGACATGATAGAAACTTTCAAGTACCTCAAGGATTCAACAAAGTCCAAGAGGGTAGCATCTTTCAAAAAAGAGGTGTGCAAGAACAAGGGCCACAATTTGAAGATGGGGGGCTCAGAGGTAATTTCAGGAAGTATTTTTTCACAGAGAGCTGCCAGGATGCATGGAACAGCCTCCGGAGAAGGTTGTGGAGTCAAAACAGTGGTGGAATTCAAGCATGCATGGGACAGTCATAAGGCAATTCTAGGGGGTGGGGGTAGGAAGAAGTAGGCTGCTGGTTAACTTGGATCTGCAGCTTATCCATTAGGTAGGGAAATGGGAAGACTGGGTGGGCCAAGCGGTCCTTATCTGCCGTCAAATTCTATGTTTCTATGTTTCTCCAAGATACATCTGGCTGCTTGTAAACCTTCCACTAGGAAAACTTACACAACCAAATGGAATACATTTTCCATCTGGTGCTCCAGAACCCACATGGGCCTACAAGGACCTCTTCAGGTGCCTGCCTGCCAAGGTTCTGGAGTAGCTGCTGAACCTTTCGGATGCTGGGCTGCAGTATTCTACAGTAAAGAGCCACCTATGTGCTATATCTGCATATCACAAGCCTGCTTGTACCCTCTATCTGTCACAGCTGCTACTGTTTAAGAGGTTCATTAAGGGCATTTTGCACACAAGGCCTCCCATTAGGAAGCCAGTGGCTGCCTGGGATACCAACCTTGTGTTGGACATCCTCACCTCGCAAACCTTTCGCCATCCTTGTGACCTTCAGTTTTTAACTTGGAAAGCAGTATTTCTCATGGCCATCACCTCTGCTCACAGGGGGTCAGAAATCTATGCTCTGGTCACAGATCCTCCGTATACTGTTTTCCATAAGGACTGCACACACCTCAAGTTTCTACTGAAAGTGGAGTCAGAGTGCCATCTTAACCAGCCAGGCTCCATAGGGTTTCTTTACCACAGACTAGATGACTTGCTTCAATGACATCAACCCATTGCACATACAGCGTGGTCATGGGATCCGATTGGCACAGTCAGCTTAAAACAATTTTTTTTTTTTTTTTTTTTAATAGTTGTTATTAGATGAAGCACAATATACACATAGTAATATGTTCAGCACTGTTCTAGAATATTGTTACATCACACTCATATGAAAATCACAGTCTATAACATAGGATATAACAGTGTACTGAAAATTCTAGAAATTAAATCAGAATGCCATTAACATTTCCGCAAAGCAAATAATTGCCCATGAAAGTTTTCCACCACCAAAAGGAAAAATACAACCAATTAAAGTTCTTAGAAGAGAACCCTCCCCGACCATGGACAGCACTCTCTTGTCCCCCCATGCTGACTGGAACTAAGGCACAAAGTCAGCATCCACTTGTGCTATGTACCATATCCGTTTTTGCCACTTGGCCCGAAAAGGAATAAGCCTATCATGGAGTCCAGCCATTACATTTTCAAGCTGGTACAGATCCATGACAATCCTCCTCCAATCAGCCATAGTTGATATGACATATGACATCCATTTATGGGTGATGGCCTTTTCAGCAGCCAATAGATATAGTGGTAGCAGGGATTTGTGCCATGGGGGATGATGGTCTGGAAAAACTGACAACAGTACCATTTCTGCCATGAGTATTACCCGCTCTCCCTAGCACTCCCGCAACTCTTGTAACGAGCACCAACATTGGACAGTGGCAAAAAATACGGGCCAAGTCTGCCAAACGACATTTACATCCCCTAGCATGAAAAATTATCTGATTGCCAACTTTTAAAAAAAGTTTGCTAAAACAATATAAAATCACAGATTTTTTTTTTTTTGTAAACCTTCTTTATGCTCCTTCACTGGTCCCTTAGGATTTCTCTCCAGCAGGACACAGGGACATCAGCCTTCTCCCGCTCACCTGAAACCCCTCCCATACCGAATCTCTGTTCCCGGGGTGCTCCCCTACCTCACCCCAACTCGCCATCTTCCCCCCCCACAGGGCCCCCTACTCCTATCCGGCACTCTATCTACAATCTAGAGTGCAGACAAGGAGAACCCAAGGTCGGCTGGGATTGGTCCGGCACTGAGCTTGGGGGCTGGATCACAGGACCTGTCTTCACCTTCCTGGATGGCAGTGTTTTTCTGCTTTTCTGTGGTCCCAGAGGCACGGACGTGCAAGGACGTCTGACATGTAGTGGGCGTGCCCCCGCACCCACCCGCAGGACGTCCACCATCACCACCATACCCCTCAACGTGACCTCGCTAGCTGCGATGCGCCAAGTCTCCACTGGGAGCCGCCAGAGCTGCAGGAGTCCCAACCCACCCTCTCCAGGAGAGAAGAGCAGTCCATCAGAGTCTCGATCCTCTCCTCCCCAGCCGACCCCGAGACCCAAAATCTGTTCCCAAACCCGGGCCGCCAGCGTGGTGCGAGGTGTGGCGTCCAGCACCTCAACCCTAAGCGCCATCAGGCCAGCCCCAAAATCACTGATTTGAAGGTACCTGATTACACTATTCAAAAGTACTCCATTTGAGCTACACTTGCATGGGACGGTTTTGGGAAAGGTGCACTCCCCCAGTGTGAATCAATGGTGAAGATATTCCTAGAAGATCAAGAATTACTGTGAGTATGTAATTTTCACCTTTCTGGCACTTCAGCAGCCTGATCAGTTGTTCACAAGCCTCAAGTCACCAAACCACTGGTATTTACTTTAACTGTCCAGGCAAAACTCCACTTTTCCACAATAATTTTTGATGTTACTATCTCCCCCCCCCACCAAATAAAAAAAGACACTGACTGGATCCTATTAACAAATTAACTTCTGTTATCATGTATGACTGGTAACATGTCTAGTAACGACATCAGAATGCTGTTATATCGCCATTCAGAGGTTAGATTCATGGTACTGCAGCATCTGGACATCAGCCACATTCACGCAAACACACTAACTGCAATGCAGAGCAAAAAAACACAGTTTTATAAGTGATCAGCTGTACACCATATAAAAAAACAAATGCCCAATGAAGCACAAGGCTGTTCTTCCACTTTGGGGGATCTTTGTAGCATCACAGACCACTCTAGTGTCACACCCTACCGATATCATTATCACAAAGATCCCATTGCTGGGAACCCAATCTTGTAAGGCATTGCCTAGCTAGTATTCTACTTGCACTGCACTTGTAATTTATCGGACTTCTGAACTCATTTTGTTTTACTGTATTACTGACTTTGATTACTTAGTCCTCTGTAAAGCATGTCGAGGTAAGACACAAACACTACATAAAATAATTTTAACCCTAATGATTCTTATAACTACAGCAATCATTTAATCACAGTTACTGGTTAAGTGACAATGACAAGGCTTAATTTAGCTGCATTATAATTTCTCTGTGTAATTGTGGCTGTGAACTCCACACTTTTTTAAAGTTACTCACCGTTTTTCATTGCATCAAGCCTAGCTATTATGTCTAGCCTCACTATTTCTTGTGTTATGTAACCCTTGTTAAACCTAGACCAATGTTTTGTTTGTTTTTTTTCTTCGAAGTGGAACCTTTGTAAAAGAGCCTTTGGCTCAAAGGTGTTAATCTGAATTCCAAATAAATAAGCATCTTAGAATCCAAAAAATTGTTGTAATTTTTATAAATGGGTGTGACAAAGCAAACAGCTGCACCGTAGCGATGAAAACACACTTTTGTTTCCTTACCAACCAGGCGGAAGGGTAGAATGGTTCAACTTAACCTTCTGTTCACTTTTAAAACCAGGAATTATGAAAAATAAAACATGAGTAAGGTGACTTTTTTGTGTTTTGTCTGTTTTTTCGTCAAGCTTTTTACTCGTCCCCTGGCTCATCAGGCAGCACCCTCCAGCCTTGTTATCCACTACTTGCCCAAGACCACAGTGCTGGATGGCCTGCAGTGTTGGTTACGTGGCTGCCTGAAGGCAGTGCCGGTGTAAATGCAGACATGGGGCCAGTTTTCAAAGGGCCTGACGTGGCCCAGAGACTAAGTCCCTGTGCGCAACTCCTTGGTGCAGAGAAAAAAATCCTCGCACCTGCAAAAATGCTATGTTCATCATTTTGTGCACGCAGGCAGCATTTAAGCGATAAGGCATGACAGGGTGTGTGTTACTGTGTAATAACATCACTCCCTGGATGGATGAAGCATGAGGCCACATGCAGAGTGTGTTCAACACCAGAGAAGTGACATTATTACACAATAACACACATACCTTATTGCTATTACACAATGGCTCGTTTCTTGAAAAAGAAAATGAGAAAAATATGTTTTAAATACTTTTTTTTCCTTATGCAGTTTTTCTTAGGGTAGGTATACATACTGAAGAAATAGTCCACAGTTTTCCTTTTGTGTAGCAGGTGGCGTTACTACTAAATGTTTGCCCTGTATCTTGTTTTGGGTCTCTGTTTGGCTGTTTGTTTCTCCATAAGTCTCCAACTGCATCCATTCTTACTTCCTGCCTTTTCAGTCCAGCAGGCTAGTGACTGAAATTTTCCACTGTGCTATTTTTATACTTATGTTTGCGTGGCCATGATGTGCTAAGCAACTTTTAGGTAAAGCAAACAGCCGCTGGCTCAAATTTTCGAATGCCGGTCGTTCCACTACTGAATGAGCCTGACAGAGCTACAGCGGTAACTGAATGGAGCAGTCATGTGCTGTGCATTTCAAGTTTCGCTGACTAGACAGGCAGCCTCAGTTAAGGTTTTTCAGGAAAACCTTAAAATAGAGTGAATTAAAAGGAACCAGAGGATTTCTGCTGAGCAAGTGTACAGCGCGGCACTAAACTGTGCACGCACTGTCATAACTGCATGCCTAGCAGGAGACCTAAAAATGCTGTTTGAGTTACGGTTTTCTTACAATAGGCATTTTTTCTTACCTCCAGAGTCATGTTTTTGTTCTGTATTTCCACAGGTTCACATAATAAGGCACGACACGGTGAACCGCGGGACCAGTAGTTACGGTCTGTGCAGTTCACTGAAGCAGCTCAGTTCAGTGGAAAACAAAACAGTGGTGGCAGCTTGTGCGGAGTGGTGGCATGATCTGTCTCTGTGTTATCCGGTCATCTGTATGCCTGGACATCATACAGTGATGTTATGAAATAACACCACTGTTCCAGGCACCCACTGACCAATCAGAAGACAGGAAATTTCCTTGCCACTGTATAATTTGCTCCCCCCGCGGCTGCTATGCGCAAGCTGCCGTAAACTGTGGAAAAGGTGGCAAAATGGCAACCATTCTGAAAACTGAGCACATGTGGAAAAAACTGCAGTTGTGCTAGGAAACCCTCTCTTGCGCAACTTTTTTCCACACATGTGCAGTTATTGCGCTTTTGAATACATGGCCCCAGATCTTTTTCTTCTAGCCCATGATTTTCTCCCTGAGGGTGCTGGTGCACAATGACATGCACGCATGAGTGGGTGCCCCAGTTCCCATACAGGTGATCCCGCTTTGCTGCCACCTGGTCTCCATCAGGTGGAATAAAGTAGCAGGATACAGGACCCTCCCCCATGGAATGAGAGCTGTCCATGAGATCCTCCTCCCTCCTGAGCCATCCAAATTCGTTCCTGCACCCACGCTGCCAGCGTAGCAAGCGGTAGTTTTACTACTGCACTATTTTTTTTTTTCCCCTCTTTCCTCTAATGTCTGGTTAAACCACTCCAACTTCACTCTTGTGGTTAAAGCAGCATCACACCTCAGGTGTGCTCATTACTTCCCATACATAATTGTTTAGTAAACCTCACCTCTAAATACAGTAACGTGATTGATCAAAAACCAGGTCACATAATATTTTTTAGAAACTACTGCTCAGCTTTTCCTTAGTAATGGGCAACAGTTCATGACAACTAGCAACCATAGTTATCAACGCACACATGCACACAAGCCACAAGATGCAGACAGCACTAACCCCCGATCACCTCCACAGCCAGGCGACAGCTCAGGCAAACAGTCACTTGTGTTACACAAATAACTATTGATACTGTAGTTGTGTTAGTACAATATCAGCAAAGACACTGGTATGACACAAATCACTGCACTTGAGTGAGACGGTGACCAGCACTGGAGATAAGTGGAGAGTAAGATCGCCAGGACCACGGGGAAGAGGCACCGACAGCTGAATCTGTCCGGCGGACCTCCCCCGTAGCTAATTCAGTGAGACTGCCGCTGGTGGAAAAAATCTCCTGCATCCTAGACGTTGCCAGCATAGAGATAGCAGGACTTGGACTTGGAGCCCTTTGTTTCCCGCTTGACGCCTTTTTTCAAAACTCAAATCTCCACTTGGGCAACAGAGCCCATTCGCTGAGAGGGTTCGTGATTACTTGTGTGCAGCCAGCTGAAAAGGTTGCTTCCCTCTCAGCTACAGAGACTTTGTGCATTGCTAGGTGGTGACGACGGCATCGCCCTCCATTGCACCACCGGCCTCAAGATTGCCAGGACCACGGGTAGAGGGGCCGACAGCTGAATCTGTCCGGGCGGACCTCCCCGTAGCCAATTCAGTGAGACTGCCGCTGGTGGAAAAATCTCCCGCCCACCCGACCCATTGCTGGTGTGTCTATATACTAGAGGAGCTCCACCTCTGTGTCCCCTACACCACTATAAAGGGTAGGGCAGGAGACTTTTCTAAATGTGTAAGACCTGTCAACTGCTTACAATCATGGACTAGTGGTGTTTAAAAACGTCTACAAAAGTTTGTCTCTAAATTTTGCTATCCAGAGTGTTGACAGGATTGTGTTTTTCCCCAGCTAGTCTCTTACCTAGCTTTAATAATTGTACGCCACTGTTAAATGCTTAGCTCCTAGTCTGGTTCACAGTTAGAGGATTGTCAACCTGATCTTTCTCCAAACGGCTGTAATTTTCCCATTCTAAAAATTGCCTGAGCCACAGCCACAGCTCTTGCCTACCTCCTTGTTTAGGATCATAGTCCCCAGGGTCAATGCTTATACCCTAGCCAGGTTCAAAGTTCTAGGGCTGTTTCTTCTGACCCTACTCCGAAGAGTTGCAACCTGCCTTTCAATTTAACTGTCTGAGACGTAGCCTATGATCACTCCCTATCTCCCAATATCCTGGTCAGGATCTAAGTAACAGGGCTGTGTCTATCTGACCCTACTCCTAACTGCTATAATGCCACCCTATACAAGCAGGGTCACTTAGACTGATGTAACTACTAGGTCTAAGGAGGGTGGTGCTGCAAGGGAAATAACATCAGACCGTAATACTTATTTGCATAAAGGTGTTTCCCTGGAGGCTCAAGTCGGCGGCGCGCTGCCCGGGTGCCCCACTGGACCTAGTCAGAGCACAGCATGTCCAGACTAAATCCTAGTAACACAAGGCAAAAAAAAAAAGGAAATGCCATTCAGGTGGTCACCTAAGAACGGGAGGTTGGGCCTGTGCAGACCTAACAAGATGCTCCTCTATGCGGCCATCTATATCTTCATAGTGCTCTGGGTCGACTGGCTTGCTGGTAGACTGGGCCCTGCTATCCAGCTCCCAAACAGACCAGTCACAGACCAGACTAGTCACTATCACTGCGCCCCGGCTGTCTACATATCCCATACTAGTTGGCAAACTCAGTAGAAGTGGAATATGTTACAGGGCTATCCACCTAATGACCAATAGACCAAGAAAAATTAGGTTCCCACCCCTAACTTACTTTCTCCGTCTCCTGTTCGTAGCACTGCTGTTGCTTGCCGGGGACATACAACCTAACCCTGGCTGTCAATAACACTTCTATCTCCTCCTCTCTAGACCTGGCCTGGACGGCACTCAGAGGCCTGAAGGTTGCCCACATGAATATCTGCAGTCTTCGGCCCAAAATTCAGGAAGTACAAGTGTGGCTAGCCCTCTATAACCCAGATGTGCTTGCAATCTCGGAGACCTGGTTGAAACCCCAGGTCCTCGACCACGAAATTGCGGCCCAGGGTTATCTCAGCTACCATCAGGACAGAACCCAGAAAAGGGGAGGCGGGGTACTTATCTATGTGAGGGATACCCGATTTCTTCCTGCCTCTGCCTGCAGGTAAATGTGCATTGTACTGAATCCATCTTTATACGGATCACCCTTGGCGGTACCAAACACTCAAACATAGGGCGATATACAGTCCCCCTAAGGATGCGCTCAGATCCCTTGAGGCACTCACTAAAAACCTAACGGTAGAGTGTACATCTGAGCTCATGATCCTTGGAGACTTCAACCTGAACTGGGCCAAAGAAACAAGGTCCTCGTTTAGTGGTTTGCTGCACGAGGCAAACCTTGCCCAGATCATCTCCCTTCCCACCAGACTGAACCATAAAACGGGAAGTCACTCTACCATTGACTGGGCATTGGTATCTAACCCAAAAAATGTCCAATCGGCCAGCACCATGGCTGATGCTCTCAGTGACCACTCGCCCATATTCTGTGTCTGGAAAAACAGAGCTGAAAAGGTCCCGCCTAGAATGCCCACCACCAGGGACTACTCAAAGTTTTCTCCGGTTCAGTACAATATCCTCCTGGGCAACCAAGATTGGAATCCCCTAAGATGTCTCCCTACCTTGGAGGAGGCAGTTGACTTCTTCAACAGAGCTATCTTGAGGGTAGCGGACCTCCTTGCCCCAAATAAGACCTATCGGGTAAAAGGCCACTGTTACAAGTGGATTACCCCACCCTTAAAGGCCCTTATGAAGAGCCGAGAAAAAGCCTGGAAAAAGTTGAAGGGCTCCTCACTCCCGGCAGACTGGGCGACTTACAGAGCACTCAGAAACCAATGTAAACAGGCCATCAAGAAAGCTAAAAACGTGTACCTCAACCACCTCCAGAAGACAAACCTAGGAAATCCTAGGACGTTCTGGTCCAATATCAACGAACTGATAAAGGGGAACAAAAAGACTGGCACAGGCCCTATCGAGGCTAATGGGCAGGTACTGCATGATGAGGCACTAATTGCTGAAACCCTCAATAACTTCTTTACAAACCCGGACAAGCATAAGGCAGGGTCCGTGGTGCCCAACTACCAGTCTGTTCCTCTGGATCCCCCAATCCTTCACCGCCCACTCTTCCACTTGCGGCTGGCAAAGGTAAATGAGGTCTTGGCTATCCTAAAAACCCTGAAAACAAGAGGCTCAGGAGGCCCGGATGAAATCAAAGCTAGACTGCTTAAAGAAGGTGCCTCGGCACTTGCAAGACCGCTCACCTGGCTCATCAACAGGTCCTTACTAGAAGGATATGTCCCAGGGCTGTGGAAGCAGGCTCATGTGGTCCCAACACACAAGGGCGGGCCTGTGGAACCTATGGAGAACTATAGGCCTATCTCACTGCTGTGTACCCTGGCAAAAATACAGGAGAAACTAGTATATACCCAACTTAGGGAATACCTTGAGACATACATGGTGATGTCCCCGACACAACATGGCTTTAGAGCCAAACATGGGACTGATACAGCCTTAACAAAATTCTCTACTGATGTACTTAGAGAAGTAGACTCTGGATCCAACATAGGTGCGGTTTTTGTGGACCTCCAAGGCCTTCGACCTTGTGGATCACAGACTCTACTCCACAAACCTCCACATAGGCCTGGATACCCATACCCTTAAATGGGTGGAAAGCTACCTTCATGTTGCACCAAAGAGTCAGGTGGCAAGATAAACTTTCCAAACCACAATCCCTAAAGGAGGGTGTCACACAAGGGTCGATACTAGGGCCCTAATGTTCTCACTATTTATTAATGAAATGCACAATCACTGTGGGAACAGCAAGGTAATCCATATCGGATGATGCTGTTATTTACAAAGCCCTGACACCCTGGACTCACCTAGGCCCATCCCTCCAAAAGGATATCCGTGTCATGGAGGAATGGCTCACCATGAACAAAATGGTCCTAAATACCAATAAGACCAAAGCCATGTTGTTTGGCCCTAAAACCCTTGGACTAGACAGATCACAATCACTCCAAATTACATCCCTGGAGGGCAACAAACTGGAAGTAGTCTCCTCGACAAAGTACCTTGGTCTTACCCTCGACCAAGGTCTCACTTTCAAGCAACACGTAGACCAAGTTACCAAAGTAATCCATACCAAACTCAGATTACTGTATCGGCTCAAGTAACAGCTGACCCCCGAAGCTAGGACTGCAATAGCTTCTAGTGTCCTACTCCCCACGCTAACACATGCTGCCCCGGTCCTTCAGGGTGTCGCTAAACTGGAATACGGTAGACTACAGACACTATACCGTAGGGTAGTCCATTTTGCCTCCTCATCCCACTCAAGAAGCCACCACTGTGAGGCCCTAGCGAGGCTCAATTGGCCATCCTTTGATGCTCAGCTCAGGTACCCTGTACTCTGTCTGGTGAAAAAACTAATCAGCCCAATGCCTCCCCCGAGCCTCAATGGACTCCTTACAGGAAAAAGAAATGTGCGTAACTTCAGGTGCTCTGGCCAAATGCTATTAAAGGTCCCTAAGGTCAGGACCAAGGCAGGTTGTAAAATCCTTAGCACACGCTTCCCCTCCTTTTGGAACAACCTTCCTTTGGAGTGCGTGAAACCCCTCAGTACCGTGCTTCCTTTCAGACTCGAGACCTACCTGCTGTCAATGAGTAATTGCCTATGCTACGGTACCTAATTCTACAATAATGACCCAAGGCCAGCTCTCTACACCGTATTTAGTCTCTACCCACTGAACAGTTAGCACTTACTCCCCGCCTCAATGCTCATAGAAAATATCCTATGTATCTTAGAGGTATGTTACCTAATGAACTCACTGTACTGTTTCATTACTTGTAGGTCTCTGTAGCATGAACAAAGGCACAATAGAATAAGTAGTTAGACATGTATGACCCATAGATAAGAAAGCTATGCCTCATGGATCTGAAAGCTGTTGCTTACTGTAAACCCTCAGCCTGTATATTGTACCATTGTCTTCTATTTCATGTACTGTTACTTCCCGGGTTGCCCCTGAAAAAGGGAACTCCGGGGCCCAGTGGGCCTACCCGGTCATCAAAATTCAATAAATAAATAAATAAAGTGTTGACTGCTGTCTCAGAGCTGGAGAGAGTATGGGGGATACCAGTACCAGGAGGGAGGGGCCACTGGATAACCAGAGAAAAGGGAGGTACCACTGGCACAGCATTTTTCCCCTCAAGGTAACCTGTTACATTGGGGACACACCTCAGGTAAGGCTTAATAAACCTTATGTTGACCAGAATTGTTTTGTGATGCACTGGAAAATTAACAACTCCTTGGGATAAAATATCAGCCAATAGTTCATCCCTCGGTCAATATTTTTACGCTATATATCCCTCAACTCTGATCAGTATCTTTATAACATTATATGACTAAGGCTAATAACGAACAAACAAATCACCATTTCAAACCTCGCAATTCACAGCCAGCCATGAGTTGAGATTTATCCGACAATTATATTCTAATTAGGGTATTCTAAGTGGAGTATACAGGAGAGGGAAGGGTGGGGCAGTAGGAAGAAGTAAAGGTGAGGGGGAGGAAAATACAAGGAGGGCTATACATGCTAACAACAGAAGCCTGGGGAACAAAACGTGGGGTGCATAGGGAGGCGTATCACCTGCAGGAGGGAGGAGATGTGGCCACTGTATAGATTGCTGGTGAGACCCCACCTGCAGTACTGTGTCCAGTTCTGAAAACCACATCTCAGGAGGAGGCAGTCCAGAGGAGGGCAACTAAAATGGTTAAGGGGCTGCATCAGAAGGACAGAGTGAAGGATGTCAATATGTACACCATGGGGGGTGATGGAGACCTATAAATACCTAACAGGAGTAAATAAAGTACAGGAGAGGAGATTTTTCAGAGGAAATGATACACGACAACAAGAGGAAATGCAATGAAGCTGGAAGGGGGTAAATTCAATAGAGATGTGAGGAAGTAATTCTTCATTGAAAGAGTTGTGGATGCCTGGAAGTCTTCCAGTGGAGCTGGTGGGGGTTAGAAGACAGTGGTAGGCTTCAAGCATGCATGGGATAGGCACAAGGAAATCTAAGTGGATAGCAAGTTGGGGGAGACAGCCAGAGATCAAGTAGGGTCTGTGGTATCAGTATAGGCAAGGGAAAAATGGGCAGATTGGGTGGGCCAAGTGGTCATTATCCACTGTCATATTTTATGTTTCTAAAACTGGTGACCTGGTGGTGGTGGCAGACACATGCATGGACCTGGTAGTGATCGCACAGACATGGGGACCACAGTACCACAACTGGGATCCTATCATCCCAGGGTTTTATACTGTTTAAAAGGAATAGGGAGCAGTGAAAGAGAGGCATCACTATACGTAAGGGAGAGTTTAAAAGCCACAGAGGTGAGGTACAGCAGGGAAGGCAAGTGCATAGAGACAGTGTGGGTACAGGCAGTTACAAATGGGAGGAGAACTGGATGGCTCAGGGGATTGGTAGCAAGTTAAGGAGCCTTTCACCTCTAGGTCAGTGGTTCAGATCATCACCTCACCTGAGGGCTGTTTAGTGGCCTATGTGAAATGAATTGTGGTCGTCTCAGTCCAATTCCTAGTGGGCAAGCATCCACATCACAAAAAACACCTACACAATTGGCACTAATTTGGCACCCTTATTGACAGTCTCACTTGAGAGGCCAAGGACTGAATGGGCATGGAGTGTGAACTACACTTTCATCTACATGGTGGTTCCTCCAGTCCATGGCAAGGTTGAGGCACACTGGCAAGGCAATGTAGGGAAGCCTGCTCTGTGATCACCCGTGCTGTACCCGTCATGTGACTAAGCAGAGGACGACAGGTTTCAGTGCTGTCAATCCAGCACCTTTCACGAGCACAAAAAAAAAAATCTTTAAAAAAATGGGAGGAAGGAATATCAGGATAACAGTGGTATACAGATCACTTTTACAGAAAGATGTAGCAGTCGGGGAACTAGGGAATGGAATCAGAACAGCAGTAAAGCAGGCAGAGGTGCAACTAATGGGTGACTTCAACATGGCAGCTGTAGATCGAGGGTACCAGCAGCAGCAGCAGCGAGTGGTAGGACTCCGCTGCTGGTAGAGGTGTTCCAGAAGGCATTCCCGACCCAAAGGGTAGAAGGGAGGAGTCCATCTTCAACTTAATCCTTATGAACAGGGATTAGAAAGGAGGACAGCGCAGTGCAAGGTCCGCTGGAAACCTGGAACCATCAGTCAGTGTGGTTTACTGTCATATTAGCAGCCGAGAGAGCAGTCACAGACAAAAGTCCTGTACTTCAGCAAGGTGGACTGGATGTAGAAATCAATGCAGGAGACGTCAGAAGGGGTGTAAGCAGCAGAAGGGGTAGAAAAGAAATGGGAAGTGAAGCTATTTTGGAGGTCACAAATCACTGCATCAGGGTAGTAGTGAAAGGGTCCAGAAACCATTGTGTTGCACATGGGAAGTAGGAGAGGCTGTGCAGTGAAAGAAGAAGGAAGCCTTCAGAAAGTACAAAAATGCCAGGGCAAGGGAAATTGGGTCGAGTACCTAAGCAAAATGAAGGAGGCCAGCAATGCTGTGGTGTTGGGGGGGGGGGGCGCAAAGTCTGACACGGAGCTGAGAAAAGCAGAGGGGATGAGGAAGCAGGAGAAAGCAAATCCTATTGCCCCCTGTCTGGAACAAGTGCATTTCCTTGAAGGGCAAGTACAAAAAGAAAGCTGATTTCATTGTAACAAATGAGGAGTAAGTGCAAATTCTGCTACAGTCATGGCTGGACAAGTCCTAAAAGTTTTGATTTGAACACCTTTGTGAGGAAGGTGGATGAAATGTTTTATAGTATGGGCATCTAGGTTTCACAAACATGACTGGAGCAAATGTGTCAGCTCAGCATTCATTAACATACTAACATACTAACATACTATTTGCCAGCAGATTAGGCCTTATGGTCTATCAAGTCTGCTCGAACCTAGATCCTTAGTTGGGTGCCGAGACCCTCCCATCCCTTGTGCTCCAGAAACCCCTATCATCCATCCCCACCCCCCCCCGGACAGGCCATCATCTGATACATCCACTTTCTGTGTCTGTCCCACCCTCTCTTAAAGCTCTCCACTGTGGATCTCTGAACCAGCTCACCAGGCAGAGCATTCCAAGGGTCCACCACCCTCTCAGTGAAAAACCTCCTCCTCTTTTCCCCCCTCACCCTTCCACCTTCCAACTTCAAACCATGCCCTCTGGTGATGCCTCCCTGCTTTAGTCTAAAGATCCCCTCCATGTTTACCCTATTTATTCCCTTGAGGTACTTGAAGACCTCAATCATGTCCCCCCTGTCTCTTCTCTCCTCCAATGAAAACAGGCAGAGCTCCTCAAGTCTGTCCTCGTAAGTCAAATCCCCTAGCCCTCGTATCATCTTTGTTGCCCGCCTCTGTACCCTCTCCAGGAGCTGTATGTCCCTCTTCAAGTGTGGTCTCCAGTACTGTACACAGTACTCAAGGTGTGGTCTAACCAGTCCATTGTACAGTGGCAGAATCACTTCCTTGCTCCTAGAGGTGATCCCTCATGCTGCATCCCAACATCCTGTTTGCCTTGCTAGCTGCTCTCCTGCACTGCTCAGTGTTATTCATACATGTATCCACCATGACCCCTAGGTCTTTTTCCCCTGTTGAGGCTTCCAGCACCTCCCTCCCAGGGTGTACATGTGTTTAGGAGTTTCCCCGACCAAGATGCAACACCTTGCACTTGGTGATATTGAAATTTAATTTCCATGTGTGAGCCCAGCTTTCCAGAGTGTCCAGGTCCCCTTGCAGGGCCAACCTCCCCTCTTCTCCCTCAACTACTGCTCCCATCTTGGAGTCATCCGCGAAGAGACTCATTTCACACCCTATACCATCCCTGATGTCTGATATGTATGCATAATTAATCACTAGTAATTTAAGAGTAAATGGCTGTGGTGAGAAGTCGAGGAAGGTAAATGTTATACAAGTAGCCAAACTAATTGTGCTGCACTTTCAACAGTCTGAAAGGCAGCCATTGTTTTTGTACCGCTAAGCGACTCTGCCCACCCACCGACCCAATGGACCTTGAAGATCCTAGCATATCCCCCTTTTAATAGACTGAGAAGCACACATTTAGTTCCCCACAACAAAGTGTCTGGGATCGTGACCCACAGAGAGCACAACAGAGAGACGCTGTTTGCTGACTGCACAAGGTGCAGCATCACGAAGTGTTGCAATGTTCTGTATCGCCGTGTAGGTCTTGCACTCACCCACCCTGCACAGCTGCGGTATTCATCACCGTGTGCTTTCCCCACTGCACCACCGTGCACAGGTTCACAGGAGTAATTCTGAAGTACTACATGTACACACATTATAACAACATAATAGCGGTACAAAGCCAGTCAGTCGCAGCAAGCAACATGCGTGACGCATTGTGTAACAGCGATTGCAGCCCTCAATGTTCCGGACGTAAGTAGCGAATTTCCATCCTGCAGCATAATCTGTCAACTGGCGTTGTAAAATGTTACAAAGTAATGCCTCTGTGTCTTAGTAATACCATGATGTGGGGCCACAGTGCAGTTGCAAAGGGTACTGTAGCTGTGGAGGAGACGTGGGTGTCCCATGTGCCGCATGTAAGTAGCAAATGGGCATCATGCAGCATAATGTGTGACCTCGCGTTTTGAAATGGAACAAAATAATGCCTGTCTCTGTTAATTATGCCGTCATCTGTCCGCAGTTTCAAACCCCAGTATCATCGTTGTGGGGGGGGGGGGGCATTTCTCAAATCATACAGTCCAGTGTAACAGAAAAAACAATATATGCTGTGTTACCAGAGAATAGGAATATACAGCGCAATATAGAAAGATATCACCGTGCTTACTTTTCACAGCACAATACCAGGTTCTAGGTGCTGCTTGATTCAATAATCTGTGGCCTGTTCACCACAAACTTCTCTATCCTGAACTATTTTTACTGTGGCAGAACACAGAAAACTGTGATTCCACGGCCAAAAGTAGTGGAAGAACTCTAAGTAGTTCCCACATGTTTTCTGTGTTATACTAACAGCTTTTGTCCATTTGTCCCCAAATTTGGCCCATGTTATAAGCGCAATAACCCACTCCAGGGTGAGTATGTATTGGGGATTAATCAACACCCCAGGTGCTGTGAGGACACTCGGCCTGTGGCCTTGTGCCTCACAACGGACCCCAGGTGTTGATTAATCCCCAATAAACGCACACCCTGTTGTGGGTTATTGCTTATACATCACACTATATATGAGAGATGCAAAGCAAACTAGGAAACAAACTGGAGGAAGAGGAGGATAAAGGGAAGGCAGACATAATGAATCAGTAGGGACAATGATTTCCAATTTTCAAGCAAAACACCAGTTAAAAAAGAAACTTGTTTTGCACCACTTTGCCATGCATTAAAAACAAAACCAAAAAACACTGCACCAGCTTTTTGGGGAAAACCCTCCATTTTGAAAAATTGTTGTTAAAAACATGCTGATTTGCCATCAATGTTTGGGAAATACACCCTGAATAAATGGATTTTAAGAATTTGCAAATGTAACTGCCCATTTTTGAAGATGGAAAATCACTGTCTCTAAATCAGTTGCTCATGTTGGTATTTACTATAGAGTATAAAGGGTAATTACCAGACGTGTAGTAACCAGAGGAACAGATAAAGGAAGTAAAGCAGTATTTTACTACATTTTTGCATAATTTACTCCCACTTTCTAATTTTAATAATTTATGTCCCACCCAGTACATTTTAAGTATATCTGCTACATGTGCACAAAACTGTCAGCACCATGCGATGTTAGCAGCAGTGACACTACGAACAGAATGGAACCAGTAGAGATGGAGACAGAAAAGAGTATCAGCATCAGTTGTGTTCACTGCAGGAGACAATGTCATAAGTTGCTAAATGGTTGGCCAGAAAGGTTGTATTGATAGGTCACAGTACTATATACAGCAGCATCAGGAACATATCTCTAACTCCAATATCAACACTGTCTGAAAAGAAAATAGTCACACAGAAACGTTTACGTAAACACTGCCAATACCAGGGTACCAACACTGTGTGTGTCGTATGATCATTCAGATGCTGAGGAACGATATTTGGGGGGGGGGCGGGGCCTGCCCAGCAACCAAGCTGAGAACAGCTTGATTAAGGAGCTCCACAGACTGCAGCAGAATTTCGACAACAAATATCTTTTAAATGTTGAAACCATCATTTTCACTCGCTAGATCCAGGCATAAGCTCCAGAACGACACCTTTTTGGTGCTGCTCAGAAAAGAACTCTCTCAACTATGGGACACTCTAACAAGGCAACAGGGACCTCAGAAGGCGCCAGATCCAAAGAGATGAAACAGGGTGGCAGCAGCACAGCAGATGGGGAAACCACACAGCATTCTAATGCTGCACTCCTAAGGGCAACTCAGAGCCTTGACAGGAAAGTGGAACACTCTTCCTCGCAATTTAAACAAATGGATACCAGGGTAGGAGTGTTGGCGGAGGAAACCAAAAGCGCTACAAAAACTGCAGATAGATAAAGCTCTGGCAGTTTCAGCGGGCCTAACTAAAGAGAACAATCTGCTTCAGTGGCAGCTGGAAAATTTGGAAAATGTAGCCCGTCTCTCTCACATACGACTTTTGGTACTGTCGGAGGGGTCTGAAGGAGACGCACCTAGATCCTTTTTACAAACATGGCTTAAAGAATTATTACATCTGACTGAGGACTTTGAGATCCTGAAAGCCTACAGAAATTACTGTACCTTGGTCTAGGCATCCACCTCTACCTCGGATGACTATTCCTCCTCTCTCGTAGAAAATTGCCACTCAATTTCATTTAGTAGTTTAGATGCATCTGAGTGTTCTGAAAATTAGAAGATTTTACCCCCATACATAATTTTTAGGCTTGCCAGCATAACTAAAACATAGTGCACTCCCAGAGATCGAAGACTTACTCGAATCACATCAAAACTTTTCCGTCTCATATGGGTAGCATAACTCAAGTCTGGAAATATATGCAAGTTGTGGTCACTCCATCGTAATGAGCTCATATTTGTGGCTGCTGATAAAATAGTGTCCCGCTCCAAAGATGATCTCAATTCGATGAGGAAAGTCTGGGGGTGTTGTTCTCCCAAGTTCATTTGCAGTCTCACACCCCGCGATACAAATACTGAGCCAAGGGAAAACAGGGAGGGATGGTTGCTGATTCCCACATTGTTTTGGCTTCGAGGAGCAGGCTGTGGTTCAGCTGTCATAAAAACTTGGGCTATTATAAATTTTAATATCTAGGCCGGCCCAGTGGTGCTGAGGGTTGAGGCACTGGACGCCACACCTCGCATCGCGCCAGCGACCCGGGTTCGGGAGCCAGCCCAGGCTGCCATGGGTCGGCAGGGGAGAAAGAGGATCGAGCATCCGTAAGACTGCTCTCCTCTTTCGGGGAAGGATCATGGGGAAGCCCAGAACAGCAGCGGCCCCCAGTGGAGATCAGCGGCACTGCGACGCTCAGGGGCTCACGAGCGTTGGGTAGACACTGGCAGCCGCCTTCCGGACGTGGGTGGGAGCACTCACGTCGCAGGCTGGGCAGGCACTGCATGTCCAATGTTGTTGAGGGCGTAAATCCAGAAAATACCCTCCGCCGCGGACAGGCGATGGCCCTGTCAGTGCCACGCCACACACCCAACGCTGGTTCCCCATCACCGCCCCTGTGGTTTCCCCGGGTTGCTGCCTCCTGTCCTGGGGAACCGCGACTAAACTGAAGATGTAGAGGAACACAGCGGGCGGTAGAGCGAGTACAGTGGCCCGAGAGAGTTCCGAGACGGAAGGGCCAGAAAAACAGCTAAAAAAAGTAAAAAAATACAATGTTAAAGTCTGAATTTACTTGCACATTGCAGGGCCTGCTTTATAATAATCAAGATGGCGCTTTGGCATGTTTGGCACTGACTGGAACAGCACCTCCCCCCTTCTTCTCCACACAAAGTTACTTTTTTCCACATGTGACCCCCACCAGCCCCTTGTTTAACTAGTAAGCACACCTCCCATACTTTTTCTGTCTAAGGGAAAAGAGAGGGGTGGGGGAACAAAGCAATAAACACAAAGTGTGTACAAGACACAAACAGACCTTTACCAAACCCAGGTCCCGAGGAGAGAATCTTTGCTGAGGGCTATGCTAGGTCTGCACTTCTGGAGAGGTACCTAGTAAATCCACACATGAAGCATTGACTAGATTGTCCATACCAGGTTGGGATTCTAGAGTGTGGCTTTATTCCAAACAGTTGGTACACAAAAGCAAAGATGGACCCCCAAGGGTTTACACTGTGGCACAAGGCAATGCAGAACACAACATCTGTAAAAAAACAGAAATGCAAACTTCCCATATAGCATAGGATTAGACCTCTGGTAATGTGGCACTGGCCACGACGAAACACAGAATTTCTTCTTCTAGTGGCACTAGGCCATGACTTACAACATACTCCTATATGGCATAGGCTTTAAAGTAGAAAATGTGGCATCCTGCCACGACGGAGCACACAGGTGCTCAAGACTAGCAAAACCCACATCAAGGGGTAAACTTCATCTTCAGGCATTGGCCAAATGACCTGAAACACAGGCACCCTTACAAAACCCGATGTGTTGAACTGGTCACCCCAGATGGGGAGCTGCCCACCTTTTGCTTCCTCGTCCATACCCAGCCATTCTTTCAGAATTACACCTCAACAGATAATAAACAGTAGAACTATGCTTCTTTAGAATGTTTGGCACATTCAGCATTAGGAAACACTACAAAGGAGTGTAAAATTGAAGTTCTGTACAAAGTATTAAGTCACACCTGGGACTCCACTATTGTCAGCCAACTTTGAGAAAACTGCTTGAGAACAGTCTCAACACAGAACTGGATGAATAAGTCCTGGCCAAATTTCCCTCATTCACTAAAAATACCACCAGCAGCTTAATCTGGTTCAAGGTCAGTTGGCATTCATCTGTATCCCCCTCCCCCGGGTCGTGCCTGAAAATAGGCAGGATTTGTCTAGTGCACTTACCGGGTCAACAAAAACTAAATAATAAATAAGACGCTGTATCAGAGTAACACCACTAAGAAAACAAGCAGGTACATCTCTCCTAGGAATTCATAAACAGAATTTACTCACAGTTTGTATACAAAAGGCAGCTTCAAATGTCTTGGATCAAACAGGGGATTGCCCCTCAGACCCCCTCGGCAGTCCTCCTCATCCCAATGAGGATGAGGACATCAAGAACTCCTGAAGGCGGTATCCACCCCTTCAACAAGGCAGGTAAAAGACTCTCAGACCAGGGTGAGAAAAAAGTAGGCTCTCCTCAGAGCCCACACAGCAGTTCTTCACTCCTCCAACTGCTCACACTGAACTCCTACTGCAGACTCCTGAAAATGCTAAAACTCCCCCACTCCCAGCAAGCTATTTGGCTTATGATGCTGCGAGAGTTCTAAATGACATCACCTCTCTGCTCTCAGCTGAGACCAAGTAAACAGAGAGGGACCAGGTGAAAATCTATTCAACTAATTATCCACCAGCTGCCTTCCCTACCTAACACCGACACTGATGGGATTCTAGTAAACCCAGGAAACAGTGGGGTTACACACGCCTTTCGCAATCAGAAGGCGAGGGACACTATCTGCTGGCAAGCTGGATCCAAGACAGCATGGGTTTACAAAAGGAAGGTCCTGTCAAACTAATCTCATAGATTTCTTTGACTGGGTAACCAGAGTGGTGGACCAAGGGGGAGCAGTTGATGTCGCCTACCTTGACTTCAGCAAAGCTTTTGACACTGTTCCACATAGAAGATTGATAAATAAGCTAGGTAGGCTCGGGTGGGTCAGAAGTTGGTCAACTGGGTGGCAAACTGGTTGACTGGCAGAAAACAGAGAGTGGTGGTAAATGGTATACAGTCAGAAGAGATGCAAGTCACAAGTGGGTACCTCAGGGATCAGTCCTGGGGCCAGTCCTATTCAACATCTTCATTAGTGACCTAGCAGATGGACTAGAGGGTAAGGCTTGTCTGTTTGCAGATGACACCAAGATCTGCAACAGAGTAGATGATCCAGATGGGTGGGCAGAATGAGAAGAGATCTGGATAAACTAGCAGAATGGTCAGAAGAGTGGCAACTGGGATTTAATGCAAAGAAGTGCAAAATCATGCACATAGGGAAGAGAAACCCTGAAGCCACTTATAGGCTGGGAGGGAGTTGCTAGCAGTCACAAAGGAAGAAAGAGACTTGGGCATCATCATCACTGATGACCTGAAATCATCCAAGCAGACCTCTAAAGCAGTAGGTAAGGCTAGGGGGTGTTAGGGTGTATTAGTAGGGGTATCACAAGTCGTAAGAGGGAGGTAATAATCCTCTGTACAAGACATTGGTTAGGCCCCATCTGGAGTACTCGTGCAGTATTGGAGGCCACACCTTCACAAGGACATTAACCAAATTGAGGCAGTCCAGAGAAGGGCAACCAAAATGGTGCAGGGACTGCATCAGAAGACATATGAGGACAGATTAACGGAGCTCAATATGTATACCCTTGAGCAAAGGAGGAGAGAGGTGATATGATCGAGACATTTAAACACCTTAAGGGCATAAACAAGGTGAAAGAGTCTAACATGTTTAAATATAAGAAAAATAGCAGGACAAGAGGACACAGCATGAGATTAGAGGAGGCCGATTAAGGGGAATGTGAGGAAATTTTTTCACAGAAAGGGTGGTAGATGCATGGAATGGCTTACCACAAGAAGTAGTGGCTATGAATACAGTGCAGGGCTTCAAACAGGCATGGGATAGGCATAAGGGAGCAATACAAATGACTATGAATAGATAGGTCACTGACATAGCAAAGGCCGATGGCACATTTATAAGGTAGAAAAAGAAATGGGCAGACTGGATGGGCCTTGTGGTCCTTATCTGCCGTCAACTTCTATGTTTCTATGTTTCTAAGCTGAACTTTTTGTGCTTAGTGACTTTTGCTAGTACTGCATTTCTAATCAGCCAGTAATACAACTGATTCTGTTCTGTACTTTCACTATTAAGGGTCACGCAGCTAACTTGTAAAGCCAATCGGTACTAGTTTAAACTGTTGCATGTTTATGCCAGATTTGTCAGTGAATATTAAATGCAAATGAGCATATTAATGTAATGCTATGATACTTTCTTGAGATGTTTTATAAACACAATTGCAATGTTTCAATGTTTGAGTATTATGGAATAGTCCAGGCAGCCACAGCAATCTCCAATGATTAAGCGCAATTATTATTGTTTACATTGCTTGTTTTATCGTAAGGGGAGAGGCTTAATCCAGTTTAATGGGTGAACAATATTAGCATGTTTTTGGTAACATCCCTGCAATGGTCACTTCTTTCTATTATTAAAATTGGAATACTCTGAGTTAATTATTAGAATACAAAATTATATTACAGGAATTGTATTGTTCCCCTCCGGTGTTGTAACAAGAGACAGGCGCACAATAATAGATCTTTTTCTATAAGAATGTTGGACGTCGGCTGGATGAGATATGTAGTTTATAACTGCCTGCCAGTACGTAATTGTTTATGTATTGTTTTACATAAATGGCAATAAAATATCATTAAAAAAATGCAGTGGAACACCACACCACAAGTTTGCCATCGTTTCAGGGACTTTTAACCCACCTTTTTATGTATACCTATATATCTATACACATTATTTTTTTTTTTTTTTGCACCCTTCACCAGCATCAGTAGCAGATATACCGTCCCTGACCTCCACCCGGTTGGGGGCTGTCATAGTGCTTCAGCATTGGGAGGATTTCTCCCTTAGTTCCCTCTTGCCTCCCCCCTTCCTCCACCAAGGATGCCGGCATGAGGACATACATCCACACCGGCGATATGCTGATGCACACCTCAGCCAAGCCCCTAAATGGTATCCTCCCGTCCTACACCACTGACCTTGTACTGCCACCTGTGCATCCACAGCTGGCAGAGTCAGAGCAGTGTGACGGTCCTCCCTCCCTGGAGAAGAGCATGTCCTGGGACGCTCAATCCTCCTTCCTCCTGCCCCCAGCCAGCCCCCAATGACCTTGGCTCGTTTTCAAATCTGGGTCACCATCATCACAAGCAGTAGTGCTATCCCCGTACCAACAAGCTGGCCTGTAGGGGCTTTTAATCCTGTTTCATTTCCTTTTTTTTTTTTTGTTTTGTTTTATACACCTTGTGCTTCATCTCTAACAGATACAGTAACAGGTTTTTTTGCAGTTTATTTCCTTTATTTTCCTTAAATCTGAATTACACCTTATCATTATTTTAAATTTGCACTATCTTCATTTTTGTAGTCCTGAATATTCTGCCTGCACTATTTATTGATACTTTGTTTTATTGTATACATTTTACTGTACTTATGTTTATTATTACTGCACCTCATACTATGTATTTTCACTTGCACATCTCATCCTGTATACTCCCCTTCCCCAATCCCCCCAGGACATATCTGGAAACAAGCAGTTACAAGCTCAGTATTTCTTTCCTGGTGAAACTTTTAAATATGTGTATTATGGTATACAAAAAAGTTATTTAACAGCCAACACCTTTAACTTAGCCTTTTATACACCCCATGGTTGACCCTTACAGTGACGTTCACTGCACCGAAGCAGCTTTGTGACGCGCAGTGCGCTAGACCTGTAGCATGCTTTGCAAGATGTCTGCAGGACCAGTCAGGAAGCACCTGCATCATCATACAAGCATGGTGCCGGACAGGTAGCTTACTTTGCACATGGCCCTGCAAAGCAATCTATATTTTTTCCTGTTTTGAGACTAGGTGTCACAAAAGCTAAAGATTTAATCTCACAAAAACTGGTCCTGTTTTTTCATAGCCCGGAACAACCTAATTTCATTAATAATTTAAAAATCCCCCCCCCCCCAAAAAAAATCTTGAAGATTCAGCTTTACACCTTTATTCAGTTCGCCACTCAAGTTTCGGACCACAGCTCCAAGCATTTTGTTTTTAATGTGCAAAATGTTCAACTTTAACCAACTTTCGAACGCTCACAAATGGGTTTGGCAGTCACGAAAACAGGATTTGTTTTCGAGACTCATAATAGTCTGTTTTCATTAATAATTTTAAAAATATAAAAACAAACGAGCCAAAGAATCAACCTTACTCTTCACTCTGTGAGCCACACAAAATTCACACCACAGCTTGAAGAATTTTTTTGTTTTGCTTCTGATACACAAAGTTGCCCCTTCTTTTATTCATTTTTGGGACCACTAAGAGTGGCGAAAACAAGTGTTATCTCTCGAAAATGGATTTCACCTCACAAAAATTTAAAATACCATCTTATAATTTAAAAACTACAAAGCTCTCAGTAAAGCCACCATTAACAAATCATCCTTGGGCAAAACTCTGGGTAAAATTCTAAACTGAAACTGCCACCATGTCTGTGCTACAGGTAAGCAAAAATAAATCTTTAAGAAGGTATTTTTTTTTACCTTCAAGAACTGTTAAACTGCTCAACCGACGATTACCACATTCTCAGGATCCAGAGATCATGTCACAGAGAACACACATACCACATTTCAGGTTATTCCATGCAGGGATGGCTGCAGTATTACGGGGCAAAATCAGGGTTTAATACTGAAGTATCTTCATAACCTTAACAACAGGATAACATTACCATTTTTACCAGGAAAGGCATGCTGAGCAAGAACCAACTCATTTCCAGAATCATCCTGGGAGAAGGCATACAGAGGAGGAGTGTCCTACATATTTATTAAGAAGTTTTGTCACTCTTATGTCAAGCCTACCTCTCTGTCCATCCCAAATTCTCCTTGTCCCTCCTCAAACTGCTGACACCACTATCACCTCAGCACATTTCAACCACTCCACCGTGGAGCTTGTTTTTTCACTGTGGCCTTGAAAACCACTCTCTCTAGATGGGAAGAGGCATACAATGACATTTGCCGCTTTGCACTGGCATCCCATAGACTTACACACCACTGTTCCCTCTACGACAGACCTGTCTGGCTTCCTCCATCCCAGTCTCATGTCCTCTTCTTTGGAGATGTCATCTACTGCATCCTACACAAATGTCTCTATCCCACGCCACCCTCCTCAATCCTGTTTATAGTGTATACTCCTAAGGTTTGGTGAAAATGCCCCACAGAATATCCCCAAATTTAAACTTGGGTCTGGGGAATCTTCCTTTGCTTATGCTGCTCCAGTGCTATGGAATTCCATTCCATCTGATATTCAACTACGTGTTTTGACAGCCTCATTCCATAGCAGGTACCGTCAATACTGACATAATGTGTCCAAGTGTTCCTGCCCTTGAATTTGCACTGCCTGGCTGCCTATTGTTACCTGCTTGTTAATTGTATAATCATGTAAAGCGTATATTCCTATACTGTATGACTATTTTTATTTCCAAAGTGGACTCCCTATGTCCCCTGTGGGCATGCTGCTATGTGCAATACAATGCTGCACTGGTTCTTATTTGCCTACTGTTCATCTTTTACACCCATCTGTTGTAAAGTATGTGGATACACTGCCATCAAAAAATGTCACGCTGCTTGTTTTTAATCCTGTATTATACTCTGTACTGCCTTTTTTTTAAATGCAATCTCCCGGGTCATGCTTGAAAATGGGTATTTATCTACCTAGTGCACATACCTGGTCAACAAAAATGAAATAAATATTCATAATGAAGTTTTGGCAGCATGTCAAGCCTACTTCTCTCTCGCTTGCCCCAGCTGAGAACCCCACATTCTTCCTGCTGCCGCCACCACCACCACCCATGTTCTGGGAGGATGTACTTAAAAGCATACACAGCTTATGTCAAACATTAATCTTCCAGTTAACATTAATCTCCAAGTTACTTTTTTCTTTAGCAATGCATTTCATTTCAAGCTACACCTATCCCCAAAGCTCTATAGGTCACGGTTAGCTCTTTTAAGCAAGGCGTCTCTTGATTTCATTGAGATGCCAAAAACGGTAGAGAAAGACATGGGTGATGTGTTAAGGTGTCCAGGGAGTCTTGCAGAGAGAAATATGCAACAACAGAAAACAGCAAATTAGAAATCGGTCCGAAAGCCTTTCCTTTCTTACCTGGTTGCTGAATTCCCTGAGGTGTGCCATTAGATAGCATGAGAGGACAAGAGGTCAGGAGAGCTCTGCTCAGCCTTGTACACCTGCCTCCTTCAGAAGCCTCACCACAGCTGTTATCCTTATCAGCCCCAATGCAATGGGATGTACAGCACTAGTTTGGGAGGGGATGCTGCAAACCATGAAGAGCCTGGCTCCCTCCCTCCTTTCTTCCCTCTCAGAGCCACTAGTAAGCACTCCCTGCTCTGCCTCACTGGCTCCTCCGCTCATCCGTGAAGACCCGGGGATACACCAGCAACAACAGAGCGAGAAAGAAAGGCTGCTGGGAGGGGCGGTGCTGACAATAATCAACCGACCTTTATACCTATATAAATCTATCTATAGCGCTGAATAAAAAAAGTCAGTGCTGTTCCTCCTCTGGGAAGGTGGCGCGCGCAGCCCTAAAACGAGCCCGCACTCGGCTCCAGTATCTCTCAAGGCTGAATGTCTCCCGAGTGTGCCGAGAATGGGCCACGGCCGCACTCCGCAAGCCCGGCAGTGCGCGGAGCATGCTGGGAGTTGTTGTTCTCCGTCTCCGAGTTTGTGAATCCAAAAACTGCGGGCTACCGGAAGTTCTGTTTGTAGGGGATTATGGGCATTGTAGTACTCTACCCCCCCCAAGCCTCCCATAATCACTTGTAGCGGAGGCAACCTTCTGGAAACATAACACCCTTCAGCTTAAGGCTCAAAGGTGCCCGGCACCTTTCGTACCTCTCAAGCTCAGATAGCGTTGCCGTTAAAAAATTTAGAGCCAATAGCCAGAAATTAGAATGTGTAGCACGTTCTTATTTAAAACAATAACATGGCAAAGCATTGTGTTCTATATGTTTAGTGTTAAGGAATGTTTCATCAAGTTAGATCATAATACAGAAGTGTACAAATGAAATAAAGAAAATGTAAATTAACTAACGCAACAGCAGGCTGGCTGTCTCCGTCCTACTTTAGGACGTGATACTACATGAAATGCTACCCTGTAAGTTATTCAAGGGACACTGTCAACTTGTGTTGCATCATGTCATGTTTAGTTAAAAACCCACATTTTATGATTGCTTACTTTTTCTAGAATTCATTGATGTTGCTGGGTTGTTGTTTTTTTGGTCTGGCTCCTTCTTTAGTAGAGCTGAAATGCATGGTAATGTATAGTTATAAACAACTTCTTTTTGTTTCAAATCTTGAATCCATTCTTATTGAATACTTCCTGAACATTAGAAGTACCCCCAAACAGTGCAGTTACTCAGGAGACAGTAGCCTCTTAAACTCTCACTGCATCATGAAGGACTAGACTGTGTTGGATGTGTTCCCAAGCCCAGGAAAGATGCAGTGGGAGTTGATCAAGGAGTGTAAACAACCATGGTTTTAACACCAGTAAGGTGGGCAGTCTGTTTTTCACTTCTTAAAAGAATCAGACTCAAACTACCAGCTATACCAGCAATTTTACGGAATGTTAGCAATCATAAAATGTGTTTTTAAACAAGGGACACTTTGAGGCCTAAGGGGGTTGACAGTGTCCCTTTAAACTGTATGGCAATTAAGCTACAACCAAAGGTTATATCTGATGTAAGTATGTATACATGTATGTACCTTTTATACTTAAAGCAGCAGTATTTGTTAATGAAAAATTATTCATATTTCTTTTTAGCAAAAGAAATGTATTTCTGACAACCTAAGATTCGTGCTCAGTATATTTTTTGTTTTCTCAGATGTTAAGCCTTTTTTAATAACTGATTTTGTAATTAATGACATGATGTTTAAAAATCTCTTCCCTGGTGTTACTTGTTGAATGTACATGCTAGATTCATATTGTACTTGTATTAGGATGGTTAGTCCACATTTTTCCGATAGTAAGCACAAAATATTTATTTTTTCATGGTGGGTGTGGCATGGGCGTGGGAATTTTTAAAAACTTCAAGACCCCATATCTTGGTTCAGGAATGAAAGAAAATGAAAAGAACAATGTGTGTCTTGATATTTTTGACAGAAGAATCTTATTATTGAAAACGTGTATGGTTACTAAAAAATACTGCCTCTTTAAACAATAAAAATGTTTAGCTTAAAAAAAATACAGTAGTGTGCAGTCTCAATAATCCGAGCTACATGGGAGACATCCTCATAGTTCGGATAATCGAAAGTTCGTAAATGAGGGAGTCAGTAGTTAAGAATGGGTGTTTCCGGGGGGACACTGTGGAGCCCGAGCAAGATGTCCGCGCTTTGATTGAGCTCTACAATCAAGTCCATAAAAATAACTTTTAACCATATGTTTATCAGAAACGGACAAACTTAACTTGATCAATAATAGCAGTGGAATCCTAGCCTGTCATTATGGGAAATCCGTGACGAGATAAAGCATCAGGAGACAGAGCTAAAAGTGAAACAGCAGTGCTCCAGCCATGAGGGCTGCGCAAGGCCGTGAGCCTGCACTCGAGGAGGGAACCCAGGAAGAAACACTGCAAGCTTTAGGTGCAAAAATGAATCGCCTAATCACCTCAATGTCTGGACTATCTAACAAGTTTGACGCCCTCACAAACAGGATAGCTCAAGTGGAAACCAGTACGGAATCAATTCAGACGGCCACGGTTGAATCAAATAAAAAAGCACTTGCAGCCCTTGGTGCTGTCAACACAGTCATTAAAGAAAATACTCATCTCCACTCTCGCTTAGAAACCTTGGAGAATCAAGTGAGAGCTTCTAATCTCCAACTGCTGGGCTTAGAAGAGGGCTATGAAGGACACCACCTTATGCTTTTTGCCCAGGAATGAATGGTGCAACAATTGGATGAAGAAGCAACCCCGGTCATCCAAAAGCTCCAGAAGGCATATAGGGTAACTCCCCAAGGCCGCCAGGACAACCCCAAGGCCCCGAGAACTGTGGTGCTTGTTACGGATGGGGTCGGCTCGAGAGACCTGCAATTGGCTCCTGCCAGAAGAAAGCGTACCTTACTGCACAATGGGCAACAGATTTGTATGTTCCCAGACTCATCCTATGCAACACGACAGAAAAGGAAGTGTTTTGATGGAGTGAGAGCGATGTTAAGGGAGGTGGGCATTCCACATAGACCGGTGTTTCTGGCCCACCTCCACATCATGCACCAGAGTAAAATTGTTATTTTTTCTGATCCAGGAGAGGCTTAAAAGTGGTGCCAATGAAACGCAGCTCCTAGACCTCGGGCAGTATTGGAGGAAGACCAATCATCAGATGAGGACAATCCATGAGGTTTTTAGAGTGGTATAATTTTCCTCCATGAATGGCTCCTTGATAAGGAGTGAGAGGAAGGGGGGAGGGTAGTTATTTTGTCCCAAAAAAGGGAAATGTTATAGCATACGCCACAAAACTGATTGTTTAATTTTAATTTTTTTTTCCTTGTATTTTGGGCTTCTATTCCCATTCCCCTATTTTCCCTTATAGCAGACCTTACAATTTCCTTTTCTATGGGCAAATTTACATAAATAATGTTACTGTTATAGTGCATGTTGTTTTAAGCATCTGTGTTGTTTACATTTGTCTAGTGCACATACCCGGTCAACAAAAACTAAATAAATTTAAATCTTGTTAAACAAAAACCTTTAAGCTGCAGACAGATGAAGAAATAATCATATTACAGAGGCTATTATAAGTTTCAGCTATAGTGCAGACCTTATTGTTGAGTGAATATCATTAGTTCTCTAGTGCAGATTCTAAAGGTAGAGGCATGGTGGCACTTTCCTAATCCCCTTAGTGGTGAAGGAATCCGAACTTATAGTGACAATGCTTACCCTATATCAATCACCATGCAGCTCATGGGTTTCCATTACAGCAGTTGCAAATGTATTTAAACTACTAAATGTGTCTATTGTTGTCCCCTCAGAGACATAGCTTTAACATTTAATGGGATTAGTGAGAGTAATAAGAGGAGTAGTGCCCTCATGTTCTGAGAAATTTACATTTATGTAACATTAAATGTTGATAATCGACTGTATGTATGATGATAAATCAATAAACATAAAGTAAAAAAAATGGGTGTTTCAGGGGCTTAAGTGCTACTTTTTTTGTATGCTTGTGCCACTGTACAAAGGGTGTTCTTAGTTTTATTTGGAGCGGTAGGGGTGTTTTTTTATTAATTACTGTACTTTAGGCGTTCACGTTTCACTCCTTCAAAGAAGTCAATAATTACGTTTCGTTTCTGATTTCCTGCTCCCCCAGCTTGAGCTTTCAGATTCCTTAGCAGTAAGAGGTGCACAGAGTTGCATTCATCTTTTTATTCTAGCTACAATAAGCACTTACCAAAGTATTCGTCAGCTTCACTGTGGCTATGGACTTAGTCACAGTGGTCACTGACAGTCTCCTCCTGTTCTTCTTCATCGTCCTCTCTCTGTCTTCTCCCTCTGACTTTACCAAGATGGCAGTCTTGTTATCGTCTAGATTATCGTGCCCATCCTCATGAAGATCACAGGAGTCCCATTTGCTAATTTCAGCCTTGGACACATTCTGTGTTAGCTTACCTGCCAACTCACTCAGGGTGTCCATTTTGGAGCGTGTTTTGATAACTGGCTGAACATCACACATTACTGTGGTAACCAGGATTGCTGTGATAACAGTGCTCAGCATGGTAACAGTAGTGGTGTCAGGCTCCGATTTAGTATCTCCCTTCTTTTCAGTATCCCTGACTTTGAAGTTCAACTAGGCTTTTGCTATGGTCCTTGGTCTTACCATATCCCATGGCTCAACTGCCAGGTAGATGAAAGGGTGAGTCCTTTGATGATGTCTTGAAGGCAAAGTTCATGATTTCTGTCATCAAGGACTGTTTGCAAAAGTGTCTTGTGGTAGTTCTGCCTGACAATCTCCAGTATGCCCTGGTCACAGGGCTGCGGTTTGGAGGAGGTGTTGATTGGTGGAAGAAAAAGACATGTTATGCTACCATCTTGTGTTTTAATCTTCAGCATCTCTGGATAGCAGGGGAATTGGCCAGAAGCAGAAGGGCTTTCAAAGGCAGACCCTTTGAACAGAGAAACTGCTTCACACTGGGGACAAACTCATTGGTATATCACTGCAAAAGAATGCTAGCATTCATCCAGGAGTTTTTCTGTTCTTCATAGTGAAGGGGCAGATTTTTCATGTAGACATGCCTGAAACACAGTGGATCCCTAAACTTTCCAATCAATAAGGGCTGTAGCTTGTGACTCCCAGTAACGCTGGTGCAGTTGAGGACTGTAATATATTCCTTTTGTTTCTTGAACCCTGGAGCATCCTTTTCAGTGCCGCCAACCAAGGTCTTGTCCAGGAGACAGCACCAGCATAATCCCGTCTCGTCAGCACTATACAGCTGGCTGAGGTTGAGGGATTTCTGAGCCATAATTGATAACAGCAGTTCACTAAAGGGTGCTATGCTGTTATCTGCCACATTAAGTTCTCCCCACAGAGACGTAGCTGTCTGATGCCATGGTGACATTTAAACTGTGTAAACACCCATCACTGGGAACAAATGGAGACTGGCACCCAAACTTTTGATGAAAGTACCTGTCCTTGTCCTTCAAAACCAGCCGCGAGATTGGCATTCTCTTCTCTCTCTCGTCTGAACCACAGGTAAATCATAGCATCATGGCTGTCCTTGGCACAAACTTTCATGTTCTTCCTATTCTCCATGCTGAATAGAAACATAGAATTTGATGGCAGATAAGGACCCCTTAGCTCACCTAGTCTGCCCATGTTCCCTACATACTGTCACACCATAGACTCCACTTGATCTCCAATTTTAACCCCTTCCATGCTTCTAAGGTTCCCTTATACTTATCCCATACCTTTTTAAATCCCATTACAGTTTTTTCTCCCACCACCGCCTCAGGAAAGCTGTTCCAGACATCCACCACCCTTTCAGTGAAGAAGTGTTTCTTTACATTTCCCCTGATTCTACCCCCCCCCAGCTTCATTGTATCACCCCTTGTTCTTGTGCATCCTTTCCTCTGAAAAAAGCTTCCCTTGAACCTATTTGAAAGTCTGTCTCTTATCCTCCCTTTCCTCCAGTGTGTACATGTTGAGGTCCTTCTGTCTCTCCTGACAGGACTTTTGATGCTGATCCTGCACCATTTTAGTTGCCGTTCTCTGGACTGTCTCAACTCTGTCTATGTCTTTTTGGAGAGGAGGACTCCAGAAATGGACACAGTACTCTAGGTGGAGCCTCACCAGAGATTGATACAGAGGTATCGCCACATCCCTCTTTCTGCTGGTTATACCGCTCCCTGTCCACCATCCCCCTGGCTCTCCCCACGGCCTTGTCACACTGTCTGGCTACCTTTAGGTCATCAGATATGATAACACCCAGGTGTCTTTGTTTGGTGGTTGCCAGTACACTCCCCCCATTTTGTACTATGACCCTGGGTTTCTACACCCCAAGTGCATGCATTTGCATTTTTTTTTGCATTGAAACTTAGCTGCCACTTTCTAGACCACTCCTCAAGCTTACCTAGATCTCTATTTTTATTTATTTATTTATTTCATTTGTTAACCAGATAAGAGCACTGGGCCAAAGGCCCTTCTTCCGGCCTGACCCAGGGAGAATAAATACAGGGTACCGACAAACAAATAAAACAAAACTAATACATGGTCAACAATTATTACAAAGAACAGTTACATAAAGATTTTGTCAGTAAATATTGCTTCAGTTTTACTTTAAAGTCAGATATAGATGTAGCCTGATGTACAACTAAGGGTAATGCATTCCAATATCGAGGAGCAGCTATACAAAAGGCTTGAGGCCCAATTTTAAGTTTGGGTAACACTGTGTCTTGCTAGATTTCACTAGAGGAATGTAGACTTGGGAGAAGAATTTGGGGTTTTAGAAGATTAGACAATGGAAACAAGGATTTAAGGAAAACACATTTAAAAATAACACAACCAAAAAAATATTTCAATCTAGAGATTGGGACCAGCCAACTCAAATCAGAATATAGAATGCAGTGATGTGTTTGCAATGGTGTCTGTATCTCTATTCATTTTTTTTCCCCCCTGGAGTGTCCACTCTATTGCAGATTTTTGTGTCATCTACAAAAAGACACACCTTCCCTTCTAGTTCCTCTGCAATGTCGCTTATAAAGATATTAAAGAGGACTGGCCCCAGTACTGATCCTTGTGGCACCCCACTAGTCACCCTCCCTTCCTCGGAGTGAACTCTATTTACCACTACCCTCTGTCACCTATCCTCCAACCAATTTTTTACCCAGTTTACCACTATTAGTCCCACTCCTAGGCTGCACAGCTGGTTTATGAGTCTCCTATGTGGAACAATATCAAAGGCCTTACTGAAATCTATGTAGGCCACATCCACCGCTCCACCCTGATCTACTTCCCTGATTACCCAGTCAAAGAAATCTGTAGGATTAGTTTGACATGACCTCCCCCTGGTGAATCCATGCTGCCTTGGATCTTGTAAACCACTAGGTTCAAGATATTCCACAATCCTTTCTTTCAGTTGTGGTTCCATTAATTTCCACACCACCGAAGTAAGGCTGACTGGCCTATAATTGCCAGCCTCTTCCTTGCTCCCACTTTTGTGAAGTGGTGCTACATCTGCCCTCCTTCAGTCCTCTGGGACCACTCCCATTTCCAGTGAATGGTTAAATAGGACTGTCAGAGGTGCAGTCAGCACCTCTCTGAACTCCCTTAAAAACCTTGGATATAGCCCATCCGGTCCCATTACCTTGTCCACCTTAAGATTTGCAAGTTCTTTCCGGACTGTACCCTCTGTAAATAGACTAGTGTCCACACCCTTCCTTTGATGCCCCTAACACAGATCTGTGGTCCTTTACCTTCCCTTTCATTTGTGAAAACTGAACAAGAATAAGTTTTCAGGATGGCTGATTTTTCCTTGTCCCCTTCCATGCAATCCTCCTTCCCTCCTTAGTCTTACAATCCCCCCAACCAGTCTTTCTCCTTTTACTAATGTACCTAAAAAATATTTTGTCCCCTTTCTTTATGCCTGTGCTATCTTTGCCTCCATTTGCACCTTTGCACTCCTGACTGTTTTCCCTGCCTCTCTCTGCTTCTCTTGATACACCTCACTATCTTCCTCCTCCTCCTCCTCCTCCCTCTGTGTCTCCTTGTACCTCCTGGAATGCTAGCTTTTTTGTCCTTAGTCCTTCCCGGCCAACTCATTTGAGAGCCATAGTGGTCTCCTTTTCTTTTTGCTTACCTCCCTGTTACAGAGGTTTGTTGCCTTCACTGTGGCCCCTTTAAGCTTCACTCACTGTTCCTCCACACTTCTCCCAAGTCCTCCCACCCTGCCAAGGCATCCCTGAGGCATTCTCCGATCACTGTATAATTGACCCTCCTGAAATCCAGGATCCTTGCCTTTGTGTGGTTCCCTTCTGACACAGTTCTTAAACTGAACCACATCATACAGTGATCACTGCTCCCCAGGTGGCCACCCACCTTGACATCTACAATATTGTCCCTGTTGGTGAGCACAAGATCAGTATTGCTCCCTCATGCAGGGCTGGCCTTAAGGACTGGTGAACTAGGTGGCTGCTTAGGGTACCATACATTAGGGAGTGCCTTGAAATAGAGCTCTGTGTTTTTTTTTTTGTTTGTTTGTTTTTTTTTAATTTAAGATTTTATGGCCTCGATTTTTTTCCATATTTTCTCATGGTCCCTGTCCTGGCCATGCACGTTTGTGTGGAAGCACACACATGCTGTGGTACTGGGATGCCCTTCCGCTACTTGCCACCCCCTCCTGCCTACACTGACCATCAGACCTCCACCGATGGCAGTGGAACTACAGGGGGGGCAACAGCCTCCCAGGAGAGGAGAGCTGCCTTTCAGCTGCTCAATCCTCCTCCCCCCCATGCCAGCTTTCCGGCAACCCGAGTCCATTCCCAAACCTGGGTTGCCGGCATGATGTGAGGCAAGGTGTCTAGCGCTTCAGCCCTCTGTGCCACCAGGCTGGCCAGAGTTCCATTTTTTATGTTTCATATTTTTATTTGTTTTTTCATGAGAGTCACCTGGACAGTGAAATTTTATGGCCAGATTTTGCGTCTTTTGTAGGGACGGGAGTTGACCTTGAAGACTTGTCCACCGCTGATCATCATCTTCATTTCCACAGCTCTGCCTCTATAATCAGCCATTGGCCTTCCACCACACCCACTGACCCCCGTTAGTGCATATGCAGTGGTGGAGCGGTTGACCGGTTTTGGCAGGCAGGAACAAGGGACTGAGCCAAGAAACAGGCAGCGCAGCATTAGTGAGGTGGGTGTTTGAGGAGGGAGTCGGAAAGAGCCAAGCCAAGTTGGATGGTTTTGCTGGGTCACAGGTGTTCAGGGAAGAATAAAAAAAAAAGACGGCGAAAGTGAACAAAACTGAAGGGGCAAGACCGCAAGAAGACTGGAGGAGTAAACAGCAGCAGTTGACAGGTTGTGTTTCTCTTCCCGTGGCATGGGTATGCAGCTCGGGGTCAGGTGGGTCTCTTTGGTACCTATCCATTAGTTTTGGGGTGAGGATGGGGGTGGGGGGCAGCAGCTAAACACAGAGGAAGGATTGCAAAAGAAGGAATGTTTGGGGGAACGAGTGTGGTGCTTCGTTGAGAGAGACGGTTGTGTTGTTTGGGGGGGGTGAATATTTGCATGAATTTTTGGTTATTTGATGTGTTGGGAGGTTTTTGTGTACATTTTTAAGGGAATTGCCAAAGGGTTGGTGTGCAATAAAAAAAGGTGCAGCCGCGGCAGCAGCAAACATGTCGTCTTCTCTTTCACTTCCACATTCCCTCATGTCAGAAAGAGAGATGGAGTCAAAGAGAGAGAAAGAAGGGAAAAAGAAAGAGAGACAGTGAACCCAGTGAGCTGGGGAGGGATGGTGAGACAAGTAATGATAGTTGCCCCCCGGGTGGTGAGGCGTCCTTCCTTTCTGCCCACAGTTTCTTGCTGACAAAGTTTTTATCTGCCTTCTCGAGTGTCTGCTGTTAATTGGCAAAGTTCACAAACCTCGGGCTCATCATGCATTCAGACAATATAAGAGGGGAAGGGCAGGATTTGAGTGGGGGCAGAAACTGGGCACAGACTGGGAGAGGGGCAGAAATATGGAAGGACGGGATCGGGTGAATGGTGTGGAAAGACAGAAATGGGAGCACAAATGGGGGTTGTGGCAGGGTACAGATGGGGAGCCTGAGTGGTATAAATGAAAAAGGTTCACAAACTTGGGGGGGGCTAGAAATAGGGGTGTTTAAACTGTAGAGGTTATGTAGGTAGGGATGGAGTAATTGAGTCCTAACTTAGAAACCCAGTGCTCCTAGATTGATTTGGGATTTGTTCAGTGGATTGCATTAATTTTCCTGTTTACCAGTGAAGGACCATGGGACCAGATTTCCTGTAGATAGCTCCATTTCCCCTGGAAAATACAGGAATCTGTAGATCTGGGAGCTCTGGAAGCTCAGTGACAGGGATGGGGGCTTTTAACAACACAGTTTAGGGATATTTACTGTGGGTTTGTACAGTGGGTGGACTTGAGTTGGTGCAGTATAGGACTGGGGGTAGGTGGTAATGGTCATTTTACTCTCTAAAGGAAAGACAGATAAATGAAGAATACCCCATGGTGCTATGTCTAAATGAGTCATGTAGGCACTGTCAGGCCCCATCCCGTGTGGACCTCATCAGAGAATGGTGAAGGAACGCAGACGACAAGTTTGGGAGGTAGCCCGGGTAATCCTGATGTGAAGCCCAGGCAGACTGGTACTGGTGGATAAAAAGCTTGATGGGAGGGAAGGGAAGCACAGTTGTGAAACTGGAGACCCAGCAAACTCAGGTTTGAATCCCACAACTGCCGCTTGCATACTGTGTGATCTTGAGCAAGTCACTTAACCTCCTTGTGCTTAATTTCTCTTAACAGGTCACATCTGGAAACAAGCTTCTGTTCACTGTGCCTGTACAGACCAAAACTTGTAAATATATAGAATAATGTATGGGCAACCATGCACAACAAGGCTGTGTTTCCATCAAGGGGCTGTAACGACATGTTAGGGACCTCCAGCGCGAGCTCAAGAGGTCTTTGATGCCATCACAGTTTCTGAAATGGAAACCTGACCAAGTTGATCTGGTTGACTATATATTGTGTATTTATTTATTTATTCATTAAATATTTTACCAGGTAAGCAGAGTTCAGATGAGCTTATTTCCAGCTACAACCTGGGGCGGAGAGGCTTGGGAACAGCAAGGTGATACAGCACAGGCATTCCAACGGAGGCAAAAGAAATTAATGAATACATAAATAGCATAAGGTCCACTATACTTTAAATAAAGATAATGTATGGGTGACTGTACACACTGAGCTAGTGTTTCCATCAAAGGGTTGAGATAACAGCATATGGACCTTGAACAAGAAGTTGGGGACATTGTGTGTGTGTTGAGTGGAGAAACTGAAAGTTGTGGGAGTGACCACGGGGGCACAACTGAGTTAATGATAAAACATGCACAAGCGGCCCAGATATTCAAAAGAGTTGAGCCACGCGCAATAGGGTTGCGCCTGCGCAAGTCCAAAATGCGCCATTCTGCGATATTCAGCAGGAGGCAGTTGCTCCCCCCCAAGTCATGCTGAGCAACAGCGCAATGCTAATGAAGGCATGCGCAACCGAAGGGGGAGGAACCATGCATAAACTGCACAGCCTGATATTCAGCCGGGCCATGCTTAGTTATGCAGGTGCAACCCCCATCTGCGACTGCACAACTTTACGCCAAAAAAAAAAGGATCAAGTCGAGGGCCACCCACAGGTGAGTTGCCACATTGCAGAGCGCAACACAGCAGCTGCCACCTGTGGGTGGCCCTCCAGTCGTTCCCGGTGGTGTCCCCCCATGCCCCGATCGTGGGCTGAAGTGTCCCCCCCCATTAGCCCGATTGCGGGCAGAATATTATATCCTCCCATTAGCCCGATCACGGGCAGAATGTTATTCCCCATTAGCCCGATCATGGGCAGAACATTATCCTCCATTAGCCCGATCGCGGGCAGAACGTTATTTCTCCCACCCCCATTAGCCCGATCGCGGCAGAACGTTATCCCTCCATTAGCCCAACGCAGGCAGAACGTTATCCCCCATTAGCCTAATCGGCGGCAGAACGGTATGTCCCCGAGCAGCTCGATCGCGGGCATCAGACTTCCCTCCCACAGTTCAATATCTCAGGGTTCAGTGACGCGAGAAGCCATGCGGGCACAAAGCTCCCTCCTCCCTAAAGTCCAATCATCTCTCGAGATCTCAGTGGCCTCACCCACTCACCCACGGAGCCCACCACCTCGCTTCCCCGTCAGCCGGTGATGCGGCACCCCACCCAGCTGCCGCCCGCCGCCTGCCGACTGACAGCAGCTCAGGGGCTGCACCCATTGGTTCAGAGCAAGAGCCAATGGGCGGCAGTCCATATCGAGACAGCAGTACAAGATATGTGAATGAATTCATTCACATATCTGGACTGCCTTAGATAGTATAGCTGTACGCCCATTGGCCTTGCTCTGAACCAATGGGCGTGCAGCCCCATTGAGCTGTCAGTCAGCGGGCGGCAGGGCAACAGGCGGGTGGTGCTGTCGCCTACCGGTTGACGGGTGGGAGCGGGGTCGTGGGTGGGTGGGTGGGGCCACTAGATCACCAGGGATATTGGACTTAGGGGAGAGGGGTGACTTTATGCCTGCAATCGGCTTCTCGCGTCCACTGGACCACCAGGATATTGACTTGGGGGAGTCTGATGCCCGCGATCGGGCTGCTCGGGGGACATAATGTTCTGCCAGCAATCGGGCTAATGGGGAGAATACTATCATGCCCGGATCGGGTGCAGGGGCGCGCCCCGATGGCTGCCGCTTCTGCAGGGCTCAGGTGCAAGTCATCTGGGATCGCACACCAAGATGTTAATGGCATGCAAATGGGGCTGAATTTGATGCAAATGCCCCCTGTGTGCCTTGCATAAATTATGGCCCCATTTGCATGTCACCTTTTGAATATCGTAGGTTTGGCGCATGGCGCAATGGAACGCGCCATCAGATCTGAATGCTCCACCTGACCACTTGTGGTGGTGCAGTTCCATCATGCCTACGCAGGTTGGGTTAGGCTATATTCAAAGAAGTTGCTCAATAGCGCAACTCCGTTGAATATCGCCCTGGCCACACCCCTGCACAACTTTTTTGAGCAGCGCAAGGGCTTGCGCCACAGAATGGTGCGGTTTGAATATCTGGCCCAGCATCTTTAGAATTTGCACAACTTCAGACATTCACAACAACAATGTTTTTGAAGGGGCTGCTTTCCACACACAATAAGCTCTGATTATATACTGTAATTGTATTTTAAGTTACTCACTCTGCCACCTGACGGAGTAAACACAGTACACAAACTCACAATGTCCATGGTGTTGCTTCGGTTTCATGGAGCAGTTTTACTGGGCATGCTTGGCTTTATGACACAGCTACTGTGGCACAGCAAAAAGTAATTGTACCACATTGGTTACATCACCACTATGGTACAACAGGATTTTGAATGGCAAGGATGTCCGTATACAACAATCTCTGACCATGCACTATATTTCTTAAGACACTACACTGAGCCAAAGCCAGTTTCCAGATAGTCCCAAGAGCACATGGAGGTTTAAAGGAGAACTAAAGCCAAAATGTACAAGAAAATATGCTGTGCAGAGTGTTTTGTAGGTGTACTCCTAGTAAGTCCTTCCCTTTACTTGTTGAAATACTTTTTTTCTAAATTTGCTTGCTGGTTTTATGGCCCCTTGGGATCTTCATGTTAGCTTTTCTAATGGCTCTTCTTGTTTCTACAATGTCTTCTGTCCCATGTGACTGTGATGTGTCCTGGACCATTACTTCAACAAGAGTTGTGTTTTCTCAAGTTTATAGTAGTACACTTGTTATGTTAATTAACTCCCCTTGCCCAGGGCATTCTAAGCACATGTCAAATGCCTGAGGGATAATTGAGTGGGCTATTCCTGTAAGGAAACATCTAGAGTCTTCACTAATTGTAGGATCTGTGGAATTTGTGACCTTGTGTGATTTGTGTGCCTTGCTAATGGTTGTGTATAGTCTGATAAAATGAAAGGCTTTAAAAACAATTAACATTCACCTCTGCCGACTAGACCTAGACACATACATAAAATCAGAAGTTTGGATTAGATAGTTATTACGTTGAAGCCAGAATATCAGGCCGATAACAATAGATGCATCATGCTGCCGCAGCAGTTATCGCTCCCTGAATCAATGGTCCTGGATGCATCACAGTCACATGGGACAGGAGGCATTGAAGGAACAAGAAAGGCCAATAGAAATGATAATATGGAGATCCCCAGGGACCATAAAGGCGGCAAGCAAATTTAGAAAAAACTCCTTTCAGCTAATAAAGGGAAGGCCTTACTAGGAGTATGCCTACAAATCAAAACACTCTGCACAACATATTTGTTTGCAAATGTTGACATTAGTTCTCCTTTAAGTGATGCTGTATACCCCCTTAGGTCTCAGAGTGCTTCTAGTTTACAAATCACATTGTATAACTGGTCACATTCTGTAGAGATTGCTGATGTAGCTGGTGGTTTGATTTTGATTCCTTCTTTTCTGTTTAAAAGTGAAAAACCTGGTGTTACCACACAAAAGCGTTTGGTTACAGTCTTTGATCAACTCCCATGGCATCTTTCTTGGACTTGTGAAAACCCCCAATGGAGGCTAGACACTCGTGATGCAGTGGAAGGAGAGAAAACTATTGCAGAATGAGTGGCTGCATTACTTGGGGGTGTTCCTACTGTTCAGGAAGTGTGCAGTACAGATCAAGGATTTGAAACCTACACAGTTCCATATAATTCCACCATTAGCATGCTTTTCAGTTGTACTAAAAAGGAAGCAAATAAAAAAATACCAAAATCAATGAATTTTAGAGAAGGGTAAGCAATCATAAAATGTGTTTTCAACTAGAAATAATACAGGATACAAAAAGGGTTGGCAGTGTCCTTTTAAGTGACTTGCTCAGGGCTGCACAGTATGCAAGTGACAGTTGGGTTCAAACCCAGGTCTGCTGGGTCTCCAGGTTCACAGCTTGGTGCTCTACCCTCTAGGTTATACTGCATCTCACTGATATAAAATGAGGGATGTCAAACAAGTATGTCACCTTCTTCCTGTTCTTTTTGATATACTGCCACTGGACCACGGCAGGTGGTTGAAGGGAATGAAAGACTCAGAAATGATTCCATTTCTCGGTCTTATTTTTAGAACGGTCGCTGTCACGGGTTCTTGTTGGAATGAAACCCATTAGACTCTAGTCAACAGGGTAAGGCTGCATGGTGGTGAGATTAATTTATTTTCAGTCTGTGTTTTTCTTTCTTTCTTTCTTGTGTACAAAGTGATAGTTAAGCAATAAGGCCTGCTATAGAGGTCCTTTCCAGTCCTATAATGCCTCTGATGGATATAGAAGTGCCCAAGGTGAATCCCACCCAGAGCATTATCTGACTGTTAAGTCTGATGCAGAGGACCTTAATGCTACAATATTAATAACTTACCCACTTTTTTTTTTAAATTAAAATAAAGATATGAAAGCCTAGCTCTAATGTAAAGAAAAAAAAGTTGTATTGCTGCCCCCGTGCAGTGGGTCCTGCATTCTGTTCATGCCAGCAGCCTATTACCAGTAGAATAAGGACCACTAGTGGGCCTAAGAGAACGTATGATTTCCTGCTGAAGTTGAACATTCCATGAGGTTTATAATCCTGCATATACTTGCCCTGCACGTGCTTTATGATCATGTGTATATGTATATACACATGATCATATGGTTTGGAGCATACGGTTATTCCTGCTTGTCTGTCTTGTATTGAGAAGGGGAATCTGCCAACTGGGCCAGTTGGTTCAGTAGTCCTGAGGGCACTATGTATACCCTTGAGGAAAGGAGGGAGTGGGGGACATGATAAAAACTTTCAAGTACCTCAAGGGAGTCGACAAAGTCCAAGAGGGTAGCATCTTTCAGAAAAAGAAATGCATAAAAACAAGGGGCACAATTTGAAGATGGGGCGGCTCAGGGCAATGCGAGGGAAGTATTTTTTCATGGAGAGGGTGGTGGACGCATGGAAAGGCCTTCCTGAGGAGGTCATGGGTTCAAAAACAGTGGGGGAATTTAAGAACGCATGGGACAGACATAAGACAATTATAGTGGGGGTAGGAGGAAATAGGCTGTTGGTTAACTAGAATCTGCAGCTTATCCAATGGGTAGAGAAATTGGCAGACTGGGTGGAGCAAGCGGTCAAAGTCTATGTTTCTATCTTTTTATGCATACATTTTATAAATATTAACTATTTAACATATATCTGTGACCAAGTTTTGTGTAGTGGAATAGGTAACAACTTACTGAAAATCCGTATATTCTTCCTGGAGGCATGATACCAAGCGGGGCACACTAGAGAAAAGGTTGAGAGTGTTTGGAGCATACGGTTATTCCTGCTTGTCTGTCTTGTGTTGAGAAGGGGAATCTGCCAACTGGGATGGTTGGTTCAGTAGTCCTGAGGGCACTGTGAGTTTGTGTGTAACTGGGGAAAATGAGAAATAAATAGGGGATATGTAATGGCTTGACTCAAAATATGCATTTTATCTTCAAGTGTGTGGGGACAAAACTATAACTTAAAAGTGGGAGAGCCATGGGTGAATTATGAAAGTCTTGCCCACTTACAAGTGAAAAGCTGCATCTCTTGAGTCAAACAATTGCTTATTAATTTATACATCACTTCACTAGTTAGTTACTTAGGACTGCGTCTGTGTTAGTGCTAACCTGGGATCTGAGATGCTCTATAATCAAATGATAATCCTTTAAGGTTTTAAGCAGAAGGTCACTTGGTTCTGCACAGTATCCGTGGTGCTAGACCCAACTGAGGAGCAGGTGTCTGGAGCCTCCCAGCTTGTTTAAGTGTGTTGCCACATTGGGAGCAAGTGCACAAAGTTTTGTGTGCCAGGAGATTTAACCTTGGTTGTTTTATTTGGAATTGCTCTGACAATTAAAGGGTGCACACATAGAGAAACAATAGCCAGGGAAGGGCTGAACATATATTCTTTGTATAATAGTTTGCGTGCAACAATGAATGGGATGCAAGTGTAATAAACATGTATATGTTGCCTTTTCCACATTGCTGTCTACACAGAGGATGCCCTAAATAGATGCCCTAAATGGTCTCACAGAGGTGTTTATTTTCATAAAAGCCAGATTTCAAAACATGACTATCATTTTAGCAGGGGTTGCCCATGCAGAGACGGGCTCTTCTTTGCAGCAAAAAAAAGGGAAACATTGCAATTTAGATGACGTATCAGGAATTCCTTTAAAGAAATCCAGCGATTAAAAAATAATGTTGAGAAGTAATAAGCTACTGGACACATCATATGAGTTTATGTTTAGGCTGCTCAATGACATTACCAATGGAGATTTGGCTGGTGGTAATGTTACTTATCCAGCAAAGACAGCGGGGGAAGAGTACTAGCCATTCACATTGTAGACACTGTTTTTTCGATGTAATATATTTTGCGGAAATAGATTTTTGGGAAAGTAATCACTGACTACATGTGCAGGAGTCTGGCAAATATTTATTATATCATCAAAAGAAAGCAGAGCAGACACAAATGCAGATAATAATCTGTGTATGACAATTCCTAGGAAGATTAGATGAACGCTGTTTACTCAGCAGCCGCTCTCAAATATTTTGAAAAAGTATCTGTTAACTTATTGGAGAAACATCTTCTCTGCCCCAAGGGATTTCATGCAGTTTCACACCCCCATCCCTCAGGTAAAGCTTTCAGTATTTTTTTTCTAAGAAGTTGACTGCCATTAGGAGTATTATGTTTTTTTCTTGTGTGTGTGTGTGTGTGTGTGAAGATTAAAAAAAATTAATGGGGCACCACGTAAGCAATAATACCCAACAGAGTGGGTGGTATTGTGCTATACAGGACCGCCCAGGGCATAATGAGGCCCAGCGCTGCAGGCAGAGGGCCTTATAGACCCTGGAGGTCCGGATAGCACACTACCGCCCACCCTGAAGGGTATTCTTGCACTTAGAAAATGGGTACCATAAAAAATGTTAATGAAAAATTAGCTTAAAGTTAGTTTTGTGATAAAATAGTTTCTCCACCTGCATTAGAATGATGTTTAGAGGGCACTACAGTACTGTGTTCAAGAGCTTTTTTTCTCATAGTTTTCTTTCTGATATTTTTCAAAGTGCTCACCCCCCTCCACACACACACACTGGCGAAAGGCAAGAAAAAGGACTATGATTAAGCATTCTTTATTTGTATTAGTTTGTTTTCTGTAGCCTGTGCTGCATCTACTGGTATCCTTGCCATTACATACCGCCCTGTGCAGTCTTTTACAGATATATTGCTTCCTATTGCTGTGTACAGCATATACCTCATTGGCTCCTGAACCATCACCTTGGCCCCCCCCCACCCCCCAGTTTACTCGCATTCTTTTTTTTTTTTTTTTGCTTCATTTCTTGTGTATGAGACTGCAGGTTAAAACCTGTAGTCTGGGAAACTGGCGTGCAATCAGATGATCTGGGAGATTGTGCATATTAAGAGGTAATAAATTTAGCAGGACTTCATTTTCTTTGAAAGAAATAGTAATTAAAAAAAGGCAAACAGATATGGTACTGTTTTGAGGAGTGGGAGTTCAGCCAGGGTGACACAGAGTTACAGGAGTTGAGCCAGAGTTATGGGAGTGGAGCCGAGGTGACACGGGATTACGGGAGTGGAGTCGGGGTGAGACAGGAACATCCAGCATGATGTTTGGTAGAGATGTTGAGTGAAGACTGCTGGTACGAAACAGAGGTTTAACTTTTTTGTGTTGGCAAGCAGGAAGAGAACGACTTTTACCTGTCATGCTTCACTCCGAGAGCACGGACTTCAGAGCAATGGGTAGTGGAGCTACTGTATCTGTACTGACAGTATAGTAGGCACAGAAAAGAAAATATTTTTTTGAAAAAAAAATAGTCAATTTAAACAGTAGTGGCTTTGCGATGGTTTCGTCGAGGGGGCTGCCCTCGGCCACCCATTAGCGAGGCTGAAAACATGGCTGCTACACTGTTTAAAATTCAGGGTGCCCAACAACATCCAAAGTAATGGGGCACCCTGAAAGTGGACTTGTTTTAAGTGGGCGTCTATCGAGAAATAGCCACCCATAAGATTGATGTCCTAGCCAATCGGAAAGCAATTATTCTGTAACCGATTTTCTAATGACAAGTTAGCCTAGGGGTGCCACATACCCTAGGGTGGGTCCTGCCCTCAAGAGAGTGCTCCTCTACTAGTTGCATGAGGAATGCCCCCTGCAGAGAGTCTAGGATGTCCCTGCTCCTAGCGGAAGCTGCAGCTATGATGCTCCAGTCTACATCAGGCAAACTGAAGTCCTCCACCAGCAGAACCTCCCCTTTGTTAACCATCTTTTGGATGGCTTCTGCCAGAACCTTGTCCATCTCCTCCCCCTGTGCCGGAGGTCTGTAGATCACTCCAGTGCAAATAGCGGCTCCATTCCCCTTTTCTAGGGTGACCCACAGAATTTCTATCCTTCCCTGTGTTCCCTGCAGCTCTGTTGCTTTTATGCTATCCCTTATGTAAAGAGCAACTCTTCCCCTTTTCTTACCCACCCTGTCCTTCCTGAACAGCGTATATCCTGGTATGGTTAAATTCTAGTCATGGTTCTTATTGCACCATGACTCAGTAATGGCGACAATGTCTAGATCAGCCTCATTCATGATGGCCACTAGGTCGGGGATCTTATTCCTCAGACTTCTAGTGAATGTATTCTCCATTGTCATTGCAAAAGGTTGAAGTTTATCTTTTGCTGTCTTTATGTCAGTTATAGTGGATTTGAGTATGTATATTTTTCAGCAAGGGCAACAGGGTATTTGCTGCTTTCAGTCCACTCCAAAATCCACAGCATCTTTACCATGGTAAGGACTATACACTTCCTCTTCTCGCCATGTCTGAAAACCAATCCAACCTAACCAACCTCTAAAGTTACTTACAGGGGTTCATTTAAATACTTTTTGATGGTGTCATCAGTGTCGATCTGTTGAGTTACTGCTGACTCACAGCTGATAGGTGATCGTGATTGCACTGAAGGCTATACCGCCATGCAAACATAGTTGTAAAGTTAGGTGACACAGCCCGAGTTCATTAGGTAGGGATTTTCGGTTAACAGAGGTTCAGATAATCAGGATCCCCCTGTAGCATAATATATGGGGAGGTATGTATAGCAAATGTTACCAGGGCCAGATCAAGCCATGGGGGGCCTGGGACACTCACAACTTGGGTGGCCATGTAAAACGCCCAACTTTCCATATCAAAATGTTTTATTTTGTGCAACATTTACTGAGCACGTTGTTTATTAACCATAACAACCACCATATGGGGAGACTACCCCCATTATTCACAGGAGAAAAAAGTAACTTGAAGTACAACACCTGTCATGTTGTCATAGTCTGTAATGTTATATTTATTGTACTGTACAAGACATGAAGGCCACCAGGCTCCAGATGCTCTGGGGGTCTAGATGCTCTGTGGTGAGTTTTGGGGCTTTATTGAAGTCTCCTCTAGACCCTGTTCAGAAAAGCAAAGTAATCTTTAGTAACCTCTTTAATCACAAGTTTATTTTAAGGAAATAAATGAAACAAAATAAACAGTGCTTTACTAAGAGTTATGCATCTACTCAAACAACAGTAAGTTACTGTATGTACCCATTGTACAGAAGTGTGCAGTTCCAATGTACAAATGTTATGACTCCAAATAAACAGACTGATGTCATACCTTTATCTGCTCATGGGATATCAAAGGAATGATCAATTCATTTATTTCAGAGTTAGAGATCCATGCATGTATACACACACACCCACGTCCCTTTATCTCTTCTTTGAACAAGCTCAGATCAATTATCTCAGCATAAAAATAAAATACAGATATCAACTTTCTAAGCCACTTACTGAACTCAAGCTGTCTGCTGTTGCTTCGCTCCTTTGAGACTCCTAGTTTAGCAGCAGCAGGCAGTTTAGGACAGTGCATCGATTACTCATGCTGCTAAGCGATAGAGTGGCGTGCGTACAGATAGCGCATGCAGAGTGCTACTGCTGGCAAAGTGCATGCTGAGCCTCAAAAAACCACCAAGAAGAGTGGTTTTAAAAATGCTCAGATGGATTGTATGCAAAGCTCCTGGTCCTGGCGCGCTCCTCGTATTATGCAGTGGCAGCCCAGGTCTAGTGCATAACTTACGGTCAGGTCAGTCCCAGACTCAAAGTGGAAAACCTGTCAGTATCCTAAGGAGGTAGATCACAGTTGCTTGCATAGTTAGCCTTCACTTCGGCAGCCACACAGTGCCAGTTTGTTTTTCTGTAAGACACCTGACCCTAGCTGCAGGCTGCAAATAATGGAGGAGGGGGACAGAGAGAAATCTTCTGCAATGTTGGCTTGCGGGGGCCTATCTGTAGAGGAGGGTCCAGGGGCTTGTGTTTTTGTTTTCTTTTAATTAAAAGAACCTCTCCCAAAGTCATTTTTGTTTGTTTTGTTTTATGGAGCAAGCTCTGAGAGGTTGATTCACTCTTGACTCATGTGGGGGAGGCATGATTTTTATAAATCCTTACCAGTACTGTACCACCTAAGGGAAGGGGACAGAGAAATCTCAATGTAGGCTTGCCGAGGGCCTATCTGTGGCAGGGGGCTTGTGTGTTTTTTTTAATTTTATTTAACAAATGTGCTTCTTCGAAGTCAGGCTGCTTTCACAGCGTTTTTAAGGGAGCAAGCTGCAGGGGGGCCCTATATGGGGAGGTTGACTCGCGCTTAACTTTCGCTCTGTGAGGGAGGTGGCAGAGTTACAAACCACCAGTCCACCTACTAAAGTGTCTCTTACTTCCAACGACTGGGGGGCCAGTCTATGAGTGGGGGGCACAGGGCATTTGCCCATTTGTCTATAATCCAGCCTGAATGTTACACACACCTGAGGCGTGGGATGCTACATAAACTCCAAGAGCCAAGCTCGAGGAGTTTACAAAAGCATCCCACACTGAAGGTGTATGTCAAATTCAGATTTTACCCACCTCACCTTGTTTTGTTTTATATAATTGCTAGGTATTTTTTTCCTGCCTTGAAAATATTACCCAGCGATTATAGAAAATAGTATGGCCATTGGCTCCAGTAACACTAGTTCAATAGTGTGCACATGCATGGAGCGAGGGAAACCCAGCGTGTGTTCACCAAACGTCAAATTATAACCGAGTTTACCTATGGGAGAAAATGCTTCCTAGTTATTCTAAATATTTCATAGTTTTTGTGTCCAGAAATTACTCTAACATTATGAGGAACATCACTAAACCTTCACAGAATAGGGCAAATCTGTAAAAATCATAGCGCTATGCAAAATTCATAGCAGTTGAGAGGTATGCGCAGTGTGTGTGTGTGTGTATGTGTGTGTGTATATATGTGTGTGTGTGTGTATATATATATATATATATATTTTTTTTTTTTATTTAAAAAGTTTTACCAGGAGAGACATGCACAGCTGATAACAGCTTGTTTCCAGATACAATCTGGGGGGAAGAAGAAACAGAGTACAGCACAACTTAGCAATAAGGTGCAAAAAATATAAGTAGCAAGCCACAGTTATTAAGCAGAGTCAACTATAAATATAGAATGAATATACAGTAACTATGACCAAAGGACATGTGCACTGAATTACAGATTCAGAACTAGACAATGTGTGAAAACCCAGTGTTATGCTGCAGTCAAGGACAATGACTCTTCAGGGAGCCTGGAAGTCATAGACACCTACAATTTGTCAGCAGAAAAGGAATGCTTGGCCCACCCAGTCTACTCAGATGTTCCCTGCTTCCTATTGTTAGGAAGCCTGTAAGTCAGGGAAACCTACAATCTGTCATCAGAAAAGGACCACTTGGCCCACCCAGTCTGCCCAGATGTTCCCTGCCTAATCTGTCTCCACAGAACCTAACTGGCTTCCGGCAACCCTCCCCCTCCCACCCATTTGCTAATATTTCCCTATGTCTATCCCATGCATGCTTGAAGCCCCCCACTGCTTTTGCCTCCACAACTGCTGCTGGCAAACTGTTCCAGGCGTCTACAACCCTTTCAGTGAAGCAGAACTTCCTCACATCCCTCTTAACCCCCCCCACACATGTTTATCACATGCCCCCTGGTCCTGGTGCTCTTTCACATTTGTAAGAGACTCACCCCCTTCACTCTGTTCACCCCGTGAGGTACTCGTAGGTCTCTGTCATGCCCTCTCTTGTTCTCCTGTCCTCTCTTCCACTGTGTACATGTTTAGATCCCTCAGTCTCTCCTCACAGGGCCTCTCGTGCAATCCCTGTACCATTTTAGTTGCCCTCCTCTGGACTGCCACCACCCTGTTTATGTTCTTTCTGAGGTGTAGCCTCCAAAACTGGACACAGTATGGCAGGTGGGGTCTCACCAGTGAGTGATATGGTGGCAACACGCAATGGCAACTACAGTGCCCTCCCAAATGACTTCACAGTTGCTGATTGGTCCCCATCTATTCTGCTCCAGGCATTGACTTAGCCCTCTCCCTCTTTCTTGACACATTTAATTACATTTGGGACAAGCACACACCCCTAAGGAAGTCCAGGGTCAGAAGCTCATACCACCTATGGATTACTTATGACATTATTGACTTGTGCAGGTCCCATGACAAGGCTTGGACAAGCTACAAACTCTCACCCTCCCCTTGACCTCCTAATCTATAGGTCAGTCAGAAACTCCTGTCCAAAGGCAATCCATGCTGCCAAAGCCCTCTACTTCAAATCCAACCTCCAGTCAAACCTTAGTTCCCCAGCAAAATTCTGGAGAGTTATCCACTCCCTCTTTGACCCACCCTCCCAGTTCTTTTCCCTAGTTCTCATTTTGGATGGCTCACTGGTCTCTGACTCTCATTTGGTCGCTGCTCTTTTTAGTGAATTCTTTACAACCTGTACACTCCCCTTTGCCCCCTCCCCCTGCTCTTTCTCCCACTCTATCCTCTGCTGCCTCTTCCCAGTCTCTCACTCAGCTGACAGTTTCCACTTTGCTCCTATCTCCCTTCATAAAATCCTTCTAACCCTCACATCACTTAACTCAGCCAAATCCAGCCCTGACGGATTGGACCGAAAACTTCTCTGTACCTTGGCACCTGTTATTGCCTCTCCACTTTGTCACCTTCTGAATGTCTTCTTTTCCCACAGTGCAGTCCCTCAGGCCTGGAAGATTGCTAAGATCCTGTCTCTGCACCAAGGGGGTGACCCTTCCTCCCCATGAAACTTCCAGCCTATCTCTCTCTTCCCTACTCTTGCAAAACTGCAGGAAGGTAACATCTATTCCAGGCTTACTGACTTCCTTTCCTCGGGTGGCCTCCTTTTGCCCGACACCCCAACAGCGAAACACGGAAAAGACCACTACTGCGACAGTTGCTGTAATGGTCCGTTTCCGTGTTTTGTTTTCCTCAGTGTTCTGCCGCTCCTGGACCAACTCTGACCTGGGTTGAGAATCCTAAAGTCCGGGGGTGCAGAGCACAGCCCCACATAGGAGTGTGAGGGCACAGCTTCCCACAGAAAACACTGGGGATTAGGCGGCACAATACCTGCGTCGGTATTGTGCACGTCATGATGGAGTGGAAGTTTTACTGTCCGACCTAACTTGGTGCTTCCCATTTCCTCCCCAAACCTCATCTCTCCCTTCCAGTCTGGATTTAAGAAGCACCACTCTGCAGTCTCCTCCCTACTGAGAGTAACTGATACTATCCTTACTGGGATGGATCAGGGACTTATCACTGAAATCATATTTATTGATCTCACCAAAGCTTTTTTTTTTTCAACTCATCTTTATTCAAGAGTTTGAAGTACAATATGTATAAAGTACTCATAGCTGTAAACTTGTAGCTACAGCATATATATACAAATATCCAATTTATAACTTCTAAATCATCAATTTTTGTTCTATTTCATAATCAATTGTCTGGGTCCAGACTCCAGGTATCACCAGGTGTCTAGTCCTGACTATATCTAATCTTCTAACACTCATACATAAATCAATATAATGTAACTGTTCAACTCATTACAAACTCTGCGTTATATCTTAACATCCTTCAATCAGGCAGTAAAGATTAATAACAATAAAAATACTATCTATTATGTCCAGACTAGAGAAAGGGAACGGGCAAGGAGGTGTATACACATAAATAAATTTTATTTATTGTTCTGATCTTTTTTAATTGAGTTCGAGGGCTATTTTAGGGGGGGTGAGAGAGGAAGGCGGAGGCGGGGGGGGCACCCCAGTAAATATAGGGGAAGGAGGAGCATCGATTTCCACCCTTCCAGTAACTTATTATCACCAAAGCTTTTGACTTGGCATCACACACACTCCTCCTGGATAAGCTGTGCACTGTCTGCTTGTCAGATCCCACTGTAGACTGGTTCCATTCTTACCTCATGTGCTGTCAACACTCTATACAGGTGGGAGGTGTTCTGTCCCCACCCCTCCCCATTCTAGCCAGGGTCCCACAGGGCTCCTTACTGGGATTTATCCTCTTCTCCATCTTCCTTAATGACCTGCCCTCCACTTGTGTCTCCATGCACATCCGTATGTACGCTGACACCATGGTCCTTTATATCTCCCGCCCCTCCTCTGCAGCTGTTGAAGACACGCACCAGCAGGACTTCCATAACATTCTATGCTGGTTTCATACCAACCAACCCCAGGACAACACCAAGAAAATGGTGTACATGACCTCTGGCACTAGCCAGAAATTGGCCAAGCTGTCACATTCCCCTGTCTTTTCCATGCTGGATGGCACCTCACTTGATGGCATCCCTGCCTTTAAATACCTTGGTGTGTGGCTAGATAACAAACTTGACTTGTCTGCCCACATTGATTACATCCATACCAAACTGGGAGGGAGGCAGTATAGCGCAGTGGTTTAAGGCTCTAAGCTGCAGATCTGGTGACATCCAGCAGACCAGACCTGGATTTGAATCCCACCGCTTCTGCTTGCATACTGTGTGACCCTGAGCAAGTCACTTAACTTCCTTGTGCTCCCAGGTCACTCCTGTAAAAAAGCTTTCGGCTTAGTGTGCTACTCCTGGTTAAACAACTTAAAAAAAAAAAACCTCCACCCTGTAATGTAACAAGGACTGCCTGCCCCGGTCTTCCAGGAGCTGTTCACAAAAATATGTTCTTCTGGTCTTTGACTACGCGGAAGTGGTCTATGGAACCACCCCTTATCCTCCCTTGCCAAACTGGACACCCTCTGCAATGCTTTCTGCCGCTTCACTACAAATTCATCCCCTCATACACATCGCTGCTCTCTCTCCCCCCTCTCTTCCTTTTTCATCCTCCCTCTCTCCTCACATCGCCTAATTCATTGCGCCTCACTTGTATCTAAATTCTGGTTTGGGTCCCTCACTCCTATCTCTCTCTCTCCCATCCCATCCTCCTGCCACTATCTCCACTCTAGGGACTTACACACCTTCTCCATACCTCACCCTCACACTTCAGCTGGACAAGCTGCCTTCTCCTACCACCTCCCCTCTCTCTGGAACTTGGTCCACTCTTCCATACACGTTTCCTCCTTTGTCTCAGACCTTAGATATCACCTAAGGTGTCTTCCTGGTCCCACCTGTCACTGTCAACCCCCCTTATAACTCCTCCTTCCTACTTCTGTCCACACCCAGCAATCTCCTCCGTATACTTGGCTGTCACAGAGGCAGACTTCTGTCAGGCTACTGCACTACAACTGCCTTCTCAGACACTCAACACTTTACTCGGTAATTGTACAATTGTACGGTATTTAACATGCCCTTGTCATGGCCAGCCGATAATTTTTTTACGTGGACTGACATATTGTTTGCTTGTACTCCCCTCTCCCCTCCCCTGGGTCACACCTGGAAACAAGCCTCAGTGTGCCTTTACCAGTTACCAATTTTAAATGAATGAATGAATGAATGCATAACATACATACCACCTCCCTCCTGCTGAAGATACCCCACCCTATTCACCATAGCATCCCACTAGCCCTACGCACTGCTTTGTCACAATGCCCTGACACTTTACGGTCATCAGTTATGATAACCCCAGGTCCCTTTCCTGCTTAGTGGCTGTCAGTATGTCCTCCCCATCCTATGCTCTGCTCCTGGATTCTTATGCCTTAGGTGCATGATTTAGCTCTTTTTGGCATTGAACCCCAACTTCTACGCTCTTGCCCACTCCTCAGGTTTCCTCATAATGTGGTCAAGAACAATTACAAGAGTGGGTAGAGAAGTTACCAAGGAGGGATTTAAGGGGGAAAAGAGAGATGACAGAATGAATAGCCTATGTAACCTATGTATCCTATGTTTGGCCACTTTGTTACAAAAAGATAATTTAGGTCAAGTGCCTTTATCCATCTCTGTTTAGTTTAATAGGGTTTATAATGCACTGGGAACTAATTCACAGAATAGAAGGCTTTGTAATGTTCCCTTTTAAAAAGAAAAAAAAATCTGCCAGCCATAATAAACAAGCATGGTCTCAATTAGGCCTCAATCGCTCTGTGTAATCTGTTAAAAACCTCCATGGGATCTGTTAAAAAGGGAAAACTGTTGGATTTATCGACTAAATGCCATTAAGCCGAATGGTCTAAACGGAATTTGGGATCTTAAACTATATCTAAAATGAAGAGTTGAAACTAATAGCATTTCCTGTTGTATACTATAAGAGGCCCAGACCCGCTTACTCTGACCTCTTTTCTTCTGTCTTTCTTTCGTTTCTGGTTTTCCTGACCCCCATCCTCTCATGCTAGCTTATTTAATAACTCTGAATAAGTGTATCTGGTACAAATGTCTGACTATTGATGTTGATTTAAAAGCAAAACAGTCTAAATGTTATGTTACTGTGGGTTTACTGCATGTTGTCAATTTGTCTCTTTAGGTCATGCAGACGCAAACATTTCTTGGTTCACAAGATGGCTGAGCTTCTCTGAGCTACTGTACAGCTTGTTCTAGTGGATCCCCAGGACTGTCCTGGAAAAATAGGGTGATCACAGGAAGTGATGGCGATGGGAAATTATCATCTTCAAACAACTGAGACAGTGTTCTTATTTTGAGCCCTTTAAATTAAACAGTTAAAATTATTTTTTTTAATTGGAAATGTAAATTAATTACTGTCTAGGGCTCCATCTGACCTGATTATTTCTTCTTTCTGTTTGGTATTTGAATTCTGTTTTAAATAAATTTCTTTAATTCTATAACCTACCAGTCTGATGGAGGACCTGGAGGCAATGGTGGGGACGGATGACCTAGACCTAATAGTGGTAACTGAGATATGGTGGACAGAAAACCACATTTGGGAAGTGGAAATACTAGGGTATAGTCTATAGGGGGGACAGGAGAGAGAAAAAAGGGGGTGGGGTAGCACTATACATAAGGGAAGGGATAAGAGCAACAGTGTGTAGGGAAGGACAGGGTTCAGCACAGATCCTCTGGATCACGATAACAAGGAGGACAGGGGAGGCAGTACGGGTAGGGGTGGTGTACAGACCACCAAGTCAGGGGGAGGAGGTGGATAGGGAAATTGCTATGAAATACAAAGGATGCCTGGCAAAGGGGAAGTTCTTGTGGTAGGGGATCTAAATCTCTCCGATGTGGACTGAGGGATGGATTCCAACAGCAACATTGGGAAGGAGTAGGGAGCTGTTGGAGTCCATGCAGGAAGTGCTTCTTCAACAGCTGGTCAGGGATCCAACTAGGGGAGAGGCCATACTGGACCTGGTGATGACAAATGGGAACAGTATATGTACATGGTAAAGCAATCTTTGAGTTAAATTCTATTCTGTCCAGAGAAATGCGTAATCTTCTGCATTGATTAGATGTAAGTCAATTGGTTTTAAATACAAGAAAAACAAAAACTCTGTTTTTTTGGAACATCTCCTAGATTAAAAACCTTGGGGTCGTGTCTTCATGTTGAAGCATTAGATGGTGGCGTATTTGAGAACGTGGCTACATTTAAATATTTGGGTATTGTATTAGACCCTTTGTTAAGTTTTGATTCTCATTTGAGTAGTGTTCATTCAAAAATTCATAGTTAGTTGGGTACGTTGAATAGGGTAAGATCTTTTATGATGGATGAAACTAAAATGGCTGTTGTCAAACAGTGCCTGTTGCCAATTGTTACCTATGCCTCTTTGATCACTGATAATGCCTCTGCAAATTTTGTGTCCAAAAAATCTGTCCTATTGCAAACATTGGGCAATTATTATTGTCTCTTCCTCATGCCACCCACCATTATATAGTCTTGGATAGAATGGGGTGGCTTCCAATCCATGCTAATCATAATTATCTTATGGCTAGGTTTGCGTATAGAATATTACAGTTAGGAGAGCCACTTAGTCTTTATACATTTTCGCAGTGTCTGGATCTGGTTAGAGTAACAAGGGCTAGGGAGGGTGGGTCTGTTCTGATGTTTCCTTTTAGGAAAAATGTTTGTGGTCAGAGGGTCTTTTCTAATATAGCACCTATTATTTGGAATCATATTCCAATTGTCGTTAGGGGTTTGCTAACTTATGTTGCTTTTTCACACTCTTTAATTTTGTATTACAAATCATTATATGAATGTAATTGTTTTAACTGATTTTATAAGTTATATGAATTTTAGACGTGGAATTTTATTCCTATATTGTCTATCTGTTATTTGCTTTGAATGTATTTATTATGCTTTGTCTGTGTGGGTCTCACCTGTAAAAGGATATAATGTCCAGGTGTGCTTAACCATTCAACAAATAAAAGAAAAAGAAAGTATTGAGGATGTTGAGGTTGGGGAAAGTCTGGGAGATACATTTGCTACAAGTCTCAGTGGCTGAGAGGGACATGGGGATGGTGGTGGATGTCAAGATGAACAACATTGAAATTTGTAGGAGGGCAGTGGCCAAGGCCAACAGGATGCTGGGATGCTGGGATGCTAGAGGGATCACCTCCAGAAGGAGGGAAGTGATAGTCCCTCTGTATAACTGCTTGGTGAGGATGCATCTCACGTACTGCATGCAGTTTTGGAGGCCACACTTAAAGAGGGACATTGAGCTCCTGGAGAGGGTCCAGTGGAGGGCAACCAAAATGATCTGGGGCTTAGGGGACAGAACCTATGGGGAGAGACTGGAAGAGCTAAATATGTACACATTGGAAGAGAAAAGGGACTGAGGACATGATAGAGCTATTCAGGTACATGAAGGGGGTAAATAGGGGAGGAGCAGTCAGGGTGCTCTGAAGGAGGGAAGGGTGCAACTAGAGGGCATGGGTGGAAGCTGGAGGGGGGGAGATTCAGGGGAGAAAAGAGGAGGTGCTACTTCACTGAGAGGGTGATGGAGCCATGGAATGCGCTGCCCAGGGGGCTGGTGGAGGCAGAGATGGTGGAGGGGTTCAAGAAGGGTGGGACAGGTACAGGGGAAGGGTTCTGGAAACAAAGTACTGTGTAGCGAGAATATCTGGGACTGGGAAGGGAGAAGCCAGAGCAGGTGAGGGGGGCAGTAAGGTCAGCTCCCAGGGTGGGGGCTGACCAAATGAGCAGACACAAAAGACTGTTAGGCCTATTCTGCTGGCATTTTAGTATGTTAGATAGTGACTACAGGATGGTCAGGTTATTCTTCAGACAGGACTGGAAATAAACACGACCACAACTAGGGTAATGGACTTTCAGAAAGCAGATTTTAGGAAAATGAAAGACATTTTCAAAAAAGAGCTAGAGAGGAAGGAGAAGATTGAATATGTGGAAGAGATATGGGGGGGACAATAAAGGGGGGAATTATGCTGGCGACAAAACAATGCATCAGGAGGATGGGCAAACACAAACGAGGGAGGAAACCACTTTGGTTTACAGAAGAGGTGGGAAGAGCAGTCAGGGAAAAAAAGAAAGTGTTAAGGACCGACAAGTATTCACATGGGATGGTGGAAAGGGAAGCTTACAGAGAGAAGCTAAAAGCTGCAGGGAGGATAATCTGGAGGGCTAAGGTGGATATGGAGGAGAAAATAGTGAGGGAGGCCAAAGGGGGGGCCAAGAAATGTTTCAGTTATATAAGTGAGAGAAGGAAAAGCAGGCAGGGGATTATGAGACTCAGAGGGGAAGGGGAGCTCTGATGGAGGGGGTTGAGGATAAGGCAAATGTACTGAACAAATACTTTACCTCAGTCTTCACGGTTGAGGAAGAAGGAAAGGGGCCAGAGCTAAAAAGCAGGGGAAGGGAGGGGAGAGAGAGATGAACACAAACCCCTTTTCCGAGGGTAGGGCATTAGAGGAATTAGGAAAATTGTGGACGGACAAGGCAATGGGCCCCCAATGCAATCCACCCCAGGGTGCTCAGGGAGTTAAGAGAAGAACTTGCAGCACTACTCACCAAGTTATTTAATCTGTCCCTAGATAAGGGGAGGATCCTGGGGGATTGGAAATGGGCTAATGTGGTGCCATTGAACAAAGGGAAAGGAAAGGAAGAGTTGGGCAACTATCGACCGGTTAGCCTTACCTATGTGGTGGGTATGCTGATGGACTGGAGGCACTTATATAGGAAAGGCTAGTACAATATCTGGAGAAGGGAGAACTCACAGATGAAAATCAGCACAGATTTACAGGTGGAAGGTCATTTCAGGCCAACCTGACTGAAGTTTTTGATGGGGTAACAGAAATATGTGATCAGGTGAGGGCAGTGGATGTGGCCTATCTGGATTTCAGAAAGGCCTTCAACACTGTCCCTCAGAGGAGACTAATTAAAAGGTTAGGCAGCTTAGGGGTAGGGCGCAAACTAACAAACTGGGTGGAGAATTGGCAGGTAGGTAGAACTCAGAGGGTGGTGGTAAATGGAGTGCACTCCAAGGAAGGAGGGTGATGAGTGGGGTTCCCCAGGGGTCAATGTTGGGTCCCATGCTGTTTAACATATAGATTGAGGAGATTTCAGAGGGCTTGAATGGGAAGATGTGTTTATGTGCAGCAGGGCCGGCCTTAGCTAGGTGTGAGCTGTGCCCCCGCACCTTGGGAGCCCATAGTTTTTTCTTGAAAAAAAATTAATAATTTAAAACATTTAAAAATGCCAAAATTCTGTTAGAGATGAAAATGTTTTCCAGCAAATAAAAGTGGAAGACAACTGGCTCTGTTACTGTTACAAAAGGTGGGGGCAGCTTTGCTGTGGTGTCACTTTAAGATGCAGTGGAAAAGATTAGATTAAGTAAGTGCTAATGGTGTTAATTGCCATACTTTACACCTCCCTGGTTGACTGCTTTTACAAACAAAGGGCTATACTGACATGAGAACTTGTTTGTAACCTAGACATATAGCTGAAACAATGAATGATATGACAAAATATGTGAGCACTCAAAATGGCTCAAAAACCTGACCAGCGCAGAGTAAAACCAGATTTCCTGATAAGGACACTGAAAACCTAGTCACCAGGTTTTCCAAGGTGGGCGGAAACAGCAACACCAGCACAGACCTCATTGGTTACTCATAAGGTCCACTCAAATCAACAGTAAAGGGCTGATCACTTGATCCACAAACTGGAATAAAATGACAATAATGAATAATTTGATGCTTTCTGACTTTGTTGTGGTGGGATTTGCACGTATTGGGTAGGCTAGACCATTTGGTGTGAACCTGGCTTGATTAAGGGAACTGCTTTGATTTCAGGGTTATAATTTGGGCTCAAGATGGTCATTCTATGGTAGCTGGTTTAACATAGAAACATAGAATCTGATGGCATATAAGGACCACTTGGCCCACCTAATCTGCCCATTTCCCTACCTAACAGATAAACTGCAGATCCTAGTGAACCAAAAGTCTACTTCCTCCTACCCCCCCACTAGAATTGCCTTATGTCTGTCACATGCATGCATTCTTGAATTCCCCCACTGTTTTTGACTCTGACCTCCTCAGGAAGGCTGTTCCATGCATCTACAACTTTCTCTGTGAAGAAATACTTCCTCCACATTACCTCTGAGTCATCCCCCATTATCTTCAAATTGTGCCCCTTGTTCCTGCACTCTCTTTTTTTGAAAGATGCTACCCTCTTGGACTTTGTTTATTCCCTTGAGGTATTTGAAAGTTTATATCATGTCCCCCTTTCCCTCCTTTCCTCAAGGCTATACATCTTAAGCTCCTTTAGTCTTTCTTCATATGTCTTCTGGTGCAGACCCTGCACCAATTTGGTTGCCCTCCTCTGGACAGCCTCCACCCCGTCTATGTCTTTGTAGAGATTAAGTCTCCAGAACTGTACACAGTACTCCAGATGTGGTCTTACCAACTGTCTGTACAGAGGGCCAACAACTTCCTATTTTCTACTAGTGATGCCTCCCTAGCATCCCAGTATCCCCAGCCCTTCTTACTGCCTTCTCACATTACTGGCCCACCTTTAGGTCATCTGATATGACTACCCCCAGGTCCCTTTCCATTTTTGTTGTTGTCAGTATCTCACCCCCATTGTGTACTCTTCCCCTGGGTTTTTGTTTCCCAGGTGCATTACTTTGCACTTCTTTGCGTTGAATCTAAACTGCCATACATTTAACCATTCCTCCAACCTTGTCAAGTCCCTTTTCATCCTTTCCACCTCATCTTGCAATTTAAAAGTCTTGGCACAGGACACCAGAAGGAATGAGTGCTGTGTGATTGGACTTCTCTACTGGGACTAAAGAAGTAGAACTCTTCTACTGGGACATTTAATTTAGGGTAAAAAAACAAAAAAAAAATTAGTGTGTTTGTCTCAGTTAGCTAAAGTGGTTATCTGAACAGTTATCTAGGTGTAAATCTCAAGTGGCTGAAGGGGCTAAATTGCTTTAAAGTTTAAATTACTTGTAGAAAGATCTAGTAAGTAGGGGGAGTGGCTTAGCTAGAAGGAAACTACATTTAAACACTGCCTTAGAAAGATTCTGTCAGAGGCTTGGCAGAGGATACCAGAAGGAAGGAGTGCTGTGTGACTGGACTTCTCTACTGGAACTAAAGAAGTAGAACTCTTCTAAAAAACTATATTGCCCATCTTCCCACCCAAAACTAGTTCTACTTTTATAGGCACAGGATTTGACTGACAACAGGAATTTCCTGTTTGGGAGCAGGAAGTGAGTGATCACAGAGCCACCAAAGACGCACCATCCTAGAAGGGCAAGAGTAGCTCTCCGGCCCCCTCTAGCTGCTGGAGGTCTGCCTCTAGGCAAGTAGGGGGTCTACTAAGAAATATAAGATCTTGTCTCAGAACAGGACAATCAGGGCCTGGGGAGGTTATTGGGTCTAAAACAGTGGGTGAATTCAAACATGCATGGGACAGACATAAGGCAATTGTAGTGGGGGGTTGCAGGAAGTAGGCTGTTGGTTAACTAGAATCTGCAGCTTATCCAATAGGAAGGGAAATGGGCAGACTGGGTGGGCCAAGTGGTCCTTATCTGCTGTCAGAATCTATGTTTCTATGTTTCTGTGTTAAAGAGCACAGAGGCAGTAAGTAAGTAGAGAGAGAAGGGGAAAAAAAACAGAGGAAAGAGTAAGAGACATACTTTTCCTTCCAGTCCTTCTGAAATGTCACTTATAAAAATATTAAAAAGGACCATCACCCAGGGCTGGCCTTAGCTAGGTGCAAAATGTGCCTCTGGACCTTGGGGGCCCATACTTTTTTCTTGAGGAAAAAAATAATTTGAAACATTTAAAAATGCCTAAATTTTGTTAGAGATGAAAATGTTTACCAATAAATGAAAGTGGAAGGCAACTGGCTCTATTACTGTTACAAAAGGTGAGGGCAGCTTTGCTGCAGTGGAAAATATTAGGTTAAGTAAGTGCTAATGGTGTTTTAAAGGTCATACTTTACATCTCCCAGGTTGACTGCTTTCACAAACAAAGGGCTATATTGACAAGAGAACTTGTTTGCAACCTGACGTGTAGCTGAAACAATGAGTAATATGACAAAATCTGTTTCAAAAGTATGAGAGCACTCAAAATGACTCAAAAACCTGAACAGCACAGAGCAAAACCAGATTTTCTGATAGGGATCCTGAAAACCTGATCATAAGGTAAAAAAACTGACAGGTGGCAACATTACTGGTGTCCCATGATAATCTTCTCTGTTCTCTCTTACTCGCATCACCAGAAAAATTAAGCTGTTTAACTTGTTTGCAGATCAGAGTATGGAGGAGCCTGCAAGGTATTACAGCAGGTGGGGCTTCATCTGGGGGCAGGGACAGAGACATCTGAACAACAATAGGGACCCAGGTAGGACCGCCCAGAAGGGACTGGGGAGAATAGGGTTCCCAGGGAGGGAGCTTGCGGCCTGGGACAGGGACCCCTTAAGAGGGTCTGCACAGGAGGAATTCTCCCTCATTCCTCCTTGTCCCAGGTCACAGCAAGCAGAAAGAAAACCAGGATCAACACATACCAACTGCACCAGAGGTAAGGCTTGGTCTGGGGTCTAGAGGCCGCCTGGCCTAAGGTAGGCATGTTGGAGCTGGTGGCTTCAACCTTGCTGGCTTAGGGCAGTGCAACAAATTGTACTGATGTACAGGGACCACCAGGGCCACCACCGTTACCTCAGAGGTTGCCAAGAAAGAGGCACGGTTGGACCAAGGTGGGCTCAGAGAGGGAGAGGGTGGTGGAACAGAGGTGCATCCCTCCAGTTGTAGCTCTCCACAATTCATATGCTGTTCTGGCAAAGAGTGGTTCCTCTATGGAGGCACCTGCAGTGGAGACCAAGGAGGATGCTGGGAACCTCCATAAAGGAGACCCACAGGAGTGTGACACGAGACCCCACAGGGGAGGGAAACAACTCCTGGTGGGGGGACTCAGTCATTAGGGGGTAAACATGGGGGAGGAAGGGGATAGGGAGGTAAGGTGCCTGCCTGGTGCCACGGCTTGGAGGGACAGGAAGCGAATCCTCAGGATCGCTGGAGCAGCTTCACGAGGGAGGGAGCTGGATGTTATTGTCCACCTAGGGACAAATGACCTGGCTGTAAATGGGATCAGAGCAGTGCAAGAGGAGTTTGTGGAGTTGGGGAGGGGCCTTAGACAAGTAGCATGTACGGTAACCTTCTCTAAGGTGCTGCCTCTCTATGGCCAGGATGATGCTAGGATATTCTGCACCATGGGATTCAATGAATGGTTGAAAAACTGGTGTGGAGCTCAGGGTTTTGGCTTCACTGGGGACTGGGGAGCCACCTGGAGGGATGCAGGCTTATACTGGCATGATGGTCTGCATCTGTCCAGGGAGGGATCCAGGATCCTAGGTGACAGGTTTAAATGCTTAATTAGCAAGCATTTAAACTAGCCAAGGGGGGAGGCACTGAAAAGGAGCAGGGAAATCCCAGCCTCCCCCAACAAAGTGCAGTAGTTAGAGAGGTAAGTGCCAAGGCAGAGGAGTCTGTAGGGAGCAGGACAGGGAAAAATGCAGAAAAGGGTGTTAAGGACAGGGATGGGGCTAAAAGGTGTAAGGCCATAAAAAATAAATGGAAGGTGATGAGTACCAATGCCCACAGTCTGTGCAACAAGCTCCCTGAACTAGTGGCCTTAATGGAAGAGGGATGCCTGGATATTGTGGCAGTCACTGAAACATGGTACACAGAGAACCATGAGTGGGAAGTCAACAATCCAGGATACACAGTCTACAGGAGGGACAGGGTGGGTAAAAGAGAAGGAGGAGTATCTCTTTATATAAGGGAAGGGATTAAAGCAACAGAGCTAAAGAGTAAACAGGAAGTTGATGAGTCACTATGGGTCACCCTAGAGACAGGAAATGGCACCACAATCCGCATGGGGGTTGTGTACAGACCCCCATCTCAGGGGGAGGAAATGGACAAGGAAATGATAGAAGGCATCCTTAAAATGGCAGAAAAAGGGGAGATATTGTTGATGGGGGGACCTGAATATGCCAGATGTTAACTGGAGTACCTTTGCTGCAGACACATCCAAGAGCAGGGTCATTCTTGATGCCCTACAGGGGGCATGCCTCAGACAGCTAGTGTTGGAACCCACTCGGGAGGGAGTAATCTTAGACCTGGTACTCTCAAATGGGGAAGGAGAAAGGATTTCAGATTTAGAAGTGGGTAGCCATCTGGGAACAAGTGACCACCAAACAGTGTGGGTCACAATAAACATAGCCATAGAGTCAAGACATACAAAAACAAGAGCACTGGACTTTAGGAAGGCTGACTTTGGGAAAATGAGAGAGTGTTTTAGAAAAGCACTAGCAAATGGGCAAGAAGGAGGGGTGGAGGAACAATGGGGAATAATCAAAACAGCCATCACAGAGGCAACAAGCCTTTGTGTGAAGCAAATCAATAAAACAAAATGAAGGAAAAAAACACTATGGTTCTCAAAAGAGGTGGCAGGGACGGTTAAGGAGAAAAGGATAGCATTCAGGAAATATAAGGAAACACAGAAGGAGCAGGACAGAGAACTTTATCAGTTAAAGCAGAAGGAGGCAGGGAAGGCAGTCAGAATAGCAAAGGCACGAACTGAGGAAAAGATAGCCAACTCTGTTAAGAAGGGATAAAACCTTTTATAGGTACATTAGGGAGCGAAGAAAGACCAAGGGAAGGATACAGAGACTTAATAAAGGGGAGGGAATGTGGGCAGAGGGTGACAGTGAAAAAGCAGGGATACTGAATGAATATTTTTGCTCAGTATTCACAATAGATGAGGAGGGGGAAGTGCCTAAACCAAACAAGGGAGAAACTCTGAATAGGGGTGTTGATACCAGTCCATTCAAAGAAGAAAGGGTTTTGAAAGAACTCTTGAAACTGAGGGTGGACAAAGCAATGGGGCCTGATGGGATTCACCCAAGAATACTAAAAGAAGTAAGAGTAGAACTAGTAACACCACTGACTACTCTCTTTAACAAACCATGGGATGATGGAGTGGTACCTGAGGACTGGAGGAGGGCAAATGTGATTCCACTTCACAAAAGTGGGAGCAGGGCAGAGGCAGGAAACTACAGATCAGTTAGTTTGACTTCAGTGGTAGGGAAAATTATGGAATCACTTCTGAAAGAAAGAATTGTTGAGTACCTAGAGGTCAGTGGGGCACAGGACCCAAGGCAGCATGGTTTCACGCAGGAATGTCATGTCAGATGAACCTAATAGATTTCTTTGACTGGGTGACCAAAGTAGTAGACCAGGGAGGGGCTGTGAATATGGCCTACCTAGATTTTAGCAAGGCATTCGACACAGTCTCACACAAAAGATTAATATACAAGTTAGCCAGCCTTGGAGTGGGTCCCAAGGTGGTAGCCTGGATAAAAACTGGCTGGACAACAGAATGCAAAAGGTAATAGTAAACGGAGTCCACCGTGAAGAAAGGAGGGTAACTAGCGGGGTACCGCAGGGTTCGATACTGGGACCGGTCCTCTTTAATATCTTTATAAGCGACATTGGAGAGCACCTGGAAGGAAAGGTATGCCTCTTTGCAGATGACACAAAGATCTGCAACAGGGTTAATACACAAGTGGGGTAGAAAGAATGAAAAGGGACTTGGCAAGGTTGGAGGAATGGTCAAATGCGTGGCAGCTCAGATTCAATGCAAAGAAGTGCAAGGTAATGCATCTGAGAAAGAAAACCCAGGGGAAGAGCACACAATGGCGGGGGGCAGGGGGTGAGTTAATAACAACAACAAAAATCGAAAGAGACCTAGGAGTAATTATATCAGATGACCTAAAGGTGGGCAAGCAATGTGAGAAGGCAGTAAAGAGGGCTGGGGGGATACTGGGATGCATAGGGAGAGGCATCAATAGTAGAAAACAGGAAGTTGTTATACCTCTCTACAGACAGTTAGTGAGACCCCATCTGGAGTACTGCATGCAATTCTGGAGACCCCATCTCTGTAAAGACATAGACAGAGTGGAGGCTGTTCAGAGGAGGGCAACCAAAATGGTGCAAGGTCTGCACCAGAAGACATACGAGGAGAGACTAAAGCAGCTTAATATATACCTTGAGGAAAGGAGGGAGAGGTGGGACATGATAGAAACTTTCAAGTATCTCAAGGGAATTAACAAGGTACAAGAGGGTAGTATCTTTCAGAAGAAGAGATGTGCAAGAACAAGGGGGCACAATTTGAAGATAGAGGGGGGATGGCTCAGAGGTAATGTTAGAAAGTATTTTTTCACAGAGAGAATTGTGGATACATGGAACAGCCTTCCTGAGGAGGTTGTGGAGTCAGGAACAGTGGGAGAATTCAAGAATGCATGGGGCAGGCATAAGGCAATTCTAGTGGGGGGCAGGAGGAAGTAAGCTGTTAATTAACTAGAATCTGCAGCTTATCCATCAGGTAGGGAAATTGGCAGACTGGGTGGGCCAAGCGGTCCTTTTCTGCTGTCAAAGTCTATGTTTCTATGATGCTGGGGAATGAGGTAATTTAGCAGCTTAGTCATTCCTGCTGTCCTCTGTAGTAGTCATAAATAGGATTAACACCTTTTAAGAAGCCCAAAAATGGGACATTTCTTACTGAAACATGATTGTTTGCAGGACAATATGTAATCTCAATCAATGCAACAGACTTGTTTTCTCTAAATAATCAGAATTAAGACTATGTGTTGTAGTTTTTTAGTCAGGATCAGCAAACTAGAGGTAAGGGTTGGGGGAAGATCTGCAGCCGCATGGCCGGGGGAAGGGAGACCAGGCTTTGTCCTAGGTCTGAGATACCTTGTAGGCCCCTCCAGCAACTCAGCTGGAAGAAAGAAGCAAATGGTTGTTGTGAGGTATTTGAAAGTCAAAAGAATTTAACATTTACATACAGCACTAATGTTTGTAGTCATTACACATACCTCTACTGAAAGCTACAGAAGGTAAAATATATAAAAAAAAAGTCTCCACCTATGTTAAAATTGTGATTCTCGGTTAAAAGTTATGGACACAGTTAACTCTGGCTGATGAAGAAGGTTAATACTAGTATCAAATGCTTTCTGTTGTTTTGATACATATAACAAAAAGAACTCCCAATGGGGAAAGTAGTAGAAGAGACTTGAATCTCATCAGGGGAAATTTGCTACTGAGGATATTAATCACTTCGCGGAGTCCTGGTTGCCATAAGAAACACAGATGCTTTACAGGACTGGCTACTGTTGCTGATTATTTAATTACAGGAAAGAATGAGGTGGGGCAGCCTAGAGGCCGGATAGCCGGGCGGTTTATCTAAATAATCAGAATTAGGACTGTGTCGTTGTTTTTTTAGCTGTTTCTAGTGTTTATCAATTTAAGGTAATTTAGTAAAGTTATTTTATTGTTGTAGCACCAACAGCAAGCAAGAGGTAAGGGCTTGGATTGGGCCTGTAGGCCACAAGGCCTGGTGGGGGATCAGGCCTAGAGCCTAGGTCGGGGATACCTAGCAGGCCCATCCAACGAGGCAAGTTGTTTATTGTGAGATATTTAGGGTAAAAGTTCACTGGACTACCAATTTTAGAATCAAGCAATTCATGTGCTGGCTGCAGCCTAGAGGTGGGGTAATTGGCGTTATTGGTAGTTGCTGTTCCCGTACCTGGGCACATACTTAAGGGTTTCTCAGAGTTTAATGGTGGATGCAAAAAGAAAAAAAAAACTTTTGCTTGCTTCTCCGTGGAACTTGGGCATGCAGTATACTGGGGATTGAGTCCCACTACCTTCACTTGCATGGGGTGCGACCGGGGGCAGGTCCCTTGTCCTATTGCCCCAGCCTTTTTGGAGATTCCCATTCTGGGTCAGATTAGCCACCCTGCAGTGGACCAGAGGCCCCAGGGCCAGAAGGGCTGGCAGTATAGCATAGAGGTTACAGTAACCAGCTATGAATGGGCTTGGTACATCCAGCAAACCAGATCTGGGTTTGAGCCTCACAACCTCCACTTGCATACTGTGTGACTTTGACTAAGTCACTTAACCACAGGAAAGAAAGGGTTGTCGAAAGGTATTTGCTGTAGATGGTTTGTGGGCTCTTGGGCCACTCGTCAGAGAAATTCAGCTTGTACTCGTAGCGTAAGCTGTAAGTGATTATTACACTTAATAGATTGCTCATAAGGTTTTAGTGTGTTTAAAGACACCATATGATGGGTGTTTATATCAGGTATTGTGAGTCTTATGGTCTGCAGGAAGCAGACAGTTAACCTGGCACCGCTGACCCTGCCGGCTGAACCTGTGACTCCCGAGGGGGTGCCGGGCATATCAGGGCAAGAGCTGGAGAAGCTGATGTCTAGTCCAGATGAGACACCGGTGCACCCTCCTCCTCAGAAGAAACCACGAAGGAAGAGGGTTGATCAAGGAGCAGTGTACCAAGTAGCGGGGATGCCAGAATTAGATCAGCTATCAGCTGAGGAGCTGTGGACTCTAATTAGGAGTGGGGGCAACCCCAAAAGGAGCAGGGGGCATCAGCCAAAACAGGGCAGAGAGTGGGAGGCCACGGAAAAGGTGCAGGCAGGGCACAGGATGGAAACTGAGACATCAGCACCCATAAGCCTGGGTATGCCGGGGTGCCTCCCAGAGGGCCAGCCAGCACCACCGCAGGTGAGCTTGTGAACTCATGAGCAATTGGGGCATGGTCAACGCATCCTGCCACAAACTAACTCCTCAGCGGGGAGTATGAGTAACGGGCCATGGGCCCCACAGCAGACAGCCCTCGGGGGTTGGGTCAGCCAGCGGGAGGGCATGGGGGCATGGCCACGGCGATACCCCAGGGGTGGGGGGAGCCTAGCATGTGGCATCCGGCAGGCAACCCGGGTCAATCAGGTGTGGAGCAGAAGCTTGACCGGCTGCTGGAATTACTGGCGGACCCGAATAGGGCTCAGCCAGGAGTGGTCCAGGCGGCTCCGGCCAAAGCAGCGAGAGGGGATGCTGGAGCAGGAGTGGCGGCAGCACCACCACCAGTGCCAGAGCAGCAAGGGTCAGTGAGTTTTTTATCCCTGGCGGAGCCCACTGGGTCTCACTTGCCGGACAAGGTGAGGCAACAGATAATCAACGGAGAATATGTTGACATCTTTGCTCTTCTGAACTGGCCAAAAGAGCTGGAAAAAGAGAAAAAAGACAAGGAGGGGGATGATGGGGTTGAACAGAAGTGAACAGCAACTGTGCGGCGGACGTGGGAGAACTGGGCCACAGAGTTCACAATTTACACAGGGATCCTTACCCAGGGCAGCCTGGGGAAAGTAGATGGGTTGTGGGTCTACTTTTTAATTTTATTTATTTATTTAGCGTTTTGTTAACCGGGTAAGTGCACTAGCCTATTATGCAATAACTATTTTCAGGTACGAGCTGGGAGAGTAAAGACATGCAGAAACTTAACAGGATAACAAATTACAAGTGCTTTACATACAATGAATCGGCAGATTTGAATGCAGTTTTCTCTTAAAGCATGTGTGGGAGCTAGAAAGTCTAATGTCGAGGGGAAGGGAATTCCACAGCTGTGGAGCCGCATGCTCAAATGCAGCAGTTCCTTTCCTAGTGCGGCACCTCGGCAAATTCAGAAAGGATTTATCAGCTTTAATAGAATAATGTCCATGCATGCTAGCAAGCCAGGTAGGGAGTGGTTAAAATATGATGAGGAGTATTGGAGGAGAAAACAGATGGACACAGCATGATCATGGGCGGTCTTGGACATCCCGCTGCTGTGGAAGATCGATTTGGGGGGAGGGGTTCAACGCAGACAGTGATTTCCCGGTGAGGTGCCCCCCTTCCATCGCCGAAGAAAGGTCATCAATGGGGTAATGGGGGAAAAAGGGGAGGCAGGAAAGGGCATTTCAGCTACAACCAGGGGTCATGCAAGACTGAGCTTTGTAGATACAAGCACGAGTGTATGGCGTGCAGGACACCACACTCATTTCAACAGCGTGAGAAAGCAACAGAGGTGGGGGCAGGGAAGGCAAACAATTTTTGTCCCTTTCAGAAGGGAGGGACAAAGGCTGCCAACACCGGTCAAGGCCGAAAGTATTTATTTATTATTTTATTTATTTATTTTATTTAGTGTTTGTTGACCTGGTAAGTGCACTAGACAAATCCTGCCTATTTTCAGTCACGACCCGGGGGAGGGGATACAGATGGATGCCAACTGACCTTGAACCAAATTAAGCTATTGAAGGGTGGTTGGTCAACTAACCAGACAGGGTGGCCGCTCGCTCTTTGGCAGAAGGTTTCAGGGAGGGGTTCCATATACCTTACCAAAGGTCCAAGGAGGGCATATGAGGCTGACAACCTGTGTTCTGCCAAGGAGCGACTGAAGGTCGTGCAGGGCAAGCTACAGAAGTGGCTGGCTGTGGTTCGGATCAGCGGCCCCTTCTCCTCTCCCCCTTGCCCATGGCTCAGGGTGTCGCCCATTGGCCTAGTACCCAAAAAGGTGCCAGGCAAGTTCTGTATGATAAACCACCTGTCATACCCAGAAGGGGATTCAGTCAATGCCTACATTGACCCAGTTGACACCACAGTGTATTACACGTCATTTGACAGGGCAGTGGAGGTGGTGTGTCAAGCAGGCCAGGGGGCATTGTTGGGGAAGACTGATATAGAATCAGCATTCTGACTGTTGCCGGTGTTCCCAGCAGATAGGGAGCCGCTGAGCATGAAATTTGATGGTTACTATTATAAGGATAACTGCATGCCCATGGGGTATGTGGTGCCATGTGCGGTTTTTGAGCAATTCAGCACATTTCTGCACTGGGCCACGGCACAGAAAGCCAAAGTCGACCATATGGTTCATTATTTGAATGACTTTCTGTTCATGGGGAGGGCCGGCTTGGCGCAATGCACGCATATCAGGGCGGCATTCTATGAGGTGTGCACCGAGCTGGCTGTACCATTGGCCCAGGACAAGATGGAGGGGTCATGCACAAAGCTTTCCTTCCTGAAGATCGAGATTGACATGAGGGAGCAAGTGTTCTGGCTCCCCCAAGACAAGCTGGGGCCTTGTGCATCCAGCTGGATGCAGTGATGAGGGCGCAGAAAGTCACATTACGGGAGCTCCAGCAGCTAGTGGGCCATCTCAATTTTGCCTGCCGGGTAATACCCAGGGGCAGGACATTCATGAGGTGCCTGGTGGGCATTGGGGCGGGCTGTACAAAACCACACCATAGAGTCCAGGTCATAGTGGCAATGTGGGTGGACCTAGGCATTTGGCAGACATTTCTGTAATGCTTCAGTGGGGTGTCAATGTGGCCGGTTCCGGTGACCAGTGAAGAATTGGAACTCTTCACAGATGCTTCGGGGGGGGGGCCTACTTTGGGGCTTACTTGCAAGGGAAATGGTGAGCAGGGCAGTGGCCTTCAGAGTGGATTAGATGAGGCATCATAAGGCAGATAATGGTGATGGAATTTTCCCCCATTGTCATGGCATTGGTGGTTTGGGGGGATGTGCTGCGGGACAAGCACATCACATTCGGGTTGAAGAACACCGGAGTGGTGTATGTCATAAACAAACAGTTGGGGGGCAAGGGCCCGATGGGCAACCTCATGCGGGTGTTTGTCCTCAAGTGTCTGATGTTGAGTATTACCTTTAGGGCAGTGCATGTACCAGGTATTGAAAATGGCATCGCTGATGCTCTTTCTCATTTACAGTGGCAGAGGTTCCAAGAATTGGCACCAGCGGCTGACCAACAGCCCAGGGAAGTCCTGCCATTCCTATGGGAGTTGACAGCCCAGAGGCCTGGGAGCTGATTGAGAAGGCCCTTGCACCTAGGATGCATATAGTATACCAGAGGGGCGTCAACTGTTTTCTGGAAGTGCAATATGCCCAAGGTTGGGCAATGACATGGCTGATCCCAGTTGCACAGCTGTGCGAATATGTACTGATCAAAAAACGCGTGGGGGTCACCCGGGCAACAGTCAAACAGCACATTGCTGGCATTGTGTAGTTTCAGAAAGTCAGATGCTTCTCGGACTTTACAAGGGCATTTGCCCTTTGGAAGGTGCTGGGAGGTTGGGCACAGGCAACCCCAAGGGGTACGGACAACAGACACCCTATCAGCCCTGCCATATTCAAGCAGATCTGGGGCAAGTTGCCCAAGGTATGCTCATCCCCTGATGAGACAAGGCTGTTCCAGACAGCATACTTGGTAGCATTTTGCAGCGCATTCCAGGTGTCTGAGCTCATGCAGTCCAGCAAGGCTACCAGGAGACCAGTAGCACTGGCAGAGGCGGATGTGGAGGTCACAAGGTCTGGAGTCCTTGTGCACATCTAGAAAAGCAAGACTGACCAGCTTGCCCACGGGCAGTGGTGCCGATTAATGGCATCCCACGGGCTCCAGTGAGATATGGGAACAAGGGTACAGGATTATATAACTCAGCTCCCGGCAATGGGGGGGGGGGCTTCTTCCATCATGGATGGGGTGGCCCTCTAACAGTATACCAGTTTAGGCACTTGTTGAAAAAGACCTTGTGACAGCTGGGCATCCCAGCAGAACACTACAACATGCACTCCTTTAGGACTGGAGCAGCATCACATGCCAGGGCATAGGGCTTAGCAGATGGGACAATACAGGTGTTGGGTAGATGGAAGTTGCTGGTTTTTGAAAGATACATAAGGCCACCCATCATGCCTCTCAACCTTTTGTCCCCAGAATGTGGAACACTGCCTCTCAAAATGTGGAACAAATGAGCAAACTGTGGAACACTTAATCAAATCTTTACCAAGGAAGCTCAGAACACTGTTAAAATGTTTGCATTTATGTTCAGAAAGTCTGTTATTAATTGAATAATATTTTTTTTGCATCATTTACTATAGATTTTTGCTTTAAAAAGTTAATACTGAATGTGGGACAAGTCCTCACAATGTGGAACAGGAAGTTTTTGTGAAGTAAAATGAGGAACGTTCCTCATAATGTGGTACAGTTGAGAGGTATGCCACCCATGTTATAACTCTCTTTTGCTTTTGTTTGGACAGGTGTTGTGGCCTGAACAGAGCAGATCTGGATTTGTGGCCACTCATACATCCATTGGGTGGCCCGCAGTGTGAGGCAGTATCCCAGAGGAGAAAACCTGTTCCTGGTGCCTGAGAGAGCAGAGGTGCATTGGCTGGGGCAGTGCGGGATGCAATGGAAAGAGTTAATCGCAACACTGCAAGCAAAAGCCCAGGAGAGGTGGCAGCCAGACGTTTTAGTCCTTCATTTGGGGAGAATGATTTAGAGGTTATGTATGTGAGGGAGCTTAAGGAGATGGTCAGGCAGGACCTGGCAAGAGTGAAGCAATGGTGGCCCCAGGTGCAGACAATTTGGTCCAATATGGTGCAGTGGTGGCATGCCCAGAACATTAGAGCAATAGAGAAGGTGTGCCGGCTGCAGAACGCTGCCATGAGATCAATCCTGGACTCCATGGAGGGGTCCATAGCATCGCACCTGGGAGTGTCTGTGAAAAAGCCTGATCTGTATAGCAAAGATGGGGTACATCTATCAGAGAAAGGATTAGACTTATTTTTGATTGACATACAATGGGCAGTGGTGAGATTATTGGCGTGAGGTGCTTGTAGGGGGTGAGTGGTGGAACTCACCTTGTGGTGGCTTGGTAGTCTTGGAACGCTGTGGAGGGGGTAACAGGGGATCACATGTCTTGACCAGCTAGATCTTCCTGAGGCTCACAGGAGGGTGGGCCTGATGGATGGAGTCCGGAGGGCACCGTCTTTGAGCAGTGTCCCACGGCATGGCGGATCCTCTGATGGGGGAGGAGCTAACCGCAGCTGGTCACAGAGACATTCCTCATGCCCCAGAGGCTGTTTTCTCTCGAGGGGTCCGAGTTAATGGTCAGGTGGCCCTCTCCTGGGAGGGAGGGTCAACCATCAATGATCTAGTGCTCCATGGGGAGCTAGATTCCTTCCAAGGCTACCTAGCTGCGCACAACATGCTGAAGCATTTGTATATATATGGATAATTGGTTTTATCAATAAACATATGGCTGTGGCCATTTCTCCAAAGCCTGTTGTTGTGTCAATTTGTTCAGGTGGAGAAGGCATCTGCCCTCAAAAGCAATGGAGGAGCCTGCAAGGTATTGCAGCAGGCGGGGCTTTGACTGGGGGCAAGGCCAGAGAAACTTGAATGACAATATGGACCCAGGTTGGACCGCCCAGAAGGGGTTGGGGGGGGGATAGGGTTTCTGGGGGTAGGATGCTTGTGGCCAGGGACAAGATAAGAGGGGCTTCACAGGAGGAATTCTCCTCATTCCTCCTTGTCCCAGGTTGCATCCCACCCAAACCTCACCCTCATAAAAGCAGAGGGGAATGTGGGGGGTACAGAGAACTTGCTGTCCCACTAAGAGGATCCTTAGGGGTTGAGAAGGAATTTCCAATTTTTTTCCCACTGGGTTTTCTGGATTTTTTGCCTTTTCAGCGGGGGGGGGGGAGTCATTCTAGTTAGAGTAGGCTAGGGAGCAGATAGGTAGGTATCACAGTCATGAACATTGTAAGTGGCGGCATGGTAGTCTTGGAACGCTGTGGAGGGGGTAACAGGGGATCATGCATCTTGACCAGCCAGATCTTCCTGAGGCTGACAGAAGGGTGGGCCTGACGGATGGAGTCTGGAGGGCACCCTCTTCAAGCAGTGTCCCACAGCATGGCAGATCTTCTGATGGGGGAGGAGCTAGTCGCAGCCAGTCACAGAGACATCCCTCATGCCCTCAAAAGACAATCAGAGGTGTGAGCATCCAGTGATGATGTCCCTGTCCTTGCAGAAATGAATATGGTAGTACTACTGTACTTACTTAAGTTCTTGCTCTGGGCTCAGTCAGATCATTTCCAATGGTGAAGTCAAATAATTCAGTGCAGTCAATGGCACTAATTAAAAGATGCTGGTTAAACTAGTAGACCTGGTACTGCTTTATTAATGCAGGACAGGAGGGTTAGTTAGGTGTAAATGTTGGATGTGGAGGGAGGGGGGCCCACAGGGAATGGAGTGGCAGGGCCCATCAGGGGGCTGCACAGGGGCTCAGAATGGTTAAGACTGGCCCTGCCGGCCCCAGTACTGAACCTTGTGGTACCCTACTAGTAACCCCCTTTCTTCACTGTGGACTCCATTTTCTATTACCCTCTGTTTCCTGCTGTCCAGCCAGTGTTTTACCCAGGCTGCCACCCTGGGATCCACTCCCAGGCTGGCTAATTTGTTTATTAATGTTTTGCACAGGACTGTGTCAAATGCCTTGCTAAAGTCTAGGTAGGCCATTCCACAGCCCCTCCCTGGTCTACTACTTTGGTCACCCAGTCAAAGAAATCAATTAGATTTGTCTGACATGACCTTCCTGCTGTGACTCCATGCTGCCTTGGGTCCTGTGCCCCACTGGCCTCTAGGTACTCAACAGTTCTTTCCTTCAGAAGTGATTCCATCATTTTCCCTACCACTGAGGTCAAACTGACAGGTCTGTGGTTTCCTGCCTCTGTCTTGCTCCCGCTTTTGTGAAGGGGAATCATATCTGCCCTCCTCCAGTACTCAGGTACCACAACATCATCCCATGATTTATTAAAAAGTGCAGTCAGTGGTGTTACTAGTTCTTCCCTTAGTTCTTTTAGAATTCTGGGGTGAATCCCATCAGGCCCCATTGCTTTATCCACCTTCAGTTTTAGGAGTTCTTTCAGAACCCTTTCTTCTGTGAAAGGACTAACATCAACCCCCTATCCAGAGTGCTTCTATTGACTGGATTAGGTATCTCCCCCCCCGCTCTTCCTTTGTGAATACTGAGCAGAATTATTCATTCAGTATCCCTGCTCTTTTACTCTTGCTCTCTGCACAGCCACCTTCCTCTTTATTCAGCCTCAGTATCCCTGCCTTAGTCTTTCTTTGCTCCCTAATGTTCCTATAAAAGGTTTTATTCCCCTTCTTAACCGAGTTAGTTATATTTTCCTTGGTTTAGGCCTTTGCTATTCTGACTGCCTTCCCCGCTTCCTTCTGCTTTAACTGGTACAGTTCTCTGTCCTGCTCCTTCTGTGTTTCCTTATACTTCCTGAATACTATCTTTTTCTCCCAAACCTTCCCTGCCACTTCTTTCGAGAACCATAGTGTTTTTTTCTTTCATTTTGATTTGTTTATTTGCTTCACGCAAAGGCTTGTTGCCTCTGTGATGGCGGTTTTGATGTTTCCCCATTGTTGATCCACCCCACCTTCTTGCCTGTTTGCTAGTGCTTTTCTGAGGCACTCTCCCATTTTGACAAAATCAGCCCTCCTGAAGTCCAGTACCTTCACTTTGTATGGCTTGACTCTACAGCTAAGTTTATCGTGAACCACACTATTTGATGGTCGCTTGTTCCCAGATGGCTACCCACTTCTAGATCTGAGATCCTCTCTCTGTCCCCATTTGAGAGTACCAGGTCTAAGATTGCTCCCTTCCAAGTGGTTTCCAAAGCTAGCTGTCTGAGGCATGCCCCCTGTAGGGCATCAAGAATGGCCTTGTTCTTGAATGTGGCTGCAGCAAAGGTGCTCCCGTTAACATCTGGAATATTGAGGTCCCCATCAGCAATATCTCCCCTTTCTCTGTCATCCTAAGGATGCCTTCTATCATTTCCTTGTCCATTTCCTCCCCCTGAGATGGGGGTCTGTATACAACCCCTGTGTGGATTTTGGTGCCATTTCCAGTCTGCAGGGTGACCCACAGTGCCTCCACTCCTCCCTGTTTACCCTTTAGTTCTGTTGCTTTGATCCCTTCTCTTACATAGAGAGCTCCTTGTCCTCCTTTTCTACCCACCCTGTCCCTCCTGTAGATTGTGTACCCTGGTATGTTGACATTCCAGATATGGTTCTCTGTGTACCATGTTTCTGTGACTGCCACGATATCCGGTCATCCCTCTTCCATCAAGGCCACCATTTTGGGGAGCTTTTTACCTAGACTATGGGCATTGGCACTCATTACCCTCCATTTTTTATGGCCTTATTTCTTTTTGCCACATTTCTGTCCTTACTGCCTTTTTCTCCATTTACCCCCCTGCCCTTCTCCCTATAGACTGCCCTAACTTGGTGTTTACCTCACTAACTACCCTGATTTTTTTGGGGGGGCTATGATTTCCCTTTTTTTCTGTGTGCAACCCCCCCCCCCGTTAGCCGGGGTTACTAGAATCCTAGTAAGACCTAGTGGTAGGCAGGGAAGGCAGCTTGTGAAACTCCAGTTAAATGGATTTCACACTGTCTCACTCTGTTCTCAGTCTCAGCTGAGACTGAGGGATGACATCATTTTAGAACTGTTGCAGCTGCATAAGCCACACTGGATTGTTGCAGTTGGAGGTTAGAGTAGAACGTTGGGGAATCTGAAGCCAGTCTGTGTGCAGTCTGAGTGAGAGACTGTAGTGCAGCAGAGTGTGTACAGGCTCTCAGAGCTTTCAGCTCTGGTAAAGAGCTACTTTTGTTTAAGGTGTGTGTTTCCACCTGAAGAGGAACACAGGAACTGGTAATTGAAGTGGTGGAGACCACTCTCAATGGTTCAGAACCCCATCCCTGAGGGGATGGGGGGAAGGTGTCTGCCTGTTTTCCAGGGGCAACCCCCCTGGGTCCGGCTAAGGGAAAGAAGCTGCCTCTTCAAGTTGTGCCGAGGCACCAGAAGCTCTGAGAGGAAGATTTCTTTGAGGAGGAAATGCCTGTAGGGCACCTGCAACCAAAGGGTGAGTTCGCTCTGAAAAAGGGCTAAGTGTTTTCACCTGAACAGAAGGAAACTAAAGGGACTGTTACTGTGGGGTCAGGAAAAGACAGCCAAGTACAGTTGGAAAATGTGAGGATTGGACTGCTTAATTCCATGGTGGGTTTAGAGTAATAGACAAAGCCACTAATAAGTATGTTCAAGTCCAGCACAAATGGAAAGAAAGAATGTGGGGATTAGACTGCTCAATCTGTGGGGGGTCTAGAGTAATGGACAATGCCACTTATTTTAAGTATGTTCAAGACCAGCACAAATGGGAAGCAAGACAAGTAGATTGAATATGAAATACATTTAGCAAGAATCTACACAGCAAAGTGTTAAAGGATGAGGTGTTTACAGTCCAGAGAAATGGCCGAGTATGAATTGTGGGAGTGAGAGGTGGGAGACCCCCCATCAGTAGTAACCAAATTTACCTTTACGGATTTGCTCTGAGACACCTGTTGCTTTCTCTCAGGTACTTGGCCAGTGCCTGAGGAAAGTACCAAGACATGGGATTAGAGTGGAAGATTCCCTGATGGAGCCGAGGTGCTCTTAGGTGGTTTAGGGAGCCACCCGAAAATGTTTCCATGTCAAATGGAAGGTGTCCAAGTGGGTGGCAAGGGAGCTGAGCCAGGGAAAACCCAGAGCAGTGTACAAGTCTGAGCTGTGTTCCCAGTGTGTTTCAGAGCCTGAGGGCTAAAGTGATGAGGATGTGTTCTGGTCTCCTTTAATCTGCATTACAAGGAGTGTAGCACCGTGGGGGTCCATCTATGCTTTGTTTATTCTGTTTGGAGGTGAATAAAAGCCGGACTTTAGAATCCCACTTCTGGTATTGGACCTTACAGTTATTGCTTCCTGTGTTCGGAATTACTTGGGTGCCCCCCCGAGCAGAGTAGCTAAACCTAGCCTTTGTGCCGAATGGCCTATTCCTCCCTGAACCCAGCCCACCTGGTATTGCTGACAGATACAAATGGCATACCAGCCTGGAGTTACATGTGCATCCCCCCTTGGCTAGTTTAAATGCTTGCCAATGAAACATTTAAACCTCTCACCTAGGATCCTGGTTCCCCTCCTGGACAGATGCAGACCATCATGCCAGTATAGGCCTGTATCCCTCCAGGTGGCTCCCAGTCCCCAGTGAAGCCAAATCCCTGATCTCTGCACCAGTTTTTCAACCAGTCATTGAATCCCATGGTGCGGAGTACCCTAGCCTCATCCATGCCATAGACAGGTAGCACTTCCGAGAAAGTTACCGTGAGTGCCACTTTTCCTAAGGCCCCTCCCCAACTCCACAAACTCCTGTTGCTTTGCTCTGATCCCATTCTCAGCCAGGTCAATTGTCCCTAGGTGGATAATGACATCCAGCTCACTCCCCCTTGCAGCTGCTCCCACGATCCTGAGGATTTGTTTCTTGCCCCTCCAAGCCATGGCGCTGGGCAGGTACCTTACCTCCCTTTCCCCACCCTCCCCCAGTTCTACCCTCCTAATAACTGAGTCCCCCACCAGGAGTTGTTTCCTTCCCCTGTGGGGTCCTGTGCCACCCTCCTGTGTGTCTCCATTGTGGAGGTTCCCAGCATTCTCCTTGGTCTCTACTGCAGGTGCCTCCACAGAGGAACTATGCTCTGCCAGAGTGGTAAATGAATTGCAGAGAGGCACAACTGGAGGAATGCATCTCTGTTCCACCACCATCACCCTCCCTGAGCCCACCATAATCCAACAGCTCCTCTTTCTTGGTAACCTCTCAGGTAGTGGTGGTGGCCTGGGTGGTCCCTGGGTGGGGGGAGCAGGTTTCCTGAATACCTGCCAGGTCAGCATGGGGTCGAGCAACCTTCTCCCTCAGACCAGAAAGGTGCCTGCAAATAGAGCAGCAATGCAGTCTCCAGAATGTCTCTCAGAATACTGCTGCTCCACAGCCAGTGCATTGCACCACTATCCACATGTCTGTCTCCCTGCCTGTTTCAGATGTTTTTTCTTTTTTTGTTTTGTTCTTGTTTTAGTGTGTGCAAGCTTCTGAGTGTGTATACCCCCTATCTGGTGTTCTGTGCCTTTAAGGATATGAACAGGTGCATATTGTTAGCAATTTTGGGGAAGTGATGTCAGAACCCCTGCTATAAAGGAAGCCATGCGCTTGCGACGGGTGGGTGGGAGTAAACCTATGCCCTCCAGAAACAATCAACTACGACTGTGACCCTCCACTCCAGGGAGTGCCTTCCTTCCTTTCAGACACCTATTTCACAGAGGTTAAGTAACATGTCTGGTCACAAATAACTGCAAATCTCTCCCAGCTAGAGTTCCTTCCCTGGCAAATAAAAGTTAAACTAAGAAAAGTCAACCCCCAAAATAGAGAATCAAAACTAGTTACTTACACAGGCCCAGACATTAATAATTCAATTCAGTGTAGTCTATTAAATTACCTCCTTGATTTAAGGAAGCTTTTGGCTACTCTCTCTCTCAGCAGGAAACTATATTGCCCTTCCTATGGTGCTCTTGAGTTGCTTTGTCTTGGAGTGGATTTGGGCTAAATTCTGGGCATACTGCTTGCAGGCTGAAGTTTGCTGAAGCTAGTTAGATGACGCAATGATTATAGCTAGATATTGCACTACTTCAGATTGATTTAAACTGCTTTGGTTTGATATACTCCCTGCAGCAGGGGAGCCACAGGTTAATAGTTGGTACCCTTGAGGAGACCAGGGTCACATGGCTGCAGCAGGTGGCGGACATGCTAGAGGAAGCTGGTATGGGGGAGGGAGGTGCAGCATGAAGAGGCAAACGGGAAGCTGGGCTGGGTGGGATCACTACTGGAATGGGAGGGGGACCTCAGCTACAGGATAGAGGGGAAGAAGGCTGGTGTGTTGCAGTGGTTGTGGCATTGCAATGGCCATGAGTATACTGTGGAGACTAGGACACTGTCCTATATGTGCTAGGCTGATGATACTGGAGGCTGAGATGCGCAGGCTCAGGTATGAGCTGGACAGGTGGTTGAAAGACATGAGTGTAGGGGGTAGGAAGTACATATCCACAGACAAATGGGGAGGGAGGGTGCCTGCAAATACGGGTGCAGGAGGATTGGGGGCCACCAGAAATCATGGTAGGTCTGGCCAGCCCTGGGACAGAAATGGGGGGAGGAATCAAGGAGGGTGGACAGGGAAGAGGGTGGAGGTTGGCAGAGAGCTGGGGTTATTGGTAGACGGGCAAAAGGTTCTTCAAGGGCTGTGGCAGGGGAGCTCACCTCACAAGAGGGGAGCACTGGTAAGCAACCGGCTGGGGGGATCTTGGTCTCAAATAAGTACTGGCCACTGGCAGACACCGTGGCGGGAAGGGTCTCAGAAAAAGTGGGGGGCGCCATCAGCAGAAGATGGAATGAGAAGGAAGATGAAAGTGTGGGGGGTCTGGGTCATGTGCACCGGGACTAACAGAGGATCCAGGGATAGCACAGGAAGGGGGCTGTGAGTCAGGAATGCCTGGGGGGTGGAGGATGAGAGCACAGTGAGGAGGGAGCTCGGAACCCATGGGTAAAGGGATCAACAGGGAGTAAGTGTGGAGGGCAGCAGAAGAAAGAACAATGGGGGGGTTGAAGCAAGAGCCCCAGAAAGTCAGGAGGGGCCCCAAGCTAACTGGAGTATGGCGGGGTCAGACCCTAGGGGTGTGGTGGGGGGCTAGGAGAGAAATGGTCAGACAAGGGAATTAGTTGGAATGGGGGGATAAAGGCAGCTGTTGGCAGTCAAATTGATGGTGTGGTCAGAGAAAACGTAGAGGTAGTGGGAGTGAGAGAGAGGGTGTGGCGGTGGAAGGGGATACGCTCAAGGGGAAGGAGGCAGTTAAAGTGCTCCGGCTAGGGGACTCCATGATAAGGGGCATTAAATGGGAAGGGGGGAGTGAGGGGCAAGGCTGTGTAGTCAAGGTCAAGAGTATATCAGGCTTGACTGTGCACAAAGCCAAGCAGTTGGTGTATGCTCTAGTGAAGGAGTCTGGCAGATCCCTGAACATATTAGTGCACCTAGGCACAAATGACATAGAGGGAAATAGTGTGGAGGAGATTCAGACATGGTTCCAGGAGCTAGCCAGGGTGCGTCATGCTGTGGGGAGCACGATCTCTTTCTCGGAGGTCCTCTCAGTGCCTAGTGCTAACATGGGAAACAATCAGAAAATTGGGGAGGTAAATGAAAAACATGGTGTGTGGCTAGGGGGTATGGATTGGTTGGAGACTGGGGTGAAACTTGAGAGGACAAGGAGCTGTTTGCTAGGGATAGGTTCCACTTAAATTTGAGGGAGGAAGGAAGTTTTTGAACTAAAACTGACCGAGTTCATCAATGCTAGGTGGGGTTTAAACTTGTGAAGGAGGGGAAGGATGGGGCTTGATGCTGCTGCTGGCAGGTTTATCAAGGGAGGTCTTGGCCGTCTCTCCCCCAGCACGGGGGAAGGGGTGCTCAACAGGGGCACCCATTAGTTTGCAGGGGAGTGGGGGCTTGCAGTCAACTGGGGGTTCACGGGGTGGAGGGATGGGAGAGAGCAAGGGGCAGGAATGGAGGGTGGTCCTGATAAACACCAGGAGCATGGGAAATAAGATGCCTGAGCTTCAGGCAATGCTAACTGAAGGGGGTGTGGATGTGACGACTGTCACAACCCTAATGAACAGGTCAGGCCCTCTGCTCCCACAGTGCCAACCTCCGAGTGCAGTATTGTGAACAGTTAACAGACCAGGGTAACCCTCCTGTCTGTTTTGTGGATTCGAATCAACCTTTGATCTCCAGTTCTTGGAAGGATTCAAACTGTGAACCTCTTGCTAGCATACCCAATGTACAGGCTCAGATAATTCTGCTTTTGGGGGGGATGCCAGATATCTTTCGCCTACGGGCTCCTAACCAGGTGTACAAAATGAACCCTTAAAAAACTCTATGAAAGACCTTAGAATAAACTCTTACCTTTTCCCAGTTTGGTATTACCGTTAAATTATGCACAGTGTCAATGTAACCATATATGCTTCACTTGTCAAAGAAAGAATTTCAAAGGCACACCAAGTAGTCTCTTAAAATGAGATGTTTACTTAAAAATAGATAAAAATGTAAAATACAAAACGCAGAACAATATGTCACAAAACCATACAATCTTTTAAAAGAATAAGTTTAAAAGTGCAAATTCCTACCAATAATACACTTAGGCCTGTCTACCTAATGCATTCTTATCTTCTTATAGTGCTGTAGATGTTTATTCCTCAGAGTCCAAATGTGTCTAAATGGAATACAGACTACAGTTTTAAAACTGGCTTTGCCAACCTCTTTGCATGAGTTCACCTAGCTCCTCCCTGACAGAATATAAAAATTATACAAAACAGGATGTCTTCACTCAGGAGGTAAATTAATTAAGGTGACATCAGCAAAAACCCAATTCCAATATGACTCTTTGATGTAGAGTGGTTTCCTGTCTTTCAGAGACATCAAAGAACTTTTTATGACTCTGTCTCTCTGCCAGTTCTCACTGAGGTATAATATACTTTTGACACCAGTTGCAATTAACTGACCTTCCTGAGGACGTCATAAAATGAATATTTCAAGTCTTAGCATCAAACAACCCAGATCATAAATAAGGCTATAAATGTGAGTTCTTAGACGTTAATCTCATCACAGAGATCTGCTGTTTAACATATATCCTGTCTTGTTAGAACTGAAACCTGGGGGTTATCCAGGCACAGCATTTCTCACACAGACAATCACACTACATTTTTTATATTACAAAAGCATAGATTAATCAGAGCCAGCTGTCCAAGTGTCACAATTCCTCCCACCTAGACTGAATTTGGGGGTTCTATCCCCTGCATGGTATGAGCTTCCCAAATCAGTTCACTCCTCATAGACATGAGACAACCCATCTGAGTTCTGATTGGTCGCTCCAGCCCTATGTAGAATTGTTGTGTCATACCCTTGCTAAGCAAGACTCCATCTTAACAATCTCCCATTATTTTTTCCCATCTGCGTCAGCCAAACCAGGGGGTTGTGGTCAGTCTGTACCACAAAATACTGCCTATATAAGTATGGCTCTAACTTCTTTAGGGCCCACACTATGGCAAGACACTCCTTTTCCACAGTGGAGTTAGCCTGCTCCCTGGGAAGTAACTTTCTACTCAGATATGCTACAGGGTGATCTTTCCCTTTGCTGGATGTCTGACTCAGTACTTCCCCAATACCCATGTCTGAGGCATCAGTCTGAACTATAAAGGGTCTGCTATAGTCAGGACTTGTCAAAACAGGAGCACTGCACAGTGCCTCCTTCAATCTGGTAAAGGCTTCTTCACAGGCTGGCCCCTACGTAATTTTCTTTGGCATCCTTTTTTTTTATCAGATCAGATTGGGGAGCAGCCAGGGCACTGTAATTGGGCACAAATTTTCTATAGTACCCTGCTGTCCCGAGAAAACTCCTGACCTGCTTCTGCGTTTCTGGTCTGGGCCATGCCTGGCTTACCTCTATTTTTATTTGGTTAGGATGGAGCTGCACCTGGCCTACCACATGCCCGAGGTATGCCACTTCTCCCATGGCCACCTAGCACTTCCTGGCTTCAACAGTGAGCCCGGCCCTCTGTATCCTGCCCAGCACTTCCCTAAGGTGGGAAAGGTGTTTCTCCCAGCTGGCACTAAAGATGACAATGTCATCCAGCTACGCCACAGCATACTCCTCAGCACCATTTAACACCTGGTTCACCAACCTTTGGAAAGTGGCCAGGGCGTTCTTCATTCCGAAAGGCATTACTTTAAATTCAAATAAGCCTATCAGAGTGATGAAGGCCGACCTCTCCTTAGCTCTGTCTGTCAACTCTACCTGCCAATGCCCCTTGGTCAGGTCAATGGTCGTGAGATAGGTCGCCCCTCCCAACTTGTCCAGGAGTTTGTCTGTCGGGGGCATTGGGTGAGCGTCTAACTTCATGACTGTATTCAGTCCATGATAGTCCACATAGAAACGAGAAGAGCCATCTGACTTAGGCACAAGGACTGCGGGTGAGGCCCAGGGGCTGTGGGATCTCTGTATTGCCCCTAAATCCAGCATCTCCTCCACTTCCTTGCTAATGTCCTTTTGGACAGCCTCTGAAACCCAATATGCTGTCCGCTGTATTGGCGTCTGTGTCCCTGTCTCCACATCATGCGTCGCGAGGGAGGTTAATCCAGGCTTGGCGCCAAACAATGGGACAAAGTTTGCTAAAACCTCCCTTACTTTCTGGATCTTGTCTGGGGTCAGCTGGGGAGACAATTTAACTGCCTCCACAAAGAACTCCCACTTACTTTCTTCCAGCAAGTCCAGAAGGGGGTCTCCTTTGTCTGTCCCCTTCCCAGGACTACATACTGCAAACACCATGTCAACCCTATTTGCATATGGCTTCATCATGTTGACATGGTACATCATTTCTGTCTGTCTTCTGTCAGGTAACTCTATAATATAGTTCACGTCATTTATCTTTCTAACTACTTTGTACGGTACTGCCCACTCAGCCTGCAGCTTGTCTTTCCGGAACCGGAATAAGGACCATGACTTCCTGACCCACCATGTATGAGCGAGCTCTGGCTCTGCAGTCATACCACACTTTTTGTTTCTGTTGGGCAGCTGCCAGGTTGCGCTGTGCTGTCCCCATAAGCGTCTTCAGCCTTTCCCTAAACCTAAAGACATCATCCACTATGGGAGTTCCCTGGGTGGCGTGCTTGTCTTCCCAGTCCTTCTAGATCAAGTCTAAGGGCCCACGTATCCCGGCGCCCATATAAGAGTTTGAAGGGGGAAAATCCTGTCAACTCTTGGGGCACCTCACTATATGCAAACAACAGGTGGGGAAGGTATTTCTCCCAGTCCCTCCCACACTGTTCAGCAAATGCCCAGAGCATTGACTTCAGGGTACCATTGAAGCTTTCCACAAGCCCATTGGCCTGTGGGTGATACGGTGTCATGCATCTCTGCACCACCCCACACTTCTGTCATAAACATTTCATCAGGTCCAACATGAAGGAACTCCCTCGATCGGTGATAACCTCCTGCGGAAACCCAACACAGGAGAAAATCCCAAGTAAGGCATTTGCCACTTTGTCTGTCCTCAGTGAGCATAGGGCAACTGCCTCTCAGTACCGGGTGGCATAATCCACCACAGTCAGGATGAATCTCTTCCCTGAGGAGGTGGGGGTATTTAAAGGCCCCACAATATCCATTCCCACCCTCTGGAATGGCTCCTCCACTATAAGCAATGGGAATCATGGTAGCTTGGGATTTCTTGCCTGCCTTCCCTATTTCTTGGCACCGGTGACAAGACCTGCAATACTTCTTCACCTGCTGGGTGAAGTTAGGCTAATAGAAATTGTGGGCCAACCGCTGCATAGTGTGCACAATTCCCAGATGACCAGACAAGGGAATATCATGTGCAATCTTGAGCAACTGCTCACGATACCCCTGGGGAACAACAAGCTGCCTGCCTAGCATCCCTCCCTCTGTCTGCACAGCCCGAGTATACATAAGTCCATATTCCCAATAAACCGTAGGTCTGCAGTCACCTCCCTGTGCACCATCAGAGTCTGCCTAAGCCCTCAGCTTCTCTAGACTATGGTCACTTCTCTGAGCAGCTGCAAACTACTCACACATTCCCAAGGCATGGGACAGGTCCCCTTCAGTTGCTAAACTAGGGTCCCTAGCACTAGCTTCAGAGCACTCAGGATCACTGTCAGTCCCAACCCTCTGACAATGGGTCACCCCTCCTTCCTTGGAGCAACCCTCTGTAGCTGTGTGGTTAACTGCTACTGGGGAAATTTCTACCCCCTTTTCGGTTGTCTCCATATCAGGAGACACAGACTGGGGAACCAGCCTCCCAGTGGTTTTCACAATGGCTTCTGTGGGGTTCAGGGAATTACCATCTTCCCTTGCCACTTGGCTATGGATAACTGCACACACCATCCCTTGTTTGAAATTGTTGCCCAGGATCACATCCACTGCTAAGGTTTTGGCTACAGCCACCTGTTGCACAGTTCCCCCTGTTTCACTCCAGTCTAGGAGAACACTAGCGAAGGGCAATGTTTTCTCTTCACCAGTAAAGTCATGTACAGTGACATATCTATTGGGTATAAGCTGACCAGGCTCTACTAGATCCCCCTTTACCAAGGTCAGGAATGCCCCTGTGTCCCTTAACCCTTGCATCTGTACACCATCCACCATGACTGGGTGCATGTGCTCTCTCATGTTCACAGGCATGCTTCCAAGGACACACAAACAACCAACTTCTTTCTGAGCACCCTGTTGTGTATTGCTTGCCTTTTTGGGGCACTGTCTGGCAATATGCCCAGTTTCTTTACACAACCAACATTCATTTCTTTTCTCAGAGAAATCTTTTCTCTGAAACCTGGGGCTAACTGGTTTTGGTGGAGGCAGTGATGGTTTTAGCTTCCCTGAAAGCGCGCTTTTTCTCTTCTGTGCTGCCATGCCCACCCCATTCGCTGTCAGGGCAGGTCTGCTCTTGGAATAGTGGTCCAAGAGTTCAGCAGCTTCTTGTACTGTTTTGGGATCTTGGTCCTTCAGCCAGGTTTTCATCTCTGCTGGGCATGCCCAGAAAAACTGCTCTAACAAAATCACATTTTCAATTTTATCAACAGAGTTTGCTTCGATTCCTTCCCACCAATATTTTAAAACCTGACATTGTTTCATGGCTAGCTCCTCATAGCTCATGTCAGGGCTTCTCCTGAGCTTATAGAATTTAGCTCTGTATGATTCAGCAGTTAATTTAAATTTCTTTAACAATGCAGCTTTAAGTTTGTTGTAATCACCACTGTCCTCATTGTCCATTTGACCCAATGCATCCCGAGCTTTCCCGGTAAGTAGCGGGTTAGCTGGAAGATCCAGGACTCTCTAGGAATTTCAGTCTGAATACAAACTTTTTCAAAAGAAATAAAAAAGGCATCCATATCCTACCCCTCTTTACATTCGGCTATCAATTTAGAATTCAATTTGTAACCCAGTCCTGTAGTCCCAGTTAAACCCAAGCCACTTACCTGCTCTCGTGCCACTGGTTGGAGTCATAGCTTCTCCAGTTCGTGTTGCCTCTGGCGTTCATTCTCCTCACGGTCTTCTTCTCACTGTTCATGGTCTGCCTCTCACCGTTCTTGCTCTCTCTTCTCCTCTGCAGCTCACTGTTCTTGCTCTGCCTCTCGGCATTTCTGCTCTGCCTCCCTCTGGAACTCCAGCTCCATTCTACACAACTCAATCTGCAGCCTGAGCACTTCTGGCTCCAGAATGCTGCAGACCTTTCCCTGCTGCTGTGGTTCTTCACTGCCAGTGGTCCTGCTGCCCTCCCCATTGGATCTGGACACCACACTGGCCGCTAGCACTTCCACATTCAAGGTTCAGTCCCTTACAGTCAATTGTCTGTGACTCAGTGCTCTGGGTATCTGCTACCACCAGGGCATCCATGAGGTTCTGCTTGGTGGCTTTCACCTTGAATGGGACTCTTCTGTCCCAGCACTACTGCTTTAAGTAGTCTACATGTGCCTGCTGTAATTGGAAGCCATCTTCTCCCCTAACTACGGCTACTCTGACTTGCACTTTAGAAAAAAAATAAAACGGGTAGGAACTTGACTGTAAGCCAAGTGATATAGTGCTGTTTCCTTATTAAAAAAATAAATCACTGCCTTTTTCTTTTTTTGCAAGTGAGCTGACAGTCTCAAGCCAACACACTGAACAATAGAGCTTGTAATACCAAACTTATGCACACCACTGCCAACCAACCTGCGACAACCTTATTCAGCAGGTCAGGCACTCTGCTCCCACAGTGCCAACCTCCGAGCACAGTATTGTGAACAGTTAACAGAACAGGGTAACCCTCCTGTCTGTTTTGTGGGTTTGAATCAACCTTTGGTCTCAAGTTTTTGAAGGGATTCAAACTGTGAACCTCTTGCTAGTGTACCCAATGTACAGGCTCAGACAATTCTGCTTTTTGGGGGATGCCAGATATCTTTTGCCTACGGACACCTATCCAGGTGTACAAAATGAACCCTTATAAAACTCTATGAAAGACCTCAGAATAAACTCTTACCTTTTCCCAGTTTGATATTACCATTAAACTATGCACAGTGTCAATGTAACCATATATGCTTCACTTGTCAAAGAAATAATTTCAAAGGCACACCAAGTAGTCTCTTAAACTGAGATGTTTACTTAAAAATAGATAAAAATGTAAAATGTAAAACATAGAAAAATAAATCACAAAACCATACAATCTTTTAAAAGAATAAGGTTAAAAATGCAAATTCCTACCAATAATATGCTCAGGCCTATCTACCTAATGTATTCTTATCTTCTTATAGTGCTGTAGATGTTTATTCCTCAGAGTCCAAATGTGTGTGTCTAAATGGAATACAGACTACAGTTCTAAAACTGGCTTTGCCAACCTCTTTGCAAGAGGTCACCTAGCACCTCCCTGTCAGAATATACAAATTATACAAAACAGGATGTCTTCACTCAGGAGGTAAATTAATTAAGGTGACATCAGCAAAAACCCAATTCCAATATGACTCTTTGATGTGGAGTGGTTTCCTGTCTTTCAGAGACATCAAAGAACTTTTTATGACTCTGTCTCTCTGCCAGTTCTCACTGAGGTATGATATGCTTTTGACACCAGCTGCAATTAACTGACCTTCCTGGGGGCATCATAAAATGGATATTTCAAGTCTTAGCATCAAACAACCCAGATCATAAATAAGGCTATAAAATGTGAGTTCTTAGTTGTAAATCTCATCACAGAGATCTGCTGTTTAACGTATATCCTATCCTGTTAGAACTGAAATCTGGGGGGAGAGGTGTCCAGGCACAGCATTTCTCATGACAGACAATCACACTACATTTTTTTTATATTACAAAAAGCATAGATTAATCAGAAGCAGCTGTCCAAGTGTCACAATTTTCTGCATAGCTTAATGGTAATACCAAACTGGGAAAAGGTAAGAGTTTATTCTGAGGTCTCTCATAGAGTTTTTTTAAGAGCTCATCTTGTACACCTGGTTAGGTGCCCAGAGGCGAAAGATATCTGGCATCCCCCGAAGAGCAGAATTATCCGAGCCTGTGCATTGGGTATGCTAGCAAGATGATCACAGTTTGAATCCCTCCAAGAACTTGAGAACCAAAGGTTGATTCGAACCCACAAAACAGACAGGAGGGTTACCCTGTTCTGTTAACTGTTCACAATACTGCGCTCGGAGGTTGACACTGTGGGAGTAGAGGGCCTTACCTGCTGAATAGGGTTGTGACAGCGACAGTCACTGAAACTTGGACCACTCCTCAGCACGATTGGGACCTAAACCTGACAGGGTACACAGAGTTCAGGAAGGACAGGGGTGGCGGAGTGGTGCTCATCATTAGGAATGACATTGATATATGCAGGGTTGAGTGGGCAGAGGGAAATGTAGAGGCGTTATGGGTTACCTTGCAGGCCTCTGCAGGTAAGAGGGTCAGCCTGGGGGTAGTTTATTGGCTGCCCATGCAGGCTGAGGAATTCATGGAGGGCCTGGTGGTGAATCTAAGGGATCACTGTGGACAGGGGGAGGGTAAAACTGTGGTGCTGGGGCACCTCAACATGCCAAGGGTTGATTGGGGCACTATAGCATCTTCATCGGCTGGGGAGCTATGCTTGTTGGAAGTCTTCCAGGATGCCTTCCTAACCCAACTGGTGACGGACCTGACAAGGGATGGTAGCAGCCTGGATGTGGTCCTGTCGGACTGTGATCTGGTTAGAAAGCTAATTGTAGGTGACTCACTGGCGGGGAGTGATCATGCTATAGTTTGGTTTTCCCTGGATCTAGGGGGAGAGGAAAGTTGCACTAAAACGGTGGTGGTTGATTTTAGGGGGGAAGAATTTAAGGGTATGGAGGAGATCCTCAAGGGGCATTTGGAGAGGATCAGACCAGATATGGATGCAGAGAGCAGGTGAGAAATTATTAAAAGGGGGTTCCTGGAAGCTACCAAAGCCTGCACGAAGGTTCGACGCAAGTTTAGTAGGGTCAGGAAGCCAAGCTGATGGACCTTGGAGGCTCAGGAGGTGGTGAAAGAGAAAAGAGCTACTTACAGAAAATATACATGCTCATGAGGGGATGTTGACAAGGGGAATACGATAGGTTAGCCAAAAAGGTAACCAGAATGGTGAGAGCAGCCAAGGTGAGGATGGAGGAGAAGCTAGCACAGGGGATCAGAAATGGGGAAAAAAGGTTCTTTAGGTTCTGTACATCAGGTAAAGGAAGAAAGTGAAGAGGCAGATTAGCAGACTGAAGTCAGGGAGGGGGTGGGACGAAGAGGCCAGGGAGCAGGCAGAGGTACTTAAAATTGCCTTGGTCTTCACAAGAGATGATGGGGGGACATCACCAGAAGGGGGAGGTGGGCTAGAAATGAGGAAGGGGGAGCTCTCTGACAGTAAAATTCCCATTGGTAAGGTGAAGAAGGCCCTTAAGTTCCTGAGAATGGACAAGACACCGGGTCCTGATGGCCTTCATCCCAGAGTGCTGAAGGAGATGGCGGATGTCCTTGTGGCACCTCTGGCAGACCTTTTTAGCTCCTCCCAACAGATGGGTTGGGTGCCTCAGGACTGGAGGATAGCACATGTTGTGCCTATCCACAAAAGTGGCTCACGGGAGGAGCTGGGTAACTACAGGCCTGCCAGTCTGACACCAGTGGTGGGCAAGATGATGGAGGTCATCTTGAAAGAGAGGCTGGAGGAGTTCTTGGTGACATGGGGCCATCTGGATGATCACCAACATGACTTTGTTCAGGGCAGATCATGTCAGACTACCCTTGTAGAGTTCTATGATTGGGTGATGAAGGCGCTGGATCAGGGAAGGCCAGTGGATGTCCTCTTTCTGGACTTCAGCAAGGCATTTGACTCAGTGCCAGGGTTGCTGGACAAGCTAGGGGAATTGGGGTAGGGAAAGGGATGGTGAGGTGGATAGGGAACTGGCTAACTGGGCATTTCCAGAAGGTGATGGTCGGGGGTGGTATCTCCAAGGGTCCCGCAAGGGTCGGTGTTGGGCCCACTCCTGTTTAATACTTACATCTCGGACATCAGAAATTATATCAGGAGTGAGATGAGCCTCTTTGCAGATGACTTGAAGCTGGGGGCAGTTGTGGACGGGGAGGAGGGTAGAAGAGCCCTACAAGGGGACCTGGCAACTCTGGAGAGGTGGTAACACACTTGGAAATTGAGGTCCAATGCCATGAAGTGTAGGGTTCTCCAGCTGGGGCTTAGAAACCTGGGCCATGAGTATTTTTTGGGTGGGGAGAAACTGCAGGTTTTGGGAGGAGAAAAGGATATTGGGGTGACAGTGGATGCCAAAATGAATAACTCTGACCAGTGTAGGGGGGCTGCAGCTAAAGCAAATAAAATGCTCTGTGCATTGCCAGGGAGATAACCTCAAGGAGATGGGAGGTACTTCTCCCTCTGTATAACTGTCTGGTTAGACCGCACCTAGAGTGCTGCATGCAGTTTTGGCACCCGCACTTAAAAAAGGACATTGTGCTTCTGGAGAGAGTCCAGAGGAGAGCAACCAGGATGATGCAGGGCCTGGGGGAGAGATCCTATGAGGAGAGACTTGAGGAGCTAAACTTATACTCCCTGGAGGAGAGGAGAGGAGGGACAGAGGGGACATGATAGAGGTCTTTAAATATCTAAAGGGGGTGAACATGGTCAGTCTTAATAGGGTATTCCAGATGAGGGAGGAAGGGGTCACCAGTGGGCATTCCATGAGGCTAGTTGGTGGGAGGTTCAGGGGGGAGACTAGGAGATGCTACTTTACCGAAAGGGTGGTAGACCCATGGAATGCACTGCCTGCAGAGTTGGTGGTGGTGGATACAGTGGAAGGATTCAAGAGGGGCTGGGACAGATATAGGGGGAAGGTAAAACAGAGAAATGCCAGATCTGGAGGTGCACCTCTATTGGCAGATGGGATCCAGGGGATTTTTGGGGGAGGTAGGGAGGGCAGCAATGGTGTCCTGACTGGGTGCTGATTTTTGAGCAGGCTTGATAGACCTTTCGGCCTACTCTGCTGGCAACTTAGTATGTTAGGTAAAAACCTGACAGGTGGCAACCTCATTGGTGCCCGAAGATAATCCTCCATATTCTCTCTCACTCACACCTCCAGAAAAGTTAAGTCATTTAACTTGTTTGCAAATTAGATTATCAGAGATGTGAGTGTCCAGTGACAATGTCCCTGTCCTTACAGAAATTAATATGGTAGTAGTATTGTACTTACTTAAGTTGTAACTCCAGGCTCAGTCAGATTAATTTCCAGTGGTAAGTCAAATAATTAAATGCAGTCAATGGCACTAATTAAAAGATGCTGGTTAAACTAGTAGACCTGGTACTGCTTTATTAATACAAGACAGGAGGGTTAGTTAGGTGTAAATGTTGGATGTTGGGGGGGGCACAGGGAATGGAGTGGTGGGGCCTGACAGGGGTCTGCACAGGGGCCCAGAATGGTTAAGGCCAGCTCTGTTTGCAGATGATATGAAGATCTATAGCAGGGTGGACACACTGGAAGGGGTGGAAAAAAATGAGGGAGGCTCTGTCCAGGCTGGAGAAGTGGTCAGGGAAGTGGCAACTGCAATTTAATGCAAAAAATGCAAAATTATGCACATAAGGTGAAATAACCCAAGGGCAAAATACTGGCTGGGAGGGGAGGAACTCGAAACAGAACAAGAAAGGGTCCTGGGGAACATCATTTCAGATAGCCTGAAGGTGGGTAACCAACGTGACAAGATAGTGGGGAGGGCAAGCAGAATACTTGCATGCATAGGATGGGGCATTACAAGTAGGAGGAGGGAGGTGATCATGCTGCTACACAAAACTATGGTCAGACCACATCTGGAATACAGGGTGCAGTTCTGGAGGCCACACTTACAGGGTGACAGGTACAGGGTGGAAAGGGTCCAGAGAAGAGCAACCAAGATGGTTCAAGGACTGCACGGAAGGTCTTACGAAGAATGACTGGAAGAACTAAACTTGTACACACTGAAGACGAGGAAGGAAATGGGGGATATGGTGGAAACATTCAAATATCTGAAAGGAATAAACAAGCTGAGGGAAGGAAGCATATTCACGAAGAGTGAAAACAAATCAACTGGGGACGTGCACTGAAGCTAGAGGGGGCAGACTTAAGGGAAATATGAGGGGACAGTTCTTCACTGAGAGAGTGGTGGGTCCTTGGAATAGGCTGCCAGAATGGGTGGTGGGGGTAAACACAGTGAGCAAATTCAAGAGGGCTTGAGACAATTACATGGGGCTAAACAGAAGTAACAAAGCCAGGGAGTAAGATATGCTGGACAGGGAGAGGGTAATGGGCAGACTAGATGGGCCAAGGGGTCCTTTTCTGCCGGCAAATTTCTGTGTTTCTATGTCCAAAGCTTCAAGTCAGCCCTCAAAACCTATTTATTCAGGTTAGCGTTCCCTGAGAGTGTTAGCTGATAGCTTTAACCATAAATGTTATGCTGCTGCTTGGAAAATGCTATTATGGATTAATGTTTTTTAACTGGATTTATGGAATTTTAATGTTGTATTTGGATGCGTTTATTTTATGTATAGCGTCTTGGCTTTGAAAGGTGCTTTATAAATAAAGTTATTATTATTTCTATCTACACAGCGTATTATTAAAATGCAACAATTGTTTGTTTGTTTGTTTTATTTTTAACCAGGAAGTGGACTGGGCACAGCCCTGTTTCAGCCACGCCTGACATATAACAATACATTACAACAAAAAATGACATTTATACAAAAAATTCATGTATTAGTCACAATTACAAACAGTATCACAATAAAGTTTCTTTAACAATAAATGTTTAAAATGAGATTCTGAATGTGCTTTTTGAATTACGTCTCCAAATTCATTTAAAAATGAAGGTGCATACCAAGAAAATGCCTTCCTACTCATTTGAAGTTCGTAGACTGGAACAACATACTGGTTTAAGCAGTTTTGTGTAGTATCTCTGCCATAGACTTTTCTTACCACAAGTTTGGATAAAGTTATTGGGACTCCCTGACCTTTTATCCAAAACACAAAATTCCCTAGTATACGTTTCAAACTATTAATTGGGGAAAGAACCCCAAAGTCACTGTATAACTGACAGTGATGGGTTCTAATTGAAACATGTAATGCAAATCTGCAAATGTCATTGTACAAAACTTTAAATTTTGACTCAAACAACCGATTACAGTTTGTAAAATTAACACTTCCACATTCTAATGTTGGAAATAGTACCTGTTTCGCTATGATGTGACGAGCCTCTGTGGACAAAAATGTACTATTTCTATCAAGAAAACCAAGCTTCTGATGTAATTTAGTGCCTACTTTTTCTAAATGAGGAACCATGCTCAAATTTGAGTCCAAATACAAACCCAAATATTTGACCATAGTAACTATGGGTAGAAGATCACCAGCAAGTCCAGTTACATGTAGGAAATCAACCTTCTGAAGTTTTTTTGAAGAACCAAATAACATAACATTGGTTTTAATTTCATTAATGACCAATCTGTTTGACTGAATCCAATTGGAAAATACAGTATAATGTTTTTGAAGAGAATCTTGTATTTCGCTACAATTTACTCCTGATACCTAAAATACAGTATCATCTGCGTACAATAAGCTATTAACATTTGTAAAGGAAGGGAGTAAATCGTTAATAAAAATAGAAAATAAAAGGGGACCAAGCACTGATCCTTGAGGAACCCCAACTAATAATCCTCTGGGTTGGGACAAGAAATCATTTACCTTAGTTCTCTGGGTACATTTTGACAAATAATTTACAAACCAATTTAATTGAACGTCCCTAATTCCCAATTTCTCTAGTTTATTTAATAAAAGCCTGTGATCTACCATATTGAAGGCACTGGCCAGGTCTACAAAGACTGCACCACTGGCCTCACCCTCCTCTGCAGCCACCAGTACAGCATTCGTGAACCCAGCCAGCGCTGTCGCAGTAGATTGTCCAGCACGAAATTCATGTTGTTGTTCAAGAAGGATGTCATTTTCTTGTAAATACACCTGGATTTGCTGGTGAACACATTTCTCCAGTAGTTTGCCAATCTCAGACAACAGGGAGATGAGCCTGTAATCTGACATAGCAGATACATCACTGCTCTTATAAAAAGGAACCACGATGGAATCCTTCCACAGAGCTGGAAAAATACCCTGTTGCGGTGATAAATTAAATAATGTCGCCAAGGGACTTTTCACATAGGGAGCAGAATGTTTTAATAAAGTAGACAAAATCATGTCACTTCCTCCCACCTTACCATCCTTCAGTTTTATTATACAATGGCAAGGAAATTTCCTGTATACTGATTGGTCAGTGGGTGCCTGAGACAGTGACGTTATTACACAATAACATCACTGTATTGTTTTATTGGAGCTTTCTATTGCTGTTGTCTCATCAGAAATCCAAAAAAATCTACTAAAAACATTTTTAAATTTTTTTTTTTATTTTGTATAGCATTGAGGTAAGCCATTGTATAATTGCAATAAGGCACTCCAAGGTGTGTGTTATTGTGTAATAACATCACTCCTGGGGTGGTGAAAGCACTAGGCTTCGCCTTGTGCTTCAACCCACCCCAGGAGTGCTGTTATTACACGATAACACACACCTTGTTGCGCCTTATTGCTTAAATAACAGTTTTAGAACCTCTGATTACTCAATCTCAGAAAAATAAAAACATAATTGTTTATTGTCCCTTTCTGTGTGTTCTTCAATCCTCTTGGCTGGCTTAGTAACTTCCCCATTGACTGTTTTAGAGACAAAAAAAAGTTGTTAAGGATATTTGCCATAGTTAACCCATTTGAGATCAAAATCCCATCCTCCCTAAGTCTCTTAATACCTCTAGGTTCCTGTGGATTGTAAATATGTTTGAAGGAATGACAGAATATTTTAGGGTCTTTCAGATTTAGTAGCTGTTTGGATTTAAAGTATTGGGCTTTAGCATCTACTATTTTTTTTTACTTCATTTCTGTAGGTTTTATACTGCCTCAAAGATTCAGTGTCCCTAACCTTCAAATAGTACTTTCTTTTAATTTCCCTAAGCTTAATCAAATCACTCAGGTCTTTTTTTAACCATGGTGAATATTTACCCTTTACCCTCCATTTTGTCACTGGGGTATTTTTATTAAATAAATCAACTATATAGTTTGCAAATTGGTCTACTTTATTTTCAAGGGCAGAAGAGTCCATTATTTTAGTCCAATTGGACAGTTCCAGTTCTTTATTATATGCTTCCACATTAAGTCTGTTAATGTTCCTTTTAAAAATGAACTTCGGAGGAATTTGCTGCTTAATCATTTTTCTTGTGCAAAATGTAGGACAATGATCCGAGATAGAGTCAGACAGAATGTCCAGATTACATAAGGCATCCGGACGGTTAGTCATAATCCCGTCTATAATTGAATGATTGTTTGTTTTGTAATTAAAGTGCATAGGAACCCTAACTAGCTGTACAAAACAAAAGGCATTCATCTGAAATTTTTAATTTCACAACTTAATTTCCTTAACCCCAATCAGTATTTGCATCTCCCATAATAATGTGTTCTCTCCTGTTCTGATGAATACTAGTCCAAGCTTCAAAAATAGAACAGTTAGCCAATTTCGATTTAGGAGAGCAGTAAAAACAAGTGTAATATAAATGCTTGCAGCCCAATGTGCCCAATAAAATGTTAACAGTCAAATAATTGATAGATTTATCCAAGGGGCCACTATCAACAACCTCAGCTGATATATCATCCTTTATATAGAACAGTACCCCCCCCTTTTTTTCCCTACTCTATCTTGCCTATAAACTGAATAACCATTAACTGTAATATGACTTGAGGAAACATAAGGTTTTAACCATGTCTCAGTTATACCAACAACATCGTATTGACCCTGCTCAGTCCAAAGCCTTAGTTCGTCTAAATGGGGTTGTAAAATCCTAATATTCAATGCTACCAATTGCAGCCCCCTGGTCTGATTTCTTCCTGACAAATCCTGTGTAATTAAAGGGCCTGGGTTAGACTCTATGTCTCCTGCTAGTATAATTAACAATATTAGGCAAAAACAATCTATTTTACTCTTTTTTACCTTCAAAATTGTACCAGATCTCAAACCTCTGATCTGATGCCCCTTGTACAATAAATACCAGGAGGTGGTAAGTGCAGCAGATGGAGTAACTACCACAGATTCATTAATGCTATTACATTGTATCCCATCTGAAAATCTCATTTGTTGATGGAATTCTCCCCAGCATTTACATTCTGCATTGGTGAACTTCCCTGGTTTGGACAAAACCCACCCAGATAATCCTCTTCCCTTAAACCCAAAGTTTAAACAATCCAAACATACTATAAGCATAAAACTGATTAAGTACATCCTTGCCCAGTTAAAACCCACAGTTATCGTTGTTGTTGTAATAGGTGAAAATGGTGAAAAAGTAAAAATGTTAGTACGCCTGTTATTGATGTGTCTGCAAAATTGTGATGCACTGTTTTTTGTATCTTTTTTGTAATTTTGTATTGTTATTAATGTGTAGATGTAATAATTTTGCATAATGTAAACAGGTAAGCCTTGTGAACAGGGATTTTCGGAACCCTAATGGCTATATCACTGTATAAATAACATTTTACCATACCATACCTTACTGTGTATCTAAACATACCTGTTTTGTGCAAAAAGCTGCAATGGCATAAGGGTAACACTGTTGTCTGTCACTGATTTTTTTGATTAATCGTATGTATATGTAACCAATGCACTTTTATTACGTCATCAGTGGGACTATAAATAAAATTGTGCGTCTCCAATTAATTGTCCCCTCATGAAGCCTTGGTAGCAGGCAAAGAGCTTGGGTAGTTGTCCATTTGGGTGACTGATGATTGACACTCTATGAACAGTTGGTTCATTAAATTTCACTTTGGTGATTTACTGTAGCTTGAGAGTCTTTGTTGTTTTATTCCATTGGAATGCATATTACTTTTGTTTTCTTGCCTATATTGGTGCGTTTCCAAGTAGGGGATCTTGGGACAGACTAGATAGACATTTCAGGTCTTTTTCTGTCCATCAGCTTTCTAAGTTAATAAAATACCATTGATATGACATCAGAAATTATTAACGCCATCGTTTAGAATTCGGATCGATGGGATGGAATGTTCAGAGAGTTCTATACATTAGGGGAAAAAATATAATGAGGAAACCACCAGTAACAGGGCCTATAATTCCATTTTGGCATTCTGATGACACCACAAAGCTCTCAAGCTTTGGTCTCCTGGTTTATGATTTCGCCAGAGAATCTTTCAGTGACATTACAGCCTTGTAACAGATGGTTCCTTATTCTATTTGTGTGATTTTTACCATCGTCAAGGGCACTTTGTCCTTAAAGTGATTTTGTCACTTTTGGGAAAACTTTGAAAAATATAATATTTACACACAATTCAGCTTATATTTTTACAGATCTTCTGTATTTCTTTCCCTGTTATGCTCCATATAGTTTTCCTACTGTTTTATGTGTAATGATGCATTGCTGTAACTGAGATCCTGTAACTTGATATTGAATGTATGTATATATATATATATATATATATATATATATATATATATCATTATGCTCTGGTTGTAACTAACCTGTGTATCTTGTTTTCTGCATTATTACTGCAATGCAGTTTGTTCCATAAAGGAAAACAAATTGATAGAAAATGGCAGCAGTTGCTGAGAAGTGCCTGATTAGGGCTTCAGCATTAAAATAAAATTTGACACCTGTTTCAGATGTATCTTTTAAAAGACTTTGCACTGACCATCATGTTGATGAGTTGCTGTGGTTACATCTCATGCATGCATTTGGTGGTGGCTTCCGGTGAATAGTTGCTGCATGCACATACTACCAATTAATGGCAAAGTTGGTAGCCCTCATTGGCATACCTGACATGCTGGAAACCACGTGGTGTGCATAAGATGGTGGCAGGCGGTTCATTGACATGACGGTCTCTGCGAGTCTTTCAAAATCAGATAACATCTGAAGCAGGTACTTAACATTTTTACTTTAATGCTGAAAGTCCTAAATGGGCATTTCTGCAGCAGCGACTGCCTTTTTCTATTGACCAGGGTTTCCCGTTAATGTTTTTTCTTTGTCCTACTCTGCTATGTGGAGAGACTGGATGCCCTTAACATGCTTTCTCTGGAGAAATGGAGGCTGAGAGGACCATGATCTCAGTCTTCTGCATACTCAAGGGTATTGAAAAGACCGAACAGAGGGAGAGGGTCTGATCTGGTGTGCTCCATCAGGACCTGGGGCAAGCTCTTAAACTCAAAGATGGTAACTTAAGAGGTAACATTAGGAGGCCCTTCTCCCAAGAGGATTGTATACCTTTGGAACAGCCTAACAGAGCAGACAGCCTGTGAGACAGTGGACATGAAGACAGTACAGACCTTCAATATAAGCCTGGACAAATTTCTGGGTACCCTGGGTAGTAAAGTGGGTGGAGAATCCCTATAGATTAGTACAGGTTTGCACAGTGTACTTGTTGGCCCCCACTTATGAAGCAGGGGCTGGACTTGGTGGACCTAGAGTCCCTTCCAGCCTTTAATTGCTATGTTGCTATGTATGTTATTGTATTTAATCTTTTGCTGAAGTCACAGTTCTCTGTTTGTGACATCATATTTATTTCTATAGCAACAAACCATGATGTCACAAACTGAGGGTTATGGCTTCAGCAAAGGGTTAAATAGCAGTCACAAAATAACTGTAGTCAACATGAATCCTGTTTGTAGCTGCCGCAATGGCCCAGCATCTGTATGTTGCACTACTGTATAGACAACTGGAGTTCAGGTGCAGACACCAATTATAGCACTTGGAGGCAGACCAAGCTGTAAGCAGCTGCCCGTGGGCAGCATGCCTCAGCTAGGGAGGGCTGGCGGCGAGTTCTGGCATGCAGGTACCCCAGTAGGTGGGGCCAGAGAGCTTTGCTTCTTTCGCAGGGGGCTCACTGCATTCCTGAGACTGAATGGTGTCACCCACAAATGGGGAGGGGGGGAGGAACAGGCAAGAAAGTGTGGAAAGTAAAAAAAAAAAAAGGCTTTCCAAATGCGGCAAATCACCAGAACAGGGTATATATCCATGACCAACAGAGAATATAGCAATGGCAAATAGGGGGCAAAAAACCTACATGACAAAAAGAATCCTATTTCCATGCAGAGTAACCTAGTAATGAAGAAACGAGAAGAGAAACTCAGACAAGATATATATATATGTGTGTATATATATATATATATATATATATATATTTTACTGTTGCTCGGATAGTGCCTTGGTGGATCCGTTTGACATCTGTCGGATAGTGCAAGTATCTGACCTTGGATCTGGCTCGAAATTTGATCAAAGTCGGATGTTGGATCCACAGTTGGGATACCCATGGATCCATCGGATCCAGCAACGGATAGTTGGATCCGATGTGGATCTGTTTACTGCATCCCTGGATCCAACAAATGGATCCATCAGATACAGCATGGATAGTTTGGTTCCGATGTGGATCCAATGACTGTATCCATCGGATCCATTCTGGTCACCAGATCCATTTGGTGGATCAGGGATGGTCGGATCCATGGCCGGATAGTGTTACTATCTGTCTGAATCCACTATCTGGTAAAAAGGCTGGTATCTGGTTGGATCCAGATTTATAGGGTAGTATCCGAGCAACACATGTATATATATATATATATATATATATATATACACACACATGTATACACACACATATATAGACCGCACCACTATAGTTATGGTTCAGTGCACATTTTTATGTTAAAGTCAAACTTTTGCACCTTAATAACTTTGGAACCATTTAATGGATTTGCCTGCGTTTTGGCATGCATACTCTCAATGGGTAGGTCTCTTGATCTACCAAATTCTTTGTAAATTGGTTTTGTGGTTTTTGAGATTGAAACCGTCAAGTAAACCTTAGTTTACTACTGTTTGTACATTTTTTTGTCCACCTGTATCTCAAAAATGGTTTTAAGTTTGGGTCTGAAATTTTGGTCTTGGTCGTTTGGTCACAGATGTGCTTTTTGAAGGTTTGGTGAAAAAATATGACTCCATTTAAAAGTTACACAATTTTACATTTTCCCATTATTTCCTATGGGAAAATGTATATGTCAGGCACGAAAGTTAGAACTTTTGCACAATAGGAGTACTTTGCAGAAAGAACCACCTTCTTTGCGAAAAGAAGGTCGGTTTCTTTCGTAAAGTTTACCCCAGTGCAAAAGGTGGAGCTGCCTTGTGTCTGCCATCTTGTTTGCCGCTTATCGAGAATTTTCACTTGTAGAAACTGTTAAATACAATTGAAAAGAAAAAAAAAACACTCCAGAACATAGCTAAGGAGGAGTTGTTCAGCTGTGTTCTGTTTTTTTTTAATTGGTCCCAAACAAGTCCCGAAATCTCGGGTGCCAGCTCAGTCAGAGAACAGATTGTAGCTCGTTCGCTGTGTGAGAAGAGTGGTATTTTCTTGACTTCTGCAGCCGCAGCTGGAACTCGTGCTGCCGGCTACAGAGTCAAGGAAGATCCACTTTGTTTGCACTGACGTGGGGTACCCAATCCTCATGTCGATATTTATCCCCTGAACACACACACACACACACACACACACACACACACACTTATTTGGCACACTGAGAGCCCACCCCAGTGTGCCCTGATGTCATGTTAGTTTAAACCCTGTTAAAATAAAGAAAATGGTCCCCCTGTCATCTTTTCTTTGATGCAAAATCCTGCACCAAAATTTGTGATAATTTTGATGCAGAATCCTGCATTAAAGTAGTCTGCCCTCCAATTCCTATTTTTTGCATCAACATCAAGTTGCCCAGTCCCCATGTCGGTGTGTATCCCCCCCCCACACACACTATTGTGGCACACTGGGAGCCCACCCCAGTATGCCCAGATAAATTTTGTTTAAACCTTCTGACACCAGGATGCAGACTCCCGGTGTTGGATACCCCCCCACCATCTTTCATTGCTGACTGGGGTGCCCAATCCCCCTGTCGGCATCATGTATGCCCTCCAACTCATGTGGCACACTGGGAGCCCACCCTAGTATGCCCAAACTATATTTGTACCTGTAAATGAAGAAAGCCCTCCACTGAAGTTTATTTTTTTTAAAACCCTGCAAAAAACAAAATGGTCCTCATCATCTCCCCACTCCCCATCCCCACCCTCCCTCTGTGCACCCACCTCCCCACACACCCGCCCTTACCCCATACTCACCTCCAGAGAATGGCACTGTTATCTTCTTTGGACCAGGACGCACGTCTGCACTCTTCACAGCCCAGCTGCAAACTGAAAAATCAAAGGTAAGCCTTATAATGGGAGTCAATGTTTTTTTAACTTATGTTGATATCTCTGCCAATTTTAGGAATTTCTGTACCACATTTTCAACATTTCAGTTCTTGGAACCCCACCTCATAAACAGTGGCACTGTCATTTTGTTTCTCAGTCCCAAAAGGTGATTTTGCGGTCGCTGCGTGGAATCACCTTTTGGAACCGATCCACAAAGTGATGGTACCACTGTTCATGATAGTCTAAATCCCATGTTGCAAATTTGATGAAAAAATTCCCAAAAATGACTGTGTTAATGAGCGCATGCTGGCCAGTTTCTATGCATGCTTGCAACTTTGTCAATTTTTTATATTTTCACTTCAGATTTTCAACATGGCTATTTTATCACACCCCTTATGAATAGTACAGCTGTCATTTTGTACATTCTGCCTGGAATGTGTTTTCACACTGTGGCGCAGAATGGCTCGGTTGCTGTGCGAAAGCAAATTCTTGGGATGGAGTAACAAAATCACAGTTGCACTAATCATGAGGGGAGGTTGCCAAATGCTGATGCTGAAAATTTGGTGAAAAAATTCCCCCCAAAAAATGCGTTATGAGCGTGTGTTGCGCAGTTTCTACACACGCTTGTAACTTCACCAATTTTTCATATTTTCAATTCACAATTTTAACATTGCCATTTTTCCACACCACCTCATGAATAGTACAGCTGTCATTTTTCAGATCCTACTAAAAATGTTTTTCCACAACTGTGGCGCAAAAATGATGTTACAGTTGCACAAAATTACATCTCGACAGGAATTTGAAAGTTTGCTGCACTGGGTACATGTGGTGAGGTGCTAAGAAGGTTATGTGGAACATTTGGGGTGAAAATTATTTGAGATGGCACAGTTATGACTATTTGTTGGAATGTCACTACGCCTGCTCATAACTTAATGTGTGGAAGCGCAGGTGACAGAGACCTCTGTGTTTTCACAACTAGATACATATGTACATCTGTGGATGGAAGCACAGGGTCCAAAGGACATTACACTCCCACTGTGGCATACAGAGACTGTTGTTCCATTTGGATGGAGTGATGGGAGCGTCGGGTCCAAAGGACCCTGTGCTCCCATCATGACATATGGACACTGTTGTGATGCTTGGCCAGCTGGTTATGATTGTTGTATGATATTTGTAATATAAAAATATAGTATGTGATTGTCTCACATATGACAACCTTTGCTTCCATGGGTGCCCCCCCAGGTTTTAGTGAAGCTATAGTATATGTAAGACTAGAGAGACCTGATTAAAGGTTTCCTGTTTTTTTTTGTCTTAATTTGGAACTGATCCAACTGCAAGGATATAGGGCTCATAAAGTTTTATGATTCCTATAGGAAGAACATTGATACCAACATGGTGTTAAAAGTTGTAAAACCCTTTGATCTGCCTTGGGAACAAGAACCACCCAAGATCAAAGAGAAATGTTTAATTAAGGAGTCATATTTAGGAAGTGCTTTTCCTTCTGATGTAACATTATTTAACATACCTCCTGATGGGACATCATGTTTGTATTTTTTTGATTATAAAATTAGGAGCTAGATGACTCACAGAAAGGGTGTGGAGACACAGTTTAAACTAATACTTGTGTCTGAACTGTTGGTCATATTATTTTGGGATTCTAGAGAGAGGCACAGTTCTATAATTTAACTGCAATTATAGAGGGAATACATTAGAAATAAAAGATCTAAATGTATTTTAGTAGGAGTTTGTTCTGTAGTTTTCCTTTTTTTTCTTTATGTGATTGTGATGCTCTTTGATATTTGTTCTGTATGTTATCTTACTGTTTTTATCCACTTTAAGTAAACATATTAGATTCTGCCTGGGTCTTCTCCATCATTTTTTGCACATGGCGTGCCTGTATTTTTAAGTCTGACAGCTGTTCTGAAGGGCTTGATAGTGTTACTAAACTGGGAAAAGGTAAGAATATACTTAAGGTCTCTTACAGAGTTTTAAGGGGTCATTTTGGAAGCCTAGCTTGGTATCCCTAACAAAAGATTGTACCGCAATCCCCAAAGAGGGTACGTATCTGAGCCTGTACCTTGGGTACGCTAGCATAAGGTTCACAGTCTGAATCCCCCCAGAACTTGAGACTAAAGATAATTCGGACCCAAAAGCAGACAAGAGGGTTATCCTGTCTGTTACCTGTTCACACTATTGCGCATTGAGGTTGGCAGTGTTGGAGCGGAGGGCCTGACCTGCTGAGTGTGTTTGTGACAACTGTTACACTGTCTGGATGGAGGGATAGAAGCGAAGGGTCCAAAGGACCTTGTGCTCCCACAGTAAAATAAGGATAGAATTATACTATCTGAAAAAGAAGGGAAATTCTTTGCAAAAAAAACTTTGTTAATATATCAGTTAGGGTGAGTACTACAGCAACAAAAGCAGGGAAATGAGGCATTAGGGTTTCGAACCCTAACATCCCACCTCCAGGGTTCCCACCCCTACCACCATCCCCCCAACCATCCACACACCAACAGGCACTGGGGTGTGCCATTGGGTCATCAGAGCCAACTCTCAACCCCATTAAATGTGTAAACAAGCTTACATACTACAGTATAGGACAATGGGGTGACATTTAGGCCTGTTGACCCCATGGCACACCCTGACACCTGTTGGTGTGTGGAGGGTGGGGGAATGGGAGGGTCTTTGGGGTGGGAACCCTGTGGGTGGGGCATTAGGGTTGGAAACCCTAACACCTCATTTCCCTGCTTTTTTCACTGTGGTATTCAACCTAACTAATGCATTAATGAAGTTTTTTGCAAAGAATATACATATATATACACTGAATAGTTTCTAAATGTTATGTTTTTCAAAGTTTTTTCAAAAGTGATTAAAATCATTTAACCTGAGCCATCATCTTGTATAAGTGATTTGGGGCAGGGAGATACGAATATGGTATATTCAGGACCTAGAGGCCATCATGGCAGAATCTGACCTGTATCGGGCTGGCAGCATAGCCTAGAGGTTAGAGTAATGAGCTTGGTATATCCAGCAGACCTGGGCTTGATTCCCACAACCCCCACTTGCATACTGTGTGACTCTGAGCAAGTCACTTAACCACGGCACAGGGTCAAAATGTCACATGGCAGAATGCCGTGTGACTTAATCGCGTTGCACAATTTCTCTTTTGTTCTGTGGGGGGGCTCTGCCCCCACACACACCCTTAAAGGGGGCTCTGCCCCTCGGACCCCCCCTAAGGATTCTAACTCTGGGGGGGGTCCAACTTGGACAGCGCACAGGTCTGGGGTGTGTCATAATGCCGTATGCTATAAAACATATGACATTATGACCCAGTACACTTAACCACCCAGTGCTCCCGGGTCACCCCTGAAAACAGGCACTTGTGCCTAGTGGGCCTTACTTGGTTACCAAAGAATAGAATAAATAAATAAATAAAATAAATATTGTGGCAATTTCCAAGTCATGGTGCCCAAAAAACTATAGCCGTGTTTACACGGTCACATTTAAACTGGAGTAACCCATGCGCTCAGAATGCTCCAGTGCAAATGTGTTGTGAATACACGTACCCGACTGTGGTAAGCTGCTCACTATGATGCTCCAAGATTCTCTGTCAAGCTGGGAGCACCAAGAGGAGCGAGCGGCTTACAGCGGCTTAAGTGGCAGTGTGGACTGCCTCTGCCACAGCAACCAACAGATGTACTGCTCCCCCGCAATGCACAGCCCCTCACTAACACAGATTGCAGCGGCGCAGAGAGGGGCCATGTAGACAGACAAATTGAAGGTGGAAAGTGGTCAGGACTATGCTGCTATGGCTTTGTATTTGTAGTGCTATTGCCATGTAAACATGGCTTACGAATGGGACATGGCTACACCAGGCGATATACTCTATTCAGGAAGGACAGGGTGGGAACAAAAGGAGGGTGTGTGTTGCTTTATGTGAGGGAAAGCATAAAAGTGACAGAGATACAGAGAATATGGGGTGGAGGGACACGTACTGTGGGTCAGCCTGGAGAAGGGGAATGGTGTCACTGTTTGCACTGGTGTGATCTACAGACCTCCAGCACAGGGGGGAGAGTTAGATAAGGTACTGGTGGAAGGCATTTACAAGATGGCAGAAGAGGGCAAGGTGCTGCTAGTGGGGACTTCTGTCTGCCCAATGTAGACTGGAGCCTTCCAGCTTTGGCTTCAACTAAAAAGCATGAACATCCTGAACTCCCTGCAGGGGGCATTTTATCAGGCAACTAGTTAGCAAACCCACTCATGATGGGGCAATAATAAACCTGGTACTCACTAACAGGGCAAAAAAAGGGGAAATCGCAGCACACTCCAGCATAGCTTATAACTTTTTATTGAGCATAGTGGAAGCCCAGACAAACCAAGTGAACAACACCTATGTAACCCCTAGGTGGTGCTATCGCAAGGGCTACTACCCCTGCCTGCTTGGCTAGTAGCAGGTTAAGAGGCCTGGGTAATGAAACGTGTGCCTCCACCTGGAGGTCAGGGTTGTTAGTGGTCAAGCTAACCTGGGCACAGCCCTCCGGGACACTGTAACCCCTCTCTTTCCCCTTCTAGTGGCCTAAACAATATACAATAATTACTTTCACAATGACCCTTATTCACCAGGCAATTACCCACACTGTTTGCACTTACCACCAGGGCTGGTTCCTCTAGCTTGACCCTGGGGACCCCCTGCAAAACAAGGTTAAGCACAGCAAATAGCAACAGTGCAATACTTTTGGCACAAACTGGAACCACGGTCAGGTTAAATGCAAACAAAGTTAAATCTGATTTATTCAGGGGACTTGAACAAGGGAGGGGCATAATCAGGTTGATTTGCTTAAAAGTTATATTAATCAGACAGTTATGCATGCAGTTCAGAGTCCCTACACAGTCACATACTCTGGGTACCCAGGTAGGAAAATGGTGGGCTAGCCAGGAACGTTGCAGCTGGTTGGGACCTTGTGATGGAAAAAAGCAACATGCACAACACACACTATTTGTAATCTGGAGCTGGAGGGCTCAGTTTGTGAAAGAAAAGGCAACAAGACAATCAGATGACACCACTTTTAGATTTAGCTGATGTTGCAGGGAGTTACCTGCTGTTTACTCACGATACCCAATACTGGACACAGGCAGGACGAAATCAAGACTGCAGGCTGTTGAGCTAGAGTGCCTGGAGAAACAGGGCCACACAAATCACCGAGGTGTCATTCCTGTTCAAGGCATTACGAAGGGTGCTGATCCCCAGGCCGGTCTCTCGTTGATGACTTTCTCTGCGTAGCAGGTATTCTGGCTGGGCCAGTGTAGCAGGGCCCAGGCAAATGGACATGGATACGGATTCAGTCCATGGAGCTAGATACAGCCTCCAGCAAGCAAAACAGTTCAGACACACAATGGGGAACCAACTCACGACCCACTGTAAGCACACAGCACATTCACATGTAAGGAAATTCCACTGTATCAGGCAAATGGCTCTCCGGTCGCAATTACAGATTCTCTGCCCAATCTGGGAGTTCAGAGGTAGCTGGCAGTCCTGACAGGCCGATCACATTCAGCAAATCTTTGGTCTTCTTCAGGTTAAAGCCTGGTCACAATTCAGTGGCTTAATTCGCTCTCCAAATTCGGATTCAGTCCTAAAAAAAGCACAAGTTCCCTCTCAGGAACAGCAGGTAGGCATGTAGGCCAAACTCAGGTCTTTCCACAGTTCTCCCACTCAAATCCACTATGGATTGCTGCTCGAACTATCTCGAGCTGTTACTTCTTCACTTCCCAACTCAGATCTAACTGAAACTGCAAGCAGTGTGGGACTTTCCCCAAGATCCAAAAGGTTTGGTTGGCTGATCTATCTGTCAGTCACAACAAGGGCTCTCTCTCTCCAGGTTATTTTAGGCACCAAAAGCCCAAAACTACAATTCCTACAAATTTTGGCCCCACCAAGCCCCTGTAGGCAGGCTCCATTTTAGAGTCCCAAATGTACTGATTGGCCCATTCTGCAGTCCAGGACTAAGATGATGGAAACTAAACAGAACTGTCCATGCTGCAAAGAAGGCAAGTTAGAACAAACTGCAATAATTATTACTACTCTAACAAATGATCAGCAAACAAGTACATCTTCTAAAAGAGCTCTCTCTCAGAGTAATTATGACTGCAAGCCAGGCATCTCTTAAAGAGACAGTACACAGAGGCTATACAGGCACTCTCTGGCAATACATTTAAACTGCTAAAATGCAGAAAGCCAGCCTGGCAGTGAGCATTTAGGCAAGCTCAAGGAAGACTTTTTGGGACCCCCCCCATTTGTAGGGGGTTACACCTACATAGCACCCTACATACAGGGCTTCATCAAGGTGAGTAAGTAACAACACAATCACTTGTTTTATAACAACATCAATTAACAAAACACCTTAGAAATAGTGCAAATACACATGCAAATGTTGAAAATTAATGAATTCCTTCATTGCCGTTTATGGATAGATTCTCCAGCCTTTCCCTCTTTCCCCCTTTGCCCTTACTCTTCCCTCCTCCTTGTCCCCAAATTTCTTTCATCTGTCTCTGAAGCCTACACCCTTATCTTTTCTGTAACCCTCCCCTAGCCCAAGTTGTACTCACTTTCACAATTTGCCCTTCTAGCCCTAACTGCTAGTAGCTCCAATGTGCCATAGTAATTAAGGTCTGCTCCAAAAGGTCTAATATACTTTACCCTGAGCTCTTTATGGTTGCAGCAACTACTTAGGTTACGATCTCAAATAGGGTCTTTCTGCTTATCCTCGACTCAGGTTCCCTATGTGACACAGTAATCACCCTATAGCACGTAGTCACCATGGCCGTGGTTCTATCACTGCTTTACTTAGCATCCTCTAGTGTCAACAATGCTAGCACATCCCACTCTGCCACCATCCTGTCGCTAGATGACTTCCATTTCTCTAACCTCCTCCTCCTCCTCCGCCATGACTCACCACTGGATCCGACCCCACTTCTGATTAACAGGGGTATAATCTACCTGACTATATATGACCCCCAAAAATGCTTCCTCCACCGCCTAATTCTCTCTCCTTTTATCCAGCAAAAGCTATTGTACCTCCTGCTCTTGGCTATTCTGCTATCCGGGGATATTGAGACTAACCCTGGCCCTGCAAGCCATCTCTCTCACTCAGATGTGCTACCAAGGACCACCAAACGTCTCCTTATAGCCCATCACAACACTAGAAGCCTTGAGCACAACTTTGCTGAACTTGAAGCCTGGGTCTCCCTCTACAAGCTGGACATACTGTGCATGTCTGAAACATGGCTAAAACCCTCTATATCTGACTCTCGTTGCTTGATACCATCCTACAGCCTCCTACAGAAGGACAGACCATCCTGCAAAAGACGGGGTGGAGTAGCCATCTATTTCAAAAATCACATTCGCCTCACTGCCCTAAACACTGATCCTCTGACACACTGTGAGTTGCTACATGCACTCCTTACTCTTGGTGGGAAAAAACTTCATATCGTATGTGCCTACAACCCCCAAACAGTGACCTCACTGGCCTGGATGAGCTATTAAACCAGACATCCCTTCTCTCCGGTTAAAATGAAATGATCGTCCTAGGTGACATCAACCTTAACTGGCTAAGGAAATGCCAGACCACCTTGCTCACTAAAATTCAGAGCCATAACCTCTATCAACTGATCACTGAACCCACTAGGATTGCTACTCACTCCAATTCTAGCACCCTTATAGACTGGATATTAACAAACTGCCCCAAGCACATCCAGTCTGCCGGCACACTTGCAGATGCCATTTCTGACCACGCCCCTATTTTTTGCATCTGGGGATCAACCTCACCCCTTCCTGAAAAACCACGCCTCATCACCTTTCAAAACTATGCCAACCTGGATCAGCACAATTTTCTTCAAGATGTGGCCAACATTGATTGGTCTGATCTCTACAATGCTTGAGATGTCCAGTTTGCACTGACCAATTTCATCACTAAATTCTCAGCAATGCAGGATATTCACTCCGCTCTTATTGCCCACCGTGTTAAGGGGAAACACACTAGATGGCTCAAAAAGGATCTACTAGCTAAAATAAGAGAGAGAGAGACAACAGCTGGAGCTGTTTCAAGTTCTCTGGACTACCAGAGGATTATAACACCTATGGGATGTTAAGGAATGCCTGCAAAAAGGCTATAAGGTCTGCAAAAAGCTCTTACTGCAAAAACCTTCTAACTAATGCCTCGAATGACCCCAGAAAGTTTGGGTCCCAAATTAAAGCCTTCTTGGGATTCACTCAGTCATCTGCCCCTAATGATATGATCCTTAATGGAACTCACTGCAACAATCCTCAGACCATTGCTAACTTCTTTAATAATCAGTTCTCAGATCTAACTAAATTCATATCCTCCTTCCCCACCTCACAACAAGTGTGTTCTCCAGCTTCTTGCAGCAGAGCACCTGTAGCTCCCTCCTTTCACTTTAAGGCCTTACCCCGAAGGAGGTTACAAAACTTCTTAGCTCAATCTCGAATAGTACAGCCACAGGCTCAGACAATATTGAGCCCAGGCTACTAAAAATAGCTGCCCCTCTCCTTGCTGCTCCTCTGGCCAAATCTTTTACCTTTTTCCTGTGTTACAGTAGTGCTCCCGACATTTGGAAGATAGTGAGAGTCACCCGTGTCTTTAAAAAGGGTGACCCCAGAGACCCCTTGAACTACAGGCCCATAGCCATCCTGTCGGTGCTAAGCAAAACCTTAGAAAAATTGGTCGCCACTCAAACCATAGAATTTCTTCTCAAACATGACCTTCTAACAACCGCACAACGTGGCTTTCACAAAGGTCACAGCACCTCTACAGACCTGAAACATAGAAACATAGAATTTGACGGCAGATAAGGACCGCTTGGCCCACCTAGTCTGCCCATTTTCCTACCTAACAAATAAGCTGCAGATCCTAGTTAACCATCAGCTTACTTCCTTCTACCCCCCACTAGGACTGCCTTATGTCTGTCCCATGCATTCTTGAATTCCACCACTGTTCTTGACTCCATGACCTCCTCAGGGAGGCTGTTCCATGCATCCACAACCCTATCCATGAAAAAATACTTCCTCACATTACCTCTGAGCCGTCCCCCCTCTATCTTCACATTGTGCCCCCTTGTTCTTGCACATCTCTTTTCCTGAAAGATGCTACCCTCTTGGACTTTGTTGATTCCCTTGAGGTACTTGAAAGTTTCTATCATGTCCCCTCTCTCCCCTCTTTCCTCGAGGGTATACATATTAATCTCCTTTAGACTTTCTTCATATGTCTTCTGGTGCAAACTCTGCACCATTTTGGTTGCCCTCCTCTGGACAGCCTCCACTCAGTCTATGTCTTTGTGGAGATGGGGTCTCCAGAACTGCACACAGTACTCCAGATGGGGTCTCACCAACTGTCTGTACAGAGGGATAACAACTCCTGTTTTCTACTATTGATGCCTCTTCCTATGCATCCCAGTATCTCCCCAGCCTTCCTTTGCCTTCTCACATTACTTGCCAACCTTTAGGTCATCTGATATAATTACCCCGCTCCCTTTCCAATTTTACTGTTGTTAGTATCTCACCCCATTGTGTACTCTTCCTGGGCTTTGTTTCCCAGGTGCATTACCTTGCACTTCTTTGCATTGAATCTGAGCTGCCATACATTTGACCATTTCTCCAACCTTGCTAAGTCCCTTCTCTTCCTTTCCACTCCATCTTGTGTATCAACCCTGTTGCAGATCTTTGTGTCGTCTGCAAAGAGACATACTTTTCCTTTCAGTTCCTCTGCAATGTCACTTATAAAGACATTAAAAAGGACCGGTCCCAGTACTGAACCCTGCAGTACCCCACTAGTAACCCTCCTTTCTTCGTGGACTCCGTTTACTACTACCCTTTGCGTCCTGTTGTCTAGCCAATTTTTTATCCAGGCTACCACCTGGGACGCACTCCAAGCTAACTAATTGTGTATTAATCTTTTGTGTGGGACTGTATCAGATGCCTTGCTAAAATCTAGGTAGACCATGTCAACAGCCCCTCCCTGGTCTACTACTTTGGTCACCCAGTCAAAGAAATCGATTAGATTTGTCTGACACGACCTTCCCATCGTGAATCCATGCTGCCTTGGGTTCTGTGCCCCACTGGCCTCTAGGTACTCAACAATTCTTTCCTTCAGAAGTGATTCCATCATTTTTCCTACCACTGAGGTCAAACTAACTGGTCTGTAGTTTCCTGCCTCTGTCCTGCTCCCACTTTTGTGAAGAGGAATCACATCCGCCCTCCTCCAGTCCTTAGGTACCACCCCATCCTCCCATGACTTGCTAAAGAGAGTAGTCAGAGGTGTCACTAGTTCTACCCTTAGTTCTTTTAGAATTCTTGGGTGAATCCCATCAGGCCCCATTGCTTTGTCCACCTTCAATTTTATTAGTTCTTTCAGAACCCTTTCTTCTGTAAATGGACTGGTATCGACCCCCATCTTCAGACTGTTTCTCTTGTTTGGTTTAGGTACCTCCCCCTCCTCTTCCTTTGTGAATACTGAGCAGAAATATTCATTCAGTATCCCTGCTTTTTCACTGTCACCCTCTGCCCCGCATTCCCTCCCCTTTATTAAGCCTCAGTATCCCTCCTTTGGTCTTTCTTCACTCCCTAATGTACTTATAAAAGGTCTTATCCCCCTTCTTAACAGAGTTGGTTATCCTTTCCTCAGGTTGGGCCTTTGCTTTTCTGACTGCCTTCCCTGCCGCTTTCTGCTTTAACTGATAAAGTTCTCTGTCCTGTTCCTTCTGTGTTTCCTTGTATTTCCTGAATGCTATCCTGTTCTCCTTAACCTTCCCTGCCACCTCTTTTGAGAACCATAGTGTTTTTTTCCTTTTGTGTGTTTTGTTGGTTTGCTTTACACAAAGGCTTGTTGCCTCTGTGATGGCTGTTTTGATTACTCCCCATTGTTCCTCCACCCCTCCTTCTTGCCTGTTTGCTAGTGCTTTTCTGAGGCACTCTCTCATTTTCCCAAAGTCAGCCCTCCTAAAGTCCAATACTCTTGCTTTTGTATGGCTTGATTGTATGGCTGTGTTTATCGTGAACCACACTGTTTGGTGGTCGCTTGTTCCCAGATGGCTACCCACTTCTAAATCTGAGATTCTTTCTCTGTCCCCATTTGAGGTACCAGGTCTAAGATTGCTTCCTCCCGGGTGGGTTCCAATACTAGTTGTCTGAGGCATGCCCCTAGTAGGGCATCAAGAATGACCCTGCTCTTGGATGTGCCTGCAGCAAAGGTGTTCCAGTTAATATCTGGCATATTCAGGTCCCCCATCAACAATATCTCTCCTTTTTCTGCCATTCTAAGGATGCTTTCTATCATTTCCTTGTCCATTCCCTGCCCCTGATATGGGGGTCTGTATACAACCCCATGTGGATTGTGGTGCCATTTCCTGTCTCCAGGGTGACCGAGAGTGCCTCATCTGCTCCCTGTTTACTCTTTAGTTCTGTTGCTTTGATCCCTTCCTTTACATAGAGAGCTACTCCTCTTCCTCTTTTACCCTCCCTGTCCCTCCTGTAGATTGTGTATCCTGGTATGTTGACATCCCACTCATGGTTCTCTGTGTACCATGTTTCTGTGACTGCCACAATATCCAGGCAACCCTTTTCCATCAAGGCCACTAGTTCAGGGAGCTTGTTACACAGACTACGGGCATTGGTACTCATCACCCTCCACTTTTTGATGACCTTACCCCTTTTAGCCCCATCCCTAGCCTTACTGCCTTTGCCTTTTTTTACATTTACCTCTGTCCTACTCCCTAATAACTTCTCTACCTTGGCGTATACCTCACTAAATATCATGTTTTGTGGGGGGAGGCTGGGATTTCCTTGCTCCTTTTCAGTGCCCCCCCTTGGCTAGTTTAAATGCTTGCCAATGAAGCATTTAAACCTCTTACCTAGGATCCTGGTCCCCCCCTGGACAGATGCAGACCATCGTGCCAGTATAGGTCTGCATCCCTCCAGGTGGCTCCCCAGTCCCCAATGAAGCCAAAACCATGGGCTCCACACCAGTTTTCAACCATTCATTGAATTCCCTGGTGAGGAGTACCCTAGCATCACCCTTGCCATAGACAGGCAGCACCTCCGAGAAGGTTACCGTGCGCACTTGTTCAAGGCCCTCCCCAACTCTACAACTCCCCTCTTGCACTGCTCTGATCCCATTCCTAGCCAGGTCATTTGTCCCTAGGTGGACAATGACATCCAGCTCCCTCCTTGTGCAGCTGCTCCACGATCCTGAGGATTCACTTCCTGTCCCTCCAAGCCATGGTGCCAGGCAGGCACTTACCTCCCTCTCCCTTCCTCCCCATTTCTACCCCTAATGATTGAATCCCCACCAGGAGTTGTTTCTTCCTGTGAGGTCCCATGCCACCGTCCTGTGGGTCTTCTTTGTGAAGGTTCCCAGCATCCTCCTTGGTCTCCACTGCAGGTGCCTCATAGAGGAACCACTATCCACCAGAAGAGTGTATGAATTGTGGAGAGGTACAGCTGGAGGGATGCAACTCTGTTCCATCACCCTCTCCCTCCCTGAGCCCACCCTGGTCCAGCCTCTCCTCTTTCTTGGCAACCTCTGAGGTAGTGGCGTTGGCCCTGGTGGTCCCTGGGTGGGGGAGGAGGTTTCATAAATCCTAGCCAGGTCAACCTGGAGACAAGCAACCTCCTCCCTCATACCAGAGAGGTGCCTGCAAATAGGGTGGCATTGCAGCCTCCAGAATGTCTCCTGGAACACTGCTGCCCCACAGCCATTGCACTGCACCACTCCTATCATGTCTTATTTTGTGTCCCCTCTCCTGTTTCTCTGTATGCTTACTCTCTCCTCTCCTTACAACTATTACCCTTCCTGTTCTGGGACACAACTTCCTAAATTCTTCAGTAGCCTCCTTCTTCCTTGCTCAGTGTCAGACCGCCAGCAGCTGGGGGGGGGGGAGAGCGAGCTACATTTTTCCTTTAGGGTTGACAAAACTAATGTTTCTCTATGATTCTTCCCTTCCTACTGCCAAACAGGAAGTTCCTGTTGTCAGTCAAATCCAATGGCTATAAAAGTAGAACTGGCTTAGGGTGGATGTGTGGGATGGAGGCCAATTAGTAAGAAAAAAGGCTAGCAACAGGAAATTGTAATTGGAGTCACCTGCTTTTATATTATCTAAGCCACACCCCAATAAGCTCTCTCTCCTCCTACTGATTTAGCAAAGTAAGTTGATACAGTACCCTTCCCAGTACAGAACACACACACTGACTTTCTTTCTTTTCTTTTTTTAATCCTAAATAAGACCCCTTCTACTTCTAATAAAATATCTATCTGCTTAATCTCAACAGACACTGATTCCTGCCGAGATAGAAGTGTTAAATTAGTTAGAAAATGGTAGCTTCTTTTAGTTAGCTGCTTTCTGCTCTACTGGCTAGCAACAGCATAAGACCTGCTTAAATTTACTACAGACACTCTCACTGCTATGGATTTGGGTCTTCTAACAGGGGCTGTTTTCATTGATATGATGAAAGCCTTTGACTTGGTGAACTACTCCCTTCTCCTCTCCACCCTGCAATCTATGGGCTTTGCATCTAACATAGTCAGCTGATTCAGCAGCTACCTGTCAAACAGGGTCCAAGTTGTTAAGTTTAGCTCATCCTATTCGGATCAGGCTACAGTGAATATTGGAGTACCCCAAGGCTCTATCCTGGGGCCACTTATTTTCTCAATATTCATTAATAACATCACCTCCATTCTCTCTGCCTCCTCCTCCATATTCTATGTGGATGACATTGACCTCTATACCAGTGTGAAAAATGTATCTGACATCAATCTACGGCTTTCTGCTGACTTCCAATGCACACAAACCTGACTCTTGGATCATAAACGTGTTCTTAATGAGGCTAAAACCCAGTCCATGCTATTTGGTACCCTTTCATAACTCAGATCATACCAAAACAACTTTTATGTCTCCTGCTTAGATGGCTCACTCATTGGCTTAGTTACCTCTTTTAAGTACCTAGGAGTCCTAAAATAGAATTTTCTATTTTTTACCACATTTTAATATCTTTTTAACTAGATTTTCAATACATAGTTTAGAAACTCTATAGTATTAGACAACAATTTGAAGGAAATCAAATGTTTTGATTTTTATTTTATTATTAACAGTACATCATACAGAACATTGTCAAGAATACAATTCAGCCTGTCAGTTTTGTAGATGTATGATAAAATTGTTTATGTAGTAAAGAAGTATATATATATATAGTACCTAGGAGTCACTTTGGATCCATCCTTAAACTTTGAACATCACATATCGAACATGTGTAAGTTTGTGAACTCCAAGCTCTATATGACCAGGGACCAACTTACCTGAAAGAGCTCCTTTGCCCCTACTATCCCTCCCTCCCCCTCTGATCCACTGATGAGGGATTGCTGGAGATTCCCAAGGTCCATTTGAAATCTTCAGGGGCTAGGTCATTTAGCTTTATGGCCCCGACCCTGTGGAATTCTCTACCTCATCAGGTGCGAAATAGTCCAACTGTCCTGAGCTTTAAAGGAGCCTTGAAGACCCACCTTTTTAGTATAGTTTTTAATGGTTTATAATAGTTTTAAACTCTGTTTATTTATTGTTTTATGATATTGTGCAGGTGCTTTGGATTTAAGAAAAGCGCCTTTTATAAATAAAAATTGATTGATTGATTGATATAGCATACCATAGTAGCTATGTTTTAACCCTCAGCGAGACTAGCTATTACCCAAGGTATACTCCTGCTGACCCTAACCTATGGGGTAGCTTCATATGCTGCCATACCTAAATCAAATCAACATAGGTGGAAAGTTGCCTATAATAATATCTGTCGGTATGCTGCCTCGTCCCATAGGCAGAAACACCATTGCCTCCTCTATGCCGATCTTAATTGGCTATCTCCAAATGCAACCAGGCTCTACTCCCATGGCTCCACCATAGATAGTATTATGAGGTCTCAAACCCTTAAATCACTGGTGGAACTGCTCACTCCACAGACCTCCAACTACAGACTGTGCTCAATTGATAAATCCTTCTTATGCGTGCCAAAATGCACAACTCCAAAAGTTCTAGTGCTTTTGTCCACCATGCTCCTCTGCTGTGGAACTCCTTCCCTCTAGATGTCTGCCTAGCACCCACTCATGGCACCTTTAAAAAAGCACTCTGTCACTACCTCATCTCATCTAATCAATGTACCTACTTTAAACCTCCTTAGCTCTCTGTTCCTCCCCCCAGGCCGCAGTTCTTAACCTACTTTCTGCCAAAATACCATTTCGATGTTTTTTCTCTTATGCCTCTCCCCAGCTGCACCACCTACTTGACTGGCCTGCATCTCTACAACTAACCCTGTTCCAACCCAACCAACCCCAGCTTGCCTAACCCCTGCATCAACCCCCCTTTGCACTTATTTGTTTTGTTCCCATATCCTTTTGGATCTGTACAAATTTGCCTACATACCCTTGCAATGTATATCCTCTTTAGCCTTGTTCCCCAGCTGCACCCACTACTTGCCTTGGCAAATATCTCTGAAATTTACCCTACTCCAAACACAAACAACTTCAGCTTTCCTATCCCCTGCATCTAACCCCTTTGCACTTATCTGTTTTGTTTACCATGTCTTTCTGCATCTGTATAAAATTGTTTTCCTCCAGGGTCATATCTGCTGTATCTCTATTTGTTGAATATTTACTCATGTACAGTATCTCTGGTTTATTCCTTGTATTTTGTGACTACACTGTTTTTGCTCTAGCTGCCAAAATGCCTCATTCCAATGCTATAACTGTAAAAATGTGTCCTGTACCCTGCTCTCAACACCTTGTATTTTGTTTATGCTGCATAACCTGCTGTGTAACGCCTTTTTATACCTTGCTGTAATCCCCTTCTGTTGTATCTCTGTAATGCTACCCTGGAACCTCCTAGGTCATGCCTGAAAATAATCATCTCTGGCTAGTGCACCTACCCAATAAACAAAAACTAAATAAAATAAAAAATAGATAAATCTTGAATTTATAAGCTTATAAACAGATTTTCACTCTCTTACTTCAAATTCCATTGCTGATTTTATTAGCTATAGTGTAGCAGGAGAAAAACATTCTAGAAAGACCACTGTAAACATAGTCCCAAAGTCCTCAAATTAATTCTGTGTTAAGACTTTATTGCACTAATACAATGAAGTCAGTGGAACCTATGATAAAATGAGGTACTACTAAAACAAATCACTGAAGAATTTCTACACTGTACAAAACTGCAGTCTTCTGTTTTCAAGTGAAACAATCAATGTAAAGTTTAATAGATCTCCTAGAACCCTCACCCAAACATGACAGGCCCCTTAAAGGGGAACATTCTAATAATCCCTCTGTTAAGACCTATACTGGTATAAATATGCATTTTATAATAGAACCCATTTGACACTATTAAATGATCACTTTTATTCTAACTAATACTTGAAAAGAAGGGGTGGATTTTCCCCCGACCTTCCCTTTCTTTTCCCCCTTCTTCCATTTCCATCACTCCTTCCTTCCCCTTCTGCCCTTTTTTCTCCCCACCCATTTACCCTCTCTCCCCTTTCCCTCCTCCTTCCCACCCCTACCCCAAAATCTCCCTATCCCTCATCCACCTTTTATCCATCCACCCATTTTTTTCAAATATTAGAATAAAAGTGATTCATTTAATTGTGTAAAATTGGTTCTATTATAAAATATTTATACCAGTACAGGTCTCAATAGAGGGATTTTTTGAATAGTGGGGCGAAAACAGTGGTGGTGTTCAAGAATGCATGGAATAAGCATGAGGGAATCTTAGTGGGTAAGAATTGGGGGAGGTGGCCTGGTGTAACTGAGGGTTGAAGCGCTGGATGCCACACCTCGTGCCACGTCGGCGACCCTTGTTCGGAATGAACTCAAGGCACTGGGAGTCAGCAGGGGAGGAAAGGATTGAGTGTCCAGAGGACAGCTGTCCTTTCCTGGGAGGGAGGGGGGACACGATCCCGCTATCTGTTGACCCCAGTGGAGACTGGGGGTTGCTGCAGCAGTCGAGATCCAGGATAACATAGGGGCGGCCGTGGCAGTTCTCCTGTGGGCATATGCGGAAGCACTCATGCACCACGCTGGAGAACATTGCACTGCTGGGCTGGTGAGGGGAGATAACAAGGAAAAAAAAAACTGCACCTGATAGGCGACGGCTTTCCACAGTGCCTGACACAACACATCCAACACCGGGTCTCTGTCTCTGCTCCATCTGCCTCTCTGTCATCCCTTCCAGCCATCCAGATTGTAGATAGAGTGCTGAGTTGTGGAATGGCAACCCTGCCCCAGGGGGATCAGAGCTGGGGGGGGGTTCAGCTGGATGGGGATCGATGGAGGACAGCATACCTCTGAGGAGCAGGACCACGGTGGACGGTAGAGCAATCAGGGGCAGCCAGAGAGAGATCAGGTGCCAGGGGTGATAAATAAAGTGTAAAAAAAAAAAAATAATGAGGGGAGGGAGAAAGAGCTTCAGATCAAGTAGAGTCTATGGTGATGCCATAGGTAGGGGTTGGAGGCAGTATAGCGCAGTGGTCTAAGGCTCTGAGCTGCAAATCTGGTGACATCCAGCAGACCAGACCTGGGGTTTGAATCCCACAGCTTCCACTTGCATACTGTGTGACCCTGAGCAAGTCACTTAACCTCCTTGTGCTCCCAGGTCGCTCCTGTAAAAAAGCTTTCAGCTTAGTGTGCTATACCTGGTTAAACAACTAAATAAAAAAAAAATGGGCGGGGGGGGGCAACTGGTCCTTATCTGACGACAAATTCCATGTTTCTATGTGTCTATAACAGTTTCATCTTTTTGCAGATTTGTGCATGAGGCCATGATCAGAATTTGATTAGTAGCTGCCCAAGCTTGAGCAAAATGATAGTCTTATACCAGAAGAGAAGCACTTCAGTACCTGTATTAAACTATATGTCCCAAATAAATAATAAACACATTTTATCTAAAAATTTTTTAAAGATGGTGTCAGTGCAGCAGTGGTGTTACTGCTTGTGATACCAGGAACCTGTGTCCTGGAACCAGACTAGGACGTTAAAAGGCTGATGGGAGGGGGGGAGAGGATTTAGCCTGCCACAGGATAGTCTCCTCTGGGGAAGGAAGGTCGCTGCCTTTGCTGCAGTACTGCCACCTGGGTGATCCAAGGTGACAGGGCCCTGGAAGAGAGTGGGCCAGTGGACATTGGTTAGGCTTGCTGTTGGTGAGCCATCATGTGTGCTTCCACATGATCCCTGGGTGTGCAGACGTCCAGAGGGCAGGGAGCAGAACCTAGGAAAAGAGGCTCTATCATAGCAGGTGACAGACTGTGGTACATTCAGGTGCCAAGTATGACCAGAGGCATCTTCTGGTGAAAGAAACACAGGGTACGTTCCTTCTTACCTCATTCCCCAACTTGGGATCCTGTGAAGGGCACAGGTAACAGCTGGTAAGGTGCATTTGCAATGTGCCATTGGAATTTGGGAGCAAGGCTCATGCTGGTGTAAAAAAAGGGGCATAAAGAAAGAGTAAAAAAAATAAGATTATAACAGTTTATGAAATGATTTTAATCCCCCCTTTCAGGAGTGGAGGATAGAACAACCCACCAGTCTGCACAAGGTGACACCAGTATCCAGGATTAGAAATCACTTACATGATTTGATTTCAGCCATCAGCATCCAGAATGCAGGATGTCTTATCCTGCATAAAGCTGTGATCTCATGTGGCGGTTTGAAGTAGAATGTTTAGCTTCAACAGCATTTGGGAGGAATATTGTCTTAAATTTATACAAAAAAAAGACTAAGAGGTCATCGCTTAAATTTTCTTTTTTTTTTTTAACTTGAATATAATTTTATTGATAGTTCAAGATGCAATTACATATTAGACAGACATACATTAAATATTAAAGTTCATAAGCAGTTAATTACAGCCATGTACTTACAGTTCATGTTCTCTTTCATTTACAGATATACTATATTCTTCCTGTTGAGAGCAACTTTGGTTCACACCATCTGAAGTACACTGTATATCCTGCTTCTCCCCCCCGATTTTCGATCTCCACCAATGGGCTTTATGGCCACTGTTTCCAAAGTCTACCTCTGTAAATTATTCTTCTACAATGTTTTGAACTATAATACTGTCATGTTGCAATCCTGTTAAAAATGAACAGAACAGTGTAATCTATAGCTAATAAAAACTGTTTATAAAACACATACAATAAACTATTCGATGTGGACTTGTCTCTAATTCATTGTTCACAAAAACATGTGTATTTGGTACCTCCACCCCCAAAGGCATTCCATCTATCCCTCATTTAGTATTAACCCTATTTTAATTGCTATCCTTTCCCCGGATGTGCTCATTATATCTTGTACCTATCTGAGGTCTTTTGGGGTTCAGGGCAAGAGGTATTGCTCCAGCACTGGGGTCCCTTCTGTATTTTCAATATAGTCATAATAAGGTAACCATTTTGTGTTATATTGCTCTGTGCATAGTCTTAGATGAGCCGTGATCACTTCTGTCTCCTTAATAGTGTGTATATTGGCTCTCCACATACCAAGACATAAGGTACAAGGCTATAACCAGTGTTGTGTCATTACCTTTACTGTTGCTATCACCAGTATATAATATAAATATTTTTGACTATTGGATCTGATTTCCTCTGGTGGCAGGGCCAGTAACACATTTACCCCTGTGAGGGTAAATTGCAGTTGGAAGATGGCCTGTAGTGCTTGTGTAACCAGCTGCCAATAATTGGTTATCTGTGGACACTCCCCAAAAACATGGGTGTGCGTACACTTGCCCCCATATCCTCGCCAACACCGATCTATTGGCGGGTTGGTATAGTGTGCAGAAACCACAGGGGTAATAAAGTACCTAGATGTTACCTTCCACCTGTATTCTCTCCATCTGGGTGAGCCCGTGGTCTTGGATATTCCAGCCCAAATCCTATCCCACTCTTCTTCTGTTAAAGTGGTATTTAGTTCTGCCTGCCAATCTCTTTCTATTTTTTGAACAAACAATTTCCCTACATCCTCTTGAAGTATTTTATACATATATGATACATAACCTTTGGAATCTGCCATATGACTTTTTTGATATGTGGCAGTTATAGGTGGGGTGGACTAGATGTAAGGGTCGAGACCCCAATTATAGTGGTTATGTAATGCCGGCACTGCAAGAACTTAAAGAAGTCTGTCCTAGGTAGGTCAAATTCTTGTTGCAATTCTGTAAAAGATTTTATAGTGTCCCTTTGCATAAACTGTGTAAGAGCAGTCAAACCTCTGCTTCGCCTTTGATGAAAGCAGTTGTCCCTGGGATTAGTTGGAAATTTAGGAAGATAGTCAAGGGGGCTATACTTCCACACCAGGGTGGGGATCTCCCACCACTGTCTGGTGTCAATCCATACCCTGATAGTATGTTGGGTCTATCTGTTTTTAATCAGTTTTAGATCAGGATGTAGTGCAGCTCAGGGCAGTATATTAAGAGAAATTGTCTGATGTGCCCCCTTTTCCATAAGGTACTAACCTCCTCTATATTCAGGGTTCAACATCTTTATAATTGGCAACATCTGAACAGCTTTATAATAGTTATAAAAATTCGGGAGCCCCCTCCCTCCTCTATCTTTGGTCTCAGTGAGAAGTTTCCAGCTTTTCCTGGGTTGTCTCCCAGCCTAAATAAATCTGGACAGTTTCTGTTTAAGCTCCCTCCAGTTCTTCCTTGGATAGGGCAGTGATAGGTTCGTAAATAAGAAAAGGTACCTGGGCAATATATTCATCTTGACCGTGTCTATCCGGTTTGTGAAGGTAAGGGGAAGCATTTGCCATCTGTTTATATCTGCAAAAACCCTCTTCTGGAGTGTCCCATAATTAAGCTGATATAGTCTAGACATCCTAATTGGGATCTGTATCCCCAGATACCTGATTTTTTATTTCACCCATTTGAACAGAATTTTTCTGCGTGATGCTGCTGATATACAACCATTTAAAAGTAGGACCTCAGATTTGTCCATGTTGATTTTAAAACCCGAGATCTTACCAAATTAGGTGAACACATTTGCAGGGGAGGAGTTGAAATGTCAGGATCGTTCGGAAAGATCAGGGTGTCATCTGCGTAGAAGGAGATCTTATTCAGGGCTCCCTTTATTTGAATTCCCCGAATTCTGTCCTCCAACCTAACTACCTGAGCTAAAGATTCCATAGCTAATGCAAAAAGCAGAGGTGACAACGGACACCCCTGTCTGGTGCCTCTTTCTATTATGAATGTGTCTGAAATTGTGCCGTTAACTCTAACCCTGGCCATGGGCTTCTGATAGGCTGCCATTACCCACTGCAGGAATGACCCCTCAAAACCCATGTGGACAAGGACTTCTCGCAAGTAGCTCCAATTTAGCTGGTAAAAGGCTTTTTCAGCATCGAAACCCCCCCAAAAAATTGCAATTTGGGGGGCTGGGGAGTAATTTTTGTTAGTAATTATATTGAGCAATCTTCTGATGTTATCAGACACGTCTGTAGGGTATGAATCCTGTTTGATCCGGGTGTATTAGAGTTTCAATATATTTCTGTAGGCGATTTGCCAAAATTTTGGTTAAAATTTTAAAATCTTAATTTAAGAGGGATATTGGCCTGTATGATTCACAATGCATCTGGGATTTGCCGGGCTTGGGAATTACTGTAATTAGGGCTTCCTGCCATGACTTTGGGAGCTATTTTTCTTCTAAGATAGCATTCATGACTATGGTTAATTTTGCGGCAAGGGTCTTTTTTAATTTTTTATAAAATTCAGCCAGAAAGCCATCTGATCCAGGTGATTTTCCAGATGGGAGGCCTGTGATTACTGATTGGATCTCTTTTTCTGTTATAGGGTTCGATAACTCTTTCTGCATCTCTGGGGTTAATTTGGGGAGCTGCATAGTCTCCAGAAATGTAGTGGTTTGGTTTACTACCTCTTGTGGGTCCCTTTCCTCAGTATATAGGTCTTTATACTACCTTTTAAAAGCGAACGCTATGTCACCAGATTTCTCCTGCCTTCCATTATAGTTGTTTTTTTCCTGTATGTATGGAACATATCTATTAGCTTGTTCTTTTTTTAATCTAAGTGTCAACAATTTAAGTGCTTTCCCTCCCACCTCGTAATATTTTTGATTTGTGAATCATAGAATTCCTTCAGCTTTTTCAGTTTCCAGGGCATTAAGCTCAGCTCTCTTTTTTATTAATTCTTTTAAGATTTTCTCCCCCCCCCCCCAAATTAGGTTTGTTCTTGTGTTCATCCTCTAGGGTTTTAATAGCATTTTGTAAATTTGTAAGCTTTTTATCTCTGCTTTACTTTTTGGCTGATGCCAGACTTATCATTTGACCCTGTACTACTGCCTTCATGGTATCCCACCGTAGCAGTGGTGAACAGTCTGCCATGGGGGAGTCCAAGGTGAGGGTTTTAATAGTTTGGTTAGTTTGCTGTACACAGTTCTTATCATTTAACAGGGATATGTTTAATCTCCAGCTGGTATGTCTGGGTTCTGATCCCAAACTAATTTTGGTGGATATGGGCGCTTGGTCAGACAGTGTTAGTGAATGAATTTGGGAGGCTGTAAACTGGTGGAGGTCTGCTGTGTGAGCCACAAATAGGTCTATTCGTGAGTACGAATCTTGGGCTGCTGAGTAAAATGTATAGTCGCTTTCTTTTTTGTGATGTGATCTCCAGACGCCCACCATCCCCCCTCCTCCATCAAGGCCTTTAATTTCTTGTTAGCTGTCCTGGAGGTGGCCATTTAACCTGAGGAGTGATCCACTGTTGGACAGAGGATCTCATTGAAGTCATCCCCTAGGATTAGGAGGCCCTTAGGAAGCTTTGCTATTTTTTGAAAGAGTTCAACATAGAACTTATCTGCACCCCCATTGAGGGTGTAAATATTTACTAGATGCACTAGTTTATCCTGTACTGTTCCTGAAATCCTAATAAATCTACCCTGGAAGGCCTTGTCTACTTCCTGTACCTCAAAGGGACAGTCTCTCTTCATTAGCACCGCCACTCCAGCTTTTTTTGCCACATCATGTGACGCTGCTTCCACTCTTCCCACCCAGTGATGCCTGAGCTTAGAGTGCTCTAGGTCTGAGAGATGCGTCTCCTGGAGGAGGGCAGCATCGCAATCCAATCTCTCCAATTCTGTTAATATTTTTGTTCCTTTTATTGGGGAATTAATTCCATTGATATTATAGGAGATGATATTTAATTGAGCCATTTTTTACTAATGCCTTTTTGCCCCTGGTTACCAAACCCCTGATTATCATGCGATGCCGGCACTTCTCCAGGCCATCCCAATGCCCCCATCCCGCTACCTTGTTGCAATAATCCACATCGAGAAACCTTGTAAGGCAGTGACAGTGGCAGTATAGCACAGTGGTTTAAGGCTCTGAGCTGCAAATCTGGAGACCTGGGTTTGAACCCCACAGCCCCCACTTGCATACTGTGTGACCCTGAGCAAGTCACTTAACTTCCCTGTGCTCCCAGGTCGCACCTGTAAACAAGCTTTCAGCTTAGTGTGCTACTCCTGGTTAAACAACTATAAAAAAAAAATAAACAATTATAAAAACAAAACATAATACTTCAAAGCTAGAACTCAACCAGTTCTGAACATTTAACTTCAACACACTCAATTTAGTTTTGACTTCCTAGGTAAATCTTTATGGTATTAAAAACTGCAAGAAGTCACTGTTTGTGACTTTTCTAGACCCCCTATGATGTTTCTTTTAGGGGCGTTGTAGCTGTTACTCAATTTGGTGTAGCCTGCTCACAACTTTAAGTTAGATGACGTCATTCAAGTGAGACAAACTGCAAACCCCATGCTCTCCCAATCCCCCCCGACATCTGTTTTAGAGAAATAACACATTTTCTCGGTGACCCATCAGAGTAAATTTACCCCCTCCTCCATTGGTGCTGTATACCACCAGAGCATGAACTGAGTCAAATTAGGTGAAATTCCCTTGTCCCTTTATTTTCTTCTGAACCATGCCCTTTCGTTTATCATTCCTTCCTGGATACCTCATGTCAATAGGAGCCAATTGGAAAGTATAGACATGCCCCCAAACAGTGGTATCCACTCCCATTTACCTGTTATATTTTATAGGCCCTCACGTTTCTAACTTTGATAGTCTTGAAGCCAGCTTTTGATTTAGGGCAGCTATTTCTCCTTACCTCTGTAATCATAGGAGGCTCCCCCCTCTCCCCCACCCCAATGGCAGGTCTAATGGCTTTTTAGCCATCATGAGTGTTCAGACATGTCTCCTCACGGTCCCCCTCTAAGGGGATTTTTCAAAAAGTTCTTCCTCCTACATGTCTACTGAAAATGTCAGAACCTCCTGATTTATGAGTGTCACAGTACCTCGGGAGTTATGAATCATTCCTTTGAGGGTGATGTTGCAGCTTTGGTGTGGATCTGGGCCTGTTCTCTTCGATCTGTGCGCTGCATTAACTTGGCAATATCTCCCAATGCTGACCTCGAGATGGAGCCTGGGATATCTTGATTTCTTGTCATGCCCCGGTTAACCACACTCCAGGCACATGCTTTTAACTTCTTTTCGAGCATTTCTAACTCCAGATCGGGGATCAGGGTGCTTGGGTTCTTCAGCGTGGGGACTGCCTCCACCAGGGAAGGGAAGACTTTTGTACCTGAGTCCAAATAAAGCTTCAGTCTTGCTGGGAAGAGCAATTGCGCTTTAATGCCTTTCTTTGTTTTTAGCTCCTTTATTATCCCTCGGACTCGCTGCTGCTCTACCTGCAAGGCCGATGAGAAATCCTGGTCGAAGTAAATTGTGGCCTCATGGTATTTCAGGTCCTGATGTCTCCATGCTTCATGTAAGATCCACTCTTTGCTTTGGAAGTGGAGAATTCTTATTAGGTTTACTAGGTTTTTTTTGTATGGAAAAAAAGAGGGCCAAGGCCCATCTTGATATTTCCCCCCACACCTGTGGGTTAATATAAACAAGACTGATTTAGCTTAATCTAATTGTCAAGATGGTTCTTAAAGGTATCGACATTTGAAATCTCCACCAATTCTTGAGGTAATAAATTCCATAACCTGGATGCACGTATAGTCATGTAATCATTTCTTTTGTTTAAATTTGCTTTCTTGCTAATAATAATCTGCTTATTATGTGACCTGAGTGTTTTCTTGTTTGAGCAGATAGAAAGATTACACTGAGCTAACAAAGATGGAGGTTGTAGAACTTTGTGAATAAACAGAATATCACCCCAACAACGTCTAGTTTGGAGGGTATGGAGGCCAGTTGCCTCCAACCTTTCAGCGTATGACTTATTAGTTAAATCAGAGACCATCTTTGTAGCTCTGCGCTGAACCTGCTCCAATAAAAGTGTGAAGAAGGAGCGGGGCCTGACCGACGGGTCTGTTGGTTTGGGAACCAACGATCAATGTGCTCGATCAATTTCTAAATTTAGGTCCACCAGAACTGAAAGTGTAGCCCGGAGGAATTGCTGAATGAAGTCACCAGTCATCACAGAGCCCTCTTCCACCCCCTCATGGATCCCGTGGATCCTAAAATTGTTGCGGCGTGATCGGTTCTCTAGGTCCTCCATCCTGGCTTGTGTTTCTCGGTCTTGCTGCAGTAGATAGAGGAGTAGGCGCTCACTACCTTCCTGGGCTTTAGATAGCTCGGTAAGTCGAGAGTCATTGGCAGATACTTTTTTATCTAACATGCGCACATCCTGTTGGAGATCAGCCAGAGCAGTGTCTGTTTTGTTGACCATAGCTAGAATTTGCTGCAAAGTCTGCACTGTATTTGCCGGGTTGTCTGCTTCCTCCGGGTCCAGCTCGATAGAGGACTCCGAGGGGTAGCATCTACGCAAGGGTAGGGTTGCAATCTGCCCAGGAGTATTTGCCTCATCTTGCCCGTAGATGTTCAATTTTTCGTTCCTTTTGTCTTCTGCGATTTCCCTGCCATCGGTCATATATAGGACACCACTTGAGCGCCACCAGGAACTTTTTTTTTTTTTTTTTTTTTACAGAGGATTCTGTTAGATTAAGGAGGGGTGATTATGAAGCTCTCAGTCTCAGCATCTCACCATTACGGTGATGTCACCGGAAGTCCCTCAGATTTTCTGTCTTACTGTATCTTTTATCTGCAGAAAAAAGGCTATAACAAGACACTGGATGAAGCTAGAACTTCTTATGGTAGAAGTCTGGTGCAAAATTCTAAATGAAATTCACCACATAGAGACATTAACGGCCATTGTCCATGATAAACTGGAACAGTCAGGCATGTCAGGAAAAGTAGGAGGGGAAGGAGGCCTATGTGGTTTACGAGGAAAGGAGCAGAGAAGGTAAGGGCCAAGAAAAGGGCATTCTTGAAACTCAAGAAAACCCAGATGGAGGAGGACAAGGATCATTACCAGGCTTTGCAGAGGGAGGTGGGGAAGGCAGTGAGAAAGTCAAAAGCACTGATGAAATTAAATATTGCAAGTACAATCAAAGACAGGAACAAGGCATTCTATCGATACATAGGAAAGTAGAGGAAAACTAAGGCTGGGATAATAAGACTAAGAGGGGAATGGGGAGCATGTGTAGAGGAGGATGATCAGAAGGCTAATATACTAAACAAAGATTTCAGGTCAGTTTTTGCCAAGGAGAAGGAGGAGGATATGGGGCCAAAACTGGAGGGCAGGGGATTGGGGAAGGGGATACTACCCCCTTCATGGAAGATAGGGTCATGAAGGAACTACTGAGGCTTAGGGCGGACAAGGCAGTGAGCCCAGATGCAGTGCGCCCTAGAGTACTGAAGGAACTCAGGGAGGAATTGGCGTCACCTCTGGCAGAGCTGCTTACCTTATTGCTGGAAACAAGGGCGGTCCCAGTGAACTGGAAAAAAGCAAACGTGATTCCACTACACAAGGTGGAGGAAAGGGAACAGGTGGGTACCTACAGGCCTGTCAGCCTGACGTCAGTGGTTGGGAAGATAATGAAGTTACTCTTAAAGGAGAGTATAATAAACTACCATGAAGGGAGAGGGCTAGTAGACCCCAGGCAGCTTGAATTTACCAGAGGGAGATCCTACAAAACAAACTTAATAGAGTTTTTTGACTGGGTGATAGGGGTGGTAAACCACAGAGGAGCAGTGGACGTGACCTTTCTGGACTTCAGGAAGGCTTTCGACACTGTTTTTCGTAAAAGGTTATTGAACAAGCTAGGCAGTCTTGGGGTGGGCCCAGCCATAGTTAACTGGGTCAAAAACTGGCTCTCCAGTAGGACCCAGAAGGTGATGGTTAATGGGGTACTAGTGAGGAGAGTGTGACAAGTGGGGAACCTCAGGGGGTGGTATTGGGCCCAGTCCTATTCAATGTCTTCATTGGAGACATTGCTGTAGGGTTGAAGGTGATGGTGTTTGTTCGCAGATGACACAAAGATTTGTAACAGGGTGGATACACTGGAGGGTGTTAGCAAGATGAGGGAGGACCTTAAAAATCTGGAGCAGTGGTCCAAGGTGTGGAGACTGGGGTTCAATGAAGGGAAGTGTAAAATTATGCACTTGGTTCTTAGGAACCTAAGGGCAAAATATGAGCTTGGTGGGGGATAAGCAGTCATGGAGCAGGAGAGGGACCTTGGTGTGATCGTCACAGCTGACCTCAAGGCGACAAGCCAATGCCAAAAGGTGGTAGGTTAGGCAAACAGAATGTTGGGACACATAGGGCAGGGTATGGCTAGTAGAAGGAGAGAGGTCATTATGCCCCTGTACAAGACGTTGGTCAGGCCCCACATTGAGTACTGCATCCAGTTCTGGAGACCACATCTGAAAAAGGATGTTGAGAGGGTAGAGGCTGTCCAAAGCAGGACCACCACAATGATTCATGGGCTGCAAGGGAGGGCTACTGAGGACAGACTGAGGGATCAAAATATGTACTCCCTGGAGGAAAGGAGGGAGAGGGGGGACATGATTGAGATTTTTAAATATCTAAGGAGGTTTAACAGAGTACAGGAGGGAAACTTGTTTCAGAGGACAGAGGGTTCAACAACTAGGGGTCATGCCATGAAGCTGGAGTGAGGGAAATTAGGGGAAATATAAGAATACTTTTTCATGGAGAGGGTGGTGGATGCCTGGAATGGGCTGCTGGATGAACTAGTAAGGGCCGAATTTGTCTCTGGTTTTAAGCATGCATGGGACATACACAAGGGGATCCTGAGGGGGTGGGGAGGTGGGGTGGACTTAACTGGGGGGTCAAGGGGAAATCAGGCAACAATCAGAGAGGGCAAGGGGATATTCAATAGATAAGAGGATCATGGGGCAGACTAGGTGGGCTATATTCGTCCTTATCAGCTGGCAACTGTATGTATGTATGTATGTATTTTACAATACACTAATCAAGTTAGTTTTGTATTGCATTAGCTTTGACTTTTGTGGTTGAAAGGTACAGCCTGCCTCAGAGGTGCTGTACTCTGTGTAGCCAGTCTCCACTTTCTCACTGCTCTAGATTCATACTGTGGACATCTCAGTTGGGGTTAGAGTTACCAGGAAGGGGTCCCACTGTCTGTTAAATTTGTCTTTCCAGCTCTTTAAATCATATGTCAGGCACTCCAGTGGTGTGGCTTTAAGTAGTATCTCCTTTCACATTCACAGAGTGGGGGTATACAAGATACCCAGGTGTTTTGTATGCACTTCCTTGCCACATTTCTAATGATCCTTTGGATATAAATTCCACTTCTCCCCCTCCCTGCTGTCTACACCAAATAGTAAAGAAAGGGTCTCGTCCACCAGATCCTGTCTCATACATTTGCTTGCACTCTGTGCAACTTCAGTCCAAAAGGGCCACAATTTCACACACAACTTCTTCACACACAACCAGAAGTAATGTATATACATACCCCTCTCTTCCTTGCACCTCCTGCAGTGGGGTAATACTCCGGACCAGAATTTATATTGTGCCTCCTCATAGAGATTACAGATTAGGAGACCCATATGTGAGGCACAGATCTCTGCCCATGCTTTCTCTGGTAGCTGGCACTGTAAGTCCCTTTCCCATTGCCCCTTCACCTTGAGAGCTGTATCAGGCCTAGGCGATATCAAGACCTGATATACCCTGGCCAGAGAGCCCTTTGGGTTGGTCCTTGTCTGGAGAATGCATTGCTCCATGTCATAAATCTGAGCCTCTTTGTGACTTAGCCTACCCAATTTCTGTGCCCACTTTCTGGCCTGAATATATCTAAACTGGTGTGCATGAGGCAGGTCAAACTCATCAGTGAACTGCTGGAAAGTCTTGATATCTCCAACATAAATATGTCTCCAAACATCCCACTCCTGCTTTTCTCACTCTTGGAACCCAGGGTCCTCAAGGCCTGGCAAGAATTCAGGATTATCAAACAAGGGACCCAATATTGTACTCTCCTTTACATTGCTCATATGCCTCTTAGCTTTACCTCGGGCCTTGATCAGCTTACTCTTTGTACCCATAGCTCGCAGTGCTCTTCGCCCCATTCTTTAAGTAAGCCATTATGCAGTGTTGAGCTTCCTCTTCTTTCAGGTGGCAGCCAGCTCACCCCATGCTCTCCTTTAACCCATTCTGGGATGAGCCTTGTCAGTGCAGCCAGGTGGTAGAGAGCAAAATCCAGACATCTGAGGACCCCCCTCCCCACACACACACTCATTCTGGCCCTTCAGTCATCTAAAACTCACCCTAGGTCTCTTCTCCACCAAAATAAAGTCAGAGCAGTTTTCTTTCAGGGCCTATAAGTCCTGCTTCCTCAGTCCCATTGGCAACATCTGTATCAGTTATAAAACCCTAGGCAGAACATTCATTTTTTTATTACATTAATTCTCCCTAGCCAATATATTGGAAGGCCCCTGCCCTATTCAGGTCTCTCTTAATAACAGAGAACATGGGTTTATTAATTAATGTCATAGAGTGAGGACAGAGTGGGCTCTCCTTCTAATCTATGGGTTGTCACCTTGGCTAAAACCTTCACATTGCAGTTTAGGAGTGAAATCAGCTTATAAGCCCCACACTCAGTAGAGTCTTTACCCTCCTTATGGATAAACGTTATTGTGGCAGTGTTACTGGAAAGTGGGGAGCACCCCACTATCCTTCACCTCTATAAACATCTCATGCATATGCTTCCACAGCATTTCTAATACTGATCTATAGTAATCTATGGGCAGCCCATCTGGAACGGCTGCCTTGTCCTTAGCAAAGTTTGATGCAGTTTCTCTGACCTTGCCCTGTGTGATTGGCTTTTCCAGGTCCTACAGTTGCTCTGGGGTTACCTTGGCCAGATTTACTCCCTCTATGAAATCTGATGCCTCCTATTCTGACACCTTACATTCCAGCCTATATAGTTCCATGTAGCACTCCACAAAGTACTTCAAGATGTCCCGAGTGTGGTTAGTCAATGCTCCCCCTTTTATCATAGTGATGGTGTTAGGCCCCATTCTGCCTCTTACCAATCTGGTTAAGTTTGGACTTGGTTTGTTCACCCAATCATAAAATCTTTGGGTAGCATAGAACAGTGCAGTGTTTGCACCTCCTGTTAGAGCTCTGTTGACAGCCACCCTGGCATCCTTGAGGAGCCTATGAGTGTCCTCCTTTGGGTCACTATATTACTTCCTGTCTAGGTCTTTCTTAAAAGAGCCCGCAGAACTTGCCAGAGACACAAAAACCTCTCTTTGAAAGACTCTCCTGGAAGCAACACCAGGATCTTGGACCCCTGTCTGAATTGCCACCAAACCGATGGGAGAATCAGCAACTTTCGAAGAACATTTTTTATTCCAACCACTAAGGACTTTTCAAGGTAGAACTATATTCAGTAGATTTTAGACAACGTAACTTTTTTTGCATATTTCCAGCTTTCTTTTCATATCCTGGAAACAATATTAAGAAAAGTATATAATATTTTTTGCATGTTATTTACAAATTAGTAAAGCTTTTGGTTACTTTAAACTAATTCTGCCAGTGTCTATTGTGTGTGTTGGTTTTGGGAAAGTTTGTTTAAACTAATCTACTCCTGTGTAATGCTGAAGGGCCAGACGTTATTGAGACAGAATCCAAGAAGGGACTCTGAATGAAAGGAAGGGGGAATACAAAAGGGGTTCATGGGGCTTGAGCCGGTCTCAACATTTTTCTGGGAAAAGCCACATATAAGGTGCATAGGGCATCCCCAAAGGCCTATACATGCCTGTGGCTTTTCTGGGTCGCTGTGCAGTGGCCACGAGGGTTCTCTCCCAGTTACACAGACTTGAGACTATATTTGTACCCTCACACAGAGAGAGGAAGCCTAGGAACCCCTTGGTGGATGTTCAGTTGTGAAACAGCGAGTGTTTGGAAGGACAGGAGGGGGATATTCCTGATCCAGATCACAAGGGGATTCGCTGTAGCCCAGGGAATCCTGCCTCACCAGAGTGGGCTTGTGACAGTCTATACCTGATCAGAACCTGTGAGGGATAGAATCACAGATGTCCGGGTAGAAGGGCAACTGGGATCCAGCGATCACCACATAATGTGGCTCAGCATGGGGACAGGGACTAAGTCATGTCACACTAGGTCAAAGGTTTTGGATTTCAAAAAGGCAGACTTCACTGAAATGGGGAGAGCTATCAAAATAGTCCAGGGGAAATGGGGGATAGGAGGCAGGGTGGAAGACCAGTGGGAACACCTAAAAGGAGCCATAGTGGAAGTGACAAACCAATGCATCAGATTGGTATCCAAAGACAAGAGAAGGAGAAGGCCACTATGGTTCTCGAAAGAGGTGTCAGATGAAGTAAGGGCTAAAAAGTCAGGGTTAAGGAAATATAAGGAGATCCAAAGAGAGGAGGACAGGGAAGTGTACCTAGAGTGTCTAAGGGAAGCGGGAAGAGCTGTAAAGAGAGCAAAGGTGTGGACTGAGGAAGGATTAGCACAGACAGTAAAGAAAGAGGACAAGACTTTCTACAGGTACATCAGTGACAAGAGGAAAACCAGGAGGGGGATTGTCAGGCTCAAAGGGGAGGAAGAGGGGTGTAAGGAGGGAGACATGGATAAGGCAGATATTCTGAATAAATACTTCTGTTCAGTATTCATGGAAGAGGGGAAAGGACAGGGACCAAAGCCATGCAACAAATGCCAAGAGGGGGAACAGGTGGACAACAGTCCATTCATAGGAGAGAGAGTCCTGCAGGAGCTCACTAAATTGAAGGTGGACGACAAAACAATGGGGGCAGACGGCATACACTTGAGGATATTAAGGGAGCTGTGAAGAGAGCTAGCAGAACCTCTTGCAGCCTTGTTCACAGAGTCACTCAACACAGGAGTGGTATCAGAGGATTGGAGGAGGGCACATATGATCCCTCTACATAAATCTGGCAGTTGGGAGGAGGTGGGGAACTACAGGCCGATCAACCTCACCTCAGTAGTGGGAAAGATCATGGAGGCACTGCTTAGGGAGGGGCTAGTGGAGTAAATCGGGGAGTGGATGGTGGTGGACATTGCCTACCTCGACTTCAGCAAAGCCTTCAACACTGTCCCACATAAGAGGCTGCTTAACAAGATGGGTAGTCTGGGCATGGGAGACAAGGTGGTAAACTAAGTAAGGAACTGGGTAACAGACAGGAGTCAGAGGGTGGTGGTAAATGAGGTAAATCTGGGGAGAGGGGAATGACCAGCAGGGTACCTCAGGGATCAGTCCTTGGGCCAGTCCTGTTCAATGTCTTCATCAGTGACATTGCAAAAGGGCTGGAAGGAAAGATCTGCTTGTTTGCAGATGATACCAAGATCTGTAACAGGGTGGATACTCCAGAAGGGGTGGAGAAAATGAGGAAGGACATGGGGAAGCTTGAAAAATGATCTGAGGAGTGACAACTGAGTTTTAGTTCAGAGAAGTGCAAAAATATGCACCTGGGGCATAGAAACCCTGGAGAGAGCTACAGGATAGGGGAGGGGGGAGCTGCTGACAGTCACCAAGGAAGAAAGGGACCTGGGCGTTATTATTTCAGATGACCTGAATATGTCAAAGCAGAGTAAAAAGGCAGCAGGGAAGGCCAGTGGCATGCTGGGGTGCATAGGCAGGGGTATCACTAGCAGGAGATGGGAAGTAGTGATACCAATATTCATTCTTTATTCAATACAAATCGGGTTTACAGCCTTTGAGTCAGAGACTCATTTACAAAGGCACCTCATCGCAGGGAGGGCAGACATCAAGATAGTTATTACAGTGCAGATTAAAACATTACAGGTGCAGTAAAAGGAACATTTAACATAGATACACTTAGGTTACATAATATAGTAGTTTGTATGTTACTTAGGTTACATAATGTTACAAAATTGTGGATTACATTATATAAAACCCTGGTCAGGCCTCACATTGAGTATTGTGTGTAGTTCTGGAGGCCGTACCTTTGAAAGTACATTAACAGGCTGCAGAAGGTCCAGAGAAGGGTGATTAAGATGGTACAGGGCCTGCACCACAAAATGTACAGAGAAAAGATTAAGGGACCTCAATATGCACTTGCTGGAGCAGAGGAGGGAGAGAGGAGACATGATAGAAACATTCAAGTATCTCAAGGGCATAAACAAGGTGCAGAGGGGAGACATCTTCCAATACAGGAGAAGTACAAGAATGAGGGGACATGACATGAAATTGGAAGGTGGCAGGTTAAAAGGGAAAGTGAGGAAGTTTTTCTTCACAGACAGGGTGGTAGACGCATGGAATGGTCTGCCACAAGAGGTGGTGGGAGCAAGCACTGTGGCTGGATTTAAACATGCATGGGACAGACATAGGGAAACCACAGAGGTGAAGCAGAGGGAAGGTCAGAAGCCGTAATCAATTACGGGGTTTACGGGCAAACTAGATGGGCCTAGCGGTCCTTATCTGCTGACAATGTCTATGTTTTTATGTTAGAATAAAATTTGTGTTCGTTTGTATCAATGTTCATCTCCCTACAGAGATCCACCAGTTCGAGTTCAACTAGACCCTGTCCCCAGCATGAGACAGTTGCTCCAGCTTCTTCCCTTCCTTCCCTTCCTTCCCTTCCTTCCCTTCCCTTCCTTCCTTCCCTTCCCTTCGACCTGTCCAATTCTGGGTCAGGGCGAGTTGAAGCCCCAATGTATTAGATCTGGGAATTACTCCTTACGAAGATGGGAGTGAATTTAGTTAAAAAAAAATGGGCATACATGGTCTCTAGAGTCACTTTTTCCTGCAGATAGTACCCATTACAAAAACATACCTTCCGTCCCTGGGATCTATAAACATATTATCTTTAATAAAGGGCAGATTACTATGAATCAAAACTGCTACCCCTCTCTTATGGTCATTGTATAGGGCTGCATAGCATTGCCCCACCCAGTTTCTCACCATTTTCAGGTGCTCCTCTCCAGTGAGGTGTTTTTCCTGGAGCACAGTGACCTATGTGCCTTGTCTCTTTAGTACCGTAAGCATATTTTTCTGGCTTTATTAGAGAGGAAACACCCTGCACATTCCAGGAGCACACTGAAATCCTTTCCATCCTGTCAGATCTGTTTTTGGCTCTGAGTGAGGCTGTGCCCCACCAGACTCGGTCCCATAGCCACAGCGTTATCAGTGTTACTGTCCATGTGTTGACCACCTTTATCCTCTTAACTCGTGTTGTGCTTAACTGGATCTCTGGTTGTGTGTTTCATCAACAGCAGAACTATAATCATGAACAGATAACAATAATAACTGGCTAAACCAAACTGGGGCTGCTGATGAAAAGGGGTCAGCACCCCTCTTTCCTCTTTTCCTGTTACTCAACATTACAGTTTATATACATACTCTTGTACCAGTACCTGCCCCGTACATACAGGGCTTACCACTTCAGCCTCAATTTGCAAGCATGAATTCCCGCTCGCGTCCCCCCCCCCCGCAAGTCAGTTTATTAGTTTAGCATAAAACAACATAGTCGATGAGCACCAGCTTTGTCTTCCCCCAGCACTTAACTTATAACTTCTGTTGCTATCTCAGTCAAATGGCTGGGTAACCAGACTATATCTCCAGCTAAGTCGCCAGTTCCATGAAGCTAGGCTCCGTACCTGCCAGGTTCACATGGCTCCCCCAAGCTGTTCTCCATACACCCACCACTGGTTTTGTCCCCCTCAGGGACAGCTTTCCCGCTGCTAATTCCCCTCTCACCCATCTCAAGGGCTCTTCTTAAGTTTATGTGCTTATCCCCCACCTTTAACCATGCGCTCAACAGCCCCCCATGCACCAAGCAGTAGTCAGTAGTAAATGCTTAGTCATCGCTGCATGCATTAGTTTATAAGTTTACATTGTCACCATTAAGTCCCCCATATATGCAGTGGATATACTCACCTGGTGTTTGTTGGGAGTCCAGACCTCCTGGCTTGCCAGCAGGGTGGCGATGACATGTGCATCAGTGGTGGCGATCAACCAAAGTTGTATGAAAAATAGGGGAATGTTCTATCCTTCTGACAAACCCGGGAAGGAGAGTCTGATTCGAATAAGTTTGAAGGCCCTGACCAGATCAGTGAGTCCAAGTGATTCGGACCCCTCCATGTGGCAAAGGGCTGCTTATTGCTACCTCAGGTGAAGAAGGTGGCCATGATCAGTTCTCATCCAGCTGCAGTGCAGGAAAGGAATGAAATCCAAGGTGAGAAAACCATCTGCCCCAAGTGGGTCCCAACAGGCTGGTTACCAAAAAAAAAAAAAAACAGTCTCAAGTGTTAACAGAGCTTCATTCTAGAAATTGTTTTCCCCTGCAGAATTTCTTTGCTCTTTCAAGGTCCCAGAAAGAGAATGAGTAACCTTCAGTTTTAAGCATGAGGATGGCAAGGTATGTGAACCTGAAGTCCTCCTTTCTTACCCTCAGGTCATTCATCAGAGGCACAAACATCTTATGTTTTCATTGCAGCATCCTCGAAAAGTCCTGGAAAAAGATTTAGCTGTCTTTGACTGAAAGTTCCAGCCTTCCTATAAGTTTGTAAATTGCATTGTTTGTCCAGGAAATGGCAGAGTCGCAGAACCACCTATCCCATGGGTGCCCCCCTCCACTGGCTTGAAGCCCAGTGGATGTTGTGCCATGTCAATTCACACTCTGTTTTTAGGACAGTCCATTTTTAAAACTTGTGATATCCATTTCTCCGCAAAGGCCAGTGTATCAGGACTTTCCATTGCCTCCGGGAGACCTCTGATGAGGAAGTTGTGCTGCTGGTTGTTCTTTTTTGTAACAAGCTGACCCCTAAGCTCTGTGAGGTCCTTTCTAGTTTGGCAACGTGTTCAGGGACTCCATGGCATTTTTCCTCAAGAGTTGAGACCCTGGCTTCTGCGGCCAACACTCTGGCTGCCTGCTCTTCGTATTTCTTCCCAAGTGCATCCTACTTAGCGGAGACCTCTACTTTAGGTGTGAGCATCACAACGACCTGGGCAGACACCATTCCACTCAATGTTTCCATAATCTCCTCCAAGGTCTCCTGGGGTTCATTGGTGTCTGCCTCCTGCCTGTCGCCTGCCCGCTTTGCGTCCTGTTGCTATAAGGCTCTTGTTGATTTGGGGCCAGCTGATGTCAGGTAAATGTCCATTTTCATAATGGCATTCAGCACAAGTCTTTTTAACAGGAGTTTGAGATGGATGGATGCTGATTTATGAGCTTAGTACAGTGAAGGATGAGGAGCTCATGAGATGGTGATCATCCCAATTGGGCGCCCAAGCTCACATCCAGTTTCCTTTTTTAACATATTTTTTTGTTCCTTTTTTCTTTATTTTGACATTATTCTTTTTTCCTTTCCCACCCCTCAGTTTGCTTATTTTTATATTATTTTTTTTTTTACCTTTTGTCACCTCCATTTCCTTTTTCTAAAACTGTTGTTTTTGGTTTTTCTCTCCTCGGTTTCCTTTTTTTTGTTGTTTTTTTTTTATTCCACCTTCTCTTGCTCCAGATTGGCCACTACCCTTCAGGCCGCCTAGGTCTGCATTGGCACCCCTGCCCCAATGTCAGGCACCACCACCACCACCTCACATTTGCAACCCCTCAGGTAACCCAGACATAACCCTTCGCCGGGTCCCCTTCTTCGAGGAGATAAGTGCAGTAGGGGCAGCTTGTCACACATGCTACTTGGCCTGGGTGCTGCTGAGGGAGGATATAGACCGCAGTGGGGCTCGGAAGCAGCGGAGATGGTGATCGTCACCGGTGGGCAATAGAGCACTTTTCACTTTGTTTCCCGGGGGCTTGGTGTGCCACAATGTCAAGGCGTAGTGTCGACATTCCCCATGCCCCCGCTTAGTCAGTGGCCCCAACTGTTGCCATACCCCAGCCTCCGCCAGGAGTCGGCAAGTGCCGGGGCCTGTCCCACCCTCCCCCGGGAGAAGCGAGCAGTCTTCGGACTCTTTAGCCTTCTCTCACCGGCCAGCCCTCTGGTGTGGTTTCCTTTTTTAATATTCTTTTTTTCCATTTGCTTCACTTGGGTTCCTGTTTTTTTTTAACATTATTCTTTTTTCTTTTCTCCCCTCAATTCCCTTTTTTTATATTATTCTTCCCCTCCCCCCATTTCCTTTTTTAACATTATTCTTTTTCCTTTTCTCCCCTTGGTTTCCTTTTCTCAACATTATCTCCACTCGGTTTCCTTTTTTAACATTATTCTTTTTTCCTTTTCTCCCCTTAGTTTCCTTTTTTTTTAATTATTCTTTTTCCTTTTCTCCCCTCGGTTTCCTGTTTTTAACATTATCTTGTCTCGGTTTCTGTTTTTAACATTATTCTTTTTTTTTTTTCCTCCCCTCAGTTTCATGTTTTTGTTGCTGTTATTATTCTTTTTTCTTTTCTCCCCTATATCTTTTTCTACCATTGGCTGACAACTGGTAGGCTATTCAACCCTATCCTTGCCTCTCCCCCGGCACTCACCATCCCCAATCTAACTTGCCCCAAGGTTTCTCCCATGGACTGTCCCTGTGGCAGGGCCAGGAAGGGGGGACCATCATCTGTCGACTTGATGACTTTCATTCAGAACTGAAGGTCGTGGTCAGGTGGTAATGTGGGAATAGGAACAGGCAAACATGGCTTCATTAAAGATAGAAACATAGACTTTGACGGCAGATAAGGACCGCTTGGCCCACCTAGTCTGCCTATTTCCCTACCTATTGGATAAGCTGCAGGTTCTAGTTAACCAACAGCCTACTTCCTCCTATCCCTCACTATAATTGCCTTATGTTTGTCCCATGCATTTTTTAATTACCCCACTGTTTTTGACCCCACGACCTCCTCAGGAAGGTGATTCCATGTGTCTACCACCCTCTCCATGAAAAAAATACTTCCTCACGTTGCCCCTGAGCCATCCCTCCCATCTTCAGATTGTGCCCCCTTGTTCTTGCACATCTCTTTTTCTGAAAGATGCCCCTATCTTGGACCTTGTTGATTCTCTTGAGGTACTTGAAAGTTTCTATCATGTCCCTCCTCTCTCTCCTTTCCTCAAGGGTATACATATTAAGCTCTTTTAGTCTCTTTTCATATGGCTTCTGTTGCAGACCCTGCACCATTTCAGTCGCCCTCCTCTGGACTGACTCCATCCTTTCTATGTCCCTGCAGTGGTGGGGTTTCCAGAACTGTACGCAGTACTCCAGATGGGGTCTCACCAACTGCCTGTACAGAGGGATAACAACTTCGTGTTTTCTACTGGTGATACATCTCCCTATACATCCTAGTGCAGTGTCAGTGGCTCAGTAGGTAGCACACTCGCCTCTGAGGCCGGGAGATCAGAGGGCTGTGGGTTCAGTTCCCACATCTGGCACTTGGGTTACTATCCCAGTACTGACGCTGTAGTGCAGCATGAGGCGGGTGATGCACTTCTGAGGTGCCGTCTTTCAGATGAGATGTTAAACCGAGGTCCCATCTGCCTGGATTGGTGATAGTTCAGGTGGATGTTAAAGATCCCATGGCACTTATCGAAAAGAGTAGGGAAATTTCCCCGGTGTCCTGGCCAAATTTCCCTCATTCACTATAAATACCACCAACAGCTTAATCTGGTTCAAGGTCAGTTGGCATTCATCTGTATTCCGCTCCCCAGGTCGTGCCTGAAAATAGGCAGGATTTGTCTAGTGCACTTACCCAGTCAACAAAACTAAAAAAAAAAAAAAAATTATCCCCAGCCCTCCCTACTGCCTTCTCACATTGCTTACCTACCTTAAGGTCATCTGAGTGACTACCCCCAGGTCTCCTTTCCATTTTTGTTGTTGTTAGTACCTCCCCCATTGTGTTCTCTTCCCCTGGGTTTTTGTTTCCCAGGTGCATTACTTTGCACTTTTTTGCATTGAATCTAAGCTGCCATATTTTTGACCATTCCTGCAACCTTGCCAAGTCCCTTCTCATCCTTTCCACCCCTCCTTGTGTATCAACCCTGTTGCAGATCTTTGTGTGATCTGCAAAGAGGCATATTTTTCCTTCCAGCCCCTCTGCAATGTCTCCTATAAAGACATTAAAGAGGACCGGTCCCAATACTGAACCCTGTGATACCCCACTAGTAACCCCTTTTCTTCAGAGTGTACTCTGTTTACTATTACCCTCTGTGTCCTGTTGTCTAGCCAGTTTGTTACCCAGGTTACCACCCTGGGACCCACTCCAAGGCTGGCTAACTTGTTATTAATCTTTTGTGTGGGACTGTGTCAAATGCCTTACTAAGGTCTAGGTAGGCCATATCCACAGCCCCTCCCTGGTCTACTACTTTGGTCACCCAGTCAAATAAATCTATTAGATTCATCTGACATGACCTTCCCGCTGTGAATCCATACTGCCTTGGGTCCTGTGCCCCACTGGCCTGTAGGTACTCAACAATTCTTTCTTTCAGAAGTGATTCCATCATTTTCCCTACCACTGAGGTCAAGCTAACAGGTCTGTAGTTCCTGCCTCTGCCTTGCTCCACGTTTGTGAAGAGGAATCACATCTGCCCTTCTCCAGTCCTCCAGGTGCCACCATCCTCCCATGATTTGTTAAAAAGGGTAGTCAGTGGTATCACTAGGTCTCTTTTTAGTTCTTTTAGAATTCTGGGGTGAATCCCATCAGGCCCCATTGCTTTATCCACCTTCAGTTTTAGGAGTTCTTTCAGAACCCTTTCTTCTACGAATGGACTGGTATTGACCCCCTTGTCCAGAGTGCTTCTATTGTTTGATTTAGGTACCTCACCCTCTTCTTCTTTTGTGAATACTGAGCAAGAGTATTGGTTCAGCATCTCTGCCTTTCCACAGTCACCCTCTGCCCACTTCCCCTCCCTTTTATTAAGCCTCACTATCACTCGGGTCTATGTGATAATGGCGAACGCCTAAAGGCGATCACCGTTGTCGCTCAGTCAGCGTGCCAAACACATTTTCGGCACTCTGACAACCCCGGCGCACTTCAGCACAACCGCGCCAGGACATATTATTGCTCTTGGGTGGGGGCATAGCCCCCACACCTTACTGGGGCTTTGGCCTCAGCAACCCTACTTATGATTCTCAACCCAGGAGGGTATGTTGGGGGTGAAAGCAATAAAATAAAAAGGTTTGGGCCAGGCACAATAAAATCGCACGGTGCCCGGACCGGTACCTCAGCCACCCAGCCACTAGCCAATCCCAATGCCACGAAGCAGCTGGACCGGCAACCGAAGTGCCACCCCTACAGCCTCTCACCCCTCCCAGCCCATGCTGGCCCTCACCCCTCACAGACGTATAACGACATCCTGTCACCTAGTTCACCCACCCCTCATCCGGGTCACCCTACCTTCCATCGCCGTGAGTGGACTGCATCGGGAAGGTGTCGCTGTAATGGACGTCGCCCTTCCTTATGCGCCCACTTCATGGGTTACTCTATCCCTCCCTTGATCTTCCTTCACTCCCTCATGTACCTATAAAAGGTTTTATCCCCCTTCTTAACTGAGTTGGCTATCTTTTCCTCAGTTTGCCCTTCGCTATTCTGACTGCCTTCCCAGCTTCCTTTTGCTTTAACTGATACAGTTCTCTGTTCTGCTCCTTCTGTGATTCCTTGTACTTCCTGAATGCTAACTTTTTCTTCCTAACCTTCCATGCCACCTCCTTTGAGAACCATAGTGATTTTTTACTTCATTTTGGTTTATTTGCTTCACACAAAGGCTTGTTGCCTCTGTGATGGCAGTTTTGATTTTTCCCCATTGTTCTTCCACCCCTCCTTCCTGCCTATTTGCTAGTGCATTCCTTAGGCACTCACCCATTTTGGCAAAGTGAGTCCTCCTAAAGTCCAATGCCTTTGCCTTTGTATGACTTGACTCTACTGCTGTGTTAGTTGTGAACCACACCATTTGGTGGTTGCTAGTTCCCAGATGGCTACCCACTTTTAAATCTGCTATCCTCTCTTCTTCTGCATTTGAGAGTACCAGGTCTAAGATTACTCCTTCTCAAGTGGGTTCCAATACTAGGTATCTGAGGCATGCACCTTGCAGGGCATCGAGAATGACCCTGCTCTTGGATGTGGCTGCAGCAAATGTGCTCCAGTTAACATCTGGCATATTCAGGTCCCTCATCAACAATATCTCTCCTTTTTCCTACCATTCTAAGGATGCCTTCAATAATTTCCTTGTCCATTTCCTCCCCCTGAGATAGGGGTCTGTATACAGCCCTAGTGTGGATTGTGCTGCCATTGCCTGTCTCCAAGTTGACCCACAGTGCCTCCTCTCCTCCCCATTCACCCTTTAGTTTTGTTGCTTTGATCCCTTCCCTTATGTAGAGAGTCACTCCTCCTCCTCCTCTTTTACCCTCTCTGTCCCTCCTATAGATTGTGTACCCTAGTATGTTTACATCCCAGTCATTGTTCTGTGTGTATCATGTTTCTGTGATTGCCACGATATCCAGGTGTCCCTCTTCCATCAAGGCCACTAGTTCAGGAAGCTTGTTACCCAGACTATGGGCATTAGTACTCATCACTCTCCATTTTTTGATGACTTTACCTATTTTAGCCCTAACACTGCCCTTACTGACTTTGCCTTCTTCTCCATTTACCCCTGTCCTGCTCCTATTGACCTTTCTACCTTGGTGTTTTCCTCGCTGACTACCCTTTTCCATTTCTCCCTTATCCCCAGCTGCAGTGGCATGTAAGCACATATGCATGGAGGCACACACATGCTAAGGAACCGTGGCCCCTCCCTTCTCTGGCACTTCTACCTGGCCTCCACCAAGTGGCCGCTAAGGAAGACAGCATGCCCCCCCCTCCCACGGACAGAACTGTCAATTGGACTCTCAATCCCGACCCCATGTGACTCAAGCTCACTCCTGAATCTGGGTCACCAGCATGGGAAAAGGTAAGGTGCGCCAGGCACCACAGTCCTCTTCACCTCTGGGCCAAATTGGTTTCATTTTTTCTTACATTATTCTTCTTTCTTTTCTCCCCTCCATTTCCTTTTTTTAACATTAGTCTTTTTTTCCTTTTCTCCCCATTGGTTTCCTTTTCTTAACATTATTCTTTTTTCTTCTCTCCCCTCAGTTTCCTTGACCCATCACCTTGATGGTGGGGATGCCACAGCTGCACCCCTCCTTTGGCTGGATGCAGGGTGGTTGAGGGACTACTTTTACAGTGTACACCAATGCCACTCCCTGATCCACCAGTGGGAGGTGGGAGCCAGGATGCCTGCAACCTCCATCTTCAGGAGCCAAGCACCTCACATCTACGACACTCCTGGCCCTCACCTGATCCCAGTGGGGATCCAGGGAAACACAAATCCTGGTCTGCGTCACTAAATTGATCTGTGTTTGGATTTTCTGAAAGAAAGTTATTATATGGAGAATAATACATTAGTGTGTGTAACCAGAATTTTATACATACCCAAGGCGTGCGAGTTAGAGTGAGAAGGTGTGGGCCTTGCCCGACTCCCATTGAGTTTGTGCTGCATGCTTTGAGAGCCCCTGCATTTGACTGAGAGCTCTTGATTATGCACAGATGACTTTAATGTATAATTACAACACAGTTGTGTGTGTCTTAAACAATTATAACAGTAATATAAATTACCATCCCACTGTCAGTCAACCAGAGCCCAAAACAGACGTACCTTTTATATGCAATACAGTTGTGTTCTCATACAGCTGTCAACATTCCATGCATCTGTCCAAACTGATATATGATGATAGTACCTCAACGGTCAGCATGTGCATCAAATTCATCAGTAGCCTTTCTTCAAAACTGACTTGACACATTCCAAATGCTAAAAAATGTTTAAATACTAAAAACAACTATTGAAAGGCTATGGGGTGCAGTTCAGTGGTTGAAAGCATTCAGCCATGTCCCCTGCCCGAGCTATTTAAGTTAGCACCTTCCAGCCTCACTCAGAAAAACAGTTTCTTTGCTGCAGCCAGAGGTGCTGTCTGGGATCTGCCCCCCCCCCTTCTCCTGGTGTTTATCTCCCACTTTCTCTTTCTCATTTTGAACTTCTGCTAGGTTTGTGCTGGACTTTCTACTCCTTTTGTGCCTCTCTGGCTTTCTAGGTCAATGTTTTGCTTCTGCCTTCCTGGCTACAGTTTGTGCTTCTATTTGTCTCCTATTCCTGCTGCACTCCTGTTCTCATGTACGTTGTATTTCTTTCGGTTTTGTTTCCTTTTGGGCTTCTAGTTTTCCTGCAATCCTGCCTTCATCATTTGCTTTTGCCTTGTGCTAGTCAAGCTCCATTTTTCTGTTTTTTGTTTTCTGTACCTTTAGCAATCTCTCAGTTCCAACTACAACTCCTACTCATTTACACCTGGCTCCTAGCTAGGCAGCCACTCCCCTCTGTGTTCTGCTGTTGTTCACTTAGCAGCTTCTGCTCCCTAGTTTTCAGTTCCTATATCCTCCTGCTTTCCTAGCAGTTTAATTTGTTTATACTGCCTCAGCCTACCTGAATTGCAGTGCATCAGCAACTAACACTAATCTCCCTTATGGAACTAGTTGGCATGCATTCATAATTTAGTCTAAGCTTGTATCATTCAGCCTCATTCACTGTCTTAGTTGTTATTTGATGTCACAATCGGCATAGCCATCAGGTTTTGTCACGGCCCACTATTCCTGCATTCAGATACAAGCAGCTTCAGCCTTACCTACAGTACGTTTCTTTCATGTGATCATGGCCGTCAGGCTTTGCCATGGCCTCCCACTACTCCTGCATTCAGATAAAAAGCAGCTGTTCAGCCTTACCTACATTTCATTTCTTCCATATACTAATGACCGTCAGGCTTCTCCATGGCCTCACACTTTCCTGCAGTCAGATGCATGCCAGCAACCATAGCATGGCTTCGAGGGCTGCCCTCTAAGCTGATAGTCTCCCTCTGTCCCTTGAAGTCCGCATCTTAAGGGTGGGACCCTCAACTGGGTGGAGTCCTTCTCTTTCTGCCCTTTGGGTGAGAATGTTCTACACTCTGGGGAAGTGTTAGCCATGCAGATCAACTCAGCTAAGTCCAAGGGGGCTTCTTTAGCTGTGCAGACCACGTCAGCAGCACCTTTGAAAGCTATTCTCCCGACAACTGCCTAAGGTCCACCTGATCGCTACGCTCTTCCCTTTCTTGCTCCTCAAACATTCGGCTTCTTCTCTAGGCCTCTTTCATAGATGCCAGATGAGTGCCTTTCTGCAGCTGTTGCTCTCCTCTTCCCACCTCGGGGTGAGGGCCTCCTTAGCCAGGAGTCTTCCTTAGCTGCAGAGTTCACTCGCAGCCCCCTCACATCATTCCTGTTAGAGGGACAGAGTGACAGCCCTTCTTCTAAAAATATTCCATTGAATTGATTCTCTAAATTGCAGTAGCTGAGCCGTCACTAAATTATCCCAAGCCTGAAGGAAAGGCTACCAAGGCCTTGGATCCCCAGAGGTTTCCTCCTCATTGGGTTTTTTCTTCTCCTCCATATTGAAGGTCATAAAAGTTAGGTAGTCCATTATGTAGCACATTTCTATTAGTTTACTCAGGTAGGTTTCTGCTGTTGGATGAAGTTGGATGGTGGGCCTCATTCTTTGCCGTTCCTTCTCTCCTTCAGAAGTCATGCCCCTCTGCTATCAGTTCTGATAGCTGTCAGTCATCTCAGTTTGTGTCTCTTTCCAGTTGTCACTGGTTGCCATCAGTCTGTTCTCACTCAGCTCTGTGGTCAATACTTGCTGCTTAGTACTTTCTGGGGATCCTTTTTAAGGTACCTTTAGTTGAAGGGAATCCTTCCCATGGCATCCCTAGGGGTGAAACCCTCCTCAAGAGTGTGAATGGTCAGAGTATTCAACTATGACAATTTACAGCTCATTCAAATTCCTCAGTCTGTCAACAAAGTTGCATAACTCAGCACTAGGCTGCATAAGCCCACTGAATTTATTTATTTAAGTCTTTGATTACTGGGTAAGTGCACTGATACAAGGGAATGTTTTCAGGCAAGACCAGGGCCCACAAATTGGCACAATGAAATGTACAATATACAACAACACATACAGCGAAATATACATACAAGTGCAATCAATTTACAGGCAGAAAACAGTTGAGTACAGTATAGTTTACAAAATGTGTCAGGGTAAAATCAACAGATACATTGTAATTTCAACAGTGTTATGGGAACAAGAGTACATTACAGATTTACACTGGGGGAACAAGGTAAGGAGAATACAAGACAACGGGGGGGGGGGAACAGTTCAAATAGCAAATACAAATGAACATGGCATGTGGATTCCAAATACAGTAGGAAAGAGTGGATTATTGTTCAAGGAACGGGGAACTAAGTGCTTTAGTGGTAGTACAGTTATAAAGGGGAAAAAATTAAAAAGAAGAGAGGGCCGGGTTATTGGGAAAAAGGGAATATCAGGTCAAAGAAAGGTTACCCTGGCTGGCATAGGCATTTGGCCTTTTTCAGTAATTCAGGTTTCGAGTTAGAGTTTGAAAGTCCAGGTGGTGTTAGCAGATCAGAGCGACACAGGGAGACTGTTCCACAGGGAGGGAGCTGTAACTGATAATGCTTTGCCATCCATAGCAGTGGAAATTTTAGGTATCTCCAAAGGGGGGACTGAGGACACATGTAGGCACCTGGGATCTGTTCTGGTTTTTAAGAGGGACATATATGGGGATGCATTGCCACCTCTTAGGACATTGTCAACGATCCAGCCTAGTGCATAATCATGATGGCCAGAGAGTGGGAGCCAGCCAAGAGCCTGGTACAGGTTACAGTGGGTTCCACATCATAACGGCGAATACAGAAGGGCACCATACCTATTGGCGAGACCACAATGCAGAAAACACAAACGGCATCTGTGCACTATACCGAATACAAATCGGTACCCTATATCACCACACATATGTCTACATTCTGTCTTTGGAGACTACTTCCACCCACTAAAATAATCAACTCACAGGGGGGCCTGACAGTGGGGCAAGGGGCCGACACAGACCTCAAAAATTACAACACCCAACACATTCCCCACCCAAAAACAGTAGCACACCAACCCAGGATCAAACCCCAGTCCTTCCATACCGGAGGCATACACTGCCTCCACAAGCCCACATGGCCAGCTCAGCACTGCCTCCCTGACCTACCTCCTATATCCTGCTTCCCATGACATCCCTCCTACCAGCGCTGTATCCTACAGTTGCCATTTTAGCCTTGTACCCGCGTCATTTCCACACTCGCTGTACAGAAAATCACTCAAATTAAGTTGCTCAAAGTGAGTCGCTCAATTTGATGGTGCCCATATCACTGGATACTGTTACGGTGGTGGATGGAGTAGGGTGGCAGTAGTGCAAATCAACATATATTGTTATAGACAGAGGTTAGATGCGAGCAAAGGACAGAGGACATAAGGGTGTAAATGGTGGAGCAGTAGTCTAGGATAGGGAGCAGGTTACCTTGAGCTATTGCTAGGCGGGCTTCTCTGGTTAGGAACTGCTTCAGCTGATATGCGGCACTGAGCTTTTGGTTAACCTGTCATACAACAGAGTTTACATGCTCTGAGAAAGAGAGGGAGGGGTCAAGGGTTACACCCAGGTATTTGAAATGCAGGGCATTTTCTAGTAAGGGTCCATCTGGCGAGAGCACTGAGAGAGAGGAGCTGGACTTGGCTATGTTGGCCAGATATGGTTTGTACACAAGAAGCATTGCCTTTGTTTTTTTAACATTAACCAGGAGCCTGTGTGACAGGAAGCAGTTGTGGGCTGAGCCATAGTTCTGCGAGAGGGTAGCAGATATGTTAGTCAATGACATCACTGCAGAAGAGGACAAGATCATCAGCATGTAGAAGTGCTTCATAGGTAAGGTAGTCAGTGGGGAGGGAATTAATAAAGATAGAGAATAACAGTGGGCCCAGGATGGAGCCCTGTGGATGCCCATGGAGATAGGCATGTCGGGGGAGAAGGCAGCTCTGATATATACAGATTGGGATCGGCCAGATAGGTAGCTCCTAAATCACTGTAAGGTCCCCGAGAAGCAGCTAAGTTGCAGAAGAGTGTTGTGTAGGAGGGGGTGGTTGACCAGGTCAAAGGCCTTTGTCAGGTCTGCAAACACAGTGCCTGTATCTTTGCCCATGTCCATGTTTCTAAGAACATGATTTGTAAACTGGGCCAGAGCAGATGATGTGCTGTGGGACTTCTGGAAGCCGTGTTGCTGGCCACATAGCAGATGATGTTTCTTAATGTGATCAGACAGTTGACAAAGGAATATCTTCTCAAGGAGCTTGCTCAGGTGGTGGAGTAGGGAAATTAGTCTTTGATTGTCGGATGAGTGGGGGTCCCTATCTTTGAAAATGGGAACCACCTTGACATGCTTCCAAGAAACTGGCATGGTGGATGTGGTCAGCGCCAGATTAAAAATAAAGGTGAGTGGTTTGGAGATGGCAGGGGAGATCAGCTTAAGCATCGAATGGAAGAGGTCATCGCTGCCAGGGCTGCCACAGTTGTGGAGATTTTTAAGGAGCTTAGTGGTGTCCTTGACTGAGATGATCCTGAAATAGAAGGGGGGGGGTGCTGATGGGGGGGGAGGGAGCTGATCAGTGGAACCAGAAACAGGACCAGTAGGAGGCTGTGGGGGAAACTTGTTTAGGTGAGCTTCGAGATACTGAAACTTTAAGTTGAATGCTTTGGCGACTTCTACAGGATCAGTTAGGGTGCCAGTGGGTGAGCTAAGATGAATTTTAGAGTTATGGGTGCATGGGTTGAGTAGGGAACTGATAGTACTTCAGAAATGGTATGGATCACCAAGGCTATCCCTCTGCTGATTACAGAGGAAATTGCGCTTCTGGACCCTGACGGTTTGTTTACACTGATTTCTTAAGCACCTGAATTCATTCCAGAGGGCAGGGGAGGGGGCATTTTTGTAGGCAGCCCGTAATTTGTCCCTCACCATCATCAAGGCTAAGAGTTCATGGGAGATCCAGTGGGTGCAGCCCCCTCATACTCTCTGGGTGGTGAGAGGGAAATGGCGGTCTTGTATCTGAAGGAAGGCACTGGTGAAAAAGCCCATGGCCTCAGATACATCTGTGGGGGCATATAGAGCTTCCCAGTTTACTGCCCTTATGTCCTCAAGGAGGGAGGAGGTATCAGGACAAGTAAAAGTTTGGATGGAGATTTGTTTGTGGGGGGCGTTTGAATTTGGTGGCCCAGGTGATATACACGGAGGAGTGATCACTGATTGAGTGAGACAGGATTCCTGACTGGATCACCTTGTCCTCTCTGTTTATGATCACCCAGTCTAGGAGAGAATAGTTTCGGGTCTGAGTGCTGTGCCTGGTGGGGACAGAGATAACCTGGACCAGACTGTACTGTTTTAGCAGGTTAGAGTAGTCAGCACCAAGGGAACTCAACCAAGGGAGGATTGCGTCCCTGGGAGGGAAGAGGCTGCCTAGGCCAACCAGGTGGTTGACAAGATCAGGAATGCCCCCTGTTGGAGGGTTGTAGCAGCAATCCACGTACATCTTTTTTACAGAGCCCAGGGTCATTTCGGCTGTGAGACATTCACTGGGGGATGTAGGGTCGGAGTAGTGTACAGGGGAGGCAGATAGGGGTTCACTGTAATAAAGAGCCTCAGCCCTACCTTTCTTTTTGGCGGGTATGTCCTGGGGTAGCAACCAATGAGTACCCCGGTAGGTGGTAGGTACTATTAGGGATATGAGGTTTTAACCATGTTTCTGAAAGACTGAAGACATGGGGCTTATGGAGTGCTACCCATGCCCCTAGGTCAGGAAATTTAGATGGGAGGCTACATAGGTTAATATGGGCAATTTTCAGACCGGTGGGGCTATGCCATATATTGTTCGAGGGGGCCGTGGGTATGTCAGCGGGACCCGGATTCCTTGAATTGAAAGGCTATGCCTGCAGTTCAATGGGTGGGAGCAACCAGCCACACTCCCTGCCTGAGCTACTTAAGTCAACTCCTTCCAGCCTCACTCAGAAGCACTGTTTCTTTGCCTCACCATCCTCCCCTCCTCCTCCAGCGGCATGCTTCTCTCCTTGGGGCGCCTTCCTAAGGTACCTTTAGCCTAAGGAAATCCTTCCCATGGCATCTCTACCCTGACAGGGTAGTAGTTCCCTGTGGAACAGAGAGTGTGAATGGCCAAAGTATTCACTTACGACAATTCACAACTCATTCAGATTCCTCAGTCTACCAACAAAGTTACAGAAGCATAACTCCACACTAGGCTGCATAAGCCCACTGAACATTTTTTTAAGTCTCCAGCATAACCCTTGAAAAATGACAATTAACAAACATCATTCCCAGTTTGTTTTCTGAACTGTACCACTACACTGCATGTAGTGCAGGGGGGAACCTTTTCATCTAAAATTAACTTTTTTTTAAACATATTATGTTAACTTGATATTATGAAAACATTTTTTTATGATTTATAATGTTTTTAGGGCTACTCTTGGGTGACTTTTATTTATTTTTTTATTTGCAGTTTTTTTCCACCCCCTTTTCTCCTTCGACTTCCCCCTTCCTCTAGAGTCCCCAAGGTGGCGCACCTGGGCAGCGATGACCTCAGAAACCCTCTCAGCGCCTATGTCCCCACGCTAGCCTTGCTTACCCCTGGCAGGTAGGGAGGAAGGAGGCTCCCTTCGCTTCCACCCAACTTGCACGCAACTCTCATGGTTCCACATCAAGATATTGACAACTATGTTGTTGACATCCCGACAGTGACAGGAACAATGCCGACTATCGGCATTGTTCATCGAGACACAGTGTTTTAATGAGGCTGTGCCCCACTGCCCCCATCTCTAAATATCCAACTCCAAGTTGGAGTTGGTTCAGGGTGGGGGTGCAACACCCAGAAAGAGAGCGGCAATGGAAAGTGAGACCAACTCAGCGACCTGCCGAGATTTGTTGCTGTGATGGTCTTCGCTATTAAATTGTCATTGTACGGACGTGATATCAACTCTCATCAAGCAGCCTCTCCGAGCTTGCTCAAGGCCAAGCATTGCCATCTAGTGGCATTGGGATCATAATCAGGGAAGCCACATTTTTTTTCCTTGTTTCCATCCCTTAGCCCTGAGGAGCAGACACTCATGGAGGACCAAGGAGTGCGTGTGCACCTGTACTCCAGAACTTGGTCGGTGTCCTCCCCTCCCAAAACTAACCCGACTGCATCTCTATCAGTGGTCACCCAGGTGGCAGTATTGCAGTGGGCACTGCAATCCTCCCCCCACTTGGAGGAGAGGAGCATCTCCTGGGATGCTCCATCTACCTCCCCCTGGTCGACCCTCCAGCAGCCCAAATCCGCTCCCCAACTCGGGTTGCTGGCACCGCAAGTGGTAGTGCTACCACTGCGCTGGAAGGCCAGCCTTGGGTGACAGTTACCATTTCAAGTTGCAAAACGTAAGCAAACATTTTACTACTATAAAACTATTTAACAAGTCTACTTAAAAACATTAATTCCCACCTGCTCTATTTTAGCTTTTTTAGCATATCTAACAGCCTTAACATCTTTGTTAGTTCACACTTTACTCTATACAGGCTAAGCATCTCTTGACTTTTGAGCGTATTTTTCATTTCATCATTTGTTACTTCTGTGACTTTCCTTGGTCCTATACATCGATCATCGAATACTAGAATAACTAAGGCAGGTTAAAGAATGATTGTTCAACATATTTACACTGAAGTCAACCATGCTTTTATGGTTAGCTAACCATGAGGAGTCGGTACAGACAGCCTTGAAGTACTTTACGAGAGTGGTTCCTGCCTCTCCTTGTTGATCTGTCCATCTGACTCAACGAAAAACATGCAGGACTTCAGATTAGTTTGGTGTACTAACTGCTGCATTTTGTTCAAAGCTTGGATCTGGTAGGCATGCAGTCCTGGGCATGGGATCTCCACGATGACTTATGGGTTGGGCTCCAACTTTGGAGATGACTCCCCACTACACCATGACTTAACCAGAACTCATTCTGCTACGAGTAATAGCTCTTGCTGATCACAGATGTCATCTGAAACTCTCCTGTATACACACCTTTTGACTGGCTGTTGGCTTGGGTTCTGCTCAAGGAGGGGTTCTTCTCTCCTTCTGGTGATACACTTCCACTGCCTTGACTGACACCTGAATGGGGTCATGGATTGCATACTCTGCCAAATGATATCAGTCCTGGTGGGCCAGATTGGATCTGGTTCTCTCACTGGTTCATTTTGGTTGTTGAGCAGGACTCAGGAACCTTTGGATGCAAATGCTGGCTGGTTCGCTCATCTAAAACAGTGCAGAGCCATCTGGCCCCAGGGGTTTTGGCAGTTCCTGGGGACATGCAGCATTTATCTGGAGGCACTCCTCCTCCTCCTCCTGCCAAGGTGCCTTCAACTCCACCAAGCGTCTGCTGAGTTCTTCCTTCTCCTGCATCGCTGTGAGCAGCATGTGGCTCAAATCTTCAGTCATAACCTCATACTCTTGGATCCTCTTTGTGTGCCATGTTGTCACCTCTTCATAGCGGAGTGCATGCTCAGACTGCTCCTTAATCTTCTGAGACTGCTGTCGGAGACTCTTCCTGAGGTTTTCGCATTCTTTCTGCAGCTTGGTCTTCTGTTTCGCATACTCTGCAACCCACTGTGCAAGCTTCTGATACTGGGCCTCCCTGCGGGCATTCTGTTCTAGAACCTGCTGGCTCACATCACAAGTGACAACACTCACCATATATACATACTCCTCTGCTCTGGCATCCCGCACTCTTGACTGACTTTCTAATGGTTCCATGACAGTTTAGTTGCCCTGCTTAATCTTCTCCATCTCCCTCTTGGTGTCCTCATACAGATAGCACTGAGCTCTTTTGATCTCGCTGCTTCTGGCATCACTCCCCTGATATGGCTGCTGAATGGGCCCAATGGTTCTTTCACTTTGGCACATAGGTCTGTTTTGCTTCTCCCATCGATCCGTGTGCCTTCAACCTCTGTTCTTTCTCTTCCTGGTTTGTATGGACGCTGAACAACCTGGAGCTGGGCCTCTTGCTTTATCTTGGACATAAGTGCTGCCAGCTCCCGTACCTTACATGCCAACCATGTCAAATCCTCTTGCATTTCATGGTGGGAATCCCATTCCTGTTGGGGACAACCAGCACCCTGACTGCACCTGGGAACTTCCATGTGGTGACTGGACCACCCCTTGCCTCTTACTGGCATGCTTGACTATCATGCTGGACAACCACTTCCAAGTCACTGAGGCTCAATTATCCTGATGGCCTTCTCTTTAAAAAATCAGAGAATATTACCTCAGGTTTTTGTTCTTGTAACATATGGAGTTTACTTTGGATGGCCCACTTCTAAACCTTTTGATGAATTGGTCCATCAGGATTCCTTCCGGGTCAGGGAACACTTCAGGATCAACCCACTGAATTGCATGGCGATTCTCCTGCAGGCTGAGGGCATAGTCATGGAGAGTCTTGTTCTCTCCCTGTACCCTCAAGAAAAATCGAACCATTGGCGTCAACAGACTCTTGGGGTCAAAGATATGGTTCAACTTTCCAAAAATCTGTTTTGCAGTTGCTTTCTCTTCACCTGGCCAGGAGGATACCTCCTGGTGGTCTGTACCTCAGGATACATGACTGGTTGTCAACAAATCTTTTGTCGAAGGACCAGACAATGAAACCAGCAGGTTGACTGCATTTTGCAGTTGGCTGCTGGTTTTGTAGGAAGATAAGTGTTTTCTTCAGGAGGGCGTCACCCCCCCCCCGAAACCCCCACATGGGGAGCTGTGCCCCACCCTCCCACATGGAATTCTCAACTCCGAGTCAGAGCTGATTCGGGGTAAAGGACCCCCGACACACAGTGCCGGGTTCCAGTGGGTTCCCTACAGTGATGTGGCACTGTTGTCACTGTGGGGTACTGCACTGCCGAACTGTCACAGATAGTGTGGCATATCCATACCTCGGAGTTGCCCTATCAAGATCTTGACTCCTTGAGCTTCAGGCAGGTCATACAATTGGAAGAAGGCTTTCATCTTGTTAGTGAACTCTTGCAGCTGGTCATTATTTGGATCCATCTCTTCTCCCATAAAGCATGGGAGCCATTGCGCTCCTTAATACCCTGTAGTAGGGAATCATCATTAACGGCATGTTTCAGATTTCTTCTGATGATCCTTCCCTTCTTCTTCCAGTGAAGTTCTCTCCTCTTGCAGACAACTTGGTATGGGTAGCTTCGAGCTTTGGACTCCTTGATGTTTCTTATTCTGACGACTACACCAAGTGTAGGGGGCTGAAGCTCCAGTGGAATGGGATTTGTAACACCCTAAGAATTTGTGATAGGCAAGACGAGTCTGGAAGGAGAGGCAGGAAGCTTGCTCAGGGTCCAAGATGCACAAGGTTTATTTACAAGGGAAAAGAAGAATAACAAGATAACTGTTATTCTACAGTACTACAAGATAATAGTACAAGCAACAAAACAATACCATTGGGATCAGCAACTGGTCGAACCAATAACAGGCAGTTAACCCTTTTCAGTCCAAATCCTGTGTGCACTTTGCTGAGATGACAAGATACTGATGAGCCAAGCTTGGGCTATATGATGGGCTGGCTAATCAGCAAGTGGGAACTGACTCCAGAGAGTGCTTTTTATAAACAGGCCATAATGGGGCATCCCCCAGATGAACTGAAAATAAAGAGGAACTCTGTTAGCTGGACGATGAGAACTTGACAATCCTCTGTGGCTCTTGGTGAGAATCTAAAGTTTCTGGGTTAAGCAGATGGTTCTCTGGTTGATCCACAGCAATGACCACTAGTAGGTCCCCGGCACCCAGGTCATCTTCCAACAAGAAGACTACTGGTGATGCGATCCTTGGGAAAGCCTCTATGGAGTGGTACTGGTATGTGCACACTTGCGGATGGGTGACAAAATAAGAAAAAGGTCAGGCACGACATCAACTGTTGTCTCTCATCCTTGAGCCAGGGTGGCTCCTAAGCTGACTAATTTCTGGATACCTAACTAGTGGCTCTCTACAACTTACCATCACAGAACTGATGCTGGAACACTGTGCGGAGATTCAAAGCAGGTCGGCATCACTGGAGATGGGTCTGCTGAAGATGGAGTAGCCGGGGACCTCCCTAGGTTGACATCAGCGTTGAAGAAACTGATTCTAGCAACGGATGCAAAGCTTGACATCAAGTTCACAAGGGACATAGTCCAATAACAGTTCGGGTCACAAGCAATTTATTTATTTATTTGTAAGATATCGGAATTACAGTCCCTTGAGTCATGGACTCATTTCCAAAGGTGCCACGTCATAATACATAAAACATAGCACATAATACATAAAACACAGTAGAATACACGGTTACAGATACATACAATAAGAGACCACTACTAATTTGGAATGGAGGTCTAGATAAGGTGATGCAATTTATGAGTTATAACAATCACACTACTGCTGAGTGAGCAGCAGACAATGAATACAGGGGAGGCAGTGTGCCTATACAAGAAGTTAACTAAGGATTTATTTACATTGTTGCAGGCATATTACTGAACAGATAATATCTGAGCAGTTTAGCAGTAAGACTTTGTCATTGGGCCTGGCCTGTTTATACATAGATATTTGGCTGATCCCTGGAAGGCAAGATGTGGTCGTCTCACTGCTGGGGGCACATACAAGAGCGGGTAGTGAGCAAGTGGTTCCCGAGGACAGCTTTGAAAACACAGAGTTTTGGTAGACTGGTGACAGATGCAGGGAAGGAGTTGAACCAGGTTGGGGCCCTGTAGGGGAAAGACCTCTGGCAGCTAGGGAGGTCCTCGCCCTTGGGATGGCTAGCGAGAATTTATCAGCACTGCGAATGGAGACAGTGGGGATTGATGGGTGGAGAGAGGATGCAACTCCAGGTGGTGTTTGCCCAAGGATGGTCTTTTTGGCCATGAGGCAGGACTGGTATTGGAGTCTTTCCTCAAAGTTGAGTATCTGAGTGAGGGAGTAAAGGGTGCGGGTTTGTTTGTTAATCGGTCAGCACCAGACATGAGTCTACATGCTTTTTTCATGGCCACTTTTATTTTGCTGAAGGTGGTGGTGTCTGCAGTGGCATAGATCAGTAGGCCATAGTCAATTAGGGACAAGACCGATGAGGTGATGGCTAGCCGTAGAGCTTCAGGTGGCAGGCAGTCTTTGTGGCGGTATAGGAGGCCGATACATGCATTAGTTGCAGATGTGAATGCATTTATGTGTGCATGGAAGGTGAGAGCTGGATCAAAGGTTATTCCCAGGTATTTATAGGCTGTGACCTGTTCAAGGGGGTGGAGGGAGCTGGAGAGGATCTGTAGGGGGCGTTTTTAAATTTACTTTGGTGGTGAGCAAATATCATTGTCTTGGTTTTTTTAGGTTCATGACCAGCCTATGTTCTGTGAACCAGTGCTTGGTTTGACAGAAGGAGTGCTGGAGTGAAGTCTGAAGACTGGTTCGGCTGGCATGGGAGGCACAGAGTACGTCATCATCTGCATAAAGCAGGACCTTTCCTGCACATGAGTTGGTAGGGCATTGAGGAACAGACTGAAGAGTAGTGTTCCCAGTATGGAAGCCTGAGGGACTTCTGGGCAGATGGGGCGGGTACTGGAGAGTGTCGTGTTTATCTTCACACATTGTGTCCTTGTGGACCTGTAACTCATGAACCAGTCCAGGGGACCTTGGGAGAAACCCACTTGCAGGAAGGAGTCAAGCGAGAGGGGGTGACTGACCATATTGAAGGCCTTGGAGAAGTCGATAAACATGGATCCTGCCAGCTGGCCCTTGTCCAGTGCAGTGTGGATGAAACTGGAAAATTCGAGGAGAGCTGTGGTGGTGCTACGGCCTGAGCGGAAACCATGCTGCTTCTTGCAGAGCCAGTCGTGGGTTTTTAGGTAGTTGGCCAGTTGGTCTGCCACTACCTTTTCCAGGGTTTTGGAGAGGGGGAGAATGGCAATTGACCGGTAGTTCCCAGGGGATAAATTGTCCCCTCCTTTGTGAATGGGTGTTATTACTGTGGTTTTCCAGGCACTGGGGAACTGCCCGAGGCAGAGGGAGTGGTTTGGCAGGCCAGTAAGTGGGAGTGGCAGTATGTCCAGTGCCAGGTGAAGGAGCCTTATATCCAGGGGGTCATTCATGGGGATGGACCCATTTAGGACTTTTGGCAAGATGTGGCTTGGCTTCCTGGGGAGTGATAGTCCAGAGGTAGAAAGGGGGTCAAGAGAGGGTGAGTGGATCAGAGATGGTTATTGAGTTGAAGAAGCTGTTGGGAAGTACTGAGCTTAGGTCTGTAAAGTCAGTGTTGAGACTATCTGCTATGTTCTTTAGGTCGGTGGTGACAGAACCATTAAACGAGATCTGGGAGAGGGACGGGGCCCGCGATTTGCCATTAAGTATGTTTATATTATCCCAGAATTTACGGAATGACCCCCAGGAGGTGGTTAAGGTAGACCTGTAGTACTCGGCTTTCACCTTGCGAATGGCCCAGGTGCATTTATTTCGTTCAGCTCGGTATGCCTGCATGTCCGCTGGTTTGCCTGAGTCAGAGGCTCTGTGCCACAGGTTATCTCTATTTCTGAGTTGCTGAAGGAGGGGTGACATAATCCAGGGCGCATTTTATTGTTTGGTGTGAGTCTTTTTGAGGGGGGCAAAAGTGTCACAGGCCAGGGTGAAAGAGCTGGAGAAGTAGTCTAGTGCCATGTCAATGCTGGTGGCATGGTATATTGTGACCAGTCCCAGAGGGCAAGATGTTGCTTAAATCTTGAGTTATGACCCGGGTGGAGGTGTCATCAGAGAGTGACTCTAGGTGTTTGTTTAGGTAGCCTTCCAGACCACGAGAAGATTACTAGGGAGTGGTCACTAAGGGAGTTTGGTAGGACCAAGATGTCCACAATTTTATGGGGGTGGTTGGAGAGAATGACGTCCAGCAAGGAGCATGTGCCCATTGAGGGGTTGCATCTAGTTGGTTAGGTTACCACTTGGGAGAGGTCTAGGGCTGCAAGTGCATCCTTGGCTGAGGTAGCTGAGTTAGTGAGCCAATTTATGTTGAGGTCACCCAGTAGGATGTGTTCAACTTTGTGGGGAAGGCTGGCAATGCATTCTGTGAGGGAGTGGAGTGCATGGGTTTGTTTATCTGGTGGGATATAGGCCACCGTGATGATAAAGGGGGCCTTTGAGGGATCAGGGGTGATTTTTAGAGACATAACTTGTGCGCCATGCTCCAGTGTTGGTGGGGGGTATAGTTTGGACTAGCAACATGTCACACAGATACATTGCGCAGCCACCACCCCGCTTTCCCACTCTGTCCATTCTGAAGAGAGAGTACCCAGGGAAGGAAATGAAAGCGTCAGGGATGGACTTGGAGAGCCAGGTCTCAGCCAGTGCAAGGACGTCTGATTTGTGCATGGTGAGCCAGCACTGTAGTGCAGCCGATTGTTTTAGTCTGCTGCATATATTTATGGATGCAATGTGAAGTCCAGAGACTGGGGGGGAGTGAGGTAGGCCAGAAATGCCAGGGCCTGGACTGGGGTGGATATTACTGGATAGCATGAGGAGCATGGTGATAACTCTAAGCAGAGGGAGAAATCCTTTAAATCACCCGGGTGGGGGGGTACGGGCGCTGCTCATTTGCCTGGTGCATGGTATTGGGAGGGAGTGTAGGGTGGGAATAGCGAGGAATGGGGGCCATGGACAGCTTGGGAGAAACAGGGTGGGGATATGTGTGCTGGCAGGTGGGGGTACAGATGTGGCCAGTGTGGGGAGCTGTTGGAGGCGAGGGGCAGGGGCATGACTGGGGGTGGGACTTTGGGGGTGGGCACAGTTGGTGGGAGGGATAGCGTCAGCAGCAGAAGAGGAGCCAGGCTGCGAGGGTGGGCGAGAGCGGCCATTGTACTGAGTTGGGATCCATCAGTGAATAAGTATAAGGGGAGCATGCTGACACCCTGGAATGAGGGAGTCTCCGTGGCGCAGTGGCAGGGTGACAGACTTTGGTGCAGGAGGTACCAGGTTTAAGACTGGTGGGGGGACTCCTTGAAAATGCCTGGTAAAACCTAGTAGAGGTGTGGGAGGTGTCCCATAAAAGGTGAGTGGCAGGCTGAAAAACATGGGGAGCGGTAGCGACTCCTAGTGGTTGCCAGAGGAAGGGCAGTGTGGGGTGGGAGGGGTTGAGCCAGGTAGTGTGGAGGTGAGCAAGAGATGGTGAAGAGGGGGAGGGATAGGGTGGTATATGTTGGGGGTAGAGAAGTGGAGAGGAGAGGGGTATACTAGAGTGTCAGGCAGTAGACAGGAGGAGAGACAAGTGACAGAGAGGCTAGGAGGTTCTATGTGGGGAAAAGTCGATAGCCCTCTAGTGGGGAGTTAATATAACCTGCAAATGGGAAACAGGACAAAAATACCGAGCAGGAAGTCATGTGACCAGGGTGGGCCTTAAACTGAGGGCCGGCCTTGGGTGGGAGGGTGGCTGGGACGGGCTAGCATCTCTCAAGAATAAGGTGCAGTAAGGGAGAGCCTGATGTTACCTTTAAGGCACCCCACAGTCCAGCCTTGCTCCCTGGAGGCTTGCTTAACATACTAGATGCCAGTAGAGTAGGCCTATTGGTCTGCTCATGCTTCAGCACCCTGATTGGGTACCGTAGCCCACTATCTGTCTCCTTTCCATCCTCCCAGTCCTTAAACCCCCCCCTCCCAGCAAACCACCCCTTGTCTATACCTGTCCCACCCTCCCTTGAACCCCTCCACCATAGCTGCTTGTACCAGCTCCCTGGGCAGCGCATTCCACGGTTCCACCACTCTCTCAGTGAAGTACCTCCTCCTCCTACTTTCCCCCCCTAATCCTACCACCCTCAGTCTTCCAACTGTGTCCACCTTCCTTTAGTCGAAAGATCATATCTCAGCTTACCATATTTACTCCCCGAGGTATGTGAAGATCTTAATCATGTCCCCACCAGGCCCTCCTCTCCTCCAGCGAGAACAGGTTGAGCTCCCCTAGTCATTCCTAATATGTCATATCCCTCAGGCCCTGGATCATTCTGGTTGCTCTCCTCTGAACCCTCTCCAGCAGTTGGATGTCCCTCCTTAGGTGCAGGCCTCCAGAACTGCACACAGTACTCAAGATGTGGTCTAACCAGGCTGTTGCACAGTGGCAAAATCACCTCCCTGTTCCTTGAGATAATCCCCCTAGCAGTGCATCCCAGCAACCTATTTGACCTGACCTCAGACCTCCTGCACTGCTCTGAATTATTCATGTTAATATCCACCAAGACTCCTAGGTGTCTTTCCCCTGCCGTGGCCTGCAACTCATCCCCCCCCCCAGGGTGTACACATAGTTGGGGTTTTCCCACCCTAAGTGTAGCACCTTGCACTTGGAGGAGTTAAATTTCAATTTCCAGGTACAGGACTACCTATCCAGAGTATCCAGGTCCTCTTGCAGGGCCAATCTCCCCTCCTCCTCTTCCACCACCACCCCCAGCTTAGAGTCGTCCGAAAAGAGACTAATTTCACACCTGATACCTTCCCTGATATCGGAGATGTAGGCTTTAAACAGGAGTGGCCCCAGGACTGATCCCTGTGGGACCCCACTTATGACCTCCCTAGGAGATGACACCTCCCCTGCGACCACTACCAACTGAGTGCGACCTGAAAGCCAATTTTCAATCCACCTAACTGTCAATGGGCCTACCCCCCCCAGCTTCTCCCTTAGGTCAATGTGAGGGACTGAATCAAACGCCTTGCTGAAGTCTAGGAACAGTACATCCACTGGTCTCCCCCATCAAGTGCTGATGTCACCCACTCATAGAACTCTACAAGGTTTGCTTGACACGATCTACCTGGCACAAACCCATGCTGCCAGTCATCCAGGTAACCATCTCCTCCAAGAAACCTCCCAGCCTTTCCTTAAGTATGCTCTCCATTACCTTACCCATCATCGACGTCAAACTGATGGACTATACTCTCCTGGCGCTTCTCTTGATCTCCCTTTATGAATGGGCACAACATGCGCCTGCTTCCAATCCCTTGGCACCCTCCCTGTCTGGAGTGACAAGTTAAAGAGATCTGCCAGTGATGCAGCCAAAACATCTGCCAACTCCCATAGTACTCTGGGGTGAATAGCATCAGGCCCCGGAGATTTATCCTTTTTTAGGGACTGGAGGGCTTCCCACACCCGACCGATAGGAATATCAGCATCTGTCCCCCCCCCATTCAGCAGAACCAGCCTGATATCTCACCCTGGCCTACCTCCCCCAGTGGCTTGTTCTTCAGCAGGTCCCCCAATAGTCAGGTCTGCTGTGCCTTCTGTGTCCTTCAACCCCTTTTTTTGAAGTTCTCCAGCCTCCTCCCTAGTGAACACTGAGGCAAAGTACTCACTCAGTACCTCCGCCAGTTCTCCAGCCCCTTCCACCCACCCCCCAGCTGTCCTCAACCTACTGAGCTGGCCCCTGACCCCTTTGACGTTCCTCCGCTCACCAATATACCTAAAGAACCCCTTTTCCCTACCCTGTATCCCCTGCGCCAGCCTCTGCTCTTTCCAGCCCTTTGCCCCTCTCACCACTCTGGTGACTTTCCTGGTTGCAATGCGATAGTTCTCTCTATCCCTCTCTCCTCTCATTTTTTTGTACCTACTGTAGGCAGCCTTCTTCTCCCTTACCACCTCCTGGACCTCCTTGGTCCACCAGCATGGTTTATGAGACCTACCGCCCTTGCGCTTCACTACTGCACAGGTCCTAGTGGCCTCCTGTAGCCCCCACTTTATGATCTCCCGGCTACCTTCCACGTCTAAACCTAGTTTTATCTCCCACAAATGCCCCTCAAGAATTTCCCCCATGTTCTGAAAGTCCACCCCCTAAAATCAACTATCATTGTCCTTGAATGATCCCCCTCCCCGCCAGTTTAAGCCGAAACCAGACTGTTTTGTGGTCGCTCCCAGCCAGGGATTCTTCCACAACCAGATCTCGTACAAGACCCCATCCGCTAAAACCACATCCAGGATATGACCCTCCCTCGTTGGGTCCATCACCTACTGATTGAGGAACGCATCCAGAAAGCCATCCAGCAGCTTCTGCTCCCCGGTTACAGTGGACGTCATAGTACCCCAATCAGTAGCTGGCATATTAAGGTCCCCCATCAAAACCACTCCTTCCCCTTCCAGTACACACTGCCCCTTAATGTTAGCCAACAGGCAATCCTCCAGGTCCTCCGCTACTCCTGGGTGCCTCTATACCACCCCCAACTTGATCTTCCCTCCCATGGGGGTTCGCAAGGTGACCCATAGGGCCTCCACATTGCCCTCTGCTTTCTCCACTCTCACAATCTCGATGTTATCCCTAATGAACATTGATACTCCTCCCCCTCTGCCCACCTTTCTGTCCTTCCTTAGCACAAGATAGCCACTCAGATTAAGGTCCCAGTCATGGCCAGGGGTGGCCCAAGTTTCAGTGACCACTGCTACATCCATCCCACCCTCGAACAGCGTGGCCTGGAATGCAGGCATTTTATTCCCCAGGCTCCTGGCATTTATTAAAGCCACCCTCTGACCCTTGTCCCTACCCTCTTTACCATATCCACCCCAAATCTTTCATAAGTCCGTCCACACTTCTCCCCTAGGGTACCATCTGTCCCCCCTCCATGGGGTTGCAGGCCAGTCCTACCGGTTGTATGGATGGCCGGATCAGCCCAGCAGTGTCTTGGGCTGTATGTGTGCAGGTCAGTTCTTCGGCAAATGGGTTCGGTCTCTAGCGTGCACCAGACAGGCTACAGCACAGTTCCGTTCCTGGGAGAGGGGGGTCAGAACACATCCACATAACTTTGTGGGCAACCAGGGTCCATCAGACAATTCCCCCACCCCTCCCAAGAGGACACTATGCCCTTCAGTATCTTTCCCCTTCTCTGCTTGCTTCAGTAAAGCCCCTTGGCTAATATTCACAAGGGCACTGATGGTGCCTGTTCCTTTGGAGCTCTCAGCCTAGAATCCGCCTTTCATATAAAAAATTATAAGGGCCTACTGCCTTCGCCCGCCTCCCTTATAAGTAATAATTAGGGGCCTGTCACTTTGCCCTTGTGTTGGGCCTGCGCTGTGCTCCTCCCTCTCATCAGTGTGTATGAGGGCCTTTGTTCCCTGGCCCTGTCCAGCACTTGTGGTGCGAATTTATACAAAAGGGCTTTCAGTCCATGCCCCTCCCTCTTAATTTTGTGGTGTCAACTGAAGCAAGTCAGACATGCAGGGCGCTTGCCCGCTGTGCCCCAGTTCCACTCCTCCTCCTCGATTTAGGGCTGTCAGCCCATTTCTCTCTGCACTCCCCCCCTTCTCCTTGAAGTGCCTGTGGTGTGAGAATCCAATCGGCCAGCCAGCCTACAGCTTCCTGGTTCCCCTGCCCGGTGCACCTCTGGCGCAAGAGTGCAGTAAAATTAGGTGCACTGCCCATGCACCGCCTGGCCTGGGTTATCCGTTGCTGCTGGGGAGACCGAGGATGTGGCTGGGAGCTGTGCTCCCACCTGGCTTCTCAGCACGCACTGCTTCTGGAGTGGCTGGAGTGACACAAAAGGTCCAGGATGTGTGTTTCCACCCAGACTGATTACACTGCTGGACACCTTGGTCCACCCTGGCAACCCATCCCCGCAGCCACTTCCTGGGACTTGTGCAAGGAGAATGGACTGTGTTGGGGAGCCACCGCTCCCACCTGAATGACCGCTCCTGCTAGACTCCATTTGGAGGGGAGTGATGCCAGAAGAGTCACAGGTCCATTCAAAGGGATGTTCAGGCATCCATGCTCCCTGCATCCAACACCCTGTCAGCCAAGCTGAGAACTGCCCCTCACACCACTCCCCAGGCCCTTTTGTAGGGCAGGGGAGGTCCTGCCTGGTGGCCATGGGGATTGGACCTTCCCAGCCCTAAAGGGAAGGTCTCTGGCCAGGGCTGAATCCTGCACTTTGCCCTCCACTGTGCCAAAAGGCATGAAATTAAGACAAAGGGTGAGGAGGGGTCGGGGACATAGCAGGCGGAAGGGGGGATGGGAAAAGGAGAAGAAAGAAAAAAAACAAACTCCTGTGTTGGGGGAGGGTCCCTGTTTCTTTGTTGTGCCCCCCAACTTTGGGGCATGACACTTATTCAATGAAAGACTCCCACAAGTAGCCTTATAAACCTTTCATATTGATAGTAACTTCTAAAAACGGTCCCTTAAAATAGTGACTTTCAAAATTTGGGGCCTAGGGATTATTTTGTCAGGTAATAAAAATGGGATGACATCTAAATTTGGATTTGTGGTCAGCCCGGTAGCACAGTGGTAGAGTTATTGCTTGCTACGCTGGCAACCCGGGTTCAGGAATGCACTCTGGTCAATCGGTGGCTGACCATGGGAGGGAAGATTGAGCATTCTTAGACAGTTCTCCTCCCTCGGAGAGGAGAGATTGTGTGTCCTGCTGGTCTTCTGCCACCTAGGGGAATCTGAGTGGCAGCGCAAGGGGATGCATGGAAAGGACTCCCACGCTCAGATGCTGAGGTGTCTCCATGGAGGCAGAGCATGCACATCGCATCTTTAGGTGTATGTGGCCTAATGGGAGGTACACCATGCACATCGCATCATTAGATGTATGTGGCCCCAAGGGAAGCAGAGCATGCACATTGCATCATTGAACATATGTGGACCCATGGGAGGCAGATCATGCACATTGCATCATTAGACGTATGTGGCCCCATGGGAGGTGGAGCATGCACATCGCATCATTGGACATATGTGGCCTCGTGGGAGGCAGAGTGTGCACATCGCATCATTACACGTATGTGGCCCATGAGAGGCAGAGCATGCATATTGCACCATTAGATGTATGTGGCCTCATGGGAGGCAGAGCATGCACATCACATCATTAGATGTATGTGGCCCAAGGGAGGCAGAGAATGCACCTCGCATCATTGGACGTATGTGGCCCCTTGGGAGGCAGAGCATGCACATCTCATCATTAGACAAGGCAAGGCAAAATTTATTTAAAAAACGCCCAATCCCAGAGGCTCTGGGCACCACACAAAATAAATAAATACAACATCAAAAGATACAGAATACATCATAAGTTAAAAAACATAAAAAAGATTATAACCCAAGATTTTATTATCGTAGTCTGCTAAAATCCATAATTCAACCCCAAAAAGCTTGGGAAAATAGGAGAGCCTTCAGGCGAACCTTAAAAATATCTGCAGTAAGGGCTCCCCTGACCCCAGATGGCAACGAGTTCCAGAGAATGGGGGCTGCAACACTAAAAGATCTGTCGCCAGCAGATCTTAACCTCGTTCTCAGAATCGCCAGGGGGCCCCTGCTGGAAGAGCGGAGGGGGCGGGCAGAGAGAGCAGGTGCAAGAAGGTCTAACAGATAACCAGGGCCCTGCCCATGTAGGGTCTTATAGGTGAGAAGACCCACCTTAAAGGGGATCCTCCATCTCACCGGCAGCCACTGCAATTCATGCAACACCAGTGTAATGTGGCAAGATTTTTGCTGCCCAGTAAGTAGCTGCGTTTTGCACCAGCTGCAGCCTACGGAGAGATCCTCCAGTGACCCTGAGGTAGAGTGCATTGCAGTAGTCAAGCCTAGAAGTAACTAAGGCATGCACCAAGGCAGGGAGGTCCAGAGGTGGAACAAGGGGCTTTATCCTGACAATATTTCTAAGATGGAAAAAACAGGAATGGACCGTGGAGGATATTTGCGCCTCCATAGTCAGATTCCTATCCAAAATAATGCCAAGATTTCGTACCCAAGAGGAGGCCTTCAATGAAACAGCTCCCAGAACAAGTCCAGTCACTGAGTCAGAGGCCATTCTATCATGCACTCTGGTCAACTCCACTACCAATACCTCCGTCTTGTCGGGATTCAGTCACCACCAGCTGGAGGCCATCCAGTCGTTGATCTCAGCAAGGCAGATGTTTAGCACGTCCACTGCATTAGATGTTCCTGGGGCAAAAGAAAAATATAGCTGGGTATCATTGGCATAACAGTGAAAACCCAAGCCAAACTTCCTAATGATCCCTCCCAGGGGAAGCATGTACACTACAAACAACATTGGGGCCAGTACCAACCTCTCAGGGACTCCGCAAGATAGGAGGCTAGGAGTGGAGGAGAAATTCCCTATCACAACCCGTTGCCTCCTGTTGGTAAAAAAGGACTCAAACCAGTGAATAACAATACCAGTTAGTCCGCAGAGCTCCCTAAGACAGTCAAGCAACACACAATGGTCCACAGTGTCAAATGCTGAGGAGAGATCGAGGAGAACAAGAATTGTGTTATCCCCACGATCTCTCGCCCTGAGGAGATCATTCTGCACCCAAACAAGTGCAGTTTCTGTGCTATGCCTTGCCTGAAATCCCGACTGAAAGGGATCGTACAACTCATGAGTCACGAGGTACTCTTCCAACTGAAGTGCCACCACCTTCTCAGCTACCTTTGCCAAAAAGGGAAGGTTGGATATAGGTCGGTAATTTACCCTGACCGCCAGGTCCAAAAATGGTTTCTTTAATAGGGGTCTCACTAGTGCCTCCTTCAAAGCATCAGGAAAGACCCCCTCTGATAAGGAACACCGGACAATAAGAGCAAACACTGGGCCAACAGTGTCAATGCATCTCATTAAGAAACGCGTCAGCACCAGGTCCAGCTCACAAAAGGTGTGCTTCAGATTGGTTGCTACCAAAATGACCTCAGTTACTTCCACCAGTCTAAACTCCCCACAACCAGGCGGAGTGCACTCAGAACACTTTAGACGACCACTGCCAGCTACGACATTGCTGACTGAAGAAGCCACCTGCCGGATACTGAACACTCTGTCCGAGAAGAACTGAGCAAACTCTTCACATTCAGTATTAGAGAAAAACCTTCCTGAGCTGTAGACAGGCAGGATGAAGTAGCCTGTGCACAGTCTGAAAAAGTCTAGCTGGACGGTTCTTCCCGGCAGCAATCTCCCTGGACAGGAACACTGCCTTCTTAGGGTTGATTGTCCCCTGGTATGCATTATAATGCACACGCAGGGCCAGTTTGTCCGCCTCCAGGCTGGATCTCCTCCAGCAGTGCTCTAATCTCCGACCCTTCTTCTTCATTTCCCTGAGAGTCCCATCAAACCACGGAGACCTCAGGTAAGAAGATCTGGGTCGTACACAGACAGGTGCGAGGGAGTCAATGGCGTCAGATTACACCCTATTATAGGCATGAACCCCAACACCAATGTCTCCGATGCATGCATCACCCACACTAGACAACTGAGCTGCCACCAAAAAACCCTCAGGGGTCAAACCCCATAAAGGGTGACAGCTCATCATCTCAGTAGGGGGAGGGCATCCAGCAGGAGCCCTAAACATGAACTGCACCATGCAATGATCAGACCAAAGTACTCGATCAATCTTGAGATTATCAATTTCAAGCCCCAGTGAGAACACCAGGCCCAACATGTGGCCATCCTGATGTGTTGCAGCAGTAACAGCTTGTGTCAGACCCAGAGAAGACATAGTCTGAAGGAGGTTGTGACTACACCTTGAAGATTCGTCGTCAGACCAAACATTGAAATCCCCAGAAAAATAAATCTGGGGGCTTCCAATGTTTCACCACTGACTAATTCAGCAACCTCCTGCAGGAAGTTTCCTATCTATATGAGTTTTCGGTTTGCAGCCTGTGCAAGCACCCGTTCGGACTGAATCCGACCTGTAGGAGAAGAAAGGAGATCTGAAGAGTAGAAACCAGGCTCACCCTGTAGAAGACTGGAGAAATTGCTGAATCACGCTCAGTCTGTCAGAAACTGAATTTGCTATGTGTTCTCCCTGTTATCGTGCAGTAATTGCGGTCGTGATTGAGAAGCAGCCTACCTGGTATAGTACTTTCCTTTTACATATAGGTGTGTGCGGTGCTTGTGGGGAATCACGTTTCAAATCCCCAGTACAGTGAATTAAGTGCATGAAGCTGGAATAAACCGCAGCTTAATCCAGACTACATCTATTTGCTCTAGACTGCAGTGGGGTCCAGTCACAAGGACTTTGTCCACATGGTCTGCGTCTCCTGGCAATCCAGGACAATCTGCCATCCATCCAGTTCCCAGCATTGAGATTGTGAGTACAAAGCAGGGTAGCTCCCTGCCATCTGTGCACCAAATTGCAAGTGTGTCATCTAATTGTTGCTTTTTCATTTCTTTACGAACTGAGCCACCTGGCTCCGGATTACAATTGGGTATTGTATAAGTGTTTTTTCCATCACAGGGCCCCAACCAGCTGCACCAATCCTGGCTAGCCCCCCCCCATCCTGGGTACCCAGTGAAAGTGACAATTTGGGACTCTGAATATGCGCACAGTACTGTGATTATTAATGTGTTTAACCTAATTAACCTGATTTCCCTCTTCCTTGTTACGGCTCCTTAAATAAATCAGATCTGTTGGTTTCAGCAAAGTTACACTGGCTAAGGTATTCATTTATGTTAAAGTATTGTACTGTGGTTTTTGCACTGTATCATCTTGTTTTACAGGGGGTTCCCGGGGTCCAGTCGACAGAGCCAGTCCTGGGGGTAAGTGTACATTGTGAAGATATTCCTAATGCATTGTGTGGGCCACTAGTGGGAAGAAAGGGAGGTTACAGTATCCCAGAGGGCTGTGACTAAGTTAGTTTAACTACTGCAAACCCTGACCTCTGGGTGGAGGCATCCGCCATTGGACCTAGGCCCCTCAACCTGTTAGTAGTTAAGCAGGCAGGGGTAGTAGCCCTTGGGATAGTGCCACCTGGGGGTTACATCCTGGAGGCTCACCACTGGGATTGTGTGTCCTCTAGTGGCTATATTTACAAACCACTGTTAAAAAAAATAAAATAAATGGGTACCCCGACAGAAGTGGCTGTGCACCGGTTGGTGGAGTGGTGTACTGGGGAGGAGATCGACCCCTAAAATGCTATGCTTATCCTGAACATCCCCCTAGGTATCAATATGGACACTGTACAGGGAGTACTTTCCAAGGTGGAAGGTTTACAAAACCCTGTGGTGGTGGGTCGACATGCTAATCTGCTCACCCACACTTTCCTGGCCCAAGTAGAGTTTAAAGATCCCATAGATAGCTCCAAAGTGCCACAGACTATTACCCCAGAGGGAGCCCTCACTGCCTGGAGAGTGATAACTAAGGACAGTAAAGACCCGTGGGGGAATGAGCCCCCACCACTATCTGAAACATTTGAGGAGAAATTTGCTAACTGGTCACTGGGAGAAGGGAAAACTGTGGAGAACTTGAAGAAACTATTCTTGCCACCTGGGGGTGTTCCTCCCCCAACATCCTCTCCCGCTCCAGTACCCGTAATGGTGGCTGAACCAATGCAGGCTCCTATTTCTGCCACCTGCCATTAGTTACGACTCTTATCGAAGGTTGAGGATCTTCTCTGGCACACTCCCCAACCCCTAAGGGGAAGATGACTGGGAGACCTGGATAGACTATGTTGTCCCTCAAGTGCTAAAATGGCAATGCTCAGAAGCCGAAAAGCGAAAGAGGGCTAGTGAGAGCCTCTGAGGTCCTGCCCTGGCTACCATCCATGCTAAACGGGACAGTAACCCTGGAGCGACTACACAGGACTATCTTGAGGCCTTGGAGAATGTGTATGGGAGCCCAGATTCTGATGAGGACCTGTGGTGGAGAGTAAGAAATGCACAACAGTACCAAGGGGAGTTGTTGTCTGTGTATGTATCTCGGCTGGAAAAATTGTTGCAAGAATGCCTCAGAAAGGGTAGTTTGCCAGCGATTGAACTGGACTGAACCAGACTGGACAGAATCCTTAAGTCTACCCCCTTCTCAGAACTGCTGTTGCTTCAGTTACGCCTGGCAAATCGACTGGAATCCCCACCCTCCTATGATGAACTAATGAGAGAAATTCAAGGAGTTGAGAAAAGGCGACCTCGGGAGGGACTTGTACCAATAGCTGCGGCTACGACCCAAGTGACTGATGGTGACCCATCAAGTGAAGTTCAGGGGCAGAGGCTGGCAGTTAATGAGTGCTCTGAGAAGGAAAAAGATATGCCACAATGGGGCGAACTGTTGAGAGAGTTCAGGAAATAAAAAACAGTCTCTTTGTGAAGGCCGCTCCTGCAAGTACAGGCCCTGACCCTCATCTGACTGCATCTGCTATGGGGGTTGGGGTACCCACCCATGCATCTCCTGCTGACAACAGCTCAAAACTCGATGTCTTGACCATGGAAGTGGGGAAATTGACAAGATGTCTCCAAATGCTTATCACGACACAGACAGAGATGGCACCAAGGTTTCCAGTTAGTAGTACTCCCGCCCTGGCTCCCAGTGTGACACCTCGGCTAGCTCAAACTCCAGAAAGTATGTTTTGCTGTAATCGTGGGAAGGATGGGCACATGAAGAGAGAATGCCGGTCCCCAAAAGACACAAACAAAGTTGCATATAGGCTACAAGGAGAGCTTCGGAGAACAAATCAGTGGTTAAGAGGTACACAAAATGATCCCAGTGAGGGCCCCAAAAATGCTAACTCACGTCCCTTTGTGGCAAGATCAGTTGCCCAGGCCCCCACTACTGCCTCTCCAGACTGGTCCAGAATAGTGGGTCCCTCCATGGAGACCACTGTAAAGGTGAATGGAGTGTCTACAAGAACTGTATTAGACAGTGGCTCCCAAGTGACAATTATGTTCTAAGACTGGTATCAGAAGCATTTGTCTGATGTACCCTTAAAAGCATTAGAGGGGCTGCATGTCTGGGGGTTAAGTGAGAAGGCCTACCCCTACTCTGGATATATCCGAATTTAGCTGTCTTTTTCCACCTCTGTGGCTGGAGTGGCCGAGCAACTAGAGACCCTGGCCTTAGTGTGTCCCCCTACTGGACTGTATGATGGGGTTCCTCTACTAATTGGGACTAATGCACATATGTTTGGATGGCTAACACAGCTGTGTTATGAAAAACAGGGGTCAAGGGCTGGTAGAGCTTTAAGAATTCCAGCCTTGATTAAGAAGGCCTATGAGGCACAGAGAGATGTTGAAAAAGTAGAACCAGAGGAACCGGTTGGAACTGTCTGGAACAAGGATCCTGAGTCTCTGATCCTGGCATCAAATGCCCAATGTACCTTACAGGGAGAGGTCTGTATCAGAAAGGATGTCAAGAATAAAATATTAATGTTGGATGCACCAGGCGACGGAAAATTGCCGGAGGGACTGCTGGTCAAGCCTAGTATTTTGCCTGCTAGAGCCCATGCTTATGCCAGAAGGGTAATGGTTCAAGTTCATAATGTGTCTGACAGAGAGATTCGAGTAAATAGAGGTTACACCCTGGCTAATGTGCATTGTGCAGACACTGCAGTGCTACCCAGTAGCAAGAGTTTGGGGAAGAATGGTGGAGTAATGCCTGACTTGTTTGATTTCAGTGACTCCCCGTTGCCAGCTGAATGGAAAGTAAGGATCAGTGAGAAGCTTGCCCAGAGAGACCAGGTTTTTTCTTTAAAGGAATGGGACGTAGGATGCGTGCAAGGAGCTAAGCACCATATCCGGCTGCATGGTGAAAGGCCATTTCGTGAGAGGTCTCGACGACTGGCACCTGCTGACATAGATGATGTGAGATGGCATCTGCAAGAGATGCTAGCTGCTGGTGTAATACAAGAATCCAGAAGCCCCTATGCTTCCCCCATTGTGGTAGTGAGAAAAAAGAATGGGACAGTAAGGATGTGCGTGGATTATCACACCTTAAACCGGAAGACTGTCCCTGATCAGTATACAATGCCCCGCATTCAGGATGCTTTGGACTGTTTAAACGGGAGCAAGTGGTTCTCTGTGCCGGATCTCCACAGTGGGTACTACCAGATCCCGATAGCCCCAGAGGACCGTGAGAAGACAGCCTTTATCTGTCCGCTTGGCTTCTATGAATTCATGAGGATGCCTCAAGGGATTTCAGGCACCCCCGCCACTTTTCAACGATTGATGGAGTGTACAGTGGGGGACATGAACTTACTAGAGTGCCTGGTATACCTAGAAGATGTTGTTGTGTTTGGCAGCTCACTGGAGAAACATGAGAGCAGATTATTCAAGGTGTTGGACCAACTGGAAGACTTTGGCCTTAAACTGTCCATTGATAAGTGTCAATTCTTTCAAACATCAGTAAAGTATGTGGGACACATAGTATCCACTGAGGGAATAGAGACCGACCCAAGTAAAGTTGAATGCATGAAGCTGGAAGTAAACCCCAGTTTAATCCAGACTACATCTATTTGCTCTAAATTGCAGTGGGGTCCAGTCACAAGGACCTTGTCCATATGGTCTGCTTGACCTGGCAATCCAGGACAATCTGCCTTCCATCCGGTTCCCAACATTGAGTTTGTGAGTACAAAGCAGGGTAGCTCCCTACCATCTGTGCACCGAACTGCAAGTGTGTCATCTAATTGTTGCTTTTTCATTTCTTTACGAACTGAGCCACCTGGCTCCGGATTACAATTGGGTATTGTGCAAGTGTTTTTTCCATCACAGGGCCCCAACCAGCTGCACCGATCCTGGCTAGCCCCCGGTACCCAGTGAAAGTGACAATTTGGGACTCTGAATATGCGCACAGTACTGTGATTATTAATGTGTTTAACCTAATTAATCTGATTTCCCCCTTCCTTGTTATGGCTCCTTAAATAAATCAGATCTGTTGGTTTCAGCAAAGTTACACTGGCTGAGGTATTCGTTTATGTTAAAGTATTGTACTGTGGTTTTTGCACTGTATCATCTTGTTTTACAGGGGGTCCCCAGAGTCCAGTCAACAGAGCCAGTCCTGGGGGTAAGTGTACATTGTGAAGATATTCCTAATGCATTGTGTGGGCCACTAGTGGGAAGAAAGGGGGGTTACAGTGTCCCAGAGGGCTATGACCAAGTTAGTTTAACTACTGCAACCCTGACCTCTGGGTGGAGGCACCCGCCATTGGACCTAGGCCCCTCAACCTGTTAGTAGTTAAGCAGGCAGGGGTAGTAGCCCTTGGGATAGTATCACCTGGGGGTTACATGTCTTATTCCTAATCGATCTGGCATTGCAAAGCACCACCCTCAGGGGATTTCTATGTTTCACCCTCAGGGGATTGGTGGGTGATGCAGCCCCTCGGGTTACCTGACCACTCGATCTGGTGGATTCCCTGGAGACAGGCACCAAACATGTCTGGCCTCTCCCACATACCTGTTGTAACCCAGGGCGCCTTCAGGAACCAACAACCCCTATCCTGCCACCCTCCGCTATGCATGGGATGCCCCACTGCCCATGATCAGCCCAGCTCCTCCTAATCCCCACTTCCCAACAGCGTCTCACCGTGGTATCTGACACTGGGAAGGGGATGAAGGGCCACAAATCACGCAGCAGGGAGCCCTCATACACTATCCTAGCCCCCCCCAGGCTCCCCCAGATAACACATCACTAAATATTAAGACCCTGAGGCTAAAGTAATAACTAAGTAATTAATAATAAATATATTTCGCTTAAGTACAGATTGAAACCTATCCTAAAACATAAAACTGCCTCACAATAATACTAGCACAGTAAGCTTCCCCCAAACAGAATCACAAACAGGTACTAAACATTGAGACAGAAAAAAACTGTGTAGTCTCCATTAGTACCTACTCTGTTCAAAAACAGAAATGTACCTACCACTATTTTCCTACTCCGGGTGGCTCGCGCCACTCAGCCTTTCAACTATGACGGTGCTAATATATAATATATAGCCCCACAGTCCCCACCTCTTCAGCTGACAGCAATCAGCCCCAAGCCTCCTACAAGCAGATGTAATTAGGGAATAATACAGTCTCTCACACTGCACCTCCAAATTGCTAGTAGGGGAATCACTCTTCACTCAGGACATCTGAATGCAAGCAGCAACAGGGAAAAAACAGCACCAGCAGAGACAACTTATTTTATTTTATTTATTTTATTTTTATTTAGTTTTTGTTGACTGGGTAAGTGCACTAGACAAATCCTGCCTATTTTCAGGCACGACCTGGGGGAAGGGGATACAGATGAATGCCAATTGACCTTGAACCAGATGAAACTATTGGTGGTATTTATTTTTAGTGAATGAGGGAAATTTGGCCAGGACACCAGGGAAATCCCCTACCCTTTAGATAAGTGCCATGGGATCTTTAACATCCACCTGAACTACCACCAATCCAGGCAGATGGGACCTCGGTTTAACGTCTCATCCGAAAGACGGCACCTCAGAAGTGCAGCACCCCTCTCATGCTGCACTACAGTGTCAGTACTGGGATATTAACCCAAGTGCCAGATGTGGGAACTGAACCCACAGCCCTGTAATCTGCCGGCCTCAGAGGTGAGTGTGTTACCTACTGAGCCACTGACACTGACCCCAATTAGCTGTATGTGGACCCATGGGAGGCACAGCATGCACATCATCTCATTAGATGTATGTGGCTCTGCCAGCCCATTGGTGCTGTAGTTGGATTTCTGCTTGTGATGCTGGTGACCTGGGTTTGGGAGCGGACCTGGGAGGCAGAGCGCTGGCTGGGGGGAGGATGTATGAGCATCCGATGGATTGCTCAGCTCCTCTGGGGGAAGGGGCACACTGGCTTGGGGGAAGCCTGACCTCTGGCAACAACCAGAGGTATTGCAGCCCCAATGCCTGCAACAGTGGGGAGAGCATGATGGATGCCGGCGTGAGCCATGGCGTCATGGCACGTCATGCTCTGGGAGGGTGTACGTCAGAAAAATGCCTTTCCCGGCACAGCACAGATGCAAAGGCCCGATAGTGGGTCCTCACCTGCCTGCGGCTGCAGTACCACTGTGGAGATCCCAATGCAGACTTGATTCCTCTGGGGAGGGGGTTAAAGGGGGTGCCCCCCACCGTGTCCCCATCTGGGGGGTAACGCAGGACTCCATGGGGAGTCTCTGGTGGGAAGAGGCAGCCAGAGCAGGTAGTCAGGTGACAGTGCTGGGTAGGGGCAGGGGGAAAAACAGAAAATAAAAAAAAAAAAAGGTGTATGTGGCCCCATGCAAGGCAGAGCATGCACATCACATCATTAGACATATGTGGCCCCATGGGAGGTAGAGCCTGCACATTGCATCATTGGACGTATGTCATCCAGTGGAAGGCAGAGCATGCACATCCCATTATTAGATGTATGCGGCCCCATGGGATAAAATGGAGGAAAACATTTGACCGCGACTGGATTAGGTCCCGGTTCCCAATACGCCCGACACCAATGACTGGGCACCTCCAACAGGTCCTGTGGTAGAGGACTCTGGAGCAAGGCAAAACCCAGAGAAGCCAGTAGATGGGGCTGGGTGAGACAGGTCAAGATAGGGGCAGGTCATCCGGTAAGGAGTAGAAAGTGTAACTTAATTAATTAATTAGTAATTAAATAAAGTTAAATTAATGGAATTATTGGACTTCTATAAAACATTAAACTAAACCCATGTATTCCATGACCTGCTTTGTCTCTCAGTTTTGCTCACAACTTTCTGTGTAGATCTGAAAGTTAACCTGCAGGTGGCACCAGATCCACAAACAACGGAAGTTTATCCACGTTCCCATCCGCAGAGTAGCAGTGCAATTGTTTTACTCTCAGTATCTTCAGCATCGCTTGCCTTCCTGTTCCCTTTTCTATGGTTGCTTATCAGAGGCTCAGAGCTGAGGAAGGACTTTTTTAGTAGCTTGTTGGTTTACACAAAGCTGTGGGACTTTTCTCCATGGAAAATATAAGACTCAGCAGAGATACTGATAACAATGTTCAGATATCAAAAAGAGATAACACCATTAGAAAAAATGAAAATGAGCCATGTGAAAAAAGGAAAAACAGAGCAGGAATAGTGAGAATAAAGGGGGAAGGTGGAGAAAGGGTGGAGGAGGACCAGAAGAAGGCAGACATACTGAACAAGTATTTCTGTTCAGTATTCACTGAGGTGGAGGAGAGAAATGATCCACAGATAAAGGAAAATAGTACAACCAATGGGAGGGTGGTGGTGGTGGTAGACACAAGCTCCTTTACAGAGGAGAGAATACTCGGGAACTGGAAAAATTAAGAGTTGACAAGGCTATGGGACCCAATGGGGTGCACCCAAGGATACTAAAAGAACTGAGGAAGGAAATGGCTGCTCCCTTAGCGGCCCTGTTCAATCAATCCTTGGAGACAGGAGTAGTACCGGAGTACTGGAGGAGGGTGGATGTGGTACCAGTCCACAAGAGTGGGAGCAGAGAGGAGCCAGGGAACTACAGGCCAATGAGTCTGACATCGGTGGTGGGGAAAGTAATGGAGACATTAATAAAAGAAAGGCTGGTGGGGTACCTGACCAGTAATAATTTGCAGGATCCAAGACAGCATCCTGCTGAGAGCATCTACCCGGTTACCAAAAGCAAATAAATAAATAAATGGTTTCACAGGTGGGAGATTATGCCAAACTAACTTGATCGAGTTCTTCGACTGGGTGACGCTAGTCGTGGACCAGGGGGGATCATTGGATATGGCCTACTTAAATTTCAGGAAGGCCTTTGACATTGTCCCACACAGTAGACCACTTAACAATTTGAACAATCTAGGGGTGGGGACAAAAGTGGTTATGTGGGTACAGAACTAACTAAGGAACACAAGCCAGTGTGTAGCAGTGAATGGGGTGAGATCAGAGGAAGGGACAGTGACAAGTGGCACACCACAGGGATCAGTCCTGGGGCCATTGCTGTTAAATGTCTTCATTGGAGACATAGCAGAGAGACTGGAAGAGAAAGTATGCCTGCTCGCAGATGACACAAAGATCTGCAACAGGGTGGACACACAGGAAGGAGTGGACAGGACGAGAAGGGAATTTAAGCAAACTGGAGGAATGGTATGGCAGCTGGGCTTTAGTGCCAAAAAGTGTAAGATCATGCATATGGGCAGGGCCCCGTGTTTTCTGCAATTCTGCAGTTGCAGCAGAGGCCGCAGAAATCAGGGCTGACCACAGAAATCAGGGCTGACTGCAGAAATCAGGAAACCCAGTTACACAGCTGCAGAAATGCTAGCTATGCTATGCGATCACACAAGGCAAGGCAAGGCAAGGGCATAGCTATTGATATGTTAAGTATGCCATGGCTTGCATGCTCATTAGAAGGGGCAACAAACTGATGCTGCCCACCACAAAGTCGAAAAGCTAGTGACCACATGGCATCTTGACTCATGCTGGCTCTTGTTTCATAACTCCTTCCAGCCAGTATTGTGGGGGGTTGGGGGACTGACGCAAGAGTAGTGGAGTTTGATTAGGTCCACGGCAGTTATGATTTGCTGCTGTGTAGGCGTGGGTAGCTCAGCCATGTTAATTTTTCCTTGTGAGGCTGCTCATGTTCCATGCTGAATCCTTGAAAGATGAATTTGGAAGGAAGAACTGGAAGGCGAGTTGTAGTCAAGAGGTGAGAAGATTCAGTGGTGCCCGTGAAGGTGGAATCAGTCTCGGTGTGGTGACAGGTATTGGAGGAGCTGATTGCAAAAAAACATAGGGCTGGCAGCAGACTGCGTAGAGAACTTGGTCCCCGCTGGTGGACATCTATCACAGTTTTGATTTGTGGGTTGCAATTCTGTACCTGCAAGTGTGAGAGTGATTTCTTGGCAGATTTGAACCTGCAACCTAAGTGGTGGCATCAAGCTTAATTCTTAAGGAGGGTCAAGTTGCCCAGCTGCAGCAGAGTTCGGGACCAGGGTATACTAGAACTGCAGCAAGCAGGTATGGAAAAAAATTGGAATGGAGAGTTTGATTGCTGCTGTACACAAGTAAAATGAGGGTCACTGCCTGAAGAACACCACAACCCCCTGAGTTGCGAGGAGAAGAGGTCATGCTAACCAAGGTTACTTCAGTTTAATAAGAATCCTAGGGACCACTCATCTTCTCTGGGGAGGGAGGGGGTTGTAGATCGGCATTTGGCTGACCCCAGGAGGAGGCCTGGGGTATGGCAAGCATTCAGCCACGTTGCTGGGGAATGAGCATGGTGGATGTCGGCGATGACTCCCCGATGTCAGGGCACACACCATGCCAGAGAAAAGGGGAAAAATTGGTCTCCAGGCACCAGGTAGATGGAGCACCTGGTGCAGACCCCAAAGCTTCCACCTGCCTGTCACGCAGCTGACCTAACGAAGACACAGAAGTTTGGAGTGTAGGGGCCCCACCTTGTCCCTGACTGGAGGGCAGATCCACAGCTACATAGGAGTTCAGCAGGGCTCCAGGTAGGTGAAGAAAGCAGGGACAGACACCACAGACATCTCTCGAAGGTGCAGTGCTTGGGGACCATAGGGGAAAAATAGCAAGTAAAAAAATAACACAGGATCCACATTAGGTACAATAACAAAAATAGGTTACAAGGAATAAAGTGCTATGCCATGGTACAAGATATCAAAATAAGTTCATATCAAAGAAAGAATTGTAGGCAGCCTTCGAGGCTTTGTCAAGGGGGGGGGTGAGATCAGTGAGTGTGGGATGGAGAAAAGAAAAGAGGGAGAAAGGGAGACTGGAGGAGGCTGGTTAGGTAAGAGGGAAGGAAGAGGGGAACAGGGGGAGGAGGTAGGAGAGTAGGTGAAGGATTGAAGGGGTGATGCGAGGAGGGAGATCTACTAGCGGGTGCAAGAACATTTGCTGGAGATAGGTGATTCCAGAGATTAAGCTTAAAAGGGCCTAGTTTAGAGAGGTCACTTGTCAGAAGGGGGAGAGTGTTAAGCAATCAAAACAACAAAACCAGCACTACTCCCAGACCATGAGCAATAAAGGCTTTATTGGCCAAAAGTTTAAAAAGGCTAAATGCCAGCAACATGCCGTCCAAATACAGCAGCAAACAGAGCTCCAACTGGTTTTGCAACTAGTGCATCATCAGGGGGATCAGCATCTAGTTGCGAAACTGATCAGGACATCTCATGTTTCGCCAGACCACTCTGGCTTCATCAGATCTCTCTTTTTTTTTTATAATTCAAAGTTTATTGAAGATTAAAATACATGCCATTTACATATATGAAATAAGTCATAAAGTACATAAGCAACCATTAACTAATAAAACTAACTGTTTCTTAAACAGAGAGATAAAAAGTCGGCCCAGTGGTGCTGAGGGTTGAGGTGCTGGATGCCACACCTTGCGCCATGCCGGCGACCTGGGTTTGGGAACGAGCCTGGGCTGTCAGGGGTCGACAGGGGAGAGAGAGGATTGAGCATCTGGAGGACTGCTCGCCTCTCTCGGGGGGGGGGTTCCAGGGGGTTGCCCGGCACTGCAGTAGCCCCTGGTGGATACTGGAGGTACTGCACTGCTCAGGGCACAATTAGAGGGACGCAAAGCCGCGACAGACATCCCCTGGTGTCATTGCATGCTTGGCCTCTGTCTGAGAGGGGTGGGAGTGAGGGAGTACCGAAGCAGAAAAAAAACACTCCCTGGGATAGGCGATGGCACCACCTACCTCTCACCACACTCCACAGGCCGGACTCCCTCTTCTCCTGGGCCAAGCTCAGCCTGGCCTGAATTGTAGATAGAGCACCCTGGGAGGATAGGGTGGCCCTACCTCAGTGGGCTCAGAGTAAGGGGATAGCCAGGCTGGTGCCAGGAGTCAGGAGGAGTTTCAGGCTCGGAGATAGAGCTGGTGGGATAGGTGGTTGCCTGAGACAGTTCTCCGGGGTGTCAGTGCCATAAAAAGAATTGGTAAAAACAAACAAAACAAAAAACCCAGGGAGATAAATAAATAAATTGAGAAATCATTTTTGTAATATCCTTTAAAAGGCAGATTAGCTGCAATAATATTCTTTTCAACTACAAAACTTTTATAATGAAGAACAGTGTTCCCTTTTCTTTCTGTAAATATTTATATAAAGACTAAATAGACAAGTAAGTTAGATCATGGACAGTTTCATATAAGGTTCCCAAATATCTATGAATTTATCTAAACGATTTATGTTTACATAGGCAACCCTTTCATAACTTGCTCTAATAGAAGAGTAATCAGATCTCTGATGAAGCCAGAGTGGTCTGGCGAAATGTAAGATATCCTGATTTTTGTTGTCACCATGCTTTGTGAGAAGTAAAAGACTGCATATACACATTTTGGTATAGGTCAGCTCTTTTATGGTTACTAAGGCAGGGGTGAGTGCTCTCCACTAATGAAGAACATATGAATGTAATTGGAGAGGCACCACCTTCCCTGTGAGCACCACTACTTTGAATTCAATCTGCAGATTCTGTTGATGGCAGTGTGAATTCTTTTAAGGGTACAGTCAGTAGCTGCTCCGTAGATGATGATACCATAATTAATAATAGAGAGTAGGGAACTGGTAATTGCAAGGTGGAGGGCATTAGGGGTGAGACAGTGTTGATGTCTGTAGAGGAGCCCCAACCTAGTGTTGACCACCTTAGCTACATGGTCCATGTGGGTGTCGAAAGACAATGTTGTGTCCAATGTAACTCCTAGGTACTTGAATTGCTGAACCTGCTCCAGAAGTCATTGGAGTTGTTGATAATGTATTGGTGGTGTTTAAACCTACTGTGAGTGCTTGTGAAGAGCATTTTTTTTTTTTTGTAATTTAGAATAAATTTGTGCTTTATAAACCAACGCTCAATCACAGAGAAATCATTTTGTAGTTGTTGTTGAAGGGGGAGAGGGTCAGAGAGACTAGAGAAAATGACAGGATTATCCGCATATGGTAGAAGATTGGTAGAGCATGCTTGTGGAAGAGAGATTAGAAACAGACTGAATAAGAGGGGCCCAAGTATAGAGCCCTGAGGGACACCTGAATGAACAGGGTGGCTGTCAGAAAGTGAGTCACAATTTTCACTCTCTGAGACCAATCAGTTATATAGCTTTGGAACCACCCCGTGACATCATCAGAGAGACCTAGGGATGCGAGTGTGCCTAGCAGAAGGGAGTGGTTCACAGTATCGAATGTTTTAGTGAGGTTGATATAAATTTCCCCCACTAAATTTCCAGGGTCAAAGATGGAGTGGATGAAGTTAGAGAAATGAAGCAAGGATGCGTTCCATCACTTTGGATAGTGGTGGGAGGATAGAGCTTGAACAATAGTTAGTGGGTTGGGATCTATCACCACTTTTGAAGATGGGAGTAATAACCATGGCTTTCTAGGAGGTGGGGAACTGCCTGAGACAGAGGGAAAGATTGAAGATTTTAGTGAGAAGTAGAAGGACTGTATCGAGGGTTAGATAAATAAGTTTGAGGTCCAGGGTGCCACTGCTGGCTCTCGCTTTCCCAAGGGCTTGGGTAAGATATTTTTTTGCCTCTGCAAGCGTAATTCTCTTAAGGTGGAATGGTGTGGGGGCTGGTAGGGAGTGGGTGGAATTGACATTGGCAGAGCCGGATGAGGTAACAGGCGAGTCAGGGGGGATTATGCTGCTGAGGTCAGAGAAAGCTGTGTTCAGGGCATCGGCAATGCTTTTAGAGTCTTGGAGGGTGGCCCCCCCAGCTTCTCTGATGGTGGATGGGGACTTGCTAGGGGAGCCCATTAACTCTTTGATGTTGTCCCAGGACCTGCGGCCATCACCCCAGGAATTGGAAAGTGCTTGATTGTAGTATTGAGCTTTTGCACAACAAATTTCCCTGGTGCAGGCATTCCTGGTCATTTTATATTGCTGCAGGTCAGATGGCTTGCCAGTGGCCCTAGCACGATGCCAGAGGTTATCCCTTACAGCCATTTGCTTGAGCAGGAAGGCAGTAATCCAGGGGTTGCAATTTCCCTTGATCTTCTTTTTTTTTATTTCTTTTTTATTAAAAGGTTTTTGTTACATTTGGTCAAGAGTACATTTCAGACATTTTCTTATATTGCCATATATTGTCAGTCAGTTAATATGATTGAGAGTTTATATAATTTTACCCAAAGGGCTGAATGTTTAGTGTGATAAGTATACAACGTTCTAGTCAAAGATCATTCAAAAGGTAAAGCTCCAGCTCCATTTCATCTAATTTTTACCTTATTTACCCCTTATGTTTTATTTATTCCTTATTATCTTTATATTTGGGTGAGGCATTTCCTCTCTCTTGATTAGACCCCCCTGCTTAAATTAAATTCTCTTGTCTCTCAACTCTTTTATCATTATTCAAGCCTTCCCTCCGGATCCCTGCCATAATAATTCTACCAATACTAGGGTCAAAAATTTGATTCTACCACCCCCTGGTAGAGCACCCATTTCTGCCATCTCATCATGTCTGTTGGAGCTTTACCCTGGATTTCTGCATTAAGGGATTCTGTAACATACATTTTGGACATGATAGATCTCCATTCTAACACTGTTGGAATGGTGCTAGTCATCCACCTGCAAGTTATTGACTTTTTGACCACCAACAAACTGGGACGTAAAAGAGTTTGTTCCCATGGAGGGGAATGGTCTGGAAAGATCCCCAACAGTACCTGCTCAGCTGTTAATTCTACCTCTTGTTCTAATATGCTAGTTAATTCTGTTTGTAGGGATATCCATAACGGCATCAAATAAGGACACTGCCAGAAAATGTGTCCCAGTGTCGCCCTCGGGCACCCACATTTTCGCCAACAAACTCCATATTCTTCTGGGAGGAATTTAACTGCCGGAGCTCTAAAAAAGTGGGAACAACACTTCCACGCAAATTCTCTCCAAAATGGGGAGGAAGTGATCTTAACCTCACTTATAGCTGATCCCCTCCACTCCTCCATAGTTATTTCTAGGTGGAGATCTCTGTTCCATTCCTGTAATATTTATTTATTTTATTTATTTATCTAGTTCTTGCTTACCGGGTAAGTGCGCTAGCCATCAAGATGACTACTTTCAGGCATGACCTGGGAGGTTACAGGGTAAACATTACAGATATACAACAAAAGGTGGTTACAGCAAGGTATTAATAATAGTGTTACACAGCAGGTTCAGCAGCAGAAATTAAGATACAAGGTGTTGAGAACCAGGTACAGAACATATTTTACAGTTATAGCATAGTGATAAGGCATATTTGCAGTGGAGTAAAACAGTGTGGGTCACAAAAATAAAGAAATAAATCTAGGTCAGAGAATACAGTGAGGCAACAATACAAAATATAGACAATGCAGTAGATATGACCCTGGCGGAAGACATTTAAACAGACAAGTAAGATAAGGGAAACAGCTGATAAGTGCTAAGAGGGTAGATGCAGGAGATAGGCAACTGGGATGTACATGTTTGGAGTCAGGTAATCTTCAGAGATATCAGCCAAGGCAAGTAGTGGGTGAGCGTGACAGGTGAAGAGGGGATATATCTCGCAAGGGTAGATAGGCAAGTTTGTACTGATTCAGAGAAAAATGAGAATGGGGGAATAAGTGCAAAAAGGGGGATTGATGCAGAGGACAGATAGATAGATAGATAGATAGATAAAATCTTTTATTTTTTGACAGAAAAAATAACTTTTAGGACCAGAAGAGGCCCTGTTTATCAAAGTTGTCCTGTTTTAGAATGCAGTTTCAATAGATACAAAACATCATGTAATAAAATATATTACAGGAATAGTCTTAAGGACATCACTCACTTAATTTCCTGGAATACATACAAAAGCAGAAATACACAATATACCATAAATCTGAAGAGGAATTTTGTACTAAAGAATAAATATAACCATTTAAAGAATGACTAGCTGAAGGTAGGTGAGGTTTGAAAATGCAGGCCTGTTGAAAAGGGGTCTCCTGGGGAGGCGCATAGGGGAAGGGACGTGAAGTGGTATTATAGCAGAAACAATTTGAGAACTGCTGCCAGGGAGGAGGACATGGAGCTAAGGAGGTTTAAAGCAGGAGCATTGGTCAGATGAGATGAGGTGGTGATGGAGTGCTTTTTAAAGGTGTCATGAGTGGGTGCTAGGCAGACCTCAAGAAGGAAGGAGTTCCATAGCCAAGGAGCATGGTGGGCAAAAGCACTAGCACCTTTGGTGGTTGTGTATTTTGGCACACATAAGAAGGATTTATCAGTTGAGCACAGACCATAGTTGGAGGTCTGTGGAGTGAGCAGTTCAACCAGTGATTTGGGGGTTTGGGACCTCATAATACTGTCTATAGTACAGCCAAAAGGAATAGAGCCTGGTGGCATTTGGAGATAGCTAGTTTAGATTGGAGTAGAGGAGGCAGTGGTGTTTTCTCCTATGGGATGAGGCAGTGTACCGGCATATATTATTATAGGCAACATCCCACCTTTATAGATTTGTTTTAGGTATGGTGGCAAATGAAGATATCCATAGGTTAGGGTTGGCAGGAGCATGCTTCGGGCAATAGCTAGTCTTGCTGAGCGGGTTAGAACATAGTTAGTGTGGTAAGCTACTCCTAGCTTGGAGTTCACAGACTTACATATGTTTGTTATATGATGATCAAAGTTTAAGGATTGATCCAATGTGATTCCAAGGTACTTGAAAGAGGTAACTACGTCAATGGGTGAGCCATCTATGCAGGAGACCCTGAAGTTGTTTTGGTAAGATTTGAGTTTAGAGGGGGTGCCAGATAGCATGGACTGGGTTTTGGTCTAATTAAGAACAAGTTTCTTATCCAAGAGCCAGGTTTGAATGTGTTGGAAGTCAGCAGAGAGCCGTAGATTGATGTCAGTTACATTTTTTTGCACTGATATAAAGGACAATATCATCTGCATAGAGTAAGGAGGAGGAGGCTGAGCGTTTGGAGGTAATGTCATTAATAAATATATAAAAAAACAGTGGTCCTAGGATAGAGCCTTGGGGTACTCCAGTATTCACTGTAGCCTTATCAGAATGTGATGAGTTGAATATGGATTTAGTTGATTCCTTTTGTTCATTTCTTAATTCCCTATATATTATTCCAATTAAATGCTTACCCAAATTCCCCTTTATAGCTTCCATAAATGTTTTGAGGAGTTCCGGGGTTGGATACTGGATCTTGGGTTGTATAATTTGGTTTCTAAGTATATGGTTCCTAACCTGGAAATAGCGAAATAGATCTGATCACGAAGACTATATTGGGACTGTAGTTTTTCAAAAGGGAGTATCCCTTGGGGGGATAAAAACTGGAAAAAATGAGTAAGGCCTAGTTTTCTCCATTCCTGAACTGTGGAATCCATATTTATGGGTGTAAATGTATCATCTTCTGATATTAATTTTGTGTATTCGTATATAATACGGAGTGGCCCAGTTTGCCTTGAACTTTTCCAACATTTATAAATTTGAGCCGTAATGCCCATTAAAGTAGTGGGTGATAAAGATCTCTCCTCTGAAGAAAGAAGAATTTTTTTGATATCAAACAGATCATTTAGGTGAAATTCGATATCCTTCCAAGGAGTTGAGTAGGATTCCGACAACCATATTAAGATTATCCTAAGAAATTACACTTTGGAGTATAATTTAAAGTCTGGAAGATTAAAGCCTCCCTGAGCCAGGGATAGTTTAAGAACAGACAATCGTATCCTAGGCCGTCCCTTACCCCAAATAAACGTGGAGATTAATTTATGCCATGATTTAAAGTAATATGTTGCTGGTAAGAAGGGGGTGTTCTGAATTAAATAAAGTAGTCTAGGGAGTACAGTATATTCATATGCACTATTTTTATCTGTTGATGGAAGGGAGTAAGAAAGGTGGACCATCTTTCCAGGTCATTTTGGATAATGTTCGTGAGGGGTTCAGAATTTAAAATTTCCAGCACCTCTGGATTAAGAGGGATGTTAATTCCTAAATATTTAATTTTTGTAGTATGCCATTTAAATGGGTACTCTTTTTTCAGTTGTTGGGTAGGAATAAAATTAAAGGCCAAGATCTCTGTTTTTGTAGTGCTTAGCTTAAAACCGGCCAGTGTTTCATATTGTTTCAATATTTGCCAAGCTGCCGTAATTGACTGAGATGGAGAAAACAGGGTTAATAATATATCATCAGCAAACATATTTACTTTATGTACTTGTTGTGCTATTGGGATCCTTCTACTTGAATCATATTCCTCAACTTTGTTGCAAGTGGTTCCAAATATAAGGCAAAGAGGGTGAAAGAGGACAACCCTGTCTCATGCCTCTACTTAATTTAATCAGTGAGAATAAATTCCCATTTACTCGTACATAGGCCCTTGGGGATCTATATAATTTAGTGAGTAAGGTGATGAATAAATCCAGAAAGTGAAAGGCCTCAAGAGTCCTCCACAAAAATGGCAAATCAACTCAGTCGAAAGCCTTTTCAGCATCTAAACTAATAAAAACAGATGAGATTTTTCTTGTCTTTACATATTCCTGTAGTAATAGGGTCCTACGGACAGTATCTGTGGTGCTCCTATTCTTTATAAATCCTGACTGATTCGGTAATATAATCTTTGGTAGTTTAGATTCAAGTCTGGACGCCAAAATGGCTGTATAAATCTTATAGTCGATGTTTAAAATGGAAATAGGTCTGTAAGATGTTGGATCTGAGTGATCTTTATTTGGTTTAGGTACTGGGGTAATGGTGGCGTAGTCCCACGATGGTGGAGGGACTCCCTCTTGGGTTTTCTCAGCAAACAAAGTATGTAATTTAGGGATCAATTATTTTTTAAAAATCTTATACCACTCGGATATAAGCCCATCAGGTCCTGGGCACTTTCCCGGGTTCAGGTTTATAATAGCCTCCTGAATTTCCAGTTGGGTTATGGGTGCTTCCAAACTACCAATTTGAGAGGAGGAGAGCGTGGGTAGGGCTAGTTGATCCAGGAAACTGGTTATTTCTAAGAATTCAGGGTGTGTTTCCGGTGAATATAGATTAGTGTAATACTTTGAAAAGGTCTGCATTATATGAGCATCCGAATGGTGTGTTATACCTGTATAAGGGTTTCTAAGTTTCAAGATGGTAGAGGTAGTTTTTTAGCTCTATGTTTCTGAGCCAGTCTCTGAGCTCCTCTAGCCCCCCTCCCCCATGGACAGTTTGTCTTAAATATATTAATGATTATTGTATTTTGTTATCTATAATTTTCTGCAATTCCACCTTTGTAGCCCTAATTTTTTTATTGAATTCAGTATCTCCATCTCTGTATAACATCTGATAATTTAGCAGCTGTTCCGATAATTCAAGTTGCCTCACCTCCCTCTCTTTATTCTTCTTTGAAGTGTACGCTATAATCTCTCCCCTCAACGTTGCCTTCATGGCATCTTATCTCCTCAGTAATTTCCTGTGATTCATTTTCTGTATAGAATTGTTGTTTTCTTTTTTAAAATATCTCCTGGAATTCCTTATCTTTTAATGTTAATGGATTTAATCTCCATAAGGTCCTCTTCCTCTCCCGACCCATATCTAATTTCAAAATTAAGGGGTGGTGATCGGATAGTAATTTTACACCTATAGTCATATCCTGGACTGGTGTGAAATGCTCACATTTCATCATAAAATAATCTAGGCTGGAGTATGATTCAAACCTTGGTGAATAATATATATAACCCGGGCTGGAGGGGAATAGATGTCTCCACACATCGATAATGCCTAAATGCTCCAGTGTTCTTTAAATTTTTTAACTGTAGCATTTTTCCTGTGAGTCTATTGATTAGAGCTATCCAAATATGGAGATACGGTCATATTGATATCACCTCCCATGATCAACTGGCCCTGAAGATTATCTAACAATGTAGATAAATAACCCTTCAGGATTGGGAATCTTGTCTGACGGGGAAGTAAACACTAGCCAGGGTAATCTTATGGCCATATAAAAGGCCCTGTACAACTACATAATGGTCTTGGGCATCAACATGAGTTTGTTGTATTTCCATAGGGGTTGTTGCTGGAATTAAAATTGCTGCCCCTCTTTTCATACCCCTTGGATGTGAGGAGGCCACAACCTTGTATCTATTACCCCAGGTCAACTTCTTGTGCTCTAGTTCAGAAAGATTAGTTTTCTGGAGATAAATGAGCTCTGCCTTCTGTTTGTTCAGGTATTGTTTAAGGCAGAACCTTTTTATAGGGTCATGGAGACCATTAATATTTAATGAAATAATTTTAATTGGATCAACTGACATATTTATTTCTTATTAACCTAACTATCTGTATATTCCTTTCCCCTAGGTGGTAGAGGATTTGTTCTTTCCAGACCATGCCCCTCCACCCCCAGATCCATGGCTCAGAAGTCACCATGAAGAATCCACTGTCTTATGTATTTGCAATAGAACAATAAACATACTTTAGTCTTAACAAACTCTTGACTCATGTTTTTTTATCCCTTCCCCCTCCCCCCCTTTGTAGTATCCAGCTCTATTTCCCTTGAGCTTCCATTTTTTTAGAGGGGGGCAAAGATATCACATGTGCTGTTGAAGGTAGAGATGAAATATTCAAGTGCCTGATCAATATTATAGGCTTTATCTATGGGTAATGAGTCATTGTTTAACAGATAATCTTGGAAGAGCTGCAGATGTCTTTTCCTCAGGACCCTCCTGGTCACAGTTTTAGGAGGGGGCTTGGGGGATCTGTTAGACCAGTGGCACAGGACAGGGGAGTGGTCACTGATTACAGCAGGAAGGACGGTGGTCTCAGCAATTCTTTTCAGGTGGTTGGTGAGAATCCAGTCAATGAGAGAGCTATGGCCTGTCTGTGGGTTGAAACGGGTGGGGTAGGAGACTAATTGGGTAAAGCTGAGAGAAGAAAGGGTGTCTTTGTAAGGGAAAGCATCTAAAGCCAACCAATTTACGTTAAAGTTCCCAAGGGCAACAAATTCCATGTTAGGGGGAGCTTTGATAAGTAATCAATGAAGAGATTGAAACCTCTCAACTGTTTCTTGGGTAGGAGATACACAGAGAAAATAGAGGAAGATTTCCCATTCTGACCTAGGTCGACTTTAATGTGGAGCAGTTGAATGTTTTTGCTGAAATCTTCTGATGGTAAAACAAGGCCCTGAAGGTGTCCTTAATGTAGAGTGCACCCCATACCCCCATTTACAAGCCTGTCTCGGAAGATGGTGTAATCATTGAGGGAAGTGGCGGAGTCTGGGAATGCTGGTGTAAGCCAGGTTTCAACAATAGCAAGTATGTCTGGTTTGTGCTGAGCAGTCCAGACCTTGAGGTCAACCAGTTTTGGAAGAAGGCTTCTTATGTTTATGGATGCTAGTTTCAGGGTGCCAAGGGTAGAGCTACAATGGCAGGGGGCAGAGGGTGGGCTGGGGTTGGGGTGGATGTTGTTTGCTAAGAGGAGAAGCAACAGGGTTATCCGGGGCAGCACTTGGCATAGCAGTTTGAGCTTAGTCAGCTGAACCCTAACAACAAGGTATGAGTATTTAGCATTAAAGGAAAGCTGCCATTATTACATGCTCCCGTCCCAGAAAAGCTTGCCTTCCGGTTAAGCTTTTAATGTATATTGCGGCTTTTTTCTCGTGCTGCAACATACATTATTTTAACTTGTAAAAATCAGCAACCCGGAAGTATGGCGGATGGGTGGGTTTCATTATTCAGTGGTGCAGCGACGCACTGTTCGCTTCCAATACAAAATGTAGTGAAGCTTGTGTGGTGCGTCACACACCTTTTACAGATAATGGAGCCCCCTCACGCTCGCCATACTTCCAGGTTGTGGATTTTTATGGTTAAAATAATGCATGTTGGTATGAGAAAAAGCCACTACATACATTAAAAGCTTAACTGGAGGGTAAGCTTTGCTGGTGTGGGAGCATGTAATAGTGACAGCTTTTCTTTAAGGGGAGAGGAATTAGTGTGGGGACATTATGGTTTTGGACAGGGATGGATAGTCTGGTTGGCAGGGTTGCCACTGAGATGGCGATCTAGTAATTGACACAATGTTTCTGGTCCCACCTTAAGAGGATTTAATAGAAGGGGGAAGCATTAGTGGGTGGCAAGTTTTCACGGGGTGGAGGGGGTGAGGAGAGGACGCAGAATAGCACTATGATGGCAGAGTTGAGAAGGAGCAACATAGTTGGTGAGGCATGGGTTGCTTTGAAAATTAGGGCAATTGGCATGGGTCACTTTGAGATTAGGGCAATAAATGTGGAGCTTGTCAGGGGCACGGGAGGTGACAGGGGGAATAGGTGCTAGATGGCAAGGGAGATGCCTAGGAGGAGAGAGGAATTGGGGAGGGGACTGGTGGGGGGCTGGAGGGAGAAAAGGGGAGGAGGTATTATGATATGCTAGAAAAGGAGTGGGGGCTCTTTAAGAAGGCAAAAGTAGGATCAGGAAAGCATGACTATATGGCATAAGGTTGATTTAAAGATTGTCAGGAGTGGGGGTGGGTGGATGGGAGAAAAAATCCAGGCAGTGGAAGCCATGAATCGGGATTGTCTGGGCCATACCTTGTTAGCTGGTCAGGCTGCAGGTCAGGAGTAGCGGGCAGAGGCCACAGAACAGAGCCGCAGCACTCGGTGAGCCAAGGAGGAGCACCCGGTCAGGGGCTGCAATCCCTAAAGCAAGGGGGAAGGGGAGAACAAAGTTAAATTAAGAGAGGCGTGAGAGAGACAGGGAGCAGAGACAGACATCTGACCACATTCTACTGTAGGTGACAGATGGATGTCTACATCACTTCTCTGGACCTGCGGCCTCATGATCTTCTCCTCATCCCCCTTCATCTCCCCCCCATCCTTTCCCTCTGGCCCTATTTTCATTTATTGTCCTATTCGTTGTAGCCCTTCTCTCCTGAATATCTGACTGTCTCATGTTTTTACACATTTCTGCTCATCCCCTTGCCGCATTCCTTACCGTCTACGCCTCCTACTGTAGATTGTCACACTGTTGCATTATGTAAATTGCCTCACTATTGCATTATCCTAATGCCAGGACCTGTTTTTCTTCTCTGATTGTATATTTGATTAACAAATTCCATTGTTGTATGCAAAATATGTACCTTTCACTCATAAGTCTGGCTCTGAGCTGCAAATTTGGTGACATCCAGCAGACCAGACCTGGGTTTGAATCCCACAGCTTCCACTTGCATACTGTGTGACCCTGAGCAAGTCACTTAACCTCCTTGTGCTCCCAGGTTGCTCCTGTAAAAAAGCTTTCAGCTTAGTGTGCTATACCTGGTTAAACAACTAAATAAAAAAAATAAAAAAGTCTGTTTTTCGTACACTTATTTTTGTTTTGTACCCTACTTCATGTAAGCCTGCTTATGTTCGCCTTTATGTACTAGGATCTCCTTGTGAATGAGAATGCTCAATGGAGTTTTCCTACAATAAACTTGAACTTGAACATCTGTTGCTGGACAGACAAAATCTTCAGATTAGATTCTTCCACGACCTCCTACTGGACCCAGATGAGAAATCTTCTCTTCCTGCTGGGCTGACGAGCTTGGATGCTGCTTCAAACGAACCTGGAAGCTACTGCAGATGACCCTGGATGCTGCTGCAGATGAACCTGGAACACCAGAAAAAAGTCATCTCCTCCTCAGTTGCTACTGATTCGGTGGCAGATTGCTGCTCTGGTCTTGTTACATTCACAAAAAATACCACCAACAGCTTAATCTGGTTCAAGGCTAGTTGGTATTCATCTGTATCCCCCTCCCCCGGGTCGTGTCTGAAAATAGGCAGAATTTGTCTAGTGCACTTACCCGGTCAACAAAAACTAAATAAATAAAACTTTGCATGCGGGCATATTTACTAATGAGTGGCACCATTCTTGGGTAGTACCACTTGGGGTGTAGGGCAAAGACTGTCTCTCCATCAGGACGAACCACAGGAACATTGTAAAATGTCTCTTGGCCAGCCTTGTTCACAATTCGCACTGAATCAATTAGCAAAGTTCTGCCATGCTTCCAAAACTGAAGTCTCTCGTTGCATACTTTTATTCTCATAAATTTGTTTACTTTTGAGTGCATGTTGACACTAGCTTCCTCCCACAGCCAGGCATGCCTGTTTTCCTCTATTTCCTCCTGAATTTTTCGAGGGGAGAAAGGGTATGTCTGTTCATATTCAGTCCATATTCAGTCATAGCTTGTCTCCGAATTATTATTATTGCACAGGTCCAAACCAGAGGCACAGCTTTGAGTGGCCATTCCTGGTTGAGCCAGCTTCAAACACACAATGCAGAGTAAAAGCAGTCCACCTCTGCACTTGATGGCACGTTTCTAGAGCCCTCCTCCATTTCTGTCTCAGGAGGCTCCACTGAAGCCAATGCTAGTGGCGACTCTTAGGGCCCCACCATAGCTTTTGCAACTTATTCCTGTTCTACAAGCTCTGCCCAGGAGGTGACAGTTGCACCAGGCAACTCCTGAAATTGTCCATTCCTCACTGCACATGGAGGCATTGGCCTCCCAACACAGAGTTTCATTCAGCTCACCTTTGCCCACTAGGCTGGGGCTTGGGCCTTTGACCCATGGATCCACAGAACTTGCATCTGCAGCATGGAAAACTCCATTTCCTCTTGGTCTTGCAAAGTATTCACACAAACATTCTCCAAGAATTCCCTGACAAACTTGGTGGGGTCTCTCTGACTGCAACCAGCCTGCTGCTGTTCTGATCTGGAAGGGTCCCCTGCCAGTGTCCATGTTGTGGCTAAGTGGACGTTTTTTGCTTTTGCTAGTACTGAGCCAGCTGCCTCACACATACCAAATTGCTTGTGACAGTCTGTGTAATGGGAGATTAGCAGAACATCCCTCCCTGGCTTTAAACAACTCATAAAACCACAACAGATGGTGCTGATTCACAATTGTACAGTTGTTCAAAGTGAGCTCTTTTTTTTAAATGTCTTTATTGAACTTAAACAGCATTGTACAAGATCTCATTCCATTTTGTACATACACAGTTCACATTACAACATTGTAACAGTTTACAATCTTATCAACTATTGTACTTTAACCTGTATCCCTTATGCTAATCTTTTAGCGTGTTACCTACACCTAACTGAACTAAAAAACTTAAATTCACTAAAACTTTAATTCACAATGAACTTAACTTTGACAAATGCTCTTCCTACTCCTCTTTTTCTTTTTCTACCCAACAGTCTCTTCTTCATTCAATTTGTATATCAGTTGTTCTAGCCCTGGGATAGGGATATCCTCTATTTCCTCTATTATGTGGGAAAAGGGGAGCCATCTTGTATTGAATTTGTCTGTGCTCAAACTCAACCTCACTGGCAATTCTTCCATGTTCTTAATTTTTTTACAATACTGTAGCCAATGATTTATCTCTGGTATTTGTGGTGTCAGCCACCTTTGTGTAATGGCCTTGAAGGCCACCCCGCTGCGAATATATTAGATAAATATTGCTTGGCTTTTCCCTCTCATTGCCTGCGGGCATAATCCACAGAGTATATTAATATCCTCCAGGTCCTGGGGGAGTTCTAGACTTTCTTTGATCTTTTCTTTGATTGTTGCCCAGTAACCTTGTATAACCTGGCATGACCAAAATATGTGCATTGGGATACCTCTTTCCCTACAGCCCCTCCAACACCTGTCAGTACTGGACGTGCCTATGTGTTTAGTTTTATCTGGAATTAAGAAAAACCTCATCAGTAACTTCCACCTGAATTCTCTCCAGCTTCCTGACATTGTTGTCCTGTGCACTCCCTACCAGATTTGCAGCCAGTCTTTCTCCTCTAGTGGAATCTTCATTTCATTCTCCCATCATGTCTGGACTACCTTTATTCTGTGTTCTCCTGTCTCTCTATTGAGACATACCTATATTTGGGAACTTTGGTGTTGTGCTTCCTGGTCCAGTGTAAGTAGTCAGACCTGCTGAATTATGTGATGCTCTTCTGAGACTAACTCTCTGTATCCTAAGCTTTGGATATGAGACCTTGTCTGTAGATAACGGAAATGGTCTTTATTCAAAATACTAAACTCTAATTGGAGCTGTCTAAATGTTTTGATTGTAGTCCCTACCTTAAATTGGTCTATAAACTGTAATCCTAATCTAGCCCATTGCTTCAAAGCAAGATCCTATCTGGCAGGTGTAAAGTTATTGTGTTTCCATACTGGTGTCCACTGAAATTGCATGTGATTGATTTTAAATTGTGTCTTTATTTGTAGCCAATTGTTAAATGTGTTCTTTGTCCATCTATTCATGAGTGTACTTATATCTGTTGCTGTACCCACTCCCCATAACATTGCCTCAAGGTGTGACTCTAAATTCTTGTTGATCTCTATATCTTTCCAGATTGGGTCCTGTGTTGTATTGATTATGTCTAATAGTGTTGTACTGCCCTGTAGTAGGCCCTAAAGTTCGGCACCCCAAAATGTCCTGCCTGTTTCTGTCTTTGAATTCTTGCCCAAGATACCCTGGGTTTCTGATTCACCCAAATAAATAGTTTCAGTATCCTCTCTAATTCTTTCCATTTTGAGTTTGGTATGGGTATTGGGAGACACTGGTATAAAAATATGAATACATTCATCTTAATTGAATCTACCCTATCACTAATGGATGGGGAGTATTGACCAGCGCTTTATGTCTGTAAATATTTTTGTTTTTAATTTCCCATAATTTGCTGAATATAATTTATTCATGAGATGGGGTATGTGAATCCCCAAATATCTGACCACCTCTGGGTTCCATTTGCTGGTATAATTGTTCTCAAGTCCCCCTGAAAATCAGCACTGACCCTTATAGTCTCCATTTTTGTTATATTAATTTTGAAGCCCGGAATTGCTCCATACTCTTCTGCCAGAGACAACAGTTTCCTTAGGTTTTCTTTTGGATGATTCATGTAGATTACTGTATCGTCTGCATACAATGAGATTCTACTCTCTACCCCTTCTGTCGTAATGCCTTGTATGTTCCCTCCTCTCACCGTCTCTGCAAAAGGCTCTACACTAATTGTGAAAAGCAATGAGGACAGCATGCACCCCTGTCTGGTCCCCCTTTCTATAGGTAGCAAACCCGAGAGAGTGCCATTTGCCTTGACTCTAGCCACAGGGCTGCTGTACATTAACTGTATCACCTTAATAAAATCTGCACTAAAGCCCATGTGTTCCAATGTCTGGATAAGAAATGTCCAATTTAACTTATCTAATGCCTTCTCTGCATTTATTAAAATAGCTATTTGGGGATCTTTGCCTTTCTTACCCTCCTCTAAAATATTTAGTATTTTTCTGATGTTGTCCGTCAGGTGTCTCCCTGGAATAAATCCAGTTCGGTTGAGGTGGATAATTGTCTGGATTACTTTCTGTAGTCTAGCGGCCATAATTTTTGAGAATATTTTTAGGTCCTGGTTTAAAAGAGAGATAGGCCTATAGGATTCACACGTCTCCTTGTCCTTCCCTGGGTTAGGTATTACAGAAATAGTAGCCTCTCTCGAGCCGGCCCAGTGGCGCTGAGGGTTGAGGTGTTGGACACCACACCTTGCATCACACCGGTGACCCAGGTTCGAGAACGGACTTGGGTTGACAGGGGTCAGCAGGGGGAAGGAGGATTGAGCATCCCAACGGATGCTGTCCTCCTCCTTCAGGGGGATTACCAGGGGTGCTTTATGCACCTGACATTCCTAAGGGTCAGTGGGAGCACTGGCTTTCAGCTCTGGAGGCTCCAGTGGGACGGAGTCAGGGAAGGGGAGGATGATGTAAGGCGCTTGGTAGTGATGTGCATCAGAACATTGTCTACCCATGCCAGCATCCTCAGGGGAGGAAGAGGTCCACAGAAAAGTGGAAAAACACCCTTGTCAGTCCTAGGTGATGATCACTCCCTACCTGGTCACTGATCTATGGGCAGACCCCGATGTGCAGGCGCTGCTCCTCAGAGGCTGAGGAAAGGTAAGAGCAGACCTTCCTCACCCCACCCGGGGGATTAACCAGGAATCTAGAAATACATACAGTGAGTAGCCTGGCACTCTAGGGGCAGACTCTAAGATGATGGCTCGGGGGCTTGAGCGGTCTGAAAGAGTGGATGGACAAGGGCAGTCTGGAAGGATAAAAAGAAAGTAAAAAAAAAAAGAAATAGTAGCCTCTCTCCATGCCTGCGGTCCACTCCCCTCCATTTAACATAGTCTAAATAGTTTGCCTAGAATTGGGGATAGCTGTTTGTTAAATGCTTTGTAAAAATCTGTACTGAATCCATCCGGACCTAGTGCCTTATTAGATTTCAGGTCTTTGATAATCTCGAATACCTCCCCATCCCTTATTAATGCATCCAAGGTTATCCTCGCCTCCTCTGACAATTTAGATAGGTTGAGTGAGGCCAGGAATTGTTTAGATTTCACTCTCACCCTTCCTGGGCTTTTGTCTTCCATGTAGAGTGATTTATAAAATTCAGCATATTTAGCAGCTATCTTGTTGGCATCCATCAGGCATCCTGATGGCCCGGTAGAGTTTCTAATTTTAGTTATTGTTCTGTCAGCTTCCTGTTTTTGTAGTCTGTATGCCAACAAGGCAGCCACCTTTCCCCTGTCTCATAGTACCTGTGGGCTGTGTATCTCAATTGCCCCTCCACTTTCCTATCTATAAGCTCTTGCAGTTCTAGTCTGGTTTGTTGTAAGGCTTTGAGTGTTTCTGGCATGGGTGTGTGTTTGTGGGCCTGTTCTAATGTTTTTAATTGTTTTTCTAGGTGTTCCTGCGTTTCCTGCCGCTGCTTCTTCATTCTGGAAGACAAACTGATGATCTGACCTCTTAGAACCGCCTTCATTGCATCCCATATCACCCATTCCTGTACCTCCCCTCCAGCATTGATTTCCCTGTAATCTTTAAAATCTTTCTTAATTTTGCCTTCAAACACTTTATCATTTAATAAAGAATTGTTAAACCTCCACAACGTGTATTTTTGTGTCTGTTGGGTTGTGAGTGTGAGTGAAATGGGTGCATGGTCTGAAAGGACCATTCTATGTATTTTGCTACAGGTAATTTTATGTATATCAGTTTTACGTATGAGGAACATATCTATTCTGAAGTATTCTTTGTGCAGGTGTGAGAAAAATATAAAATCTTTATTCCCCCTATGTTGCTCCCTCCATATATCTATAAGCCCCTGTTCCTCCATGCACTGTTTCAATCTCCTACTGGCTTCCTTGTTCATGTTGCTATTCTTAGATGACCTGTCCCACTGGAGGTTTAACACACAATTAAAGTCTCCACCTATTACCACCATCCCCTTTTAATTGGGCTATTTTCTGAAAAAGAGTCTTGAAGAACCCTGCTGCATTGCTATTTGGTATGTACAAATTTACCAGGTGTATGTCTTGATCTGTGTCTACCTTCAGTACCTACAGACCCAGACCCCTTTTAATCATTGTAGCCACCCCATTTCTTTTCGCTGACTGGTGTGATGATGAGTACACCTTTCCTACCCAATTTCTTTAGTTTCCCATGCTCTATCTGTGATAGATGTGTCTCCTGTACCATTGCTACATAGCTCTTCAAATTCTTAAGCTCTGACAGGATTTTTGTTTGTTTTACTGCTGAATTAATGCACTTGACATTCAGGGATAATATTCTCCAGTTACCCATTTTCAAGTTTAAGTCTTTCTGAGGTCATGAACTTTAAGCACATGTAAAAATCACCCTCTCTTAGTTCATGACATCACTGAAAGTCCCATGAGTTAACTCTTTCTCTTGCGTAATCCACACCCTGGCATGGAGTTGGCAGTGGCGGCAATGATGTGCCATTTTCTGTAAATAAACACATCAAACTGAGATATGGCTTTAAACACACTGCAACAGTTCTTTAACAAGTTCAAGTTTATTAGCAGGAATAACTCATTTAAGCATGCTCATTTACAAGGAGTTCCTGAATGGACAATGTGGTACAAGATATACAACTAGCAAATGGTACAAATATAGAAATAATATTTTACAATAATCAGCACAATAGAACAAGTTAGGTACATGGATGAACAATAGAGAAAAAAAGATATATATAGATATATTTTTTTTACGTCTTTTATACAATTGAAACAGTCACATTAGTCATTATGAGGTCAGCTACAAGTGCAAGGGTATAAGTACTAGACTTTCAGAGGTACGTGTCTTAACCTGAATAATGGGAGCTTTTACAACCAGAGCAGGCAAGAGAGATATGTATGTTCAGGTAGGAGTTCGGTCGTGAGATAGAAATGAAGATAGGTGACGTGACAGAGAGGACAGACAGAAGGATAGGCAGAAGGATAGAAGGCAAAAGTATGAGGTGCGTACTTATCCTCTTTGTAGTAAGTTGATGTTCTAGCCATCACTAATGAGATGAGGGTGTGATAGTGACATAATCAGGAGGATAAGTATATGATAAAGTTATTTTTGTGGCATGTACAGGAGTCGTACAATTTGCTGTTGACAAGGTTTTTAAAAATATCTAGTGATACAAGATTTTGACGCTTGAGGGTAGCTTGTGCTTTATTCCAAGAAGCTGGAAGGGCACTGGATATATCTAGTTGGACGAAATGGTAGCGGGTGTGTAGAACACCCAGCAAAATGAGTGAACTGCTTCGTAGCAGATCGTGGCAGGTAGATTGCTGAAAAAGACCAGATATGTAGGAGGGGAGTTTTAACAGGAGAGCTTTGTAGAGCCATGTGAGTGAGTGGATGAGCCATCTTGTGGACAAGGAAGTCTAGCCCAGGGAGGCGTATAAATCACAGTAATGTGTGCAACGATGGGAATAGTGATGAATCATATAGACCTATGGTACAGTACATCGAGCTGTTGAAGCAGGGAGTCTGAGCAACGTCCATAGATTACATTGCATAATCAAGGAGCGGGATGAACATGGTCTGTACCAATCTCAGCCTAGCTTCTGTTGAAAAAAGGGATGGTTAGGGGAAAGGGGAAATTGTTTAACCAGGAAAGGCACACTAAGCCAGAGCTTGCTTCCAGATGCGACCTGGGAGCACAAGGAACTTAAGTGACTTGCTCAGAGTCACACAGTATGCAAGTTGGGGCTGCTAGGATTCAAACCCAGGTCTCCAGGTTTGCAGCTCAGTGCCTTTAAACCCCTATGCTATACAAGGTTGTCACCAAGGAGGCTTTTGATGGGTGGCAAAGAGGAGAGAGCTTTTGAAACTGCAGTCAGATGGATTGAGTGGAAGTACATGACTTTAGTTTTCTTAATGTTTAGTAGATGTTTAGACCATGAAAGATTTTGTTGTAGGAGGTTAAATTCATCCTGAAGCTCCAGGCATACTTCGCTCACTGAGAGTTTGGAGATATAGAGGACTGTGTCATCTGCGAATAGATGTAACTTAACTTTGCTGACATTGGCCCCGATAGAGTTTATGTAAATCATGAACAGAAGAGGTCCTAGAATTGAGCCTTGTGGTATTCCCCTTGTAATGGGGAGGAGTGGGGATAGTATACTTTCTGCCTTGATCTGTTGCCGTCTTCCCGACAGATAGCTGGTGAACCAATTCAGTGCGGGTCCGGTAATGCCATGACAATTTAGTGAGTCAAGAAGTTTAAGCATGATTGACTGTGTCAAAAGCTTTACTAAGATCCAAGAATACAGCTCCTGTGATCTGTTTCTTGTCCATGGCAAGGAGCCAATTGTTTGTAATTGATGCAAGGGCAGTGGTAGTACTGTGCGCAGGTCTGAAGCCAGATTGGGTCGCTATTACTAAGTTTGTCCTATCACGGAAATTTCTTACTTGGGTATTAACGCTATCACATTGCAAAAACAACGGGAATACAGCGAAGACCATCACAGTGACATTTTTGGCAGTTCATTGTGATGGTCTGCTGGGTTCCCGACACTGTTGCCTCCTGGGTGTTCACCCCCTCCCCAAACCAACTCCGACTTAGAGTTGGTTAATTTAAGTGTGGGGGGTACGGGGGACAAAGCCCCCCACAGAAAACACTAGTTCCCCAAGCGACGGCACAACACCAGTTGGTGGTGTTGTGCCATCTCTGTGCTGAGGGTTGACAAATTCTATGTTGCCATGGCATGGTGGAACCAGTATTAACTAGCTTCTCAAGGAGATTGGAGAGTAAGCGTAGGAGGGAAATTGTGCGGTAGTTGTTCAGGTTTGTGGGGTTCCCTGATTTGAATAAAGGTAGCACATGTGCAATTTTTAAGATTTCTGGCATGATGCAAGTACTAATGGACAAATTGAACAGGTGTAGAATAGATGCAGGTAGGTACTGGAACCCAGATTTAAGGAAATAAGGTCCTAACCCATCAGCTCCGGCACCTTTATTTACATCCAGATTAAGTAGCAGGTCTTCTACCTGTTTAAATTGAAATGGGGCGAAGGTGAAGATATTGTTGGTAGGTGTAGGGTACTGCGTAGGTAGGTTGGGGTTAAGGGAGGCAGCTTTGGAGATGTCAAAAGCTAGCCCTGCAGTAGAGAAATGGATGTTGAAAGAATTTAGGATGTCTGATTTATTGGATAGTGTTGTACCCTGGTAGGTGATCTTGCTGGGAAGTGTGGATGCCTGTTTGATGCCCTCTGCTGATTTTACTATACCCCAAAACATACCGGGATTACCCTTGGCAGATTCGAATGCTGAGAGGTAACGGTCTGCTTGCTGAGAGGTAACGGTCTGCTTTGGCGGCCCTAACCAGTTTGGTACACTCATTCTGGTTAGCTCTGAATACTGTCCAGTCCGAAGGGAGTTTGTTCTGCCTGGCCATGGACCAAAGATGGTCCCTTTTGTTTAGTGCAGGTTTTAGCTCAGCTGTAAACCATGGGCAAGAATACTTCCGGGTCTACATTTTTCATCAGGTCATGCCTGTTTTTTTGGTTTGCTTAATTCATCATATATATATATATATATATATATATATATATATATATATATATCTGTATATATTTATTTTTTTAGTTTTTGTTTACTGGTAAGTGCACTAGACAAATTCTGCCTATTTTCGGGCACGACCTGGGGAGGAGGATACAGACGAATGCAGACTGACTTTGATCCAGATTAAGCTGTTGGTGGGTTTTTCACTGAATGAGGGGAAATTTGGCCAGGACACCAGGGAAATTCCCCTACTCTGCCTGCAGCGGTGCTGTCACTTCCTGCCGGTGTGATGGAGGGACCCAGTTCACAGCCGGACGCAGGAGTAGGAGGAAGCGATGAAGTGAAGGGAGAGCAGGCCTTCTCTCTTTTCATGGACATGCCAGAGGCTAAAAAGCAAGAAAAAGACCCTCTGAATGGAGATTCAGATGAGGACATCGGTGATGTCTATATTTCTACTGAAGATCTCAGTAATCCTACCTGTGTGGACAAAGATGCGGTTTTAGTTCTGAACTTGGAGGACAAACGTCAAGAAATGACAAAATGAATGTTTACAGAGGAAATGAGTAATGGGATGGAGAGCGAGTGCCTTACAGCACGCACTGCAAACTTGGCTTTCCCTGTCATTTCTGACGCCTGACCTGTCAACTATCTAGAGGGAACTACAGCAGTCAACACCCTGACTGGGCCGGGTGAGTCAGATTTAAAGCATTCAAAAGATATCCCGTTGCAGGCTGGCAGTAGAAACACTGACAACATTGTGTGCTAACAGACTAAACTCTCTGAAATTCCCAAAGTAGCCATAGCTACAAACTGTGATAAGTCTCAGACAAAGCAGAATGCAAGTTTAGAGCAAGCTGCATCAGTGGAGCCTGAGAAATGGGCTCCTGTAGCTACACTTTCCCGTACAGCTGGTTTTGTCTTTAAACCAACACAAAAAGTGTAAATCTTTCGCACCCTGTGATGTATCAATCCAAATCGAATTGTCAGTTAGGTACTACTGAATTTACCTTCACCTATAACACCCAGAAGCAGATTCTTTCTTCTAAAGCTCCGTTAAATCAGACTGTTTTATATGATATTGACAAACTAAGTGCTACATAGGGTATGGAGTCTTCTGTTTTGGCACCACCTACTGCCTGAATTGAGAATTTTTCTCCGAGCGACTCATGGACTCCACAGGAAGCCTTGCAAGGGGTTGGTTGGCAGGAAACTTTAAAAGGAAACTGGGTGCCTGATCCTAATTGGGATTCCCCTTTTCCCTTTTCACAAACCTCCCCTGAATGGAAACCACATGTTTCGGGACAGTATACTACTTCAGACTTGCCTCAGATTAAAAAAGGAGTACTCATTAAATCTATGGCTTCAACTCCCTCCACAATGCTCCCAGGGAAGAGGTCCAAGGAAAATATTTACATAACTTTCCACCGTTAAAAATTCAGGAACCTTGAGTTGGGGACAAACCTTTACTAAAACAAGACACCATAAATAATGACTGAGACTCTAAACCCTTGTTATCAGAGTTGTTTTCTAAAGTTAAAAAATAGGCTGCACCCAGAAGGAATGCAGTACGCATTCATTATAAAGGAGGGTTGACAGACACGCCTGATAGGCATTATGTTGGGAAGCTTCTTTTGAAAGATTCTTTACAGTTTACTCCTCGAGATGTTTTTGCCTTTATAAATATTTCTGGGGAGGATAACTTTGATGTCAGTTTTAGAACTGCATATGCATTAGATTTATTCTGGGAGCAATCCGGGCAGGTGAAATTTTCCCCTCTATGGACTCCTTTTGTGGTAATCCCCCTGACAAAGCCTCTGGTAAAATATGTCACGGTGATGTTTTGAAATGAGGGTGTACATGTTGATGACATCACTTACTGGATTTCACAAAGAAGTGAGGTGTTGGGGGAACCTGAGACCACACTAGCAGTGAATGTTTTTGGACAGGGGGTTGGAAGTACAAGGTTAAACTCCAACAAAATGAAACCGGAATTGAACACATTCCAAATTCCTTCTTGTTAGGCAGAGACCAAGGGGTATGTTTTTACGCAGGTCAACCTCGAGCATGCTATAAATGTGGCTGTTGGACTCATCTTTCGAGTTCCTGTGATAAATCTAGATGCAATAACTGTGGGGAAATAGGCCACATTATCATGCAGTGTGCTAATCACACAAAGTGTGATCTTTGTGAGGATTATGGCCATGTGTTTGGGGAATGCCCATGGGTAGCTTGAAACAAAGCATCGTGCGGAAGTCCTGAACTACTTATTCAACAAGCACAAGACTTAGCAGCTACAGTGGTTGCAAATCAGTCAGTTCCTCCCTCAGAACCTACCCCCCTCCCCCCCTTCTTCTTCTATCGTACCCAAGGTTGTTGATCTTACCTTGCCCCCGGAGGACCTGTCTGTACTATCAGACATGCCACCTTTAAATTCAACTTCACTTTTGACCCCTGAAATTTTGGCCCCTGTCTGTTATTCTGATCCAGTGAAGAGAGATAACAAAAAAGATGGTCAAACCTTCCAGGAACCATTACCTCCTAGGAGTTCTTCTCAGTTTCAGATATGTTTACCTCCTGACCCCCTATCCCACCCCCCACAACCCTCATCTCTAATATCCCAACATCCTCCGCTATCTCCTTCCCCGGTGGAAACTAAGAATTCATACTCTGCCTTGTTTACAGTACATCCTGGGGAGATTCTGAAATGGAAATAGGAAATTCTGACTCCCAAATATCCTTAGTGGAACAGGAGACTTGTGGTATAGAGCAAGGGGCTTACAAAGAGAAGAAAAAGAAGAAAAGGAAAAAAAAATGTTAGTTGATTTTGTCTACTCGGACACTTACATGAATGGCTTTTGGTATTTTAGGATCAGTGAATGTTCATAGTTTATTGAATCCAGTTAAAAGACAAATGGTTTTTCAGTATCTACATGATGCAAAATTAGATATTTCTCTCTTACAAGAGACTTGGATGAGCACAAATTATCATTTCAAAAAGAATGGGTTTGGGGACCTTCATATTGGTCTTTTGGTTTAGAAGTTGCCGATGGGGTGGGAATTTTGTTCCATTCTTTTTTTTTTACATTACCCAAATTAATAGATTTGGTTTCAGGGAGGGTTTTTATTTTGGATGGTATCTGGAAAGGAATTGATTGTTGTTTTATTAATGTTTACAACTCGCAAAAAAAAAGCAGAAAAAGTTCACCATATGCAACTAATTCAGCCTTTTTTAGTTACTACTTATAAAGTTTTCCTTTCTGGGGACTTCAATTGTAGTATTTTTCATAACACTTGGTTGGCACAGCTGGCTTCATTAATTGTTTTGAATATCATACAAGTGGTCCTAAATTTACGTTTATAAAAAATAAATATACATCTACTATTGATTACGTTTTTATCTCCCCAAATCTTCTGAAAGAGGTTTTATCCATTATCCCGGTTGAATTTTAAGACTACCTTATGCTAACAATATCCTTTATTCATGAAATTAGCCATCCAGCAAGGCCTGGTAGGTGGAAACTCAATACTTCTATTTTATTGGATCCAAAAATTTTCAAAATCTGTCTGTCTTTGGATCAGATAGACTGTCAGTAGAATTTTTATATACTGATAAGGGCGGACTGGGGGGACAATACAAAAAATGCATTAAGGATTGGTGTATACGGTTTGGCAAATCACGAGGCAATAATAATTTTTTGAAATATTTATCTCTTAGGCAACAGCTACAACGTTTGTATACCCGAGCTAATATGTCCACGCAAGATTACACTCCACAAATTATGGCAATAAAAAATGAGATGAATGTGTACCAACAAGATAGAGCTAAAATACTTCAGGCATTGCTGCACAATGGTACTCAAAAGACTCCAAATGGGGACCATTTTTTAGCATGTAAAACAATTCGGGATAAAATGAACATGGATTTTTTAATATCCTCAGAGGAGAAAAGGGTCAGTTCATTGGAAGGGCTCGAAGATTTGATAAAACAGCACTATGACTCCCTACAGCCACATAGTTCAATATCAGAAAATGATATTAAATCTTTTTTACAGTCTGTCCATATCCCTGATTTTCCAACTGAACTCATAAATCTACAGGCTCCTATTACTAAGTCAGAAATTTTGCAAGCTATAAGTTCCTTGCCCAATAACACAGCACCTGGATCAGATGGTATTCCTCATTTATTTTATAAGTCCTTTTGTCAACAGATTGCAACTGGCCTAGAAATGGTATATGAGTATTTTTTCAATTCTAACTCAATTCCTTCCTCCTTTACAGAAGATTTATTAATATATCTTTACAAAAAGGGAGTTAAAACTAGTATAAATAATTGGAGGCCAATTGTTTTATTAAATACTGATTACAAAATTTTGGCACATATTTTAAACAACCGTTGTCAGAGCTATGCTTCACTTGTGGTCTCCCTGCAACAGTATTGTGGGCTTTTAGAGAGGAAAATTCAGCATGCGTTGATGACTATTCGAGATGTCACAGAACATTGTAATTTACTAGGTTTACCTGGGTGTGTGGAGACAGCAGACCAAGAAAAGGTTTTTGACAGAGTCCATCATCCCTACCTGTTCTTGGTTCTGGAAGCATATAAAATTCCACCAGTATGTATTACACAACTGAAGTTGCTTTATTCAAAATTTTTAGTACGACCTTTTCTTAAGGGACAGATTGGCATGGGTTTTGAGGTACAATTAGGGGTCCAACAGTGCTGCCCTTTAAGTCCTCTTTTATATGTTTTTTTGCTTGATCCTTTACTCTGACACACTGGGAGATTGTAGCAATATAACATCTAAAGATGACGATTCCAAATTTCCCATTGAAACACCCATTACAATTGAAACAAAACCTTTACCTACCACATCACAGTCCAGTAAGCTTAACAAGCTTAGCAAGGGACCTAAACTTCAGGCCCACAAAGAAATAACTACCAAATCAGAAATAAACTCTGCTTCAATTACAAATCCTACGACATATGTTTTAGAACTACATTCACCAGTAGGACCCCATACCGAAAAACAACAGGTAATTGTTCTAGGTGACTCAATTATAAAATACCTAGATAGAACAATATGTAATCCTGATAACGAATATAGAATGTGTTCTAGTTTCAGAGGGGCAAAAATTGTGGACATTACATTGATGGTAAAACCTATACTGTCCATGGCGGGTGATAATCCCCTAGTAATTGTTCATGCAGGAACCAATGATATTGGAGGATCACAACTCCTGCAAATTAAACAAGATTTTGTTGCATTAAATAACATATTAACTGAGCGTGGCTGTACTCTCTGTGTTTCTGAAATACTACCAATTCCAAGAGCTACTAGATACATCACTTCCAAAATAAAGTCTCCGTAAATGGTGCCACTGACAAGAAATCAAGTGTATAACACACTGGGAGGAATTTGAGGATAAACCTTCACTCTACTGTTGGGGTGGATGGCATTTAAGTAGAAGGGGAAGTACAATCTTGGGTCATAAGATAACATCATATATAAATACACATTTAAACTAGTAACTAAGGGGGAGACTGGGGAAACACCCCGGTCTCTTATTAACAACTCTTGCCCAAAATATAGTACCAAAGTAAATATTCTCACTTTCAATGCATGATCAATGAATATTTCTAAGTATGCTGAACTGGAAGTTTTAATTCAGACCCTAGACTTAGCATTAATAGCAATTACAGAAACATGGGGTAATTCAGATAAAGAATGGATAGCTGAACTTCCTGGTTATAAACATTATTACAAACACAGAGAGAACTCAAAAAAAAGTGGAGGGGTTCACCTATATATAAGAAAATACATTCAATCTTATGTGTTAGAAACAAATACACAAACTGAAAGTGTATGGGCCTATATTCGACCTACAGGCACTCAACAACTACTCATAGGAACTTGTTATAGACCACCATCATCTGATATAAATTCTACTAGACAATTAGTTGAAGAGATTAACCAAATAGCATATAAAGACACAGTTCTTATACTGGGGGATTTTAATCTTCCCGCCATAAATTGGGATACCCTATCTGGTACTAATCAACACGATGAACAACTACTTTCAGTTATTATAAATTTAGGACTTAAACAGATTATAAGAAAACCAACTAGGGGAAAAAATATTCTTGACCTAGTAATAGCAAACTTAGAAACCCCTATATCTGATACCACGATTTTAGCTCCCCTAGGCAACAGTGATCACATGTCTGTATCTTTTTCTATAAAATTTCCTCTCCAACCCAAAATTAATAAAATCAAAGTAAAACAATACCATAAGGCAAATTTTGACCATATAAACTGTTCCTTAAATTCAATAAACTGGGAACAGACTCTTCTCCCTTTAAGAACTGAGGAAGCATGGGACTTTCTAAAAGATAAAATACTGCAATTAGAAAAACAATATGTACCTGAAAAAAATAAATACAACACTAAAGGAAAAATTCCACAATGGTTTAATAACAGTATTAAGAAATTAATTGTTAAAAAAAAGCTTTTTTCTAAACTTAAAAAAGGTTCACTATCCCAAAAAGATGTAATAATGGTAATATATAGGGAAACAGTTAAAAATCTAAAAAAAAAAATTACTATGGCTAAATGTAACTTAGAATTTAAAATAGCACACACAAAAGACTGTCATAAGGCACTATATTCTTACCTACATGAAAAAAGGGTTGTAATAACTCAATTGGGCCATTACTTATTAATAAACAAAAAATAACATTGGACACAGCAACCGTAATAGAATTAAATAATTATTTTTTGTCGGTTTATGTACAAGAACTAGCGCCTTCACTTATTGTAGTAACAGCAAATGTAGAAAAATATAGGATTTCCATGCAGGATACACTGACTGTACTCGACACTTTAAAACAACACACTAGTCCAGGTCCAGATAGTATAACTTCAAGATTTTTAATGGAACAAAGAACTCCATCTTTTTACCTTTAACACTTATCTATAATAAATCCCTCAGGAATCGGTGGTACCTAAGGACTGGCGTTCTGCTATAGTCACACCTATTTATAAAAAGGGCTCCCATTCAAAAACTGAAAACTATCGCCCTATTAGTTTAACCTCGATACCATGTAAACTAATGGAAAAAATCATTAAACAAAAATTAGAAAATTAAATGTTAAATTTAAACATTAAAGACGAATACCAACACGGTTTCAAACCAGGCTTCTCATGCACTACAAATTTAATTTCCTTTTATAATCATATTAGTTATAAGTTAGACTGTAACATTCCTATGGATATCATTTTGCTGGACTATAGTAACGCATTCGATAAATTTTCACGCTTTATCTTGATTAATAAGCTTAGTAGTATGGGTTTTTCATCTTTACTAGTTTCATGGATAGGTCAATGACTGAACAACAGAATTCAGAGAGTCAGGGTAAATGATGCCCAGTCAGATACAAGGGAAGTGACCAGTGGGGTGCCTCAGGACTCTGTGCTTGGGCCTACTTTGTTTAATCTATTTATAAGTTATATTTTTATTTCAACCAGTAATATCATAGTCAAATTTGCCGATGACACTAAACTTGGGGGAATGACTAACAGCTAGAGCAACAGAAATGGACTGCAAACTGATCTAGCTTCAGTGGAACAATGGGCAAGTATTAATAAAATTCACTTTAACATATCTACAGTAAGTGTGCTGTATTACATCTGGGAAACAATAATCCCCGTCAAACATACTATCTGAATAGTACTATTATTAGAACTTCAAAAACAGAAAAAGATCTGGGAATATTAGTTAATGATAAATTAACTTCAACCACCCACTGTACAAAAATAGCAACTCAGACAAATGCACTACTCCATAGAATTATTAAAACCTTTGTGTCTAGATCAGAACAATGTATTTTGTCCCTTTATAGATCTCACATCAGGCCCCTCCTAGATTATGGTTCACCTTTTTGGAGCCCTTATTTGAAAAAAGATATTATTAGAATTGAACAAGTCCAGCATAGAGCCACTAAACTTATTCCACATTTAACCAACTTGGATTATAGTACTAGACTAAATAAAACAGGACTTTATACCCTTACGCAAAGAAGAATCAGAGGTGACTTACTTCAGCTCTTTAAAATACTTAGGAATCAGGAACACATGCAGATATGTGGTATTGAATATTCTACAAGAAAAACTGTGGCTAGACTTCACAATGGACAGTTGGAAGTTATGAGAACTAATAGCAATAAAAGACTGAACTATTACACCATCAGAACACCCAGATTATGGCGTACATTACCACAGGATATAGTTGATTCACCAAACATTTTAATGTTTAAAAATAATTTAGATAAATGGTTGCTAGGAAGGGTTTTGAGTTAATGTTCCATGTATATAGAGGACAATCACGATGGGCAATCCGACTTCTTTTGTCCTATACACCAAAGTACCAAAGTACATCATGGCACAGTCTCAATGGGTAGGTTTATCAGGTCCCAGTATCCCGTAGCCTTTACAAATTCAGGTGTATGCAGACAATATTTATGGTTTCTTTTTAAATACACATCAGGTTTTATTTTTTTTAGAGGCACTTGGACACTACCAATTGGTGTCCAATGCAAAATTAAATGTTACAAAAAGTAAAGGGCTTTTGATAGGACCTAGAGTTTCAGCTCCTGTTGTGGTAACCGGTATTTCCTTTTCATATGATCTGATTGAGGTTTTAGGTATTATTTTTGGGTCTCACAACCTTCCTGAGGAAAACTGGGATAGGTCAATTCTTAAAGCAGAGTTTAAGATAAATAGGTGGAAGCAGTGGAAGTTATCCAAAGTGAAAAGAATTGCGATATTAAAAAAATTTATTCTACCACTTTTACAGTATGTAGCCATGATTTTCCCTTTACCTGTCAAATACGAGACGAAACTTTATAGCATATTTTTTCAAATGTTGTGGAGTAGTAAGATAAATCTCTTTAAGAGGTGTTATACATATTTAGGGATAAAGCAAGGAGGCATTGGTATGATAGACCATATTGTGTTTTTACATACTTTATTTTTTAAACAGACAATACAGGCAGCTCTTGCTGTCTCTTCATCTACTCATATTTCTTGGTTGCAGCAATCTTTAGATAGATACATTAAACTGTGGACAAATCTGGCACCCAAATTACATCCTTAAATTCACATTCCTTCCTATTTTAGACCAGCTGCACAGAAATTATATAAATGGAGCATGACACAAATGGCCATTTTAACTATGAAAAATAAACAAATGTATCAGGACATTATGTCCAGAATATATCCATCTGAACCATGTTTTAAAAATTGCCCTACAGTTGACAATTCATTACTTCTGAAACAACTTAATAATCCCAGAATTCCCCATAGAATGTGGGAAAATGTATGGCTTACGACATATGGTAAATTGAACATAAGGGGAAATGATAAACATTAAATTTTGGAAGAAAGAAACTGTCCATATATGGACTGTATAGCTGTAACTGAAACCATGGAACATTTTCTTTTGGAATGTACTTATGTGACAGCAATGTGGAAATATCTAGCTGTCAAATGGTATATGAGTTGGCTCCAAAACTTAACATACAACATTCTAGTTCTTGGCAAATATGACAAAAAATTGAAATTATACCATCCGGATACTTTGGTACTTTTTTTCTGCTATATTAGATTGTATTTATGGCAGTCAAGGTGTCAATGGGTCTTACAACAATGCAGAATGTCATATGACTGTCTAAGTAATTTGGTCTCAATGGAGTTGGGTCACATTTATTTAAGGGACCAAAGTTTGTATTCTTCACAACAGGTGATGCACTGGTGGAAGGGTTTTAGTTATTTCATTAAGTACTAATGAGAAGGTATTGCTTGTTTTTTTTTCTCCCTTGAATATGTCTCCATTTTGTTTTGCCTTTATGGAGTTTTATGTGGCTGCAGAGGTCCTATATCCAGGGAGACACTGAGATCTCTGCAGCCACATTGTCTGGCAAATTAAGTCAAGTCCCGAGATAGGGGAGACAGCAAGTTTCTATGAGTAAAATTGGGAGATGAAAAGAAAAAGATGGAATAAACTTACAAGATGTGAGATGAAGGAATATAGTTTTTGTAGCTAGATCAACACTGTTGTATAGGCCTGAAGAAGTGGTGAAAGCCATGAAACTGTTGCCCCATTTATAAGTGTGTTTACTACAATAAAAGCAGCTATTGTTTGCTAATTATCATGTGACTTGTAGTGGAGTTCATCCTTGTTTTCAGTTATCTGAGTTTTGTGTTGCCAATATAGGATGACCCAAGTACAGAACTGACATACAAGAATTAGGGCACCCTAATCACTCATATCTTTAACACATGAATTGAAGCCAGATTTGATAATACCGAGCTTGTTGATCTTCCATTCTGTAACATGCCTGTTCCACCCTATGCAAGTCTACCACAAGTTGGAGACATTCTACAAACTCCGGTGGCAAGGCAGCTTTCCAATGGGTTAAGATAGCCTTTTTTGCCACAGTCAACCCCAGATTTATCAAATCGGCTATATCACTCAAACCCAAATTTGAGTACAAGATCCTAAACAAAGCAATACCCAGGTCAAAAGGGAAATCCTGACCAGTAAGTTTCCCAAAGAAAGAAAATATCTTTCATCAGAACACTTCCAACTTTGGACATGAGACTAGCATATGGTATAAAGTTCCTCTAGCCCCTCCACATCTTTGACACAATTCTGATAAATTGCCATCTATTTTATGTAGCCTTGACAGCATTAAATATGTTCTATGTATTAAATTTATATAAATTTGCTTTAATCTACAATTTTTAATAGATAGTTCCTCAAGATTTTGACTAAGGTATCCCAAATAGGGATCCTAAATAGGGAGAGAACTATCCTTTTCCCAAGCCTGTTTAAGTTTAGAAAGGGAAATAACTTGTGAATTGTTACTAATAAAGTTATATATTTCTCCTATCAAATGTTTTAGGGATTCTAAATTCTCAAAAAACTGTACTAATATTCCCTTTTTTACTTGTAAAGAGTTCCCATTTAAAAAAAATTCTCAACTGTAAATACAGAAAATAGGCACTTAAAGAAACTCCATATTTAAATTTTAACTCCTTAAAAAAGGTTACTTTATCTTATATCAATAGATCCTTCACTGTACACACTCCCTTTTCTACTAGTGCTTTCTGAATTAAACATCTTTTCATAGATGGAAAAAAAAGTGTATGTTATTGAAAACAGGAGTAAACTGTGCGAGAGAATCCCCTTCCCCCAATCATTTTTTTACTAGGTTCCATGCTCAGTTTGTAGCCTTGGTTGACTTCACCATACAGGGATATGGGTCAGATTTATTAAAATTTATATTTACCACCAAACTGTGTAATAAATCAAAGAAATTGCTTATTTCTGCTTCTATACAGAAGCATGCTGGCATCTCCTGTTTTTCTTGAAACCAGTACCTTAAACATTCTAATTGAGCAGTTAAATAATAATGTTCAAAATTAGGCAACAACATGCCTCCCTTCTCCCTTGATAACTGTATTTTTTATAAACAATTCTTGGTGCTTTTGGTTTCCAAAGACATTTTCTTAGAGCCTTGTCCAATGAGACAAAAAATATTTTAGGAATTATTATTGGGAAAGCCTGAAATCAAAACAGTACCCTTGGTGAACTATTCATCTTGATAATATCAATCCAGCCTAATAAAACCAGTGTTAGGTTTTGCCATCTAATAAGATCTTGTTCAATTTTTTAAGGACAGGTAAGAAATTCAGGGTATACAGCAAGTTTTTATCCAAAGTTATCTGGACCCCCAAATACTTCAAATAAGGTTTATGAAATTTGTGTAACGGATGTTCCTGACTGGGGACCTTGTCATTTGAAATTACTGTAGCCTCGGTTTTGTTCCAATTAATTTTATAACCTGAATATTTACCAAAATCTGTAACAATTTGAAGTAAAAGATCATAGTCATGCTCTGAGTTGCCCCAAACAATAAAATATCATCTGTGTACAGTGATATTTTATGTATCTGTTTGCCTATTTTAATTCCTTTAATCCCAAAGTCATTTCTAATCAGATTAGCTAGGGGTTCTATAAATAAAGCAAATAACAAGGGGGACAGGGGAAATCCTGCCTAGTGCCCCACTGTAGCAAAAAATATTCAGAAGAGTTATGATTTGTCTTAACAGTGCCTTAGGAGAGGAGTATATCATTTTTATCCACTCCAAATATTTTTCCTCAATGCCGAAAGCCTTCAACAGTTGAAATAGAAACTCCCACCTAACCCTATCAAAAGCCTTTTCAGCATCGAGGGAAAGCACCACCAGATCAATATTCAAAGAGGGGTCCACTAAATTTAAGGCTCTTCTAACATTATGAGTTAGTCTCTTCCCCACCACAAAACCACTCTGGTCAGAATGCACAATTTCAGGAATGATATCTGCTATTCTATTGGCCAACACCTTTGCGAAAATGTTATAATCATTGTTCAACAATGATATGGGCCTATAAGAACCACTGACATCTGCAGGTTTTTCCTCTTTCAAAAGAAGAATTTTTGAAGCCTCATTAAAGGATGATGGAAAATCTGCATGTGCCTGAAAATTCTGAAACAGATGAGCCAAAAGAGGGGCCCGCTCTATTTTAAGCACTTCATAAAATTCAGCAGAATATCCATCAGTTCCTGGTGACTTATTATTTGGCATATTAGATAATACTTTATGAATTTCCTCCACCTCTATTTCACTACCAAGACATTCTATCAACTTCTGAGATCTGGGGAATATCGATCTTTTAAATATAATTCTGAATTTCTATCTCAGTTGCAGAGCCATCCTCATGATATAATGCCTCATAATAATTTTTAAACTCATTATTAATCTGTCCTGGATCTAACACCTGTCTTCCATCAGATACAGTGACACAGTCAATCCTATTTTGGTTGTCCTGTACTTTAAGTTGATAGCTTTATCACAGTTCTGTAAATTGGAAGGAAGGAAAAACTTCTTCAACTGTCTGAAATGTTGTTAAATTAATAATCTTTTTTTCTTGTTGCCCTGACATTTTGCACTTAAAAAAATGCTTTTTCAAAGGGCGTTCTGCAATAAAACAGTAATAATCCATTTTAGATATTTTATATACTCAGTTTTAAACATATGTAATTCAAAATACTTCATTCTTTTTGTGAAACATTTTTGTGAAACATTTACCAAAAAGAATGTTTTCTTGTGCATTTGTCCTCGCTGCATCACTTTCAATTTAAATCAGGTATTGACCTGAAAAAAACAATTATAGATGGCTTGTTTTGCAATGATGTCATATAATGTTCACAGTTCTACCTTAAGATTTGATTATAGCCCCCTTGTCATGTCTCTCTACTGTGGATTCTATTAAATGCTGTTATTTTGGCTTGCTACCCCTAAAGGTTATCAACTCCTTCCTTCTTCTGAATATTTTTTTGTTAAAATAACAGTGTAGCCACAATACTGAGTTATTTGAGAGTGCCATCTCCAGCCTTCTGATCTCTTTAAGAAGATTAGACGTAACTTGGGAGGTAATTTTCTTCCTGATAGTGGCCAGTCGAATAAACTCTCCCCTCAAGGAACATTTAAAAGCTCCCCAGAGATAATCTAGTTTCCTTGCAGAAGGAGTATTGTCAATAAAAAAATTATCAATAAAAGTTGCTAATTGAGAAATCAAGTGATCCGATTTCAGAAGCTGGTTATTACATTTCCAAACTTTGTCCCTAGTTAAAGAGAGCCCTGGGGTCCAACAAAGCAATGTGGGATGGTGATATGATATGACCTTAGGGAGATAATTACATGACCTCACCATGGAAAGGTGGCCAATGTCCACAAGAAAATAATCAATACGTGAGGCTGAGTTATGAGGTATAGAGTAAAATGAATAGTCTCTTAAGAGAGGAAATAGTGCTCTCCAGGGATCCATCAATCCCACCGACTCCATCATTTCTCTAAGAGCAAATTGCGCCGGTGACAATGATGACACTGACCCTCTCTAGCGATCTAAAGTGTTACAGTAAACTAAATTCCAGTCACCCCCCAACACTATGGGAAGAGATGCCCAGGGAATCAAATTATTCATGAGAGATATAAAAAATTGGGGATCATCTCTTGTTGGTCCATAAATGGATCCTAGCACAGCCTCAGGATGACCGAGAAGAGCTTTAATTAAAACATACTTGCACTGAGTATCCATGATGGTAGCCAACAAGTGAAAAGGGATCCCACGTGCTATTAAAATTGCAACCCCCCTCTGGGTATCTGGACCACATCCTATCACCTGGCCTACCCAGGTCCGTCTGAAACGAAGAAGCTGAGAAGAGGGTAAATGCGTTTCCTGTAGAAAAGCCACGTCAGTATCTAGCTTACTGAGGTGTAACAATAATTTCCTTCTCTTCTTTGGAGACTGGGCACCCCTCACATTCCAGGAACACATCCTATATAAGGCCATTAAATTGGCAGTAGAGCCAGAAAACTCTCCCTGTTTGTAGACTCTCCAGATAAAATAACATGCACACATTTTCTACAGTACAATACTCCTGTCTCCTTGAGTACTGAAATCCCATCCCTCCCTTCTTATCCCATTTATATTTCACCCCTTCCCCTCCTATCTGCCATCCCTTCTGGATTCCCAACCCCCAGTATGTCTGAAAAATCTACTTTTAAAATAAAATAAACCTAAACCAACTGTGGGACTTACCTATGTATGTTACCTATGTATGTTGCAGAGGGACTGGAAGGAAATGTATGTCTATTTGCAGATGACACAAAGATCTGCAACGGAGTTGATGCACAGGGTGGGGTGGAAAGGATGAGAAGGGACTTGGCAAGGTTAGAGGAATGGTCAAATGTATGGCAGCTTAGATTCAATGCTAAGAAGTGAAAGGTAATGTACCTGGGAAACAAAAACCCAGGGGAAGAGTACACAATGGGGGTGAGATACTAACAACAACAAAATGGAAAGGGACCTGGGGTAGTCATATCAGATGACCTAAAGGTGGGCAAGCAATGTGAGAGGGCAGCAAGGAGGGCTGGGGGGATACTGGGATGCATGGGGAGAGGCATCACCAGTAGAAAACAGGAAGTTATTATCCCTCTGTACAGACAGCTGGTGAGACCCCATCTGGAGTACTGAGTGCAGTTCTGGAGACCCAATCTCCACAAAGACATAGACAGGATAGAAGCTGTCCAGAGGAGGGCAACTAAAATGGTGCAGGGTCTGCACTGGGAGACATATGAAAAGAGACGAAAGGAGCTTAATATGTATAGCCTCAAGGAAAGGAGGGAGAGGGGGGACATGATAGAAATGCTCAAGTACCTCAAGAGAATCAACAAAGTCCAAGAGGGTAGCATCTTTCAAAAAAAGAGGTGTGCAAGAACAAGAGGGCACAATTTGAAGATAGAGGGGGGGCAGCTAAGAGGTAATTTAAGGAAGCATTTTTTCACAGAGAGGGTTGTGGATGCATGGAACGGCCTTCCAGAGGGGGTTGTGGAGTCAAAAACAGTGGTGGAATTCAAGCATGCATGGGACAGTCATAAGGCCATTCTAGGGGCTGGGGGTAGGGAGAAGTAGGCTGCTGGTTAACTAGGATCTGCAGATAATCCAGTAGGTAGGGAAATGGGCAGACTGGGTGGGCCAAGCGGTCCTTATCTGCTGTTAAATTCTATGTTTCTATGTTTCTCCCCTTTACCTTGGCCCATGATCCCCTGGTAAGGTGCTGCACTCTCACTGACCCCTCCCTCCTCCCATCTCCCGTCCCTTACACGATCCCTACATTGTTGGCTATAGTTCCAAAGACCACTACAACATTGTATCTAAAATAGAAAACCGTTACTTATTAGAACAAATAACATACTTCCTATAGATCGAGTCCCGTATCTAATGATCCTTAGTATACACATTTCGTCAGTTCTATGAAAGCTCGCTATTGCTTCCCCATACTAAGCTACGGCATGAGAAAAAAAAAAAAACACCCAGATTTCAAACTTTCAAAAGCCACCTTGCTTCCTCCATCCCATTCACTATATATATGAAGGAGAATTGTAGAAAAAAATTGATTAAAGCCAAGACCATAGAAAGATTGACGGTTGCTGCCTTCTTGTGGCTTCAAATAAAAATAGCCTGGTATCGCTGCTTTAGCTTGCATGACAACAAACAAAGGGGAAAAATCCCCAGCCTGGCAGCTTCTGGGAGGAGGAGAAAAAAAAAAGGGAACCAGAGACACATTAAAGGTGCCCCCCAACTGTATCCACAGAGACAAGTTCCTCTCTCTATAGTCTTTTTGAGTTTGGCAGCAATGACTCCAAATCCCCTCTGCCCATCGAATAAAAACATTGTCATCTGACAAACAGAAAACCCCGAGACATCAAGTCTATATATCGGACGTAGGTCTTCTGTAACTAGGATACCGTTCCTTTATGACAGATACATCAGCATGATAAACTCTGGTCATCCCTCTTGTGTGTCTTCCTGCTGACCCCTAGACCTACACCAAAACCATTGCAGCATCTCATTGGGCATGAAACAAATCGAGGAACAATGATTGCAGCCCTGGTAAGACCTGCTCCGCTGAATCAAAGCTGTACCAGGCATTTTTAGTATACACAGATAAACGCACTGGGTATTGCACTTTATATTTTATACTGGCCGCAATGAGCTTGGTGACTATAGGATGGTATGTGGCTCTCTGTTGCCTAGTTGGGGCTGGTAGGTCTTGAGCAAAGCGCAAGGGTTGACCATCCCATAGTATTTTTTGAAGCTCTCGAGTTTTAGCCAGGATATGAACCTTATCCAAATAATTCAAGAATTTTAGAATCAGCCGGTCTAGGTGGTTTTCCAATGGGCTGCTTGGGTCTAAGAGTACGATGTGCCCTTTCAATAACATATATAGTGTTATTGGGAGAGGGGCCGGCGATCTTGTTTGACATCTTTTGCAAGAATAATATCGATGCCGATCCCTCAGAGTCCTCTGGAAGGCCAAAAATGAGGATATTATTTTGGCGACTCCAGCCTTCCAGATCCTCCAATCTAGACTCCATGCGTTTTATTTTTTGTCTTAAGGTTGTAACCTCTGGCTCTATTTTTGCTTGCCAGGACTCTAAAGACTTTGTGCGGGCTGCCACATCTGAAATAACCCTAGTCGCTTCCGTGAGATCTCCCCTCATGGATTTCAGTTCGGAGGTGATTTCTTGTAGTGCCGTTTTGAATGGATGAAGCTCCTCCAGAAACCTCTTTTCCGTTAATGGGGCTGGGATGGGCTGATTAGAAGAAGAGGAAGCGACTGTTTTAGCAGTAACGCCAGACTGCCCCTTAGATCTTTTGGGCACCTTCTCCGGGGTTTGTGACGGAGTATGTGGAGGCTGTGCTTGACGCATCTCCTCTTCCATATTACTGAAGTAGGCCGCAGAGTCAGAGATGGTTATCTTGACTATTCAGAAGGCCTTCCCAAATTCAACGTCCCTTCGCAGTGTTCCAGAAGCTGTCCGAAAATAATATTTCAGGCAATATTGCTGATCGCGGTTGAATAAGAGTAGAAGTTATACTGAAAATGGAAGATGAATCGGGAGCCGGTCTTCGGAGCTGCTAACCCGTCAGAGGCATCACGTGACTCCAGGCATCTCTTGTATAGCTTATTAATTTACCATATTAAAGTCCTACCAACATGCATTCCAATTAGTGTCAGTATTTAGACCTATTATTTTATCCAATGTTCTAAGTAAAAATATCCATCGCATTTCTGCTTTATCAATAATTTTTTGATTATCCCTCCACGTGGTGGCACGGGTACCTGCTCTAGCCCCCAAAACCTGAGAGAAGCCCCTATGTGTCTTTCCTGCATAAGATGAATAGCAACTTGTGACGTCTCATCATTTCTTCTTATGTCATTCTTATGTTCTTGAATTCTTGTCTTCAAGGTTCTTGTCTGTTCTACATATAATTGATCACAAGGGCATTGAATTACATAAATTACACCTTCCGTTGTACTGCTAATAGTCTGCCTAATAGGAAATGTTTGATCTGCGTGGGGGTGTCTAAAAACATCTTTTTTGTGGTGTGCTCGCACACTGAACAATGCCCACATGGAGCCATTCCTGGTTTCAGAGGGCCTAACAGTAGTTGGGCATCCTGTTTTTCTAGAGGCTTGAACCATGATTTCACTAACTTGTCCTTAAGGGTTTCCACTTTTTTGGCCGCTATTAACGGTCTTCTGTGAAAACTTTGTGGTTGGTCATTGCTTACTGTCAAGAGTTGCCATTGTTTGTTAATATTTTTTTGCATATCTGTAAACCTGTCATTATATTTGGTTATGAAAACCTTTACATGCTTTTATTTCAGTCTCATAACATCTTCCCTGCTATCCTGGCTAATCTTACTCTCTGCTTGTTTCAAGGTTGCTGCTGAGTAGCCCCTGTGGCACATGGACAGCTGGCTCTGATTTCAATATGATATTTATTCTGCAATATAAAATATATAAGGAAATGTCTATCAGGAGGAAATACTGTCTTGCTGAAATTGACACATCCCCCCCTCCCCGGGATAAGTTCAAAGGACAGGAGGTAGCTTAAACTGTAGATATCTGAAATGTAATTACTTTGTTAAGTTTTCTTTGAAGCCCTGGAAATAAAATATCCATTCATGACGTCCTCAGGGAAATCCTTTGATTTGCACTAGGTGTCATGAAAAGAAGGAGAAAATGCATGTGTTGGGGTGTCTCCCAAGATAGCCAGTAATTACATCAAAGAGAATGTTGATGTACCCCTCCTTTCTTTGCTCCTTCCCTCTTGACTACCAGTTCACACACTCATGTAACTTAACCTAACTTATGTTTTCTGCCACAATGTTGCTTAAGACTTTTGCTGTGCCGCCCTCCTTTATTTTTATTATTGCTGCATTTTTTTTTGGCTAAATCAGTTGTTTCTACTGTGTATCATATTGTTTTGCCATTACTTACACTGTATTGATATATTTGTATGCACTTACTGTCTATAAGCTCCTGTATCATCTTTTGTAAAAATGTTTTATTTTCTATATTTCTCCTGGGTCATGCCTGAAAACAGTCATTTCTATGGCTAGTGCACCTTGCCCAGTCAACAAAAATTAACTAACTAAATAAATAAATAAATGTCTGGGTGAAACAAATCACAGACTGGTTCAAGAAGTCCAATATGCATGTGTTGGAGGGTGTCGTCTGAGGAAGCCAGAATTACATCAAAGCCTCTGAGACTAAATTAAGAAGTCCAATGTGCATTTGCTTGGGGTTATCCAGTGAATTACATCAAAGAGGCTTTGATTTTTATGTGAAGCAGCCCACAGACCAGTTTTGGCAAGTTACATTTATGTTCCCTATTATTTTTTTAAATATCTTAGTAGGACATCACGTGTTATAAAATATACATTTTAATACACCAAGGTGGAGTTAGATGACCTCAGATTGAAGGCTGGCTCAAGACTGCTTTTAAGATACTGAGCAGACCTTACAGAATGACATTCATTTTTTGACTGAGAGAGAGAGGAACATCGAAGCACTGAAAGATTAAGAAAGTAAGATCAGTTTGAGTATGGGTTATAGGAATTTACACTTTTAAACCTGTTTTGTTTTTAAGATAGTATGTGTTGGGATATATTGTTCTGTATTTTACTATTTTCGTATTTTACCTATTTTAAAGTAAAGATATATATTTTAAAAACAGAAACTGCTTGGTGTGCCTTTAAACTTCTTTTTATATAAGTGAAGCTTAGATAGTTATAGTTGACACTGTGCATGGGCTTATTGTGATACCAAACTGGGAAACAGGTCAGAGTTCTCTGGATCTTGCATAGAGTTCTAAGGGTTCATTTTGAAATACCTGGTTAGATGTCCATAGGCAAAAATATCTGGCCCCCTGAAGATATAATTATCTGAGCCTGACAACTGGGTATGGTAACAAGAGGTTATCAGTTTGAATCCCTCCAGAATTTGGGACTAAGGTGACTCGAACCCACAAAACAGACAAGAGGGTTACCTTGTTCTGTTCACTGTTCACAGTTCTACACTCAGAGGCTGGCACTTTGGGAGTAGAGGGCTGACCTGCCTAGTGGGTTTGTGACAGCCCCGTTCCTGAATCTGGCTACCATTGCTGTTTTTTATCTGTTAAAATCCTGTTCTGTAGTACAGTTGTGTTTGGCCCTGACCAGCTGCGAGTACGGTATGCTGTTAATTAGCTTACGTTTGTGGTATGTCTATGCAGTACTGTGTTTCTATCAGTTTATTTTTTGTATAAGTCAGTGACAAGTGCTGTCCCATCCTTAATAATTCTTAAATCAAGATATGCAATATCAGTTAGGTTACTGTTCATTACAAATTTAATATTGTCATTGATGCTGTTTATATACAGTAAGAAGTTGTCTAATCCTTCTTTTGTGCCTGTCCAAATAAAAAACACATTTTCAATATATGGCACTTGGGTTAATATCCCAGTACTGACACTGTAGTGCAGCATGAGAGGGGTGCTGCACTTCTGAGGTGCCGTCTTTCGGATGAGACGTTAAACCAAGGTTCCATTTGCCTGGATTGGTGATAGTTCAGGTGGATGTTAAAGATCCCATGGCACTTATCAAAAAGAGTAGGGGAATTTCCCCGGTGTCCTGGCCAAATTTCCCTCATGCACTAAAAATACTACCAACAGCTTAATCAGGTTCAAGGTCAGTTGGCATTCATCTGTAACCCCCTCCCCCGGGTCGTGCCTGAAAATAGGCAGGATTTGTCTAGTGCACTTACCCGATCAACAAAAACTAAATAAATATCTGTTCCAAGCTCTCACATGCTGGAAAAATGTTTTTTTTTTTTCAATATTTAGTATGTACTGTTTTTCTAATTCACACATGAAAGCATTGGCATATGTTGATGCCATTGTGCTACCCATGGCTGCCTCTCCTTCCTGTAAGTAATACTGACCATCAAACTCAAAATAATTATTAGCCGATATAATTTCAGCTAATTCTTGCAGCACTGTTGTTTTTGGTCTAACATTTGGTGCCCTCTTATCCAGAATCTTACCTATGGCATATACCCCTTGTTCAAGTGGGATGGAAGTGTACAGATCTACAACATTCACTGTGACCAGAAATTCACTATGTGTTGCACCTTATTCTGAAATTTGTTTCAATTTGTGCAACATCTCACCTCTGTCTTGGACAAAAGTTTCCTTTTTTTCTCCAAGAGGCTGTAAATGAAATTGATATATTGTGATCCTGGTTTAAAAAGGGATTCGTTGCACTGACACTATCGATGTGCCGGTAGAGGTCAAACTGGATCTTGTGAATTTTTGGTATAGCATACAAAGTGGGCCTTCTGGGGTTCCTTTGTCTTATTGTTTCAATTTCCCAACTTTCTAATCAGCCATTATTCTCAAATTCTTCTAGTGTACAGGCTGACTGCTGTTGTAATTTAATTGTTGGATCACTTAATATAGATTCATAATTGAGTCTATTGTCTAATAATTTCATACACATTCCTTTATAATGTTCCTTGTCCATCAGTACTATCCCCCCATCTGCTTGTTTTATGAGAATATTATCATCTCTGGTTAAAGTATTAAGTGCTGTCCTCTGGGTTCTACTTAAATTGTCCTTACTTAACAAGTTGTTTTTCTGCTTACATAGTTATGTATATCCATCTGGACAGCTGCACAGTGTGTTTCAACTGCGTGATTCCTACCAGCTGCTGGATCGTATTTAGATTTTATTTTCAAAGCTGTCCGTAGTTCTTGTTGGTATGTGGGGACCTGTTCTGTGTCATATAGGGTTTTTAAATGTATGGAATGAAAAAACATTTGTAGATCTGCTTCTAGTTCAAGCTCATTAATATTTTTTGTTGGTGCAAAGCAGAGGCCAAGGCTTAGTACCCGTGTCTCTATACCCGTAAGTTCCCTTTTACTTATGTTAAAAATTGGTATTTTGTCCTCGATTATGTCCCCTGCTGATTTCTGTTGCCTCGTCCACCTGTTGGCCTGGTTGTTGTTCCAGTTCATGTGTCTCCTACCCCTGTGTTGCTCCCCCACTCTTCCCTGAACCCCCAGGACTCCCTGATCCCCCATTCTATCTCTTAGGGGATATCTAGACGTTGCCTCAGGTTGGTGTGAAGGGCCTGCCTGTTGATTGTCCTGTAGTCCCTGTACTTCACTTTCCTGTGAATCTCTTGCATTCTGGTCTCTGGTATAGCTACCCTTACTGTCTGTACTTGTATCAGTATATTGTCCCTGCTGTCCCCAACCTTGATTGCATTTATACTTTTTGTAAGTATACACCTTCTTTTCCCTGTAGTCGTTTGCATCTCTCTGGAATTTTTTGATCTTCTGTTGCTTCAACCTATATTCATACTCCTTCAACTTAGATTTTAAGTTCTCTAAATTGCAAAACAAGCATCTATAATTGTTTTTTTTCAGATCAATACTTGATTTACATTGAAAGTGATGCAGCGAGGCTAAATGCACAAGAAAATGTTCTTTTTGGTAAATGTCTCACAAAAAGAATTAAGCATTTTGAGCTACATACTGTGGCCCGGATATTCAAAAGGGTTGCGCCATGCGCAACAGGGTTGCGCATGCTCAAGTCCTACATTGCGCCATTCTGCGATATTCAGCAGGAGGCAGTTGCGCCACTGAAAACAGGCTGAGCAACAGCGCAATGCAAATGAATGCATGCTCAACAGGAGGGGGAGGAACCATGCATAAACTGCACAGCCCGATATTCCAGTCGGGCTGTACCCGGAAGACAACTCACGAAACAACCCCCAACCTGCGCCTGCACAACTTTGAGCCAAAAAGGCTTAGTTGAGGGCCACCCACAGGTGAGCTGCTGTATTGCAGGGCGCAACACAGCAGCTGCCACCCGTGCTTGGCCCCAACTCAGTCCCATTCATTCACAAATCTGGACTGTCATGTACAGTATGGGCTGCACGCCCATTGGCTCTAGCTCTGCACCAATGGGCGTACAGCCCTACTATCCAGTCAGTTGGCGGTGAGGCGTGGCTGGTGGAATGCTGCATACTGACCTGCCGGAGGGGAGCGGGGTGGTGGGGCTGGGTGGGTGGGGTGGGGGACACTAGACACCAGGGAGATGTTTGGGTGGGGGAGTTGTCAATATACATTCTGCCCACGATCAGGCATTATGGTCCACTGGACCACCAGGGAGATATTCGGGTTGGGGGTTCTTATTACATTCTGCCCATGATCGGGCACTGAAGGTTCCTATTACATTCTGCCCGCGATCGGGCACTGGGAGGTTCCTATTACATTCTGCCGCGATCAAGCACTGGGGGGTTCCTATTACATTCTGCCCGCGATCGGGCATTACGGAATATTCAGGTTGGGGGTTCTTATTACATTCTGCCCGTGATCGGGCACTGAAACTCCTATTACATTCTGCCCGCGATCGGGCATTAGGGAGATGTTTGGGGGGGGTTCTTTTCACATTCTGCCCATGATCGGGCTGCAGGGTGCCTTGGTCCCCGACGGCTGCTGCCTGGCAGGGCGGCCAGGAGCAAGTCCTCGGGGATCGGCGCACCTACATGGTAATGGCATGCAAATTGGGCCATAATCAGATGCAAATGGCCCCCCCTGCACCTTGCATGAATTATGGCCCCATTTGCATGTCACCTTTTGAATATCATGATTTTGCGCATAGCGCAATGGTACTTGCACCACCGCAAGTTGAATGCTCACTCTGACAGCTTGGGTTGGTGCAGGGTTCTCACGCCATGCACAGTGGCTGTGGCTGGGGGTGAATTCAAAGGAGTTGCTCAATAGTGCAACTCCTTTGAATATCGCCCCAGCCACACCCCTGCGTAACTATTTTGTGCAGCGCAAGGGCTTGCGCCTCAGAATGGCGCAGTTTGAATATCCGGGCCTGTATGTTTAAAACTGAGTATATAAAATGTCTAAAATGGGTTATTATTGTTTTATTGCAGAAAGCCCTTTGAAAAAGCAATTTTTAAGTGTGAAATGTCAAGTCAACAAGAATAAAAGATGATTAATTTAATAACATTTCAGACGGTTGAAGAAGTTTTATTTTCCTTCCAATTTACAGAACTGTGGTAAAGCAATTGGTCCTATTAAAGGGAGGAATAATTTAATAATTAACTAACTATCCATTTCTCATGGAATTACAGACTGTTAAAACTTTGAGATGATAGGCCAGAAGCTCTGAAGGTGAGTCAGCAAAGAAATAATAATTTGCTCTTGATTTATAAATTTGCTTCTCTGCTTTCACTTGACTGGCTCTATCTATTTTTTCTCTAAGAAGCATCATCTTTATTTTATCTTCTTCTCCCCCTGTTGCAGCATACACCTCTTCTGCCGAGATCAGTTCCTGTTCCAGCCCATCCAAAAAAAACAATATTTTTTTCTTAACATTAGATTCATATGATACAATGCATCTTCTCAAATAGGCTTTGAGGGACTCCCAAATTATGGTCCAAGAAAACTCATCTGGGTGGTTTCATTCCAGAAAGGCCGTAATCTCCTTCTTTAAAAATGCTATGAATTAAGCATCTTGCTCTAAAAGATTATTAAATAACCATTTTTTTAACAGAATCTATCATTTTCTATCAGATCAACTCCATATAACATACTTTGTGATCTGAGATCAAAATGAAATTATAACTTACAAATCTGATTGCATGTATAATGTACTGGTAACCAGAAAATCATCTATTCTTGACAGGCAATTATAAGCCTTTAAAAAAAAGAGAATTTTTAAAAATTTGGATACAAATGATGAAAAGGATCCACCAAGACCAGTTCCTGAGCATAGTTATTACTTAACTCTATAGTTTTCATATTCCTTTCTGGTGCTGAATGCGCTCTATCCAGAGGAGTAAGTGCAACATTAAAATCTCCTCCTATTATTACAGAAGAACTTAAAGTAGAGACCTGAAGAAATAGGTTGGTAAATAATGTTAAATGTTCCTCATTTGGAGCATGGACACTTATAAATGAAATTAGTGACTGTTCAATAAGAACTCTTGCTTGTGCCCACTTCCCCTCAGGATCCACCTGTGAGTACAGTATCTTAGATTTTAAATATTTTTTGATAAAGATGGCAGTGCCCCTTGCAATACCTGCAAAAGATGTGGAAATTCTAGTTGCCTGAAAGAGGTTAGAAAAATAGACTGCATCCTTATTTTCAAAATGTGTTTCCTGAAGTAACACACAGTCTGTTTTCTTATTATTTAAATAATTAACAATTATGTCTAGGTTTTACTCTATTTTTGGCTCCATTCAGGTTCCAGGCTAATGTGCTAAGTATTTGCATCTAAATAGGTGTGAAAATTTTGTTTCACCCAAAGTTAGGCGGAAGGGCCTCTCTAACATCCAAAATCCCAAATAGTTTAATAACATACCCATGCTTCCAATTATCAAAAACCCTACCTATAACAAATTCCACACTAACTCTAACACATAAGATTAAAAAACCTATTCCCCCCTTAATAATGGTAAAAATTACCTTACTCAGACATACTACTTGAACCCAATTGATGTAATCTTTTGAACCCAGACGATCACTCCCCCTTCCTTCTAACTTTAAAGACAACTTGCCTTAAGCTGTATGCTAGATGTTAAAAAATTGAGCTAACTCTCTCTACCTTAACCTTACAATCCTACTAGAATTATTTATTGTACCCCCTTATCAAGCCAAGGCACCCTTCCCAAAAACAGAAAGAAAGAAAAAAAAAAGAAGAGACAAAGGATAAATAAAATTCACCTTCATCCCTCCAACATCATTCCCTAGTCCCTTACTTTTCTCCCCCACCCATTTGCTTTTCTGGGCCTCCCCACCCCATTCTGAATATTATTCTTCTATTCAATACCCAGCCTATATTTACGTTTTAGAAGCAGAAAAAGCTGTGAAGTCTTTCTGTGACCTACTTTTTATAAAACCTGCAGCTTCTTTGGTGTAGAGAAAAAGAAGGCCTTTCCATTCAACAAAACCCACAGTCTCGCTGGGTACAACATAGTGAATGGAATTCCCTGTTTTCACAACTGATCCCCATCAAAGGCCTTCCATTTCATTAAGATAGAAGGGAGTAAGTCAGGAAAGGCCTGAAACTTCATGCCGTTATAAATGAGGCCTCTTTCTCTTCTAGTGTTAGAGAAAATATTTTCTTTATCCTGAAACCACAGTTGTTTTACAAACATAAATCTGGGTCTTCCATCCTCCCATCTGGGGCTGGACGCTCTATGAGTCCTGTCCAATTCATTTTTTTCATCTGGGAATTTCAAGCCCATTACTGACGTTAACATCTGCTCACAGTAGGGTAATGGGGTTCCCCCTTCAACTCCCTCTGGTAAATTGCCTATTTTCATATTCGCTCCTCTTAATCTGGACTCCAGCTCTTCCATTTTGTTTTTAAGGCTTCTAGCTCCTTATTAGCTACCGACAAATCTGTGGACATTTTTGGCATCAGATCTTCCACATTAGATAATCTCTGTTCAAATTGCTCAGTTCTTAAAGTGACCACATTCAATTTTCCACTATATCCATGAATTTTTTTATTCAAGGAAGAAATGGCTAAGTTAATATTTGCAAAACCAGCTCTTAGATCTTCCAATAATGACTGCTGTGAAGAACCTGAACTAGCACCTAGGTTGCTTGTGCCTTCATAATTTTTGTCAGAGCCCCGGGAGTAATGGAGGTCCATTGCATTGGGGGACAGGACTTGGGGGGGAGAAGTCTGATCCAGTTGCTGCTCAGAAATTTTCTTTTTCCCCTTCTTTATGCTGCTGTTCCTCTATTTTATCTTGTTTTTTTTGGTTTTCCATTTGTGTAACTAATCTTGTTTTGGGGATGGAAGTCATTTCAAAGAGCAGCAAAAAATATTTTTTACAAACGGGACTGCAGATAGGTGATAATTGACTGCTGAAATAACATACATGGGGTTTTAACCCCATTTTGCCTGAACTAAACTCTGAACAATCCTTCCCTGTTTCAGATTCCACACTTTCACTCTCACTTGCACCTAAGTTTTTCTTTCCATCTTCCACCTCCCAAACAGTTTTTTTCCCCCTTCTGCAGACTTAGTTCAACTTCTGATACAGATATTCTTGACCGGGAAGAGGGTTCCAATTTTTTTCATTTATTTTGCAACTATCCAACTCTGCAGAAATGCCTCCCTCCCACAGTCTTATCTTTGGAAGAAACAGTCTTTTTTTTTAACTGGTTGTCCACATTCTCTTCTGTGCCATGACTGGAGTAACAAGCCTCTTCCCAGAGAACAGTTACCTGAGGCTCCTCTTGCACCCCTTGTGGCATACTCACTGCTTCCAAATGGGTCAGTGCACCATTCACATGGGTCACCTCTTTCGACCCACACTCTCCTGCTGAAGCAGAAAATAAAGGGAACGTACCTGAAGGTTGTGCTAGGGGTCAGTCACCCATTGTTACCTGACCTGAAAAAACATTTAAACCTGAGTGTAATTGGGGTTGTCTCTCACTCTATGTAAACTCAGTGTTCTGGCATCTTCCTGGGGTGCGTTTCTTCTCTGTGCTATGCAGACAAATTTCATGTGACTGTCTGTAGCATTTGAACATGCCCACCTTCATTCTCAAACCATCCAGGTGCAATGCAAACCAAATGGCAGAATCTTTCTTACACCTTCATTTACAAGGTGTAGCGGGAAGTGCTCAGTGCACACAGCTGCTGCACTCAGCTGAGAATCTTGCTAGAGCTCCTCTTCCTCCACCACTAACATGTTCTTGGGGTATGCCTGTTGATGATACCGCTTAGGGTGTCATTATAAAGGGAGGCCACATCATTGACATTTGAAGCCAGGTAGAAATCTGTCCAGTTTATATTATGAGGTCAGCTAAGTAGTCAGGTAGGTTGAATTTGTGAAAGCTCCTTTTCCAAATAAACCTGCTCTTTGACTTAGCTGATGCCAGGCCTCTAATGCAGCTCACAGTGCAGTGATTGCTGGTATCATTGTGAAAGACTGCTGTGTGAGTGAACTTGTGGGGTCTATTGGTAAGAATTAGGTCGAACGATGAACCATTTGTGGAATTTTTGGGGTTAGGGTGAGTAATGTCTGATATTAGTTGGGTGAAACCTGATTCATCACAAAAATCTCTGATTTGTTTACTTTTGGTGTTGATGTTTAACCAATCAAGATTTAGGTCACTGAGGATGATGATTTAATTTTGTTTTGAGTCTGTCAATTTACGCAGGTAATTTAGGAGCTCCACGTCACCTAATGGTAGCCTGTAGCAACCTACCACAGATAGTGTATCAATTTGTGGGATTAAGTTTAGCACCAGTGATTCATATTCTTTAGGAGTGGTAACAGCAATGGTGTCTGACACTACAAATTTGTCTTTGATTTAAATTGCTACACAACCACTCCTGGAATGCTTATCACTGTGGCAAATGTTATAGGGTGGGAGTGAAGTCTCTGTGTTTGGAACTGAACTTTTTAGCCATGTCTCTGTTAGAACAAGGATGTCTGATTTTATATGGGAAACCCAGGCTTGGACAATGTCTATCTTTTTTAGACTACACACATTTAGATGCAGACACTTCAGACCATTTATGGCTGCAAAGTCAAAGGGCGAGGCTACTAACATTGGAGGGCCAGGATTTAATTCAACCTTTCCAGCACAGATCAAAGTAAGAACATCAGAGTCTTGAGCCATCTACATAATAATTTGAATTTAGTAAAGTGAATACGCCTGCGTAAGGAGTGTGAGCAAGGCATCTGGATACCAGCAGTGGTGAAACAGGAAGAGTACATTGCTTGAAAAGCAATGATACCTGAAGATGAATGAGAGCACTTGGAAGTCAGTTGCACCGCCAGGGAAGTTGTGGTTGTGTCCCGAAAGGGGATTATTTGGGAGGAGGATTAGTGGCATTGATGCAAGATGACAGTGCTTTAGTGTTAACAACATTTTGTCCACTGGCAGAGGACCTAAGGAGGGGGCAGTTAGTGGAGGGTTGGGGGTGAAAGAGAGGAGTGAGTTAAAGGATAGCATAACAAGGAGGAGAGGATGCATGGCAGACATTCTGGCAATGAATTGGGAAGTTGTTAGAAGACAAACAAGTTGCATGAGGGTGAGGAAAACTCTGGATGTGCTTACTTATTTTAGAATAATAGAAAGTTCAGCAGAGGGGATGAGTATGCGCTAATAGGTAGAAACAGTTTCAGCAGAGGGGCTAAAATAATTGATAGGTAAAAGGGGAGCAAAAAGGGAAGATATTGTGATGTCCCTAGTGGCCAAGTCTTACAACGAGCAAATGGAAAATCGGGCACTTGGACCGGGTGAGAGTATCAATGAAGAGAAAATACTAGGGAGGGTTAAAGAATTTAAAAGCAAATTGAGTCAAAATAATGTAAATGCAGACAGAGTCAGAGTAAAAGACTGGGGAGGGTATAAAGAATTTAAATATAAATAGATTCAGCAGAAATTAGAAACTGGAATTAAATGTAGTGTAAAGTTAGTTTAAATGCAGTCTAAGGAATTATCGTACAAATAGATTCAGCAGTTGTTGTAAAGCAGGATTAAATGTGGTCTAAAACTGAATTAAAAATAGTCCTTAAAATAGGTTTAAAAGTGCAGACATTTGACTGTTTAAATGCTGTCCTAGAAAAGACTGAAATAACATGCAGCACATACAGCTGAACTGTAAAATCTGCTCCGAAGAGCAGGAAACAATAATAAAGCTCTGAACAAATAATAAGCACTGAACGAGTCTTTTGGGGCCAGCATTGATAGCAGGGAGCAGTGAAAGCTCATGGAGAAAAAAGGCACTGAGATTTAAAAACCCTGGTCCCAGTATTTTCTGGACATGCTGTTTAACAGGCTGCCTGACTTTTGCATTTTGTTCCACAGCCTTAGCACAATCACTTGAAACTTCTCTGCATTCGAGACACTAGCCCAAAATGGCGCTGCTTTGTTTACATTTGCTGACTACACCCCAAATTGGCAGCAGTAATTTTTTTCTCCATTACACACACAGTTAAAAATTGCTAGAATGCTTGTCCGATCTTGCATTTAACTGTTTTGCTTAAGGCACAACGTAAATTTTACTTTCAGCACAACTCGGCACATTCATATTGTCTCCGCATTTCTCTTGACTTGTTGGATCAGTACTGCCCTTGATTTCTCTCTTGAAACAGTTCCTACGCACACTGTCCATTTTTAAATGTTCACAAACTCTTTCTCTGTTACTTTGTTGCATTGCTTTGCAGTTCTCCAACTTTTCGTACCACAGTTCGTTTTACTTTGCACTTGGTACTTATTCAGGCAGTAGGTGATTCCCTCCACTGATGGTAAATGGCCTGCTGTTGATTTTGTTGGGCCTTTCCGGTGATCAGGCTGGCAGACCAGTGGATCAATCGCAAAAAACACTATGATCGATCGCTGCTACTTACGGTCAGAAAATGGGTTGCACCCAAGTTTAACTGCGAAAGTTAAAAAAATGCTGTTTTAGGAATGCTTCTCACTCTTGGCGATTCCTCCTGCTGCTGCTTGAAGTAGCACGCTGCTCCTGTTTGCTTTCCTCCTCGAATACTCCACAACACTGAGATTCAGGCAAAGGGTGGGGCTTGGCATCGCTGGACTAATCACATGACAACATGTAAATGATCTCTCTCTCTCTCTCTCTCTCTCTCTCTCTCTCTCAGCCGCACTCCTGCATGGTGATCATTGAGAAGGCAAATTTAAAAAGCAAACTGTCACTTTTTTTCTAGGCTGGCAATTTCAGTGGGGCAAAGCACTTTTAAAGCATTTTGACACAGTTCTTGGCGCATTTTCCCTAGAGACTCCACCAGTTTCTACTGTACACACATGAAACATTTTGAGCATATAGAAACTGCTGTTATTAAAGTCCACAAATATTTTTCTCTTGGAATTTGCAACTTTTAACAGTTTCTCAAGCATGTAAAACAGCAAGGCAAGGCAATCATTGATCAGCTCAACAGCTCATTTTTCTAGTTTAAACACATGAGCAGCACATTTTTTCATTTTCTTTCACAGAACCACAGACAGCAAACTATTCTAAGATGGCATTTTTCTTGGCACAGACTTTGCTTTTCTTGCAATGATCTACTATTTGGGTGCACCGCCACCAGACAGGAAGATCCTAGACATACCCTCAGCATTTTACCTCTCACCCAAACATATATCCCTTGGATGATCCCCCATGTTTTTGTAACCCCCACCACCACTTCTGGCAAGTTGGCACCCCCATTACAAGAACTAGTACCCACATATGGCACATCTTTTACTTTTGGCAGACATACTCTGATTAGTACCACCCCTAGCTGTAGAGTGTATACCAGGCTCATTATCTAAGGAAGGGGGTGGGGGTACAATTAACAAAATGAACCTTTGTAAATACAACCAGGTCCAGGGGAGAGGATGCTAGGTGTATGCTAGACTTAACTGTGGAGGGGGCCCCAATAACTCCACAAAGAAAGCAATGATCAGAATGTCCAATGAAGCAACTGGGATTGTACAGTATGGCTTTATTTACAAATGTTACTAAAGCACGAGTGGACCCCCAATGGTTGGTCATGGAAAACAAGTACATTTCTTTTTCAGACTCTCTTTGCTAGGCAGTACAGTTTTCCACAAAAACTTTTCATTTCTCTTTCCCATGGTGTATGGTCATGGATTGTTGCCACACACCCTAAAACATTTCCTTTTCCCAAGAGTGTATGCTCGTGGACTGTTGCCACACACACTCAGAACATCTTTGTTCTCACAGGTGTATGCTTATGGGCTATTGCCACACACCCTAAAACATCCTCATGTGGCAATGGCCTTTGCCCAGGGAAACCTGGTGCCCATAAACTAACCAGTTAGCCCTGCGTTGTAGACTCCAGATGGCATTTCTCCCACCCTTTCCCCCAAATGACAGTCTCTACCATTTCTTCAGGGTTACACCAAATGAGCCTCCAATCCCCACTGAATTGCTAAAGACACACACTTTAAACTTGAAATTGACACTGAAGTGTATGAGGGGTCCTGACAGGTGTGATCTAGCCCCATCTTGGGCACACACACACTCAGCCAATTCTCTAATGAGAACAGTTACTGCATCTGTACTCACAATTCTGTTGCTCCTTGCTTTAGGCATGGAAAAAATCCAGAAAGCATTCTTTTCCATGGTAGCTTGTCAGAAATTCTCACAGGCAGCTGTACACACTCTAGGACCTTCAGGGGATTGCCCCTTGGAGCCACTGAACTGGCAGTCCCTCTCTCTCCCCCTGGAGTGAAATCAAGGAATCCTGCTGAAAAAGGTCTCCACCACTTCACTGACAACTGTAGATTTAATCCCAGCTAGGGTGAGAAACACAAGGCTCCCTGTGACAGAGCCCTAACTGGCAGACCTCCTGCCACACTGACTTTCAAACTCAGACTAATTGAACATTCTAAACTTCCTCTGAGCAGCTGACTCCAATATGGTTATGCTGCTGAGAGAGTTCTAAATGACATAATCATCCCCACTCAGGCTAGTGGAGTATATAATGATGCCATTATGTAAGAAAGCCCCTTAAGACTTCCGTTTTAGTAATATTTAATTCAAAATCAGCCAAGTTTTCAAAAACACTTAATATTTCCCATAGCTTAGGAATTGACTGTTCCGGTGATAGTACTGTAAGTAAGATATCATCAGCAAATAGCAATATTTTATGTTGCATGTGCTCCAGAGGTATCCCCTCTATTCCCCCAACCCTCTATTGGCTGAGGCCAGAGGCTCCATGTACAGAGCAAAATTTCTACACAGGGTTTTGGGGTGTTTTACTGTGTTACCTTAAGGGCTCTGTTGCTGCATGTCTCTTCTGATAATCTAGCACTATTATCCTGTGTTTAAGAAGTCTGTAAATACTGTGTTTAGAGTGCTTACCTTCTTTAGAATTGTGTAGAAACTGTAGCATGTGTGTCTGCCATCTTGCACATGCGCAGTAGCCTTCTGTATCCCGACTCAGTCCCAACAGTTGGCACATGCGCAGTAGGGTCCTGAACTAGCCCACTGAATACTAATGTAATTCATTTGTTACCTTCTCCTTATAGGTCCTGAAGCAGCCCTGTCCCCTCAGAACACTGCCCAGCTGAGGAGCTTGAACTTGGGGATTGCTGAGAGCCTTTAAGGGGTAAAGCCTCCTTCCCTCGAGCCTGCTTGTGGAGAGGGTCTTCCCACCTGCCCACCCCAACCACAGGTGTCACTCCATTTATTGCTGCTGGCAGGTCACCTGTCACATCACATGACCTACCCATCATTTTACTAAGTGTCCACTTTCCCATTTGCAGCTTATACACTCCAACCACTAGGAGTTGCTGCACTATCCACTCTGGAACCACTCCAACCACTCTCCACTCCTTTCTAGCAACTATTACAATCCCCATCCACTAGAGGTCTCTTCAGTTCCCTCCTAATCCTTTCTGCTGTCTTCTTTCCTCCCTACTTCCTTTTAGTCCACCACTAGGCCCCTTGCAAGCCTCAAACCTTATACCCTTTACTCCAAAGTCTGCAGCCCACCTCCCAAGCCAACAAACCAGCCCAATATCTACCTCTAATTTCAAGCTTTTAACCCTTCCTTCTTCCTTATAAACAAAAATACCTATCCGCTGTTCTGCTGCTGCTCTCAAACCCAGTACCCTTGCTGTCAGAATCAGGAGCTCTACCACTTAACCATTGTATCTGCTAACTTATCCTTAGTTTCTAAGGCTCTCATAGTCTCTGACCCCCCCTAGTCTGCCAAAATATTTCACCATTTCTCTCTCGGTGCTACTGCAGGCATTGAATCCTGCACTCTTGCTATTTCACTCAGCAGCTCCACCACTCAGCTATCACATCAGACTACGTTTGTGATAGGTTTTAAGACTCTAAAAGCCTCTAACCCCCATAGTCTGCTAAAATATTTTCAGGGTGCTACTGCAGGCTTTGAACCCTGCACCCTTGCTGCCAAAGTCAGCAGCACTGCCACTCAGCCATCATATCTGGCTATCTTTTTATACTACTGTATCGTGGCATATTTCAAAGCCCCTACAGCTTTTTCTGGCTCCCCCCACAACCTCTTTGTTCTTCCCCCAAAGCTACCTAGGCACCATGTCTGCTCAATTCCACCTTATGTGCCTCATCTTCATTACCACCCTGGGTTTCGCCTCCCACCTGCCACACCTCACCCTATGCCTCTTGTGGACTGCACCTTTGCAGCTCTCCAGATCTGGCCATTCCCCCCCACCTTGTCATCACACACTGGACCCCTGCATCCACCTCCTACTGGCAGCCCCTCCAAGCACCCACCCAGGCCCCCAGCACCACCTTCTGCATCCACCAATCCCTCCAAACCCTGCCCATCCCTGTCCCACCTCATCCTCCTCCCACTAAGCGTTCCCCAAAACTCTAACAACCTACCTTTCATGCAGGCTAGTCGTCTTCTCCTCTCTGATAATATCCACCTAATTCAGGCCTGCCCCACCCTCCACCTGCCAGATCCTCTGGACTCCGCATTGCCTCGCTGAATATACGCAGCCTGCCAAAGAAATCTGCAAGCGCTTCAATGCTGGAAACCCTTCACCAACCAGACATCATTGCCCTAGTGGAGACCTGGCTCTCCAAATCTACTCCCGATGCCTTTGTCTCACTCCCCGGATACACCCTACATCGGGAAGACAGGGTAGGAAAGCGTGGGGGTGGTTGTGCATTCTACATCGCCAACAACATTATTGGTCACGTGCTCCTACCCCCAAAACTCTCAAACGGAGCACAATCCCTCACCCTAAAAATCACCCCTGACCCTTTCAGGGCCCCACTATACCTCACAGTTGCCTATGTAACCCCTAAGAACCAAAAGACTGCCATCACATCCCTCACTGAATACCTCTCTACCCTACCACACAATGCAGAATGGACACTTGTAGGGGACCTCAATGTCAACTGGCTTGGACCCTCTGCAGCACCAACTAAGGACTCATTCTCAGCCATTTGACATGGTCAATTAGTTACCAACCCACTAGACTCCACATCTACTGGTACCGCACCCTCCTGGACATCCTTATCTCTAACCGCTAACAAAATCCAGGATATACAAACTTCCTGACTCCTTAAGTGACCACTCACCCATCCTATTCAATGGACCTCCTCCACACCCCAAACCCGTAGCCCCAACAACCTTCAGAAGGTGTCTCCACCCAGGAGGGTTAAAAAACTTAAGCAGCTGCTCACCCAGATAGATTGGTCCCCCATTAGACCAGCCCCAAGCGTCAACATTGCCCTCACCCTGTTTACAGGCCTTCACCAAGGTCTGTGACCTCTATCTCCACTCCACCAAACTCCATAAAAAAGCAACATGCCCATGGATAACCCCCTCCTACTCCAAATGTTGAGAGACAGGGATAATCTCTGGCACAAAGCCATAGAATCAGGGCAAGTTGGGGACAGACATTCCTATAACACGCTGCATATAAATGCACTTTCGAAGCGTCCATAAAGACAAAGCAGACCACTATCAATCCACTCTCACAACTATGTGGGGTCTGCAAAGACCTTCTGGAATAACATCAAAAGAACTCAATGGAAATCTCGCTCCCACTTCCCTCCCAGCTCACCATAAATGGCACTGCCTCCACAGAACACCTCACCATAGCAAACTGTCTAAACACCACCTTCTCAGATCTCAGCACTGTTCTCCTAGCGGTTTCTTTGACCCCAATCCCCTCAGCCTGCAGCATCCTGTTTCCTCCCTACGCCCAATACCCCCCCACAGAAGCTTATCCTTACCTACAAAGCACTAAACAGCAATAACCCTATAAATGATCCCTAGATGCCAGGCTCCTTCGACTGGTCCTCGGCGTGGTCCTAGTCCCCTAACAGACCTGCTCAACAAATCCCTATGCCTGGGGCAATTCCTAGTGCTTGGAAAACAGCTGTTGTTACCCATCCATAAAAGTGGTGACAAAGCCTCCCTAATAACTATCGACCCATCTCCATTCTCCCCCCAAAGTGCTAGAAAAAGTGGTGGCATAAACTTACTGAATACCTAGCCAAGTATAACATCCTATGCCCAAAGCAAGCATGCTTCCATTCAGGCCATAGCACACACAGCCCTCCTGGAATTGCCAACTTCCTGCACTCCTCCCTAGACACCAAGTAGCATTGCAGGAGCTGTGTTCATAGACCTATCCAAGGCCTTGACACAGTCTGCCAGCTCTCCTTCTCGAGTCACTCCAGCCAACTTGGTTTCTCCACAGGCCCCTGGCCTGGTGCTCAGAGATTACCTTTCTGCCCAGTCCCAATGCGTCCAAAGTGCGGAACTCTATCCGACACACTACCGTCCGGCTCCGCAGTGCCCGAAAGCTCTATCCTGGGACCACTTCTTTTCTCCCTCTACCTAAACTCCTTACCAAAGGCCTGCTCCACAGAAATCTTAATATATGCAGATGATGCAGTACTCTTCACCTCGTATCATAAACCCAAACCCCTGCAGGAGTCCCTCCAACTTGCTTTCTCCCAGGCCGAAACCTGGTTTAAGGACCATAGACTGGTCCTCAGCTTAAAAAAGACGAAGTCAATGATCTTCTCTCACTACCAAAACAGAGCTAAGAATGCACTGCTTAGCATTCTCCCCAGCACCTAGCACCCCCTTGAGCAGGTATCCAACTACAAATATCTTGGACTTACCCTCGACTCGGCCCTTACCTTCCATGACCACATAAACACCCTTGCTGCTGCAACAAACACCCAGATAGGACTCCTTTACTGACACAGGGATTGCCTTCCCCCCATGCCCTTAGGCTTGCCATCACCTCATTGATACTGTTCCTAGTGGACTATGGGCTCCCTGTATATGGGGCAGCAAATAACACCACACTCCAGATAATCCAGGCCACACTCAACAAGGCCTGCAGGCTCCTTACGGGCACACCCAGGCTCACTCACACCTGCTCGCTCTATACCTCTGCCAATATTCTTCACCTTGAAGAAAGGCTCCTCTACCAGACCTGCTTACTCTCCAAGAAAATACTGCTCGGACTCTTCCCCCCCTGGGGTCACTGCCTCTCTTCAGCCTGCAACCCCCACTATCCTCACCCACAATTCAGAGAAAGCTCCTCTGGTTGTGCCCAGGGTAAAAACCTCCCTTGCCCAGAGATCTTTTCCATAGGGCACCCACATGGTTTAATGCACTCCCAAGCACCATCACTAGTGCACCCAAGATCACCTATTTCAAAACCACTCTTCGCAACCACCTCTTCAATATCCGCTCCTGCAACTGCTTCTAATTCTTTCACTCTCTTACCCACTCTGATCCAATATTCTCTGACAAAGTCCATTATGGACTGCAACCTCCATCTTTAACAACAATCCCATGATTAGGTCTGACTACTATGTTTAGATGTCTTCTCAAGCTTATAATGCCTCACTGCTGTTATGTTGTAAATATCATTATCCAAAGGTTATAAATAATGTCCGAAAATACCTACTTCCAAATCTTGTAAATACTGTCTGTGACAAATGTCTGTAACTCATGCTTAATATAACCACTGTTATACCATGTATCTCATGTTTAATGTAATTGTCTTTATACCTACTCTATGTTTCCATCTGTCTTACGTGTGACAAGGTACCTTTGCAAATGAGCCTCTGGCTCAAAGGTTGTAAACCGATATATCAAATAAATAAATAAATAAAATGAAGTGGTGAGAGAGGGCACCCCTGATGGGAACTCGCTGTAAAGAAATGGATGTCAAAGCTCCAGTACCCTAACATAGGCCTTTGGGCCTCAATATATTTTTTTTAGCCATACTATAAAGGACTCACGGAACTGAAGGGCAGACAGGGTATCCCACAAAAATTCCTAAGACCCCCTGTTGAATGTCTTTGCAGGGATCTTTTCTGCTTGTAAGTATTCCATTAATAGCAGGGTCTTATGAATAGTATCTGTGGTGTTTCTCGCTCTGATAAACCCAGACTGGTCTGAATGAATCAAGGCAAGTAGCATTTGTTCCAATCAAGATGCCCAGGTGGCCATGCAGAATTTATAACCATTATTTAATATAGAGATTAGACGGTAAGAGGAAGTGTCTGTTTCGTCCTTTGCAGGTTTCAGTAAAGCTGCCAAAACCGCATATTCCCAAGATGGTGGGGGAACTTCTCCCTTCAATACCTCATTGTATACCCATGCCATACTAGGGAGTAATAGCCCCGAAAATGTTTTATGCCACTCTGTACTAAAGCCAGCAGGGCCTGGACACGTATAGCGTTCGGCTACCTTAATGTGGTGTAAAATTTCATCAGTGGTTATTGGTGCCTCTAATTTGTGTCTTTGATCATCAGTCAATTTGGGTAAAGTCAATTGCTGTAGAAATGATTGTTGTTCCATGGGGGTAGGCCGGGTGTCGGCTGTATATAAAGATTGCTAGTAATTTGCAAAGATAGTTTGAATTTCTTTTTCAGTATGCACTAGTTTGTTTGTCAATAGATGTTGTAATTTTAATATAATTGTTTTTTTCACATTCATAGCTTACATGCCAATGTTTGGGTTCCCCTTGATTCCCCCCTCATAATTTTTTTGCTTCAAATACAGCAAGGCCTGTTGTACCTTACAGTCCATGATCTTTTGCAATTCTTATTTAGTGTCTCTTATTTTAAGCTCCACTTCCTTATCTCCCTCCCTATATATTAGCTGATAATTTATTAATTGCTCTACAAGATTTATATAACAAGCCTCCATCCGATATTTTTTCTGAACCGTATCTGCTACTATTTCTCCCCGAATCACTGCCTTTAAGGTGTCTCATAGTAAGGCCACTGAAATCTCTAGATCTTCATTTTATCGGAGAATTTGAGGGCTCCTATCCTGAATGAATGTTTTAAATTGAGGATCATGCAATAAGGATTCATTGAGACACCATAATGTTTCTCGTCTCTTCTTCCCTAGGTCTGTTTTCATTAGAAGGGAGTGGTGGTCCAATAAAAGACAGGGGGGCCACAGAAATATCCTACAGCAAATGAAAGTCCTCACACGTAACAAAAAAATTAGTCTAATCTTGAATAACTTTGAAACCGTCCTGATTAAAATGTATACATTTTTGTGTGGGGTACATTTTTCTCCATGTGTCAATAATTCCAAGTTGATCAAAAGAACCTTTTAGGCAGCAAAGAGCATTAAACTTCCTATGGTCTCGGGGGTTTGTGGTATCTAGATTAACATTCCAGGTCATATTAAAATCCCCTCCCCCATAATGAGTTTCCCATTTAAAAGATTAAGAACCTTATTCAAAAAAGTTTGCACCACTGGAACTGCAGTCTGTGGAAGGAGATATACACTGACCAGATTTACTTCCTGTTCATATAGGGTACCTTGTACAATGGTATACCGACCTTGTGCATCCATATAACTTGAATGGACCTCCAATGGAGTGGACTGAGGGACCAACACTACAGGAAAAGGCAAAACCCCCATATCTTTGTCCCCATTGTAACGTAGACTGTTCAGTGTTTGATAAATGAGCTTCTTGTATAAAATAGAGGTCTGCTGTAAGTATTACATGAATCTTGTTCTCTTAATCGGGTTTTTCAAACTGTTAATATTTTGTGAAAATAACAGGTATTGAAGACATCATTTTAAAAGGTCAGAGGGTGCTGTTCCCAGTGAGAAGGCCACCCCTCCAATGGAAGATAACCGCTTACGCTTATCTGCAGGCCGAGTATGGATCACAGCCTCCCCCGGGCGTCCTGAAGGACCCAAAGCAGTCCACCGGAAGAGAAGCCTGAACCACTCCTTCCCAGAGTTTCTCCAAAACTTGTGGGAACAGTGCCTCATCATTTATATAATAAAGATCTTATTGGAACCCAACTTTTTTTTTGCTTTGTTTTTGTAGAGTTTCTTCATGCTCCCCTTCTCTAGCCACTCGGACTCTCTCCGGTGTGGCCGCTCGGATCAGCCTTATCCCAACCATCTGAAGTCCCCAGCCTTACCTTGCCAGTGGGAGGGATCTCCACTCTGCTCCTCTGAACTTCCCGACCCTCCGGATCTAAGCCCCCTGGGGAAGGCCCACTGGCTCCTCTTGGTGACCTTTATTAATTTATTTATTAAAAGTCTTGGAATTACAACCCTTTGAGTCAGGGACTCATTTTTAAAGGCTTCACAACTTAACAGAAAAGGAAGACAAAATACAGTGAGTAAATACAGGAGCTTAGAGCAAACAGATACAGTGAACATTACCAGAAGTGCACATAGTAAATTCAAATAAACATTTGATATAGATACATGTTTTTACAGGGATGAGAAATCAGCCCATCTGACAATCTAGTTGGGAGTCCAGGGATTGGTGGGAGCACTGAAGGCAGGCTAGAGGACCTGACACTGGGCATGGGGGTTGGCCACTGGACCCACCATCTCCTACTGAGGGCTAGGGCCAGTTTCCTTTTTTGGGTTGTTCCTCTCCCAAACACAGAATGTGCAATGCCATCCAGCATGTGACATGTGCACTCCTGCCCATGTCCACAGGATGGCTGCCTGATGCTGACCCCTCTGTGAGGTCACCAACTGCAGTGCACCCAGTCTCCACTGGGTGCCACTGGTGGCACGGGACATGCACCCCACTCCCTCCCAGGAGAGGAGAGCAGCCCATTGGATGCTCAATCCTATCCTCCCCAACCAAACCCCGGCTCCCTGGGCTTGTTCTCGAACCCGGGACAACGGTGTGGTGTGAGGTAGGGCAGATGCCTCAACCCTCAGCACCACTGGGCTGGCTATGGAACCCAACTTGATTGTGTGTGTCTTTTTTTAATATAAATAACTAACCTTATAATAACCTGCCTCCCCCCCACTATAACCCCTAACTTGGGATGCAGAATTTTATCCTGAATAATTCCAAACTGTTACAAAAACTTATGTACAAGTCAGCATCAAAAGCCAACTTGCCCCCATCCCCCATAATAAGTGAAAAAACCTCTGCTTAAGTAAGAAAGCAATTTCCTTAATCTATTATAACTATTGTGTGACCTGCCAGTGAAGCAGTTGGATTTCTGCTTGCGACGCCGATGACCCAGGTTTGAGAATGGACTCGGGAGTCAGAGGGCTGACCAGAGGAGAAGGATTGAGCATCCTAGGGACTGCTCTCCTTCTCCTGGGGGGAGGGAAGGGAAGTGTGTCTGGTGCCCTATGGACCACTGGCGGAGGCTGGGGGGTACCGCCATAACTGGCACCATTACAACTGGGGGGGGCTGAGCAGACCCTGGACATCATTACATGTCCTGCCCCTGGCGAGCAAAAGCACTCCTAGCCACCCCCGGCATAATGGGCAACTCAACTCACCACCCACTGCCTCCGGCGTCCAGCTGGGGTTCCGTTCCCATGGCCCCAACCTGGGATAAGCTGGAGCTTGACAGCAGTGCCTGTTGGGAGAGGGGCCCGGCTCAGCCCACCCAGGGGCAAGCCTGGGCATGGGGGTGATGGCGGGTCTGAGGACAAGGGGGGCCTGGAGCAAAAATAAGGAAAAAAAATCTATTATAACTACTGTACAAGGTGACTTCCAGCGAAGAGGTGGGAACAAACTGCCACCTCTGAGGTCCCCAAAAGGTAAATAAATATCCACAAATTGTGGACAAAGCCCTCTGGGGGATGCTAAAGTCCCCAATAAAGTATAAAACCACTATAGTGGTAAATAAAGAAAGAAATCAAAATGGTGATGCCATGCTACCCCTTCTAACAGGAGTCCAAGCTGCCCCATCACCCAAATTAGATTTATTTAACCTTTAAAATATAAGTATAATATCTCACAGACCATATCTGATCAGGATTTGTGTCCCCAAATTAGAAGTCCACACCTAGCTACCCTGGTGCCTTAAATTAAATATGGGGATAGCCACCAAAACTAATAACAAGTTAAAGGGGGAGTAGCTACTGGCGTGAAAGAGAGTTGGAAAACCTCTCAAGCTAATATGGAGTACTATAGCCGCACTAGATTTTAACATTTTTTAGATGGATCCCTAACACTAATGAGCATTATAAGGGTGGGGTCAGACTTAGAATGAAAGGGGCAAATTAAGAATTACCCCTTATTATTACAAGTAATATAATTCAAATATTTAAATTAGTGTCCCCTACCTCAGATAAGGGGGGTCTACCTGGCCCCTAGTTTAGTAAAATCTCCCCCCCCCATCTGGAATAGCCCAATCTACCCCAAAAAGAATATTTCAGCCCAGTTATGATTCCACTGGAAAGAAACAAAAAGTCCAATTTGATAGGCTGTTCATAGTAAGAGCTACTGTTGAAAGGTCCAGTCTCTGAATGCTTGTGCTCAAATCTTGGGAAGCTATTGCTACGTGGCCGATAGTTCCGAGCACTGCCAAGTTCCAACAGAAGGGCCTCTCAGTTGTAATGTTTATGAAATCAGCCAAAAGTTTTAGTTTTAGTGAACGTTTCCTGGATTTATGTAGTCATTTATAGAATCAGTTTATACAGCCCAACGTGGCCCCAATACAAACTTTCAAGTTGAGATTGTGGGTAAGGGAGCTACACAATGTAGATATTAAAGGAAGGCAAAGAGTCAAGAACCATTAAGGCCCACTACGGAGCCTGCTGTATTGCAGCCCCACTTGGCGTGCACACAGGAACGTGGCCAACCAAATCTGGCCCCTGAGCCTCATCAGCAAGGTTGATGAAAGGACTCCAAGGAGAGACAGTCAAACTCTTCTCCCAAAGGTCCAGTTCAAACGTTTTATCTATAATTTAAAATGTCTAGACAGATAGGGGTTGGTACCTGAGGAAAGGAGGTGGTAAGCACATCTCAGGCCAAGGCCTTGCAGCCCCCCCACAAGGGCCAACTGCTGTACTCCCGGTCAGGTCAATACGCCTTCCCACTTGGAGGAGCCAGAGAAAGATATTATTTTATTCCCCTTCCCCCTTTGAGAAGCCTCAGAAGGAGTGCAGGCCACAAGAACTGAGACATCGATACCCCAAGACCAAACCCCCCCATATCCCCCAAGCCACCAACCTGTCAGTTATTGGTGTCTGCTTGCTTTCCAGTTGTAAGTAGAATAAGTTTCATCCAAACGAAACCTGCTGTGAATGAAAATGTTAAAGTCTATCTAAGATCTCAGTGGTAGTTCTGGTCTCTGGCTGGGAACCCTCCTACCAGCCCCATGGCAGCTTGCTCGCTAAATTCTGGGTTTCCTGAGATGAATTCCATGGGCACCATTCTATGTAGAGACAAAGAACCTCTGTGCGCAAACACTGAGGCAAGGGTTACCCCAAAGGGCATTTGGCTGGGAAGCCAAGTTTCAAGAAAATACAAAATCACACATGCCCCCACAATGCAAAGCATCATGGGCTGCATATGCAAATCACCACAGAATGTTATGCTGGTCCAACTTTAAGCAGAATTGCATGGTGCCGAAAGGCCTCTCACACAGTTTGCAAGGGTGCTAACAGAAGACATAGACATGTGTTTTGTCCTATCAGGACTCATCAGTATGCCTCGTCTGTTTGACACCCCAGTGGAATGGACCAGCTACCCTTAAGGCAGTGTGCCTTGGATATATTGTGGTGAACCCATTAAAATAAAAAACTATTTAAAAGACAAAGAACCTCTGTGCGCAAACACTGAGGCAAGGGTTACCCCAAAGGGCATTTGGCTGGGAAGCCAAGTTTCAAGAAAATACAAAATCACACATGCCCCCACAATGCAAAGCATCATGGGCTGCATATGCAAATCACCACAGAATGTTATGCTGATTCTATGTAGAGACCCCTTGCCTGTAGATAGTTTTGCCGCCTCCTACACTGTTGCATATGTTTGTGGGCCTGCTGGAAACTGAGCAACCAACTTGGCCAGAAAGGAGATCCGTAATTTAAGATTGTTAGCTCTGAGGCAGGGGAAAAGTGGGATGTACTCCCTTCTTTGCTTTTGGGTAAGTGGGGCATTGTTATTGTCAATGAATATGCATTTTGAGCTGAATCTCAGATTTTTTTTTGTTCCACGCTCTTTGGTGGCATAATTGTGAAAACAGGCCACAATTGAGCGGGAACAGGCATTTGGAGCAGAGGGCTTTGGGCCCAATGCCCGGTGAGCCTGCTCAATGTCCAGTGGATAATCCAGTCCCAAGTCCAGAAGGTGTCGAAGTAGGCCATCCAGAAGGTCACCATATCGCGGCACTCTTCATTTTCAGGGATCCCGTAGATGCAGAGGTTTTTACGCCTACCGTGATTTTCTGCATCTTCCTATTGGGCAGCAATCTGGAGTTGTCAGTGGGCCAGTTCCATAACTGTGGCTTCCAGGAAGTCCAATCGGGCTGAATTAGAGGTAATCTGTCAGTCGGCCTCATCTGCTCTAGTCTGTAGGGCTCCCAGGTCCGATCGGAGTTCTTGCAAGGAATTCTTCATTTCGGCTCTGAAGTCTGAAGTTGCCTGGAGAACAGTTTCAAACTTATCTGGGGACTGTTCATTACTATTGTCTTTCTCCAGATTCATTTTTGATGATTTCCCCTTCTTCTGGTCATCCTGGGCTGCCATGACAGGATCCATTACTGAGGTAGATGCCACCTCCATATTGGACTCCTCTGCCAGTGCCTGAAAACGGTTTCTGGTAAGTTGTGTCCATGTACTCCACTACTTGTAAAGATATTCCCTGTTTTTTCATTGTATTTAACCTAGCTACTATGTCTAGCTGTACTGTTTCTTGTGTTTAGTAACCCTGGGCTGTGTAAACCAATTCTAATGTCTTTTTTTATGAACTTTCGATATGTAACTTTTGTAAAAGAGCCTATGGGTCAAAGGTGTTAATTCTGAATTCCCAATAAATAAATAAATAAATGTGTCTTGCCAGCTTGTTAGCGACCTGATGGGTCTGTGGTTTCAAAAACATTCTTTTAGCCGAGTTTCATGAAATTTTGCAACTGAAACTACAGGAGGGCTCTTCTTCCCTGCTCCTTACTGCTCTATAGTGCCATCAGAAGTCCTGTTGCTGTTTTAGTTTTGTTTTTTTTATGGCATGTTGCCAGTTTGTACTATTAAAATTTATTTTTGGTGCATATTTTGCTGTGTTGTGTGTCCGTCACTGGTGCCCTTCTCTCCCACCCAGAACTGCCTCCAGTGTGCAGCTCTGTATTTGGTGCTCTGGTCATGGCTGCCTCCAGTGTGCAGCTCTGTATCTGGTGCTCTGGTCATGGCTGCACCACTGCCTGCCCCCTTGTGTTCAGCACTGTCCTCTGTGCTATCTTCAGAGCTGCACTGTTGCACTGTGCTATGCAATCACCTGTCATTTGTGTGGCGTGCAATCCACCCTATATTCGTAGGGTTTAGCTCTGGTGCAATGCCTCTGAATATGGCATGCTAAGGGACTGATGCAAGCTGAGGCTCAGCACAAACATTGCGCTTGCACGCACTCCTGAATATCTGGGTCCTGATAGCCCTAGTGACTCATCATCACCCCCTTCCCCAGATATACCTTCTTCTCTTCTGCCTGTGGGTCCCACTATTTCCTTTTATTTGTCACACCCAAGTTTAAACCCTGCCACAGTCTTGGCTTCAACCACCTCTATGGGCAGTTTATTATATTTATAAAATGGTAAGGAAAAATCTAGAAATCTCATTGGCCAAGAGGCATCAGCTGACCTTACATTAGATCTCTATAAATGCACAGTCATCCTGGTCCTAAACCACATCACACAATAAGCAAATCAGTCCTCCTTGTGACTGGGAGCTCCTGCCACTCTTGAGGACTGACCTTTTCTTAAATCTGTTGCAACAGTTCTTCTATTTCTAGTGCCGATGGCACATTTATAAGGTAGAAAAAGAAATAGGCAGACTGGATGGGCCTTGTGGTCCTTATCTGCCATCAACTTCTATGTTTCTATGTTTCTATGTTTCAACACCCACACCATGAAGGAAAACTTCCTCATGTCCCTCCTTGCTCTCCCACTGACCAGTCTCCACCTGTGTCCTTTAGCTGCTGCACCCTCATTCATCATGAACAAGTCCTTACAATTCACCCTGTTGATTCCTTGCAAGAACTTGTATGTCTGTCATATCCCTCCGTTCTCTCCTGCCCACCAGTGAATACATGTTTAGGTCTGCCAAGCTTCCTTCACATGACGTGCAAAAAAAAAATTCTATGCCCTTCCTATACAGTATGTGTGTATGTATGCATGTATGTATTCACAATATATACACATGTATGTACATTATGTTATACAGTATATATGTATGCATGTCTGAATGTAGAGTATGTATACATGCATATGCAGTATGTATGTACAGATTGTATAGTATATATGCACGAACAATGTGTATAAATTTTGTGCACAATGTATGTACATATAATATGTCTAAATGTATGTGCATTATGTATGTACAGCATGTATAACATGGATGTACGTTCCTGAAGTATGTAGTATGTATAATATATCTGTGCATAAAGTACATATGAACTTTTGTGCAGTATGTATGTGTGGTACGTATTGTATGTATGTAAGTACATACAGTATGTATACATTTATGTGGAGGATGTATATACAGTATGTATGCATGTAGGTATGTACATAAAGTATGAATTAATTTATGTGCAGTATGATGTATGTACAGTATGTTTGCATGTATGTATGTGCATATACTTTGCATGGTATGTATTGTATATATGATATGTATGTACAGTATGTATGCATGTATGTGCAGTCTGTGTGTTTGCACAGTATCTATAGTACATACAAAATGTATGTATGTACATACAGTATGCATGAATGTGTGTTCAGTATATATGTATGTACAACATCTATATGTATGTGTGCATACATGTATATTCAGTATATATGAATTTATGTGCAGTATGTATAGTATTGTATGTAAGTATGTATGTACATAAAGTATGTATGAATGTATGTGCAATATGTATGTATGGTATATATGAATATGCATACAGTATATATTAGGGGTGAGCAGACTGTTCCGCAGGAGATCTGAATCCCCGCAATCCATGGACCCAGATAAATATGGACTTCACAGTAGAAGTCCGGTTCCGGGTCTGTGGAGATGCTGTTTCCGCATTTTTTTTCTGTTGCCTGGGGGATGCCGTCAGGATGTACAAGCAGACGGCAGAATCCAATCAGGCAACAGAAGGTCACGTGATGCACTCACTGGTATATACGGCTGGTAAATGCGCTACGTGGCCCAGAAGGAGGAGGATCGCTGAGTTGTGTGGAGGAGCTGCTGATGAAGCAGCAGAAGAGAGAAACTGGAGAATAGAAGCATCTAAACAAAAAAAGCAAAAACACTAAAGTTAGGGGAGGGAGGGGGAGAGATTCCAAACATGGAGGATGTGGGGTGGGCGAAATCAGTTGGTTGATGACGGGAGGGAGCATCAAGAGTACGGGGGGGCACCAATAATGATTATAGTTACAGAAAATCCCAAATTAAACTTTTTCTTGGCCTCAGACAGTAGCAGCTATGTGTACTAAAAGGGCAGGCTGGCTACTGGCAAAATCTGACTTGTGCTATTCCAGTTCCAGAGAGGAGAGCGTACTGGTGGTGGTGGCCCAGAGATTACAGTTACATAAAATCCCACAATGAAAGTTTTTTTTTTCTTGGCCTCAGAAAGTGTAGCTGTGTGTACAAAAAGGGCAGGCTGGCAAAATCTGACTTGTGCCATTCCAGATCCAGAGTACTGGGGTGGGGTGGGGGGACCCATAGATTACAGTTACATAAAATCAAACTAAACCAAATTAAACTTTTTCTTGGCCTCAGATAGTAGCTGTGTGTACAAAAAGTGCAGGCTGGAAAAATCTGACTTGTGCCATTCAAGATCCAGAGTACTGGGGGAGGGTCCCAGAGATTACAGTTATAGAAAGTCCCAAATTAAACTTTTCTTGACCTCAGACAGTAGCTGTATGTACAAAAAGTGCAGGCTGGCAAAATATGACTTATGCCATTCCAGATCCAGAGAAGAGAGTATTGGTGGCCCAGAGATTACAGTTACAGAAAATCCCAAATGAAAGTTTTTTTTTCTTGCCAGTAAGATGGCAAAATAAATCTTTGTGACATAAACAGGGGAGAGGGAAAGAGATTGCAGGGTGGCCTACAATAAATGTGACATCTCAGAAATCCCATATAATTCTTTTTTCCTGGCTTCAGTGCAGCTGTGTGTACAATCCAGTCACGAATAATGATCATCATCACCTGCGTTCAATCACGATTTCATGTATTAAAAAAAAATACTGTTCAAACAACATACAAGTTAATGTGCCTGCCCTGTGCTGCTGGCTGTGGGTGGCCCAGGGGATAATTTGACTGTGACTTGTAGCAGGCTGAGTGTTTACAATACAACACAAGTAAAGCACAAACACTACACACAAGTGTCATCATCATCACTCATTCCCCATTATTCCTAATTATCATTAGTTTCATAGTCTATTACGTTACAAACTTACGTTACATATAAGCATTAATCAACTCCTAGTGGAGGACTGTGCTGCGTGCGGCTAATGCACCAGATGTGTCTGTATCTCCAATTCAAATTCTGAGGCATACTTTAACAGTTGCTGAATTTGGCCACTTTCACTGAACAGTAAGTATTATAAGAGACAGTCCGGCAATCTTGGAAGGAAGTGGTGGTGGACTGCTGTGCTGTCGGTGTGCTGTGTACAGTCACGACAGTAAATTTGTCCCTGGTCTGTGTGGGTGGGAGTCATCAGAAGGCATCACATTTCACGTTAGAGGGATCTTTGTTCCAAAATGGATCAAAGTGTTGAACAGGCACTTTCTAGTTCTCAGATAGGCAGTGACACTGTAAAAGACAGCAATCAGCCGGCCCGGTGGCTCTGAGGGTTGAGACGCTGGATGCCACACCTCGCGTCATGCCGGTGACCCAGGTTTGAGAACGAACCCAGACCGCCAGGGGTTGGCAGAGGAGAGAGAGGATCAAGCATCCAATGGACTGCTCTCCCCTCCTCTCTCAGGGAGGGATCCAGGGGTAGCCTGGTGCAGCAGCGGCCTCCGGTGGAGACCGGTGGTACTGCTATGCACTTGGCCTCATGCAGCAAAAGGGACGATGTCAGGCAGCTGCCTTCCAGACATGAGTGGGAGCACCTGCATTACGGGCTGGGCGGCATTGCATGTCTCACGTCAGGGGGGACGAAACCAGAACAAGGAAAAAACCAGCGCCGAGGATCAGGCAACGGCACCTATCCCCCATGCCCTACACCAGGTTTCCTCGACTCGCCTTTGATTTCTCTACCTATCGCTCATCCGATGCCGGAGTCTACCTTTCTAAGAGCGCTCAAGTGGGTGGGGGGTGACCCACCAAGGATAGGGTTAGCTTGGGGTGCTGGCATTGGAGAGGAGGAAGAGAAGAGGCACAGTTCAGGGATCCTTAGGCAGGTAGGATAAGGATAGGTTGCCCAAGAGAGTACCTCGGAGCCATGATGGGAGTGAAATAAAGTTTAAAAAAAAAAAGACAGCAATCAGCCTGAAAAGGGAAAACAAATTCAACCCCCAAAAAGGGAATTTTTCACATCTAATAAACTTTCATCTTCCCAGTGAATGCTTGAATCCAAAAAAGGTGAATGTTTCGGATCGACATCATCATCAGTCCCAAGTAAAAAAAAAAAGTTATGTAGTTTAAAAAAACTAAAGACATCCAGAGGCACCCAATGGTATGGAATAATTGCATAGTATGCTACTGCCAGTCCTTCATCCAATTCTTCTGAGGTTGAACCCGATGAGGGTAATACTGATGATAATAATAATAAGAAAATGCTCAGGCAGCAGAAGGTTTACTGGAGGGGATGGAAATTGCAGATAAGAAAGGAACAGGCAGAAATGTTACGGTTGTGGAGGAGGGGGGCAGTTGGAATAAACTAGAACAGGAACAGGCCCAGGACAAATATGGGGGGGGGACCCTGAAAGATGACCAAGGTGTCATACCTTCCCAGGAAAAAAACTAAAAAAATATATTTTGTTTGATCATACTTCTCCATTAGAGCTCCCAAAGAGTTGATAGCAACAAGTGCTATTTGTAAATGGCCAATCAGCAGGAGTGAAAAGAAAGGAGCATTGGGAACTTCAGCGCTGAAAAGGCACCTAGACAGATGTCATAACATTAGTGAGAAAGTCAGATGTGAGTCTCGAAGAGAAAGTGAAAGTGATAGTGATAGCTCACTACATTTGGGGTAATGCCCATAGATGAAAGCAGTGGCAGGCCCCGCAGCACTACACCTCAATCACCACCTGCTGCCATTTGAAGGACTCCTCTGACTGTTACTAAAAGTGACCATGTGTTCAAAAGCCCTCCTCCTTCAAGGAGACAGCTTACCATCTTAGAAACATATGAGCGTAAGGCCAAATGTGCCTTGACTCACCCTGTTGCTGTTACAATAACTCAAAAAATTTACGAAATGATAGCTGTTGATTTGCTACCATATAACGTGGTTGAACATATAGGATTCAGGTGGCTGTTTGAGTACCTCAAACCTCGATATAGTATACCATCACGGAAATACTTCTCGGCAACAGGGATTCCCGATCTTTACAATGTTGTATGTAAAAAATGAAGACGCATCTTGTGCAGTGCTGTTGGGAGGGTGGTGCATCTCACAACAGATATCTGGACAAGCTGTCAGCCTGAACTCTTCATGTCTATCACAGCCCATTGGGCATGTTTCGATAATTCACGTGGGAGTGGGGACAGTGAAGCATCACAGTTTGCTGTCCTAAGAATGTTTTATTTTCCTTCTGAACATGTTGCATACAACATCATTAAAGAGCTCACAAACCAATACAGCAATGGCTCGCTTCACAGGGACTGTCAGTTGACTTTATATTTGCAGGTAATGGGTCCAACATAAGGGAGGCCTTGGAGGAGGGGGGTATTTGTTCACATCCATTGATTTGCGCATTGATTAAATTTAATAGTTCATGGTTCTCTTGATGAAGACAGGAAGATTAAGGCTGTCGTTAGCGCTGGTAAAAGAATATGCACTCACTTCAGTCACTCAAGCAAAGCCTGTCACTTGTTTGAAAAAATACAGCAGGAGTACAGTTTACCTTTGCACAGACTGATCCAAGACATTTCTACTCAATGGAGTTCAACCTTTTATATGTTCCAAAGGCTGCTGGAACAGAAGAAAGCTGTCAGGCAGTACACCTTAGAAAATAAAATTGGTGATGCAGACGTCTATATCACTCCACAACAGTGGGCCATGCTGGAATTTATCATTGTACTGCTCCAGCCATTTGAAGAAATCACCAGGGAGGTTAGTGCAAACACAGCAACTCTGAACCAGGTGATACCCCTAATAAACATTTTAAAATTCAGATTGAATCTAATTAGGGAAAAGTTATAGAAACAAGACAGTTCCATAATCACACAAGCTGCTAGTGGCGCTGACACATGCAGGTTGCCCTCCAGAATACAAGATCTAATAAGACATATGATCAAAAAAGTTGAAAAAGATGTCAAACTATGTAAAATGCTTCATTCTGATTACTACATTAAAGCAACAATCTTGGATCCACGATACAAATCGAAGCAACTGTTGAGTGATGATGATGACTCTTGTTTCGAGAGACACAAACAAGAACTAATTGATGAGGTGCATGCTGTCATGAATCAGAGTACAACAGGAGCACCACATTCAGAATATTCTTCATGACACAGCAGCACAGTATCAGGTGGCCCATCCTCTACTGTTGCGGCATTTTTTCTGTCTTCCTCCTCAGCCACTGCAGCTGAATCTTCTTCTTCACCACCAGCTAAGAATGATAGCACTGTTCCAGTCACTTTGTTCAGCTTCGTGTCTATGGAGTCACTTAGAAGATGTTATTGTAACATCTTCATCTGCCTCTTGTAACACAGCCTCAGCACAGATCATTGCTGAAATGTACCTGGCAGAGCCCAATATCAGCTGGAATGCTGATCCTTTGTAATACTGGAAATCCAAACAAAATATGTGGCCTGCTTTAGTAAACATTTCAATGAAGTACATGAATTGCCCTCTGACTAATGTCTGTTCAAAACAATTGTTCAGTTCAGCTGGTAACGTCATTACTGACACACAATCCCGTTTGACACCAGAAAATGCTGAGCGCCTCACGTTTCTCAAAGTCAGCATTCCTCACTTTAATTTCAAATATGATAACCTGAATAAAACATACAATAACTGCTTTGAGCAGGCCCAATGCACAAAACGCTTTCAAGAATTAGTGCCTGTGGTGAAAATCTTTTGTGAATCGGGTCTACTACATGAGGCTGCAATTAATTGCAACAAGTAGGGCCAGGACAGGCTAGGCCAGGCCACTACGATCATATGAGCAGCACAGAATAGAAAAAAAAATAACATCAGTGGGTTCAGAGTCCAAATATAGCAAGCAACTGCATTTCATGTCACAAACTTACATGGTGGTATCAGGTACCATTATCTGATCTGTAAGGTAAGGTACTGCTGTCTACTACTAACTACTACTACTATCACTTTTTGCTGTCACGAGTCACGGTTAAGAGTCATAACAACTACTTGTTACTTTTTGCCCTTACTCCAGTCCTCCTTACTACTACTTGTCACTTTGTTTGCCCTCAAAGTGATCCTGACTATACTGTTTTAATGTCCATACAGTGTATGCATGGCTTAGCAGATGCCTGAAAGTTCAGAAACTGAATAGTCTTTGTATATGTCTCATGTTCCCCAATATTTGGCTGCAAATACTTAACAAACAGAAAAATGCTACTAAATTGAAAATTCATATAATTTCTTTATTGTTTGTGTGTATGCGTGGTATGCTAGCCTGGTTATAGTAACTGGGCTGAGATTATTATATTACTGTATTTTATTTGTGATACTTAAATTATTTGGCAGTGGCTGGCAGCAAGCAACTGTGGAAGTAGGAAGGATGTCATTGTATTGTTTTGTGTGTCATCAGGTCTTCAGGTGGCAGTGGGAAACTTTTTTTATGACTACGCTGCACTTGACCAATGGTTGTCTGCCTGTGTGGTGATCACTATGTCTTTTGTTTTTCTTCTTTAAGGATTCAGCATCCAATCCTCAGCACGTTGATCATGTTCAGTAGAAGTAGTTGTAGTACTAGAACACATTACCACCTCTGGGACCAGGTAGTGTTCCATATACCACAGTACACTGGGGTATCAAAACAGTTGCATCATTCATGTGGGTAGGGTGGGTGGGCTCTCACAGTGCTGTTCATTTGATCATTCATATCAATTTCTTTGACTTGTTTGGCTCTGACTGGAACATCCATCAAAATAATACCCACACAGCACCATTAATAAAAAGAGAAATCTTAGCTGCCTCGCAGTGCCTACAGTGCTTGGTGGTGCTGTGATATACTGCAGGTATTTGTATCTGTCTGTCTGTCTGCCTCTCTCTCTCTCTCTCCATCTCTCCCAGCACACTCATATCACAGGCCTGAGCATGATATGCCACCATTATAGGCCAGCCATGAAGGGGCTAGTAGTGACAGACTACTTTTTTATTTAGCAGTTTTACTTTAATTTTTATACAAATAATCCATTAAATTATTTCATTTGGGCCTCAGTGTCGAATATAAGCGACTTTGGCCACTTTTATGCATTTTTGCAAATTTTTTTCAAATATTGGTCAATAAATCAGAACTAATCAGGATAAATCACGACTTCGCCATCTTCCAGTTCTTATTTAATAAGGGTCAGAACTTCACCAAGTTCTCCCATCCCTGGTATGTATGAATTTACTTGCTGTATTCATGTACAGTATGTATGTACATAAAGTATGCATGTATGTATGTACATAAAGTATGTATGGATTTATGTGCAGTATTATATATGTACAGTACATGTTTATGTATAGCATGTGTTTATGTATTACTATATGAATGTAATTATGCATATACACATGCATGTGCAGTAGTATGTACAGTATGTGTGCATATATCTATGTAAATGCATATCTACATCTGCATGTGCAGTATGCATGTGTGTACATATAACAGTCTGTACAGTATGTTTATATATGTACAGTATCTATGCATACAATGTATGTGTGTATGCACAGTATGTATGTACAGTATAGATGTATGCATGTGTGTATATGTGTACAGTGTGAGCATTAGGCGCTGTATCTTTGTATGTACAATATGCCTGTAAATATGCCTGTATGTCTGTGCAGGATCTATATATGTATGTTTGTACAGACATACGTACATATGTATGTACACAGTATGTTCAGTATGTCTGTATGTATGCCTTATGTATTTACAGTATATCTGTACAGTATGCATGTAAGTGTGCAATATGTATGCATGTACAATATAGATGTATGTTTTTATGTATGTATGTTAATCTGTATGTACAGTATGTGCATATGTCCGTATGTATGTGTGTCTGTATATACAGTATACATGTTTGCATGCATGTACATTATGTATGTATGCAATATATGTACAGTATGTATATGCAGTATGTTTGTATGTACAGTATGCCCGTATATGTGCCTGTGAGTATGTACAGTATGTCTGTATGTATGTGCAGTATATATGCATGTATAGTATAGATGTATGTATCCATGTATGTATGTATGTACAGTATGTATGTACGTATGTATGACAAACCATGTAATACAAAAGGCAGTAGTACAGAAAAAGTTAAAATAAGATATCCTGATCCAAGTAGAGCAGAGGAAATGGCTAAGAAGAAGTAATCATTTTTGGTTTGTGTTTTGTTTCTGAAACTGGCATACAGAGGACGGAAATTGATTTAGAACCACAATGTTCATGACTCAGTGAAGCTGTCAGAACAGCTTGCACTGTACATTTTGTATCTGATGATGACATGTCAATCAAGGAACACCGATGGAAAACAAATTTCAAGCATGAGGCAAGAAAGCCCTGTGGTAGCAAATTTCTACTTCAGTTATGACATGCTGCAATAATAGACTTGTAATGAAGCAATGAAAATCAACCCCCGCCTTCTGCAAACTTGTCTAGAGGTTGGAACTGGAACAAAGTCAGGCTTTCTCCTACAGTAGCTCCCTGACAAACTCTGCTGCCTGGTCAGCACTGCACTCCCATTCTGAATAATTAGTCCTGGGGCACCCATTCAGCACCATCTGCTGCCACAGACTGGTTGGGCTGTACCATGGTAGATAACCTCGTGGCGTCATGGAGCCATTTTGGAAGTTTCTGTCCATCCTAGTGGTAACTTTTCTGTGTTGTTTGAACAGGGAGAAATAAATAGTTAACAAATTTAGTGTAAAAACTTTGTTTTTTATAAACTGGTTAAAAAAAATGAAAATTGACAAAAGAAGGAGGCACCAGAGAGCAGCAGTTGTGAGAGAATGGGATTCTGTAAAGCTCCTGAGCCACGTTTTAACTTTTTGAATTTAAAGCCACTTTAGCCTGACTTTTTGAACATATTGCATAATTTCATGCCTTATGGTTGTGAACCGTACCAGACCAATTTTGAGCATTATGGTTCACCCAAAAGGTAACGCAGGAGCTTATATGCAGAGAGAGTAACAACAGCCAATTTTGGGCACTAGCAGCAGTGAGTTACACCAGCTCCCAGAAGGAGGTGGAGATCCAGCATGGCAGGCAGTTTTAGCAATGGTTCAGAAAATGACTCAGAATACTGAATCAATCCTAGTCCAGCTGCAAACATATTCAGCTCCGCAAGATGTTGTTCAAAACACAGCCCCAGGTGCCGATGAGTAAATTACTTGGCAATTAGTACTACAGCTGCCTTGGTAAAGGAAGCTACAAATCACTTATTGACTTCAGCCAATTAACACACAGAGCCACCGTACCTCTTATCATGCATACAGTGCTGTCTTGTGCAGGAATGTTAGGAGTGGAGCATTCTACTTCACAGCCAGTGGGGAGGCAGTTTCATTTAACTTCTGAAATAAATAAAACAAGCATTTGTCAATGCCGAACGTTTGCTTGTAGGTATTTGCAGTGGTGTTTGGGATGTATGGTGCTTTACCCTAATGCCCTGTGTGATTGCTGGTATTTGCACAATAAATTGTCAGCATGATCTTTTTGTTACTCCCATTGTGCGCTACATAGGCGGAAACACGTTTTGGTCAGGATGTGAAAAATGACAGCTGTACTGCTCATAAGGAAGTGTGGTAAAATGCCAATGTTGAAAATCTGGAGTGGAAATATTGAAAATTCGCAAACCTACGAGCGTGCGTGGGAACTGTGCAACGCACGCTCGTAAAAAAGGAATTTTTAGGAATTTTTTCACCAAATTTTCAACATTGCAATTTTAAAACCTCTGCTAATGAACAGTGTCACTGTGATTTTCTTACTGTGTTCCATACATTGATTTCACACACCGACTGCGCCACTGTGTACTACATGGGGGGAAAGACATTTTGGGCAGGATGTGAAAAATGACAGCTGTACTGCTCATAAGGAGGTGTGGTAAAATGGCAATGTTGAAAATCTGGAGTGAAAATATTGGAAATTCAAGAACTTACGAGCGCATGAGGAACTGCACAACACATCAGAAACAGTTATTTGTAGGACTTTTGCCAAATTTTCAACATAGCCATTTTAAGATCTTTGCTCATGAACAGTGACACTGTGATTTTCTTAATGTGTCCCATACACTGAGTTCGCACACTGACTACATCATTGTGTGCTACATGGGAGGAAACACGTTTTGGGTGAGATGTGAAAAATGACAGCTGTACAGCTCATAAGAAGGTGTGATAAAATGGCAATGTTGAAAATCTGGAGTGAAAATATTGAAAATTCGTGAACTTACAAGTCTGTGTAGGAACTGCGCAACGCACACTCGTAAAACAGTCATTTTTTGGAATTTTTGCACCAAATTTTCAACATGGGGTTTTTGGGATCCCTTCTCATGAATGATGTCACTGTCATGGCATTATTCAAGGCTGAAGGGTGATTTCACGCAGTGACTGCGCAGTGCCTGCAAAACCAACCTTCGGGCCTGAATAACGCCATGACAGTGACATCATTCATGAGAAGGGGTCCCAAAAACCCCATGTTGAAAATTTGGTGCAAAAATTCCAAAAAATGACTGAGATATGCAATAAAGTTAAAACCCCTCTATGTAGCCCATTATACAGCTTACGGCATTTCCTCAATTCGGCGGTCGGCTTTGAAGAGTGCAGAGCGTGTTCCTGGTCCACGGTCGATCGCCAGGATCCCGGATGAAGGTATGGGGGTAGAAGTGTGGGGAGGCTTGCAAATCAGGGTGGGTGCGGGTTGTGGGAGGGGTTGGAAGATGCGCTGCGGGACCGTTTTGTTTACAGGAAAAAGAAAAAAGACAACGTGGGACGTTTGCCACGCTGGGTGGGCTCCCAGCATGGCAGAAAGATGTGTGGGGGGCGAGGCCGGCGGGGGATTACCCCGTCGGCAAAACAATGAACGGTTTGCCACGCTGGGGTGGGTCCCCAGCTGCAGGAAAGCTTTTGGGGCGTGGACGCTGCTGGGGAGAGTGGATTTGAGGGGATGGTGGCGCTCAATATGGCAGCGGTGTTTTCCTTTGAAGCAGAGGAACACCGCTGTCATACTGAGCTCCTGCACCCATTGGTGCAGGATCGCCACGCCTGCTCAAGGGAGCAGTGCATTGGATAGGAGAGGCACACCTCCAAGTGTGCTACTCTCCCAAAACGTTCCTTGTGCGTGCGCGCAAGCGAACGTAAAAACAGATACTTATTATAAATCATTCTAGTTTACTCACTCTGATGAAGGCCAGGCCTTTCCTGGCTCCATCAGTTGGTAGCAAAATCCTCCAGTTCACAGGCAGCTCCTCCTGTGGCAATCTCCTTGAGTCCGCCCCAACCAGCACGTCCTGGTATCCAGCTCCACAGGGTAGCATGTGAGGTGGGTGCCTGAATCACGGTGCCATCTGAAACGGCAATGCGATATGGGCAAAAGCCCGAAAGGTGAGGGGGCAGGGAGAGCGACCGGATGTGGTGGGGTGGGTGACCCTAGCGACAAGATGTCGCTACATGTACATGTGCATGGGGGGAGTGAGCACGGCCTGGGAGGGGGCAGAGGGGATGTAGGGGGTGGTGCTGTGGTTGGCTGCCGAGCTGCACCGTGGCATCAGGGGTTGGTCTCCGCTTGCGGTGCTGGGGTTCGGATCTGGGTCTGGGTGCTACTGTGCTGTTCTTGCGCCCGGCCCCAAACCTTATTTTTTTTGCTTTAGCACCCCCCCAACGTGCACCCCCCTGGAGTTGAGAATCCTTAAGTAGGGGGGTTGGGGGTGCAGACCCACCACAGAAAGCAAGTATTTTCAGTCCCTGGCACCGCTTTTCCATGCGCCAAGGTTGTCAGGGTGGCGAAATTGTTTGTACTGCCCTGACATCGCTCTTCTGCAGGTCGCCCTTCCGCAGTCGTCCATATCACATAGAACCCTCCACAGGGATGATTATAACTAGCACATGGCAGTAGTGCTGATTAGGTGGTTTTGGCTGCAGTCTTGGGCCCTGGCTGCAGTACAAGCAAAAGTCTTTCATAAGTTACAGCTTTCAGCTTCAAAATTCATGTGTGCTCATCAGCACATGATTCCCTCTCTTTCTAAGCAGTGGCTCTGCTTCTTACTTCTTTCTGACAGATGCCCAATACAGCACAAACTGACTCACTCAATAACACTCATCTTCCAGTCTGTTCAGCTGAGACTTACAGGGGTTAAGAACAGACCGTACTGTTCACTGGGGAATCCACAGCGCAGATCAGTACCTTGAGCTGTCAGTCAATTTAGGCACTCCTGGAAGTCTGGCAGATGACAGGCAATTGTTGGCTGCAAAGGTGCCTGAATTAATTAATTTAGTTCCAGTTCAAGCCCAGGAGCCATTGTGGCTCTCCTCAGGCGGCCTCACCTGACTGAGTGATCAGTCACCCTCTAACCTTGTCACCATGCCAGAACAGGACAGTGGTGATACAAATGGCTGCCATATTTAATCCATAGGCAGTTACCCACAAAAGTCCTTATTTACACTAACTTCACAGTATAAACATAATTCCATATCCTGAACCACTCCTGCACAGGCCCATTTTCACATCCGTTCCAGCGGGTGTAGTGATCAGCAATTCCTAGTCCAGGCGCTAACACTGATGTCTCTGTCTGTTGTCAGTGGCTGACACTTTTGATGCACAAGGGCAAAGGGAGTCTTAAATGTACAGTAGCCCTGAGAGATTTACAATTAGTAATTTACATGCAAACAGTTTCTTTGCCCCTTGGACTTAAAGTATTGCCTGATGCTTTTCTTGCCCTCAAATCATAATCTTCTGCTTGTGACATCAGGAATAAAGATGTGTGAAATTGCAAAATTTCAGTATGTGAAATATTTGGCAAACGTTTTGCATTTCATGAAATATTTTGTGGGTGCGAAATGCAAAATTTCGCCCATGGAATGTGAAATTTACACCCCAAATGCTAAATTTTGTCATGGAATGGTGAAATCTTGCCCAAGAGTGGGTGAAATTTTGCTGTTTTAGGCGAAATTGTGCATTTTGTGGTGAAATTCCACATTCCGCAGGTGAAATTTTGCAACTTCATACCCGGTGAAAAATTTTGCGGAACTGCAGGATTTTGCTAAATGTTTCACACGGCAAAATTGCCAGTTTTGCAACATCTCTAATCAGGAGCATTTCTGTGGCAACAGGTTGTGACGTCATAAGCAAAGGGTAATGACTTCACAGCAAGAGTAAGCAATGCAAATGGTTCAGTTGTGATGGCATAAGCAAAGGGTAATGACTTCACAGCAAGAGTAAGCAATGTGAATGGATCAAGTCTATGGCAGAATGCTTTTATTTTAATGACAATGTCTTCAGTAATGAAAAACAGAAGGCTCTGAAATTCAAATTTGGGGGGAGTTTTGTGTGACTAAGTTCTGCTGATGTCAACTCTGAATTTGGTACTGTAAACCAGAAAATGTCTTAATCAAAGTAAGAAGGGCAATATGCTGCACAGCACAATGACACAATTCTGAAACTACAAAGTATGATTCAGAGGGAAAAGTAAAGCACAGCAAACCATTCAGGGGAAGGGATCAGAAGAGGGTGGCTCCCTGCAGGAACAGGATCGAGAGAAGTGAGACAGCAGGAGGGGTTTGAGAGAGAAGAGGAGAGGGAGATCTGAGTGGGAGGAGGGAGGTTATTCCAGACAGCTGGCAGGCAGACAGAAATGGCAGACTGGCCAGCAGATGTTTTTAAATCAAGACATGTGATAAGAGTGTGTATCAGGGGAGAGAAGGGAGTAGGGTGATGGGATAGAAGAAGAAAGGAAGGAGGAAAGGTAAAGAGAGAAGACAAGCCCAAATTTAACTAAGAATGAGGAGCAGTGAAAGAGACAACGGGCCTCAAGGGCAAGCAGATGATGGTCAGAAAAAAGGGAACAGTGATGGGTAACACTTATAATGGACACAGTTATAGCAGACACCCACTTATAATGAATAGATACTCCTTGCCAAAAGCCAAAAGCTATGCCCATAATATCAAAAATCCCATATATACTGTGGTCTGTGACACCTGTATAGCAGACACTGCAAGCTTCACTGTGCCTCTGTTACACGCTGCAAACTGCCTGCTAAGTAATTGCCTGCTAATAGTCACCTGATTATTCAGCTGCTTTGTCTGGCACTATAAAAACATCACTCACCTCTGCTGATGCCTGAAACCAGACACCTTACTTCAGGGGATTGCTACACAGCACAGGTTGCCTTTCCATATACCCCTCCCCCCATGACAGTAGCTGTTTAGTCACCTGATCCCCTGATCAGCACAGGTACTAAACAGTAACATCTTACCAGTCTTGTACTCTTGTTAACTGCGCAGTCCCCAATCAGCTGCGAATAGTAGCTCCTCGTTCCCTTGGTTGGCAGAGGAGAGGTATGTTCTGATTTTAACTTCAGTGTGTGAGCTGACGGAAAGGATAGTCTTATTTTAGGATTTTAGGATATAACAGACATCATGGGCACAACCACCGGGAGGATGAAGGGGGCACGTCCCCCTCAACTTTTTCAGCCTCCCATGATGTCTCCCTCCACTTTGACAAGCAGGAAGTAATTAGATATTTATTTTTCTAATGCAGTTGCTGCTGTGGTTAAACCTCTTTGTCACTTCTGGACCGTTTGTATTTTTTCAAGGTCTGTGTCCCAAGCATTCTACTGGCACTGCAGGCTGCCTCCAAAAAAGATGGCCCATTTCAAGTAGTTTGGGGCACTTCCAGTGACCTACGAGTGACAGGACCAGTTGCATTTTCCAATGAGAGAGAGGAGATCTTGGCACTGGAATTTGAAAGTCAAGCAGTGTAGAAGAGAAGTAAGAGGAGTAACATGCTGATTGCTGATGGAGGTGGGGGCAGCAGTGATGGAGAGTTTGAGTGCTGACAGTTTGCTCTTTGTAATGGTCTTGCTCCCTGTGCACCAGATTGTTCTGTCTGCTCGCACTGTTGTGTCTGTGTTACTGCCCCTGCCCCTATACAGTGAAGAAAAAGAAGGCCTGGCAATGGATGCACCAGGAGTAGACGAGTGGTGAGAGGAACTACTGGCACTGTGTTTTACTGGACCTGCGCTTGAACTTAGCTGACAGTTCATGGTGTTTGAAAGCATGATCTTCTGCATGATGGTCTTCTTGTATTTCATGCTGGACCACAGACAGCTGGATACCCCCTCCCCGATGGTTCTGCAGAAAGACAGCATCTTCCAAAAGGTAAGCTGGCACCATGTGCAGAGATTCGGAAATTGGGAAAGGTGGGTTGGGTGTACACTACTTTGGATGACTTTTATTTCATTTCTTTTTAGGGAAATGCTTACTTTCTATGCTCAAGAGCTGTTAGTCAATTAGTTTGTGATACATTTATATTTTACTGAACTGGCCTTACTCATTCCATAAATTTGTGATTCAGCTACTGCTTGATAATAAGTGCACTGATTTGCTGCGCAGGTTAGTGACTGATATTTTTACCTGAAGTTTAGCTATGAGTATACTTTACCTATGCAATGTGCAGTTCCAACTACAATTCTTATGTATAACATGCATAACATGAGATGGGGAGGGGGATAACCTGTGCTGAATGAAGAGGGTAGGGGGTAGGGAAGACATCTGTATGCATGCTGAACACGGGTTCTCCTACCTTTTTCTCTACATTTCCATTGAGGCCCCCATCTCCAGGTGCTGCAGGAGAAACTCTGGAATTGTACTGTCTGCCCTTTCACTGCTGCCATGAAATTTGTAGAGGAAGGTAAAGGAATATATTTCTGCGCTATGATCAGTCTGTATGCTGCACTGTCTCTCTTTACACATTTCATTACTTTGCCTTGCCTCCCCCCCCCCCCACAAACTTAGTAGCCTGGTGTATAGAGTGGCTATGTGTGTGAGCCGGGGGGTGGGTTGTGTGGATCTTTCGTGTATGAGGCCAGGCTTACCTTAGACTATGTGTTTGTAGCCTGGGTTAAAGCTTGGGGGGTCCTGGTGGGTAGAGGAGGTAGGGGTGTGGATCTTTTGCTTGTATGCAGTCTAAAGCCCTGTTTACATGGTCACTTTTGTACTGGAGTAACTCGATTGCTCGGGTTGTTCCAGTGCAAAAGCTTCCGTGTGGACACTTATCCAATTGGGGTAATCCACTCAGTAAGATGCTTCCACAGTCTATGGAAAACTGGGGATGCCGAGGGGAGTGAAGGAATTACAGCGGATCAAACTGCTGTGTGGACAGCTGGCACCGCAACAACCCATCTGCTGTAGCATTTGCATACCCGATGTGACATGGACTTATGCGCGAAGAGTTTCTGTTTTTAGTAAGTGCACTTAGCCGAATACTGTCCCCACAAAAAGAAGACTCTCCTGGGTGCAGCAAAGTAGCTGCCTTTTAAAACCGAGGGCTATAACAGCCGGAAATCTCCAGCTGAAATTTACAGCCGTGAGTTCAGGCATGTGCATTGAAATGCATGTTTACGTCACTGCCTACAATGATATGCAAATGTCCGGCCCCCCAACGAGGCACAGCCTCTCACCATCACAGATAGCAGAGGTGCGGAGAGGGGCCGGGTCATGTGGACAGAGTGATGATCAGTGGCAGAATGTCAAGACTGCACTGTTGCAGTCCCAAGTCTGAAGCGCTACTGCCATGTAAACACGGCTTAAGACCATCCATTTGTAGACTTTGATTTTTTTGGAGCCCTTGAACTGTGTGCTTATAACCTGAGTTAAAGCTTGTGGTGCCCCGTGAGGGGGGAGGAGGAAGACGTGTGGATCTTTTGCTTGTATGTAGTCTAAGATAGTATGCTTGTAGCCTTTGTGTTTTTGGAGCCCTTGAACTGTGTGTTTGTGACCTGTGTTAAAGCTTGTGATGCTCAGTGGGGGGGGGGGATGAGAGAAGGAAGGTGTGTGGAACTTTTGTGTAACCCCCCACCCTTGGGGGCTTACCTTTAAATTCCCCCAGGTACTTGGTGTCTCCTGTTTCTTCTCCCACTGCTCTGGTGTTCCCCAAGCTCCATCCTGGTGCTCCATTGCTTCCCCAAATGCCCTGTACCATTCCTCTAGTTATTTAAACCCTGCTTGGGCTAAACTTCATGACCATGAGTCGCTGGAATTATTTTGGTGCTGCTGGTGACCACACATGCACCAGGAGCACATTGATGTGCCGCCCCATGATTTTGTGGGTAAACGGGGGAGTATTCTGGTGGTCCCGGCACCCTGGCAATCTGAAAAGGGGCCGGTGATCTTAGCAATGCGGCACAGAAGCCGCTTAAGTGTATTACAGTAAAGTCCTAGTTATCAACTAGGAACAGATTTATCCTGGACTCCCTTCAGGGTGCCTTCCTCAAGCAGCTGGTCATGGAACCAACTCAGCAGAAGGCAATACTGGACCTTGTGCTCACAAACAGGGACAGTGTGATGGGGGTAACAGTGGGGGAGCACCTGGGGAACAGTGACCACCAGTCATTGTGGTTTGAAATCACAGAAAGAACAGAACCAAACCACACAAAAACACGTATCCTGGATTTTAGGGGGGCAGCCTTTGGGAAAATGGGAGATACTTGAAAGAGGCATTAAGAGGAATGGGACAGGAATCAGGGGTTGAGAAACAGTGGGCAGTATTTAAAATGGGGATTACAAGAACAACAGAATTATGCATTAAGCAGGTTAGCAAGAGGAAAGGAAGAGGAGGCCATTATGGTTTCCAAAGAGGTAGCAGAAAGTGAAAGCCAAAAGATTGCATTCAGGCAATACAAAAGACACAGGCAGAAGGGATAGGGAGAAGTACCAGGAGAAGCAAAGGGAGACAGGGAGGTCAATAAGGGAAGCCAAAGCTCAGACAGAACAACACATTGCAAAATCGGTAGGTAGAGGGGACAAAACCTTTTACAGGCACATAAGTGAAAAAAGAAAGACAAAGGAAGGGATAGTTAGACTGAAGGGGGAGGATGGGGGCCGCGTGGAGGATGACAACAGTAAAGCTGGCATATTGAACAGGTATTTCTGCTCAGTCTTTACTGAGGAAGAGGAGGGTAATGGGTCTGAAGAGAGTACAAGGGTGAGAATGGTGCAGAAATGGACACAAGTCCCTTTACACAAGAAAGGTCCTGAAGGAACTGGAAGTAATAAGAGTTGATAAAGTAATGGGGCCAGATGGGGTGCACCCAGGGTCCTAAAGAACTAAGAGAGGTGGTGGCTGAACCTCTGGCTATCCTGTTTAGCCGATCATTGGAAACAGGGGAGGTACCCAAAGACTGGAGGACAGCAGATGTAGTCCCCTTATACAAAAGTGGGAACAAAGAGGAAGCAGGTAGCCACAGACCAGTCAGCCTCACCTCAGTAGTGGGGAAGATCATGGAAGCACTACTGAAGGAGAGATTGATGGAACATCTGGTTGTCAATGGACTACAGGACCCAAGGCAGCATGGTTTCACCAGGGGGAGGTCATGTCAGACCAGCCTCGTTGAATTTTTTGACTGGGTGACTAGGGAGGTGGATCAGGGGAGGGCAGTGGACATGGCCTATCTGGACTTCAGCAAGGCCTTTGACACTGTGCCACATAGAAGACTATTACACAAACTGGGGAACATGGGTGTGGGCAGGACAGTAGTGTGGTGGGTAGGTAACTGGCTGGGTGGCAGGACACAGAGGGTGGTGGTAAGTGGCTGTCACTCCACAGAGGGAAGAGTGACCAGTGGGGTACCACAAGGATCAGTGCTGGGACCGGTCCTATTCAACATCATCATCATCAGTGACATTGCGCAGGACCTAGAAGGCAGAATTTCACTATTCACTGATGATACAAAGCTCTGTAACAGAGTAGACACACCAGAGGGTGTAGACAGAATGAGTAGGGACCTGCAGAAACTTGAAGAATGGTCAGGGTTTGGCAGTTGAAATTCAATGCAAGGAAGTGCAAGATAATGCATATGGGCACAAAAACCCTGGCACAATATATCAGTTGGGGGTGAGGATATAGCATGACCAAGCAGGAAAGGGATCTTGGGGTTATCATCTCTGATGACCTCAAGGTAGGGAAACAGTGTGACAAGGCAGCAGGTAAAGCAAATAGGATGCTGGGATGTATAGGCAGGGGCATCACCAGCAGGAAAAGGGAGGTCATAATTCCGCTATACAGACACTAGTGAGGCCCCACCTGGAGTACAGTGTACAGTTCTGGAGACCATACCTACGTAAGGACATAGACAGGGTAGAGAAGGTTCAGAGGAGGGCAACAAAGATGGTGCATGGATTGCATCACAAGTCCTATGAAGACAGGTTGAAGGAACTGAACATGTACTCCCTGGAGGAAGGAGGAGAGAGGGATATGATAGAGACATACAAGTATCTTACAGGGAGGAACAAGGGTGCAGGAATACACTATTTTTATACGAAAAAGATGTTCTAGGACTAGAGGCATGGGATGAGTTGGAGGAGGACGATTCAGAGGAAACGTGAGGAAGAATTTCTTCACAGAACGGGTGGTGGACAAGTGGAACACCCTGCCAGAGGAAGTGGTGGGGGCTGAAACAATAACGGGATTTAAGAATGCATGGGATAGACATAAAGGAATTCTGGAGGTCAGGGATAAGGGGCAACAGACTTCTAGGAAAACAAACTGAACTTACAAGCTCAAATGGGCAGACTGGGTGGGCCATAGGCCCTTATCTGCCGACACTGTCTATGTATCTATGTCTGAGCAAGCGGCTAAACTGAGGGACTCATTCATGTTCATAAGCCCTATTAATATTCATGAACTGCTGCCTGCTGCCGGGAGACAGTATAACAGTGGTAGTGACAGCAAAAGTACAAGAAGTATTTTAACAAGAGTGGGCTTATTTGAAAGTAAAGTGTATGGGCTACATGTGCGTGGGGGAAATGTAAATAAATATTTTATTTCCTGGTTGCATCAGACTTTGAAATATGTGGGACTGCATAACTGGGATGATATCTTAAACGGTAGCCCCCATTTTGAGAGTGCATCAGCCAATCAATAACTGGGATTTCAGACAGAGGCTCTTGGGAGTGTGATATGGACTTATGGGAGACTTTCTGGGATAAAGTTTGGGTGCCTAAACTGTAGCCAATTAAAGGACTTAAATTGTTGTAGGCAGCCTAAACAACTAATTGGATTCCAAGGATTTCTGCCTTTATTTAAGAGGGACAGTTTGAATTCCAGTTGAGTTCTGCAGAGGGACCTGTTTGAAAGGGACTGCAGAGAGCAGCCTGCAGTTCAGGGCAGGTCTGTGCTGAGACTCCAGCTTGAACTACCGAGCAGGCTCTGCTTAGATTCAGGCCTGCAAGAGCCTCAGTTGTTTTTGTGTGTATTCCTGGTTGTCGAAAAGAGAAGATTAATTGCCAGTAACTACCTGCCTGCAGTTTGAAGGTTTTGCTTAGTGAATCGACTGAGATTGGGTGCCAGCTTGGAACTAAACTGAGAGGTAGAGACCTAAATGCAGTTATCTTCAAGTGTGCAAGACTGATTTTGGATCGAGAGGTTTGCTCAGTGAAGCTATGGCGATAACAACTGAACTGTATCCGAACTGTAGAAAGTTGATGCTGTTGGATCTAAATGTGCTGAATGTTTCTCGTGGATTGAGCCCTGCCTGTTCATGGTCCAATTTGTTACACCAGCTGGAGGTTTCACCAGCAAAATAAATTAACTTTGCCAACGTGCTTATCACACCTGGGCCTTTGCCAATCTGGCCCAGACCGACTGCCCTGCACCAGAGACTGTCCTTGGCGAGAGACTGGCTTTGGGGATCCAGCCCCTGCACAGAAACAATTCGCAAGTTGCAGCCACCTGGAGGGAAAGGCCATGAAGAGGAGGTGTGTCATGATGACCCTGTTTCCCCATGCTCATTGGTGAACACCACGAGATCTCCATATTGTCTGCAATTCCACAGCAGTCTGGTAATGTGAGTACAATTGGGGTAGCTCCCTGCAATGAGTTATTTAATTATCTCTGGTACCATCTGATTTCTTTGCAAATTCTTGGGTCTCTCGGGCCAATCGGGCAGGATTACAAATAACCATCTTGCTGTTGTGCATGCTAACTGCCTTTTCTTTCCATCGAGGGCCCCAACATCAGTTGCAACACTGGCCATCCCCGGGCAACGGCTCTGGCTAGCCAGCTTTCCATCCTGGGTACCCAAGAACTGTACAGCTAGGACTTAAAGTGCATGCAAAAAACCCTGAGTCAAATCAGAATACTGATCATTTAACAAGGTTCACGCCCCTTCATTGTTCATGACCCCTGAATAAATCTGATTGTCTTTTTTCACGTTTAACCTGGCATATTTGCATATTATTAGTTTGATTATAGTACTGAAAGTATACAGTTGCCTTGCTAACCTTGTTTTACAGGGGGTCTCCGGGGATATTGCCGAAGGTCCAACCCTGGTAGTAAGTGTGAAGGGTGTGTGCATGTCATTACTGTTACTTACTGGCCATGGGTCAACTACTGCTGTTACAGGTACAGAGCCACTAGGAGGGAGTGTGGGGGGTTATAGCTTCCCTGAAGGCTATACCAGGTTAGGTAGATACCCCCACTATTGTTATTCTGGGTGGAGGCACCATAGTATTGGATCCAGGCCCCTCAACCTGTTGTTAGGAAATCAGGCAGGGGTAGTAACCCTAAATAGCACCACCTAGGGGTTACATTTGTTTGTATGCAATGTAAAGGTGATAGGAAACCATTTTTACTCCTCTAGAAGCCCTGTAATTGTTCTTTTATTGGCTACCTAGTAATCTGATATGTTTTGGACCTTTTTTGTTAAACTAATAATCTAATTTTGTTGCCTTTTTAAGGACCTCAAATTCCTCCCTCTCTCCTCAGCAGTTGCTGCTCTCTCTTTTCATACTGCCTGAACATTTTATGACCTCACAAACACCTTTCCAGGCCATTCAGATGAGTAGCATGGAATAGGAGTTTGTGCTGTCATAGGATGTCTTAGAAATATGAAAATCAAGAGCAGTAGCTGGAGAGGAGAGTTGAACTCTATGTAGATCTGAGGGCACCCCAAAGCTAGATTATTTAATTAATAAAAAATCATCAAAGCATGTCAGAATACATAATTGCCATGGAAACGAAGTTGAAAGGGCAGTTAACTACAGTATGTAAAAATAATTTCCTATCTCCTTTAAGACCGTGCTTTGTAGAAACTTTGTATGTGAATCCTAGGACTCTGTGCTTGTGTGTGTGTGTGTGTGTGTGTGTGTGTGTGTGCGTGGTGGGCAGGGGCAGAAGGTGACTAGAGCCTTTGTGTATGAGGTCTACTACAGACCATGTGTTTGTAGCTACAAACACGTTATGAGGTGAGCCTCATGCACAAAGGACTCACACACACACACACACACACACACACACACACAGGCTCTAAACACACAATCCTTCGGCTTGTATATAAAAATCTCCAAACACATAACCTTAGATTGTATACAAACAAAATATTCACCCCCCCCCCAGGGCCCCACAAGCTTTATCCCAGGCTACAAACACATAGGGTGTAGCTTGTGTGGTGGTAGTGGGGAGGGTGTGTGAATCTTATTCCTATACTTGTATATGAGACCTACCTCAGACCATATGTTTATAACTTGGGGTATAGTGTGTGCGTGTGTGTGTGTGTGTGTGTGTGTGTGTGTGTGTGTGTGTATGTATGTGGGCTGGAGGTTGTGTGGATCCGATGTATATGAGGCCAGGCCTACCTCAGACCATGTGCTTGTAGCCTGGGTTAAAGCTTGGGAGGCCCTGGGCTAGAGAGGATGAAGGTATGGGGGCTCTGTTTTTCTTTTTTTGTTGGCCTTTGTGTTTTAGAAGCCCTCAGACTGTATGTTTTGTAGCCTGGGTTAAAACCACTAGGGCATCAGTGTTGGGAGGAGAGGAGGTGAGGAAGGTGTGTCAATCTTTTGGTGGTATGAATTGCTATGCTATGCACTGTTGTTCTAAATTCCTAGGTTATGTCTTGTTGTTGTTATACCCCCCCCCCCATGATGCTTCTTTGAGCCTGTATGTACCTTATGCTGTTTTACCCACTGTTGGAGCATGTTGCTCTGGTTTGTAACGCTGACTCTGTACTTGTTTCGTGGATACCTTATAATTCTCCCGGGTTGCACCTGAAAATAGGCACTAGCTGTCTAGTGTGCTTACCTGGTTACCAAAAGCAAATAAATAAATAAATAAATTAAACCATGTATTTGGAAACTTTGTATATGAGCTCTGGACTGTGTGTTTGGAGCCTTTGTTGTGCATGTATGTGTGTGTGTGATACTTTGTGTAAGAGGCCTAATTCAGATTGTGTGTTTGTGTATAATGCCTGCCTCAGACCGTGTGTAGACTGGCTACACACACACAATGTGAGGTAGTCCTCCTACACAAAGGATCCAGACAACACCAACATACACATATACACACGCAGAGCATGCATCCCTGATGGAAATGTTAGAGATCCAGAAAGTAAGTTCTCGTTTGGCTATGTTGTTTGCACTGTTTAGCCCATTTCTCTGCATGGGTTACTAAACTGTAACAACTCTGCATGGCTGCAACTTCTCCATCACTCTAAGACTAAAAGACATGGCATGGTCAGTCTAGTTAGTGACTTTCTGAACCCAGATGCCCTTGGTAAAACTCCAGCTAAATTCATGCATTTTTTTCTTCTCAGGTTATCACGTGTGTAGGGGCCTCTTTCAGCAAGCCTGGGTGACCTCATGGGCCGTGGCAGACCATTTTTTTTTTCACTATCTGTTTATACTCCTCCCCTCCCGTGGCACTCCACTCCCTTCAGGAGACACCTATGGCCATTCTAGTCCCCACCTCCTACCTGTATCCCGTGGCGGTCCGTCCTCCACATAGCCTTGGCTTCCTCCCAGGTGGGGACGAGGTGGGGCGGCAAGCACCCTGAATTCCTGAGTCTTGTCAGGATGCCGGTCACCAGGGCAGGTAGGGGTATTGGGGATCGGGGCCTGGCACTCCGTCTACCCGGGAGTGCCACGAGTGTTTTTCCAATATTCTGGGGGAGGAGCTACACCACGATGTCAAGGTGTCTCAGCTGTCGTCCACCACTTCCCAACCCCTCTGTGCGCTCACGTGTCTGCTATGCCTCCGGCTTCCGCCAGAGGCCAGTCAGGCACCAAGCGTGTCCCCCCTCCCTCCCAGGAGGAGGCTGTCCTCAGATGCTCAATCCTCTCCCTCACCTGCCGACCCCTGACATCCCAGGCTCGTTCCCAAACCCGGGTCGCCAGCATGGTGCAAGGTGTGGCATCCAGTGCCTCAACCCTCAGTGCCACTGGGCCGGCCGGCAGACCGTTTTTAATGCGTGCAAGTGACATCATGCATCTATTTCAAAAACTCTAGATGAATAACGTAACCCAAGGTCCAGAGGAGGGCAACTAAGATGGTGCAGGGTCTACATCAGAAACCGTATGAAGAGAGACTGAGAGAGCTTTATATGTGTGCTTTTGATGAAAGTTGGGACAGGAGGGACATGATAGAAACTTTCAAGTACCTCAATGGAATCAACAAAATCCAGGAGGGTAGCATCTTTCAGAAAAAGAGATGTGCAAGAACAAGGGGACACAATTCAAAGATAGAGGGGAACAGCTTAGGGGCAATGTGAGGAAATATTTTTTTTACAGAGAGAGTGGTGGATGCATAGAACCACCTTCCTGGGGAGGTTGTGGGGTCTAAAACAGTGGGGGAATTCAAACATGCATGGGACAGACATAAGGCAATTATAGTGGGGGGGTAGGAGGAAGTAGGCTGTTGGTTAACTAGAATCTGCAGCTTATCCAATAGGTAAGGAAATGGGCAGATTGTGTGGGCCAAGCGGTCCCTGCCATCAAAGTCTATGTTTTTATGTTTCTAAGGTCCTGGAATGCAAGGTTTTAATAGCATACGTCAGGGAAAGAGGAAATTGTTTAACCAGGAAAGGCACACTAAGCCAAAGATTGTTTCCAGGTGCGACCTGGGAACACAAGGAAGTTAAATGACTTGCTCAGGGTCACACAGTATGAAAGTGTGGGCTGTGGAATTCAAACTCAGGACTCCAGGTCTGCAGCTCAGAGCCCTAAACCACTGCGCTATACTGCCTCCTACAACAGATCAGATTTATCTGCACTCATCCACTGCCTGGTTTCACCTCCTTTAGTCTGAGATGGAATAGAAATCATATCCCTGGGGTGAAAGGCCGGTATGCCAGGAACTGATCTCTGTTAAAATGTGACCTCAAGAAGGCCCTCATCCCAGGATCTCATCAACAGCCTACCCCATTGAAAAGTTAATGCCCATATCCTTATTTGAAAGGACTAGCTTTGCAACTTTGCATTCTTGTAGGAGCCTCAAAGAAAGCCCAGCCCCTTGGGCTGAGGAAGCTGTCTGAAAAAATGTAACCTACCATTTACTGACAGAGCAATAGCTCTGTTTGTCTTGGCATTCACCCCTTCAGTATACACAGCTTGTTTTGGCTGCTAGTGCATGTCTGTACCAAAAAATCCCTCAGGCTTTTGTAAACAAACAAAAAAAAAGAAAGCTCTCTTTAATTAAATTTTACTTAGTATGCTCCAAACATGTCCTAGGGCTTATATACAAAAGTCTCCAAATGCATGGTCTTAGACTGCATACAAACGAAGGACCCACACACCTTAGCCCCCCAACCCTGGGGCCCCACAAGTTTTACCTCAGACTGCAGACACATGGTGTTTAGCTTGTATGTTTGAGGTGGTGGGGATGTGTGGATCCTTTGTGTATGAGGCCTACCTCAGATCATGCATTTGTAGTCTGGGGTATTGTGTGTGTGTGTGTGCACCGTTCTTCTTCGGTCCTTTCAATTTTTATAATGTTGTGTTTAATGATTTTATAACCAATAAAAGCTATCACACCAACTGCTTTGTTCACCTACTTTATGGTCCAAAGAGATTCTGGGTACAGTTTTGCCCTCCTGGTTCCTAAGCATGGATGACATAACTAAGCAATCTTCTCACATTAGGTGAAACTACCTGGCTGTGTGTGTTAAAGCATTTGTGGTGCACATCCCAGGGCTGCTGTGAGGCAGAAATCTAGATGCCAAGCTGCCTGACACCAGTGCATCACAAATTCTTTAACACAGCCTAATGTGTAGTATTGTATTTATCCAAAGACTTGTTAGAAGGCTTAAAAATGAGATGTAGCGCCTAAGTGTGCATTTATGTTTCAATTCCATGAAATTGGAGCAAAACATGGGCCACATGTAAAAAGATAGCTGGGTGGTGGCGGCCTGTCATTCATTTTGCTGGGGTTCCCCAAAATACTAAAACCAGCCCTGCGTACTGCAATCTGTCCCTGGTTCTGGTGACCCAGAAATGGGGGTTGGGGGGTTGGGGGTGAACCACCATATGGAAAAAAAAATAAGTATTAACTAGTTTTGTTACAAATGGGGGACTTTGGCCCCACACCCCCAACTTGTTTATTTCTCAGTTTTCTCTACTAAGATCAGTACTGTATAGCACAGCGTGTGCATTTATTAAATGGTACGGCAGAGCTGTGTCCCAGCTCCCCCAACGTTTTGGCCATGGTTGCATCCATGACAGACATCCCTCATAAAAGACAAAACCTGCTTACACAAATGTGTCCATTATAAAAGAGTTCCATGCTAATGGAAGGGGGGGGGGGGTCAGGTCTGGCCAGGGTGGGTTTGAGGGATGCACTATATGCCACATCTGCATAGCCCAGCACTGATAGCATCACTTTGAGGGTGAGCTTGTGGTGGGCAGGGAGTGAGAGATAGGCTTTGTTGTGGTAAAGTGCACCATGCTAAGGGTGGAGTTTTTGTGTATGGTGTCAAGGTGGAGGAAAAGCAGAGGTTCTGAGCCAGCCTCACATTGAGATACTCGAAGTGGGGAACAACTTCAAGGGAGGAAGAGAGCATCAAGAGTCCTGAGGACTATACGTATCTGTATATTGGCTCTATTGTTGTGTGCCCTGTACTTTTTTTTCTAATCTAAATAATCCTGTCATGTAAACTGCTGTAAATACCATAAAATCTGGCAAATATAGTTTTTACCTTTTTCTCTGTATCATTGAATTTCTGTGCCACTGGACGTTTGTGAAAACGGGCATTTTTGCTAACATATTTTTCAGTATAAAAATCAAATTTAATTGAACTGAGGAACCATGGTAAATTTATTTTATTTATTTCATTTTTTTTTTGTTTACCGAGTAGGTTGCGCTAGGCAATAACATGCCTATTTCAGGCATGACCCAAGAGAATACAACATTAGGATTATACAAGGTTACAAGTTGGAAGTCTTGCTAGTTTTTGCTTAGTTCCAAAAGTCATGGCAACAGTTTTTTAGTTTGAGAAGAACCAGTGTTTGACATTGTCAAAGTCCTGCTGCAGGTATAGTTCTGACTCAGGGATAGAGGCCCCTTAAGCAGACTACATTGTCATCTGCATGCATGTGAATGTGTGAGGAGACACTGTCAAAGTCCTGCTGCAGTGACATCCTGCCATAATTTTTGAATAAATATTTATTTTAATACTTATCTGGTTGATCCTGCCACTTTTAACACTTTCACTTTCCCCTTAAATGCAGCGTGTCAGAGCGCTATTCACGCTCGTGGATGGCATAGTTCCAAACATTTTTGAGGAGGCACCCTGAATTGTAAAAGACAGAAAACGCTGTACTTTATACACAGCTTACTGTTATTTCTTCAAAGAAGCTGCAGGTACACACAGACCACAGCGAGTGAGTGAGTGAGCGGCTTCTGAACTGCCGAGAAGAAATGCGATGTAATGACTCGTGAGATATCATGATATCACCAGCTTCTCGTGAAGATAAACTTGATATCTTTAGTCAGGCCATGTCATATCCCTATATATATATAGATATCATATATATATATATATATATATATATATATATATAGGAGATACATGATGGGCAGGAGTGTGATATGGAAATATCTTCACTCCTGCAGAGTGAACTCTGGATACTCGAAGGCACGGTGAGAGTATCCAGAGCTCATGATGCAGGAGTGAAGATATTTTCCATAGCGCATGATCTGCACATCATGTGTTCGATCTATACAAAAGGGGTACGAGTTTCAGAAGTATTGTTGTGTTTTTTATGTTTGCTTGTGTGCATGCGCAAGAAACATTATGCAGCAGCTTAGGAAAGAAGCAGGTTGTGGAGGTGTGGCAGTGTGGTGGCCAATGCCAGCACTGCATTTGTGGGCTTGGCGGTGTGCACCCAATGCAGGCCCAGTGTCCTGATGACACTGATTCTGCAGAAGTGCCACCAACTTGAAACGATTTGGCCGCTGCAATGAGGAGCCACCTCGTCATTGCAGGATCAGCAATTCTGCTGCAGTGAGGGAGCGATCCGTCATTGCAGGGCGGTACTTCACTTGGTATAACAGTACCAAGAACATTATGGCTCTAAGCAGCCACCTCAGCTTGATTCAAGCAATTAAATATCTGAGGAGGGTAAATAAACCTAGTACTGAGGGGGTGTTTAAACTGAGGAGTGGAAAAGGGATGAGGGGGCACGGACTAAGGTTGGAAGGGGGATGTTTCCAGAGGGGAAATAAGGAGGCACTACTTCACTGAGAGGGTGGTGTCTAGTTGGAATGCACTGCCAGAGGCAGTGGTAACATGTAGGACAGTCAATAGCTTTAAGAAGAACTGGGATAATGCAAGAGGAAGAGTCGGGGGGGCAGGGGCTGGGACAAGCGGGGGAGGAACTGAGGGGGATGAGGCTGTGGCAGCTGCAATCTAGGGTGCTAGATGCACATTCGGGCAGATTTAGATAGACTGATTTGTCTGTTCTGCTGGCAGATTTGTATGTTTATGTGTATGTTCATATGTAAAATCACAGTGACTCTGTTCATGAACAAAGGTTCTAAAATGCCTATGTTGAAAATTTTGTGACAAACGTCCATAAAATAACTGTGTTACAAGTGTGCGTTGTGCAGTTTCCACTTCACCCTCATAACTTCGCAAATTTGTAGTACTTTCACTCCAGATTTTCAACACTGGCATTTTTTCAGACCTCCTTATGAACAGTACGGCTGCCATTTTTTACATCCTGCCCGAAATATGCATTTACACGTCTGGTGCAGAATAGCGTGGTAGCTGTGGAAAATCAATGTTCGGGACAGATTAAGAAAATCATACTGATAGTGTTCATGAGCAGAGGTTACAAAATGCCTATGTTGAAAATTTGATGAAATAATTCCACTAAATGACTGTGCATGCGTTGCGCAGTTTCCACATACACTTGGAAGTTCTAGCATTTTTAATATTTTCACTACCAATTTTCAACAAAAACTTAACCAGCTTCAAGTCTGGGCAGCCCATACTCACCCAGACCTGATTATTATTACAGAGTCGTGGCTAAAAAAGACCAATACTGATTCACAAATTGCTATTCTGGGCTTCAAACTCTTTAGGGCTGATAGGGACTCGGGGCTTGTTGTATACGCCAAATCCAAATACGATATTAGCAGCATTTCCTGTAAAACTAGGCCCAAGGAATATGAAATCATCACACTCAAACTTCACCTCCCATCCACAGAACGCATCACAATCATAGGTGGCTATAGACCCCTGACAGGAGGCACAGAAATTATTAATGAACTAAACTCCTTAACTCTGGCTGCTAATATGGAAACAATAATCTTAGAGGACTTTAATGTGGACTGGCTAACTACTAAATCCCACCCACTAAAAGCCATCTGTGATGAGCTGGGTCTTACACAAATAGTAACAGAACCCACAAGAATGAATGCTTCTAACTCAGCCAACAGCTCTCTCTTAAATGTTATCCTAACTTCGCACCCCCATAAAATCTCACATTCTGCGGTTTCCATAACGATGTGAGCGACCACAATATCGTTGTTTGCACAAGATTGCAACCTAAAACCAAGCACCACCCTAAATTCAGAATCAAACGCTCGTTCCGTAAATTCAATTCACTAAATTTCCTAACCGACCTAGCTACGATCAGGTGGCAAGATTTATATCTGGCCAAATCCGCAGATGACACAGTCTCTGTTCTAAATGACAACCTCACCACCCTAATTAACAAGCATGCTCCCCTCATAAAAATGAAGCTGCGGAAAATCACGCATCCGTGGTTCACCCAAGAGCTCAAATATGCACTTACCAATAGAGACAAGCTGTGGGCTAGGGCCAGGTACACAAAGAACCCGGAAGACTGGCAGGCATTTAGAACTGCCAGAAATGCCTGTGTTAAAAGTGTACAGACTACTAATGCAAATTTCTGTATCTCCACTCTGGAGCAGGCCAGAGGGAACTCACAAAAAATCTGGAAGACACTAAAATCTATTGAAGGCCATATGGCTGCTCCCCCCTTCCCACTAAGATTCTGGCCAAGGATGGGATAGTTGAAAATAAACTGCAAATTATAGAAGAACTTAACCTTCACTTTGCCACAGCCGGGTTGGCACTCGACCCCTCCCCATAGGCTAGCCGAGCAAATAGCCACACTAAACCAGATTCTACTCAGGCTACTCTGACTCATCCCTTCCAGCTGTGTCAGATTAGCTATAAAGAAGCTGAAGACATAATTCTTAGCCTAGACATCAAAAAAAGTGCAGGGGATGATGGCCTGGAGTAATTTTTCTTACAGTTAGGCTATGCCCAGCTCACAGCCCCCATCCTTCACATCTTCAACCTCTCTATTACCACAGCCACTGTTCCATCCTGCTGGAAATCTGCCCATGTTCTTCCTTTCTTTAAATCAGGAGATCCCAGTGACCTAAACAATTACTGACCTATCTCTATCTTGCCTGTACTATCCAAAGTGTTGGAAAAACTAACATACAACCAACTAAATAATCACCTCGAAGTACACTCGCTACTAAATCCGGCACAATCTGGTTTCAGGTCGAAGCACAGTACCATCTCAGCCTTGGCTAACATCTCTAATGACTGGATCCATGCAATGGACACCAAGAAGGTCACTGGTGCAGTCTTTCTGGACCTCAGCAAGGTCTTCGACACTGTAGACCATCACCTCCTAATCACCTGTCTTACCCACATAGGTGCCACTCCAACCACCTTGCAGTGGTTTAACAGTTATCTCACAGAAAGGATACAAAAAGTCAAGGCCAATGGCCTAATATCTGCCCCACTTCCAATCACCAGAGGAGTCCCTCAAGGCTCCATCCTGAGACCAATCCTTTTCTCCCTCTACATTAATAACCTTGACTCCCACATAAAGAACTCCAGCATACATTTCTTTGCGGATTATACGGTTTTGTACACATCAGGCTCATCCTTATCTAAAGTCAGGGAAACGCTCCAAGATGACTTCATTCAGCTAGAAAGCAACCTTATCAATGCCAAGTTGCTCCTAAATGCCAAAAAAACTAAAACAATGATTTTCTCGAGACTTGCCATGACTGATGCCCTACCTATCACAACTAAAAACTTTGTGGTAACCTCTCTAGGTGAATCCTTGGAAGTCATAGACAAATTCAGATACCTAGGTATGTGGATAGACAACAAGCTCTCCTTCCATGACCACATCGAGGATCTATTAAAGAGGCTTAAAACACGCCTGGGTTTCTTCTACAGAAATAGGACCCTCTTTTCTCTCGTAATCCATAAAAGACTGGTCCAAGCAACTTTCCTTCCCCTGCTGGATTACGGAGACATTATCTTTATATCCTCCCGACCTTGAGCCTATCAAAACTGGATGTACTCTACCATGCTCTTCACTTCATTACCAATCAAGACAGGGCCCACCATGAGACCTTTATGTAGCAGTTGGGTGGTCCACCCTGACCACCAGACGTCTCCTCCATGCTGGCATGTGGACCCTCAAACTACTACTTCACAAATTGCCAGCATATCTGATGACACTCATACATATCTCGCACAGTGCCTACTCCTTAAGGAAATATGACCTTATCCTACTAGATATTCCCAGGACACGTACCACAGCCAGACAAAGGGCTGTCTCATACACTCTACCAAATATTTGGAATCAACTCCAAACCATGCTGAAGCTGACCAGCACTGTATCAACTAACTCCTTCAAAACATTAGCAATCTCTAAAATAAATGACATATGTAGGTGCAACTAGGCCCCAACGCCTAGACAGCTCCCCATGTACCCACTGGCGCTCTATTGTATAAACTGAAATGTGATGCATAATATACTGTAGGACTAGGCTAACTCTGAAATGCATAGCATACCTATTATAAGAACGTCCATTGTATATACCTCTTAATTGTATATAATTTTCCTCCTGTTGTCCTACATTGTATATCTCCCATCTATGTAATTGTGTATTGTATATGCATATGACTCAGGACCTCCTTGTGAATGAGCTTGCTCAACGGAGTCTTTCCTGCAATAAACTTGAACTTGAACTCAACATTGCCATCTCTTCACACCTCCCTATGAATAATGCAGCTGTCATTCTTCACATCCTGCCCGATCTGTGTTTTTGTACATCTGGTGCACAATGGCACGGTCACTGTGAGAACTCAAAGTTCGGGACGCATTGTCAAACTCACAGTGCCACTGTTCATGAAAAGGTCACAAATGCTTTCATGAGGCAGGAGTCACAAAAAGGCCATGATGAAAATTTTTTGTGCAAATACCAACAAACACCTGGGGCATTAGAGTTTCTAACCATAACGTCCCACTCTGTACAGACTGACAGGCATCAGGGGGTGTGCCTTTGGATTGCTGACTATAATGCTCATGCCATTCCACCACCCCCCACCCTGCAGCCAGTGACAGGTATCGAGGTGTGCATTGGACTCTTCAGCCCCAGACTTCATCCCATTCTCCAATATTGCACCTATTTCAGCATATGTCCTTATGGAGTGGGGTGACTGTAAAGCCGAACACCCCAAGGTACACCTCAACACTTGTCAGTGTCTGCAGGATAGGGTGAGGTGAAATGGCATGAATGTTATGGGCAACAACCCAAACGCATACCCCAATGCCTGTCTGTCTCTGCAGGTTGGAGGTGGGGTTTACATCAGGTTCAGTACTTCACTACCATTCCTACTCTGCATCGGTCTAACACCTGCATTTCCAATACTAATACCAGCAAGCAAACATTCGGCATTGACAAATGCGTGTTTGTGTTCTGTTGCTGTTTCTGTGTTTGCTGTTTCTGTGTGTGAGTTTTTCTGAATGGGCTGGCAGTGTTACAAACTCTGTGGGAAAAGCGAAATGTGTTTTGCAATGCTAAGTGAGTTAGCTTCAGGCAGCAGTGAGAAACAGACTGTTTTGTGAAGCTGTGTCTGTGACGCTAGGCCAGCTGGTTGATTATTGCATGCTATTTGTAATATAAAAAAATAGTATGTGATTGTCTCCCATAAGACAGCCTGTGCTTCATGGGTGCCCCCTTCTCAGGTTTCAGTGAAGCTACATACTGTATATTTCACTGACAGGTGATCTCTTTCTGTAATGTAATTAACTTCCTTGAGAAACTGCATTTTATGGCCGGTTTATGACCTGTTGCTGCTCTGAAGCTGGGAAACTAAAATATGCATATTATGACTTCAGAGACAGGACATCATTTAACTGATTCCTGTCAGGCTATCTTGCACCTAGGTGAGGGATTGCAGGGTTGTAAAGTTTCAAGAGAACTGGTGGATCAAAAAACTCATAATTTGGAAAATGAATTTTTGCAGATGTTACCGTATACCTCCTGATAGGACATCCTGTTTGTATTTTTTTTATATTCTAAAAGGAGGATCTAGATGACTCACAGAAGGGGTGTGGAGAGACACAGTTTAAACTATACTGCATCTGAACTGTTTAGATATATTATTTTGGGACTCGAGAGACAGGGCTCTCTGATATAACTTAAGCACTGTACAGAGGTAATACATTAGATAGAAAAAATCTAATTGTGTTGTGGTGAGAGTTTTTGTTTTGTAATCTTACCTTGTTCTTTTTTATGATTGTGAGCTCTTTTGATATATTGTTCTGTGTTTACATTTTTCATGTTTTTATCATCTTTTAGTAAAGTATCCTTTATTTTGAAAGACTGCCTGGGTCTGCAAGTTCTTTTTTGCATGTGATGTACAGAGGGTTAAAACTGACAAAAACTGTTCAGAAGCTTGATAGTGTTACTAAACTGGGAAAATGTAAGAATATACCTAAGGTCTTTTGTAGAGTTTTAAGGGTTCATTTTGGAAGCCTGGCTTGGTGCCCCTGGTGGAAGATTGTCCCGCAATTCCCAAAGAGGGTACGTATCTGAGCCTGTACCTTGGGTACACTAGCATAAGGTTCACAGTTTGAATCCCCCAGAACTTGAGACTAAAGGTGATTTGGACCCAAAAGCAGACAGGAGGGTTACCCTCCATCCAGGCATGGGTCTGTCATACCACACCTGATATACTGGTGGTTACCGAGTCCTGGCTTAGACCTGGTTTTGGAGACCGTGAAGTGAACATCCCCTCATACTTATTGTTTAGGACAGACAGACAGTCCAGAGGTGGTGGAGTAGCCATATATGTTAAAGATAAATACCCTGTTTCTGTTACTGACTCAACCTCCGTTCAAAATGAATTTGAAAGCCTATCTGTTAATGTCGAGATTTCCCCATGGCCTCGATCTACGTAGTTAGATGTTACAGACCTCCATCAGCTGGTTTACAACTTCTGAAACATCTGGAAAGTACACTGGGAGCTGTGTCATCTGAGATCATAATTTTAGGAGACTTCAATTTAGATTGGTTCTCCAGTGTCTCCACACCCCTTAAAGACACCTGTGATGCCCTTGGGCTGACCCAACTAATTGATGAAGCTAGTCGCCCTAATAAAAAGAACCCACCAATAGCTCTCTACTAGATCTTATTGTTGTAAGTAAACCTTACCTATACTCTCATGTTGGTGTATTCTTTTTGGATATTAGTGACCACTGTTTTATTGCATGTGTAAGAGCTAACCCTAAATCAACTTCCACTTCTAAATTCACCACCAAGAGATGCCAATGCAACTTTGATCCCTGTGAGTTTGTTGCAGAGATAAAAAACTCCTTACATTGGCAGGACTTCTACCTAACAAAATCAGTAAATATGACATCTTCCATGAAATTGTACTAGGGGCCCTGGATAAGCACGCTCCATTGGTCAAAGTCCGTACCAGGATTAAATCATGCCGATGGTTTACAGCTGAGTTAAAGTCCGCACTTCAAAATAGGGACATGTTATGGAAAGCTGCCCGGAGATCTTAGCTGCCTGCTGATTGGATTATGTTTAGTAGGGCTAGAAACCTTTGCACCAAGTTGGTCAGAGAGGGAAAGGCTAATTTTTACCGCATGGAGCTTGAATTATCCTCACAGTGTCCCTCCAAATTTTGGAAAACCATAAAAGACATAGAAGGCCATTCCCCTGGTAATCTCCTACCAGCAAAAATTATAGTTGGTGGCACCCCATTCATAGACAGGTCTTCCATCCTTGAGCATCTCAACAACCACTTTGCCACTGCTGGTCTAGCTTTCGATACCTCCCCAGCCAACAATCTCCGCTCTCAGATTGGCATCCTTGATCAAGGAGTACCTGTTCCTGGCTCTACATTCTCCCTGCAGCCTGTATCCCTGAAGGAGGTCGAAGACCTTCTTTTACAGCTGGACACAAGGAAGAGCACAGGAGCGGACTTCCTGGATCCTCTCTACCTAAAAATTGGTTATCACGTCTTGGCTGTGCCACTCACACACCTTATCTCTTACTCAGGGTGTCCTCCCTCCTTTATGGAAAACTGCCCATGTAATTCCCCTGTTCAAATCTACAGACCCTATTGACCTTGATATCTATAGGCCAATCTTGCTACTACCTACTCTATCCAAACTGTTGGAAAAAGTTGTAAGCAATTAATTCAGAAACTACATAGAAGCTGAGAACCTGCTTAATCCCCTACAATCAGGCTTTAGATCTCGACATAGTACCATCTTGGCTCTCGCTAAAGTAACTAATGACTGGCAGTGTGAATTGGATGATAAGAATTTTGTCTGCGCAGTATTTTTAGACCTGAGCAAGGCTTTTGATACTGTGGACCATGAACTGCTTCTTACATCCCTCTGGAACATTGGTCTAAACTCATCATCCTTGAGATGGTTCTCTAATTATCTTGCGGGTCGGCTCCAGCAGGTTAAGACAGTAGGGGAATTTTCACCATTAAAACCCTAAGTGAGAGGTGTACCACAGGGCTCTATTTTAGGGCCATTACTCTTCACGATCTAACATACTAATTGCCAGCAGATTAGGCCTTACGGTCTATCGAGCCTGCTCAAACCTCAGATCCCTAGTTGGGTGCCCAGGCCCTCCCTCACCCTTGTCAGTATCGAAGCTGATAATATTCATCTTTTCACTGATGACACAGTGCTCTATGCCTGTAGATCATCCCTTGAATCTGCATGTAGTGACCTTCAACGTGACTTCAGCCAGCTCCAGCATCAGCTCCTAAACCAGAAACTACTTTTAAATGCCAAGAAAACTAAGGCAATGATATTTTCTCCTCGTGTTCATGTGGCAGATCCCATAAAGACACTTCCAATTGTTAACACTTCTGGGTGAACCCTTGGAATTTGTTGTAAAGTTCAAATATCTGGGGGTCTGGATTGACTATAGACTGTCCTTTTATAGACCACATAGATGAGCTGATAAAAAGGCTTAGGCAGAGACTTGATCTTTTCTATAGAATCATCCACTTCCTCTCAAGGGAGGCCAAGATGAGGCTGGTCCAAACCACCTTCCTGTCTGTACTAGACTATGCAGACTTCCTCTATAGTCAGGGTCCTGCCACTGCACTTTCGAAGTTGGACACGCTCTACCATAGAGCCCTAAGGTTTATTACAGGACTCCCATACTCGACGCATCACTGAGCCTTATACTCAGCAGTGGGATGGTCATCTCTTATGCATAGGCATCAGAGAAATGTGGCACTTTGGACAGTTAGAGCCATCACTAAGATGCTGCCCCAATATATTTCTGATTGCATGCCACTATGCATGATAGGCAAGTACGTATTGAGAAGTGCTTCCTATATTACATTGTCTATACCCAAGGTCAAATCACGTTTTGGTAGGGCCTCAATAAGTTATAAGCTACCTCTATTGTGGAATAAGCTGCAAAAAACATTGAATGTGGTCCTTCCGGACTTCCGGTGATGTCACAGAGCCACTACAAGCCTAGTCCATGAAGCTCCTCGCCTGGCGGACCCAAAACCCCCCTTAAAACCGATCACATATGCTCCAAAGATGTCAAAAGGCACAGGGGGATCACTTCAGACTACTAACAGAGGCAAAAATCGGCAAGAGCCAAAGATGAACAACAAGGATGCAGCCAGATTGAAGTCGGGCCCACCAAGTAGATTGTCCTCTCCACCAGGCCTACAGACCCCCGATTATGACACAGATGGAGAAAATGAACATCTGTCACACTCAACACTTGAGAGGCTATTGCACGAGATAACCGAATCCAGAAAATAAAATAAATAAGAGTTCCGGGCCATGCAGACCCAATTAACTACCTTCGAGAATCGCATAGGCCAGATAGAGGAGAGGCTGTCAGAGATGGAAGATACTACTGCGCAGATGGCAAAGATAATCCAGACCCTGGTGCAACATACAGAAGACCTGCAGTCTAAATGTCTCGATTTGGAGGGTCGCTCGTGACGAGACAACCTGCGCTTATATGACCTGCCAGAGAATGTGGAAATAGCTCCCATGACAACCTTTTTGGAAAACCTGCTGAAGGATACACTTGACCTGCCACCCACCATGGCCTTCCATGTCGAACGAGTGCACAGATCACTTCAGGCAAAACCAACAGACCCAGCTGCCCGCCCACGATCCATCGTATTTAAATTAAGCTCTTATAGTGCCAAAGAGGAAATACTGAGGCGTGCATGGTCAAAAAAATAGTTCAAATACCTTTCCCACAGACTCTACTTAGATCACGATTACCCCCATGAAATACAAATGCAACGGGTCAAGTACTTACCTATCTTAAGAGCACTACGAGAAAAGTCAATCTGCTTCCACACGCCCTACCCTTCATGGCTGAGAGTATTTTGGGAGGAGGGGGTGAAGATCTACACCACCACAGAGGAAGCCATGGAAGCCCTGAGGAAAAGAAACATTTCGGTCAAGGAGAGGGGGAACCAAGACTCCGGGAATCGGGGACTCCCTAGACAGCGCACAAGCAACAGGAAGACTGGGGGAACCAGAAGTGAAGCCCACATAGAAGTGATGCGCAGTATCCAAAAGATCCTCGAGAGGAAGGCATCCCGAAAAGAATCCTTAACCTGAAGGCAAAAGAGAAAGGGCTTGCTAAGTAAGCTAGAGGGTGGATCTGCTGCTCACCTCAACCTAGACTTGGACGCTTCTTCTTGCGGTGCATAGCAGGATGAGTACTTTCATTTAACATAAATAACACGTGATTACACATAAGTGCTTTGAGACTGTCTTGCTCTGAGATTACTCTCCTCCATATCGCATACATGCAGGAGACTTTATACTGGGGACTTATTTTGGAGGGGGGATGGAACTGAATCTTCGTATTGATGCCAAATAGATGGCGCGACTTGGGTAACGAGCAGGGCACTACAAGTTCTGAGTAATATTTTAAGTCCTGTAAGACAGTCAAGCTATGAAAACCAAAGCCATTTGGGGATTTTAAAAAAAGAGTGACTGTAAGTGGGCTGCTCAGGGGGATTTAAATGAGGAGAGTGTAAAAGTGAAATGTTAAGCATAATTCATGTTCCCTATCTCTCCCATCCCCTTTTCTCCTGTCCCTCTTTGTTCCTCCCTTTTTCCCCTCTGTTGCCCCCCTTCCTCCACCCCAACCCCCTCCACTTTCTCTCTCTTTCCCTAATCCTCCGGTTGTAATGGTCTGGCTCAAGATAATTCGGATAAGCAGTAGACAGTCCAACCTTGCCACCTGAATCACTGCACAGAGTTGTTTGGGATATCAAACCCGGGAAAGTGACTGCCTGCTTGCTGCGACAGAGCTCGAGAGGAGGGCTCCACCTAATAGTGATAGCTGAAAAGCCTCTGTAATACAAGTCGGGGTAAAATTAACTACTGCAGGTCAGCCGGGCATGGGGCATGCTATGGCACTAGAAACCCATAGTAGGATACTTTGGATAGGAGCCCTACATTAACAAGGCTCTAGAGGGGGTCCAACCGGAAGCGGAGGGTTATGAAATCCTCCTCATTCTCCTAATCATAGGAGTACAAAGGGGCTAGTGAGGTACTTAGCCCCCAACCTTGGAAGTACAACTGTTCAAGTTACTGTTAATGATTATTCAGTTGTTTCATGTTAAGTTTGAGTGTTTTGTTAAGTATGGCATGGCAAGACGATTGAGAATGGTAGGCTCTAAAGAAAACTGGGGAGAATCAAAAGGCCTAAAGAAAATGAGGTCACCACCATGGGCGAAAAGCCAAAAACCTGAGGTGAGACATAACCTAAAACTGCATAACCAGATATAAAGATGGCGCACACTTACACTATTTGCACCTAGAATGTGCATGGTATTACAAATCCTGTTAAAAGAACAAAGATTTTCCAGTTAATGAGGTGACAAGGGGCAAATATCCTACTGCTACAAGAGACGCATCTCTCGCAGAACGAACATAAAAAATTTGAGAAACTGGGCTTCTCTCAGGTGGTGGCCTCATCATATAAGGGGGGTAGGTGCAGGGGTACAGCTGTATTGATAAAACAAGGCACCCCCTTTGAAATTAAAGACAAGATAATAGATAAAGAGGGAAGGTTTGCATTCCTCAAGGGCTACTTGGAGGGGCAGCAGATCACACTTGCCTCAGTACACGTTCCCCCTGCAACGGATTTTTCTATATATCAAAACCTCCTTACCCGGCTTGCAGGTTGGGCGGAGGGCAGACTGATATGTGGTGGGGATTTTAACCTGGATATTATCGGTGGGGGGGTCGTCCCACCCAGGGCCGAACACATAAATTGAGCAGAAAGGTCCTGAGATTGCTGCAGGAGTTGGGCTACGAGGATGTCTGGAGGCACACATGTGGTCAGGGGCATAGGCATACTTTTTATTCCCAGTCGCATGATTCCTATTCCTGCTTGGATTTTCTGGTAATGCAGAAAAAGTATTTAAGCACTATACAGCAGGCGTGGCAGGGGGACTTTACTCTCTCAGATCACGCACCCATTTTTGGTAAAATACAGTCACAAACATCTCGTAAGAAAATATTCTGGAGACTTAATTTATCACTGCTCAGAGACAAGGAGACGCAGGAAATGATCAATAATACTGTAGCCCAGGCACTGGTAGACAATGACAATCAAGACGCCACTGTTGCCACACTCTGGGATACAGTCAAAGCAATAGTGAGTGGGAAAATTATTGCAATTTTCTCATATAAGAAGAAACAGAGAGAAGAAAAGAGACTCTCTGGAAGCAAAAATAGGGGCTTTAGAAGAAATGCAAAAAATGAAACAATGTAAGGCTCGATCTCGAGAACTCACTTCTCTTAAGAGTCAGCTGAACGCTATCTTGGACTATGCTGTGGAACAGAAGTTAATGTACATTCGGCATAGATATTACGATGGGGGCCCTAGGTTCACGAGACTGATAGCAAGCCAATTGAGAGCCCAAAAAGCAAAATCTACTATCATAAAAGTCAGACACCCACCTACAAACGAATTTAAAAATAAGATACATACAATTTCGGAGGCTTTCCATTACTATTACTCTACGCTTTACTCAGAAGAAAACAACCCCTCTGAAGAAAAGATTAGGGAATTCCTGACGCCCCTGTGGCTTCCTGCCCTGTCACGGGGACAGGGGGAACGACTGATGGCCCCAATAACAAGTAAAGAGGTGGCATCTGTGGTTGGGAATTTAAAAACAGGCAAGTGTCCAGGCTCCGATGGGTTGCCTGGGGAATTCTATAAGACCTTCTCTAAAGCACTAACTCCTATACTGGTAAGAGTGTTCTCCTTTGTGACCTCTCTGGAGGGAGAAATTCCCCCTTCCTGGAACGAGGCAATAGTTTCAATTATACCCAAGGACGGCAAGGACCCAACATGCTGCTCCTCATACCGGCCCATATCTATTTTAAACACGGACTACAAGATATTGGCCTCTATATTAGCCAGGCGTCTGGTTCAATACACCCTGGCCACAATAAATATGGACCAGTGTGGCTTTATCCCAGGGTGTCAAGCCCAGGATAATGTAAGGCGCATGGTGTACATTATGGAACATATTTGTGCACAGAAAACCCCAGCAGTCCTCTTAGGGCTAGATGCAGAAAAAGCCTTTGATAAGGTGTCATGGAAATGCCTGAGAGAGGTAATGCTAAAAATGTAACTTCCCAATTCAATTTATTGACACCATTTTCAAATTTTACAACAATCCCACTGGATATGTACGAACAAATGGCCACATATCAGAAAAGTTTCCCCTACGCAGAGGGACTAGGCAAAGTTGTCCCCTCTCCCCACTACTATTTGCTTACTACATGGAGCCTCTGGCCCAGTGCTTACGACAGGCCCCAGATGTGGAGGTAGTGACGGTGGGGGGGGATAGAACAGAAATTGGCCTTGTTTGCAGATGACATTTTACTTTACATGTCTAATCCGGAGTCGCCTCTAGAGGCACTCTTTAGAAAGATTCAAAAATTCTCTAAACTATTGGGATTCATGCTTAACATGAGTAAATCTGAGATCTTAACATTTAATTATAAACCAACACCTTCATTTAAAAAACAGTACCCAGTTAAGTGGGATAACAAAAGTATAAGGTACCTAGGAATTCAAATCCCTAAGAACTTAGACAAATTATTTACCCAAAATTATGACCCCTTGATCATTAGTATAAAACAGGACCTGAGGAGATGGTCATTACTCCCATCATCATTTTATACCAGGAACTTATTAAAGATCAATGCGCTCCCAGATTACTCTATGTGTTCCAGTGTGTGCCGTGTGCCCTTGTCCCCAAACAACTTTTATCCTGGCAAAAACTACTAAATGGATATCTTTGGGACCAAAAAAGACTGAGGGTTGGCTTCTTGAAACTAACTTTCCGTAAGGAGCTGGGTGGGGTGGCCCTCCCTTCACTCCAAAACTACTGGACTGCCACTCAGATGCGATTGGCATTACTTTGGGGTAACAAATCCTACCAGGCTAAATGGAAGCAGATGGATATGGCGAGATCTACTGCAGTTCCTCTTCCAGCCTGCCTATTCTCCCCCTCACATCTCAGGGAAACCGTCCAGGTAGTCCCTCAGGCGACAGCAGCCATCCTAGAGGATGGCAAATGGGAACAAAATATAAGCCGGACCAACAGTATTACTGGAAATATAAGTGGTTTATCCTAAACCAGGCATTTAATAACCAGTGGTATAAAAATCAAGCAAAAAAAGGGCTAGAAGCTCCATGGCAACTTCTACGAGGGAATGACATACTGAGTTTTGAAGAAGCCCAGAGAAAATACGGGTGGTCTGAAAAAGATAGGTTATTTTACTACCAAATAAAAGACTATATTTCCACACAGACTAGACATAATGAAAAAAGCACCAGATGGGTAGAAGATAATACCCCTTTTAAACAAATATGGACCTCGCTTTATGGGGAAAGGGCGATAACGATAATATATAAATTCCTTATACAACGTGTGACCCATGCAATGGTCCCGACCCAAACAAAGCGGGAACAAGAATTAGATCGGATAATATCCACTAAGGAATGGATCAAGATATGGAAGGGCACTTGGGCGACCACCTCCTCTCCTATTTGGAGAGAATTTATTTGGAAGGTAAGGGTGAGATTCTTCTTAGTCCCCTCTGTTATGGCTTTAAGAAACCGGGGAAGCTCGTCACAGTGTTGGAGGGGATGTGGTGAACCAAGGGCCTTGCACAAACTCATTTTTCTAGATTGCCCAAAGATAACAGGCTTTTGGCAACAAGTAATAGGTCATATAAAAGGGATACTAGATATACAAAGCACACTCGAGGGTGCTAACTTGGTATTGGGAATCCCACCAGTAGAGGTTAGAGATAAAGCCAAAATATACTTATGGTCAATATTATTAGGCTCCGCCTATAAGACCATAACTAAAAAATGGCTGCAAACAGCCTCCCCACAAATTTCGGAATGGAAAGTAGCAATCTTAACTATTCAACACAATGAACAGATCTCCTTATGACTTCAGGATCGCATGGAGACCTACACAGCAAGGTGGACTAGGTGGCAACTCTACCAAGATCAAGTGATTTAGTACAATTGAAATAAGGAAGCAGAAAGGTGGTGGGGTTAAGATAATGGGGAATAAACTTCAGAAAAATAAATTATCGTAAAGGCCTTGATTAAATAAGGGAAAAAAGGATTGTTTATCAGAGAGCCTATGTATAAATATTTCCTCTTTACACATTAAGTGTGATGTGATTTGAAACTAACATGTAGTAGTAAATAAGGAAATTGAAATTAATGACTATAAGTAATTGTCTTGCAATAGATGCCAGAGTTATGATGTTGAAGTTAAGTTTTTTATGGAATTTGACTGATTGAAATATGAGCATACCTATGTATAAATATGTTAGCTAAAAGATGTGATGAAATAAAGGAAGTATAAAAAAAAAAGAAAGTGGTCCTCCCTATTACACTGGCAACTTTCAAATCACTGTATGCCCGTTCCTTTATTGAATGTTGCAATTGCTTCCCTTAATCCGGCCTTATCTTTTAACAAGGGCTTAGGCTGTTCCCTGCCTCTCTCTCTCCTCATCCTCCCCTAACCCCATTCACTGTTCCCTTTTTCCTTTATTTCAAATATCTCAGTTCTTCCTGTGATTGTGTTTGCAACCATGACCAACTCATACTTCCTCCAACCTTATCCTTTTACTTCCCCTACTCCCACCACATTTCTGTCCTGTTACAGGGTATTGTAACCACATCCCTCGGTTTTACCTGTTAGTGGATACAGACCCCCTCACGCTCTCATTCTGGCTCCTGTATTCTGTTACCTTGGTTTAGCCAGCCTATGGTTCCAATGGTTCCCTGGTCCGTCCTTCCTTCCTTCTTCTTTCTTTCTTTCTTTCTTTCCTTCCTTCCTTCCTTCCTTCCTTCCTTCCTTCCCTCCTTCCTTCCTTCCTTCCTTCCCTTCATCCCTCTTATTTTATTCACTATCCAAGTCCCCCTGGCCCATTTTTAATCCATTTTACTCTTCTCTGGGTCTCTATTTCTCTTCCCTTCCCTGGTACTTTTCTGGCAATTGTGTTGGGCTATACTTTTATACATCATCCAATTAAATTGTATATTTCCTGTAGACATTTTTTTTTTTTTTTTTTTAGGCCTTGCTGTTAGTATTTTCTCATTGTAACTGTTCTGGTTCCAAACTTGTTTTTCTTACTATTGTAAACATTGTGTTAAATTATGACTATGTATACTGTCCAAGTCCATCTTGAAAATGAGCATTGCACAACGGTGTTCACCTGGTGAAATAAAAATTTTGATTAATTGATTTTGATTGATTGTTACCTGTTCACATTGCTGCGCTCGGAGGTTAGCACTGTGGGAGCAGTGGGCCTGACCTGTTGAGTGCATTTGTGACAGTGTCCTTTAGAATTCTAGCTGCAGTCAAGCTGAGAGTATTACAGTAATGGGCTGGGAGTGAGATAGAACGTGGGGAACAGGTGAGAATATGTTGCCATGGTAATTGAGTTAGCTGAAGGCAGCAGTGAAAAGCAAACTGTTTTGTGAAGCTGTGTCCTTTAGAATTCTGGCTGCAGTCAAGCTGAGTATCACAGCAATGGGCTGGGAGTGAGACAGAGTGTAGGAAACAGGTGAGAATGTTTTGCCATGGTAACTGAGTTGGCTGCAGGCAGCAGTGAAATATCTCACAGTGGTGATGTCACAACATCATTTATTTCTAGTCGTGATGTCACGACATGATTTATCTCTTGTGGTGATCTCACCACAGTGAATATACATGTTTTTATCACACTCATTTATCCTTCACCCCATTGTATAATATATATATATATATATATATATATATATATATATATATATACACATATGCCAGTGGGCTACCCCCATTCCCTGTGGTCTCTGGTACAAGGCAAGGGGGCTGGGACCTGCTACAGTGACAACTGGGGGTTCATTCACAGAAATATTGATAATGGCATGGCACATCCACCCAGAGTAAGGTATTAGTGGGCCAAGTATCTGCCTGGTACTGCCCCCTGGGATACTGTACCTCCCCACCTCCCCAACCAACCACTCTGCATACAGTATCCCCAATAACCTTGATCCAACATAAACCATATATCTCAGCAATGACTTCACTAACACAGTAGATGCAACAAACAAATTCACAGCTTTATTCAGGGGTAAGGACTTAGGGAAGGGATACCTGGACAAAGCATTGCTGTGAAAAGAAAGAAAGTTAGTGCAGTGAGTACATTATTAAACATTTGGGCCTGCAGACCAAAACCCACCCCTACTGGTACCAGTGTTCCCACTTAGTCCCTCTGGGTACCCACTAGGTGCAGGTCTGATTGGTGCCGTGGTTAGCCAGCTGTTGGGGCCCTGAAATATTATAAAGAGCTTAGTTTAAGAAACCACCAATTCCCCCCTTTTTACTTTCCAGGAACCAGGTCCTGGGTACTGACAGATGGTTGATCTTGGAAACCTGGAGTAGGGAGCTCCTTGTTCAATGTAGCAAAAGACAGAAGAAGGCTGGCCTTGGTCCCTTGGTTGAAGATCTTGCAGCAGGTCACCTTTGATTGCAGTTCTGGCCACTTGTCACCTTCAACCACTTCTGACCCATTGCAGAGCTCTATGGCAGGACAACACCAACCCCAGAAGGTCCAGACCCAAGAGTGGCTCCATAGCCCAGCTCCCCAATGGATCGTAGGTGCACTAACACTCCAGCAAGCACCTGTGACCTCCTGGGACAGTGAGTCCCACTTGGAAGGGGTTAGCAGATTCACTCCATGGGTCAGGGTGAAGACTTCTGAATGGTGGTGGGTCCTCCTGCAGTCCCTGCACTGAGCTCACCAGCATGAAGAGTTCACAGGCAATTATTCCAATAAAGTCCAGTGCCAGATTGAAGTGGGTGCTAGCCTTAGTTCCAGGAAGTGCACATGCAATCCAGCAGGGGAATCCAAGAATAATCAGCCCCTGTACATCATCCTGCACTCTTCAGCTAAGCAATGTCCACATCTTCAGCTGTAGCTGAGGCACAGCTCTCAGCCACTTTACCCAGTTCACTCAGGACATGTACAGCACCTAGCTAGCAACCCAGACCAGAGACGCTTTGCCTCTTTGAAATTACAATTGCAGTTCCACAAAAGCAAAGAAACTCTCAGTAGCCACTGTAGCCTTCAGATAATTCACACAGTCCTCTCAGTTAAGTCAGCCAGCTAGTGTAGGGTTTCTGCTGCATCTAAGCAGGGTCAGAGGGAAGGTGACCAAATGGCTGAACCACCATCTCCTGAAACTGCTCAAGCAGTGTGATAAACTATGGCTAAAATGGAAATCATCCTCCAGTCAGTCTGATTTTGCTGAGTACCGCACCTTGCGTAATACCTGCAAGAAGTCTATCCAAGCTGCCAAGAGCAACTACTACCACAGTCTCCTTCAGTCTTTGGCTGCTGATCCCAGGAAATACTGTACTCAGATTAACAAAATCTTGGGTAGTACTAAACTGCTGTCTCCCAAAGACATGTTAATTAATGATTCTATCTGCAACAATGCCCGCACGATTGCCAACGCCTTCAACTCGCTTTTCACGGAGGTTCCCAATATCGCCTCTCCAGGACCTAGTGGCTCCCAGCCCTCTCCTACAGCTCCTTCATATACTCCCCACACCCTGATGCTTTCTCATATCTTTTGCCTTGACATTCTTAGGTTATTACAGTCCATTCCCCTCCGTGGCAGCGCAGGACCTGACGGTATTGAACCTAGGATACTCAGAATTGGTGCCTCACTCCTAGCCACTCCAGTCACTCGGCTTTTTAACTTGTCCATTAGCACCCCCATAGTGCCTTTAGCCTGGAAATCTGCCAGAATCATACCAGTCTTCAAGAAAGATGACCCTAAAATTCTGTCCAATTATCGCCCCATTGCACTTCCACCTACACTCAGCAAGACAATGGAAAAACTTATTCACCGTCAGATCTCTGCCCACTTATTAAACTTCAATCTTCAGTCGCCAGTTCAACATGGTTTCCGGGCTGGTCACAGCACCACTGCAGCTCTTACCCTGTTCACTAGTGAGGCTAAGTCTAACATGAACTCTGGCCTACTTACTGGGGCTGTGTTCATTGACCTAGCTAAAGCTTTCAACCTGGTTAATTACTCTCTGCTTGTACACAAATTGTAGTCTCTTGGGGCCTCTGGTTCCACCTTAGCCTGGATCACCAGCTACCTCTCCAACCGTTCCCAATCTGTCTCCTTCAATAAAGTCCTTTCCTTTCTGGCTCCAATCTCCTGTGGCATCCCTCAAGGATCCATTCTCGGACCCCTGTTTTTTTCCATTTTTGTCAATGATTGTCCCTTTTCCTTCACCAACTGCAACTCCATCAGGTACGCTGATGATTTGGTGCTCTACTCAGCTGCTCATTCTGTAGCCGACCTTAATGTTCGCCTGTCGTCTGCATTCCAAATGCTCCAATCCTGGCTCCAATCCAACTCCCTTATCCTCAATCTACCAAAGACACAGGCCATGCTCTTTGGGTCTGCTAGAAAAATCCATGCTGGGATACCAAAGCTTTGTGTGTGCTGCTGTGATGGGTCTGTAGTCCTGTCCACAGACTCCTTCAAATATCTCAGAGTGACCCTGGATCCTGCTCTTGATTTCTCTTCTCATTTACTGGAGGTGTGTAGATCCGTCAACACTAAGATTGGCGCCGTATACTGGGTGTGTCACTCCCTAACCCCTGCTGCTAGGATCTTGGTGGCCAGAGGGGTTTTGCTTCCAAGGCTTCTGTACACCCTCCCCATCTTTTCCCACACTAACATTGGTATTCTTCATAAATGGGACACCACCTACAACAACATATACAGATTTGCCCTGTCTGTCCCTCGCCTTACTCACCACTGTCTCCTGTACTCCACCCTAAACTGGCGGCCCCCTAAAAACCTCCACTTATACACTCTGGGCTGCTTCACTGACTCCATGACTAGACCCCCTCGCCCTGACAGCATTGGGGCTATACTCACCCCTATGGCACACTCCCGACTACAGAGATCCTCCAATTCCTCTTCACTTTCCATCCCTCACTCTTCTACAAAAATGGGGGAACAAGCTTTCTCGCACTTTGCTCTCAAATTCTGGAACTCTCTACCTCCTAGTCTTAAATGCTCTACATCTCACTCCTCCTTCAAGACTGCACTTTTCTCCTTCCTACATGCAGTTGATTCCTGTGTCTGTACCTAACCCCCCTCTTCTCTTGCTTACTTTAAGCTAGCTTACTGTTGTCCCTGCAATTATTGACTGCTTTGCCTTGTTTCCCATGCCTGCTTCCTTCCATCCTTGCGTGGATGGCCACTGTCACATGTATGTTTTGTTTCCACAACTATCCCTGCGAGGATATCTACTGGTTCTATACTATTTGCTGCTTGTCTTTTGTAAAACTATATGTTGTACTCTCCCGGGTCATGCTTGAAAATAGGCAGGGTTTTTGCCTAATGCACCAACCTGGTCAACAAAAGCTAATAAATATATAAATCATTTCTCCCAGCAATATAAAAGCAACTTCTCAGTACCTGGGGAATCAGGAGCAGAGTTCAGTCTCCTTTCTCTCTTTCCCCTTCTTGATCCAATTCTACCAACAGCAATCTCCAAATAGGGCCTGGGTAGACCCCTGCAGTCCAAAATCCACTCTCACAGGATACTCCTGACTTTCGCAGAGCCCAGGAACAAACTGACTAAATCCCAGAAAGTCCACACAGTTTCAGCCAAAAATGCAGAGTCCTGAGTGGCTGATGAAGCCCATCAATAATCGATAACCATAGAGATAGGGTTGCCACCTTTGGATGAGGCAAAAACCAGATCCTAAGCTCTACCCCTAGCCCCACCCCTTTTCATGACTTATCATGCATTGCTCCTCTTAGAAAGCCATTTGTTATATCAATAAAAGACAACACTCAAAGCAGTAGTTTAACAAAAATGTTAAGATACTGTACTTTACCTATTAAAATTACTTTCCCAGGTTCTTCTTAGTTATTTATTTAGTTATGTGTGTATTTATTTATTTATTGACATTGGTTTACCAGATAAACATGCAGAGATAAAATAAATCTCATTTGCAGATATGATCGGGGGGAGACAAGGGAAATGCTGTACAACAGTACACATGCTATATAATAATACATAATAAAGGAATTGTTTCCTATAATGTGTGTACTTAATGTATTTTTCTGTCTTCATTTTCTTTTCATGTCCACAGTACTATTTCAAAGTCAAAGTGGTGACCATACTTTTTTCTTGAGGAAAATAATAATTTAAAACATTTAAAATGCCTAAATTCTGTTAGAGATGAAAATGTGTAAAAGTAGAAGACAACTGGCTGAGTTGTTACAAAAGGTGGGGGCAGCTTTGCTGCTATGCCACATTAAGATGCAGTGGAAAAGATTAGGTTAAGTCAGTGCTAATGGTGTTAATGGCCATATTTTACACCTCACAGAATAACAGCTTTCACAAATAAAAGGCTATATTGACAACAGAACTTGTTTGTAACCTGGATATGTAGCTGAAACAAAGAATAAGATGACGACTTCTGTTTCAAAAGTGTGTGAGCACTCAAAATGGTCCAAGAACCTGACCAGCACAGAGCAAAACCGGATTACCTGATAGGGACCCTGAAAATCTGATCACCAGGTAAAAAATTTGACAGGTGGCAACCCTACATAGAGGTCAATATTTCCTGCTCGTTTATTGGGGCATGATCTAGGTGCCTGAATTAGTCCCGTCCTTTTCCCACGAGTCCCTCTGTTCAAGTTTTGGGTGCCTAGATCACTGATTGGTTGCGATCTTGGAGTCAAGTGTCACAAACGTTCAGTTCTATGGAGTTCATACCATTCCCCCAGTTTCATAGGGTGACTGCAGCCCAACACAATACTTTATTTATGTCCCCTGCAAACAAGCCCACTGTTAACAGAATAGCCCTTGTCAAACAGCTGTCACTGCCGCCGAAACTCCTGTTCCCCTAGGCGGCAGGCAGCAACCTAATTAATATTCATGTGGGGCTCATTAATATTCATGTGCTCTGGTCTATGCCCCAATTTCAAACTTGTATCCCTTAGGCCCCAAGTGGTTTCCTGGCTGTTCTGGTCACCAGCCCCCATGCTGCAGAGGGGCGCAGGACCACTGGATGCCTCCGCTCGACCACACAACCCGCTGGAAACTCCAGAGATGCTCCATGCTCATGCACAGTCGGCTCTTCAAGACCGTGCTGCAACTTCTTATGCACTACAACCTCAAGCCCAGACTGATCTAAAATAAAGCACGGAGCTGTTGGTAGAAACTGAGGGGACACCAGAAGGCAAACAGAGAAACCGGCAATCCAGAGGTAGGTATTCTCATATTATATATATATATATATATATATATATATATATATATATATATATTACACTACAGACACCTGGTACACAGTAACATTTTATTAGCATGAGTTAATCATTTTTCTCATATCGATCCTGGAACACATCCTTGACCTGAACCAAGGCAGTGAGTCAAAATTCTCCATGTCCAAACACTGATTCTCCACGTCCAAACATCTCTTACTCTTCGAATTTTAAAATCATGATGGAAATGTGAAAGGAAAGGAAAAGTGTGACCCCAGTGGGACTTGGGCCCAGGCCCCTGGCATACCGTGCCAGTGCTCTAACCACTAAGCTATGGGGGCTGCAGGGCCGGCGTCAGAGGGGGTGCAAGGGATGCCACTGCACCAAGGCCCAGACTTTCAGGGGGGCTCATGGACCCTGAAGTCAAAATTTGCATTTTTTTCATTTTTGTATTTTTATTTAATTAGCGGTGCCCCGGTCAGTAAAAATGGAAACGCTACCACCTCCTGGCCCTGGGCCCTGTGGCTGTGGGCTGAGTCGAGTGACTCCAAGCCTGCCATTGTCCTCTGTGAGCCATTTAAATCCCCTGGGGCCTCAGCCATTTAAAAAGCTTCGACCTCAGCTCGGCTCCTCCTCTGCTCCTTGATTCCTCCTCCTACCTCTGCTCCTGGACTGGTGCTAGCTGCTGTTGTGCGTGTTGCTCCGCCTCCACAGTGGGTAGCTCCTCCTCCTCTCCATGCTGGCTGACTCTCTGTTTGGATGCTCCACAGCAGCTCCACCATCCCATGTCCCTCACTGGACCCTCCTCCTCCTCCTCCACAGTCCACGTGCATGCATTGCTCACCGCTCCTTCTCCAGTGCTCCCTCCCCTCTTCCCGACCCTGGCTGACACAGTGGGTGGCTGCTCGCTGCTCCCACAAACAATCACCACAGTCACTGTCACTATATCGCTCTCCCGATTGCCGCAGATAGACTGGCCGGTGAGCAGCAGGAGGAGCTAAACCATACTTGCATGAGTCATGACCCAGTACCCACCCTCCCCACGATCTCACGAGACGGAGTCAGTGTGCAGACTGAGCGAGTGGAGGTTGTGGTCATATGCAGAGGCAGCAGCGGTTTCCCTCTTAGCTTGGAGTCTGCCTTAAACTGCATAGGTGGCAGCACCAGGCCAGCAGCTGCTTGCAGCACTGTGGTGCTGTGAATTGTGAAAAACTACTTGAATTGATTGAACAAGTAATTTACAACAAATTAATGAATCATTATTAGACATGTAACTTGTTGCAGTCGAGTGAAGTTCGTTTCAAGTGCTGACTGAGTGCCTGAGTTCAGTTGGTGGGCAGACCACGGTTCAGTTCGGCAGACAGTTGAACAGTTCAACTGCCGGCAAAGTGACAATTGGCAAATTTGGGGTGGGGAGGATTTTGAGAAAGAGAAGCAGAGGAAGGGGCCCCAACAGCTGGCGTGGTGGTGGGGGAGAACATAAGAGATACCGGGTCAGTGTTGGGCCCGGTGCAGATGACCTCATGCAAGCCTAGTTAACTTTAGTCCTAGCAACAGGCTGGGCACAGAACAGTCAGTGGGCAGGCAGCAGGGGGGAAACTAACTTTAATTACAGCCTGGTGTTTAGCAAACAGCAGCTGCTGCACTGCAGCTCAACTCGATGATTGATTTTAAATAAAGTTCTCTCTTGAGTCTCTCCATGAAAAACGCTGCTTGCTTGTGCTGAGTATGCAACAGAAGACTAGCCTGTCGAGGTGTGGGGGTGAGGGGGCGCTCACAGGAGGGCCCACTATAAAGTCTTGCACCAGGGCCCAGTACATCCTGGAACCGGCCCTGGGGGGCTGAGTGATTAGCAGGCCTCTAGGATTTCCCTTTCAGGTACACACATTCCTTTCTATGTGTTGCGTAACCTGCAACTTAAGCACATGACAGAGACACCAGATAACTTCAGATTTAAGCAACTCTGTCTCAGATGGATTAAAATCATTTACAGTATATGTCAGAATTAATCCAAATGTTTTTTTCATAAGTGGCAACAATATGTGAAATGCATGTCCCATGCCCTGGCATCTTTTTTGCTCCCCCTCTCAACTCAAATTAACAGAAAATCATTCATGGAGTGCATGTTTTTTCGTTGTTTTTTTTTCAGTATTAACCCTCTTAGAACTCTAGAGGTTTCTTGAAGGTATGCATTTCAGCAGGGATTGCTACAACCCACTTTGTCTGAAAGGGTTAAAGAATGAGTCAGGTTCTGACAGATTGCTTTGGGCTTGGGATCACAGACAACAGTGAACAAAATGTACTCACTGCTGCCTGTGTTTTCTCTTGTTTTCCCTGAGTGATTGCAGCCATAAATCAGAACAGAGCTTTTTTTTTTGGTGTGTGGACTTTAACCCGTAGACTGCTGATGAAATTAGAATGTATAGGAAAGCTGGACAGATATATCAGTCCATGGCATAGACTGGTTAAGGGCATGCAGAATCTTCAATGCATATGCAAGCCCTGCTTTTAACACCATACACAACTGTGTAGAATACGTATGCTTGCCGACACCAGTGGGGGGAGGATAAGGTATCGTCAACCTGGACTGACTGGTACCGATCGGAAAGGCAGGAGCAGATCAACTGACTGCTAAGAGAAACAACCTGCTCCACTTAAATTATCTAGATGGAGGGGGTGGGCCACTGTATAGACGGCTTTCTGCCAGATCAATGAAAATGGACAGAGTGATGTGACCCTTCACTGTCAGATTGAAGCCTGGGTGTGAAGGTGTGTACCATCCACTTCGATGAGGTGCAACTTGCACCCCACAACTGCTGCCAACAGATCTTTGTAGGGGTGTTAGCAAGCTTATGCATTGTATTCTAGTGCCTACAAACATTTCTGACCTGGGGAGACATTAGACATCATCAAAGGGCCAACACAAGACCATAATTGTTAATCTGATGATACCACAATTTTATCCTGACCCTGTCTTCCACCACGCTACCTGAACCTGCTCCTATCTGTATTTTGTCCCACAGACATGATCTGGCAGGAGGGTGGGTTTGACTGGGTCAGTGATGGCTACAACAATAATAGGTCCTGTCTATCAGCTTGAAGGTGAACAGCCATCGGTTTGTTTTTTGGGGGCGGGGGGAAGTGGATTGGCAGGGTATTTGAAATTGTGCACAAACAAAGGCAGAGTTTTTAGATGTGAAACTTCATGCGTCACTGGAACGAGGCAGCAATGTCATCTCACAGTCAGAAACAGCAGCTTCACTGTGACAAAGATACTGTAAATTAGTACAGTAGGTGCAATGTAGCTGCAATGAGGGGCCACACTTTGCTTTGTGCTTTTCAGCAGTTCTTAGTGTGGGCAGTAACAGTGGGTTAAAGGAGCACTGCAGTCAGAATTTGCAAAAACATATGTTGTGCAGAGTGTTTTGATTTGTGTGTATAGTCCAGTGTGTCCTTCCCTTTATCTACTAAGATTCATACTAAAAACAGAAAGGAGCCAGAGAGCCATGAGGCCCATAGGTGCTCCTGTTTACTAATAATAACAAGGGCAAGAGCCAGAAAGGATAAATTTATCCAGCTGTGACTTAAACATAGCCTTAGAACTGCTAATAATCACCTCCAAGGGTAATGTGTTCCAGGGCTTAATAACGTGTAGTGTGTAAAAAAATTTGTGGTGCACACAGTTATATCTCCTTAGTTGTAACTGGAGGGGTGACCTCTAAACTCATAAAAATCATCCCTAAACCTAAACCCTAAACTGGATAATTAAAAAAAGGGATCATCCATAATGTCATACTATAAAAGAAGATCCCCTCTCAGGCTCTGGTAGAAAGGGGCATCAAATTCAGAGAGCAAAGTCTGATTTCATACAAGATATTCCTTAAACCTCTTACCATTTTAGTATATCATCTTTGTACCCTTTCCAATGACATAATGTCCTGCTTTTTGTAAGGGCACCATAACTGGGAGGAAAAATCTAAATGGGGTGTACATGTGCTCTATAAAGGGGCATAAGAACTTTGCTATCCCCAGACCTAATGTACCTCTTTATGGACCAAATAATCTGATTCGCCTTAAGAATTGTATCATTAATCTGGGAGTTAGGGAGGAAATCTTCAGAAACCAGGACCCCTAAGTCCTTCTCAGAGTCTGTGCTGGTTAACTCCCTATTGTCAAGTGTATAAACATAGGAAGGATTACTGTTTCCAAAATGCATAACCTTGCACTTATTATGGTTCACTTTCATACCCCATGAGGTAATCCCTTTTGACACTAGAACCAAGACATTCTGAAGGGCATTTATTTGATACAAATTTGAACACAGACTGCCAATTTTGATGTAATCTGCGTATTTGATAGTATTGGAACAGCAGTATCTTGTAATATCAGCAATAAATAGTTGAAATAAGCAGGGGCCCAAGACAGAACCCTGAGGTACCCCGCTGGTGACAGCCCCTAGGTTAGAACGCTGACCATTAATTAGAACACGTTGTGTTCTCTCAGTCAACCAATTAGCTATCATTTTACAAATCTGGGGTTGATGTTGTATGAATGAAGATTATAAAACAATGCCCAATGGGGGAGAAGGTCAAAAGCCTTACTAAAGTCAATATAGATCACATCATAGGGAAGTCGATTGTCAAGTTGTAAGCTAACATCTTCGTAGAAACATAAAAGATTGGTCAAACAACTGTGTCTCTTTTTGAAGCCATGTTGTTCGGTATCAGATTTAGATAAAATGGGGGAAATGAAATCCTTAATCAGACTTTCCAGTACTTTACACATTGGAGAGGTTAGGCTGATGGATCTATAATTCTCCCAGTTATTCCTTGGGCCCTTTTTATAAATCAGTACAACATAAGCAGTTCTCCAGGTTTCAGGAACAAAGTTATGATTCACACAGTGTTCATAAAGCAATTTAAGGGGCAAGGACAAACTATCTGCTAATAAATACAAAAGATGACCAGGCACATCGTCTGGTGATACACCGATATTCCCTTTCAGCATGATTAGTTTTGCATGGACACTAGATATAGGAATAGTAATATGGCAATCGGAAGAGTCTTTAATAACATAAACTCTTTGGCTATTATGAAAAATACTACAAAATTTAACATGAAATAAATTAGCCAAATCCAAGGGATCTTGTATTAGGGTATCATTGACCTGAACTGGGCCAACCTGGCATGTGGATTTTTTTAAGGAATTTATATATGTATAGAAGGACTTACTATTGTCCCTACATGCAGTCAAAGCTAATCTTAACTCCCAGTTTTTTTTTTTGCCTTTCTAATATAAAGTTTACACTTCTTTTGAATTTGTAAATATAACTGCCAATTAGAAGGAGTTGGAGATTTTAAGTAAGTAGAATAACGTTTACCCCCTTTTTTATTAGCTTAGTTATCATTTTATTCATCCATTTAGGTTTATGTTGTCTGGACATATCTTTTAGCCTGGCAGGAATGTGAATATCCCTCAATTCAATAATTTTACTGTGAAGTTGGTTAAAATATTCCTCAATACCCACAGAGTTGAAAATAGACACCCAGTCTACATTATCTAAACCAGCTTTAATGTTAGGAATATCAGCTTTATCATACATGTAAAATTGGGATCTGTTGGACACCAGGGAAACCAAATGTTTCGAATTGAAAGTGATAGAACAGTGGTCGCTATTTCCAATAGGAACAGATACAGTCAGAATGTGTAATGACAGATTCCTACTATAAAAAACAAGATCAAGGATGTTTTTACCCCAAGTTGGTTGTTTAACACCCTGCAAAAGGTTGCATTGCTGACACATGTTAACCAGTTTTTTTCCCTGAACTAGAGGTGGCCTTGTAGTCTGTCCAAGCAACATCACCCTGATTAAAGTCCCCTGTAAGGATGATGTCCCCAAATGAGCATGCTGTTTCTATTTCATTAATAATAATATCCAGAAGTTCAGTAGATGTGCTCCGGGGACGATAACAAACACCCAGAATAATATGTTTTTGTTGTTTAACATTATTTTAATCCATACAGATTCAGAGGGATTAGTAGGACATTTAACCTTGTTAGAAATATCAATGACCTGTAAAGAGTCTTTATAAAAAATAGCAACCCCACCACCTTTTTCATTATGCCTGTTGAATATGTACAAAGTGTACCCAGGCAAGGAGAAATCCCAACTATAATTCTCATCTTCCCAGGTTTCGGTGATTAATACAGTATCAATCTGATCAGTGGCAAGAATGGCCTTTATCTCATCCAATTTATTATTAAGACTTCTAGCATTGAAATATGAGCATTTCAGAATGTTTTGTTGGGTATGTGTATAATCTTTACTCAGAACCCTCCTGGAGGAAGGAATTATACTCTCCCCCAGGTCAAGCAGTTTAAATGTTGATTTATAAAGTTCAAAACCTGTTCACCTAATAGTTGGTTGCCCTTACGGTTTAAGTGAAGACCGTCCCTACTGTAGAGATCGAATCTACCAACAAACTCTTCCCAGTTTGTAGTGCATACTTGATTTTGCTGTAGGCATCTTGCACAAAGCCAGTTATTGAATTTGTGTATTAATTAATTAAATTCAACTGAGGCTCGAGGGACAGGTAAAACTTCAGAGAGGGCTATCTCACACCTGATGTCCACTAATATGCTAGAAAGGGCTACTAGGTTTTGCTTAATATCTAGTAGAGTAGAATGCAGGAAATCATTAGTGCCAACATGTAAAACCACCAATGGATTAGAGCCACCATTAGTTAATATATTGTGCACCATATTTGGGATAGTCATAATCCTGGCACCCCTAAAACTGGAACATGTAGGGTTAGCCGTATCTGGGTCACATATAGTTCTGTCTAGATGTTTGACAATGGAATCACCTATAACAAACACTTACCTTGGGGCAACAGTATAGATTGGAAGAGTATCCACTGGGGCTTGGGAAGGCACTGTTTCCCGTATGGGGTCAAATGATGAGACCTCTAATGGAACAAGAGGAATATTTGAAGGTGGGGAACAGAGACCCAGAGGGCCCGGGCCACCAATCAGTGTTTTGGAGGAAAGAGTGGGATGAGCAGGGTCAGTTAGTTCAGTAGAGGTTATGCCTAGGAGAGACGAGATCCCACAAGGGGGCTCAGACTCATTAAGCAGTTGAAATCTGTTGCTTGTAGTTAGGGAAAATTGGGAAGCCTTGTGACCTTTTTTATATGCCCGTTTAGTTTGTACCTCATACCAACGATCATCTGGATTATCCGCACTATTGTTTTCCCTCAGGCACTTTCTAGTGCTGCCAACGAATGTATCAGATGAGGGATTACTAGAGCTATCACTGAAATTAGTAGGGTCAGACAGGGATAGGTGCATATCAGTTGGACAACAAGGGTCAGCAGGGATACCTGGAGGAACCTGATGAAGTGCCTAGAATCTAGCCTGCATTTGGTTTTAGCTGGTTTCAAGTTCGGAAAACCTTGCATTAGGCAAGGCAACAGCTTGTCTTAAAGATTCATTTTCAAAACGTTTTAGACAGGTAAACTCATTAATTTTCTGTACACTTTCAATAGGGCCGTACATCTGGCACACCACACATTTGTAGCCACTGTAACTAGACGTGGTAATAGCAGACTTGGCCATGTTGAATTAGAAATCAGCAGGCCTGCAGCCTAACCTGCTAATTAGAGCAATACCGCCAAGTCAGACATTAGACACAATTATACACTACTATATAGACTGGAATCAGTTTCTTACACCCTCTGCACCCTGCTCATGTCTCTGTGCGTGACGCCACATGCTCCCTGCCTGGCTCGCCCTGCTTGCTGAGAAGCCGGCGTTTTAAGCACCAGCCAACCAGAAGTGATTAGAGGAAAGGTCGTGAAGCACCTTGCTGCTAAAATATGTCCCAAACTAGGAAAAGTACAGCAAATCACCCGATTTGCAATATGTAATGCCCCAAAACACAATTCTAGTACCCCAGGAGATATTGCGGTCAACACCTAGTCTGTAGTTCACAGGGATTTATCTGCTATTAGGAATTTATTTCTAAATTAGCCTGCTAGTTTTACAGTAGTATTATGGCCTCTGGGGATCTCCATCTTAGCACAGTTTACTGTTCTTCTTGTTCCTACAATGCCTCCTGTTCCATGTGACAGTGATAAATTTGGGCTACGGATTCAGCAAGTACTGGTTTATAGTCAGTTTTACAACAGCAGAGCTGTATTGGTCAGCAATTTCCTTATCTAGTAAGCACTAATAACAACATTTACAGTTTAGCAAATACTTGAGGGCTAATTGGGTGGGTTATTCTGTAAGAAAACAGCTGGAGTCTTCACTAATTATAGCATTGATAATCTGGTGTGATTTGTGTGCTTTCTATAGCTGTGTGTAGTATGATGAAATGAAAAGTTTTAAAAACAAAATATTTACTTCTGCTGGCTAGACCTGACACACACACATAGAAACCAAACACACTGAATTAGAGCTATTTAGTGGAGGCCAGAACATCAGGATCCTATCTCTAGTGCTTGCTGAATCAGTGGTCTTGGACGCATCACTGTCACATGAGACAGAAGGCAAGGGAGGAAAAGGAAGAGTAATAAAACTTGCTAAGATTCAGATTGCCAGGGGCCATAAAATTACCATATAACTAGCAGGCTAATTTAGAAAAAAAGGTCTTAAAGGAAAACTACATCTTCATATCACGTAAATTTGTTTTGTTTCCATGTCAACAGACAACTCTTTTTGTGCAGCTGTTAAAGATGTATGCAATTGCTTTAGTCTGTTTTTACACTTCATACTAGGCCCTTTAACCATCCTGAGGGTCTCCATTTGCTGGCTGTTGAACTCTCATTGTGCCTGAGAGCTGCACTAGCATATGAGAGCATAATGTGTAATCACCCTTTAGACTCCACAGTATGCCTGTCTGTTTAATTAGACTTCAAAGAAACAAGTTGCAGGGAGATGTGAAATATCACATTTACATTTAGTTAGCTTTGGAAACTGTCTGAGTTGTTATGCAGGGTTTTTCTCTTTAAAGTGTATTCAATGTATGTGTTTCCACAGACTTTTCGGAGGGTATTTGTTTTTTTCAGCCTAGAGATACAAGGTATGAATGGGCGATGTGACATCATGATCTCATATGCTAATGCAGCTCTCATAGACAGTGAGATTTCAACAACCATAAAATGGAGACCCCCTAGCTAGTCACAGGGGGCTACCATGAATAGTGAAAACAAACTAAAGTCAACACTTATAACCCCAACAGCTGTAGGAAAAGAGTTGTCTGTTCACATGGAAACTAAATTTACATGATATGAGGGTGTAGTTTTCTTTTAATAACAAAGAAAGGGAAGGACACACCAGGACTATACACACATGTAAGCGCATACTGAGGAGCTTATTTTAATTGGGATGTCTATGTGTTGGGTCCCACCTGCTGGCAGGCGGAGCCTGGGTGGACAGCATAAATTTGGGAGTCTGGGTGCCATGGGGCTGGGAGTGGATTTGATGAGGCAGAGGGTTCATGGGCGGGGTCGAGTAATGTGGTCATCTGAGGCCAGGGTGGGGTGTTTGCCATCCTGGTCCACCTCCCTTGTCTCTTCATAAGGCCGTGGAGTAGTCTATATGGTAAGGGGGTCCCTAGTCAGGAGATGGGTGCCAGGGCCCTGTGGAGAGTGAGTGTGGCCCACCTTGTGAACCCTGGCACTGGTGTAGGTTGGAGAGGGAGCATCCATAGAAATTGGCTGGTTGTCACAGTGGGGCACTTCATGGTGGTAAGAGCCTGCAGAGTGAGGAGCAGTGGTGGCAGCCTGCTCCTGGTGTCCCCCATTCAGCTGTATCCAGCCTTAGGAGTGCCTGGAAGAACTGGTTCCAGATGGTGCAGAGGAGGTTGGAGCTGGGGGAGCCATGCTGTGGGATTGGCCACCCCTGTAAAGAGAGAGGGTTGGGGATGCTCACAGCTTGGGTGGATTAGTCACCTCGCACGTTTGTGAAGGAGAGAGGGCAGTTAGAGTCGCAAGACTCAGGCAGTCTGGTGGTTTGCTTACCTCCCTGGTTTATGTGTTGCTGCTACCATCATATTACGAGCTTAACCTGGCTCCGTTTGGACAAGAAACAAAAACTTGTGCCATGGAGATCTGTATGGGCTGCACTGTTAAGGGATCTGTGCCTTAAGCCTGATCTGTTTGACTGTCATGATTCTCCCTCCATGGAGTGGGATCAAATTTGAATTAAATATTCATTTTCCTTTTAAACTTTGCTTGGATAGTGGCTTTATTTCAAAGTGGGCTAACCAGTTTGCCCCCTAGTGCCCCTCTAGAGCTGAGTCTGAAGACTACCTCTGCTGTACCCCACTTCCACCAGAAGCTGCTCACCTGAACCCAGGTAACACTTTTTTTTCTATCCTTGGACAGGATTTCTGTGCTGTATAGTGCCCCCTTCCCTAGACTTTTACCATCTTACCCCTAGACGTGGGGAAGGGGGCTTACAATATGGGGGCTTGTCTGAGATCTGAAAAGTGGGGTGCAGCATGGATCTGAACTTTTGGGGGTACTTCAGTGTCATCTTGGACTGTGGAGGCAGTTGGCACCAACATTTGTTTTCCTGCGTCTGTGGGACTTGCTGCTGTTTGCCTGCATGGACTCACATTCCAGCCTTGTGATGCTTGACTGAGACTGAGCTTTCGATTGGCTGCTGTTGGTCTGGCTCTTGAAGGCTGCACGTGCTGGTGGCGGGAGCACCATTTAGAAGGGCTGTGGAGCTGTAAGTATGGTGTGTCAGGATCATTGAAGCTCTGTTTCCAGCATTTATTGCCTGTAAATCTCCTTCATTGTTATTGTGGAGGCCACACCAATGGCTGCGGGTAAAGAAGTGACTGTCCTGGCCTCCCTGATCTCATGGCTGTGGGATATGGTAGAAAAAAGCAATAGCCAAGAAAGATGTGTGATCTGCAGTGCTTCAGGACTGTATGCAAAGCACCTGTCTGTATGATTCAATTGTTCCCAAACCACAGTCCCTCCACTGCAGCAGCCTCTGATCCCCTACTTTCCTTCCTGGGAATGGCCTGCTATGCCTGTTCAGCTGAGTACCTATGCTTCAAGTTTGGAGAACTGAGAGGAGGTGGAAAACGTGGTGAGTGACGTCACTTCTGAGGAGAACGGTGCTAGACATCTGCCCAGCCCTTCCCCTCCATTGGAACCTGCCCCTCCCCAAGCAGAGAGAGAGGCCGTGGGTGGGCTGTGGAGCCAGAGACAAAAGGCCCCACTATATCTAAGACTCCCCCATGGTGTCAGGGTCCAGGAAGACCACTTCTAGTGCACCAGAGGTTGCAGCCCGGGCTGTGGCTAGACTCGATGTAGAGACTGAAGAGATCATATCTGAAGGAGGCGCTAGTCCCAAGGTGGAGTAGGAGGAGGGGGTTGATGCCTTGCCCGCTACCCCTGATACTGTATGCTCATGTTTGAGGACCAGCTGTGGGAGCGAGACATACACAAGCCTATGGCTTTCCTAGCCTGTGCAACCCTGATACCATTCCTTGTCTGTCCCAAATCTGCAGAAATAGGCATAGATGTGAATGTGTGAGGAGGTAGTGACTGAGTGTGTAAGGAGACACAAATGGAGACATGGTCATTTAGAGACTGATAAGAATATAGGGCCAAGGATGGAGCCTTGAGGGACACCAGCGGTGATGTGTAGGGGGAAGCAGGGGTGTAGCCAGGAATTTCAAACTTGTACACACTGACTAAGTGACACCCCCTCAAAAAAAATGTTTGTGTTATAAATTGTACATCTGTTAGTTGACTCACTCAGCTACCTTTGAATTTTGCCTGTTTTAGTACCCATGTGTGATTGACTGTGTAGTGCTGTGCAAACATAGTCAATCACACATAAAGAAGGTTTGGAGTCTTTGGTTCCACCAATTCAAATGAATCCATGGTTGAGCTCAATGCCCCGCCAAGGCAACTCCAAAAGTTGAGTCCTAATCTGTCCCTATTGAAAATGTGCTTTGTTGCCCACTGGCCTGAGTTACACAACCTAAATGGACTGGTTTTGGGGAGAGAGTCAAGAGCAAATTGAGTCTGTTCACCGACAACTCCAAGCTAGGAGTGGTGGTGGACAGTGAGGAAGGGAGGAGGGCACTTCAAGAAGACTTGGAGAGTTGTGAACAGTGGTCACACACTTGGCAGCTGAAGTTTAATGCTCGGAAGTGTAGCTTACTACATTTAGGTGTTAGGAACCCTGGGTATGACTACCATTTGGGGGGACAGCGTATGGTCTCCAAAGAGGAAAAAGAGGGAATGGTACTAGATGCCAAAATGAATCATTCAGAGCAATGTAGGAGAGCGGCAGCCAAGGCAAATAGAATGCTTGGCTGTATTGCTAGGGGGATAACATCGAGGAGGAGGGAGGTTCCTCTGCCCCTGTAAAATTCCTTGGTGAGCCCACCCCTGGAGTACAGTGTGCAGTTCCGGTGCCCTCACTTAAAGAGGGATGTTATTCTACTGAAGAGAGTCCAGATTAGAGCACTGAAGATGATTCATGGACTGGGGAAAAGTTCTATGAAGAGAGGCTGAGGGAGCTGAACAATGTACTCCTTGGAAGACAGAAGGGACAGAGGGGGACATGATCAAGGCCTTTAAACATTTGAAGGGGATCAATAGAAAAAGTATGAAGGGTTTGCTCAATTGAAAGGGGAAGGGACTATGTGGGGTCACAGCCTAAAATTAGTAGGGGGGAAGTACAGAGCGGAAGTGAAGCGACACTACTTCATGGAGAGGGTGGTGGCACCTTGGAACGTGCTACCAGAGGAGCTGATGTAAGTAGAATCAGTGGGAGGATTTAAGAGGGGTTGGGACAGGTTCATGGGCAAGGTGCAGGTAGGGAGGGAAGTGAAAAGCAGGGGATCTCTGGGGGAGGAACTGGGGATCAAGGGATTGAAAAGTGAAGGGAGGGGGAAGCAGCAGAAAAATAACTGAGCTGCATCTCGGGCAGACGTGGTAGACCGTAAGGCCTAATCTGCTGGCACCCTAGTATGTTAGTACATTTAGAGGCACTCTAAGTCCTCCCTGGCCAAACTGGACACCCTCTTCAACTCCTTCTGATGCTTTGCCTTGGCTGCCCCCCCCCGCACCCACCACTGAGATCTTTATCGTGCCCCATCCTTTCCCTGTCTTGCAAATAGGCAGCTCTCCCACTGTGTAAATTCACCTCCAAGCACTGGTTGGGTGAGCTCCCTTCCTACTTCACCTCCTCCTCTATAACACCCCCCCATGCTCTCATTCCCTTAGATCAACCGACTCTCGCACCCTGGTAGTCCCCTGCCAACCCACTCAAATTTGCCAATCCGGTTACTCTCACCACCTCCCAAAAATTTGGGATTCCCTTCCCCTTCAAATCCGGCACTCATCCTCTGCCTACTCCATTAGCTCTGCCCTCAATAATTACCTTGCTCCTAGCTGCTTCTGCCATGTCCCTCCCTAACTCCCTCCTCTAAGCCCTGGACAAACCCTACCCCTCCACCGTCACCTTCATTTTACCCTGTGCTCACCCACCCAAATTTCTAACTCTCCTCCCCTTCCTCCAAATTGCTCCCCCTTACAGGCCTTCCTTGATCTCTCACAGAATGTAACGGACCCTGAATGGTCTCCATGGGTCCCTCTTCTACCCCCCAAGAGGCTTGTATCTCTCATCTACTCCCTTTCCCCACCATCCTGAAGGGGTCTCTCTGGGACACTTCCTTATCCCCTTCTCTCTGGTCCCACCAGCCCCCCCTTGCAGGGTTCCTCACATCCTGAAGTGGTCTCCAGGGACACGACTCTTCCCGCTCCCCACCCCACCTCACCACTGCCTCTCTTTTCCCCCTTTTCCTTCACGTAAGCACTTGTTTACTATTTAGCCCAGCACTTATTATTGTCCACTCTTTCTACCTATCATGTGTAACACTGTTTGTAACATCTGCCTTACAACTGTATTGTTTTTATATTTCATCTTTATTAAATTCCACGACATTTAATTACATACATAAGAATTATTTTATCTAGACATACATAGTTGTTGTTATTTCAGTTCTAAGTTTAGACAAAGGCTTCCCTGGCTCAGCTTTTTATAGAGAAACCAAAGTCCAAGACCCAGTACGTCTTAGGTTTAGGTAAAGATAATGTTTTCACAACAACCATTCTATTTTTCTTTTACAGCTTAATGACAAATCTATTTAGAGAATTAACAAGAAGGAAGATCAGAAGAACCCAGACATTAGATTCTGCTTTCCCCTTTTCTCCAGAACAAAAATAAAAGAGGAAATAAAATCAAAATTAAAGCTTAAAAACAACAACAGCTTTTCTTCTTCTGTATTTACTTATTCAATAAAATTTTACTTTGGGTCCAGTCTGTTTAAGGTCTTGTATGGTGTTTTGTATGTTAGTGGTCAATCTCCCTACCCCTGATTCTAAATCAGGGTGTAGGGGGGTTCTAAAGATACTAAAAAGCATTCTGGCTCCCCCGTTTTTGTTTAAGTGGAGCTTATGTTTCAGGGTCTAGGTTCAGGTCCCACCTTGTCCATCTATTTGTAAATTGTGGGGTCCGCTGAGTCACTGAGAATGTAATTCTCTCATATATTTGTATTGTGTTGACCACATCCCTCCACTCTTGGAGAATGGGAGGAAAGAGAGAGCAAGCCACCACTTGGTGATAGCTTTATATGTAGCCACCAATATGTTCCAGAGATAATTGGCTTCTCGCTCCTGCACTTCTTTAGGGTGTACCCCCAGAACAAGGTGTTCTGGGCCTGGAGGGGCATCCAGCATAAAGATGTGCTGCAGCTGCTGTTGAACAGCCCTCCAGTAGTTTCCCAGAATTGGGCAGTGCCAAAATATATGCACCTGGGAGGCCTCTCGGCTCCCACAGCCCTGATAGCAGAGGGATTGTGACCCTGGGTTCCATTGGGCGGTCACCATTGGGATTCTAAAGTATCTAATCCTTAGCTTCCAAAGAAATTCTCGGCACCTTGGCAAGGAGGAAGTTTGCCATGTGTTTCTCCAAATCATTGACCATCTCCTGTCATCTATCTCAACCCCCAGGTCTGTTATCCACTTTTCTTTAACATGATCTACGGAATGTTGCAAATCTATAATATAGTTTTTATATAGAATTGAGATGGCCTTTTCCCCCAGTTTTGAGCCCCACACTAATTCAAATACAGGTTGGTGAGAGGAGCCCTTAGCCTTCAGGGTTGCAGTTCTATATTGTCTATTAATGTATTCCCTAATCTGATAATTGTACAAAAGGTCTTTCTGTGTCCATAAAAACTTTGCTTGGGCCTCCTCAAATGAAATAACCCTCTCCCCACTCAGAAGTTGCCATGGAGCTCGACAGCCCCTGGTCTCCTGTAGTGTATACCAAGGGTTTGTATAAGCTGTGGTGTGGTTGGAGCTCAAGGACCACCATTGGTATTTCCACAAAAATATAGAGCATCCCCTCCTACAACCTTCTACAACTGCTTCAGTACTGGTGAATAAAGGGGGAGTCCAATGTTTGGGAGGGTTTAAAGCAAATATGTGATTTAGTAGGGGAGGAGACAGAGGAACCGCCAGGTCCAAGGTTTTCCAATGAGCTTGATACTCCGTGGGTTGTATTGCAAGGGGTATATCCTCGAGGAGGGAGAAGGTGATTCTGCCACTGTATAGGTCATTAGTTAGACCACACCTGGAGTACTGTGTGCAGTACTGGTGTCCGTATCTGAAGAGGGACATTAAGTTACTGGAGGGGGTGCAGCGCAGAGTGACAAAGATGATCAAGGGCTGGGGGACTTATCATATGAGAGGAGGTTGAAGGAGTTGAACATGTACTCACTGGATGAGAGGAGAGACGGGTGACATGATTGAAACCTTTAAATACATGAAAGGAATAAACAAGATGGGTACAGAGGGGCTATACAAAGTAAGGGAGGGGAGGGCCACCAGGGGCCATGATATGAGACTGGAGTGAGGAAGGTTCAGGAGGGAGATGAGGAGACACTTTTTTACATAGAGGGTGGTGGCTGGGTGGAATGCGTTACCTGCTGAAGTGGTATGCAGTAGAACAGTGGACTGCTTCAAACGAGGATGGGACAGGACTAGGGGGAGGGTTAATGAAGGGGAAGGGTGGATGGGAGGGACAGCTGCAGAATAAGGGGTGCTAGCTGCACATTCAAGCAGACTTGATAGACCTCTAGGCCTTTATCTGCTGGCAAATTTCGTATGTTCGTAAGAGAGCCACCCTCATTTGTGAGGCTATCCAGTACCCAGGAAGATGGGGCAACCTGTAACCCCATTTTCTTTTGGCAGGGAAAGCATCTGCTTCTGAATTCCCATTCTTCCATCCAGCCACACATACCTTAGGAATATATTTTGCTACTTCTCCAGCTGGTCAGTGTGGACAGTACTGGGTACACATTGAAATAAGAATAAGAACCTAGGCAGGGCATTCATTTTTAATGCTTGGATTCTTGAATGAAAAGGTAGTGGTAACAAGGACCATCTCTGGATATATAAATTTACTTGCTTTATTGGGGAGGATAATTCAATTGGAATAATTGGGAATTTTGGGTGGAAAGTTTAACTCTGAGATACCTCATGTGGGGAAGTTCCCAGTGTAAAGGATACATATGCCAGAGTGTTGCAGTTGGTTGATAGTTAAAAACCAGGACTTCTGTCTTGGTTGTATTTTTTTTTTTGTTTAACTCTTTTTATTAAGTTTTCCAGCATAAAAAAAAACAGAATACAGTCACAGAGTAAGGGCATCATAGATCATACATCAACACAATCCATTAAGGCAATTAAATCTATGGCCTATCTCAGGCTTTCATCTCATTTTTTAGAAATAAACCACATAAGAAAGAAGAAAAACTAAAGACACATAACGAAACAGTATAGAAGAGGTAAAAAGGAAAAAAAATAAATAAATAAGAAGAGAGATATTCTAGTCTATACAGTTAACTTAACCTATATACAAATATACCAAGGTCTTTTCACATTGTCTACGTAATTTAATCCTTCCCTTCACCAAAGCCATTAATAGATGGGGCCTATCCCTCAAACCTCCCCCTGCAACTACTTCTTATCCTATCCAGCATTCAACATCATCAGCTCGTCTGCCGAGAGTGTTCCCATAAAATGCATCCATTGATTCATAAATTCATCTATCTTATCCTGTAATTGATATGACCTATGTTCCAGGGCCAACGCCCGGATAGATAAAAGGCGCCATTGTGCCACAGTAGGGGGATCTCCTGACACCCAGGTATTAAGGATCACCTGCCTAGCTTGTACCAATAATATTCTAATCCATCTCTGATATGGCATCCAATTTTCTCCATCCCCCTCCTCCATGCCAAACAGCAAACTGAAGGGAGTAGACGGGACCTCCCTGCCCTGCATGGCACTCAACTGCCACCCTACAGCTCTCCAGTATCCCTTCAAAGAGGGACAATCCCAGAAACAATGGAAATAGGTACCCCTGTGTATCTTACACCATCCACACATCTCGGATACCTCTGGGCGCAACCTGTGATTCACCACCGTGGGCAGTAGAGTCTGTGCACAAATTTGTATGCACTTTCTTTATATTTATTGCAAGCCAGGAGCCCTGTGTGTGACCCCAGTATTAATCTCCAGTTATCCCGGGATATGTCCAAGCCCGTGTCGCTCTCCCTCAGCTGTCTTGTCTTATCCGATAGATCCTTGACACTCTGCCTTAGGAGGCGTACTGCCTTCCTTAAAACCCCAGAAGGGTCCCTTCTTGCCACTCCTATTAGCCCATCCAACTGTTCCAACCCCAAGCTACCTTCTTGTTGCCTGTCTACCTCCTTGATTAAATTCCTGACCTGAAAGAATCTGTAGAGGTGAGTGGCCGGTATCCTTAGCCTCTCCTGTATCTCCTGAAAGGACAGCATGGTGCCCCTCCTACACAAGTCTCCTAAGCAATGCGCCCCCCTTTCTCTCCCACTCCTGGAAACCCCCGTCCTCTATACTGGGCCTAAAAAAGGGGTTCCTTGCAATAGGCAGCAATAACATCTCCTGTTCGCTGCAGCCCAAGACAGCCTTTATTCTGGCCCAGCTATCGAGTACTGACAGGACCAAGGGATTAGGATACCTCAAGGACACATACCCTTTTTTACCTCAGTCTGATAAATAGGCAATCAGCCGACCTCCCGCCCCTCTCTCTTCTAAATCCAGCCAACTGGCCATGTCCACCTCACTGAGCCAGTCCTTAATAATCCTGACCTGCGCTGCCATAAAATAGTGCTTCAGGTCTGGAAAATTCAAACCTCCTTCCTCTTTGGTCACCTTCAACCTCTTCAAGGACATCCTCGTCCGCTTCCCCCTCCACAGAAACTCACCAAACCCTCTTTCCAGGGTCTTTGTGTCCCTGTTGTTAAGGCCCACTGGGAGCATCTGCAACAAATACAGAACTCAGGGTAGGATATTCATTTTAATTAAGTTGATGCGTCCTAACCAGGAGAGGGGTAAGGCATGCCACCTTCTCAGTCCTCCAACATCCCCTTGATCAAGGGGTGTAATTCAGACGGTACAGGTCCTCCAGCCGCTTTCCTATCACTACTCCCAAATATTTAAAAGAGGAAGACACCACCCGTAGACCCCACTCTCCTCCCCCCATCTGTTTTCCAGAGTTCCCTACCAAAAGCAGTTCTGATTTGTCTATATTTACCCTGTATCCAGAGAACTCTGCAAAATCGGTTACAATCCTCAATAAGGCCAGCACAGAATTCCCTGGATCTCTCAAGTAGAGGATCATATCATCTGCGTACAAAGACAGCTTATGCTCCCCCACTCCCCCAACCTCAGGGCTTTGTCTGATTGCAATAGCAAGAGGTTCGAGTGCCAAAGCAAAGAGGAGGGGTGACAGCGGGCACCCCTGCCTCGTTCCCCTATGAAGGGAGACCCATTCCGGCAGACCCCCATTCACTAGAATCGAAGCCCCAGGAGAGGCATTCAGGGCCCGCACCATTCCTTTAAATTCCCCTCCAAACCCATATCTCTCCAGTGCCTCAAAGAGGTAATCCCACTCAACATGATCAAAGGCCTTCTCGGCATCTAAAGAGATAATCGCCATGGATCCTGGAGTTTTCGAGGCATTCTGTATCACATTCAGGACCTTTCTTACATTATGGTATGAGTGTCTACCTCGGGTGAATCCTGTCTGGTCTACATGTATCAGGTTCGGGAGAAGCTCATCTAATCTAGCGGCCAATATCTTAGCATAGATTTTCACATCGGCATTGAGGAGAGATATGGGCCTGTAGGCAGCACAGTCCTTCGGGTCCCTCCCCGGCTTTGGGATAACACAAATGGTCGCCTCACCCATAGAGCGAGGCAGCGCCCCCGATTTCCTAAAAGGGCCCAGAGGTGTTCCACAACCTCCTACCCCATCACCTTATAAAATTCAGCGGGTAGACCATCCGGCCCACATGCTTTACCCGACTTCAAGTAGGCTATGGCCCTAGAAATCTCTTCCCTCGAAATCTCCTTGTCCATCTGATTCCTCCAGGTTTCAGATATCTTAGGCACTGCTATACCTTGCAAAAACTGCCTCATCTTGTCTTTGACATCCCCCCATCTGAACTATACAACTCTTGATAAAAACAAGCAAAGCTACGCAAGATACCCTGGGTATCCTTGTGCAGCACTCCCTTCCCATCCTTGACCTCATTAATCCTTTTACAACCTCTCCTCCCTTTAATCAAGTTAACCAGCAGGGGCCCTGGCTTATTGCCCCATTTATAAAATTTATGCTTCCAAAAAAACAGTTGCGTACTTACTTCATCCATTAATGATTTATTCAGGGCTTCTCTGCTGGCTGCCAACTGCCGGGAAACCTCCTCCCACCATCTGGCGCTCCAATTCTCTAACCCAATTTTGTAATTCTTCCTGCTTCTGAAGCTTGCTTTTTTTATACCTGTTAACATACCCAGTGACAGCCCCTCTTATAAATGCCTTCCCAGCATCCCAAAACACCTGGAAGGACGGGGCAGATGCCAAATTCATAGAGGCATACAGTTCTCATTGTGCCTTCAAATACTTCCTAAAGTCCTGAGAGCTAAGGAGGTAGGATGGGAAATGCCACTTATTGGTTCTCACCTGTTGGGAAGCCAGCTCCAGGGAAGAGATAACCATTGCATGATCTGAGACATATATGGGGCCATGCCTAACGACTACCAATCTGGAGTACCAGTCCCCGGTAATATATATATATGGTCTATCCGTGACCATGTTTTGTGCGAGGGGGAGTAAAAAGTGAATTCCTTTCCCCAAGGGTTTGCAGCTCTCCAAGCATCTAGGATATCCAGCTCATTCAGTCCCTCACTCCATTTACGCATGCAGTGCCCCCCCTCTACCTTCCGAGTGGTCAAGATTTCTGTCTGGAGTACAATTAAAATCCCCCCTCCCATCACTAATCCTTGAAACTGCTCCCGGATCAATAAATCTAAAACTTTCTGGTAGAACGCTGGATCAAACACAGCTGGAGCATACACACTCCCAAATGTTCTGGGCTCCTCATATAGGGTCCCTTCCACAAAAATATATCTCCCTTCCCTTCCATCTCTAATCACCCTATTAACCTTAAATGGCAGCCCTTTATGCACCAGTACAGCAATACCCCTTTTATGGGATGTAAAGGAGGCAGCATAACAGGCCCCTACCCAGCCCTGAACCAGCTTTTGGTGTTCTGACTGTGTCAGGTGTGTTTCTTGAACCAAAACTACCTGTGCTCCAGCTCTACGTAACACCGTCAGAACAGCCGTCCTTTTGGTAGGAGTGGAGATCCCCCTGATATTCCAGGATATAATATTCACTCTATTCCTACTCATCAAAACATTCTATTTTTTCCCTGAGCAGCCTCCTTCCATCCTTCTCCAACCTTCTCCGATCCCCTCCGGCCTCCCATCCTTCCCCCTCCGTCAAATCACATATATTAAGACCATGATAATTACAATGATAACTATAATAACTATAATAGGCAACCCATGAACAACTATATAACTTATTTACAGTTGTTTTCCCCAATCCCCCATTGCACACACAACATTCTTAAAATCAATTAGTGTGCTACCCCAAATGAGAAATCACATAACTTTGTGGGCTTGGAATTAAATTCCACCTCCTCCTCGGGTCCAACACTTTATTTCCTCCTGGCCATTGTTTCTTTTAACCCCAAGTCTTGTGGGGTTTATAGGCATATGTAGTATACCACCAGGCACTACCAGACAAACTCCCCAATCCATATAACTTATCCCTGCAGTGCCTGAATCTTCATTGATATCCCTCCCCTGGTGTAACCTTATTTACCTTATTTACTATTCAGCCCGTTTAGCCTTTCTTCCCCATAGGCCCATTGCTCCAATGACCCCTGCATAAATGCCATAGCCCTCCCTCTCATCGATCTCTCTTTTTCTGCATTATCTAGACCAGTACCCAAGGGTGTAGGCAGGCATACTCCAAGCACTCCATGGTGTATAATTTTATTTAAGGGGGGTAGCAAGTAGGCTCTGAACTGCTTCCTTTTTCCATGAAAACTAACAAAGAAAATACTGAACCTTTCTGTAATTTTATTCATAGGAGTCGAAACTAGAAGGACTGGTCACTAATACTCTCTTTGTATCCCAAGGACAATTCCACTTTACAGGCTCTGGGTTGGTATGTGGGTGTCTTAGGGAACAATGCATGGCATTTGTATTTACCCATGCATGGCAACAACCATTGTCATGAGATACAAAAGTTGTATTTATTGTACCAAATCAGGCAACAGACATGGTTCTGGTGTACATTGTATATTGTCTGGCTACATCCGGGGGGCACAGCTCACACTAACAAGGTGGGGGGGGGGTAGCAGTGAGTCCACTTGGTGTACAGATCTGAAATCCCTGGCTACACCCCTGCCAGTACCAGCTCAGTAGTGAGAACATATTAAGCAGCAAGGCATACTGATGAAGCGCCCCCTGCTATCGCAGCTCCACGAGAGGCCACGTGAGTCAAATCCAATGCCTGGGCCCCTCGCAAGCCACTACTCATGGCACCATTCCTCCGTAGATATTCCAGCTGTGACTCCTTCCTTCCCCCACTTCATCCTCACAGGGCCTACTCCGGCTCAGAAAAGTCTCAGTTCTCAATCCATCTATGTCAGAACTCACGCCATCCAAACGAAAAAAGGGGGAGCCAAGGCCCCGGCATACCTCTGTGCCAAATCCTCATTAACCGCCTCGTAGAGTACCTACTACACAGGTCATCGAAGCAGTCACCAGTAGGTCGTTGCCCTGGCCGCCCAAACATGCATCAAAGAGAGACAGTTCCTATTAGATGTTTCCTGCATACTTCTACATCCTTGGGCAGCTCTTCTGTCTCAGTCCAGCTTATTTTTAAGTTCAGCCACAAATCCAGCTGCTTTATCTGCCTCCCAGAAACTGTAGGAAGCGCCTTCATGTTTAATCTGCAATGTGGCTGGAAAAGCAATGAAAATCTCCTGCGTCATGAACCACTCCAGCTTCAGCCGTTGGCACTCCGCAATCACTTCATTAAAAGCCCTTCTTTTCCTTCCGATCCTAGGCGAGTGATCCTGGGCCAGGTGTAGCTTACACCCTTTATACTGCAACTCCTGCATTGCCTGAAACTTGTTCCAAACCTCCTGAAAATTATGGAATCGAAAAATAATCTGTCGTGGTGGCTGGCCTGGCGGTTGGCATGGCAACACTGTTCGATGGGCCAATTCTAGCTTGTACCTTCCCCCTTTAGGCTTCAGACCCATGATGGCAGGCAGAGTACTCACACAGAAATCCAATATATTGGCACCTTCTCTTCCCTCTGGGAGGCCCCTTAGATGAAGATTAGATCTCCTGTGGTAATTTTCTTAGTTGTCGAGGGCCTCCCGCAGCTCAGCCACTTCCTTTTCCAGCGTCTCAATTGGCTGAGGGAGCGGGACCATGAGATCCTCACCAGCCGAGATACGGCCCTCCATTCTCTCCTGCTGCTGGGTGATCTGAGCAACAATACTAGCAAATCTGTGATCGATCTTCTCCTCTACCCTAGTTAACTGTGGGTTGAGGACCTCTGTCAGCTGCTCTCTAAGTTCCCTCCCGATGGCAGACATCTCGGTGGCTGAAAGCGAAATAGGCCCCGCCGCACTACTTGGTAGCGTTACCGGCTGCTTCTTATTGTTTCTTGCACCCGACCTCTGCGATTTACCACCAGATGCCAAAATGTACTCGTCCATGTTTCTACCACCTTGTTAATCCTCACAGCATCTTATTAATGGCCAGATTACCCAAAAAATTATCTTTAAAGTTGGGGTCGGAGCTCGAAGGAGACATGTCTCTATGCCATTAAGTGGTCACGTGACCCCCCATCATCTTGGTTGTATTTAATGTATAGCCTGACAACTCGGAAAATTCTTTTAAATGTGGAAACAAGTTTGGCATTGAGTTCTCAGAGTCAGAAAGAAACAACAGAATGTCGTCTGCATAGAGAGCTAATTTTTGGTTTGAGTCACCTATTTGAACTCCTTTAATGGCAGTATTCTCTCTAATCCCTTGAGCCAAGGGTTCCAAGTACAAAGCAAACAGAACCGGGGACCTGGGGCAGCCTTGTCGTGCGCCTCTACTTAAGGTAAAGTGGGGAGAGATGTGCTAATTCGCTTGAAAAAAGCCATTGAGGATTCTATAGAGTTTAAACAAGAGGGAAATAAACTGTGGTGGGAATCCAAACCTTTCCAGCACTGAATGTAAAAAAGTCCAGGAGACATTCTCAAAGGCCTTCTCAGCGTCTAGGCTGATCAGGGTGGCTGGGGTGTGGGTGGATTATAAATGGTCTATAATATGTGTAGTTCACAGAAGATTATCCTGATCCTGTTGGCCAGAAATGAAACCAGCCTGATCTAAATGAATCACTTGAGGGAGAAGTTGTATTTGTCGAGTTAGCACAGACATGAAGACTTTATAATCGGTATTGAGTATTGAAATGGGGCGATAGGAGGAGCACAAAGTGGGGTTTTTCCCTGGTTTAGGAAGGACAGAAATAATAGCTTGGTCCCATGACTCGGGGATTTTACCTTTTTCCTGTAATGCCTTATTGAAAAACTGAAGCAAAATAGGTGAGAGTTTCTCTTGAAAATGTTTGTAGAACTCTCTGGCCAGTCCATCAGTCCCAGGGCATTTTGTACTTTTAAGGTTGACTAGTGTGGCTTGTAATTCTGAATTTGAAATGGGGGACACTAGTTTTTTTCCTTATTTGTGCTAATATAGTTTGCAGGGTTAGGCCATTCAGCTAACTAGTCCATTTCCCATCCTATGTGTGAGGGGGTGCTGTATAGAGGCCAGTATAAAAAACTTTAAAAGCATCTACTATATCCGGGGTCAACTGTAGTTTCTGTTTAGTGTACGGGTGTATTAGGGAAGTTATTACCGCCCTCACTTTCTGTAGCGGAAGATGGGTTGCCAACAGTTGCAGAGATCTCGGCCCTCCTTCAAAATATAAACAATAAGACTATCTGTTCCACTTGGTAATCTAAAATGCTATTTAGCTCTTTTTTAAGCTGCTTGAGTTTTTTTGAGGATGCTTTATCACATTTAATCTTAAGCTGGGATTCTACTGTTTCAATTTCTGCCTTTAAAAGAGTATTCCTAGCCTCCTGCTATAATTTTTTATGGGCTGAGATGGAAATGAATTTTCCCCGGAGGATAGCTTTAATTGTATCCCAAAGGAGGACATGTGACACTTCAGGGGACTCATTGTCTTCCAATACCTGCTTAAGGGGTACCTCAATCGTCTTTTTTGACTTCTGTGTCCTGGAGTACTGAGACATTAAGTCTTCAAAAAGCACGTTTATGGAAATCACCAAGGTACATTTTTTAAAAGACAGGAGCATGATCTGACAATCACATGTCCCCTATCCAACTATTCTTCACCTGACCCATCGCCTCCTTTGGTAGGAAGAAGTAGTCCAGTCTAGTATATGTATGGTGGGGGGCAGAGAAGAAGGTATAATTCCGTTGTTTGTTGTGCGTAGCTCGCCAGACATCAACATATCCCATCTCCCCCACAAGCTTGACTACTTTTTTAGAGGTAGTAAGCTCACATCTGTGCAGGTTGGAGGAGGAGTCCAGTTGTGGGTTTAAGATTATAAGTCTCCGCCTATTATAATCTTCCCTTCTGCCCATTCCTGTAATTTTAATAGGATGGATCTATACACTTGGTAATCTGACCCAGGTGGGACATAGATGGATGCGAGGATCAGAGTTTTGCCATGAAAATGTCCCTTTAAGAAAGCGCATCTCCCCTCTTTAGTAATTTACTAATCTGCTCAAAGGGGGTCCTAGTTGGGACTAGTACCGACACCCCACATCTACATCCCTTCCCGTATGAAGCACTTGCTGATGCCCCGAATCCCATTTTTACCAATTTGATGTGCTGTTGGGGGGTAGTTGTGTCTCCTGCGGTATCACAAAATCTACATCCGCTTTCCTAAGGAAGCTCAATACTTTGCTCTACTTAACCGGATTGGTTCCTCCATTAACATTATATGGGCAAAATGTTGTGGCTTTATCCATTATCTTTTATTTATGGGGTAATTCTATGTGATGCACCATGAACCATTACTAAGTTTGGGGGGGGGGGGACCACACAATCCAAAAACCTTTAGTTAGACCCTTTTTGTCAAAAGCTGAATAGTAACAAATAACCACATTTAGTTTAGTTAACATTATATATACAAACAAGTAATCTCTTAAACAACTACTACTAAAAGTATAAATGCTAAAACTTGCAAAACTTTAACTCCAAACTTTAAAACTGTGTGCACTTCCAAGGCTGGGATCCGAATCCAAGGATCCCTTGCCCTCCCCTTGTTACGCTGTAATATGGGGGAGGGGTAGAGGAGATGTTCCCCCGATATGCCGGGATCTCCTCCTCCAAAGTCTCAAGTAGGAGAGTTTTGTTGAGCAAATTAAAGGTTCTGGCACCACTGAACCAACCCGCTAACAGTTGAGGCTACTTTAAACAACTACCTCCACTCCCAGCACGGGCCGCGGGTAAATCATTGTTTAAAGTTTAAATTCAACCTCATCCATTCTAAAAAAAGAAACAGAAAAGATGGGGACAAAACGCATGACCATGTACAGTATGTTGCATTACCCTGGTTACTTAAATGTTAAGCCCAAGGCATGTGAATGCATTAAACAAAAACTCCCTTAGCCTGCCTTTAAATATTGAATTATTTCAACATGTCTGTCCCTTTAAGTTCTTATACAAGTTCCAGCACTCTGTCCATAAGTAGGCCAGTTTTCTTTAGTCATGCTTGTTCGAAAGTCCAATTGAAATTCCAAACCATTATCGTAGTGCAGAACTAAAAGAAAAAGTCACATTCCTGTTTGTTTAGATCGGTCTCACTGAAGGTGTTCTGAATGAACAATCCTTACATAGGGCTAGCGCCAGGTGAATACTCTGCAGCTCTCGATTCAGACCTCTGTGGCTTGGGAGGATTCCTTCTCAGCTCCTTGTTTTGCTGCCTTTTGGTGCTCAAGGGCCTTCTGTGCCACTCATAGTGGGGATATGCCTCTGCACTGTAGTGCCACCAAAAGCCAGTCTGAGGGATGAGCAGGCTGCTTAGCAATTCGTTCTGCATCTGGGCTCAGGATCAGAATACCTTTTTTTTTGCAGAGCTTCCATTGCTTACAACTGTATGTTAATTACGCAATAAGGCACAACAGGGTGTGGTATATCATGGGATATTTGTCCCCAGATGCCGGACTACCATGGGCCAGAGGACCTTTGCCTACAGAGCACCACAGTGGTACAATACTCTCAACAAAGAAACTCTTACTGCTGCTGCTCTTGGCCCTTTTAAGAGACAACTCTGACTTCATCTAATTTCAACTAGTCGTCGTGACTGCCTCGCCTAATCGGGGGCCCACCGTTCACTGCCCTCCACTTCAGTCTTGAAAGCTATCTCTCCCCGCCTTGCCTCCTTCTACCTACCTACCACCTTGCCCCCTCTCCTTCTCCCCCGGGGCATTTCCTGACTTTTATCCCTCCTCTCTCTCTCTCTCTCTCTCTCCTCTTTAGAGCTCTTACCCTCACCCTCTACCCTCCGACAATGGCCTTCCTGCCTGCATACCCCCTTCCCTCTCACCTGCAGTGCTTATTTCCAAGATTGCCCTTGGCTGGTTATGTCATGCTACCTAACATTTGGCACATTTTGAATTACTGGAACTTCCTAAGTCTCAGTCTTTTACTTCTTGTTATTGTGTAACTGTATTATTATGTTGACCTTTGTATGCATGTATACCCCCCATTCCTTTGACGTGGAACCTTTGTAAACGAGCAGTTCCTGCTCAAAGGTATTTGTAATCCTAGATTTCAATAAAATAAAAATAAAAATATTGTCACGCCTCAGGTGATTGGGCATGAGGCCGCAGTCCGCATGCGTCCAACTACCCAAGAAATGACGATATCCAATGATATACCACACCCTGGAGTGACTTATTGCTATTGTGAACTGAGTCTGAAGTTTTATAAATAAAAAAAAAATAAAAGAAACAGGTTCTAAAACGTTTTATGAATGAGTCTTTGGGTGGTGTAGGAGTACATTTTGAAAAAATAGTTCTCAGACAGTGGAGAGCAAGGAGGCTGGTGGCGCCGGAACTTTTTTGAAGCCGTGATGATGTAGCCCGATATCATCACGGCTTCAAAGAGCTCTCAGCCAATCAGATTCCTCTATTTACGATCCTCAGTTCATAATGTTGAACTTATAACTTGAATGTTTAATGTCTCATTCCTATTGTACCCATTCTTCCCAGGTCACACCGGGAGACGAGTGACTTGTCGCTCAGTGTGCCTTCTTGGTGAAATATTTCAATAAATAAATAAAACTCTGTACAGGGCTTGGAAAGTTGTGTACTGGGCTGGCCCAGACCCTCTCTGCCTACCACATGGATGGGAGGGGGATCCAAACTGGCAACTGACTGTGATTGGCCAGCATGTCCAACCACGAGTATCTGGTGACTGTGAATGGTGCTGGGTGGTTGCCAGCAGCAGACAGGGAAGTGGCAGGATGGAAATACTGCTATCTAAAATAAATAAATAAATACTCTGAAAACAGAAAGAAAATGGTCATTACCCCTTATCAAATCAGTAATAGTCACAGTCCACCATAAGGACATCTTCCACATCAATTGAAATTCATATATACATATATACACATATATATATATATATATATATATATATATATACGCAGTATATATATATATATGTAAGATACTGTAGCGGCTATGGACTCCGGTCTTCTCAACGGTGCAGTTTTCATTGACATGACTAAGGCATTTGACTTAGTTGATCACTCCATCCTTCTAGCCACCCTTGGATCACTAGGCTTCTCAACTAATGGTGTACGGTGGTTTAGAAACTATCTGAATGGTCTCAAGTTGTGAAATACAACTCCACCCTCATCAGACAAAACCACTATAAACATTGGGGTGCCACAACGCTCCATCCTTGGGTCCCTGCTTTTCTCGTTTTTCATAAATAACATCCCCACCGACATCCAGAGGACAGCCTCCCTACTATATGCAGATGACATTGTGCTGTACGCTAGAGCAAGAAGCATTGATGACATAAACAATCAACTCTGTCTTGACTTCCAGCTAATACAGGAGTAGCTGTTTACTCACAAACTTGTACTAAATGAGTCTAAAACCCAAGCTATGCTCTTGGGATCAAACGTGAAGCTCAAATAGGCCCATCCTAAATTTAAAGTCACCCCCTTAAATGGCTCTATAGTTGGGGTAGTAAATTAATTTAGATATCTAGGCGTCACCCTTGATCCATCACTAAATTTCGACTTACACGTCAGTCAGACCTGCAAACTGGTCAACTCCAAACTTGGAATAACCTACCGAACCAGTTATGTTCTCACTCCCTCAGCAAGGCTTGCCATTGCCCGTGGTGTACTTCTACCATCTCTTACCTATGGTGCTGCAACATATGTCTCTGCATGCAAATCTAACCTTCGGAAATGGGATGCCACTTGTAACAACATCTGTCGCTATGCGTCCTCCTCACATCGGCTGAAACACCACTGTCTCCTCTATTCAGACCTGGGTTGGCTTCCTCCTACTAAACTAAGGCTACATGTTTATGGATCCATCACTGACAATATAGTCCATCTACAAATACCTAAATCCCTGGCAGGTCTCCTCCAAAATCTGACCCCTTGCTATGGATTGCAGACTGCTGACCAAGCCCCCGTTTTCATCCCCAGATACAGCACCACAAAATGCACTAGTACCTTCGCCTTCCATGCCCCCAAATACTGGAACTCCCTTCCACTAGCTTTGCGCCAATCACTATCTCATGCATCCTTTAAGAAAGGGCTGCGTAATTTCTTGATACTTCGCACAAGTGCTCCTGTTTCAAACCTCCCTAGCTCTCTCCATCCCAGCCTCATCTCTCCTTGACTTTTTACTGATCTGCCCCTCTATATGCAATGCACTTCTCCTCTACCCATCTGCCCCACCTCCCACCTTCCTTCACTCTCATCCCCTTTTCATATCTTTTACTTTTATTACTTACTGTTGCCCCTCTCCAACTTAGCTTTCAGTCACTCATTAGCACTAAAATGTTCAATCTCAAACAAATTGTGATGAAATTTTGATTATTGTACAGTTCCTGTTTTATTTTTTCCTACATTGTTATTGCAACCTCCTTGTTCTATAGCTACTTCTTTCAACTTGCTTGTATGCTATTGTCAAAACTATTTGTACGCTATTGTCAATTATTTTTTGTACTTGTTTTGGAATGTCTTCCCTGTATTGTTGTACTGTACCCTCCTGGGTCGTGCCTGAAAATAGTCATTGCTGTGGCTAGTGCTCTTACCCAGTTAACAAAAACTAAATACTTTGGGGTAAACAATAACATTTTATTAGCAAGGGTTAGGCATTTTCCTCATCTATATCCTGGAACATATCCTTGACCTGAACCAAGGTGGTGAGTCAAAATTCTCCATGTCCAAACACTGAATCTCCATGTCCAAACATCCCTCACTCTTCAAATTATTTTAAGCAACTCTGTCTCAGATGGATTACAAATCATTTACAGTATATGTGAGCATTAATATACATTTTTTTCATAGGTGGCAACAATACTAAAATGCTTCTCTCATGCCCAGGCATCTTTTTTGCTCCACCTCTCAACCCAAGGGGCCCAATTCCAAGAGGCGCAAACCCTGCCAGTGCGTAAAGTTACGACCAAATCCTTGTGACATGCAAGCAGCGCCCTGTTCCAAGAGAAATGCCAGTTACGACGTAGAATGCTAAATAAAGCATGTCGCAAGTTACGCCCGCAACACATCGCGGAACTCGCAGTAGCAGGCATAGCACTTACGTATGTCACAAGCATACAACCATATAAAAGTGCACAAGCTGCAGACATGGTGTACGAGCTATGCATGCGAGAAAGATGGCAGGTAGCAGTGCAGAGGCAGCAAGTGCGGCAAAACGTAGAAAGTGGAATTTTACCCATGAGGAGTCAGATGTCCTCCTTGAGGAACTTGAGGCCCAGGCAAACCTCCTAATGGGCAAGGGTGGGGAATCGGATCAGTGCTGCAAGCGCAAGGAGGCATGAGAGAAGGTGGCCAAAAAGGTGAATGTGGTAGCCAATGCAAAGCTCACTGTGTGTGACCTCCAGAAGTGGGTCAGTGATCTCAAGTGCCACTCAAAGGCCAAGGAGGCCTATAACAGGTGGCAGGCGGTGGCCACAGGAGGTGGGCCATAGGAGGAGAGACCCCTCAGTGGCCATGAGGAGAGGCTACTGGCTTTCCTGAGCCAGCATAGTGTCCATGAGGAAATGGACCTGGATACAATGTGGATGGCTGCAGGGACAGGTAAGCTGATGGCCAGCGCTGTCCCCAGTGTGTGGGACAGCAATGCAGGGGTGGTATGGAGGCATGTACAGAAGGCATGACATGGCAAGGTAGCACTGAAGCACTGTTGTTCCCCCACTGGTGCAGCAGCAGCGGACACAGGGGCAGGTAAGCTGATGGCCAGCACTGCCCCCAGTGCATGGGACAGCAATGCAGGGGTGGGTATGGAGGCATATACGGCGGGCATGACATGGTGGGGAGGCACTGATGCACTGCTGTCCCCCACAGGTGCAGCAGTGGACACGGGCTGAAGACAGTGATGGCACAGGCACTGAGCTGTAGCTGGAATGCACACAGCTGACCACCCAACAGGCCACTGTGATGGACACCCCTGGTAGTGCTCATACAGCACAGCCAGACCCAGCCCTGACACCAGTGGTGGAGCGGCAGGCAGTGGAGAAGCAACAGTGGGAGGAGGAGGAGGAGAGACCGGAACTGAGCAATATTTTCAGCTGTGACAGCATAGCAGACAATATAGTGCAGGAACTCAGCCTTGTGTCATACGACAGGCTGGAGACAACCCTGGATGGGGCCATGCCATCCCCGCAGGAAGACCGCACAGCAGCACCCACAGACTATGCTGGGTTCTGCAGGACCCTCGTGACCACCCACGAGGAACAGGCCGAGATGCTAGGCTGTACTCGGCTCAGTATGGACGCACATCACCCTGCAATGGAGGAGCACATCGGCACCCTCATAGGAGTGCTGGAGACAGAGAAAAGCACCACAGAGTTAGCCATACAGTGACTCGTGGATGTCATGGTTGCCTCCCAGGCCTGTGTGCAGGTGCAGACACGAGCGATCACCCGCCTGGCCATGGCTGTGGAGGGGTTGGTGGCACAGCAGACTAGGCAGGCAGACATACTGTCCTTGGTGCTACAGGGTGCACTCACAGGCCAGCCACTGCGAGGCACACCTTGGAGGGATGCCACCACACAGGTGCCACAGGTGGTGCAACTGCCACCAACACCACCACAACAGCCTCTAACAGCTTTGGCAACAACACTACCGCCAGGGGCAGCAGGGCCAGCAGCAGCACCCGCCCCACCATCCCCTCCACTGCCACAAGCAATACCACCACCAGCAACCCCTGCACAACAGACCCCACCACCCCCACCACCATCAACACCAGCACAATAGACCCAACCACCCCCACTGCCAACACCACCAGCAGCACTGGTGCAACAGCTACCACCACCGCCACTGCCAACACCACTGGTGGCACCACTGGTGGCCAGACCACCAGTGCAAATGGCCACAATGACACCAGCCGCCATGTTTGTGGGGTGTGTGGCAATGGGTACAAGGCACAGGAGAAGTGCCAGATGGAGTGGGTTAGCACTGGATGGCACACAAAGACAGGGCACAACCCAGCTGGTAGTGCACCTGCAGGCCACGGAATACAGTGGGCCACACGACAAGAGACCGAGGACTGTGCCAGGACAAGCACCAACCACCTCAGGGAGGCATGGAAGACATCGAAGGATGGCAGTGCTGATGGAACCAATGGATAGTGGTGGACCTGCTGTCATGCAACAGGGGCAGGGTAGGCCCAGTGCTGCCACAGGAGCACTAGAGCATGCAACACCGGGTGCTGGGCTGGGCATGTGTGCCTCCAAGCGCAGGAGAACTGGGCAGCAGGACCAGGCAGATGACTGACCTTGCCACTATGGTGCACTGCTACAATGGGTGGTGGGCAGTGGGCAGAGAGGCAGTATGGGAAGGCACTGTGTGTGCACGTGTGGTGTGTGTGTGTGTGTGTGTGTATGTGTGTGTGGGCAATGTTGATCAGAACAGTTTGGGTGTGTATGCTGTGAACTGTCACTGGGTGTGGATATGTGTATATGGGTATTTTCATAAATGTATTGTAGCACTGCACCATGTCACAAAACAACTGAATATACACTGTGCACTATACATCTGTGTGGAATCACTCATTCCAACTGCTGTGATAACAGCTGATGCATGTAGCATAGAACTTGTGCCTGGGATGGGTGCATGGCCCATATCACACTTGCACATCCAAAACGTAGGCCGCAAGTGCACATAGGCTGCAACTGCAGCATGCAGTAGCGTAGTACACACCTGAGTGTTGTGTGAACGCAGGCCACAGGTGCGTGTCGGCATGGTAGTCTGCATGTGTGACCCATACATGTGCATGTGTGAGGTGGGGCTATGAAGGCGAGAGACAGTCCGGACAGCCCACACGCCAATCAGGCAGCAGAGAACATAAGAGCTGTGAGACAGAGGGCAGAGCAGGGATCCCACTGTGTTGGACAACTGCAGGGTGGTAAGCAAGGGTGTAGGCAGGCATACCCACTGTATGCATTTATGTCAAGTTGTGCTGCGTATCTGCCCCACACCATTTGACATTTTGTTACCATTAGCAATGTAATCTGGTGTACATGAGTAAGTGTAGACTACCGAGCAGTGTCTGTAGCTGTTTAAATTATTATTAAGTACCGCAATTACATGTGTACAACCTGTTTAGAGAGTAGATGGATCATCTGATATTCTGATTTATTTGTCAATGGGGTGGGGGCAGCAGTCTGAGAGGATGTGTACATATGTGTAATATGGGGCAGCAGTTGGAGGGAGAGTGTACAAACTGGGACTATCCGGCTACACCCCTGGTGGTAAGTAGTGGGACTGTACAATGCCCCCACCAATGCTTTGCACACAACCCTCTGTCCCCCTTATGTGGAACAGAGGCTATCAGACTGTGGGACACATGGGCAGACATTGGAGCACTGCAGCAGACCCTACCCCAGGATGCCAGAACACTGTTTCTCTGCTTGCCTATCTGTTCAGGTAGTCAGTTACGACCTGTAGGCTATGGACAGTGCAGCATGCTACAGAGGACTGTGTCTACACCTGCTGACAGTGCATGTGGACCTAGTCCTCACACCGTGGAATGGGGAGCATTGTTGCAGTACACTGTGGACCTGGTATGCTCCAATGCATCACACAGGCAGGGCAGCTATGTGTAGGGAGGGCTGCACAAAGTCACTGGACAGTGGCCTGGGTGCATCTGCGGCCTGACATGTGCTGGGTGCAGTTGCGCACAGGCTGCACTGCTGTTCTGCCCCCCGTGGATGCTGACACAGTGCACTGGGAGGTGGCGCAAGGTGGGACACCACAGCTGTACCTGACCACTGTGCAGTACAGCATGCATTCCTATGAGGTGCGCCAGATCTGAACACACAAAAGGCCCACAGGTCTGTACAAGTGTGTCGGCAGGCATACACACTGTACACAGCTGTGCAGAGGTGTGATGTGTGGGACTGACATGCAATATGTGCCATGCCGTGTACCACTACATGACAGCCAGGTGTCCTGCAGCTGGTCTAGACCACTGTGCAGGGACACTGTGCAGGCCGCTGTTGTGTAGGGGACGGCCATATACCTGGATCCTCCTGTGCGTAGAGCTGACACCACAACACTACCCGGATGGGTGTGGTGGGTGGTGGTGTGGGGGAGTGTGGTGTAGGCAACCATTGGGGAGGTCACCCATTGCACAATGCATGCGCATGGCACCACTCAGCCCTGCCATGCAGGGGGTGGTATGTGGGGGTGGCGTGTACACTGTTGGATGGGGTGGAGAATGCAGGGGCATGTGTGTACAGCACAGCACTGTTGTGCTGCACCCCGGGGACAGCATGTGGGATGCAGTGCTGCAGCCATTGCCACTGTACCCCAGTCCTGTACGGTATGCTGTCTATGGTCAGCTATGCCAGGTAGCATGTAGAGGGGTGAGACAATATAGTGACTCCACTACTGTGCAATGACATGTTTGATGTGACATGTTGCCTTGCAGGTCATTGCCGCATGTGCTAGGACTCCCCCGTGCCAGGTGTATCAGAGCAGACATCATGCCACACCACAGCAGACTCAGCCTGAGTGGAAGGGCCCCCAATTTTACCCCCACTGAGATTGCGAAGCTCATAAATCTTGTGCAGCAATGGGAATAGCCTCCTCAACAGTTGTGGGACGCACACAGAGGAGGAGCAGGCAAGGGTGTGGAGGGTGATAGGGGCATGCCTAGGTGCCATCAGTGCATGCCCCACACCGTGCAACAGCTGCAGTACTGCTGGCAAGACATGGCATGGAGAGACCAAGGGATTCTGCAGCAGTTGCTGGACATGGCGCAGCAGAGGGACGTGGAGATGCAGACGGGCCAGGCACAAGGTGCAGGTGGGTATGCCATCATCTTGTCGCATGATGTTGCTGCACTAACACACAGGCCATGGCCAGCACTGGTGCATGGATGTAATTGTGTTCCCCGTCCCCACAGGTGCAGAATGCAGCAACCCTGGTCTGCAGGGGCAGCCAGATGATGTACAGCAGCGTGCATGGGACCAGCAGCAGGTGCCGAGGCACCGGAGGTCAGGTAGGTGCATGCACTCTATGCCATGTGTTGTGTTCATGCCATGGTGGTCTGCAGGGGTTGGGGTGGTGGCTGTGTGTTGCGTGTGCATGCAGTGTGTTCCAGAACAGCACTGACTACTGCCATTGCTTCCTTGCAGGTGTGCAGAGCGGACTGACACCCCACCACAGGGCCCTGCTGTGGGCGATGGCCGATGTGAAGGCAGAGGATGCAGCGGCCTACCGGTGCCACACCCGGCACCAGCTATGCAGGGTACACTCCATCCCACCATTGCTGGAGGGGGAGGAGGAGTAGGATGAGCCTGACACCGACACCACAGACAGTGAGCAGCAGGGGATGGTGGAGCGGCTAGAGGTAGAGGCGGCGGTGCCGGGGGCACCCCAACAGCATGGCGGTGAGGTAGTGGCTGGGGCACCAACAGCAGAGGTGATGGCAGATGCAGAGCAGACAGCAGAGGGACAGGTGGTGATGGAGCTGCCTGCAGCCAAGCTGGAGGTGGTGTAGCAGCCAGCAAAGGCGCAGGAGGAGGTGGCGCATTCAGTGGTGGAGCAGGTGGAGGATGATGACATGCTGCCTGAGGATGGTGCGAACCACCGCTCTGACAGTGGTGGCATGGACCAACAGCAGCCGGGAGATCAGGAGGCTGGAGCAGGTCACCTGGAGGACAGCCTGGGACACAGGCTATGGTGTACCTGGGGCAGCAGTTGATGGGCATCCAGCAGCTGGTTGTGCTGGTGTCTGCGATAATGGAGGACATGGCTCGCCTGCATGGCTCCCTGGGTGCTCTCTTCACGGCATTGCAGAGATGCTAGCACCATCACAGTGTGGACTAGGGCCATAGACTATGGACCTTTTGTATGCCTTTGGCTCGTTGGCTGCTACTGGCCTGTGGTGAGGGGGTGGGATGCCTTTTGTGTGTATGTGGGGTGGGGGACCGGTGGGCAGTGGGGGATGCTGCATCCCATGTATGAGGGGGACTGTGGGCAGGGTAATGCCTGGGTGGGGTCCATATGTGGGGTGGGGCATCTGCTGAGTGTTACTGTTGGGTGGGCGGGAATGTACATATGGGGTGGGGGGCCTTGTACATTGGCCAGGGGTTGTACAATTGGGATGGGGTGGGGGGCTGTACATAGCAGGTATATTGTGTGGGAGGGTACTGTTTGATTCTGCTGCTGTTGTTGTTTGTACTTGTTTATACCCTTGTTCAATAGTGTTTTCTACTGTTTCATTAAATGTTGTGTTTGCACCCCTGGCTCTGCGTGTCTGTCTCTGGTATGCATGTGTGTGTGTGTGTGTGTGTGTGTGTGTCACTGTGCACGTGAGGGCATGCATATGGTGGAGCTGCACCATCTCATGTGCATCCCCGACGTGCACATGGTATCTGTGTGCCGGCTGTGCACCTCACAGCCTTGGGTGCACACCAGTGGGCATGGCTGCATGGTGCTCTGTGTGCAGCTGAGTCACATGCCGCCACACCGTGCATGTCATGGCTGTGTGGCGGCCATGGGCTAGTATGGCTCCCTTCCACCCAGGGGCATGGTGGTTCCTGTGGGTGGCACCAGTGACACAACACAATGGTGTGTCCTGCTGCCATACGTATGCAGGTCTGTGCCACCCGGTGCTGTGTCCCTGTTGTGGTTGCACTGTTTTCAGTGGCCATGGCAGGTGCAGTGTGCCTGGTGGCACCATCATCACGGCGTTGTTCCTCTGCCCTGTGTACGTCCATCACCCACCTGCCGTCCCACAATCACAGTCTCACCCACCTGCCATCCCACAATCACAGTCATGCCTACCAGATGCTGTATGACACGCATGGGCACTGTTCCAGCTCCTGTGCTGCCACTTGTGTCACATGGCACCTGGCAGGCAGTATCTCCTTCCTCTGAGGCTCGATGGTGGTGTCATGGGAGCCGTGCCATTGTCGGGGCTGCATTACACCACGATGTGTCCCCCATACTGCTGCAGGTGCCACCGTGGTGGTGGTGGTGCTGGTGTGGTTTGCTGTGGTGTCCTTATGCTGCCTCAAAAGAACCGCTGGATCAGCTCCTGTTGTGCACAGTGTCCCGCTATTGCACCACTGTGTGCCAGGTGTCCTGCCATGACTTCCAGATCACTGTCACCCTCCTGCAGTGCACCTTCCTCCTGGTCACTGTCGGGCATTGGAACACTGTGTGCCAGGGCAATGTTGTGGAGGATGCAGCAGGTGAGCACTATCCTGCATGCCATTGCAGGGCTATACTGCAGCGCACCCCACAAGGTGTCAAGGCATCAGAATTGGGACTTCAGTAGTTCGAAGGTGTGCTCAGTTAACACTCTCATGCTGGTGTGGGCCTCGCTGCACCTGACCTTGGCTGCTGTCTGGGGCATCCTCACAGGGGTCCTCAACCATGGCATCTGGGGATATCCACTGTCACTTGTTGGGGGGGCCAGGTTAGTTGCATGTTGCTGTGTGCATCCCTGTCATCAGCATCTCACTATCCTCTGCATGGCATGCACTGCTGCATGCACATGTGCTCACATGTAGGCATGCACTCTCAGACATACGTACATCCTTGGCTGTGTCCATACACCGTTTGTGCTTACTGTGACATTGTGTGGCCTTCCCAGGCCTCTGTGTGTTGCACAGTGTATGTGTGTCATGCCCCTGCCTGCCTCCCATGTGTGGCATACCATGTGTCTGTGTGGCCGTTACCCTGCCCACTGCAGTGCCTGTCTGCCCTGTGCCCCTGTTGTGCCACTGTGTCCCCACTTGCCCACACGCACTGTCTGCCACATGCATGCACACTGCCACATGCACATCTTTGCAGTTGTCATTCTCCATGGTACATACCTACAAGCCATCTGCCAGTGATGTCCCCTCTCTCAAAGGCCTCCGTGTAGCCCACAGTTCCTGTAGATGTGGGAGTCATGGCAGGATCTGGGGTACTTGGCCACCACATCTAGGATGTGTCCACCACTTTTAGCAACCACCTGTATATTCATCGAGTGGTACCCCTTCCTGTTGATGTATGCATCCCCATCCTCTCTTGGGGCTCTGATTGCCACGTGTATGCAGTCGACGGCACCTAGCACACAGGGGACCTACGCCACGTTATAGAACACCTGCTTCACCTGGTGCTGCTGGTGGGCATCCCGCTGGAAGCTAACATGTTGTGGGGTGTGCTGAATGTGGGCCGCAAGGAACTTCCTCAGGTGTTTGGACACCGCCAGCAGGGAGATGCCCACTGTATCCCCTGTGGGTGTTTGGAAAATGCCGGTGGCGTGGAAGCACAGCACTGCACTCATGCGCACCTCCAGTGGCAGTGGGTGGCCCCTGTTGCTGGTGCTGCGCAGGTCACCACCCAGGTCCTGGCATAGCTCCCTGATGCAGCTCTTGCTGTGCCTATAGCGTGCTGGACACTGCTGCTCAGTCAGGTCCTCGAAGGTCTTGCAAGGGCATCTTACTGTATGCACCAGTGGCCTTGGTACCATTGGTGGGCACTGTGGCTCACTTGCCTGGGTCCTGCCTCTGCGCCTGGCGTGCCTGTGCTCTCAGTGCTCTGCTATCATTATTCCCAGTAGGGCTCCTATTGATGACATTGCTGTGTGTGTCACTACACTGCTGTCTGCTGTCTGGCTATGTGTGTTGGGGGGAGTTTATATAGCCTGTGCTCTGATTAGACCAGCTATTCCTTGTTCTAACTTACATTGGCTTCATCTGGTGTATTTACTTATACCGCCTGTTCTGGAATGGCGGTTTTGTTGCACTGGTGTGTTACTCATGTCACAAGCTGCATTATGCAGTGTTGCAGGCTTTCTTTGGCTTAACTGCATTGTAACTTGTGTTTGACGTTAACGGTTGCGAGTTCCAGCGTACGTGTTCTTTTGGAATCACGCATGTCACAAGTTGCTGGCGTAACTTGCGATTTGTGTCATCAGGACTGGTGTATTGTGTTTACACCTGGTGTAGCTGTCTTGGAATCGGGCCTAAAGTAACAGACAATTGATCAATGGAGTGCATGTTTTTTTTTTTTGTTTTCTTCTTTTAGCAATAGCATTATCCCTCTTACAACTCTGGAAGTTTCTTGAGGGTATGGATCCAGCAAGGACTGCTACTATCAACTTTGCTTGAGAGGGTTAAAGAATGAGTCAGGGTCTGACAGACTGCTCTGGGCTTGGGATTACAGATTAACAGTGAACAACATATACTCACTGCTGCCTGTGTTTTCTCTTGTTTTTCCTGGGTGATTGCAGCCATAAATCAGAACAGAGCTTTTTATTTATTTATCTATTTATTTTTTGGTGTGTGGACTTTAACCCTCAGAATGCTGATGGAATTAGAATGTATAGAAAAGCTGGACAGATATATCAGTCTGTGGCACAACATGGTTAAGGGCATGAACATGGACACGTTGACATCTTCTGATCTCTGCTACCACCTCTATACTTCAGGGAGTTGGTTGATAAAGGGCACTGCACCACACACCAGTGTCTAGAATATTCCGTATCGGTCGCAGGCCAAGCAGTGGGTGCGCAGATGTATCCAGAAGGTATACCCTGGAGATATAACCGTACTTGTGTAAGCGCCTCTGGGACATTATTGAAGAGAGGAGAGAGGAGTGGGTATTCCAGGGGGGGGCTTGGATAAGGTCAAACAGTAGAATCAGGTGAGCACTAGAGCCACTGAAGGCACCCATCAGCAGGCTGTCACCAAGGCCAAACAACTCTGCATTACCAAGGTGTGTACTGGAGTGACTCTGTTTAAGACCTTTGCTATGGTTCAAGATGCGAATGGACAGTGAACTGAATATTACATCACAGGCAAAGATTCCTTTGGTGAGGCAGTAAGTAAGCCTGACCCCAAGCTATATTTCACCTCTGAGCAGTCAGAAGAGTGAAGAGCCTGACCACACTGGCACTCTAACAACTGGTACAATTATTGTTGGGACTGTTTAGTCCGGACTGTCCCCCATCGTATGTATGCCCAGTCCCACTACTGCAGGCCAGCAGTAGGTGATTTAAAATATTTTCTATGTTACCAGTTAAATGTTGCCTTGTTCACCCACTATTTGGGTTGCCTTGATGTGGTAGTAGGTTCTTCTGCACTGTTCTGGACTGGAATGGCAGTGTTAACAGCCTTTGCATGTGTATTAATAGTTATGCTGGCATCCTGTGTTTAGAAGGAGAAAAAACTGTAGTTGAGTGCCTGGTGAGAGTGTGAACTGCGTGCGGAGACAGTGTGTAAGGGAGTGTGAATGTGTGATTGGGTGAGTGCAGTGCGAATGTGACAAGCATATATAGGTGGTGGCACTGTTATAAAATTGTTTGTTATAAAATATTTCAGACATTGGGGCACTGGGTTCTAGCTGCAATGGTTGTATTTTGTACAAGACCATAAGTGTGATTGTCCAGGTGGTGGCAGCAGCACCCTATTATAGGCAGTGAGTGGGGTGCATCGTGGATGGTTTTAGGATTTAGGTCCGTGAGGCCTAGTAGGGGAGAGCACCATTGCTGTGGTGCAGCAGTATTGGTAGCCGCTTCCCTGAGGTTAGAGAGTGCACATATCCACCCTGAGGAGGCTGGCTGGGCAGCTGCCAAAACATTCACCAGGAGATAGACGACTTAAGGGGGGGGGAAGAGTACTTCAGGGAGCTTACTGCAGAAGCTTATTTTAACCGTGATGTCTGTGTACTGGGTCCTGCCTGCTTGTGGAGCCTGGGTGGACATCATAAATTTGGGCATTTTGGTGCCATGTGGGGGGGGGGGAGTGGGGGTGGGAGCGAGATTCAATGAGGCAGAGGGCTCCCAGGCTGGGTCAAGTAGCATGGTGATCTGGGGTCATAGGTTTGGGGCTGGGGTGGAGCATTTGCCGTCCCTGGCTGCCTCCCTTTTCTCTCTGTAAGGTGACAGAGTAATCCATATGGTAAGGGTGGTCTCTAGTTGAGAGATGGGAGCTGGGCATCGGGGGAGAGTGAGTGTTGCCTACCTCATGAACCTCGATGTCATGAACCCACTTCTGGGGTCAGGCCCACTGAGCTCAGAGTGCCCACCGTAAAGTGCAATCCATAATGGGGGGAGAGTGATACCCTCCTCGTCCTATAGAATGCTTGCTGAGGTCACAACTGCACCTCTGCCATGAGAAGCCCGGGTGTCCCTCTAGCTCTGGATAAGGGCACAATACCAGTCTCGAGTCTTGTGGTCAGATATGAACCTTTCTTTGGCTATTACACAAAGGAGGAAGACCCAGGCATCACACTTTCTTTGGGGCAGCAGCGTAACACCTCATTTGGCCTTCTCCCTACAGGAGATACAACAGCCTGGTTCAAAATCTTTGTCAATTCTGGTATTCTACCTATCCGTCCAGATCCCTTACAGATCCTTTTCTCAGTTTGGTTGCTTACAGTGGCCCCTCTGGCAATAACAGTTTTGCCGAATTATTAATAAACCTTCTACAGTCACACATAAAATATAAGAACTCTCACGCAGGCAGAATTTCTTTAGGAAAACAAAAGTTTTACTAAAATACTTAAATAAATACAGTTACAACTAAAAAAAGACTATACTAATTTAGGTTACAGTATTAGAAACAGAATGGGAAAAATATACAGAAAAGCACAATAAAACATGTTAGCTAAGTCTACCTTGGGTATGAATATTTCAAAGTCCAGAGAATCGCTGGTTTGCAAAATTTTGCAGTCTTTCTGTAGCAGCCTTGTGGTCAGGAGAATGAGTCCAAACAGAATGGCAAAATGGCCCTGAGTGTCTGTGCTGGGGAGTTTATATAGACGACCTCCCAGTCTGTGAATAAAGACTGGCCCTTCCAGATCAGTGAATAGAGGTTGGCCCTTCCACTTTAGGCCACCGGGTGTCACACTTGCACCTTTCTCAAAAATCTTATTTTCCTGATAATCTTTGATGTCAGATTCCCTCAAGCAAGGCTGGCCTTGTAGGTCAGAGGAAGGTCAGCCCCCTTTTAAAAAAAATCCACTCTTTTCTCTATGTGCTTTTGCTGACACTGGCTTGTACATTTACATAGAACTACATAAAAAACATATATGCAACATAATTATATCTACAAATAAGGGCTAGCATTGGGGTAACTCACCACACCTGGCACCAGGGTAGATTGGAGAGGGAGACCCCGTAAAAATCGTCTGGTTGCCATAGTGGGGTGCTTCACAATGGTGAGACCCTGCGGAGTGTGGAGCAATGGTGGCAGCCTGCTCCTGGGGTCCCCCATTAAGGTGTGTCCAGCTGTAGAAGTGCCAAGAAGAACTGGTCTCAGATGGTGCAGAGGAGGTGGGAACTGTGGGAGTCAGGCCGTGGGGTTGGTCACCTCAGTAGAGAAAGATGGTCGGGGATGCTCACAGCCTGGGCGGATTCACCATTTTGCACGTTCATGAAGGAGAGAGGGTAGTCAGAGAGGAAAGACTGAGGCGGTCCAGCAGTTTGTTTACCACCCTGATTCATGTGTTGCTGCTACCACCATATTACAGAGCTTATCCCAGCTCTGTTTGGACAAGAAACAAAAGTTTGTGCTATGGAGATCTATGTGGTCTGCACTGTTAAAGGCTCTGTGACCATGAAGCCTGATCTGTCTGACAATTGTGATTCTCCCTCTGAGCTCCATGGAGTGGGACCAAATTTGAATTAAATTGTTTTTTTTTTTTTCCATATTGCCTTTTTCCTTCGGGGCTGGCAGGCAGGTTATGGCCACCTCTCAGAGGGCTCAGTTCCTCTTCCGCAGCTCCGCTTCCCTGACTTCAGGCTCCCCCCAGTATTCCCCCATGGATTTTCCCTCCATGGCAGGGCCGGAGGAGGAAGTCCATCCTCTGCCCCCCCCCATCGAAGTACAGTCCAGATCTCTGGGGGTGCCAGAGTCAGGTAGGGTGCCGCGGTGTCATGGATCCTGCCACTCCTTTTCCTGTTTTCTCATGTACACCCCCCTTCCCCTTGTGTCGTGAATGTGCCTGTGTTGAGGCACGTGCACGTCACATCTCCATGCTCCCGAGTCTACCAGCCTCCACTGCTGCCCTCTGGCCTCCACTAGGGAGCAACCAAGGAGCGGGGTGATAACCCTCCCCTCCAGGGGAGAGGAGAGCAGTCCATCAGATGTTCAATCCTCTCCCTCCTCTGCCAACCCCTGGCAACCTGAGGTTGCTCCTGATCCTGGGTCGCTGGTGTGGCGCGAGGTGTGGCGTCCAGCACCTCAACCCTGAGCGCCACCAGGCTGGCTTTTTGTTTTCCTTTTTAACCTTGCTTGAGCAGTGGCTTTATTTCAAAGTGAGCTAACCAGTTTTCCCCCTAGTGCCCCTCTAAAGCTGAGTCTGAAGACTGCCTCTGCTGCACCCCCCATTCCACCAGAAGCTGCTCGACTGAACTCAGTTAATACGTTTTTTTCTATCCTTGGATCAGATTTCTGTGCTGTGTAGTGCCCCCTTCACTGGACTTTTACCATCTTACCCCTAGACGTTGAGGGGGTGCTCACACATAAATCAAAACACTCTGCACGATATATGTTTTGGTAAATTTTGACAGCAGTGCTCCTTTAATCGAAATGGCAACGTTGTATGGGAAGGGTATTAACCTGGAGGGACAGAAGCAGTGCAGTAGGAGTGTAGGTGATCAGCAGGGAGTGACTTTCTGTAGAAGTCCAGCGGTTTCATTCTTTAAGTCAGATGGGTTATTTCTTAAAGCCAGATATCTTTCTGTTTATTTTGGCAGTCTGCCAACTGGGAAAGAAATATATGTGTGTGTGTGTCTGTGTGTTTGTGTGTGTGTGTGTGTGTGTGTGGGGGGAGTATAGCTGTGTGTCTGGTTTGGGGGCGGGGGAGGCATATGTGTAGGTGTATGCAGCTGTGAAAAACCAGGCCAGGTAGAGGTGATATGTGCAGTGCTGAGGTGGGGAGGGCGAACATGTGTGTGATGCTTTGTAGTTCAGCCTGAGTCCAGCTACTGGGGGTGAGGAAAACTGGTGTCTGTTGGTGGTGGTGGGTGGGCAGTGCTTGTTAGTTGCGCCTTGGGGGGGTTGAATCTGTGTGTCTGGTTGAGGGGGAGAACTATGTGTCTGGTGCCTTGGGGAGGGGGGGTAAATCTGTGTTTTCGGTTTGGGTGATGGGAACTATGTGTCCAGTACCATGAGGAGGGGAGTCTGGTAGATCTGTGTGCTTGGTTTGTGGGAGGGTAACTATGTGTCCATTTCCTGGGTGTGGGGTAAATCTGTCTGGTTTGAGGAGAGAAACATGTGCCCAGTGTCAGAGGGAGGGGTGAACTTATATTTGTGTACAGTGTTGCTGGTGGAGAGGGGGTGAGACTTTAAGTGTGAGGCTCTGGGGAGTATTAGTCAAAACCAGTGCTGCTGCATCAAAGCCCTCCCCTACGGGCATGGTATAAAATAATAAATCAATCAATATTTTATTTGTAAAAAAGCGCAATTCGCAAATGACCAAAGCGCTTGTACATATCTAGTAAAAAGACTTACACATATTATGTCTAAAAAGCATATTAAACTACATATCAGCATCAGCTAAAACTTGTCAAGGCTCAGGAAAAGCAAGTTTGAATAAATGAGTCTTAGATGCAGATTTAAAACTTTCCACAGTCAGGCACTCTCTTACCCGAATAAAAAAAACCAAAATTGCACATTGTTTCTCCATCTCCACCCATTGCCATGCTGGCACTCAGCTAGTGCTCTATCCCCATAGCTATGCCTTCTCACTTGCACAGTGCCTCAGAGGTGGGTGTGCAACCCGCTTAACCACTGACACTGCTACTCTTTGGAGTCTGCACACTTAGGAGGTGACCGAGCCTTCATTAGTAGCCATACACTGCTGCCATTCCTCTTGTGCATAAATTCTGAACTCTGTGTTGGCCATCACGTAGTTCAGGAATCGCCAGCTGCGTGGGGATCTATCCTGATTTGAAGCTTACATACATGTAACGTAGGCACAGTTCGATATCACAACTGGCCCCATGCCAACCCTTCGTATCTGGTGGCACCATACAGAAAAAAAAAAAGATTAATATTGCCGGGGGAGGGGCGCAAGTATATTTAGCACGTGTATGTTAGGGCAAATGTGTTGATGAGTTCTCTGAACTGCAGTGTTGTATATTTATATTTCCATATTAATTCCGGATTCAGATACAGGAGACCAGGTGTAACTTTGCAGATTTTGAAATCCTCCTTTATCTGAGTCTGGAATAAACATGGGAATAAAAAATATCATTATATACAACCAGCTTTGAGTGATTTATGGCTACTTTAGCATGCAATTTCTATCTTACCTCTGTCTGGATGTTTAACAAAATAGTACCCTTTCGTAATTAGTTTGAGGATTTTAAGTCAAAGAAATAGTTCATATACTGGACAGCTAACATTAAAAATTTCAGTTGGAAATTTTGCTTTATCTTTTTTCTTTAAACTGCCACTGACAGTCTTCAGATTCTAAACAAAATGAGAAATACTGGACTCCTTTGTTCTCTTTTGCTCGACGAAGTGCTACATTGTGCAAGAAGAATTTTCTACCTCAGGTAAACAATTCTTCTTGCACAAGGTAATGCTGTGTCTAGTCACCAGTTAATCTGTAGCTTAAAATAAACTTGCTGAGTCCCATATGACCTTTTGTACTCTTGTCAAAAGTTACCAAAACATGCTATCAAAATTCTAAATGCCACAAATTTAGATCATTTTTTTTTAACCAGGAGAGACACACTGAGCTGAAAGCTTGTTTACAGATGTGACCTGGGAGCACGAGGAAGTTAAGTGACATGCTTAGGGTCACACAGCATGCAATTGGGGGCTGTGGGATTCAAACGCAGGTCTCCAGGTTTGCAGCTCACTGTGCTATACTGCCTCCATTCTCTGTGGCAAACCAGGCTGATCTTTGATAGCAGTTTTTAGAAATGTAAACAGTTCCAAGCAGATGTGTTTTGTTTCCTATTAATTAATTAAAAAATATTAGGTGACCCAGGGACGTCCTGTGTGTTTACATACAAAAAAAAAGCAGCAAACCTCTAAGTAGCTACCGGAGCCTGATGGATACATTGCAGAAGGATCTGGAGAGAAGGTAGGGGGTGGATTTTGGTGCATATGATCCACACAACCAGACATAAAAAGCACAGTGTTTTGGTCTAATTTATGTATGTATGTATGTATGTATTTAGTTATGTATGTATGTATGTATGGATTATGTATTTTCTTTATTTAGTTATGTATCTATGTATTTAGTTATGTATTTATGTATTACCTATTTTCTTTATTTAGTTATGTATATATGTATGTATGTATTTATTTAATTTTTGGTAGCTGAGTAAATGCACTAACAGGCATTAAGGGATACATATTTTCAGGCATGACCCAAGACAGATACGAGGAGATATATAAAATGTAGTTATTTAGTTAGTTTCTGTTGACCAGGAAATGAAAGCTAGACAATGGGACAGTACTGTTTTCAGCCCTGTCGGGAAAGGGGGTGAAAGGTACAGATGCAAACCAACTGAAATTACCAATGCCTCTGAACTTAAAGGGTGAAGTTTACTTAAAAAAATACAAACCTGAAAAACATTTTAAGGTGATACATTAAGGTAAGGTAATGGTCCCTTACATTCGGAAGACATCCACACACCATTCGATGAAGGGCTTGAGAGAGCGGAGGAACTCGGAGACTGGACCACTGATGACATAAGGTAGCAAGGTACTGCTTGCAGGTTGCTGCAGTGCAGAGAGTGCAATATTTAAGAACTGGGTTTCTTGAAATTCTGCAGAAGAGAAAAATGGGCTGCAGGGAGGTAGTCAGGCAGGAAGCAGTATACAAGCCACTTTATTTCTGAGGAACTGTACAAACCAGCAGAGACAGAGAGTGTGTGTGTGTGGTTTAGTACAGGTTTGCACTTTATACCCCGTATAGACATAAGGTCCTGACTAGGTAGCATTAATACAGGGTAGACTGGATGGACCGTTTTTTATGTTTGCTTGCACGCATGTGCAAGAAACATAGCACCATCATCCGAGTTTTAAAAGGTGTGGCAGCCCTCTGCCAATTCAGTCAGTGTGTTTGCAGCCACGGCCGCAGTTCTCCAATGCCTGCTGGAGCTGTCTATGACAGCTCCAAAATACAGTGGAGTACAGTTGAAAGGGGGAGCTACACTTCAGTGAGCAACGATAAGATATTGCCTGCTCATGCGCGCTCCCCCCACACACACACACACACACACACGCACGCATACCGCGGCTCGCCCCCACGCACACACTGTAGCCTACGGGTGCCCAATCCCCGCTGGCTGTGCTGCACCCCCTACCCCTGAAAGCAGAGTTACATATGCCATGCTGGGTGCCCACCCAGCTTGGTCAAGACATCAGAGCAAAGTGACGGGGTGCCTAATCCCCGGCCGCTTCATGCCCCCACCAGTTATCTCAGCACGCTGGGAGCCCACCCCAGCATGGCAAACGTCCCGCCGTCATTTAATAAAAAAATGCCTGAAACTTAAAAACTGTCCTTCGCTGTCTCTGCCTCACCTCCGTGCCCACCCATTGCGCAGACCCCGCCTTCTCCACACCACACCCCCACCATACTTACCTCCGGACTCCGCGCGACGATCTTCGTGGACGGAACACGCTGCATTCTTCAAAGCCGACCGCAAACTGAGGAAATGCCGGTTAGCTGTATAATGGGATAGATAGGGTTTTTTCAACTTTGCTGCATATCTCAGCCATTTTTTGGAATTTTTGCACCAAATTTTCAACATGGGGTTTTTGGGACCCTTCTCATGAATGCTCTCACTGTCATGGCGTTAATCAGGCCCGAGGGGTAATTTCGCAGTCACTGCGCAAAATCACCTTTTGGGACCGAATAACGAAACAACACTGCTACTGTTCATAAGGTGGGCTCTCAAAAAGCCTATGTTGAAAATTTGGTGGAAAAATTCCTAAAAATAACTATTTTATGAGTGTGTGTTGCGCAGTTCCTACGCACGCTCGTAAGTTCGCGAATTTTCAATATTTTCACTCCAGATTTTCAACATTGCCATTTTATTACACTTCCTTATGAGCAGTACAGCTGTTATTTTTCACATCTTGCCCAAAATGTGTTTCCACCCATGTAGCGCACAATGGCGCAGTCGGTGTGCGAAATCAATGTATGGGACACATTAAGAAAATCACAGTGATGCTGTTCATGAGCAGAGGTCTTAAAATGGTTATGTTGAAAATTTGGTGAAAAACCTAAAAATGACTGTTTTACGAGCGTGCGTTGCGCAGTTCCTACACACGCTTGTAAGTTTGTGAATTTTCTGTATTTTCACTCCAGATTTTCCACATTGCCATTTTATTACACTTCCTTATGAACAGTACAGCTGCCATTTTTCACGTCGCCCCAAATGTGTTTCCGCACATGTAGCGTACAATGGCGCAGTCAGTGTGCAAAAGCAATGTTTGGGACAGATTAAGGAAATCACAGTCACACTGTTCATGAGCAGAGGTCTCAAAATGGCTATGTTGAAAATTTGGTGACAAAAGTCCATAAAATTACAGTGTTACGAGTGAGCATTGTGCAGTTTCCACGCACCCTTGTAAGTTCATGACTTTGTAATATTTTCAGTCCAGATTTTCACCAGTGGCATTTTTCCACACTTCCTTATGAACAGCACAGCTGTCATTTTTCACAACATGGCCGAAATGTGTTTTACACTTTCAGCGCAGATGCGTGGTCGCTGTGGGAAATCATTGTTCGACAGATAAAGAAAATCACAGTGACACTGTTCATGATCGGAGGTCCCAAAATGCCTGTGTGACAATCTGCTGTAAAATCCCCAACCTAATTACATTCACGGATGCGTTGCACAGTTTCTATGCACGCTCATGACTTCACCAGTTTTTTCAATATTTTTACTGCAGATTTGCAACATTGCCATTTTTTACACCTCCCCATGAACAGTACAGCTGTCATTTTTCACATCCTGTTAGGAATGTGTTTTTGCACCTGTGGTGCTAAATGCCGTAGTCGCTGTGCATAAGCAGCTTTCGGCTAACAAACTGATATTGCCACTGTTCATGAGGTGGGGGTCACAAAAAACATGTTGAAAATTTGGAGTGAAAATACCAACGAATGCCTGAGGTGTTAGGTTTCAACCATAATGCCCCACCCTGTAGAGAATGACAGGCATCAGGGGTGACTTGGGATTCTTGCCTGTAATGCTCATACCATTCCACATCCTGCAGCCAGTGAGAGGCATCGGTATGCCTTGGACTCTTCGACCCCAAAGTTCACCCATTCTCTATACCGCACCCATCTCACCATATTTCCTGATGGAATGGGAGTGCGCGATAAAGGGCCAAAGACTCCATGCACACCGTGACACTTGTCAGTGTCTGCAGGGTAGGTGGTGAAATGGCGGGCCATTACGCCTGACGACCCAAAGGCACACCCCAATGTCTGTCACTCTCTGCAGGGTGGTGGTGGGGTTGGCTTCAGTTCAATACTTCACTGCCATTTCTATTATGCAGCTCTGTAACTTCTACACTACCAATGCCAATGCCAGCAAGCAAACATTCGGCATTGACAAATGCTTGTTTCTGTTGACATTGTGTACGTTTCTATGACAAATTTTCCTGCTGACATTGTGTATCTTTATGTGACAAACTACCCTTTGAGGGGTACTAGCTTACAGGGGAGTTTGGGGGTCTAATTCACTTCTTCTGCCACAGTGCTCCCAGATCTACAGGGATTCCTGTATTCTAAGGGATTTTTACTACAAAAACGGGATACGGGAAGGAAATCTTTTATTTTTAAAATATCAGAGGAAATGGACACTATGAATCTCATGGCTGCCAAGATCCAGACAGAGGCCTCCAATTGGTGCTCAGTTTGCTGACTTTGCTACACTAAGCAATTCTGTTGGTCCATTTGCAGCCTGTGTTTCTCTGGGGTAGTAAGGTAATATGCTGGCAGTGCATCTTTTTGAGGATGAATTCAGATCTTCTGATCAGGAACCATTGAGCTGCTGCATGATCCAAACACCTGCCATGTGGCCCCACTCAAAACAGCAACACTGCTGAGTCAGCCGAGCTGCATCTCAAATGCCACTGTTCTGGACTAGCAGAGCCTAAGCCACTGAAGGTAAACAAGCCTTCTTGTGGGCAGCCTCAGGTTAGTATATTTTTAAACTCATTTTAAGTGCAAAATGAGTCAGACAAAAGACTGACCACTTGATGGTGTTATGCTTTGGTGGTGGTGGGGGGGGGGGGTGCAAGAAAGAGTGCTTGAGGGAAGCAGCGCCCTGAACCACCAAGGCAAACAAACCTTCTGTTTTGCAAATTTCTCTATTTTAAACACGACGTGCAAAAAGTGAGCCAGACAAAAGAGACTCGATGATTGTGGGCTTTAAAGGGTGATGGGGACACAAAGAGTGCTTTAGTGCCACTTGACTTGTTTGGTGCACAGAGCAGAGTTGTGTTTTTAAAAAGATCACTAAGGCAGTACTTCTTCTGACCAGCCTAGAGGTTGAGGTTATTTGAAAAAAAATTTGACAATGTTTCTATTTAATTGTGAGCCTAGGAAAAGTATGGGGGTGTCTTCATCAAGATAAGCAGGAGTTATGAATTATATGTGTGAGATCAGAAGGGACCCATAGACCCTGGTCTGGCCTAAGGTTAGTAAAATAAATGGAAAAAAGGGTATATTTGTTTTTACCTCAGAGTTTGGTGCACAAAGCTCTGTGTGTGTGTGTGTGTGTGTGTGTGTGTAGGGGGATGCTTAAGCGTGCTAATGAAAAACACAACAATACACTGAAGAAAGTAAGCATTAATCCACGATGAAATTGGATCTATGGGAGTTAATGCATGGTTGGGACTCGTGTGTCGAGTGCGTACAATGGTCCATCCATGCATTAACTCCCCATTAGATGCCACCTTCGGAGGGGATTAATGCGCTTGTAACATGGACATCAGGATGGTTATTATGAATTACACATCTTACTAGTCACAGAAGACAAAAGACTAGGAGACTGATATGCTGTGCTGTGATTTTTATTGTTACTTTCAGAACTGTGATTGAACCTGAGTTACATACATGTTTTTTTTTTCTGTTTCATATACTACTACAATTATGAGTTTAGAAACATAGAAACATAGAAACATAGAAGTTGATGGCAGATAAGGACCGCAAGGCCCATCCAGTCTGCCCATTTCTTTTTCTACCTTATAAATGTGCCATCGGCCTTTGCTCTGTCAGTGGCCTATCTATTCATAGTCATTTGTATTGCTCCCTTATGCCTATCCCATGCCTGTTTGAAGCCCTGCACTGTATTCATAGCCACCACTTCTTGTGGTAAGCCATTCCATGCATCCACTACCCTTTCTGTGAAAAAGAATTTCCCACATTCCCCTTAATCGCCCTCTAATCTCATGCTGTGTCCTCTTGTCCTGCTATTTTTCTTATATTTAAACATGTTAGACTCTTTCATCTTGTTAATGCCCTTAAAGTGTTTGAATGCCTCGATCATATCACCTCTCCCTCCTTTTATGAAGGGTATACATATTGAGCTCTGTTAATCTGTCCTCATATGTCTTCTGATGCAGTCCATGCACCATTTTGTTGCCTTTCTCTGGACTGCCTCAATTTGGTTAATGTCCTTGTGAAGGTGTGGCCTCCAATACTGCACGCAGTACTCCAGATGGGGCTCTAACCAGTGTCTTGTAAAGAGGGATTATTACTCCTCTTACGACTTGTGATACCTCACTAATACACCCTAACACCCCCTAGCCTTACCTACTGCTTTAGAGGTCTGCTTGGATGATTTCAGGTCATCAGTGATGATGATGCCCAAGTCTCTTTCTTCCTTTGTGACTGCTAGCAACTCCTCCCAGCCTATAGGTGGCTTCAGGGTTTCTCTTCCTATGTGCATGATTTTGCACTTCTTTGCATTAAATCCCAGTTGCCACTTTTCTGACCATTTTGCTAGTTTATCCAGATCTCTTCTCATTCTGCCCACCCCATCTGGATCATCTACTCTGTTGCAGATCTTGGTGTCATCTGCAAACAGACAAGCCTTACCTCTAGTCCATCTGCAAGGTCACTAATGAAGATGTTGAAGAGGACTGGCCCCAGGACTGATCCCCTGAGGTACCCCACTTGTGACTTGCATCTCTTCTGACTGTATACCATTTACCACCACTCTCTGTTTTCTGCCTGTCAACCAGTTTGCCACCCAGTTGACCAACTTCGACCCACCCCGAGCCTACCCAGCTTATTTATCAATCTTCTATGTGGAACAGTGTCAAAGCTTTGCTGAAGTCAAGGTAGCACTTCAACTGCTCACCCTTGGTCCACCACTCTGGTTACCCAGTCAAAGAAATCTATGAGATTAGTTTGACAGGACCTTCCTTTTGTAAACCCATGCTGTCTTGGATCCTGTGCCCCTATGAATTCCAGGTGTTGCACTATCCTTTCCTTAAGGAGTGCCTCCATAGTCTTGCCCACTACTGAGGTAAGACTGACTGGTCTGTAGTTCCCTGCCTCCTCCCTGCTACCACTCTTGTGGAGCGGGATCACATGAGCCCTTCTCCAGTCTACTGGGACCTCTCCTGTGCTCAGAGACTCACTAAACAGTTCTGCTAATGGCTCTGCTAGTTCCACCCTTAGCTCCTTTAGTACCCTGGGATGTATGCCATCAGGTCCCATTGCCTTATCCACCTGAGCTTAGCAAGCTCTTGTAGGACCTTTCTTTTGTGAAGGGAGTAGTCCTCACCTCCTCCCCCGTGTCCATGATGCTGAGCTATGGGCCCTGCCCTACATTCTCTTCAGTAAATACTGAGCAAAAAGTATCTATTTAGGATAGATGCCTTACAGGGTCCCTCCTCCTCACATGCTCCCTTTTCTCCATTAAGCTTAGCAATACCCCCTCTGGACTGTCTCCTTTCACTAATGTATCTATAGAAAGTCTTGTCACCTTCTTTTACTGTTCAAGTAGTGTTTCCTCAGTTTGGGACTTTGCCTGCCTTACTGCCTTCCCTGCTCTCTTAGGGCAGTTTGTATGCCTCCCTATCTTCATCCCGCTATGTTCCCTTATATTTCCTGAAGGCCAGCCTTTTGGCTCTGACCTTTTCTGCTGCTGTTTGAGAACCAAAGTGGTTTCCTTCTTCTTTGCACTTCCTTTTCTGTCTAACACAATGGGATGTTGCTTCAAGTATTGCATCCTTAATGCTTACCCACTTTGCCTGTACCCCCTCACCTGTGTTTCTTTTGCCAGGGCTAGCTTAACTCTGTTGCCCATCTTATCAAAGTCAGCTCCTCTGAAGTCCCATATTTTGCCTTGGAATGGGATGATTTAGATGTAGTAGCCAAATTGAACCATACCATGTGATGGTCACTGGCCCCCAGGTGACCTTCTACCTGGAGATCTGTGATCCTTCCTTGTTAGTCAGTACTAGATCTAGGATAGCCCTGTCTCTTGTGGGTTGTTGTACCGGTTGTTTGAGGCCCTCCCCTGCAGGGAATCCACTATATGTCTAGTTCTGGCAGATGTTCCTGCTGGTATTGACCAATCTGTATCCGGCATGTTGAAGTCTCCCATTATCAGAACCTCCCCTTTAGCTGTCATGTTTTGTATATCTTCTAACAGTAATGTGTCTATGTCCTCCCCTGGTCTGGGGCCTGTAGACAACCCCAGTTCTTGGCTGTCCCATTTCCTGTTTCCAGGGTGACCCACAGTTCTTCTGGCTCCTTATGTGTATTCTGAATTTCTGTTGCTTTGATATTTTCATTGACATACAGGGCCACTCCTGCCCCACTTTTTGCACCTCAGTCTCTTCTGAACAATACATAGCCAGGTACTGAAGTCTCCCAAGTGTGGTTACTGGTAAACCACGTCTCACTAATTGCTACTATGTCCAGTTTAGCCTCTGACATTATTGCCTGCAGGTCTGGGATCTTATTTCCCAGGCTGTGAGCATTTGTGTACATGATTTTCCATTGGCCAGATTTTGGTGTGTTAGTTGTTGTGTGAGGTTTGGAATTACCCCTGTGCATCATATGGGGAGATAAACCTTTTTTCTTACCTGGTGATGCAAATGAACTGCAAACATGCTGAATCCCTGTTTGACCACTAGCTGAGGGGGGACGGGTGTTCTTCCCATTCGACGTATGGGGTGCTGCACCCCTCTCCCCATTTGCTAGTTTAAATATTCTGCAAAGACGTCAAACTTCTGCCCCAATGCACTGACTCTCCTTAGTCAGATGCAGTCCATCAAATTTAAAGAACTTTCGCCCCAGAACTGTTGCCGTTCCTCAAATCTGTGTCCTTTTCCTGGCACCAGCCCTTGAGCCACGTGTTTAGCTCCCTATCTCCCTTTCTCTGACCTTCCGTCCATCTGCTCCCTCTCCCAGACTGGCAGGATCTCAGAGAAGGAGATGCCAGACAAAATAGATGATAGTTTGTCACCCAGCCTGGTCAGGTGTTCCTTGGTCTCCACAACTGACCGGCTTGGTGAGATCGTAGTCCCTATGTGTACTAGGACATCAATGTTTTCTCCTGCTTTGTGAACAATTTTAGAAATGCAGTCAGTGTCTCTCCATGCTGATGTATCTGGGAGACATCTGACCATTACCCCTGGCTGGAGATGGGTATCAACTCCCGAATCATGGAGTCTCCTATGATCAGAAGTTTTTGGATTTCCTTTTTGATTTTTTTGTTTTGATTCCTGATTTGGGTGAGTTTTGTTGTGCTAGCTACTGTGCTGCAGTGTCCTGCTCTGCAGTGTCTTCTGCCTCTTTGTTTGATTTCAGAGATAGAGGCAGATACCTGTTTGTAGTGTTTATATGGTTTTGGAGGTAATATGTTGAGAGAGAGAGTGATGGGGCACCGTTTGCCCTCCTAACCACCTGCCAACCTCCTGGACCAACTACCCTCTGCGGTCGAGGTTTTTCTGTTGGATGCTGGGGAAATGGCGGGTGGTTCTTATAATGTATTTCCTCTTGAATATGAAATTTGAGGCGTGCAATCTCTGCTCATGCTGCCCGGAGCAGAGCCCTAAGATCTCCAAAGGCCCAGCATGTAGGACAGTGTCCTAAATCCTGTAAGACTGTCCTTCTGAAAATTGTTCCACAGTACCTGCAGTTAATGATATCCATTCCAGATAAGTTGATGGGTTTATAACCTAGTCAGAGTAATTAGAAGGAAAAAAAATGCAAGTAATGGTTTGATTGTGTTTTGTTTAACTTATTATAACAAGTTAAATTACTAGTGCCCCTGTAAATGAGCTCACCTTGTGGATGCCCCACTGATCCACCCCTTCCTGCTCTGCCACAAGAAATGTCACAACTGTGGTACCCTATAAAAGGAGTGTAATGTGGGGTGGTTGGGGATGGGGGTGGGTGGCTGGGCCCTTCCCCTGCCGAAAAAGGAAAACCACGGACAAAAGAACAAGGAGGTAAGAGCAGAAACAATCAGTCAACAACAAATGCAGTAACCCTGAAAGATTATCCTAATGTTAGATGAAACTGTAAAACCTGTAAAGCACCACCTGTAATAATTTCAGAGAAGATATACGCTGTAAGAAACACTTTGTTACAGAGAAAAATAAAACAATGAAATGTTAGCAACAAACAGTAGCAATCCCTGTGAGTAAAAAATTAAAACAACACCACACAGTAAATCTGCTTAGCCAAAATAAGTCTTAATCCTTTTCCCTTGCTCTGATAAGTTTCTCTACTCTGCCTTTCAAGCAGTCTTAGAAGGAAAGAGCTCAGGTGAAGCTAGGTGCCTTGGCCAGCAAGCCAAGTCTTCTACCTCAAAGTTATCAACTAACCTGACTTTTTAACCCTTCTTTCTGTTGGAAATTACTGACAGTTTGCCAGCTCCACCCCCACATACACACCTAATCCTTTGGAAGAGCTGTGGGAGGAAAGCAATTAGCTCCTTCAATGTGAGAAGGAGACTGAAACACCTCTGAGACAACAAACCTTTTCAACAAACAAACAAAAAAAAGAATAAAATAAAACACAGTGTCAAACAGTAATGTTGCTTAGCCCAATGATAAAAAAGTCACAAAAATGTAAGCTCCACCTGTAATACAGTAATTTCAGAGAAGATATACCCTGTAAGAAACACTTTGCTACAGAGAAAAATAAAGCAGTAACAGAAGATATACCTTGCAAAAGACAATTTGAATCAGAAGATTACAGCAGTAATCTGTTAGCACACACCTGTAGGCACACCTTGTAATAATGCAGAATAATTCTTCTTCTTATTATTATTATTATAATTATTATAATGCAGCAACAACCATTTGAATCAGAGAAAAATACAGCAATGAAATGTTAGCAACAAACAGTAGCAATCCCTGTGAGTAAAAAAAAAAAAAAACAACACCACAGAGTAAATCTGCTTAGCCAAAATAAGTCTTAATCCTTTTCCCTTGCTCTGGTAAGTTTCTCTACTCTGCCTTTCAAGCAGTCTTAGAAGGAAAGAGCTCAGGTGAAGCTAGGTGCCTTGGCCAGCAAACCAAGTCTTCTACCTTCTACTTCATAATGATTGCGCAACATTGGGAATATTTCTCAGCAGCTGTTCGTTTTTTCTCGTTCCTAGGATGACCGCTGCTTTGCTGTTTCACTGCATCACGATCTAGCTGTGTCTCTCATTTGCATACAGCTGGCTTACTTTTGCCCCCCCCCCCTTGCTCCTATTCTTTGCATGATCATATTCGGGTTCTAATACTCGCTTATTTTCACTACTCACATTTGCCGATTCTCTCTCTCTCTCTCTCTCTCTTGTGTCTGTACTTGCAGCTGAATAATTGAAATTAACGGTCCCACACACCGTGAACTTCTTGAAATGCAATTAGTTTCCAGATCTTCTGTGTGCTTCTGCGTCTTCCGCTCTGTTCCATCCTATCTCCCTGACTACTTCTGGTGCAGGTTCCTGTCTTCTCTGTGTGACAGGTCCTGTATTTCCGGTCCTTTGGAATCTTTCCATTTGTCGCTCTGTGGTTTCTCCTTCATCTACCCATTGCTCCATCACTGTTTCTCCACATAAACTGAACATTTTTGACTTTCTCTCCCTCTCTACATTTATTCCTTCCCTCGTTCTATCTTTTCTCCTAGTCCCTCGCTAACACTGCTCGTACTACTTCTGTAGTGTACCTACTTGCTACTTCGCAACTTACTCCCTTTCATTTCGTGTCCTCTGCTTTTTCATTTTACTACTCTTTTTCCTCCCGTGGCTACTTTGGGTAGTTCAGAAACAACACGGCATTATCATCTCATAATGCTGTGTTGCTCCTGTACCAGCTGACGGTATTCCTCCTATCACCTTTCTTCTTTACGATTGATTTTTTTTGCCATGTTTCAAAGTTTATTAATGGAGCGCTACAGGTACACAGAGCTGTAGGCCCAATGCGCGACTGGTGTGGAGTGGCTATGCACGCATATCTGGGGCAAGTAGCTACTCCATACCCCCTGTGCCCCCTGCATGGCATGCACGAAGGGGGCATATGCAGACCCACTGCACCCTGTGTTTGCTCTCCTGTGTTTTGAACACTAAAAAGAAGTATTGAAGTATTTATGTCATTACAATATAGATAAACAACACTCTACTCATATACTCTATGAAGCGAGTGACCACGTAAGGAAATAGTGTTATGCTGCTGTTGATTTCAAATTAGAACAAATATGTACAGAATTGTGCAGTTCACAACAAGCTTGCTAGTGCTCACTGATATTTCCCATATGTTGTGGTTTACTTACTTTAGATGTGATCATTAGCAGTAATGTGCCTACAGTGCTTTTTAACTTTACAAATGTGATTCTATATATATTAGCTTTACATTTACTAACATAGTACTTTTTTATCCTAACTTGCTGTCAGGATCAATTGTTGAGAAGTGTATTTCTCAGAGAATGACAGAGCTACTGCATAATACATATATTTACATACCCGTAATGCAGTGCTTCCGACTCATGGAAGTAATGTATTCTCATACCTGGTAAAAAGCAAGTTAAACAGATATTGTAACATGTTTTTATTGATTAGTTTAGGAAAGGAGCTGTGTTACTTTGTGCTCCTGTGTTTTGAACACAAAAAAGTATTACCGTATCTTGGTCATCACAATATAAATAATACTCTAATCATATACTCCAGGAAGCAAGTTAATAGGTTAGGAAGAATATTATACACATAAGCATTAATCCACTCTGAAGGTGGTATCTAATGGGGAATTAATGCATGGTTGGGGGCTGTTGTGGCATGAGGCTGCAGGCTGAGTGCCTACAACAGACCAACCCTGCATTAATTCCCCATTAGATGCCACCTTTGGAGTGGATTAATGCGCTTGTAAAATGGAATGTAGATGACTTTGGATGTCAGACATGTGTTTGTAGTGCTGTGATAAATTACACGATACAGTTATAAAGTAAAGTTTACTGTTATTTTCATAAGTTTACATCAACCTCTCTTACATACATATATGTATTTTCAATACTTTTGCACATAACTACATGCATGTATTACTTAACCATTGCTATAACATTTTTTATATTTCTGACGGCTGTTCATTTCTTATGCTTCTTAGGAGGACCCCGACTTCCTACTATTACTCCTTTGCCGTCAAGCTGTGTGTCTCATTTGCATACAGGGTTCGCCGCTTACTATGATAATATTACATTCTTTACCTGAGACGGTCCTCTTTATACTACTTAGTCGATACGGCACTTAGAATTTCCCGGTCTGTTTTTTCTCTTCTGTCTCTATCGATACTATAGGATAATTGAAGTTTATGGTGCCATATACCGTAAACATCTCGAAATTAAATGTGCTTCCCCTTCCTCGCTGTCTCACTGTGTGTTCCATTTGGTTGCATGCCGTGTCACTGACTGCTTCTGCCAGAGGTTCCTCATATATCTCTCTGTGACCTGTTGGTTGTGTAGTTCTCAGTGTTTCGATTTCTGCTGTTGGATCACTTCTTGATGTTTCTTCTGTGCCTCTGTCCTGCTGCTGACAAATGTTGTGGGAATTTTCAGGGGTTGTGTAAAAGATATTTACTTCTGCTCTCTTTCTACCATTTGTTTGTCTTGTGCTGTTCTGGTTCTCAACAAGTTCTCTCTCTGCTTCTGAGTGTGTCCCTGTTCCATCTCTTGTTGCTGTTTCGCCTACTTGAAGTCTGTGAGCAAGTTGTCCTCTATACCGCTTCTGTCCTCTTTCTGCTGTACCACGCTCCTCTTGTTCACTATTATTGTCCAGCTTCTGTACAGCTGTGTGATGGCTACAGACTTGTCCTATTGATCTCTGCTGCCGTGGTGCTGTATAGTTCTGCTGTGCAGTTTGTGTGTGTTTTGCAGTGGGTCTGTCATTTTGGGCTTTTGACGTTGACAGTATGTGTGAGCATTTCTTTCTGTCTCCTTTAGTTGGTGACCAGTAATTGTGGAGACTGGTCTCGCAATGATGTCCTGTCACCGACATGATCTCTCAACTTGCGAGACCAGCCTCTGACAACATTTGAACTGCTGTGCTTCGCACACTATGGTTGGTATAGTGTCTACTTAGATCTGCCTCCTCCGATATTTTTGCCATCATTTCTCCCAGAAAATTTCTCCCCATTGGCTGCCTAGAGAATCATTTCTCTTTCTTATCTAAGACATGCTGCGGCTGTTTTATGGGGTGTAAATAGAACGCGGGAGCTCTGTCAGGGCACTTAGTCTTGTATTCTTTGAATAAAGCTACAGGACAATGATGTGAATCGCTCTGAGCATACAAGACACCTCTTAACGATTCTCTATTGCTTTCATCTACTCCTCCGTGATTTTTTGCAGCCTCATTAAATGTGAGACTGACGTATTCTACCCCACTGCTATCTTTCAGCACTTCAAATGAGTTTTGCGTCAGCTCTCTCAAACCTTCCCTTCCTCTCCTCACTAACCCTAATTGAAGCTCAAACCACAGCCTCTTCACTAACCCTTGTGCAGTTTCTGGATCCAGTTGCCTGCTGTTTCTTATTTTGTATAAGTCCTGTTCGCTTATTGCCGGGTAATGACTTGCCCTATCTTTGCCATCCCTTCTATATTGCTTTACTATGGCCACAGATACATTGTTTGCCAGTTGGAATGCAACATCAGACATTATATTTATGTTGTGTCGGACCTTCACACTATTGAAATAATGATTCAGCCCTGCTCTTATTCCACAAAATGAACTAATGCTGTACTTCTCACCTCCTTCAGCTCTTACTGAGCCATAGAATGCTCTGAGGATTTCACTTAGCCGCTTTACTGTTGCTGTTGCTATGTCAACTGACATCTGTCTGGCTCGCAACCAGTCGGAAAACACATTGCATGCCCAATCTGTGTTTTTTTTTGTGTATTTGCTTCTACTTCTTTTCTTTCTAATTCATCAAGGTCTGATTTCGATATATTTGCATGTCTTTGATTTCCTTCACTTTTTTTGCATACGTTTCTGCTCCTTCTTTCCTGGTATCTGCTTCCTCATTCTCTTCCATTATTGTCTGTAAATGCTTTACTTTTGCTGTCTTTTTCCTACATGCTCCATGTATTACTGTTTCGACCAGGGCGGTACTCGCTATCTCTGCGCATCTTGCCATTTCTTCGTCGTTCCCAAAATTTTCTTCTACCCATCCTTCCATATCTCTCGTTCCACATAAGCTGAAAGTTATGCAGCTTTTCTCCATTTCTACCTCATTCTATTTCTCTCTTACACTATTGTTTTTCTGTGTCTCCCTTATAGTTCTTCTACTGCTCCTCTACACTACCTACTTGCTGTTACAAAACTTGATCGCTCCCTTTTTTTTACCTTTTGTCTTGCTCTACACTGCTCGTTTTTCACCTGTGGCTACTTCTTGTATTTCACAAGCAACACGGCATTATCGTGCCAAAATGCCGTGTTGCTGTTGTACCACCTGCTGCTATTGCACCAATTGTTTTGCTTCTTTTATGTATTGTTGTTTTTGCCATGTTACAAAATTATTTTGATAGTGATTAAAAATAGAACAGAATTCCACAGAATTGTGCAGTTCATAGCAAGCTTGCCAGTGTACACTTTTATTTCCCACATGCAATATTTCACTTAAATTATATGTGATCATTAGTATTAATGTATCTACAATGCTTTTGTACTTTATAGAAAGGTCTAACTAAACTATGAAATGTTTATCCTCAGTCTACATGTGGAACTATTTTTTTCAGATGGAAGGATATACAATAAAAATGATCTTTTCCAGCCTTAAAAATCACCCTTTCTGAGCATTATTTGTGTCCCTCATGCAACCCATGTTATAAGCACAGTAATCAACTCCAGGGTGTGGGGTTATAGGCATTTAATCCACACCTGGGGCACCTTGAGGACACTTGGCCTGCGGCCTCATGCCTCACAACACACCCTAGGCATGGATTAAATGCCTGTAATCCCACACCCTATCATGGGTTATTGCTATCATATATACATATATATATATATATATACACACACACACACACACACAGAGCAACCAAAAAGAGTCACCTATTTTCTGGAAAGGAAACATAATGAACATAATGCAGTTAAAGAGACAGATGACTGTTAGAATACAGTTCATAGAATCATAGAAGCTTGACGGCAGAAAAGGACCATACCACTCCATCTAGTCTGCCCTTTTTCCCCTACACCTCCCCCCTGCCAACCCCTGCCTCCCCCCTGATACTCAACCCCACATGCTTGTCCCATGCCCTCTTGAATTCTTCCACCGAGTTAGCTGCCATCACTCTGTCTGGTAGTCTGTTCCAGGGTTTCACCACCCTCTCCATGAAGAAATGCCCTCTTACATTGCCCCTGTATCTTTTTCCTTACAGTCTAAAGACTGTGCCCTCTAGTTTTGTCCTCTCCTTCCTCTTAAGTAAACCCTCTTCTCCCACTTTATTGAGCCCCTCTACATGTTTAAAAGTTTCAATCATGTCTTCCTTTTCCCCTTTTTGTCTCCAGCATGTACAGATCCAGCTCCTTACACCTTTGCTCCTATGACTATCCTTGCATACCCTGCACCATCTTGGTTGCCCTTCTCTGAACCCTCTCCAACACTTCTATATCCTTGCGGAGATGTGGCCTCCAGAACTGAACCCCATACTCCTGGTGCGGCCTCACAATGGCTTTGTAAAGAGGCATTATTACCTTCATCTTTCTGCTAGTAATGCCCCTGCCTATGCATGCCAACATTCCATTGACCTTTTCCACAACCCTGCTACATTGGATTCCTACCTTAAGTTTTGAGGAGACTATGATTCCCAGATCCCTCTCCTGTTCTGTTTCTTTAATTTCCTCCCCACCTAGGGTGTACCCTGCTCTTCTGTTCCTATTCCCCAAGTGCATCACAGTGCACTTCTTGGCATTAAATTTCAGCTGCCATGTCCCAGACCATTTTCAAGTGTCTTTAAGCCCTCCCTCATGTCCTCCACCCTCGCTGGGTGTCCACCCCATTGCATATTTTTGTATTATCAGCAAATAGGCACACCCTCCCCCTCAAACCCTCAGCAATATCATTGATGTCAATATTGAAGAGAAGTGGACCCAAAATTGACCCCTGTGGCACTCTACTCTTCACCCTCACTATCCCAGAGTGCACCCCATTTAGCACCACCCTCTTACAGCCAGGCCTCCACCCAGCTTGTTATTTTTCCATCTAGCCCCAGGCTTTCCATCTTGCTCACCAGCCTCCTATGGGGGATGGTGTCAAGGGCCTTACTGAAGTCCAGATATGCCACATCCACTGCTCGCAGTCAATCACCTGAGTCACCCAATCAAAGAACTGAATTAGGTTTGTCTGGCAAGATTTCCCCTTCATGAAGCCATGCTGTCTGCTATCCTGCAAGCCACTCTCCACAAGGTAATCCACCACCCTCTCCTTGATTAATGCCTCCATTACCTTCCCCACCACTGACGTGAGGTTGACAGGTTGGTAGTCCCCCCTCACTGCCTCACTACCTCCCTTGTGTAAAGGCACTGCATCTGCCCTCTTCTAGTCCTCCAGCACTTTCCCCGTATCCAGGGACAAGTTGAAGAGCCTTGTCAAGGACGCAGGCAACTCTTCCTTCAATTTCCTGATCACCCTGGGGTGTAACCCATCAGGCCCCATTGCCTTGTCCACCTTCAGTCTGTCTAGCTCTGCCCTAACCCTATACACAGTGAATGGGCTCAGATCCACCCATTTGCCCTCCTTTCCATTTGACTTTAGTGCAGGTCCCCTACAGTCCTCCTTCTCCGTGAATACCGAGCTAAAGTACTTATTAAATAACTTTGCTTTTTCACAGTCCCTTTCCCAATTTTATTTCTCCCTCCCCCCTCAGCCTAGTAATCCCCTGCCTTGTCCTTCTCTTCTCCCTCACGTATCTGAAAAAGGTTTTATCCCCCCTTCTGGCCTTTTTTGCTATATTCTCCTCAGTATCTGCTTTCGCCCTTCTGATCTTCTTCCCTGCCATACTCCTCTTTTCCCTATTCTCTTCCTTATCTTCCTCGCTGAGTGTCCTCTTAAATTTTCTGAAAGCCCTCCTCCTCCTTTCCCTGACTGCCCCTGCAACCACCTTTATAAACCAAAGTAGTCTTCTCCCCTTTTGCTCTTCCTAACCTTTTTTCTGCACATTACCGCAGCTTTCAGCGCCCCTCCCTTGATAGCATGCCATGACTCCTCTACTGCCCCTATATTGTCTGTACCCCTCCATTGTCTCCCTTACTATCCTTCTCATCTTGTTGAAGTCTGTGCGTCTGAAGTCCATGACTGTAGTACTGGTTTTACTTGTCTTCCTCCCTGACCTAACCCTGAACATTACTAGTTGAAGCCACATTTTTTTTTGGTTTATTTATTTAAACATTTGGTAACCGGGAAAGGCACACTGAGCCGGGGCTTGTTTCCAAGTGTGACCCAGGAAACTTAATGGGGACATTTGCTTTAAGGGGACAATCCCCCAGGCACCGATTAAGTGGCTATGCAACTGAATGGAAGCATCACACCTTTAAAGGGGACATAGGAATCCCTATAATGGGGATGATTTTGTGGCCGTTTCCTCTGCTATCCTCTCATTATCTGTCATTATCACCTGCTAAGGCACTTGACATTCCACACCTAATCATGTGCAGCTAACCAGATTTAATTAGGACATACTGCATAAAAAGATTCACAAACTGCTAATCGACATAGGCTGTCTCTTGCTGTTACCTGTGCAGATTTATCTAGAGAGGGCAGAAGGGGCCGCTGCTGCTTTAACTAACCTTGACAACCCCCTCGCTGATGTCCCGCTGCCAGGGAGTCTCCCACAAGAGGAATGCTTACATTTTGTCGATATAGACGCAGGGGAAGCCATGGAGGGGGATCTAACAGTGGTGACCATTTGTGAGGCATTAAACACAGCTGAACCCCTCATATGAAGAAGAGGAACTGGCTGATTTGGAGAACTTGACAGAGCTGTCTTCCGTCAGCAACAAAAAAGCACAGCTTCACTGTAGCCGCATTCAAGACTACTGCCTACAGCATGGCAAAACGGATGAATGGGAGCACATCTTCAGTCTCGAGGGGGTTATTATCCGGGAGATGGTGACTGAATCTATACAGAATAAGATCACTGATTTTTTTCAGTGACTGAAGACTGGAGACCTGGATCTGGACCACAGGACAGATAAGTGTACCACAGCACAGCACTTAACAGTACTCTGTGCTATTTTTAAACACTTTTTAATGTTTTTTTTCTCAATAAAATAAAGTTTCATTACCTAACTTGAGACATACAGTATAAAATCAATTGCCTGCTGGTACTCCAAATAGTGGAGTCGCAGCACCAACCTGCACTCCTCAGAGCGCAACCACCTCCAGGAATGTTCTAACCTATGCCCCCTAGTCTTCAACTGGTGCAGCTCCACACAGTACCATGGTGAGTGATGCCGGGAGGTGAAGTGGTGAATACGGTAAGGTGCAATCTGGTCCAGAGCCTCGGTCAAGATCATATTATAAGCATCAGATCTAGCTTCTGGACCCTGAGCACAGGCTAGCATCAAGCCTGAAACAACCAGTGACTCCTGGAGCTGGCAAGGCTCCAATTTATTTTTTGGACGACACTGGATTGCTTCCACAAAGGAGGTTAACTTACAGAGGGCCCCGCACTAGAACTCAACTGCATAATGATCCGACCAAACAACGGGATCAACCGTGACCACCAAAATGTCAAGTCCAAGTGAGAAGACCAGATCCAGAGTGTGGTCATAAGTATGCGTCCTGGAGGCAACTGACTGAGTCAATCCCAGCTGAAACATCAGCTGAAGGAGCTCTTGTCCAAAAAGGCAGGATTCATCATCCACCCAGGCATTGAAGTCCCCCAGAACAAGAATCCTAGGGGACTCCAGCGGCTTCAACTGTAATAACAAAATCTAGTCTCACACTAGAGTCTTTATTTACCTGCCAGCTAACTTGAAAAGACATTCACCTAGACTGTCCTTCCCTCACACAGACAAGCTAGCTATCGAGCAGAGCTCTCCTTTCTCTGGGACATTCACCAAGAGAGTCCAGTCTTCTTCAATGGCTGCAGAAAGTCAGTGAGAGCAAGCTGGGGTCCAACTCCTCAATTTATATGCTCAGGGCTGTATGATGGGACCTCTCCTCAGAGTGACAGTCCTTCCACTATTGCCCACTCATGTGAGCACATGTGTGTGCATGTGCATTGCCTTTGTGTGTGCATGTGTGTGTGTGATTATATCACCAGACTAAATTGCCCTGTTCTCATGAGCCCATCCTCACATTGGGTTATTACTTTATTGCATCCTACCTGCACCAAATGCCTTTTTGGAAACTTTGCATTCTTACATCTGGGAGCTGTTTTCCCCTTGGAGCTTTCCCATAAGAGCTGCTGGGACATGTGACCCGGCATCCATTGTGTATGCCCTATGCAATTCTAAACAGCAAGAACTTATATGAGAATAAATATAAACAAAACATAATTACAGTAAAAAAAAAAGATTAAATTAACCTGGTCACATTCCTGTCATATCTTTCCCCCCAAAAAAGAAAGGTGTGTCTCTTGTGGGTGACCCCTGAGAGACACTGCTGCTCAAGTAGGGACTGGGAAGTGCTCAAAGTATCATGTCATGCACTTACCCCTGACTAGACAACCCATCTGTGCTGACATTTTGTGAAATACTGCGATGCTGGATGGTCATGTTGTACGACTGCAATACCAAACTCCATCGCAATAATTTTGTATTTTGTCCACCAGTCTTTTGGAGCCATGTCAGGGGACTATGCTCTGTGACAACTGTGAACTCATACCTGTACAAATATGGCTGCAGCTTCAGAAGTGCCCACACTATCCTGAGACACTCTCTCTTAATTGTGGTGTATGCCTCCTCCCTGGGCAGAAGCTTCTGGTTCAGATACACTATGGGGTGCTCCTCCCCTTTCAGTGTAACTGTCTCAGGACAGCACCCAGCCCATGGTCTGAGACGTCCACATGCACAATGAAACTGAGGTCATAACTGGGGCTAGCAAGCACGGGTTACCCACAAAATGCCTCCTTCAACTTCTGGAAAGTAGATTCAGTCCTCTGTCTAATGAACTTTCTACATTCGTTTCCTTTTTGTCAGGTCAGTCAGGGGTTTAGCCACATCACTATAGTGAGAAACAAACCTCCTGTAGTACTCTGCTGTCTCCAGAAATGCCCCTACTGATTTCTTTGTGGTAAGGCAGGGCCATGCCTGGATGGCATCAACCTTTGCAGGCTCTGGATGGATGCAGCCACTTCCCACCAGGTGCCCAAGGTAGGACACTTCTGCCATGCCTTTCTGGCATTTTTCTGCCCTGCAGCCTAAAGATGGTAGAAACTCCTCCCTCACATGCCTGACATGATCCTCCCATGTCTGGCTGTAAATGGGGTATATCATTCATGTACACCAGTGAATATTCACCTACCCCAGACAGAATGCCACCCATAAGCCACTGGACGATTACGGGAGCATTCTTCATCTCAAATGGCATTACTCAGAATTTGAATAAGCTAAATGGAGTGATGAAAGCCGAACTCTTCCTGGCTGCAGGAGTGAGAGGTACCTACCAGTAGCCTTTTTTCAGGTTTATCATAGTCAGGAACTGGGTTCCCTCTAGCTGTTCTAAAGGTTTCATCCATTCTGGGCATGGGGTAGGCATCTGACTCTGTGCAGCTGTTAAGCCTCTGGTAGTCAATGCTGAACCTTGTTGTACTGTCCTTCTTGAGGATCAGGAGCACAGGGAGACCCAGGGGCTACGGGACTCCTGGATTACTTCGAGAGCCAGCATCTCTCTGAGCTTCTCCTGCATAGAAACATAGAATTTGACAGCAGATAAGGACTGCTTGGTCCATCCAATCTGTCCATTTTTCCCTACCTACATTATTACATCAGACCATGCCCAATCTACAGCTCTTTCTCCCTCCCCCTTCCCTTCCACTATGATTTCTTTGTGTTTAGCCCATGCATTCTTGAACTTCACCCTCTGTTTTACCCCCACTTCTGCTGGAAGGCTGTTCCAGGAATCCACTACTCTTTCTGTGAGGAAGTATTTCCTCACATCTCTCCTGAATCTACCCCTCCAGATCCATAGCATATCCCCTTGTTCTTGAGCACCTTTTCTTCTAAAAAAAAATTAAAAATACTCCCCTCCTGTATCTTGTACACCCCCATGAGGTATTTAAAGGCCTCTAGCATAGCTCCCCTCTCCATCCTCTGTTCCAGGGTCCTTTAGTCTCTCCTCATAGGGCTTTTGATGCAGACCCTGCACCATTTTAGTTCCCCTCCTCTGGATGGCCTCCACTCTATCTATGTCCTTCTGGAGATGTGATCTCTAGAACGGGACACAATATTTTAGGTCAGGTATTACCAACGATCTATACAGAGGCAACACCACCTCCTTCTTTCTGCTAGTGATACTTCTCCCAATGCACCCCAGCATCCCACTAGCCCTCCTTACTGCCTTGTCAAACAGCTGGGCCATCTTTAGGTCATACGATATGATTACTCGCAGGTCTCTTTCCAGCTTGGTGGTCGCCAATACCACACCACCATTTTGTACTCCACCACTGGGTTTCTGTGCCCTAAGTACATTATTTTGCACTTTTTTGCATTGAAACCCAGCTGCCATACCCCTTGACAATTTCTCTGTTTTTTCAGGTCTGTGCTCATCCTTTCCACACACACACACCATGAAGTGTCCACACTATTGCAGATTTTGGTGTCGTCTGCAAAGAGGCAGACCTTCCCTTCCAGCAACTCTGCAATGTCACTTACAAAGACATCAAAGAGGAGAGGTCTCAGCACTGATTCCTGAGGCACCCCTGCTGGTCACCCTCACTTTTCATGGAGTGAACTCCATTTATCACCAACCTCTGTTGCCTATCCCCTAACCAATTTCTTATCCAGTTTACCACCTTTGGACTCACTCCTAAGCTACTCAGCTTGCTTACTAGTCTCCTATGTGGAACGGTGTTGAACGCCTTACTGAAATCTAGGTAGGCCATGTCCACCACTCCACTCAGATCTAGTTTCTTGGTCACCCAATCAAAGACATCTATAAGATTCATTTGACATGGCCTCCCCCTTGTGAAACCATGCTGCTTTGGGTCTTGTAACCCACTTTATTCAAGATATTCCACCATCCTTTACTTCAGCAGTGATTCCATTAACTTTCCCACCACTGATGACAGGCTGATTGGTCTGTAATTGCCAGCCTCCTCCCTGCTACCACTTTTGTGTATTGGGACTACATCTACCCTCCTCCAGTCCTCTGGAACCACTTCTGTTTCTAGTGCATGATCTGATTAACCCCCTGTGGTAACCTGTAGGGGGACTACCTCAGTGGCACTTGGGTTCCAGTATCCATGTGGTGTTCAGCCATCATGGTGTACCCTGGTTTCCCCATGAGCATTTCCCCAAATGCTCAAAGTACCCCCATCATCTCCTCTACCTGGGCTGGTGTCAGCTGCTCCAGGAAGGTGAGGTTATCCACTGAGGATCCTTCCGTGCCTCCCTGAGGAGGTCCACCAGTGGATTAGCCTCATTTTCCTCTTCTGGCATGCTGCACACAGTGAGGACCATTTCCTCCCTATCATAGTAGGGCTTCTTCATGTTAACATGATATACCTTCTATCTGCACCTCCTGTCAGGCAGTTCTACTACATGATTGACCTCACTCACATAGAAACATAGAAACTGTCGGCAGATAAGGACAGCCAAGCCCATCCAGTCTGCTCATAGGCCCTATACATTGTATGTGGCCACTGACCCTATGTGATCAATGGCTTTTCATCACTCCCTCCCCTCTCAAGGTTCCCTTGTGCCTGTCTCAGGCATGCTTAAACCCCTCCACTGTACTTGCCCCCACTACCTCCTGTGGCAGACTATTCCAAGTGTTAACTACCCTTTCTGTGTAGAAAAACTTCCTCACATTTCCTCTTAATCTACCCTCCTTCAATTTCATATTGTGCCCCCTTGTTCTAGTACTTTTTCTACATTGGAAAAGGTCCCCCACCTGCACCTTGTTTATGCCCTTGAGATACTTGAAAGTTTCAATTTTGTCCCTCTGCTCTCTCCTCTCCTCCAGTGAGTACATATTGAGGTCCCTTAGTCTCTCCTCATATGCTTTTTTTTCTATTTACAATTTTTCATTTGTTCCCTTTTTCTCCCCTTCCTGGGGTCATGGCGTACACATGCGCATGTGGAGGTGCACGCCAGGCTCTGGTAACCCCTTCCACCCTACCCCAGACTTACATCGCCGGTCCTGCCACCTGTGCACCCATCGAACCTCCACCCGATGGGTGTGGGACTACGGAGGAGAGGGTGTTCACCCCTGGAGGAGAGATCCTGCTCCAGCCCTCCCCCCCTCGACCAACACCCAGGCAACCTGAGGTCATTCCCGAACCTGGGTCACCAGTGTGGCACGAGGTGTGGTGTCCGGCGCCTCAACACTCATCACCACCGGGCCAGCCCTCTCCTTATATATTTTGTGGTTCAAGCCCTGCACCATCTTTGTCACCCTTCTCTGGATAGTCTCCATCTTGTTTATGTCCTTGCACAGGTGTGGCCTCCAGAACTGCATGCAGTACTCCAGGTGAGGCCTTACCAATGTTTTATACAATGGCATCACCACCTCCCGCCTCCTGCTAGTGATACCCCTGCATATGCACCCCAGCATGCCACTGGCCCTCTCTGCCACCTTTGCACACTGCTTTGATACCTTAAGGTCATCAGCGATGATAACCCCTAGATCCCTTTCCTCCTTGGTGACAGTCAGCTACTCCCCCTTCCCCAACCTGTAGCTCTCCCCAGGGTTCCCTTTACCCAGGTGCATTATTTTGCACTTTTTTGCATTGAACCTCAGTTGCCACATCTCCGACCATCTTTCAAACTTCTCCAGGTCCCTCTTCATTTTCTGCACCCCTTCTGGAGTATCCACCCTGTTGTAGATCTTTGTGTCATCTGAAAACAAGCAGACATTTCCTTCCAGCCCCTCTGCAATGTCACTAATGAAGACATTGAACAGGACTGGTCCCAGTACTAATCCCCCCTCTTTCCCCAGATTGTGCCCCATTTACCACCACCCTCTGTCTTCTGTCTGCTAACTAGTTCCTAACCCAGTTCACCACCTTGTCTCCCATGCCCGTACTACCCATCTTGTTAACCAGCCTTCTGTGTGGGATGGTGTCGAAGGCTTTGCTGAAATCTAGGTAGGTGACATCTGCTGCCCCTCCCTGATTTACTTCCCTAGTCACCCAATCAAAAAAATGTATCAGATTTGTTTGACATGACCTTCCTGCTGTGAATCTGTGTTGCCTCAGATCCTGGGCACACCTGGATTCCAGGTGTGCCGCTATCCTTTCTTTCAGCAGTGTCTCCATGATCTTCCCACCACTGAGGTGAGGCTGACTGGCCTGTAGTTCCATGCCTCCTCCCTACTGCCACTTTTGTGCAGTGGGACCACATGTGCCCTCCTCCAGTCCTCTGGTACCACACCCGTGTTGAGTGACTCTGTGAACAGGGCTGCCAGAGGCGCTGCCAGTTCCCATCGCAGCTCCCTTAATATCCTCAGGTGGACGCATCTGGCCCCATGGCCTTATCCACCTTCAGCTTTGTGAGTGCTTCCAGAACTCTCTCCACTATGAATGGACTGGTGTCCACTTCTCCTCCCCATTGCCTCTGCTACCCATCTGTGGTCCTTGACCCTCTCCCTCCCTAGTGAATACTGAGCAGAAGTATTTGTTCAGTATTTCTGCCTTGTCCAGATCCCCCTCCTTACACTCTCCCTCCTCCCCTTTGAGCCTCACAGTCCCCTTGTTTTTCCTTCTTTCACTAATGTACCTATAAAATGCCTTGTCCCATTTTTTCACAGTCCGTGCTCAACCCTCCTCTGTCTGCACCTTAGCTCTCCTAACAGCCTTCCCTTAGACATTCAAGGTACACCTCCCTGTCCTCCTCCCTTTGAGTCCCCTTATATTTCCTGAAACTCAGTCTTTTAACCCTGACTTTGTCCCCACCTCCTTAGAGAACCATAATGGTTTCCTTCTTATTTTCCCTTTCACCACTATACTAATGCATCGGTTTGTTATCCCCACTATGGCTCCTTTCAGTTTCTCCCATTGTTCCTCCAACCCCTCTATTACCTCTCCCTTCCCCAGGACAGCTTGTATACATCTACCCAGTCTGCACTCCTAAAATCTTCCTAACTATGGAGAATGGGCCCTCCCATGCTGTCTGCAGTTTGTTTTATTGTGCCAATGACCAGCATCATCACTCGCTGTCTGACTTTGTATTCCCAGGATCTGGCCCCTCGGTTGTACCAGGCTTTCTGCTGCTGTTATGCAGTGGCTAAGTACTCCTGGGTGAGCCCCATTAGCTCCTTAAGCTGGGTCCAGAAGTTCAGGACGTACTCTACAACATATTCCTCTTGAGAGAGGCAAGGTCACCCCCCATTCATCCCTAACTAAATCTCAGTGCCCTCTCACCCTGTGACCAAACAGGAACTTGAGGGTAAGAACCCTGTGAGCTTCTAGGGATCTTCCCAGTAAGCAAACAGAAGATGGGGAAATATTTCTCCCACTCCCTCTTGTGCTGGTCAGCAAACATTCTGAACATAGTTTTCAGGGACCCATTGAACCATTCAACCAGTCCATTAGTCATGGGGCGATAGGATGAGGCATGCAGCTATTTCACCCTGCACTTCTCCCACAGACTAGTCATTAGTGCCTGTGTAACCCCCCTTGCAAAAGGGGGTTCCCAAAGCACTCCTAATAGCTTGCCTAAAGACTCCAGCTTGGATGGTGTTCGGCATTTAAGCCACTTATTTGTGAGTGCTTTTAGAGCCTGTCTCTTTAAAAGCTGTCTGCTTGCAGGCAGGATTGGGACCTGGGGAGACTGTGTGGTTCCCTGCTCGAGTCCTGCTTGAGCTGCTGACAAAGTGCTCCATCTCTGCCGTCGCTAAGTGGGCAGAGTGAGCACTATCCAGGGATGTAACTGTTTGCTAGCGATCTGTTAGCGTGGGGAATAAAAAATGTAATTTGTCTAACTTGCCTTTCTTGCAGCTGGGACTTTGTGTGCTCTGCCCCTCCATTTTGGATCAGAACTGTAAACTGGATCCAATCAGGAGGGAGGGGCACTTAAAATGGAGTATTGAGCGACCAACCAGGATTAGGACTCTCTCGGGAGCCGGCTACCAATGGGGGATATAGCCAGTAATTCTGGGAAGTGAAGTTCTGGACTGTGGCACCTTTTTGCACCAATGGGGGAAGTTGTGAGTGACTGGCATCTGAAGCCCTCCAATTGGGTCGGGTGACGCCCGATTGTAATTCCCTGCCCCATGGATGAGAAGGCAGGTCTGTTGTGGCTGTGACTGAGGAAGGAGCTCTGGGCTTCTGCGCTGCAGAGTTTTTGTGTGGGAAGCACGTGTGGAGGCCCTAAAGTCGAGCGGCGCATTTGCCATGGTGATTTGGACTGAATCCGCTGTGAGGAAGAAAGGAGAGGCTGTGTAGCTAGGAACCAGGCTTGCCCTGTAGAGGACTGGAGAAACTGCTTCATCGCGCTTGGTCTGTCAGGAGAGAGAAGCTGCATCGCGAGCTCCCGGGTTGGCAGTAAGTGCAAATGGGATATGATAGCAGCTGCCTGGTATGGTAACCTTCTTTTACATATAAATGTGTGGGGTGTGTCCTGTTCTCAGACCCATGCTCCCCTGCTGTGTGAAAGGTGTCCAGCCGAAAGAAGTGAGTGAAAATCAGGGTAGCTCCCTGCCAGCTGTACCACTGAGTTGCAAGTGTTTCATCCGATTTTCTTTCTTGATACGCAAACTGAGCCGACCAGCTCCGGATTACAAACTGGGTATTGTTCAAGTGTTTTCCATCCTCAGGGCCCCAACCAGCTGCACTGATCCTGGCTAGCCCCCCCATCCTGGGTACCCAGTGACAGTGACAAATAGGGACTCTGACATTATGCACAGTGCTCTGAATATTAGTGTGATTGATTTAATTGACCTGATTTCCCCCTGTCCTTGTTGCCATCACCTAAATAAATCAGATTTGGTTGTTTCAGCAAAGTTACACTGACTAAGATATGTGTTTGTGTTGAAATATCGTACAGTGGCTATTGTATTACATCATTTTGCTTTACAGGGGGTCCCCAGAGGCAAGCTGACCGAACCAGTCCTGGGGGTAAGTGTATACTGTGAAGGTACTCCTGGTATATTGTGTGGGCCACTAGTGGGAAGAAAGGGGGTTGCAGTGTCCTAGAGGGCTGTGACCAAGTCATACCAGACAGTATTATCCCTGACCTCTGGGTGGAGGCACCCGCCATTGGACCTAGGCCCCTCAACCTGTTAGTAGTTAAGTAGGCAGGGGTAGTAGCCCTTGGGATAGTGCCACCTGGGGGCTACACCTGTTTTAGCACCCATGTGTGATTGACTGTGTAGTGTTGTGCAAACATAGTTACACATAAAGAAAGTTTGGAGTCTTTGGTTCCACCCCTTCAAGTGAATCCATGGTTAAGCTCAACGCCCCACCAAGGCAACTCCAAAAGCTGAGTCCTAATCTATCCCTATTGAAAATGTGTTTTGTTGCCCACTGGCCTGAGTTACCAGGGCCGGCGTTAGGCACCCGCGAACCCCGTGCGCCGCAGGAGGCCCACGACCTCCCAAATGTATGGGCAGTATTAGTAAGGTGCCCCGCTTTGCATCTTTTAATTTTAAATAAAAAGATAATATTTGAAAGAGCACAGGCAACAGCATTACATACCTTCCTGCTTCCTTTTGTTTCTGGCTCATCAGCTCGCGGATTCAAATCATGATGCTCAGTCACTACTCGTGGCCTGCCCGCCTCTGCCTGATTTCTTTTCCCAGTAAAAAGGCAACTGCCCAAGGTCCACAAACAGTTTATTTAAAAGAAAAAAAAAACAAGAGTCCATCCAGATCTACGCCATCATACAGGGACCCCGCCGACGATTTCAGCTCTGTATTGCTGCTGAGTCTGCCCGCTTGTGCCCGCTGCTGCCTGCCCTGCCGATTTTCGAATCCAATCCCCAAACACTGACCGAACCATGCTGCTGTGTTAGTGTTATGTACAAACTGGAGACTGCAATAATCTAAGCTTTGTTCCACACGTTCCCATATTGTGCTGCACATCATGGTGACGTGGGAGGTGCTGTTGGAGCCAATCACAGGGCTCCACTCAGTCCCTTGCTATTATTGCACCTCCTCCCCCTTGCACCTGAAAAATTTGGTCCCCACTCAGGTCCGTAACTGTACCATAAAGACTATCCCTCCAGCACTCTTGCCATTCATCTGAGGACGAATTCCAGAGAGAATATTGGTGTTGAAGACGCTACCACTAGTTTGGAGGAGAGACGAGAGAGAGAAGACAACTGCCCACTGCACCGCATCTAGAAGCCAACCACCAGAGATGACCTTCCCACCTGGTTCCTGTGACTGCTGTCATTGCCGCTGCCGATATAGCCCTGCTAGATGCTAGTGGCTGCTGCTTGTTGTGCTGACTGCTGAGAAAATTTGTAAATCCTTTATTTCTTTTAAGAAATAAATAACTCTCAGCAGCAGCAGCTGGCCAGAAGCCTGCAAATCCAGTCCAGATCAACTACTGGTGCCCGGATTTCAGGACTGAGGAGACTGAAGAGAAGAGGAGATTTCACCCCCACCCAGAGACCAAGTGAAGTTTTCTTAGGTATGTTTTGTGTTTAATTGTATATTAGTGTTAGCATTTAGCACAAGCAATGTGTTTAATTATTTAAGGATAGTTGAAGAAAGATTACGGGGGGGGGGGCCCCGCGGGGAGCTCGGCCCTGTCTGTGGAGCCCCAGTCATAGAGTTTGCTGGAGGCCCCCAAAGTCCTAAAACCGGCCCTGTGAGTTACACAACCTAAATGGACTGGTTTTGTTTGGGGGCACTCTGTACAGGGCTTGGAAAGTTGTGTACTGGGCTGGCCCAGACCCTCTCTGCCTACCACATGGGGGGAGGAAGGGGGATTCAAACTAGCAACTGGCTGTGACTGGCCAGCAAGTCCAACCACCAGTATCTAGGGGCTATGGATGGTGCAGGGTGGTTGCCAGCACTAGACAAGGAAGTAGCCAGGATGGAAACACTGCTATATAAAATAAATAAATAAATAAAAGTACTGAAAATGAGAAAGAAAATAATCAGTGCCCCTTATCAGATTGGTAATAGTCACAGTTCACACGATTCACCAATGCGTCGTTCCTGTTCAAGTGAGGAGCAGGGGGCTGATCCCCAGGCAGGTCTCTCGTCAATGGCTTTCTCTGTGTAGCGGGTAGACTGGCTGGGCCAGTGTGGCAAGGCCCAGGCCAAATGGAGACAAATTCGGATACAGTTCGTTTTGGTCTGGGTACAGCTTCCAGCAAGCAGAACACAGTTCACACAGTTGGGAACCAAATCACAACTCACTTTCAATACACAGCACATTTACATGTAAGGAAATTCTACTGTACCAGGCAAACCGCTCTCCAGTCACGATCGCAAAATCTCTGCACAAACCGGGGATTCAAGAGCAGCTGGAAATCCTGACAGGCCGATCGCATTCAGCAAAATCTTTGGTCTTCTTCAGGTATGAGCCTGGTAAAAAAGTCAGTGGCTTACTTCGTTTTCACAAACTTGGAATTAGTCCAAAATAATTATCTTCTCTCCCTCTCAGGGGCAGCAGGCAGGCATGCAGGCCAAAAACACAGGCCTTTCCACAGAGACTGCATTGAGCTCTTGCTTCTTCAGCTCCCAGCTTAGATCTGACTCAAACTGCAGCAAGCCTGGGAATTTCCCCAAGATCCAAAAGGTTTGGTTGGCTGATTCATCTCTCAGTCACAACAGACACTCCCCCTTCAGGTGAAAAAGGCGCCAAAAGCCCAAAACTACAATTCCTACAGATTCTGACTCTAGACCACTCCTGTAGTCCAGCTCCATTTTAAGTCCCACCAGTACTGATTGGTCCAATTCGGCAGTCCTGGGCCAAAGTGGTGGGGATAAACAAAACAGTCCTTGCTGCAAAGAAAGCAGGTTAGACAAACTACATTATCAGTATCACTCTAAATGATTTTCAGCAAATAGTTACATCTTTTAACAGAGCTCCCTCTCAGATTACTTATGACTGCAATCCAGGCAGCTCTTATAGAGACAGTACACAGAGGCTATACAGGCACTCTCTGGCAATCACATTTAAACTGCTAAAATGCAGGATACCAGCCTGGCAGTGAGCATTTAGGCAAGCTCGAGGAAGACTTTTCAGGAACCCCCATTTGCAGGGGGGTTACACTTGTCTGCTTCCTTGATATTTTGGAACACAAGTTCATTGATTTTATTTTTAGTGTTATTGAAACTCTTGGCAATATTGTGCATGTTATTCATGGTATATCTCTTCTTGACTAAGCCCTTCTATGCTACGCAATAAAGGGAGTAAAACATAGTTCTTCATGCCAGTCTGGAATTTTACTGTTTGACTTTTAATGGCAGCAAGATCTGCCCTGTTCCAGATGGACATGCTGGTTCCAAAGTGACCGGATCTGGTGCCAGTGGCACCCGTAATATCAGCAGTGGTACACCTAGTGCATTTCTTATTCTTATTGTTGGGGTTAGGTCTTGGTTGAAATACCCCTATGTGTTCAGTAGTATGTGTCCCAGCTACTGGGTCTTGCGTATGTGTCTGGTATGCTGCAAGAATGTCTAGTAACATGGTACTATGAAACGTAGACATGTTTATTTTAAAGCACATGCCGAATTCGGCCATGTTTCAATGTGTAAGGTTACAGATAAGAGGGATGTGCATGAACTGCACATTGTTAACAAGTCAATCAATCAATCAATCAAAATCTTTATTTAACTAGGTGGGCACCGTTGAGCAGAGCTCATTTTCAAAGTGAACCTGGGGTAAGGTAAAACTACAGAAAGATACAACAGGATTGCAAGTGCTGCCAACATGGCAGTATACATTAGGACAGATGTGAACAGGATTTGCACAGATCTAACATACACAAAGAATACTAAGTATACAAAGCTACAGTAACATAAGAGAAATGTAAGAGTTGATCGCATTTTTTTCCCCCCTCAGAGGGCAGCAGGTAAGGGGATGCATGAGATAGAGAGGGAGAGGAAAGGGCAGGGATATGGGTCGACGGCTGGTGGGGGGGCAGGGATAAGCACAACGGTAAAAAACTGTGGTATTAATGGAAGCAGTCACAGGATTCCCTGAGTTTGTGGGTGATTAAAGTTTAAAAGCCGCGAGCGTGCAAGGGAGGTTTAATTTCAGGGATTTTTGCAACTTGTTCCACAGCGAAGGAAGTACATGGCTTATTGCCGCCCTGCCGAGGCGGGATCTCACCTTCGGGATTTGGAAGGTTACATAAGAAGCACTTCTTAAGGCGTAGTTAGGTAGGGGGTGTTTAAGGGTAGGCAATCAGTGATATAGTGGGGCAGGTTATTGGTAATGGCTCTGAAGGTCCATAGTACCGCATTTCTCTGGCACCTAAGGGTAAGAGAAGGCCAGGCCACAGCAGTGTATAGGAGACAGTGATGGGTGGAGAAGGGGAGCTCCGTTATAAACCTTATTGCTCTGTGGTAGAGAATATCGTGTTTTGCAAGTGAACCAGCAGGACCTTGGCTATAAAGGAAGTCAGCATAGTCTATTAGGGGGAGAAATGTAGTTTGGACTAGCCGGTTTTTAGCCTACCTTGGTAGAAGGGTTTTTATCCTGAAGAATAGTCCTAGTCTCTGCCTGAGCTTCTTTATAAGCTCTTCAATATGACCCTGGAAGGAGAGAGAACTGTCAATCCAAGCCCCAAGGTATTTGAAAGAAGATACGTATTCCAGCTGATCCCCCAGTATGGCAGTGATAGGGGACAGAGAGCCGTGAGAGGGAGGGGCACTATCACTGGATGCAGGGGAGAAGAGCATGGCTTTTGTTTTTTTTTGCATTCAGGAACAACTTCTGTTTTAGGAGTTGGAGTTGTAGCAGGTTAAATTCACTCTGGAGAGATTTGAGTACAGTGTCAGGAGATGGGGCTACTGGTGTAGAGCACTGTGTCATCTGCGAAGAGATGAATTTTAGCCTTGTTAATGGAGGTATTAATTCTATTGATGTATATTGCGAAAAGCAGGGGTCCCAAGATAGAGTCTTGCGGCATTCCCCGAGTAAGAGGTTTGGGGAGCGAGACCTCACCGTCAGCCTTAACTTGTTAGGTGAGGTCAGTTAGGTAATTGCTGAACCACCTAAGAGAGGGATTGTCCAGACCAATGTTCCATAGGGATGATAACAGCAGGGGGTGGTCAACAGTGTCGAAAGCCTTACTAAGGTCCAGGAAGACTGCTCCGACAAATTTCTTATTATCCAGTTCCCTCAGCCAGTCATTACTGATTTTGGCTAGGGCAGTAGTCGTACTATGTTGGGACCTGAATCTGGACTGGAGGGGGTTGAGGAGTTTCGCTGATTCCAGGTGGGTCCTGAGTTGGGCGTTAATGATTTTCTCTAGCATTTTTGACAATACCGGGAGGAGAGAGATGGGCCTATAATTATTAAGGTCGCTAGTGTCCCCATTCTTGAGTATAGGAACAATATGGGCAGTCTTCCAAACAGTAGGAAGGATACCTTGGGAGATGGATAGATTGAACAGGTGAGTAATAGGCACGGCGAGAGCACGGAAGCCTGCTTTTAGAAAGAATGGATCGATCAGGTCAGCCCCAGGGATTTTCCTTTTATCCAGCTGGAACAGGAGATCCTCCACTTCCTTCAAGGATGTGGCTTGGAGAGAGAAGGATGGGATGATTGCAGGGGAGGGGGGTCAGGGTTATCAAGCCCAAACTTTGTCCGAAGAGTACTAGCTGGGGAGGAATCAAAGTGAACAAGTGAACCTGCAAGTGATGTGGCAGCCAGGCCACTAGTGGGTCCTGTTTCCTGTATGGGGCAGTCTGTAAGTTCTGCTTCAATAGGGGGAACTATGGGTAAAAACATAGCTGCTGTAGCCATGTTGTGTCATGTGTAAAAGTCTCTAGCAGAGTCTTCTGGGTAATGATCACAAAAGGTGGGATTGATCAGAGCAATGAGATTGTATAAATCAGTATGTTTGTAATTAGCTTGTCTGATAGACAGTGTGCCATTAGGGGCAATTCTGGTATTAGACTAGCCTTGGAAAGTACCTTTGGAGAGGAGGACCATGGGGATTTATTTTATTTATTTATTTATGTATTTCCAGGAAGTACCTTTGAGCCAGAGGCTCTTTTACAGAGGTTCCACGTCGTAGTAATACATGGGCATAACATCATTTACAATGGTTACAAGTACATAAGCAAATACAAGGAGGTTCCATGCCTAGAAAGACATGAGTACATTAGCTTACAGAGGTTACATAATTACAATATCAGGGATTACATAAGTAAAAGTATACAGACACATAATTTAAAGCAGGCTAGGTTGACAGGTTGTTAAGTGAACAACTTGAGAATCTACAGGATATAGAGTGAATCAGGTAGGGAACAGAGGATGATACAGTCTGTAAAATAATTAACTAATACTAAACGCAAGGAGGCGAGAACTTGATGAGCAGCAGTTCTTCTGTCTTAAGTGCTAAAGAGTGTAGTTATAAAGGAGGGCTAGATTCACTGTGGGGGCAGTGCTGAGGCTGGGACCTGGAGCTTACTGGGCGAGAGTTGGTTAGCAAAAAGAGAGGAGAAGGCAAGGGTGCAGGTTAGAATGAGGGCAGCAGGAAAGAGGAGGGAAGAGTGTGGGGGAGTTCAGGTCTCACAGTCACAGTTCCTGTTTGTGGTTAGGGCCACTCGAAGTTTATCTTTAAAGGGGCCTATTTTGTCCTCTTTTGTGATGCCTAGGTCAACCGCATTAAGTCAAAGTGGTGCCCGGTATTTGTAGGACAGTTGGCCTTGTGTGGTTCTACGGAAAGGGATGCAGAGGGCTGAGTTGTTTGTACCTCTAGTGCATCTGATGGAATTAGGTCAGCTAAGGAGGCTTTGCAAGCCTGGGGTAGTAAGTCCTAGCATAGACTTCTTAGAGAGCATGCATACTTGATACTGGAGGCGACTGTCAAGGTTGAGCCATTTTGTTTGAGTGTACAACTCGCAGGTGTGAGTGAGATGGGGCACACCTAGGACTAAATTACACGCTTTGTTTAGTGTTGTTTTGATATATTTCAAAGCAGTTTGGGAGGCAGCCCCATATACTGCTAGACCATAGTCGATCACTGAGAGGACTGAGCTATTTACAACAGTTCTGAGTGCCTCAGGAGTCAGGCCTTTTCGGTGTCCGTACAGTAATCCTAGTTTTGCATTTGATGACTTTGTGACTGTGTCTATGTGTTGGTTAAACGAGAGGGTGCGGTCCAGTGTCAATCCTAGGTATTTAAATGTTTGAACCATCTCCAGGGAAGTGTTCTGATTGTTACGAATGCAAAGTTGGTGGGTGTGGTGTTTGTTATGTGATGATGCGAATAACATAGTCTTAGTTTTTTTATAATTGAGGAGCAGTTTTGATTAAAGGCACTAGTGCTTAGCTGCAGTGAAATTAGCCTGCATTTGCTTTTCCAGTATGTAGGGGTCAGTATTACATGAATAATTTGTTATCCATTACTGTCAATCTGCCATTCAGTTTGGAGTGATGATTTGTCAGGTGCCACGGCATTCAGGTAAGCATCTGTGCCTTCCTGAACAGTGATTAGTTTGCTGGGAACATCTATGCTGACTCCTTCTGGGATGGTGGTAGGTTTCTTGTGTGGGGTGAGGTATCGCTTTTCTGCAGGCTGGGGAAGTGGAAGGAGTCACCTTAGATATTTGTTGGTATTTGATATTGTAGTTATATCCTTAGAATGGACAATGAGAAGTATTCCTGCAAGGAGGGACAAAAGCAAGATAGCCATCTTGCGGGTCGACCTGTAAGGAAGAAAAAAAAGTCAGTAGGTACTATTCCACCCAGTGGGGTTATGAAAAGTAATTATTCTCCTTTGCTTCTGAAGCTGCAGCCAAAGCAGCAGGAGTCCTCCCTCAGCACAGAAATGGCAGAAGAAGCCAACGTTCAGTGGGGGAACAGAGCAGCTCTGAAGGAGAAGGTAGGATTGCCCAAAGCCCTTCCTTCGCATTCTGAAGCTGCAGCTAAAGCAGCAGGAGTCCTCCCTCATCACAGAAATTGCAGGACAAGCCAGCGTTCGGCAGGGGAACAGAGCAGCTCTAATGGAGAAGGCAGGATTGCCCAAAGCCCGCCCTTCCCATTCTGAAGCTGCAGCCAAAGCAGCAGGAGCCCTCACTCATCACAGAAACGACAGGAGAAGCTGGCGTTCAGTGGGGGAACAGAGCAGCTCTAACGGAGAATGTAGACCATCATTAGGGGCTACAAGTTAACGGTGTTAGCCCGTTGATGCTTTATGTCGACTGCTCCACCCACCCTGGGATGGCCCTAATTTATTGGTGTGCAAGGTCACGTGACCAGTCCCCCACTTTACTAGTTGCAGGTTATACCATCTGGCCACCAGGAGGTGTTAGCGAGGTACCTGTTTACTCAAGCTCACCCCTTAGTTCCTAAATCCTTCCTGACATGCACTACCCATCCTTGTAGTCACATCTGTGGGTCCCAACCCAGTTTTTTTTTTGTTTTTTTTAAGAATTCTGACTTGCCCTAATTGGGCCACCATCTCTGCAGTCCTACCAGAGCTGATACAAATGTCAGGGCTTGTTGGCTGTCCCATTTAGGAAAATGTCTCTTGAACAGTGGTCCTTTGCCTACAGGGCTCCCTTGTGGCTAAATGAGATCCCTGCTGACTTATTGTTTACTGACAGCCTCCCCACATTTAAGTCAGAGTTGAAATGGCACCTTCATGCAACCAGGGCCTGTTGTTGCAGATAGATGGTGTACTACCAGTTCCTCTCTACCCACCTCCTAATATGTGTGAGTGTTGATACCCCGGCCCCCTCCCTCACCTGCCCCACATCGTAACTGTCATAGCTGGCCTTAGCAGTGGACAGTTTCCTCATCTGCCCTCCACACGAACTGCCCCTGCAATTAGGTGGGCCCAGCTTGGATCTCTCCTATACAGGCATACACTCTGCTCTGTTTTAGCACTTACTTTCCTATTGGAGGACATGCCTGGTACTAGCTGACTCCTACAACCCCTTATAGCCACCCCCCCCACAAGTCGGCTATTTTCAGTCCCCATCCCTGTTACCAGAACAAAGCCTGTACTATGGGCTGCTGAGGTCCTTGCCTCTGTGTTCCCCCGTAAGCTCATAGTCGTACTCTGTTTAAGGTTTTTGGCAGTAGCTTCAGTAGCTGGTTACTTGTTATTCTGTACTTATTCCGCATTATGTCTCTCTGTTTGCATTACCATTGCACTGTTTGTTTAAATGTTCAAAGTTGTTCTTATTGTGTACACTCCTTCCCATGAAGTGTGAACCGCAGAGGGGGCAATTCCCCTTCTGTTGTACTGTATATGCCTTTGCAAAAGAGCTTTCACGCAAAGGTTTTTTCCAAACAAATAAATAAATGTGATACTTAGCCTATCATAGTCTGATACACAGCATAATTGAGTCTCCAAAGTGCCTGTTGGACTACAAGATAGTAGTCATACCTGCACTTCTTTTGGTAACTGGCAAGCACCCCTCACAGTGTCCACCCTGGTGGCCAAAGGCCAGATCAGGCAACAACAGACAGCTGGTGACTAAGGCAAGTGGGGAGAATGGAAGGGCAGAATAGGGGCTGGGTAGCATGGAACGTTAGGGAACCTAGACTGGGGCCAGGCCCCCAGACTGCATGGACAGGATGCATCTTTGGAAGGGTTGTGGGGTGCACCGGGTGTGGGTTTGCAATAGTCTGGACAAGGTTTGGAGGCTGGAGGGCTGCATGGTGTGCAGGTTTTGGCTCTGATCAGAGAAGAGGTGAGAGGCCTGAGATGGACTTTTGGGAGAGCAGAGAAAAGGAGTAGTGGGTGGGACTGGCGGGTTCTCGATGAGGGAGGAAGCAGGAATTGGGGTGGGAGGGAGAATTCACTCAGGGCAGCAGGAGACAGGGATGTAGTAGGCATGCCTTGGCCAAGGAAGGGATGCAGGGGAGCGGACGATAATAAAAACAGGGAGTAGAGGTTTGAGTGGAGTAGTAGGGACACAAAGGAAGGTGGGTCTGGTGCAAGTGCAGGGCAGGAGCATGAGTGGGAGAGATGGAAGTCAGTTAGTGGCAAGGGGCCTAGGACAAACTTTATGGAAAAAAGGAGGGATGAACCCCTGTAGGGGAAGGGCAGTTAGAGGGCTTTGTGCCAAAATTAGGTTCACTGAATTACAGTCCCAGGATGAGGGTGGGAGCAAGGAAATTAGTATTAAGGCGGATCAAGGGTGAGCAGAGGGGGTAGGTCTGTCACAGCCTACAGCTGAGGGGAAGACAGAGGTCTCTCCCGCCCAGATAGAGTGAATAAAGCAGAGGTAAACTGCAAGTAGGGAGATGAGTGTGCAAGGCAGAAGTTATCCCAGGACAATGGCAACCAGAAGGGTCCATTGGGAGCCAAGGGAAAAGTAGGGGAGCCTACCCAGGATGGTAGGGGGGACGATACTAAATTATCAGGATTACCAAGCACAAAGCAGGTCAAGGCAGGGCACAACAGTCCTAGCCTGGTGAGGGAAATAAGGGTTGGAGATAAAAGGGGGGATGCCGGACAGGATATACAGGGACAGGAGGTGAAGGGGGGGCATCAAGAACTCCAGACACAAGACAGGAGAATGCAGGCAGGGGAAGGACAAGGGGCTTGTCACAGAGAAAGGAGAAAGTGTGGTGGGGGAGCACAGAGCCTGCAGAAAGGGGCTGAAGATAGGAGTCCAGTGGTTGGGCTCTGGAGGGCACAGTGTGGTGGTATCAGAGGGGGTCAAGACTAGAGGAGGTGCATTGGGGTGGGGGGGAAACTAGATATAGTATGGACAATGGGGTTGTGTTGGACACAGAGAGGCTGGCAGGGGACAGAGCCAGTCTGGAGGGGGTGCAGGATAGGGTACTGATTGTTGGGGACTCCATTATTAAGGGCATTAACTGGAGGGGGTAAAGGAAGTAAAGTCTGGGTTAAATGTTTGCCAGGCATGATGGTGGCAGAGGTCATACATCACAGCCCCTCCTGGGGAAAATGACAAGATGAGAAAATCCATTTGTTGTTCCACTTGGGAACATATGACCTTGCAGGAAACAGTTTGCTGGAGGTGCAGACAAGGTTTGGGGCACCAGCAAGGCTCGGTAGCAGTTTGAGGTTCCAACTGGTGGCATTCTCAGAGTTGCTGCCAGTCCCTAGGGTCTGACAAGAAGCAGAGAATAACAGAGTTTAACAACTGGCTCTCTGGTTGGTGTGCTCAAAAAGGCTTTGGGTTGGTGGGAGATTGGGGAGGCAATGTGGAAGGATGACAGCCTCTATGCCGAGACAAGTTACACTTAAATAGGGAAGGTAAGGTAGTGCTAAAGTGTAAACTGGCAGACTACATGGAATACCACTACAATTTAAACTAAATTGGGGGGGGTTACAGGCACAGTCAGGCCACAGAGCAGAGGATAAGGGGGAAGACAGCCCCCCCAGATCACAAAGAGCCTAGATGGAAATGTGGGTGGATGAGCTAGGACAGGGAGAGGTGGCAGGGAGCCTGGAGTCTGGAAGGCCATGTGTGCCAATGCCAGTAGTCTGGGAGAGAAGATCCTGGACCTGGCAGCTGTCATGGCTGATGTGGAACTGGACTTAGTGGGAATCACTGAGGCCTGGTGTCACAATGGGCAGGATTGGAACATAATACTGGGGTGCACGTTGTTTAGGAGGGACAGGAGGACAGGAGAGGGAGGAGTGGCACTTTACATGAGGAAGGGATTAGGGCAACAGAAATACAGGGCAGATGGGGGGAGACTGAGGCCTTATGGGTATTGTTGACCAAGGGAAGGGGGGAGGTGGTGTGCACCAGGGTGATATACAGGTCACCAGAAATCAGTGGATAAGCAGATGATGGAAGAGATCCTGAGGGTGGTGAATAGGGGTGAGGTGCTGCTGATGGGGACCTCAACCTGCTGGACGTGGAGTGAGGCACACTATCAGCAGTCTCCACCAGTAGTAGGGCAATTGTAGACTCCTTTCAAGTAGCCCTACTCAAACAGATGGTCAGAGAACAAACTAGGGAAGGTGTGGTGTTAGATTTGGTACTAACAAATGGGGACAGAGTGGGGGACCTATCGGTGGAGGAGAACTTTGGTACGAGTGATCACAGCACCATGTGGTTTACGTACGCATCGTTAGTTGTTTTCACTGGACCAAGCGAAGTGCTTCTCGATTTCAGACGGCAGATTTTTAACAAGATAGGGGAATACATTCATCAAGCACTAGGAGGGGTTGGGGAACTCAGGGGGTGGAGAATATGTGGGATACTGTAAAGGGGGCCATTGTGGGGGCTACTGACCTTTGAGCAAGGCGGAAGAGTAAGAATAAATGGAAAAGGAAGCCCCTGTGGTTTAACAGGGAGGTGGCAGAGAGCATCAGAGCCACGAGGAGAGCATTCAAGAGGTTTAAAATGACACTGAGGGGGGAAAATTGGGAAGAGTATCAGGTGAGGCAGAGGGAGGCGGGATGGGAGGTAAGACGAGCAAAGGTAAGAATGGAGGAGAGCAGTGTAGTCAAGAAAGAGGATAAAACCTTTTCAGGTCTATAGGTGAGTGGAGGAAAACAAGAAAGGGAATACAAAGGTTAAAAACAGTGCCGGGGAGCTGGTGGGGGGGGGGAGGGAGATCAAGAGAAAGCTGAATTGCTGAAGAGATACTTCTGCTCAGCATTCACGAAAGAGAAAGAGTGAGAGGGTAGTAACATGGGGTAAAAGAGGTAGTGGGGGAAGGGTGGACACGAGTCCCATTTGGGTAGAGGAGATCCTGAGTGAACTGGATAGCTTGAAGGTGGACAAGGATATGGGGCCAGATGGGGTTCATCTCAGAGTATTGAGGGAGCTAAAGGGCATACTGGCAGCTCCCTTGACCGCTCTCTTCAACAGTTTCTTGAAATCAGGGGTGGTACCTGAAGATTGGAAAGGGGTGGATGTGGTACCCCTTCATTGGGGGGGGAGGTGAGCAATTACAGGCCGGTGAGTTTGACACCTGTGGTTGGCAAGCTCATGGAGAAACCACTCAAAAACAGAATCACCAGCTACCTGGAGGCAGACAGCCTGCTGGATCAATGGCAGCAAGGATTCATTGAGGGAAGATCCTTTCAAATGAACTTGATAGAATTCTTTGACGGGGTTACTAAGGTGGTGGATGGGGGGAGGGTGTGGATGTCACATACCTTGATTTTAAGAAGGCATTTCACTCCGTGCCGCACAGGAGGCTACTGCACAAATTGGGATGTCTGGGGCTGGGGTGGAAGGTAATACAGTGGGTGCAGAACTGGCTGGAAGGCAGAAAACAGGGTATTAGTAAATGGGGTACCATCACGGGAGGCTGGGGTCATCAGTGGGGTTCCCCAAGGATCAGTATTGGGACCACTACAATTTAATATATTTATTGGGGACATGGCAGTGGGCCTGGAAGGGAAGGTGTGTCTATTTGTGGATGACTCAAAGGTCTGTGGTAGAGTGGACACACAGGAGGGGGTGGAGATGATGCATAGGGATCTGAGCAAACTGCAGGAATGGTCCAAGGAGTGGCAACTGTCATTCAATACAATGAAGTGTAAGATCATGCACTTAGGCAAGAAGAATGTGAAAGCAGGGTACTGGATGGCGGGGTGGCACCTTGAGGTAACTGAACAAGAAAGGGACCTTGGCATCACCATCTCACAGGACCTGAAGGTGGTGAAGCAGTGCGAGAAGGTGGTGACAAGGGCCAGCAGGATGCTGGGTTGCATAGGGAGGGGGGGATCACCAGTAGGAGGAGAGAGATCATAATTTGCCTGTACACCCAGCTGGTTAGGCCACATCTGGAGTATGGTGTCCATTTCTGGGGGCCATACCTCAAGAAGGATTTGGAGAAGATGGAACGGGTCCAGAGGAGGGTGACAAAGATGGTAAGGGGACTCAGTCACTTATTATACGAGGAGAGGCTGAGAGACCTAAACATGTACTCTCTGGAACAGAGGAGGGAAAGGGGGGGCCATGATTGAGACTTTCAGATACTTAAAGGGACTCAATAAGGTACCACCAGGGAGCAACTTCTAAGTAAAAGAGGGACCTAGGACAAGGGGCCATGATTTGCAAGTTTTGGGCAGGGAGAGGAGAATTCAGAGGTGACATTAGGAAACATTTTTTCATAGAAAGGGTGGTGGACAAGCAGAACAGGCTGTCGAGGGAGGTGGTGGGGGAGAAAATGGTGGGAGGTTTCAAGAGGGTGTGGGACAGGCACAAGGGGCTGGTGGCACGGGGGGGATTACGGGAAAGACCTAGCAGATGTCTAGGCAACCTGGGCAGACTAGGTGGTCCTGGTGGTCCTTTTCTGCCGTCACATTCATATGTTCCTATATATAGCTTAAGCTGATTAGCATGTAAGTTTCTTCATGTGTAGGAGTCTAACTTGGTACACGGTTGGACTGAGTTTGTTGTTAATGGGGTAGGGTCCTTCCCATTTGTTTGCGAAGAAATATGTAGGGTGAGCAGGTTTTTTTTTTCCTCCTCCTCCTCCCCCGGCACTGCCTCTCTTCAGGAGATACCTGAGGCCTGTTACATCCCCACTCACCTATCTGCCGACCAGAGTGATCCAACCCCCATGGAGCCGTGGTTGTACCCACCAGGTGGGTATGGGGTGAGAGCCCTTTTCACCCCAATGTGTCTGTATTTCATCAGGTTGTTGTCTCCAGCACTGGTAGGGGCATTGGGGATAGGGACCACGGTGCTTCATCTACCGGGAGTGCCAAGGGTTGTTTTTCTGGTGTTCTTGAAGGCGTGCTGTGCTAAGGACCCGATGTCCAGCATGCCTGCCCAATTTTCAGCATACAGGCTTGTGGGTTGCTCAAGCACTGATTGTGGGTACCCCCTTCCCCAGAGGAGGTGAGCTGTCTGTGGGATGCTCGAGCACCCCCCCGGCTTGCCCTCCAGCTCCCAGGCTCGTTCCCGAACCTGGGTCGCTGGCGTCACAAGCAGAAATCCAACCGCTGCAATGATGGGCTGGCCAGGGTGAGCAGTTTTGAGTACCATTACCTGGCCTTCAACTTGCCAATCCACTTCTTGTGTGTGTTTGTCAAAGTGAAGTTTAGAACATTGTTGGGCTTTACCCATGTGGTGTGCTGCATACAAGTGGGTCTTAAAAAAGTCAGTTCTAAGTTTAGCAACATTAGTCTCTACAGGCACTCTGTCTGCAGTGGGTGTGTTCAGATCAATCAGCAGGTGTTCAAGGTAATCCCATGGTTCTACCAATCATAACTTCAAAGGATGTACACTGGGTGGTGGCAGCAGGAATACCCCTAATTGCCACAAGGAGTAAAGGCAAAAGGGAATCCCAATCCTTGGGATTGTCCTCAATGAATTCTGATAATATGAGTTTTATCTGTCTGTTGGCTCTTTCTACTTGACCTGAAGATTGAGTGCGGTAGGGGATGTGAAACTTCTAGTGTACCCCAAGAAGTTTGAGTGTTTCTTGCATCAACTCACCTGTAAAGCTGGTTTCTTGATCAGAGTCTACCTTGAGAGGTAGGCCCCACCTGGAAAACAATTGTTCTGCCAGTATTTTTGCAGTTGCCTTTGCTGTGCTTTTGGTGGTGGGAAACGCCTCAACCCATTTAGAGAATAGACTGGTGACCACAAGGGCATATTTGTTATTTTTGCTAGCATTAGTCAATGGTCTAATTAAAATCAATTTGAATTGCATGCCAAGGGCCAGATTGTCTATGGGAAAGTAATTTAGCATTTCTTTTGGTTGGGATTGGATTGTGTTGCGCACAGATCAGACAATTGTTAATGCAGTGCCTAACATCTTTAGTAAGACCGGGCCACCAACCCACAGTTTTCAGTCTTTTGACTGTGTTATCCACCACCTGATGCCCACCAGATGGGGTGTCATGAACCTGATGAATAAACTCAGGTCACAGTGATGTGGGGACCACCCACAACCTGTAGTTTAGGTCATCAGGCTGGTGCCATACCGGTTTGTTATGCAATAAATGCAGTTTTTCTGCATGTCTCTTTTAGGGGTTGTTGGTCAGTAATTCTTGTTCAGTCCCTTTGTCTAGGAATCTGAATACTTCTCTTAGCCGTGGATCAGCTTTCTGTGGGTGGAGAGATCCAATGGTACAAAGGTTTTCAGTCTTCTTCTTCTTCACAGCTGCTATGTGTATTGTGAGAGCAACTGGATGAGTTATGTCCCATGTGCCCCCCCCGAGCACCCTCCTTGGCAAGGGTGTTAGCTCGGTTGTTGAATACATGGTATGGGTCTGACTTTTAGTGAGACATCACCTTGTGAAGGTACAGTTTGTGTTGAAACTGTTGAACCAGTGTGTGAATGTATACAAAGAGATCTTTGTATTTGACAGGGGTGCCATCAGAAGAGGCAAAGGAGTTTCTCTGCCAGTTAGAGTCTATAAAAATGATGGTATCTGCTGTACAAATTTGAGAGCACAGGCTGCAGCTGCCAATTCTGCATATTGAGAGGATGTAACATTGCAATGTTTAGACGTATGGACAGTGTTACCATTAGGATAGAGGATCAGCACTCCAAATACAGCTACCTGTTCTCCTTGGTGATATGAGGCACAGCCATCAGTAAAAATGTGACGCAGTGAAGTATCAGTTAGGAATTTTGGGGTAGCAGGAAGAAAGGGGCCTGGATCAGGCTGGACAAGAGGCTGAAGTCCACAGTCATGTGGGGTCCCTGTATACAGTAGACCATGGACCAGGATTGAAGGCATTTTGGCACTATGGACCTATATGTCATGGTCCTGCAAGAGAAGAGACCAATGTGTTAGTCTGGTATTGGACACAGACCCATCCTTGACTCTATCTGATAGCAATAAGTTAGTGGGTGTGTGATTTGTGTGTAACACAGTGGGTGAATACCCTATGATGTACAGGAAATGCTTCATAGCACAGTAGGTAGCCAGAAGGTTTCTTTCACAAGTATTGTATTTTAGTTCTATTGGTGAGAACATCTGGGAAGCATAGGCGATGGGTCTGAGAGTCCCAGTCACATTTTGGGCCAGTACTGCTGACATGGCACTGTCAGAGGTAGCAGTTTCCAAATGGAAAGGCAGTGCTGGGTTTGGATTGATCAAAGCTGGTGTAGAGGCCAAAGATTGTTTTAGTAGCATTGGTGTGAACAGGACCCCATGTCCATGGGACATCTGTCTTAAGAAGCTGATGCACAGGGGTGGCTTTCTGTGCAAAGTCACAGATGAAATCCCTAGAATAATTAACCATTCCCAGGAAATGTCTGAGTGTGGCCACACTTGTGGATAGTGGCAAATCTTGTAGGCCTTGGATCTTGTTCCAGGCTGGGCTCCTGCCTTGTTCAGTGATGCACAGACCAAGAAAGATAACCTCTTTCTGGCAAAGCTGTGCCTTTGCAGGGTTGCACTTGAGGCCGGCTCTCTGTAAGAGAGTAAGTAGTCCATCCAGGAGGTCAAAGTGCTCCTCCTTAGCGGTAGTGGCTAAAAGTAAATCATCCACATATTGTAGAAAAAAGCACTGAGGGGTAGAGAAACCCCTGCAAGGTGTCCATAATGTGTAGATGGAAAAGGGAGGGGCTATTGTGAAAGCCCTGTGGGAGACAGGTCTATGTATACTGGGAGCCCTCAAAGGTGAAAGCAAACTTGTATTGGCTTTCATGGTCAAGAGGAAGTGACCAAAACCCATTGGAGATGTCAAGGGCACTAAACCAGGTATGGTATGGTGTTAGCAATTTAACTACATCTGACGCTAATGCTACTGTAGGGGAGCAGCGAGGAGTGACTTGATAAAGTTTCCAATAATCAATAGTGAGTCTCCAAGAGTTGTTGGGCTTCTTCACAGGCCAGATTGGTGAGTTGAGGGTTGAGACACAAGGCTGATAACACCTTGTTGAAGAATAACTGAATGGTTTCTCTGAGTGAAACTGCAGGAAAAGGACTTTTGAATGAGCTCAGGACCTGGACTTCAATGCTGGTTTGCATTCTTCCGCAATCATATTTGTGCTTTGCAAAAATGTCTAGGTGCTTCTGCAAAATGGGTAAGTAGTTCATTGAAGAACTCATGAGTTTGGAATAGAGCTATAATGTCATATTCCTTGTTATTGACTGAAATAGCAGCCACAACGTGAGAATCAGGGATCATGACAGCATGATATTGTCCTTTGATTTGGATCAAAAGCCCATTGGCTAAGTCTACTACACAGCGGTGTAGTACTAGGAAGTCAATTCCTAGGATGCTAGGATGATGATGTAATATCATGGAGTTGAAAGTAAAATCTGTGGTAAGGGTCCCCAATAACACAGGTAGCACAATGGAGTGGTAGATGAGCAGTGTAGTACCATCTACACCTTGGGCATTGGTCCTCCATCTGGTGGACTAGGAAGAAGATAATGGGCCTTCATCATGTAATACAGACATGGCTGTGCCTATATGTAGAAGTACAGTAAGTTGGCAGTCCCCGACCATGGCCTTTGTACAAGGCCATCCATTTGTATCAATGTGATATTGTTTACAATACAGACTGGGGCCTATAATAGTCAATCTGAACTGCCATCTTCAGGCGGGTCCTGGAACTGTAGGACTGTGGGGTCCCATTGGGCCTCTTTCAGGTCCTGTATGGGATGGTTCCATGTCATAACAGCAACTGAACAACAGCAATCACTTTTATGGTGAGAGTACATCGGCGAAAAATAATTTTGGCAATGCACACTGGCAGTACACTGAAAAACGGTGCCCGAGACCTACAGGGCTTATTTTTAGCCCCCAGCTTCACTCCGCAACCCCCTACTTATGGATTCTCAACTCCGGGGTGGTGCATGTCGGGGGGGGACTTGAGCCAATACATGCCACCAGGCAGCAAAAAAAAACAACCCACACCACACTGGACCAGAACCCGGTACCCCATGCCTCCCAGCTGACCACCCTCCCCACAAAGCCAGCAATCTGGCTTGGCAGCTGATCACCGCAACCCCTCCCACATGCCATCCCTCCCCTTCGTCTCCCTCCACGGGTGCACACATATATGCACAAGTTCCTGTCGCGGTTTTCGCCGACCGCAGTATCTGGTCACCCTCCTCCCTAGGTAGCCATGATTACGGTCACCGAGATTGAGTAGCCATTTTTCTAGGTGCTCAATCTTGGTTGCTATGGTCACTGACTACCATATGGGATACAGGTGCTCTTGAGTAGTTGTGGCAGCAACAAAGAGGGGATTGGAGTTTTGGCCTGTTGCGGCTTGGCCAAAGGAAGTTCTGGTGTCTCCTTGGCCTGATGGAGGCAGGGCCACAGGTGCAAGTACTGCTGCAGCCTGTTTTGGAATGGACTCATCCCCTGACTGGACTTTTTCAATAATTTTCTGGAGGTTTTTATTTTCCTTCACTACCTGGTTGTAGGAAGGGCCCGATTGGTAATTCTGATTGCACTGATTGCCGTTTTGGTTGGAATTATTCCAGTTCTTTTGCCAGTTCTTGTTATTGTTGTGATCCCCCCCTTGATAGAGTTGTTTGTCATTGGAGGGTGTGGCCTTACCATCCTGGGCCTTGCCTTCTATCGTATAGTGGGTTGTGGGCTCACCAGCCGGTTGACCCATGGCCACCATAGCTTTTGAGCCAGAATTGAGATCTCAGAGGTAGAGTTGGTAAAGTTGTTCCATTCTCGTGAGGATATCAGTGAACTAGTCAGTTCAGGGAAAAACCGCAGGTTCAACCTTGTCATGTACTGCCAGAAGCATGTTCCGAATGAATAAGGATTTGTACTCAATCTAGTCCCTATCTGCTCCCTCCTATGAGAGAGACTTGCCAGTGCAGTAGGCCAACCATAACTGCTGATGGTATGATGCCAGGCTTTCCTTGGTGTACTGTTTGATGGGGTAGGCCAGCATGATGCTAGCCATGCCTGGTGAATGAGCGGCAATGAGTTCAGTAGCTACATCATCAAATGTCACATCCACAGCTTGGAGGACTGCTTCTGGGAGTTTTGCCCAGAGGCCTGGGTCTGTACCTGATAGTTCACTGGGAGACTAAGCATTTCACACTCAGAACGGACCTTCTCCAAAATGACAACTAAGGTTGTTGCTAGGGTCCATGTGGCCTACACTATCAGCAATCTGCTGAACAGAGTGAGCTGCCTGGAGGGGATTATTGGAAACTGCTGGACGCAGGTTGGGAAAGGGACTGGAATGTTCACCATGAAGGGCGGTCTCCACTGTGGCGTCTGCCACACTGCAGAACATCAATTCACAAGTAGCAGCTTCCCTCAACATTTGTTCCATGTTTTCTCAAAAGATTTGTTTTTGCTTCTCAGTCATCTTGGTCCTGGCAAGGGCCACATCAATCATATGATCGATCTCCGTTCTGTCCTTCTTTTTAAGAACAGCAATCAGAGGTGGATACCTTCTGCCTCTCTTGGTGTCATGGGGGTTGCCATCTTGGTGTCGCACATGAAAGTCATCATATTTCTTGTGACATAGGGTCACGCTATCATAATGTAGGGGAATGCCATCTTGTGGGTGGCATGTGTGGGAAGCACCATTTTGAAGATGTGGCTGGACGCCGTCACCTTGGGTGGTTTTGTCATCTGAGTCATCATCGCCTGATGACACAATGTCAAAGGGGGAGTAGTAAACTCTGCCCATCGCTTTGACTTGACCAGCCAACACCTCTCACTGATGACGCAGTTTCACAGTCTTAAGCTCTACACCTCTTGCGACTAACTTTTGTATTGTTCTGCCCAACACCTCTTGTAATCTCTTTTTGTAACACTCGATACGTGGTGCTGAGTTTGCAATTGTCCCTGAGCTCCCTGTCCAATTCACCACTTACCCTTTTCAGATCCTCTCATAACTCCTCATTCTCATCTCGTAACATCTCATTTATTTCACTCAACAAATCATTCATTTGCAATATCTGCGTCTTATCCTGTTTCAACAGTCACGATCCTCTCTCAACATACCTAACTCTCGTTCATTATTCTGTACAGCACAGTGCAAAAGTGTCTCATTCTTACTGCGCAGAGACTGAAGTTCTTCATCCAGTCTCTGTTCTTTCCTAAGCATTTCAGTTGCCTGCAAGCAAGGCCCCCTGTTTTCTGCAGCAAACTGATGTAACTTCTGCAGCAGGGACTCTGAACTTCTGCAGCACTGTTAGGTCAAGTTCTGCAGCAGGTTTAAAGTTCTGCAGCACATTTTTATATAAATAATACAGAGCCAGCTTTACAGTTTTGGGGAACCCAAGCAAAGATGGCCTGTGAGGAGTATCCCTGACTTCCACCACATAAATGTAAGTGTAACCCCCTTGTTCCCAGTGGTTACTAGAATCCCGTTAGAACCAGTGGCAGGCAGGCAAAGGCAGCTTGTGAAATGCCAGGTAAATGGATTTCACATTGTCACACTCCATCTTTCAGTCTCAGCTGAGCTGGAGTGATGATGTAATCTTAGTACTCTCACAGCTGCATAAGCCACACTTATCTAGCTGCAAGGGAGATAGCTTTAGAATGTTGAGTTAGAGTGAGTCAGTCTGTAGAGTGGAGCTCTAGGAGGAGGCTGCATCGACTGTGCAGATCCTCAGTTTATTTCTGACAAAGAGCTACCACTGTGTTTTTGGGTAGTTTGTTCTCAACCTAGAAGAAGAACATCATAGAAGACAAAGATTGAAGTGGTGGAAACCATTCCAAGTGGGTTTTCCTTTGCCCCATCCCAGGGGGGATGGGGGCAATCTTCAGGGTTCGGGGCAATCCCCTCACCCAGTCTGTCAAGTGAAGCTGCCTGTGACAATTTCGTAAACTGTGAGTACTTTTGTGTTCAGCCCAGGAGGGGCACCTGCACTCCTTGGTGAATTTTCTCTGACAAAATGGACCATGTCACCTAGACCATGTTGGTCCTATTTTTAAAAGTGTCTGCCTACGTTGGAGTCTAGAGAGAGAGAGACAGTTCCAAGTACAGAACTTTTAGTCATGTAGTATGTTAAGTGTGAAAAACATTTCAAGATAGCATCTACAAGTTTTCTGTGAGAGTGTTACTAACCAGATGAATGGCTGAGTATAAACTTGGGAGCAAAAGGTGGGAGACTCCCCATCTCAAGTAACCAGTTTACCTCTCCGGATTCAGTTTGGGCACCAGTTCAATTTTCAGTCAGTGCATTTGGCCAGTGCCTGATGGAAATAGTTACCCAGATGTGGGTTTTGGATTCTCTGTTTTCAGTTCATCTCAGTGTAGTGAGTGCTGGAAGATTTTGAGCCTGGATGTGCTCTTTTGTGGTCTTGTATACCACCTTCATTCCTCATGAAAAATGGGAAAGTGTCCTAGTACTGGCCATATGTGCCTAGTCAAGAGGAAATGTACCAGTTCTGGCTGTGTGTGCCAATCTCCATTTCCGAACCTGAGAGTTCTCTGTATGTGTGTTCATTATGCCTATGCTAAATGGGAATTTAAGAATGTCTGTACCTCAGTAATCTGCAATACCAGTATGTGTAGCCCTGTGGGGGGGTCCATCTTCACTTTGCGATTATTCCTACTTTGTTATGTGAATAAAAGCCACACTCTAGAATCCCAACCTGGTTTGGACAGTACTGTTATTGCTGCCACTGTGTCTGGATTTACTTGGGTGCCCCTGTCCAGAAGTGCAAACCTAGAGTAATTGTGAGCAAACATTCTCTCCCAGGGACTTGGGTTGCTGGCCGTGGTAAATGGTCCCACCAGGTGTGTGCCAGGTAGTTGCCACACCTGGTTGCCTGTCTGTAATAGCAGGCTCAGAAAGAAATGTGCAAAATAATCTGTTCTGTAAACCCCCATCCCTCTCATTTGCCCCTTGATGCCATGTGGTGAGAGGAGCAGCCCTGCTAGTTAAACAAGGGGGGCCGGTGGAGGATTTACAAAAATGGGGGCTTGTCCGATGATGTGTTTTGAATTTGGGAGAAAACAAGAGATGTTTATTCATTAATTCATTACAAATCGGGTTTACAATCTTTGAGTCAGAGACTCATTTACAAAGGCACCTCATCGCATGAGGGGCAGACATCAAGACAGTTATTACAAGTGCAGTAAAAAGAACATTTAACATAGATACACTTAGGTTACATAATGTAGTAGTTTGTCTGTTACTTAGGTTACATAATGTTACAAAACTGTGAGTTACATTCATGGATATAGTAGGTCCTCAGAGAAGACAGTGGGTTACATCCCTGTTTGGACCTAGTAGGGAAGGGGTAGGTCTGGGGGAAGGAGAGGCTGTCCAGTGGACATTGTGGATGTTTGCTCAGGTTGTGGCTAGCGTTTTGTCTGTCTGGCAGTTGGTAGCCCAAAATCGGAAGCTTTGCACATAAGGGATTTGACCAGAGTAGTGCCATCCGTATATACCTCTGTGTGCCTGCTGTTCAAGTGCTGCTGTGATTGTGCCAACGTTTACCAAGGAGCTGTAAAGCCAGATTGTGTGTGCCCCTTGTCCCACATCAAAAAGAATGTTTGCCAGCTTTCATTTTAAGTTGTGACAGAAAAAAGTATTGTGAACTGTGGGAAACAAAGAGACAATTGTGCCTGAAAGTTTCAAATGCTTGCTGTGTGAACTGGGGGAATCGCTAAAGAAATAGCCAAGAAAAATGGTTCAAAATTGTGCTCCCACTGTGAAGTTACTGTTGAAAGAAAAAAAGTTGCTTTGCAGTTTAAATTTTGCCTGCTCAACGATCGCCATGAAGGAGAAGAGCATGAGAAGAGAGAGAAGCTTATTTGCATGGCATTGAGTGCTTGGTGAGACTGCAATCAGTGCCACCCCCAGCCATATTCAGAGTGCTGCCCAGTGTTCGAGAGGGAGAAAGCAAGTGGTGTGTCAGCTGGTAGCAGGAGAATCTTCTTGGTGACTGTAAACGTTCGATATCTGTAAAATGCAGACTATTTCTGTTGTGAGTTTGGGTTCAATCCATAGTCCAATCAAGTGGGGAGAACGTGTGGTCTTCATATAGAAAATCGGCAGGATTACCAGCCAACTTCAGCCCAGAGGCCTTCCAGGATCAGCTTGAGGCCAAGATTTTCCATCGAAGCAAGCCAACTACTGATTCAGTGAGTACCATTCAGCAAAACTGAGCTCAAACTGTGTAGTGATTTTCAAAAGCCAGCTGGATCAGCTGGCCCGGTGGCCCTGAGGGTTGAGGCGCTGGATGCCACACTTTGCGCCATGCCAGTGACCCGGGTTCAGGAATGAGCCCGGATCATCAGGGGCTGACAGGGGAGGACTAGAATCGAGCATCCATTGACTGCTCTCCTAGTCCTGGGGTGGGTTGGGGAACAACCACTGTGCGGCAGTGACCTCTGGGGATGCCTAGAGTTACTACCAGCATGGTGGCAGCTGGGGGGGAGTGCGGTGGACATTGGCACATTGTGCCTGAAGTTAGTGCATGTCCACATTCCCGTGGGGTCAGAAAATTGGAGGAAAAACGGCTGGGTGCGACCGTGCAGCTTGATGGCCAGGCCCTGCGCTGCCCGGAGGACTTGCGAGGAGTCCCGTTGGGGAGGATCCGGGGCTGTCCTGGCTGGGAGTGGCAGAGGGGGCCCTCCAGCAGGATAGCATGATGGCTGTCCTGGACCCTCCTGGGTGCAGTATGAGCCACCCAGTTCTCCAGGTGGGTGGGGCCGGCGGCTGGATGCCCCAAGCCAGTCACGCTACAGAGGAGATAAATAGCAGCAGTGATGAAAAAAAAGCCAGCTGGATGTGTGTGTAAACAGTGTGATTGTTTTGCAAAGAAGGACTGTGTAAAGTAATCAGAACCCAAGCAAGAATTCTGAGCAATAGACTGTGAGCATGTATTATGGATTCAGCAACAGTGTGATTTTATCAGTAACTACAGAGACTGTGCGTTGCATGAGAGGCTGTGCGTTTTATGACAGGCTGCAACAAACAGGCAATCCTGTTCAAGAAATACTGTGGCTTGAGTGACTTTAAGCAAGTAAAACTGATTGAAAGCTAATGGTAAAGTCCTAGAAAATCATATAGATTTGCTGAGGAAGAAAAGTAGTGCAGTCAGTACAGTTTGAGCAAAATTTATCAGTATACAGTAAATCGGAAGTACAGTGTCTTGAGTCAGATATAGATTGTTGATGCATCAGGAGTGCTGCCACCGCCACTACAGGGTGGGGCAGTAATGTAAACACAGCAGCAGGGAGCTATTTTGTGAGACTGTTCCAAGTAAAGTAAACTCAGTAATAACAGTGAACTTCTGTGTGTTTATTTACAGTCATGGCTTTGGGACCATCCCACTACCTGGATCACGCCCGGGCTATGATAGCTGAAGAGGTTACCAAACTTAAAGAAATTGAGCAATGTTTCTGTGGTGAAAGTTTACCTCCTCATGTTGCGATTCCTGGATACCCTGTGAGAGTCTGCATAATGTGCCTCAAGGCTGGAAGGGACATATTCATGATTTCTCACTGTTCAGGGTGTTTAGAGAAGCAAGGTCCATCCAAGACACCTAAAATTCATCTGACTCCCACTTGGACAAAGCTACAAGATCCTGCAAGTAGCAGCAGACAGCACCAGGTTGAACCTGTTGGGGAAGGCCCAGCAGAGTGTAGCACAGAGGAAGAGGGTGTAGATTGCTGCCGGAGCAGATTCCTCATGCTGTCTCCATGCCTGTGTAGCAGATGGACAGTGCAGAGGGAGAGTCAGTGGATCCATGGAGAGAGAGTCCTAGTCCTTGTCTCATTGGAGAGGATGAGGTTCCAGAAACCCTAGATTGGGAGGTGTCTACCTCTGCGCCCAGTGAAGAGTGGACTGTCTCAGGAATGAGGATCACTGCTCACTCCTAAGCCCAGATCCTAAGTGAGGAAGAGGAGGAGAAAGAAGTGTATCTTCCTGTTGAGGGTCCCAGCATGTGGCCTCAAGCTTTTGCCTCGGAGGAAGCAGAAGAAAAACTTGGTGACTCCACAGCCCCACCAGCAGTATTGGTGAGGGACAAGTTCTATGTAGTTTTGAGTATGCAACACTGGCAGAACCAGGACTGGCTGCCCGAAGCCAGGCTGAGGGTTGCAGACTAATGAAGAGTAGTAAGGAGGAAAGACTGGTTCATAGGAAGTCAAACGAAATCTATGGAATGTCCTTTCCTACCTTTCCTCAAAGAGTCTGGGAGGAGATTGAGAAAAACATGAGAGCCTGGCTAGTGGAAGATGCAACCAAAAATCCACATCCAAGTGCAGCTTGATATGTCAGAGACAAAGTTGTCAGAGACAAACTCAAGTTTTGGAAGTTGGGCAGGACACTGTTTATAGAAACTGTACGTTATGTGGATGATAAAGGAAACAAGACTTTCCATAATGTGAATTATGAGCGCCCAAATGGGGTCATGATTCTTGCACCTGACCCATTGTGGTACTACCCTCAATGTTACCATTGTCCTGTGAATGTGCCCATGCCTATCCAGAGGGAAGCAGAGCAGTGGTAGCCAGTGTCTGCCATCTAGCCATTACCGTACCCATGTTGTTCCTCCAGTCTGGTATTCTGGGATCCGAGGTGCCTCCAGTTTCGTCAGCCTTGCAGTGTGCCTTTCCAATTTCATTACCTGGCCTTTCAGATGACATCATCCCGAGATGACATCAATCCAGCTGTTTTCCTGATTCATCGCCTGGGATTTTGGATGACATCAACCCAGCTGTTCCTTTCCTGTTCCAAGGTTCCATCTGCTAGATGACATCAGCCAGAGATGACATCTACCCAGCAGTTTCCAGACATCCATCCTGTTTTCCAGAAGATTTCCATCCAGCTGTATCAGACAAATGCTACCAGGGAGAGTCTTTGGCTGGAGATCCAGGTGCTGTCCATTTTTTTGTTCTTCAAGGGACTGGTAAGTCCAGACTTTTCTTACCTTATTGACATTGCAATACACATCCTACACCTGGCAGACTACAGACTGTTGAACTGTCCACAAAGACTCTCCCCTTTGGGACTACAGTACTTCAGGAACTGTGCTTCGCCGGGCTCTGGCCCAGGAGAGACTCTTTCATGGACCTTGCCTTTGGGCACTGTTTGTCACTAGCTGGGACATTTAGGGCCTTCCATCCCCAAAGGGTGTATTGTACATAATGTTGATGTTTTCTACTGTTTTCTACTTTTTCTATATTTCTAGAAAAATATTTTTGGGATTCTCCAGTGTTTTGATGGTATGGGTTATTGTTATACTGTGTTTGCAGATTTGGGATGTGTTTTGTCTCTTTTTGTCTTTCAGGTGGATCCTGGTGAAGAAAGATGATAAGACAAGAAGAGGATTGGAGGGACTCATCGGAGTTCCTCTGTGTTTTAAAGTGTTTTTGTTAAAGTACTGTGTAGTTGTTAACATGTGTTAACCTTTTCCTTCCACAGGTGTTAGTGCATGGGGGATAGTGGGAGTGTAATGCTTGTGTATAGTGTTAACTCTGTGTTTGGTTTGCAGGTGTCCTGGGCTGGGGGGGAGGTCCTCCCTTTGGATACGCTTTTGGTTAGATAGGTTTTCCCTAGAGGGCTAAACAGGTTGTGGTCCTGATCTGCAGTAGGGGTCACAGCTCTGGTCTATTAGGGCTATGCTCTGGACAGTTATTCCACAGCCACTGGTTTTCCATAGTAAGATCATAGAGTAGGGGCTGATGTGTCAGCCAATGGCCTCTGGGCCCTTAATGTTATCTGCCTACGCCTGGCACATGGTAGGGGAGAAGGTAGCGCTACCTCCCTGTAGTAAACACATAGGGTAAGATGGCCTGGTGCTGGGTAGGTAATGACTGGGGACAGTCATTTTCCTGGCTGAGGGTGGGTGTAACCCCCTTGTTCCCAGGGGTTACTAGAATCACATTAGAACCAGTGGCAGGCAGGAAAAGGCAGCTTGTGAAATGCCAGGTAAATGGATTTCACAGTGTCACCCTTTGTCTTTCAGTCTCAGCTGAGCTGGGGGTCAGGGTCAGACTGGGAAGCAAAGGGCCCACCTGGAAATGGGTCCAAGGGGGCCTTGGCACTGGTTCCTGGAGGGGCCCTCTACAAAGTTACAGGGTGGCCCTGGTACTGGTTCTGGGGAAGGGGGCCCACTACAAAGTCACGGGGGGGCCTGGGAAGCAACCACAGCATGCCCTAGTGTATAAACTGTAGCCAGATATTTACAGACTGGTACGCCCTGGCATGCTGTGGCCAAGTATAAGATCAGCATGTATTCCATTTGTAAGAAAGCCATTTTATTACTGGTAAAGTGACTATTTCAGAGGCTTTAGTCTCACTGATTTAATAGGAACTCTGCTACCTTGCAAAAATGCTGTTGGCAGCATTGTTTGATAACCTCACTGCCCTGCTGCATGGCTGCAGGTGAGCAGAGTTCCCCTTTCAAAAACAAATCAATGTTTAAGCTCAATGCCTGGCAAGGCACCTCCGGAGGTTGAGGCCCTACCTTTCCCCTACACTTTCCCTGTATGAACAGTTTGTGAGGCAACTGGATGCAAAGAGGAAAAAATAGTGAAGTGCAATGTGTGCTGTGCAAAGATTTTGCCAAAAGCAACCTATGTGCCCCCAACACAATGTTGTTACAGTAGTATTGTTATCCCCAATTAAACAAAACGAGGACGTAATCTGCAATGCTCTGCCTTAAGACAGAAACTAGGTTGATCTCCTCTGAAGAGACTGGGGTGTTTGCTTATTATATACACAGTGACAAATGTGTTTACCAATGCGTTTTCAATAGTTTTGAAAAATTCATTGTTTTGCTTTGGGTTGCCTTCAGATTTACATATACATATAGTTCCCCTCGACAGCTACTGCTTTCCATTCATATGTCTAAGACATTCTATGACCTCAATAACACCACTCCATGCTATGCATCTTAATGGTCTGTATTGGTGTTATTGATGTTACCGATTGTGAAGACAGTGAAAGGAGCTGCAAGTGCTGGGTAGAGGGGGAATTCAGGGTAGCTAGAAAGGCAGCATAATTAGATTTAACAAAAAAAATGGCTGAATCAATAAAAAGTTAACTGAATGCCATCTCGAGGTGTAAAAAAAAAAAACTACTACTTGACTATGTGTTATACTATTGGTTTTAGTGCTGCAAATGTTGACTTTTATACTGCATTATTACACTGTCCTGCATTGTGTTACATGAATTTAGTCACTTATAGTTGGTGAGAGGCACACTGGCTCATTTGAGGTATACCCAGGGTGAAATGGGAAAAGGAAAAGCAGTTACGTACAACATACAGCTAGTCAGGTGGTGTTACAGCGAGGTAGACAAAGCATAACTTTAGTGCACCACAAATAAAATGGAGACACATTTATATGTAACCAATGCGAATTGCTGCCCAAGAGTGAAGGGAGGCTGAGCTGGTGCTCAAGTTAGGGGTTAAAACAGGGCAATACAGTTCCGTGCGGTTGCCACAACTATGAAGCAGGGGAAGGGAGAGAAGTAAGGGGTGGTTAAAGGGCCATCCAAGGTAAGGTAGGTGTTAAGAGAAACCATTTGTCTGGACACTCTTGAAAATGGGCCTTTGACTCAAGAGTCTTTGTTACACAGCTGCTGGTCCATCCTAATCTATCCCTACACTTTCCCTAGCTCTAAACACAATCTGGATTGTTGTAACATTTCTGTTGTACATTTTTCATTATGACATTTGATCAGGTATACATTAAATCTGCCAACATACTGTCTGAAGTGTCATTTAATAAACTGACCTTTGTTTGTGTATCTATGTCACATAAAAGGTATGAGAAACACACAAATTGAATGATAAGGTCTCAACACCACAACCATTAACCAGAACATTGTATACAATTTTATATAGTTACTTCAATGATATGGTCTCAACAACACAACCATTATCCAAAACAGTGCATACAGTTTTATTTAGTCACTATAGACTCTACTGACATCCCCAGGGAGATCTGGCTGGACAAGACACATGATCCCGTTACCCCCTCTGTATGCTAACACTTTCTCCAGGTTGCAAATGGACAGTGGGCTGCAAGCATCAAACTGATGAGACTACTTCTGGACCCAGGCATGTTTAGCCTAGCATCCAGCTTCGGCCCTCTAAATGGACAGTAGCATTCCAGTGTCAAACTGACAGTACTCATTTGTATGCTTCGGATCATTGAAGTAGTTTCTGGAAGACATCTTCTGTGCGCACTCCATCAAGAAGGTCTCTCTCAATCGCCATAATCATGAATGCCTCTAATTTTTCTTGTCCCAGCAATGAGCACAGTCGCGTCTTTATTATCTTTAGCTTGCTGAAAGCTCTCTCGGAGGACACCTGGGTAAATGATAAAGTCAACAGGTACTCGTAGACAATGAACAAGGTTGAAAACGCCGACGAGTGCATGTTGTATTGATCCAAAATTTTATAACAGCAGATTAGGCATTCTTTGCAGGACTTGCATTTGTCTGGCAAATCATCTCTTCTATTTTGTTGCCCATTCTGGTCGCTGATTTCACCTTCACGAGCGTCTTCAGAGTCATGAAAGTCAACATCTTCCATTAACTCATCTTCACTGTATTCTTCAGGAAGCGATCTTTGCAGTCGTCTGAATATTTTAGCAAAAGCCAACAACTCCAGTTTAAGTTTGCTACGGTCTACTTCTGCCAACAATGCCACTTTCTGCAGACTTTCATCTGGTATGCCATCTTGAATTATACTTTCAAAGTGACGTGGGTCCATGCAGCTGGTATGCAGAATCAGTTGCTTGTTGTTATCAAACTGATCGCTTAAGCTCAGCCGAACTTGACCCATAATGCGAGTGTACACTTCACATTCAAATCGCTTCACGGGATTCACCACACGTTCTTCAATGATATTTTCCACGGGCATTTTCTTCTTCTTGGATACCCTTTTATTTGGCAGATGATCCTCAATGTCAATGTCAATACCTAACTCATCAATTTCTTCTTGTGTTCTAGCAACAAAGTTAGAAGCTTTCTGTTGGATGTTCATAAATTCAGACTGTCACAACTCCACCTTAGCATGATCCACCATGCGTCATGCCGAAAGGTAGTCTAGTCCCTAAGTCTGCAGATACTTTGATACTGGCCCAATTACTGTAAAGATCTTCATAAACACAAAGGCTATCAAAATGACGTTAAACTTTTTCCATTTGTCAAGCAGTGAATCTGCCTCACTGGCAGCTTTAGCATCAAACTTTCCAGAGGTACTAATAAAAGCAAGGTCTGGAGAAGTGACACATACAGATTCTTTTCTTGATTTTCATAAGCTCCGAAGATGCATGCCAATGCGCTTGGTTTTGGCCACCATCTAATTTCACCAATCTTTTGAAGCCGTCTGAGTTTGTCTTGTCCCGTCCCATCAATGCTCGATTTCCATATAGTCATCCTTTTGTGAGATTCTCCGATGAAGACTGATGTCCTTTGTAGCAAACCAAATAGGGTCTTTGCTTCCACAACAGCTTCACTACAATCTGAGACACATAAATTGAGAACATGTGCATAACACCAGGTATACACACTGTTTGGTGAATCCTTTTTTATTAAAGCTCGTAACCCCACAAACTCGCTTCTCATGTTAGTTGCACCATCAAATGACTCCCCAATGATGTTCATCATATCAAGTCCATGCATTTCAAAATTCTCCTTTAAAACCTTGTGCATTCCTTGTCCAGAAGTATCCTGCACCTCAACCACAGCAAAGAGATGCTCGTGAACTTTAAGGTTCTTCACATACCATAGAATGATAGCTGCTTGGTCAGTCACACCGATGTCCTGTATGGTATCCATCCGAATTCTTATCTTCTGGTCTGTAGCATCTCTTACAATGCTGTCCCTGATTATCTGCAAAATAATCTCAACAATTTGATTTATGGTGGTCTTCGACAGCAGGGTAATCAACCCTCCATGGCCATGAGCTTCAGAAGTGGCATTTTCTTTCTCCATTCTCTGCTTCCTTTTCTTGCTCTGTTCTACTGCTTTTTGGATGTGTGTATTCAGAGGAACATCAAATTGGGACAACAGAAGAATCAACTCCAAGAAATGTCCATGGTTTAGTGCTGGGTCCTGCAAGCTGTATAAAGCTTCATCTTTTCCATGATATGGCAGGCACTGGCGTCCAATAAACTTGAAAACTTCAATAATCCTCTGCATGACATCTACGTTCTGCTGTACTTGCTTCCTCCACTTTGCAACCATATGTTTGTTCACCAGAGTTTCAACATCCGCATCAACTAAGCATGCCAGATACACATCCACAGCTGCATTGTGAGCTCTGGAATCCTCGTGTTCTATCATGCCCTGGTAGATGTGCTTAAAGTCTTGGTAACCTGTAACAAACCTAGTTTCCACATCTGAAAATGCAATGCAGATACTGCAGTGGAGAGAATGCACCAAACAGTCAACCACCTGTACAGCGACCCAGTTCCTTGGTACAACTTTTTTGCTCCCAGGAAGACTCCGTGTGTAGATTTTTGATGGTTTGTTTGGCAGACCTTTCACATCCACATATCTGGGCTGAACTGGATGCCTTTGTACAAAGGCAACCTCTTCATATTGCGAGGCAGTCCTTTTTGGGCATTGAAAATCAGGATTTTGAGTTTTCGCAGCATCAAGTTGCACAACTGTTCCCCTTACAGAGTCCACTGGCTGTATTTGTGGCATATTTAGATTCAGACTTGCAGTGCAGCTGGTCACACACTGAACTACAATTTGTCCATCTTCTATTACAGCTGCATCCTCTGGAGTAGTTTTGTTCTGTGGGGTAGTAGCTTTGTTTTGTATGCCTGTAAACAGTAGTAGCTTGCATTGTTTTTTGATCATTTCATGCTGCTAACAGCATAGACAAGTTAGCCAGTTTCCTTTTCTGTGCACCAGATTTGACTTTGCTCAGCTTAGACTTAGTTACGACTTTTTAATGTGCACCACGTAATAAGGAGATTCTCCAGACATACTGGTCCAATATTTTCACAATGCTTACTACTGTTAGATCTTAAAGGCAAAAATAACCGTACCAAGAAACACAACAAACAGTGACAGACAACTGAACCAGAAATGACAGACAACCAAATTCAACCAGGTTTACCTTTGCTAGTTTAGCTCCTCTGGTTGAGCCACACTGTCAGGGATGCTGTGCGATGCCAAGCTCAGTCTCCGTCAGTTACCACAATGTCTACTCTGCTCTTGCTGCTTTTACCTGCCCATTACAGTAATCTGGAGTTGAATTATATGGCACAGATAATCAAGCAACAAAATGAGTGGAAGCCAGCACCACTAAACAGATTTCCTTTCTCTATTTTTAATTTTTATTTTATTTAGCTTTTGTTGACCTGGTAAGTGCACTAGACAAATCCTGCCTATTTTCAGGCACGACCCGGGGGAGGAGGATACAGATGAATGCCAACTGACTTTTGAAACCAGATTAAGCTGTTGGTGGTATTTTTTTAGTGAATGAGGGAAATTTGGCCAGGACACCGGGGAAATTCCCCTACTCTTTTTCGATAAGTGCCATGGGATCTTTAACATCCACCTGAACTACCACCAATCCAGGCAGATGGGACCTCGGTTTAATGTCTCATCCGAAAGACGGAATACATAAGAGAACCCCAGGAACGCCCCCAGATAACTGAAGACTTGCAGATACCAACATGGCTGCATGACAGGAGCAGTGTTGTGCAGGATTTTGAACTGTTTTCCATGAAAAATTAAGACAATTGAAACTGGGTTTTAGATAGCTGGTATAACATAGCAAAAACACTATGCAAAACAGGAGGTAATGCTAACCATTGCCAAAGTTGTGTAGCAGTAGCCCACCAACCATTTTTTCCAGCAAATTTATGGCAAATCTATGGCACAGTGGACAAAGATGGTACGGGGCCTGCACCAAAGTCATATACAAGGAGAGTGCTAGATCTTAGTATGTATACCCTGGATGACAAAGACAGAGAGAGAGAGCGACACAGATGCGCACACATGATATAGGATGGAAAGCAGTCAAATATCTCAAAGGAATAAACAGGGTACTGGAGGTAGCATCTTTCAGAAAAGGAGATGCCAAGGAATGAGGAAGCATGACACGAGGCTGGAAAGGGTAGACTAAAGGGTAGCATGAAGAAGCATTACTTCACCGAAAGGGTGGTGGATGCATGGAATAGAGTCCCTGTGGAGGTGATGGGGGAAAATACAGGGGGAGTTAACAAAATGTATAGGACAGGTACAGGGGAACCCTAGAGATAAGAATGAGAAGGTGAAGCCACAGAACAAGTAGGAACTCTTTTGCATGTACCATTACACAGCCGAAGTCATACTGCACAAACCTCCAAAAGGCAACTGACACTACGGCAAGCCTCAAGGTGAAATCAGTTTTCATGACATTCCATCTGGCCCTATGCTTTCAGCATGAAAAGTGCCATACATGCAGAACTTTGAGATTTGAAGCAAAGCACAAGCTCTCAGCTGTCCAGTAAACCAGCACTACAGGCAGAGACCACATGGTTAAAAAGCAAGAGTTGGTGTTCATTAAATGTTCTCCAACTCCAAACATACTGTTCATGCAGCTTACCAGAGGCCAACTACAATGGTCCCCAAAGTTTAACAATCTTCACCGAGGCATTAGGAGCTTAGTTCAACCTGGAACCATAATTAGCATGCCACAAACTAATGCAAATACCTCATGAACCATAAGTGTTACACAAAGTATGAGTGGCAAAGTTGTGCAGCACAAATTTACCTTTCCCACAGTGCTATGCAGTCATACTCACTGGTTTGTGATACATTTAAGTTTTAAGTAGTGGCATCCTCAGAAGCCACAAACTGTAGGACATCTGAAGGCATTAAAGATGTTACAAATATATTTTCTGTAAACCCCTACAGGCATCTTGGGGCTTCAATGAATTAAGGCCACTAGTAAATGAGCCAACTTCCTTAGGAGACACGACCACACACAGGCACGAGTGGCGACTACGATGCATGATGAGCATGGGGGCATGCTCCACTGTCCGTAACTGGACAGTGTGTAATCCATTTGCTTGCTGATTTTGACAAAGGAATGTAGCATTCCTTTGCCAAAAATTAAATTGGCATTTAAATAAAAAAAAAAATTACCCATTATGGTCAGTAGGCACACCCCCATGCTCATCTTGCATTGTAGTCACAACACATGCCAATGTGGGAGTGCGTCTCTTAAGGACATTGCAGCATATTGGCTTTGGCCAACGGAGAGGAAGCAAGGGTGGCAGTCCAGGGGGACCTGGACATCCTAGAGAGTTGGGCAAGGAGGTGGGGGCTGAGGTTTAACCCGGAGAAGTGTAAGGTGTTGCATCTGGGGGTCAGAAACCCAGGGCATGTTTATACCTTGGGAGGGGTCCAGCTGCAAGCCACTTCGAGCGAAAAGGATCTCGGGGTGGTGATAGACACCAAAATGAACAACAGTGAGAACTGCAGAAGAACGGTGGCAAAGGCAAACAAGATACTGGGCTGCATAGCCCGGGGAATAATGTCCAGGAGGAGGGAAGTGATCCTACTTCTGTACAATGCCTTGGTTAGGCAGCACCTTGAGTATTGCATGCAGTTCTGGAGGCCGCACCTTAAGAAGGACATAGTACTGCTGGAGAGGGTCCAGAGGAGGGCAACTAGGATGATCTGGGGCAATGGGAAAGGACCTATTAGGACAGGCTGAAAGCCCTTGGGCTGTATTCACTGGAGGAGAGGAGAGATAGGGGGACATGATTGAGGTTTTCAAGTATGTGAAAGGGATTAACAGGGGTAGAACCAAGGAAACGTTCAGGCTAAAACAAAGTGGCACAACCAGGGGGCATAAATGGAAAATGGAGGGAAGCACCTATAGGGGAGAATGTAGAAGGCGTTACTTCACAGAGAGGGTGGTGGAGCCATGGAATGCTTTGCCCAGGAGTCTGATCGAGCAAAGCACTGTGGAGGCTTCAAGAGGGGGTGGGACAGATGCATGGGGATGCTGAAGCCAAGATTGACCCTCACGGGGGCAAGGGGGGGCGAGCTCCCGATAGGGGCTGGCTACCGAGCAGACATGAAAGACCGTCAGGCCTATTCTGCTGGCTTTTAGTATGTTAGTATATTGGCCTCATTTGAAGTAGTGTGTCCAGTTCTGGAGGTCGCATCTCTGAAAGGACATAGACAAGAGAGGTAGCTCAAAGAAGGACAACACAAATCATGCAGAGACTACAAAGGTCACAAGAGGAAGTTGAACTTCATATGTATACCTGTCACTTCATATTTATACCTTTGTCACCAAAGAGGAAAGGGACCTAGCAGTTATCTCTGATGGCCTTAGGTATCAAAGCAGTGTACAAAGACGGCAGGGAAGGCCAGTGGCATAGTGGGGTGCATAGGCAGGGTTATCACTAACAGGAGGAAGGAGGTGGTGATGCCATTGTATAAAACATTAGTAAGACCTCACCTGGAGGCGTCCATGCAGTTCTGGAGACAACACCTGCACAAGGACATAGATAAAGTGGAGACTGTCCAGAGAAGGGCAACAAGGATGGTGCAGGGCTTTTACACCAAAACATCTGAGGAGAGACTAAGGGACCTCAATATGCACTCACTGGAGGAGACAGCAGGGGGACACGATTAAAACTTTCAAGTACCTCAAGGACATAAACAAGGTGCAGGCGGGGGACCTTTTCCAATGTAGAAAAGTACTACAACAAGGGGGCACGATATGACATTGGAAGTGAGATTACGAAGCAATGCGAGGACGTTTTTCTACCCAGAAAGGGCAGTCGACACTTGGAATAGTCTGCCACTCGAGGTAGTGGGGGCAAGCACAGTGGAGGGGTTTAAGCACACTTGGGACAGGCACAAGGGAAGCCTGAGAGGGAGTGATGAAAAGCCATTGATCACATAGGGTCAGTGGCAACATACAATGTATAGGGCCTACCGGAAGACTGGAATGGCCTAGTGGTCCTTATCTGCTGACAATCTCTATGTTTCTATGTTATCTAAAGGGAATAAATAAGGCACAGGAGGGAAGCATCTTCAGAGGAAGAAATGCTCTAGAACAAGGGGGCATGACTGGAGACTGGAAGTGGCTAGACAAAGGGCAGACATGAGAAAGTACTTGACAGAAAAGGTAGTGGAGGGGAGGCATGGACCAGCCTGCCAACAGAGGTAGTAGGGGCAATTCAAAACCACAGTTACAGACATAGGGGAACACTAGTGGTTCAAAAGGAGAGGACAAGCCAGAGATAAAGTTGGATCTGTGACTTTTGTAGGCAAGGAAAAACTGTAGACTGAAAAAAGGAAGACTGCATAGGGCCCCATCTGCTGCCCATTTCTATGTGTCATTCATCCACTTACTGCAAGTCATTTCATGTCAGAAATGGCATGCATCCAACACAAGTATATCCCACTCCACTGTATAGAATGCTGCTGCCATTGTATTGTATTTCTCCCTTGTCCCCTTTCCCCTGCTGTGCACTCTGCTATTTTCTGAAATAAACCGATACTTTGGGAGATTTGCCAAGCTTCCCTACCAGCATGGTATGAACATATGAATGTGCCAGCAGAAACAGACCACCCAGTCTATCCAAGTCTGCTCAAGTGTGCAGCTAGCACCCTGGGTTTGCAGCTGACCCCCTTCCCTTTGTCATCACACTGCTGTCCCCCTAGCTCCTCTACCCTCACTCTCCCCTGTTCCTTGTCCCATGCCTTTTTAAAGCTGTTCACAGATTTACATGATACCACCCATTCTGGTAGTGCGTTCCAATTTGCTACCACCCTCTGAAATAGTGTCTTCTCATTTCCCTCTTAAATCTTCCCCCTCTATTCCTATCCCATGTCCCCTGGTGTCCCTCTTCCTTCTTAGCTTAAAGACCCCATCTGCTCCAACCTTATTGATTCCCCTCAGATACCTGAATGTCTGCATCATGTCCCCCCATCCCTTCCATCCTCCACCAGGGTGTACATATTCAGGTCTCCCAGCCTGCTCTCAGTCTCCCCTCCATTCCACATAACATCTTTGTTGCCCTCCTTTGCACCTCCTCCAGTAGCCTGATATCATGCTTCAGGTTTGGCCTCCAAAACTGCACCCAGTACTGCAAGTGGGTCCTTACCAGCGACCTGTACAGGGGCAAGATCACCTATCTTTACCTGAACAAAACCTCCCTTGCTATTTACCCCAGCATTTTGTTCACTTTTGCAGCTGCTGTCCTGCACTGGGTAGTGTTGTTCATGGTCCCTCCCTGTTACCATTACCCAGGTTCTTCTCAGTGATCCCAAGTGTACCCCCGACAGTATTCTCTCCTTGGGTTCTTTGCCCTGAAGTGCATAACCTTACACTTCTTTGCACCAAACCCCAGCTGCCACCTCTCTGACCACTCTTCTAGCTTGTCTAGGTTCCCCTGCAGCTACTTCCATCCCTCCTCACCCCCCTCTATCCACCACTGCTCCCATTTTGTTGTTGTCTGTGACCAGACTTACCTTGCTCACCACCCTGTATGCAATGTCCGATATAAAGAGCCCGAATAATACTGGTCCTAGCACAGAGCCCTGTGGCACCCCACTCGTCACCGGCCTTGGAGTTGAGAACTCCCCTCCTACCACCATCAACACCCGTCACAGCCTCCCATTCAGCCAGCTTGTAATAATTTGTCATTTTTGCCCCTACCCCTACACCATCAGCTTTCCCCCAAGCCACCCATAAGGCACCGAATCGAAGGCCTTGCTGAAGTCCAACTAAAGAACATCCACCACATGACCCTTATCCAGCTCATCTGTCACCCAGTCCCTCTATCTAGGTGCTCAGGTAAAGGTGGAAAGGATTCTTTCACCTGAGCACCTAGATTGAGGGAACCTGCTGGTAGAAACTGAAAGCTTGACAAATCTCCTAAACTAGCAGATTATTAATAAACCAGAGTGCTCAGCACAAGGAAGAACAAGGGACGAGAAATAGAACAATGGCTGCCAGCATTTCTACTCTCACCTGAGTATCTCAACAGAAGGACCATGCTGGTGGGAAACTGCTTGGCAAATCTCCCAATGTAGCAGTTTATTTTTGCAAAATAAACAGAGTGTACAACAGGAAAGGGTACCGGGGAGACAATACAACGTCTGCCAGCATAATACACATCTATTTCCAGACCCTGCTTGTGTTAAAGCTTGGCAAATCTCTTAAGTTTTTTTTTTTTTTTTTTTAGAAATAAAACGGTGCACAGCAGTGGGAAGGGGACTAGGGAGGAGAAACACAATGATAGTTTACTCACCTGGTAAAGGTGATTATAAGAGCACCTTCTTACAGCACTCCGAGTCTCAACACATTGGGTTATAAGCGCTCTTCTCATAGGCTGATGCACAAAAGTAATCCAAAATTTGAAATCCGATCCTTCTCCTCCCTTGTAGCTCCCAGAATCCCCAGTATGAAATCTTCCAGAGCGTATGCTACTCCTGAAAACATAATATAAAAAATCCAACCATACAGGACCCTCAGCCGCCCCCGTACGGAAGCTGGCGGGTAGAGAAACACAACACAATTTGATGTTATGCAAAGGACAATTATTTACTTTCCATTGTATTCCAATCAATGTGGCAATATGTTCCACTGTTACTGGCAGTGCAGGACTGAACATCTGCTGCTGTATGTTTACTGATAGGTATTGCGCATACATTCTTTAATATGCAATCCCTTACTTTATTATTCAATTTATTGCTTGTTATGTTCCTCCTCAATGGGTGGGATACGGAGTGCTATAAGAAGGTGCTCTTATAATCACCTTTACCAGGTGAGTAAACTACCATTATCTATCGCACCTTCTTACAGCACTCCGAGTCTCAACACATGGGTGATTATACAGCAGTATTTGGACTTGTCTTGGGAGGGAGGAGGAATATCACTCAAAGCTTTCTGGAGAACCAACCTTGCAATCAAACTCTAAGTTTCCTGTTAGTCCGGTATCCAACCGGTACTACATGTCAGTGTTGTAAGTTCTGTTAGAGAACTCCCTACTGTCTTGGATCAGTGTGTCCGTCACCTTACTGGATACCCTTAAGTTCAACGGTGTATCCTTCTGAATGGCCATGCTGGCAGTTTCAGTGGTCAGGGGTCTATGTGCCAGATTGGCCCCTGGAGGTCTTGATTGTTGTTGTCTACAGAAAGAGTGTCGAACTGTGGTTGCTGGTGAGAGAGCTCTATATGACCAGTTCAGGCAATAGGGGCTGAACTGAGAAACTTACTGAACTGCACTGAAATGCATAGGACTAATGAACTGTAGCCTCTGGCCAAGCATGACTGTGTTAACAGTGTTTGCTGTACTTGATCCGCATGTCATACCTGGATTTACTATTTCGAAGGTCCCCTGTCCCTTCCTCCACGATCTGGATTAATTAAGTGATGTGGAGGAGAAGGGTGTCACTGCCAGGAGCTGCTGCAGTGGGGGCTCCAGGAGGACACTGGCCATGGCTGACAGTGGGCTTCCCAGTGGACTGATCCCTTGTTTACACCCTGCTGAAAGTACTAAAGGCACATATTTAGTTTTTTGGTTGTCAGTGTGTGTGTATGTGCCGTCATATGGGACGCGATACTCAATACATCAAAGTTGGCCGGTCATATTGCCCCTGGTCTGTGTGTTACCCTAAATGACCTTCCGAACCCAGCACTGCACCCTGGTGTAAAGGGTGAGTGTGACAGTTCCCATAAATCTGGCTATATGTCTAGGCAGATAGAAGGATTGATCGACCTATATGTGGGTAGTTGTTTTTACCTATAAATACAGTATGTACGGATGCCTGGGTATGAGTCTATCTACCAGCACATATGGCAAGTCAAAAAAAGTTGAATACACCCTTCATTTCTTTCTTGAAAATGTCTGTGGGTCCATGAAATAGAATTTCAGCACATTCTACCTTAGGAGACCTATATTGCATTAAAACACACCAGTTACCTGCTTTCTGTGACTGTTTGTGCAGCTGAGATGGCTGCAAAAGTACTTTCAATAGTTTCTGGGTCATGTGTTTTAGCTGGCCTGAGCTAAAATACTGCTGTCATCTGGGTTTTCATCAGCTTATGGCTTCTGCACTGTGGCCTGCTTATTTGATGAGTGTAATTGAATTCATATGCTGCATATGGCATGGTTGTATTGGGCAAGAGTTGCCGTGTCAGGATGTATCATATGTGTGCCCCTTTGGTCTTCTTTTGTCATAACTGTGGCCGGACCCCGTAGCATTAAATATGGGGAGGCGTTGTGTCTCCCCTAATAGGGCTTCTAAGTTCTGTTCCTCTTGCATCCTTCTGTTCTTCCTTGGTCTTCCACTGAATACCTGTTAGGCCTCTGATACAGGCGAGGAGGATGATGGTGGGGTCGTGGGGAACCTGGATTGGAATTGCCAGCCTCTGTCCCTAACTTCACTGGCTCTAAGTCGTAACCAGTGATTTTAATGTGGCTTCTGCTTCTGAGAGTCCCCCTTGTCTGAGGGTGAGCTTAGGACCACACCTCTTTGTTTCTGCGGTCTGTAAGGGATGTCAACTGCTAGGGCAGTCTTGGGGGGGGGAGGTAACACCCCTTGGTGAAAGATGGCTAGAATGAAATGACCATGGATGTGTTGGGGGTAAGCCCTGTTGAACAGAGCAGGGACAAGTACAGCCACATGGGGGAATGATGTAAAAACCAGCTAAGGCACAACCCCACCAGCTGACAAAGTGACGTTGCTGACAGATAGTTATTGATTACACTGGAGCCATGGTGAAACCAGTGGTAGTTATCTGAGGGAGACCAGCTGCACAGCATTAACATTTGGCATTCACAGTGGAACCCATGTCAATGGAGTGGAATTGCTACAACCGATCAAGCTGTTTCTTGGGGACCCTTGGTCAAAGTAAATTTTGTGGCTCTCACCTTATGGAGAAATGTGACAGGATGGCCATTCACCATCGAGCCTAGTATGCTAAGGAAAAATATGGTCCCCCGAGTGGATTTTTAAGCAGCCAACACCTCCTGCTTCGAAATGCCATTGTTATTTTCTGCAAAAATTTAAGCTGCCTTGGGCATTGACTGAGTCAGATTGTGACTCATTGGGTGGACACAGCACAGTGACAGTCATTATATCAAAAAGACACCCTGAGGATATCAGTCAGGCTTCAGTATTAGAACAAATTGGCATATTGCTGTAGCGGGATTGGATGCAGTGAAAAATTAATAAGCTTGAGATGTATCACTACATAGCCAGCCTTTTCTCACTGAGGGTACTATCTTCTTCAAAAATGCTCTTTGTATGCTTAAGTTGTCCTCCACCAGCATGGTTGTGGCTGAGTAGCACATGCACAACCTGTGATGCATTTGCCCTTCCTTAGCCCATTGTATGCCTTGCTCTGTAATTATGTACATTCCGATGATTGACTCTATAGCTTTGTACTAACTATATAGTTCTGTACTTACAGTTCACATAAACTATTTTCCCCTAAGTATGCAGGATGACCCACTATATCATTCTCAGAAAATCTGCCACAATGCTAGGAGCTACTTAGCTCTGTACTTGAAATGACAGGATGGTTAAGCCCATAGAAGGTAGGCTCCCGAAGGGGGACTGAAGCTGGTGAACCACCCTGTCCAGACCACCAGTGTCGTAAGTCCTGCTGGGGCATATAGATGGCGTGCCAAGCATTTGGAGCAAATGAGCATTCTGTGAGGGCTCTGACTGCAGCTCTTGAGTGGGGGCTGCCTAGGCACTGACACTGTTTCCAGACTGAGTGGAGTATAACTCAAGTGTGAAAGGGTTGTGCGGGGTGCCAATATTGAGCAACATATCTTTGTTATTACTGTACTGCATGAGGGGATAGAGGACCCAGATTTGCCTAAGAGATGGTACTCATTCCTGCTACGCAAAGAGTTTAAGCCTGCACCGGCTGAGCCCTTGGAGCAATGCTTAAGCCATAAGTTTTTTTTTTTTGGAACTAGGTACCTACAGTGAAATTGGGTTCGATAAATTCCTGAGTACAGACAAGGCCTGGTGGATATACATCCGGCTTCTATTCTTTTAAAAAAGCAGACTTATAATTTGTTGCTCTTTAATGTGACATTTCATCCTATTAATTTATGGTTTACATCTGCTCCATTCCACCTTTAAAGATTATGAGGAGTATGGCCCCCTTTAAGGGGTGCCCTCTCATGTCCAACATCTTAGGTGGGGCACTCATTGGCTGCCTCCATCATAGAGGTGGATTTGTATATAAAGAACACTATAGGTGCCTGGGAGGTCGAAAACATCACAAGAAGTGCGATGTAGCTCCCAAGGATGGTGGCACAAAATGCAAATGTCGGGCATCCCACAGTGCACGGAGGCTCAAGTGCGTGGGTCGGGGATGCCCCTCTCGGTTGCGAGATACAGACAGAACTCACAATCCCAGTTCCAGAATCCTGCTTGAAGTGGGTACGTTGAAAGCTTACTTATAGGTACAATCTGGGAGTGCCGAGAAGTTAAGTGACTTGCTTAGTATCACACAGTATGCATGTATGGGCAGTGGGATTCAAACCCAGGTCTCCAGATGTACAACTCAGAGCCTTAAATCACTGCACTGTACTGCCTGAGGCTTCCAAAGTAATGGGCATAAGAGGAAGGGAGAGATTAATCCCCAAAGGCAGGCTCGCCCCTGAACTCGGTAAACCGCGAGGCAAATGGGGGAGCGCCACGCTCCACCCAGGGACATACATTGTACAGAGGTCATGACCTCTGGTTGAACAAGGTAAACCAGGAGGTTGATCAAGGTGCTGGTAGTGAATTACAAACTGTTTAGGACCACTGATCCAGGTACCTGTTCCCCTCCCTAGGCAGATTGAGATAGACTGAGGGGGGTTGTGGATTCCATAGGGAATGGCACAATAAACCAAAATAAGTACCTTAATATGCAGTTCTAGTTGGCCCTGACACCACGTTGGCTAGTTTATCTTAATACACAAAACTAGTTCATAGCCCCAGTCGAGGCTACCCTAGGTGTTTCAAATGTCAGTGAATTAGAGACAAAAGGAGACAATTCAAAACCAGAAGCCAGCAGAATATTGGTGGGCATCTGAAAGCCATGAGTAACCTTCTCAGGCGTGTTGAGACTTACTGGGCAATCGGCTGAGTTGAGTTACTGACTGACAATGCAAGGCACTGAGGATGTACATCAGGCTTTGTCTGTTTAAAGAGAGGCACCAACGTTTTGCCTGACATACACAGAATAAATTAACTATTGTCAAAAAAGCCCAAAATATATCCCTTTAACCACCTATGCTCACAGTGGTGGTTCAGCTCATTGATAAGGTGCTCTGCCCTTTAAAATGGGCTTAAAGATGGGCTGTGTCCCTTTAAGATAGCCAGCGTGTTTACTAGCACCATTTTGGGAGAGGATTACACAGCCTGTTGACGTCGCCATCTTGAAAAAGGGATCCCTAGCCAGATCTCCTAGGTAGGCCCTGCAAGATCTCGGCTGGTATCCTCTCGCGCTAAAGAGCGCGAGACAAGATGGCGACTGCTAGTCCCACAGGGCTCCTCGTGGCTGAGGGCCCTCCGTTGAGTAATGGTTGTGGGGAACTTCAATATAGGAGTTGCTGCTTAGAGGAAGCTCCCTTTGTGCTGGCAGAATGAGGAAGTGATGGTGGGTCGCACCGATCGGCACCCAATGAGGAGAGTAGCCCTTCAGGTAGGCCCCATGGCAAGTGCTCTCTCCCCTGTGACTCTTTACTGCCTGCCCCCTGTAAAGCATTTGGTGGGGCTCTCCTGTGGTGATCGCAGTTGAACAAGGTAAACCGCGATCCCCAGGAGTAGAATCATGACCGGACCAGAAAGGGAGAGCAGCACTTCCCTATTAGAGTCACCTCCTTCTCGGCTGAATAAGATCAGCTGAGAGGGGGCTCGGAAAGTCCAAAAAATCAGTCTTGGGTGGCAGTCTTCATCCCCCTCCTCGGCTGAACAAGGTAAACCGAGAGGGGTTTAGTGAGCAGCAGCTGTGATACAGATAATTTATTGATACTAGTAAACCTAAGTTAAGCCCTGGCACCAAGACGTAGACTAGGCTAGAACTAGGCATAGACAAAAAACAGTAGCAGTATAGAGCTGTGCAATGCTAATTTCTAACTGTTAGTTTGAGGGGCTGTAACCCCTTAGTAAGCAAACATCTGTTGCTTGAATTAATGTAAGTTAGATTCTGAGGCTAATGCATACATTCTTTGTGAATAGAGGGAGTATTAATCTTACCTTTGTTAGCTTGGCACAGAGCCAGAAAGAAACGTGACCAGCCTGGGAAGATGCACAAAAAGAACTGGGGATTCTGGGAGCTACAAGGAAGGAGAAGGATCGGATTTCGAATTTTGGATTCCTTTTCTGCATCAGCCTATGAGAAGAGCGCTTATAACCCATGTGTTGAGACTCGGAGTGCTGTAAGAAGGTGCGATAGATAATGGCTAGCCAAGCAGCATTTATACTTTCACTTGGAGAATCAATCTAGACCACACCTCTCAACCTCCTGCTTTATTAATCAGGGACAAAGCTTGAAAAAAAAAAAAACAGGGACAAAGGATCAAAATCAGGGACACCTTCATAACTGATCCACTGAATAAGGGGCTTAGTGTATAATGCATTTTTTAAGGAAGAACAAGTCTAGTTTTAACGTCTGATATTATTTTGTGCTTACAACTCCCACTGTTTACGGAAACAAATTTAGGAGGGAGAGTAAAATTATGAGGCAAAATCAGGGACAGTTGAGAGTTATGCACTAGTCTGTCTAGTTGCTCAGCAACTCAGATAACCTTAGAAATGCAGGGGATGAAATTACGTTCTGTAGCCACTAGATAGCAGGGCTAGTGACTGGGAAAATCCACTGCCCCCAAAGACTCTTTTTACTGGCCCAGTTGGAGTACAAACTGAAGTGTTGCCTTCTCCACTACAAGGCCACAAGGCTACTTATTTATTTATTTATTTATTTAAACATCAGTTTACAACCTTTGAGCCAGAGGCTCATTTCCAAAGGTACCTCGTCACATAGAGGACAAATACAAATACAGGTACAAATACAAGCGGTTCCAGGATATAGGTTACATAGTTTGCAGGCACATGATACATACATATACAGGTTCCAGGATATGGGTTACATCGATAGCATGCACATGTGATAAAGACAATTATACAGAGAAGCCAGTTTGGTTACAGTGTCGCATGTTAGCACGACAGTATAAGCAGTCAGCAGAGTAGTAGCAATTTAATCAGAGGTGGTACATACTAGCCCGGTGAAAGGGCAGACAACAGGAGTAGTGGCAGTAAAAGCAGAAAGGGGTAGGATTTAAAGAGGTGCGGTAAGGATGCCGCCCAGCGGGCGTTGTCAGGGCACAGAGTGTAGTGCCTCACAGTTATAAACAGGTGCAACTAGGCATGTTGAATAGTTCGCTTCTGAGTGCAGTTTTGAATTTGGAAATCGTCGGGGCATCTGAGATGGGGAGAGGGAGTGAGTTGTACCAGGAAGGGGCTCTATGGCGGAAAGACCTCTGTCCATGGGAGGTCCTAGATCTTGGTACCAGAAAAGTCATCTTGCAGGAGGTCCGAGTACAGACCAAGGGTTGGGCTAGGTGGAGGGAGGCTGTCAAACCAGGCAGAGATAGCCCTAGAAGAGCTTTTTTTGCTATTAGGCATGTTTGATACAGCAGGCCTTCGTCTAGGTTCAGCAATGTTGCCATATCATAGAGCTGGCATGAATGTGTGAGCCTAGGGGCCCCAGTGATTAGCCTGCACGCCTTGTTTAGAATGAGGCGAATTTTATTGAGGGCAGTTGAGTCAGCAGCACCGTAGACCGGTAGTCCATAGTCAACCAGGGATAATATAGAGGAGGTCACCACAAGCTGGAGGGCAGCGGGGGGGCAGACAGTTTTTGTAGCTGTATAAGATACCTAGCCGCACGCTGGTAGCTGAGCCTAGTGCATCAATGTGGGTGTGGCAGGTGAGTGCGGAGTCAAAGGTGACCCCAAGGTACTTGTAGAAGTGTACTTGCTCTAGTGGCTGTTTGGAGCAGGGGAGGATGTGGAGTGAGAAGTTGCTGGCTTTGTTTTGGGGGTGGACAAAGAGCATTGTTTTTGTTTTTTTTATATTTATGACCAGTCTGTGTTCTTTAAACCAGGTTTCGGCGTCATTAAAGGAAAGTTGCAGGGAGTTCTGGAGGGAGGTAGGGTTACGGTGGGTGGCAAAGATGATGGCGTCATCTGCATACAGCAGAATTTTACCAGTGCATGCACTGGGCAGGGTGTTAAGGTAGAGCGAGAAGAGTAGGGGTCCCAGGATGCAGCCCTGGGGAACCCCAGAGCGGATGGGACAAGTTTTTGAAAGTGTCCCATTAATTTTGACACGTTGGGAGCAGGCAGAGAGGTAGCTGGTGCACCAGGTGAGTGGACCAGTAGTGAAGCCAGTGTAGCAGAGGGTGTCCAGCAGGAGGGGGTGTGAGACAGTGTCGAAAGCCTTAGAAAGGTCAATGAACACTGCCCCGGCTAGAGAGCCAGAATCCAGGGAGGAGTGTAGGAATGTTGAAAATTCAACTAGTGCGGTGCTGGTGCTGTGTCCTGCACGGAAACCATGCTATTCTGGGCAGAGGATGTTGTGTTTGGTCAGGTAATCAGTGATTTGTCGTGGCAACCAGTTTTCAAGGGCTTTGGAGAGGGGCGGAGTATGGAGATAGGCCGGTAGTTCAGCCGAGGACCCGTCACCTCCTTTGTGAATGGGAGTGACAATGGCAGTTTTCCATGCAGTGAGGAATTGCCCCAGGCAGAGGGATTTGTTGAGAAGGCTGGTGAGTGGGGCAAGGACCTGATCCAGTACCAGCCGGAGGATGCCGGGGTCCATGGAGTCGTCGCCGGGACTATTGCTTTTTAGTGCATGGATCAGGTGGGGTCTGGTTTCCTGGGCAGTTACCCTACGTAGGAAGAAGCTAGGGTGTTGGAGGGCAGGGGCCGGTAGGGAGGGTGGTGGTTCAGAGAAATTACTGGGGAGGATAGAGCTAAGGTCCGTAAAGGATGTGTTGAGGTAGTTTGCGATGTTTGTAGGGTCCGTAACGGTGGTGCCGCCAACAGTGATCTGGGATGGGGGAGGGGAGCGTGCGCTCCCGTTCAATTGTTTGATATTATCCCAAAAAGTTCGGGCACACCCCCAGGAGGAGGTGAGGGTGGCCTGATAGTGGTCGGCCTTGGCTTTCCTGATGGCCCAGGTGCACTTATTTTCCGCAGCGTTGTAGGCCTGTCTGTCAGCCGGCCAGCCTGTTTCTGTTGCAATGTGCCATAGGTTATCCCTAAGCCTGAGCAACTGTAGTAGGGCAGGAGTAATCCAGGGTACATTATGCTTTTTGGTTCGGACAGCCGTGAGGGGTGCGAAGAGGTCGCAGGCTTTGCTAAAGGTATGGGAAAAGAAGGCAAGAGCAGTGTCAATATCAGGAGCATGGTGAATGGGAGACCAGTTTGGGCAAGAAGTTGCCTGAGGTTTTTCAGCCCACCTGGTCTGAAACACTGACGGAGCGTGTGCTGGGCTGAGGGGTGTGGCAATGTGGTTACCCAGCGGAATAGGATAGGGGAATGGTCACTGAGTGAGTCAGGGAGGACTTGGATGTCCAGAATTTTTTTGGGGGCGGTTGGTGGTGATGATAACATCTAGGAGGGTGCTGGTACCACTCTTAGGGTTTACCCTTGTGGGTTGGGAGATTAGTTGTGTCAGATCAATAGCAGCAAAGGAGTCCTGGGTGGTGGTGGAGGTGGGGCTGAGCCAGTTCACGTTAAGGTCTCCCACAAGGACTTGTCCAGCCCTATGAGGGAGGGTGGCAAGGTAATCTGTTAAGGATAATAGTGCAGGGTTTTGGTTCTTTGGTGGGATGTAGGCAGTGGTGAGATAAAGGGGGCCTCTGGCGGGGTCTGGAGTGAGTTTAAGGGTCAGGGCCTGTGCCCCACTTGCCAGGTCCGGGGCAGGGAGTGCTTGACCAGTGAGAGAATCCCTGGTATAGATCGCACAGCCACCCCCGCGTTTGCCTACACGATCCTCCCGGTATAGGGTGTAGCCAGGGAGGGTGACAAAGGAGTCAGGAGTGGATTTTGATAGCCAGGTTTCCACCAGTGCAATGACGTCTGGTTTGTGCAGCAAGACCCGACATTGGAGGGCATCAAATTTTTTCAATATGCTGCGTATATTCAGGGAGGCAACACTCAGACCGGGGGGTGGTTGGTCTGGGTGGGGCCTGGGTTATGATGTATATTGCCTGTCAGGAGTAAAAGGGAAATGTCCATGTCCCATCAGGCTCCACCTCCGTGTGAAGTGGGGCCCGATTAGCAAATGTATAAATGTTAATAAAATTGCTGCTTACCGCTGACTAATTTAAAATCATATCCATTTGATCCTGCACCCTCCCCGCCGGCATTTTAGATTCAAATGCCCTTCCCCGTCACGCACACAAGCACCTGCAGCTGTCTCCATGATGATGTGGCAGGCAGGGATCAGCTGGGGTGTCTCCATATGCTTGCTATAGTGCTGGGTTATTAAACAGCTCCGGTTTGGAGCCAGTGTACTGCCGCAACATATTGAGACCAGTCACAGACAGCTAGCATGCCTGTTAGTCTGTACCTGATCTCGATATTACAAGAACACAGACTCCAAACCGGAACTTTTTGGAGTTACCACAATACATATAATCAGTATTGTGGTAGCTTCAAATTAGGGTTGTCAGAACTAGTTCGGTAAAGATTCGAACCCTCCTCGAACCCTGGTGTTCGAGTTCTAACTTAGAACTCGAACACTAAACGGTTCGCAAAAGGGTTCGAATCACCGTGAGATGCGAGACGTTGTCTGTTTGCACTTGCGTACCTACGTACAGGTCAGGTGGAGGTCGAGTAAGCTGCGCGAGCCGCGGGATCTGTGGGGGTATTTAAGGAGATGTGCCGCGAGGAGGAGCGCCATTTGCAGAGGATCAGAGCGGAGGCAGCAGCAGCCTAGCTAAACTGTAGCATTAGTGGTTAGCGTACCGATACTCTTGTCCAGTGGCCACTTCCATCATCCATTTTTCTGTGAGACCGAGAACAAGAGAAAGGCTGAAAAAAGCTCAAAATCAGGTGGGAGTGGGACTAGGGGGAGGTTCAGGACAGGTGGAGGGATTAATCAAGAATTGGGAAGGGACTGGGGAATAGGGAGGGATCGAGACCGAGGTCAATCAATATCAGGACTGTAGGAGGACTCAGGAGGACTCGGAGAGAGAATAAAAAAAAAAGAAGAAGAAGTGAAGAACCTTTGTGAAATGTGATTATTTGAAACTGCAGCACTGCTCAGTCAGTGGTGCACACTGCACACTCAGCAGCTGCCAGCAACAAGCATACAAGGGGGGCAAAAAAAGGCAAATAAATCTGAACCCTTCCCAGTGTAGTGTGTGTGTCACAGAGAGAAGCCCAGTGTGTGCCCCTTGACTGCACTGTACCCTACCCAGTATGTGTTACAGAGAGAAGCCCAGTGGCCAGTTGTGTGGTGGCATTAACCTTACATGACAGAAATGTAGAAATATAATTCTCATTCCCTGGGTTGTGTATGTGACTCCGTCTCCTGTGGTCAGCCCATCACCCTGCTGCTGTGTGCCCCTTGACTGCACTGTACCCTACCAGTGTGTGTGTTACAGAGAGAAGCCCAGTGGCTAGTTGTGTGGTGGCATTAACCTTACATGGCAGAAACGTAGAAATATAATTCTCATTCCCTGAGTTGTTGGTTATGTATGTGACTCCGTCTCCTGTGGTCAGCCTATCACCCTGCTGCTGTGTGCCCTTTGACTGCACTGTACCCTACCCAGTGTGTGTTACAGAGAGAAGCCCAGTGGCCAGTTGTGTGGTGGCATTAACCTTACATGACAGAAACATAGAAATATAATTCTCATTCCCTGGGTTGCATATGTGACTCCGTCTCCTGTGGTCAGCCCATCACCCTGCTGCTGTGTGCCCCTTGACTGCACTGTACCCTACCCAGTGTGTGTTACAGAGAGAAGCCCAGTGGCCAGTTGTGTGGTGGCATTAACCTTACATGACAGAAACGTAGAAATATATTTCTCATTCCCTGGGTTGCATATGTGACTCCATCTCCTGTGGTCAGCCCATCACCCTGCTGCTGTGTGCCCTTGACTGCACTGTACCCTACCCAGTGTGTGTTACAGAGAGAAGCCCAGTGGCCAGTTGTGTGGTGGCATTAACCTTACATGACAGAAATCGTGAAATATAATTCTCATTCCCTGGGTTGCGTATGTGACTCCGTCTCCTGTGGTCAGCCCATCACCCTGCTGCTGTGCACCCCTTGATTGCTATGTGTATGCCTATGCCCAGCAGCCCAATCATTCTGTAAGCCTTGAACCTGGGATCCTTTAGTTGCAAACTGTCATATTCTTCAATTACTTTCAGTCCACGGTATCACAGTGTCACACAACCAAAATAAAATTTTAGAGTTGTAGCCAGCGATCACAGATCACATTGCTTTGTTACACAGGAATTGTTTGGGTGTGGGTGTGTTCACCGCAGTATACTGGTAGTACTGGTACTTACTGTCTGTTATGGCTGACAGCAACATAGATGAAGCATCTAGTGCTGGTGTTGGAGCAGGTGTTGGTGGTAGTGGTAATCCTGGTGCTAACAGAAATAACCAAAATGTTTCACGTGATAAAAATTCAACAAACAGCAAAAGAGCAACAGTGAAGTGTGGTAAAGGGGGACCTTTTAAGAAAACCTGTACAGCTGCTGGGGTCACACGTGAGAGGCACCATAAGGTATGCCATTCATGCTGTTAAGATCCCTGACTAGCAGCAATAATGTAAGTGACAGTGAGTCCTCTCTGACTCAGACAGTAGCTCTTTGTCTCAGTCCGACACTGTTGTGTCTCGCGACAAATCATTACTTCCTCAACAAAGCGAAATGAGCAAGTCTGCTGACAATGAATCAGGTAGTGCACTTGCAAATACATCCAGCACTGTTGGCAATGAAAAGGACATATCCATTGAATCCACCACTTCTGTGTTGGCCAGCAATGAAAATCCATCAGAGTCTTCTGCCCACTCTTCTAGCACTAAGGAGCATGTCCCAGGTTCTGTTAGGACAGATGAAAAGACACAAACAGTCTTTAGCTATCTTCCAAGCACTCGAACAAAATCTGTCACATCTGAGGTGTGGAATTATTTCTCTGTCAGTAAAACTGATCCATGCAGAGCAATTTGTTCCCTGTGTAAACAGAGTGTAAGCCGTGGTAAAGTTGTGTCATGCCTTGGCACTACAGCTCTTAAATGCCATCTGAAAAAGCATTCGGTTTTGCTTGATCATCCAAAACCCATGTCCTCCATCTTCCAGACCGCACGTGAGAAGGGTCAGAAATCTGAAATGGATACTGAATTGTCTGAACTTGATGCGGGCAGAACCACTGCCAGCCCTAGGATCACTGTTACCACCAATGCCAGCACCATTAGTACCAGTTGCACATCCAGTGATGGCACTGAATGTATAAGTCCTAGTCCACCATCTCTCGTCCATCTGCCCATCAAAGCACGGTGTATAATAAACCAGCAGGGACATGTTGCAAACAGCTAACACTGTCTCAGGCATTTGAAAGGAAGAATACCTTTACTAGAAATCATCCAAAGACCCTTCATCTTAATCACCGAATTGGTGAACTGTTAGGAGCCCTTCTCCCATACTCTTTGGCAGATCATGAGGATTTTAGGGAGCTCATGACATTAGGAAACCTCATTACAATGTTCCTCATCGAAGGTACTTTTCCTATGTTGAAATACCAAACATTTATCAGGCTTTAAAAGCGACAGTGATGCTTGCACTTAAAACTGCAGAGGGTGGGGTTATTCATGTCACAACAGATATGTGGACCAGCACTCAAAACATAGATTACATGTCCCTTACTGCTCATTGGGTCACGTTTTCTTGTGCTTCTTCAAAAACAAAGACACCCCAAAAGATGGTGCTGCTGCATATAAAGAAGTTTGGGCAAAGTCATACTGCTGCAAACATCTTGCAGGAACTAAATGACCTCCTTGACAGATGGGTTTATTCTCACGGTCTAAAATGTGGCTTCATAGTAAGTGACAATGGAGCCAACATCTTAAAACAGTACAGGATGGAGGATTTCTGCATGCTTCTTGCTTTGCACATTGCTTACACTTAATTGTCACGGGATTTCTCAACAGCGAAACACAAGTGGATGGTATGATTGCTGTTTGCAAAAAATTGTGACTCACTTTTCACATTCAACCAAGGCTATGGGACATTGTCCGAACTGCAAAAAACACAAAGCTGCCCCAGCAAAAGCTGATTCAAAATGTTTCCACTCGTTGGAACTCAACGCTTTATATGCTGCAGCCTCTTGAGCAAAAAAAGCAAGCTGTACATGAGTACTGCTCCAGTTACATTATTGGAGATGGCATTATGCTGTCTGTGCTGCAGTGGAAATTAATGGAGACAGTGTGCTGTATCCTAGCTCCTTTTGAGACAGCTATAAGGGACATGTCTTCTGAAGGTGCATCTGTGAGTCAGGTTATCCCACTCATAATGCTCATTTCACATCATCTTAGTGTTCTAAATCTACAAATAGAAAAAGACAGATCTGAAGCGCAGACAACATGTCGCCTGTATCATGGGAATCTCGTAAAGAGAATGAACAAGCACTTCAAAACCAATGACAAATTAGTTGCAATGAGCGAAATCAAGACACTACATCCTTGCAACTCTCTTGATCCCAGGTTCAAGGCTATACATCTTCCAAAACAGATGATATAGAGCAGTACAAATGTATGTTGCTAGATGAGCTGCAGCACTCTCACAGGAGTCAAACACAGACACGCACAGTACCCTCAGGTTGTCATCACCACAACATGCAGATTCATCTTCACAAGGGATACAGAACTGGAAAAGTCACCAAACATTAACAGTAGTTGTTCCACAACTGCCACTTCTTCAACCCTAGTAGCAAGCTAAATCTGTGGCAAAACCTTTTCCCAAATTGCTGCCATACCAGCTGCTTCTGCTGATTCCTCTTCTGAGCGATCTCTGTCCATCATGGTAGACAGTTACCTGCAAGAACTGCGTATTCCTATTGATGCATGCCCTTTTGAATACTGGAGATCAAAAAGTCAATTTGGACAGAGCTGTATGATGAAGCCTGTAAATATCTTGGTTGTCCTGCAACAAGTGTCTCTTCAGAGCATGTTTAGTACAGCTGGCAATATTGTGACAGACACCAGAAATAGGTTGCTGCCAGAAAATGTACACACGTAATCCTTTATTAAAGTTAATAAGTCAAGATTTTCGTATCCCTACAAGAGTATACAAACTGATCCTGAAGTGATTGATGTTGTGGATGTTGATGGTGATGACAACTCAGATGGTGGTGGCTGGTAAATACTGTGTGGGACGGAGTCTCTCTGCACCAAAAAGGAAACTTTTACAGACTGTGATGACTTTGGTTGTCGTCTCTCTCTCCTTTCTCGATCTATTACCTTGGACTATATACCCCCCAAAACTTTCACCATTTCATGGCAAACTGCTTTGTAGCTAGGGTCTAAACTAAAGTCAACAAGTTTTATATACAGGGCAATTTTAACATCAGTGGGAACAGGCCCAAATTTGGCATAAAAGGGACACTGTCACATCAATCCTTTCTGTATCATATTATTTATAGTTAAAGTGAAAACAAATATTTTTGGATTTACCTTCTGTGACTTTGTGGTGCATCAGTATGGGCTGGGACAGGAGACGGTCTATTTTTCAATTTTAAAGAGGACAAAACAATGAGTTCTAATTGGTAGCTGTTTATTATTTTTTCAATTACAGAAATACATAGATACATAGATACATAGACAGTGTCGGCAGATAAGGGCCTATGGCCCACCTAGTCTGCCCATTTGAGCTTGTAAGTTCAGTTTGTTTTCCTAGAAGTCTATTTCCCCTTACCCCTGACCTCTAGAATTCCTTTATGTCTATCCCATGCATTCTTAAATCCGTTGATTGTTTCAGTCCCCACCACTTCCTCTGGCAGGGTGTTCACTTGTCCACCACCGTTCTGTGAAGAAATTCTTTCTCATGTTTCCTCTGAATAGTCCTCCTCCAACTTCATCCCATGCCCTCTAGTCCTGAAACATCTTTTTCGCTTAAAAATAGTGTTTTCCTGCACCCTGTTCCTCCCTGTAAGATACTTGTATGTCTCTATCATATCCCCTCTCTCCCTCCTCTCCTTCAGGGAGTACATGTTCAGTTCCTTCAACCTGAAATGTTAGCCATAAACGAAAAATGGATCCTAGTACATGGGTGAGGGTTGTGGGTTGGTTTTAACATGGGTGTAAGGGTGGCATGGGTGCTACTGCACAGATGAGGGTGGTGGAAGAAAAGTGGAATGGGTGATGGGGTGAAAGGTGGGTGTTGTTTTAGTTCTTTCATTTACAGATTCGTGATCAGCTGGGAATGGTGAGGAAAAAAATGATGACAGACCGAACCTACTGTACACATAATATATATTCTTATTAAATACATTGCAAACTGCTGCCACCTAGCACAATTGTCCTGTCCCTTTAAAAAGAATAAAGGAATCAGAAATAAAAAATCTGCATCAGCAGTTTTCACAGAATGTGACGTATCATAAAGTGTTTTTGCTTTACAAGTAGTGATAATTTGATACATAATGGGGTTGACAGACTCTGTCCCTAAACATCACATGCCAACTGCTGCAGCTACATTAAATGTTCCTTAGTATGTGGTGAAACCACTTTTTTATTTATGTGACTGAAATACAGATTTTATTGAAGTATCAGCTGCAAAATGCATCATCTTAGAAAGTTGTAAGTATTACTTCAATTTGCCAACAAAAATGTTGGTATATGTATGCATTACCTTAGAAAATTGCATGCATTTTGCCAGCAACAATGACTGGCATATTTTTTATTCAAATGTCTTGACTGACTACGTTATGACATAATATGTTTTGCAACAGTTCCACATGCTGCTGCTGTAGTACTTGGCTTAACTTTGTTATAAAAGCTATCTTTTAAACATAGCAACTTTTGATTTACTCATTTAAAACAGAAAGCAGCAAATAGCTGAAATTAGGTAATATCAGTTATTTTTCTCATAATTCATGACGATGAGTATATATAGCTGAGTACATAAATGGCTAATGTGCCTCTTTCTTTCACTAAGGAACTATGATGCAGCTGCAGCAGGAAAACTTTTAACATATGGGTGGGTGGGTGGGCCTGTTACGTATTGAGTTGCTGGCTTTAGCAAACAGAAGAAACCATAGATAAACCTAGTTGTATTCCTATCAATGTCACACAAGATAATTTCTCTCCCCTTATATTGAACAGTTTTCCTTTACATGTATTTTATTACTATCTTCGTTACTGGCAGCACAATAAAAAATAGGGTTCGAGTTCTAAAAAGTTCTAAAAAAGATTAGAACCCTAGAACTTTTTCAAAAGTTCTAGACTAGAACTAGAACCCAGAACTTCAGAGGGTTCTGACAACCCTACTTCAAATAGCTCCGGTTTGGAGTCTCAGTGTTCTTGTAATATTGAGACCAGGTACAGACTAACAGGCATGCTAGCTGTCTGTAACTGGTCTCAATATATTGCGGCAGTACACTGGCTCCAAACCAGAGCTGTTTAATAACCCAGTACTATAGCAAGCATATGGAGACACCCCAGCTGTTCCCCGCCTGCCAAGTCATCATGGGGACAGCCGTGGGTACTTGTGGTCATGACAGGGAGAGCATTTGAATCTAAAATGCTGGTGGGAAGGGCGCAGGATCATACAGAGAGGATTTTAAATTAAATACTCAGCGGTAAGCCGCAATTTTAACTTTTATATATTTTCCAATTGGGCCCCACTTCACATGGAGGTGGGGCCCGACGGGACATGGACGTTTCCCTTTAAATCAAAATCTTACTAGCCCAATATTAAATCTACCAACATTTGACTAGAAGGCTGGTGCCAGTTTTGACCCCTGGAAATGTTGCCATTGCACTGTATCTCCCCTCATTTGTCCTCTTCCCCCCCAATCTGTGCACTCTGATTTTTTTTGTAAACATAATTACTCACCCAGCAATCCAGGGCCCCATGGGGACAGTCCACATGCGAGTCACCTGCTACTATCCTTGGTCCAACAAGTAATGGGGGACAGAGTCTCCCCCCCACAGGCCCCTGAGAGAGGGGGGACCTGAGAGAGTCAAATTGGCAGTGGATGTGTGCAGTGCTCCCTGGGACCACCATCCCCCTCCTGGATGCTGTTTTTTTTCCCTCTACGTGTGCGCGAGTGCAGACATGCAATGGCGTCTGCGTGCCGATGCCTGCTGCTGCTCCACCCCAGTGCTGGCACCACTGACTACAGTGCCTCTGATCTTTGTGGGCTGCTGGCGAGTGGTGCAAAACCCACTACCCATAACCCACCCTCGGGGGAGAGCTGTCCCTCAGATGCTCTATCTGCTCCCTCACCTACCGACGTCTGGCAGCCAGAGTCTGCTCCCAAACCAGTGTCGCCGGTGTGGCAAGAAGTGTGGCATCCAGTGCTTCAGCATCACCAGGCAGACTGATGTTTTTAATGGAAGATTTGCCTAGCAGGGTCCCTCCATCTAAAATCACAGCCCGGGGGAAGGGTGCACAAGGAAGAAAAAAAATGGCAGCATTTCTACTTTGGCTATTGTGTATCCCTGGCCTGTTGTTGCACTGACACTCTTATGGCTATGATGTGCCAATGCTATAACCTGGCTTCAGTCTTAAAAGCAATAAAATTCATACAAGTAATAGAGAGAGTCTGGACAGCAGTGATTACAAAATCATTCAGCAGCAGACATCTGAGCAAATATCACACACTGCCCCCAAAAGAGCATTCTAAATATTGCTCAACATTTTATTAGCACCTGGGGGGTGTGGGGGTAGAGCTCACACACAATGTCATATTAGCACCAATCTGTGGAGGGGAAACTGAGCGCCCCACATAAAGTAATTATTTTATTTTGTTTTCCTTCTGAGGGTGCTCCCCCCCCCACAGAAAGACGAAAATAAAATAAAGCGATTACTTTATGAGGAGGCGCTCCATCAACCATACCCCCACACACACACCTGGTGCTAATACGATGCTGTGCACAGGTGCTCCACCCCTCCTCTCCCCACACATATTCACGTTCTACCCCACCTGGGCTCAGAAATTGTAAATTTACCACAGAGTTAGAAGTCAAAAAGGAACTACTCACCGGCACCACCAGCAGCAGGCACAACGAGGTTGGAGGATGAAAACCAACTCTGGCAGCTCACAACTCACTCCCAAGACTGATGGGTACTGCCCCCCCGGCGGTTGGACACTACAGTTGACAGTCCCCAGACCCCAAGCATGAGTACCAACTACTCAACTCTGCGGAAGCCCAAACAGAAATCCTAGTACTCTGATCACCACCACCACAATAACCAGACCCTCTAACTCGATGAACCCCCCGCCCACCGACCACACACACACACACGCACACACACGTGGCGACCGGGGTTCCACGGCCCATTTTCTTCCACCAGCACCTGCACCAACACAAGAGCGTCCACTCCATGCTCGGACAGGCCAGGAAAACCAGAACCCAATTTCCCCTCCCTTGTCCCATTCCCTCTAGCTGCTGCTGTGCACTCGGTTTTTCAAATAGGAGATTTACCAAGCAGGGCCCCTCGTCTCCATCTAGATGCTTACCAAGAGTATAAAACAAAATGGCAGCTTTTCTATTTTCAACTCTGAGCATATAGATAGAGGAACCTTATAAAAATAAAAACATCAGAGTGCACAGCAGGGGGAAGTGGTCTGGGCCGGGACAAGGGAGAAGAAATACATATGTACAGCCAGCGTCCAACTCCAAGACAACAAAACTTTTAGCTTTAAGGGCAACAGTGAAATGTAAGGGTGGTCTAAGCAACCAAAGCAAAGTTTCATAATGGGGTACCAACCTAGGACCGACCCCCCCCCCCACGTTTTCCATTTCAAAGCACCCCCACTGGGGCTCAGAATGAAGTTTAAGTACACCAAGAGGATGAGGCCCCCTCCCCCAGACGCTCCCCATCCTCTCCATTTCCACCCCCCCAGATGATGAAACATTTCACTCACCACCAGCAGAAGCACTGGAGAATGGGGAAGTGACGTCTTGAAAAAGGTTCAAGTCAGTGGCAGTGCCCCTACCCCAAAACACAAAGACAAAGCAAGTCAGGTGGCAGTACTGTGCACCTGTCCCTGCACCTCCCGCTCCTTCCCCGACCCCATTCCAATTTCAACTATTTCCCCCGCCACCATGGAATAAAGTGATAAAACAACTTTCCAGTTAGGAGTCAAGCTAGGTGGTGGGTTGCTGCTGCTCATTGCCAGCCCAGATTCAGTCTGCAAGGAACACTGCCTGACCTGACCATGATGCCATTAACTGGTGGAGCAGCCTTGCCTGGACCCCCAATCCCTTTCCCACTGTCCAGTCCATGCACCGAAATTGTTTGCTCACCGGGAGCAGCATACGAGTCTCATCACCCCCCCCCACACACACACATACACAGGCTCGTAACTCGTGTGTCATCGTACACCCCCAGTCCAGGCACTGAAATAGTTTGTTCCCCAGAGTAGCATTGCCAGCATATGACTCATCCCCCACATACACACAGGCCCGTGAACTGACTCGGCAAACTAGCCGACTACAATACAACCCCCGTGGCGAGCCCTCCCAGTCCCATCCAAGCTGTAGCCTGGGCCTGCACACAAGACACAACACAACCATATGATCCACTGCACAGTCCTCCAGCTTAAATGTTAAAATGCAGTCAGTGGGTGTAGCATCTGAAAATTAAATTCTTATCTTACCCTGGAGAAGTTGATTTTTGGGTCCGGAGATGCTGCCTGGGTCTGGATATGATAGTAGTCGAGGGGGGCGGCCTGCTCAGGCTCAAAGGCCGGGATTTGTTGATTCTTGCAGGCAAAATTTGAACTGGTTCCTCTCCTCCACGAACCGACCGCGATAAGCGCCGGAACGCCGTATCAAATCTCTTGTCACTTGGGCTAACAACGGAACCAGCCTGGGGTGAGCCTGCACCGTCTCAGTAGGTAGTCGGTTGAACTGTTCAGTTCAGCGTAGTAGAAAGGACTGGAAATTATGTAGCAGGGGTCTTTTAAGGTGCCCGCGTTGTTGCGCACTGTGATGTCATTGGAGTGATGGCATCCCAGGCGTGGTGACGATGCATGCCATTATGATCCGATGGTTGACCAAGCAATAAAGTGAAGCCTGCCTCCAGTCCTCCTGTGCCTAGACCCCCCTTCCCCGCAACCTACCCAGGCAGCCGATTTAACCTGCACTGCAACTCAGAATCGGAGGCGTCGGACGATTCTTCCTTTATTATTGTAAGTAGTAGGCAGCTGCTTAGCTACCTAAACAAGTTTACTACCCCGCCCCTTGCCAGGCATCAACCTCTGTGGCAGTAGCAGTGCTTGTAGACGATACGCATAACAAAGGGCCCCAACCCCCACGGACACTGTAATTAAGGCGAGACAGTGTTTACTGTCTGACTAGGTGTCTGTTTCGTTTGGATTCAGCGACCGCGTTGTGCCCTCCCATGCAAATGGCGTGCACTGTGCTACAGTCATGAGGGGGGCCCACACAGAAATTTCCAGGTATCTGGGCAGGCCAGTCCAACCCTGGCTGGGTTGATGATGTAATCTTAGAACTCTTGCAGCTGCATAAGCCACACTTGTCTAGCTGAAAGGGAGATAGCTTTAGAATGTTGAGTTAGAGTGAGTCAGTTTGTACAGTGGCTCTCTAGGAGGAGGCTGCAGCTACTGTGCAGCTCCTCAGTTTAGCTCTGACAGAGAGCTACCGCTGTGTTTTTGGGTAGTATGTTCTCACTCTAGAAGAAGAACATAGAAGATAGAGTTTGAAGTGGTGGAAACTGTTCTAAGTGGGTTTTCTTTTTCCCCATTCCGGGGGGATGGGGCGATCTTCAGGGTTCGGGGCAATCCCTTCACCCAGTCTGTCAAATGAAGCTGCCTGTGACAACTTCGTAAACTGTGAGTACTTTTGTGTTCAGCCCAGGAGGGGCACCTGCATTCCTTGGTGAATTTTCTCTGACAAAAAGGCCCTGTCACCTAGACTAAAAGTGTCTGCCTAACAGGGGCGTCATGCAGTCAGAAAGTTTGGAAGGGCACAAAATCTCAGCCTCTCTGGGGGGGTCCGGGGGCATACCCTCTGGGAAGATTTTGAAAGTGAAGTGAAATTATGCATTTTGGTGACTTTTACCAGTCTAGAAAGCTGTTCCCAAATAAGCTAAATGCCATAATACTGCCCAAGCTGGTGTAGAGCTAACACGGTAAAAAAAAAACATGTAGGGGGGGCCGTGAATGCCAGCTGTTCTGCCTCTCCCCAACCAGCAGGGACTGGAGCCAACCCCACTGAAAAGCTCTAAAGTATACTTTGTGTGAAGGACACTGACAAACAAACAAACAAACAAACAAAAATACACATCTGTACTGTAAAATAGAGCAGAGAAACAAAAAAAAACAGAGCACGCCCTGACACCCCCTCAAACAAAATGTAACAACAACCACACACTTTCAACCTAAATTGGCATCTTACTGTTATGGTTACAAAAGGAGTGGGGGTCTCTTAGTATTCACCTCAGGGCCCCGATGTGAAGTCACCCAACTACTAGTGTCGAGGTTGACCTCCCGTCAGCTGGGTCCCTTCTCTAAACTGCACTGCCTCCATTGGCTTACCTTTATAGTAGGGTGCAACAGCCCAAAGATAGCTTAATTAATGTATGGGCCCAGCCAAAGTGTAGGCAGCTGCAAGGGAGCTAGTTAAAACAAGAAGGCCACACTTCTCCATGAACAAATCAACACAAAGAATAACTGCTCACCCTTGCTCATTCACAGACTACAAATGGAATTAAAAACAAGGGGTGCTTCTGTGGATGGCTTACTTAAACAGAGAAACAAAAAAAAAACAGAGTACACCCTGACCCCCCCCCAACAAAATGTAACAAACACACACACTTTCAACCTAAATTGGCATCTTACTGTTATGGTTACAAAAGAAGTAGGGGTCTCTTAGTATTCACTTTGGGCCCCGATTTGAAGTCACCCAGCTACCAGCGTTGAGGTAGACTTCCCATCAGCTAGGTCCCTGCTCTAAAACTGTAAAACTTGAGCTCCTAGTCGATCTATGGGAAGAGGCCTTAGGATGCCGAAACTGATGCAATTAGATATGAAGTGATGAAGTGAACTTGCAGTAGATAAAACAAAAATAACCCAACATTGAATGACAAGATCAAGGCATTCAGTTTAACCCCTAAGCCCCTGCAAGATAAGTGATAAACCATGTAATGCAGGAGCTTGCTGGTTCTGCACTTTCATTAATGAAGACTTTTTTAAGGGCCTGCATTTATAATCAATTTGTTAGGTACCTCTTAAAGGAGGCAGCGTGGTGTAGTGTAGTGGTTAAAGCACAGGCTCAGTCAGAAAGCAAGTTACCTAGGTTCAAATCCTGCCAGGTTCTCTAATTCAATGGGTGACCCTAAAAAGGTCATGTGACCTCCTTGTGCTCTGGGCCTGCAGCTGCAAATGATATTAGTGTAAATCACTAGCCATTATTTCTCAATTATCGCAGTAACTTCTGTTCCACAAGGTAAACCATTTTTGTCCACTTCCACTAGCATTGTCTTTCTAGTTCCCGTATAAAATTGTATGCACAGTGTATGACACCTGTTTCAGTACATATATGCAAAACAGTTTAAGAAAATATTAATTTCTGTTCAGGCTGTTAATGACATCACTGTGGACTCATTTTCTTGCCATTTCAACTGACATGTGGCTGACTTTCTGGTTCCTCATTAGCATAAAATATTGGGTCTTTGCATAGTTCCCCAACAGCAATGGGGAAGACACTGACAGGAGTTTGGGAGACTTATTGCAATTTATTTGCTATGCTATGCTAGAAACCAGCAGGAACCGAGACAGTATTCTTAGTAGTTACTACTTCAGAAGAAGCCCTCCCCCTGCGATTCCTTTGGCTGCCTCTGCACCCCGGCCGGCCCAACACTCGGTCGGAAACTAGACTTGGACTCATCGAGGAGAAGCAGGCCACTATACAATAAATAAACACACCCTGCTTGCTTCGCTTCCTAGTGAGATCCTGAACATAGTAGGCCGTGGGCGCGGCGAGTGTTACGGCTGGCCTGGTTCAGACTTACTAGTTTCTTTCTGATACAGGGAGGTGGGTCGGGGGACAGGTCACGGGATGGCTGGGTGGTGTTGCAATGGACTGCACTAATCTGGTGAATTTAAAAAACTGCTTACTTAGCCTTGCTTCCTTCCCCTGTGGTATTCTGACCTTTTTTCTTTCTTAAACCCCAGGAAGCAGCCAGGAACTTCACTCTGTTCTTCTTGTGTTCTGGTCTGGAGGAACACACCACCCCGACTGGTCACTGCGCTCTCTCTGTGCTGCACTGCCGACTGACTCTAAACAGAATGACTGACTGTCAGGTCCGAGAATGGGTCAAATGAACAACGTCTACGCATGAATTAGTTTGCCGCCGCTGGCACCATGTGAGCTATTTCTTCACGCCTCCACTGTGATTGGCCGCTGGCTGGCTGGCAGCCAGTTACCAGTTCACCAATTAACTGTTGTGTGTGTGTCTGTCTCTCTTCTGTTTGTTTTTACAGGAGCACTCAGCCATGCAGCTCAGCCCCGAAGCCAGTCGCCACAGCCCAGTGCAGGAGGGAGCAAGTACATTTTTTAAAACCACAGATGCTGGCGTCACTCTCTCAGTCTCACACCAATCGATTTGGAACCCCCACACCCCACCAAAAAGACTTTGAAAAACACCTTTTTGTTTTCAGGCCCTCCAGAGAATAAAAAATAAAATACTAAAAAAATTTTGTTTAATAGCCTGCACAACAATATTGGGGGGACACATGCCCCCTCAGGCCCTATGGGCATGATGCCACTGCTGCCTATGTTGGAGTCTAGAGAGAGAGAGAGAGAGAGAGACTGTTCCAAGTACAGAACTTTTAGTCATGTAGTACGTTAAGTGTGAAAAACATTTCAAGATAGCATTTACGTGTTTTCTGTTAGGTGTTATTAACCAGATGAATGGCCAAGTATAAACCTGGGAGCAAAAGATGGGAGACCTCCTATCTCAAGTAACCGGTTTACCTCTCTGTGTTCAGTTTGGGCACCAGTTCAATTTTCAGTCAGTGCATTTGAACAGTGCCTGATGGAAATAGTTACCCAGATGTGGGTTTTGGATTCTCTGTTTTCAGTTCACCTCAGTGTAGTGGGTGCTGGAAGATTTTGAGTCTGGATGTGCTCTTTTGTGGTCATGTGTACCACCTTCATTCCTCATGAAATATGGGAAAGTGTCCTAGTACTGGTCGTATGTGCCCAGTCGAGAGGAAATGTACCAGTTCTGGCAGTCTGTGCCAATCCCTATTTCAGAACCTAAGAGTTTGCTGTATGTGTTCATTATGCCTATGTTAAATGGGAATTCAGGTATGTCTATACCTCAGTAATCTGCAATACAAGTATGTGTTGCCCTGTTGGGGTCCATATTCGCGTTGCGATTATTACTACTTTGTTACGTGAATAAAAGCCATACTCTAGAATCCCAACCTGGTTTGGACAGTACTGTTATTGCTTCCACTGCATCTGGATTTACTTGGGTGCCCCTGTCCAGAAGTGCAAACCTAGCAAAGTTGTGAGCAAACGTTCTCTCCCAGGGACCTGGGTAGCTGGCCATGGTAAATGGTCCCATCAGGTGTGTGCCAGATAGTTGCCACACCTGGTTGCCTGTCTATAATAGCAGGCTCAGAAAGAAATGTGCAAAATAATCTGTTCTGTAAACCCCCATCCCTCTCATTTGCCCCTAGATGCTATGTGGTGAGAGGAGCAGCCCTGCTAGTTAAACAAGGGGGGCTGGTGGGGGGGGGGTTACATAAGCTTCATAATTTCCCTTAAACCTTCAGTTTTATTATTTTGCTTTTCAGAAGCTGTTCTGGCTCTCCATATTTATCTAAATTTATTTAGGGCTTAGTGCTTTGGCATGCAACATTAATGGACACTGGCAGACACCCCCTCAAGGTACTGGCAGCAAAGATAATACCTGAATAGTTGTTCTCCAAGGGACAGCTTGAAGTAGCCTAGCCATGGAGCACCCAAGACTCCCCTCCTCTGTGGACACCTTTCAGGGGCCCCATACAGAGTCATAGCTGGGGTGGCAGGCTATTGGTGCATACAGAGACTTCCCATATTGCCACCATGAAAACTGCCATATATTAAAAATGTAAAATATTAAACATCAGCAGTGTCAGCATGATTATTTCTGTCTTGTTCTCTGTTTGTTGCACTCTTTCCTTGTTTAGTTGTCACATTTTAAATTAATAATCTTTAGCTTGGTTGTCATCTTTCTTACATTGGCTTCATTGTTTTAATTTTCTTTCATGTGCACCTCACTCCCCTAGCCTGAAAGTCCTGGCACCTGCAATGTCCTCTGATCACAGAGTGTCCTGGAGTAGGTAGTCTCCAGATTGCACCTAATCATGGGCGGCTTCATGGAACCTCGATGCACTACTCCTGGCCTAGTAGGATGGCTCAGCTAGTTTTTTTGTAGTTTCCCTTTTTTCCCCTTCTGCTTCTTTAATCTCCTTGTCTGTGTTTTTAAGTCAGGTAACTTCTCCTTCCACCAAAGGAAACAATGGCAGCAGTGCTCCCACCTCCACTCCAGACCAAAAAGCTGCAATGCTCTCTGCTCCCTTCTTCCCTCTCCAAAACCTTGTAAAAGGAAAGCATTCTTCTCCTCCCCCACCTCCCACCCACCTAATGGCAGTAATGCTATCTCCTCTCCCAATCTACATAATGGCAGCAATAATCTCTCCGCTTCTCTCTTCCCCATTCCTAATCGCAGCAATGTTCTCTTTCGTCCCCCTTCCCCATAATGGTAGTAATGCTCTCTGCAACCTCCCCCCACCCTAGACCTAATGGCAGCAAGATATTTTCTCCTCTCCCTAACATGATAGTGCTCCACAAAAGCCTTGCCTGATCTGAGTTTTTAAAATACAGTGTAGCCCGTCTTCGCCCATCTCAGTGCCTCTACCCACCCAAGAAGGAAAAGGATGGTATTTGCAATGCTTTCCAAACAATTATATTGTCACAAACACCTCAGGGATCAGTCCTGGGGCCAGTCCTCTTCAATAACTTCATCAGTAACATTGTAGATGGACTGGAGGGTAAGGTTTGTCTGTTTGCAGATGACACCAAGATCTGAAACAGAGTAGATGATCCAGATGGGGTGGGCAGAATGAGAAGAGATCTGGATAAACTGGCAAAATGGTCAGAAGAGTGGCAACTGGGGTTTAATGCAAAAGTGCAAGATCATGCACATAGGAAGAAAACCCTGAAGCCACCTATAGGCTGGGAGGGGAGTTGCTGGCAGTCACAAGGGAAGAAAGAGACTTGGGCGTCATCATCACTGATGACCTGAAATCATCCAAGCAGACCACTAAAGCAGTAGGTAAGGCTAGTGGGATGTTGGGGTGTATTAGTAAGGGTATCACAAGTCGGAAGAGGGAGGTAATAATCTCTCTTTACAAGACACTGGTTAGGCCCCATCTGGAGTACTGCGAGCAGTACTGGATGCCACACCTTCACAAGGACATTTACCAAACTGAGGCAGTCCAGAGAACTGCAACCAAAATGGTGCAGGGACTGCATCAGAAAACATATGAGGACAGATTAACTGAGCTCAATATGTATACCCTAGAGCAAAGGTGGGAGAGAGGTAATTTGATTGAAACATTCAAACACCTTAAGGGCACTAACAAGGTGAAAGAGTCTAACATGTTTAAATATAAGAAAAATAGCAGGACAAGAGGACACAGCATGAGACCAGAGGGAGGCCAATTCAGGGGTAATGTGAGAAGTTATTTTTCACAGAAAGGGTGGTGGATGCATGGACCGGCCTACCTCAGGAAGTGGTGGATATGAATACAGTGCAGGGCTTCAAACAAGCATGGGATAGGCATAAGGGAGCAATACAGATGAGTATGAATAGATAGGCCATTGACAGAGCAAAGGCAATGGCACATTCATAAGGTAGAAAAAGAAATTGGAAGACTGGATGGGCCTTGCGATCCTTATCTGCCATAAACTTCTATGTTTCTATGTAAACGCACTCAGCAGGTCAGGCCCTCTGCTCCCACAGTGCCAACCTCCGAGCACAGTAATGTGAACAGGTAACAGACAAGATAAACCTCCTGTCTGCTTTTGGGTCTGAATCACCTTTAGTCTCAAGTTCTGGGGGGATTCAAACTGTGAACCTTATGCTAGTGTACCCAAGGTACATGCTCAGATACATACCCTCTTCAGGGATTGAGATACAACCTTTCACCAGGGGCACCAAGCCAGGCTTCCAAAATAAACTCTTAAAACTCTATGAAAGACCTTAGGTATATTCTTACCTTTTCCCAGTTTGGTAACACCATCAAGCTCTCCAGAACAGCTGTCAAACTTAACCACGTATACATCACATGCAAAAAGAACTTGGAAGACACACAAGCAGTCTTTCAAATAATAGGTACTTTACTAAAAGATAAGAATATGAAAAATGTAAACACAGAACAATATATCAAAGAGCATACAATCACTTAAAAGAACAAGTGCAAAGTACAGCACAAAAACTCCTACCACAATACATTTAGACTTTTTCTATCTAATGCATTACCTCTAAGTACTTAAGTTAGATCAGAGCAGAGAGCTCTGTCTCTCTTGTGTCCCAAGATGGAATATAAGAAAACAGTTCAGACACAGTAGAGTTTAAACTGCGTTTCTCCACACCCCGTCTGTGAGTCATTTTGCTCCTCCTTTTAGAATATTAAAAAAAATACAAACAGGATGTCCTATCAGGAGGTATATTAAATAAGGTGACATCAGCAAAAACTCCACTTCCGAAATATGACTCCTTAATTAAACATTTTCTCTTTGATCTGGTGTAGTTCCTATTTCCAAGGCATATCAAAGGGTTTGACAACTTTAGCACCAGGTTGGTATCAAATGTTCTTTCTATAGGAATCATAAAACTTTACGAGTCCTATATCCTGGCAGCTGGGTCAGTTCTAATTAAGACAGAAAAACAAGAGACCCTTAATTAAGCCTCTCTGGTCTTTTAATTACATCCTGGTTTCAGGTTAATATATCCTGTAGCTTCTCTGAAACCGGGGCACCCATAAGCACAGGCTGTCTTACATGAGACAATCACCTACTATATTTTTATATTACAAATTTCATACAACAATCATAACCAGCTGGCCAAGCGTCACAATTCTCCCCACCTAGACTGAATTTGGGGGCTCTATCCCCTGCATGGGATGAGCTTCCTAAGTCAGTTCACTCCTCATATAGACACGATAAGCCATCTGTGTTCTGATTGGTCGCCCCAGCCCTATGTAAGATCGGCATGTCATACCCTTGCAAGGCAAGACTCCATCTTAATAGTCTACCATTAATTTTTCCCATTTCCGTCAGCCAAACCAGGGAGTTGTGGTCAGTTTGTATCTCAAAATGCTGCCCATATAAGTATGGCTCTAACTTCTTTAGGGCCCACACTATGGCAAGACACTCTTTTTCCATAGTAGAGTAAGCCTGCTCCCTGGGAAGCAACATTTTACTCAGGTACACTACAGGGTGATCTTTCCCTTGGTTGGCTGTCTGACTCAGTACTGCCCCAATACCCACGTCTGAGGCATCAGTCTGGACTATAAAGGGTCTGCTATAGTCAGGACTTGTCAATACAGGAGCCCTGCACAGTGCCTCCTTCAGTCTGGTAAAGGCTTTTTCACAGGCTGGTTCCCAGGTAATTTTCTTAGGCATTTTATTCTTTACCAGATCAGATAGGGGAGTAGCCAGGGCACTGTAATTGGGTACACATTTCCTATAGTACCCTGCTGTCCCTAGAAAACTCCTGACTTGCTTCTGCATTTCTGGTCTGGGCCATGCCTTGATCACCTCTATTTTCACTTGGTTAGGATAGAGCTGTCCTCAGCCTGCAACATGCCTGAGGTATGCCACTTCAGCCATGGCCATCTGGCACTACTCAGCTTTGACAATGAGCCTGGCCCTCTGTATCCTGCCCAGCACTTCCCTAAGGTGGGACAGGTGTTCCTCCTAGCTGGCACTAAAGATGGCAATGTTATCCAGGTACGACACGGCATACTCCTCAGCAACATTTAACACCTGGTTCACCAACCTTTGGAAAGTGGTCTTGGCGTTCTTCATTCCGAAAGGCATTACTTTAAATTCAAATAAGCCTATCGGAGTGATGAAGGCTGACCTCTCCCTAGCTCTGTCAGTTAACTCTACCTGCCAATACCCCTTTGTCAGGTCAATAGTCGTAAGGTAGGTCGCCCCTCCCAACTTGTCCAGGAATTTGTCCGTCCGGGGCATCGGGTGGGCATCTGACTTTGTGACTGCATTCAGTCCATGATAGTTCACACAGAAATGAGTAGAGCCATCTGGCTTGGGCACAAGGACTATGAGTGAGGCCCAGGGGCTGTGGGATCTCTGGATTACCCTAAATCCAGCATTTCCTCCACCTTCCTCCAAATGCCCTTTTGGGCAGCCTCTGACACCCAATATGCTGTCCGCCGTATGGGTGTCTGTGTCTGTCTCTACATCATGCATCACTAAGGGGGTTAGTCCAGGCTTGACGCTAAACAGTGGGGAAAAGTCTGCTAAAACCTCCCTTACTTCCTGTATCTTGTCCGGGGCCAGCGGGGGAGACAATTTAACTGCCTCCACAGAAGACTCCCACTTGCTTTCTTCCAGCAAGTCCAGAAGGGGGTCTCCTTCGTCCATCCCCTCCCCAGGACTACACACTGCAAATACAATGCCAACCCTATTAGCATATGGCTTCATCATGTTGACATGGTGCATTCTTTCTGTATGTCTTCTGTCAGGTAACTCTGTGATATAGGTCATGTTATTTACCTTCCTAACTACTTTGTATGGTCCTGCCCTGCCCTGCCCACTCAACCTGCAGCTTGTCTTTCCACACCGGAATAAGGACCATGACTTCCTGACCCACCGTGTATGAGTGAGCTCTGGCTCTGCAGTTATACCACACTTTTTGTTTCTGTTGGGCAGCTGCCAGGTTGCTCTGGGCTGTCCCCATAAGCTCCTTCAGCCTTTCCCTAAACATAAGGACGTAATCCACTATGGGAGTTCCCTGGGTGGTGTGCTTGCCTTCCCAGTCCTCCAGGATCAAGTCTAGGGGCCCACATACCCGGCATTCATATATGAGCTTGAAGGGGGAAAACCCTGTTGACTCTTGGGGCACCTCCTTGTATGTAAACAACAGGTGGGGAAGGTATTTCTTCCAGTCTCTCCCATGCTAGTCAGCAAATGCTTAGAGCATTGACTTCAGGGTACCATTAAATCTTTCCACAAGCCCACTGGCTTGCGGGTAATAAGGTGTTGTGCACCTCAGCACCACCCCACACTTCTCCCACAAACATTTCATCAGGTCCGGCATGAAGGAACCCCCTTGATCAGTGATAACCTCCTGCAGAAACCCAACATGGGAGAAAATCCCAAGTAAGGCATCTGCCACTTTGTCTGTCCTCAGTGAGGATAGGGCGACTGCCTCGGGGTACTGGGTGGCATAATCCACCACAGTCAGGATAAACCTCTTCCCTGAGGAGCTGGGGGTATTTAAAGGTCCCACAATATCCATTTCCACCCTCTGGAATGGCTCCTCCACCATGGGCAATGGAATTAGGGTGACTTGGGTTTTCTTACCCACTTTCCCTATTTCTTGGCACCGGTGACAAGACCTGCAATACTCTTTCACCTGCTGGGTGAAGTCAGGCCAATAGAAATTCTGGGCCAACCACTGCGTAGTGTGCATGATTCCCAGATGGCCAGACAATGGAATATCATGTGCAATCTTGAGCAACTGCTCACGTTACCCCTGGGGAATGACAAACTGCCTGCCTATCATCCCTCACTCTATCTTCACAGCCTGAGTATACATAAGTCCATTTTCCCAATAAACGTTATGTTTACCATCACCTCCCTGTGCTTCATCAGAGTCTGCCCAAGCCCTCAGTTTCTCTAGACTAGGGTCACTTTTATGAGCAGCTGCAAACTCCATGCACATTCCCAAGGCATGGGACAGGTCCCCTTCAGTCTCTAAACCAGGGTCCCTAGCACTAGCGTCAGGGAACTCAGGATCACTGCCATCCCTAACCCTCTGACAATGGGTCACCCCTCCTTCTTTGGAGTAACCCTCTGTAGCTGTGTGGTTAACTGCTACTGGGGAAATTTCTACCCCCTTTTCATTAGTCTCCATATCAGGAGACACAGGCTGGGGAACCAGCCTCCCAGTGGTTTCCGCAATGGCTTCTGTGGGGTCCAAGGAACTACAGTTTTCCCTTGTCACTTGGCTATGGGTAACTGCACACACCATCCCCTGTTTGAGATTGTTGCCAAGGATGACGTCAACTGCTAAAGTTTTGGCTACAGCCACCTATTGCACAGTTCCCCATGTTTCACTCCAGTCTAGGAGAACACTAACAAGTGGCAATGTGGTCTCCTCACCAGTGAACCCTTGCACAGTTGCAAATTCTTTGGGTATAAGCTGACCAGGCTCTACCAGATCCCTTTTTACCAGTGTCAGGGATGCCCCTGTGTCCCTTAACCCTTGTGTCTGTACACCATTCACCGTGACTGGGTGCATATGTTCCCTCATGTTCACAGGCATGCTTTCAGGGACACATAAACAACCCACTTCTTTCCTTAGCCTCATTCTGCCTATTGCTCGTCCTTTTGGAACACTGTCTGGCAATATGCCAAGTTTCTTTACAAACCCAACATTCGTTTATTTTCTCAGAAAAATATTTTCTTTGAAAGCTGGGGCTAACTGGTTTTGGTGGAAGCAGTTAGGGTTTTAGCAGGCCTGAAGGCGTGCTTTTCCCTTTCTGCGCTGCCACGCCCACTCCATTCCCTCTCAGAGCAGGTCTGCTCTTGGCATAGTGGTCTGAGAGTTCAGCAGCCTCTTGCACTGTTTTGGGATCTTGATCCTTCAGCCAGGTTTTCAGCTCTGCTGGGCATGCCCAAAAAAAAGTGTTCTAACAAATCAGCATTTTCAATTTTATCTACAGAGTTTGCTTCAATTCCCTCCCACCAGCATTTTAAACATTGACGTTGTTTCATGGCTAGCTCCTCGTAACTCATGTCAGGGCTTCTTCTGAGCTTACGGAATTTAGCTCTGTGTGCTTCTGCAGTTAAATCAAACTTTTTTAAAAGTGCAGCTTTAAGTTTGCTGTAATCATTACTGTCTTCATTGTCCATTTGACCCAATGTATCCTGAGCTTTTCCGGTAAGTAGTGGGGGTAGCTGGAAGCTTCAGGACCCTCTAGGAATGTTTGCCTGAATACAAACTTTTTCAAAGCAATTTAGAAAGGCATCCATATCCCCCCTCTTTAAATTCAGCTATCAATTTGGAATTCAATTTGTAACCCAGTTCTGTAGTTCCAGTTAAACCCAAGCCACTTACCTGCTCTGGTGCTGGTGTTTGGAGTCGTAACTTCTCCAGTTTATGTCGCCTCTGGTGCTCACACTCTTCACAGCCTGCCTCTCGCTGTTCATGTTCAGCTTCTCGCTGTTCTCGCACCCTCTTATCCTCTGCAGCTCGCTGCTCTTGCTTCTCTTCTGTCTGGAACTCCAGCTCCATTCTGTGCAACTAAATCTGCAGCTTGATTGCTTCTGGCTCCAGAATGCTGGTGACCTTCCCCTGCTGCTGTGGCCCTTCGCTGGCACTGGCCCTGCTGTCATTCTCACCAGATCTGGACACTGCACTGGCCGCTGGCCCCGCCACACCCAAGGTTTGATCCTTTACAGTCACAGCCTTTGACTCAATGCTCTGGACATCTGCTGCTATCAGGGCATCCATGAGGTTCTGCTTGGTGGCTCTCGCCTCATGCAGGAGTATTCTGTCCTGGCACAACTGCCTGAAGTAGTCTGCAGTGTATCCACTGTAGTTGGAAGCTATCTTCTTCCCTAACTACAGCTATTCTAACTTACACTTTAGAAAAAAAATAAAACAGGTAGGAACTTGACTGTAAGCAACATGGTATAGGTCTGTTTCCTTTTTAAAAATAAATCACTGCTTTATTTTGCAAGTGAGCTGTACAGTATTAAGCTGACACACTGAAGAGTTAAAGCCTGTATTACCAAATTTTATCACACCACAATCAACCAAATCTGTCACAAATGCACTCAGCAGGTCAGGCCCTCTGCTCCCACAGTGCTAACTTCCGAGCACAGTAATGTGAACAGGTAATAGACAATGTAACCCTCCTGACTGCTTTTGGGTCTCAGTCACCTTTAGTCTCAAGTTCTGGGGGGATTCAAACTGTGAACCTTGTACTAGCATACCCAAGGTACAGGCTCATATACGTACCCTCTTCGGGGATTGCGGTACAATCTTTGCCAGGGGCACCAAGCCAGACTTCCAAAATGAACCCTTAAAACTCTATAAAAGACCTTAGATATATTCTTACCTTTTCCCAGTTTGGTAACACCATCAAGCTCTCCAGAACAGCTGTCAAATTTAACCATGTAGACATCACATGCAAAAAGAACTTGGAAGACACACAGGCAGTCTTTCAAATAATGGGTACTTTACTAAAAGATGATAAAAATATGAAAAATTTACACACAGAACAATATATCAAAAAGCATGCAATCACTTAAAAGAACAAGGGCAAAGTACAACACTAAACTCCTACCACAATGCATTTAGACTTTTCCTATTTAATGTATTACCTCTAAGTGCTTAAATTAGATCAGAGCAGAGCGCTCTGTCTCTCTAGCGTCCCAAGATGGACTATAAGAAAACAGTTCAGACACAGTAGAGTTTAAACTGAGTCTCTCCATACCCCTTCTGTGAGTCATCTACCTCCTCCTTTTAGAATATAAAAAAAATACAAACAGGATGTCCTATCAGGAGAGATATATAAATAAGTTGACTTCAGCAAAAACTCCACTTCCTAAATATGACTCCTTAATTAAACATTTTCTCTTTGATCAGGTGTAGTTCCTATTCCCAGGGCATATCAATGGGTTTGACAACTTTAGCACCAGATTGGTATGAAATATTCTTCCTATAGGAATCATAAAACTTTACGAGCCCTATATCCTGGCAGCTGGGTCAGTTCTACTTAAGACAGAAAAACAGAAGACCCTTAATTAAGTCTCTCTGGTCTTTTAATTACCTCCTGGTTTCAGGTTAATATATCCTGTAGCTTCTCTGAAATCTGGGGCTGGGGGGCACCCATAAGCACAGGCTGTGTTATGTGAGACAATCACCTACTGTATTTTTATATTACAAATCTCATACAACAATCATAGCCAGCTGGCCAAGCGTCACATTTATCATAGACTGTTAACACACTGGTGGCTGGCTGTCAAACTATGGAAGTAGAAGAGATAGGGCGGCCAGTTAAACAAGGCCAACATTTTATTCATTATTATTGAGGGGTGGGCCACACTGGATTTATTCTTCAGTAACCTTACTTGGTTGTCAAAGAATAGAAAAAAAACAAACTGACTACTGTATTGAACAGTCAAGCTATTTGCACTGATGTTCTGAGTAAATCTACTTGTCCCTCAGTAGCATTTTTAATTGTGATGCAATGAGCTTGAAATTTGTCTTGCCCACCCTTTCATATTGTCCTAGAGCAACACACAATGTTAAAAAATTAAAAAATGTTTTGTCTTCAATGTCATTGTGACTTTCTCTATTTTTTCAATTTGTTTTTCTCTTCTCTTATTTAGTTTCCACATTTTACATAACTAATCTTTAGTTTTTCACTTTTCTTACCTTGGTTTCAACTTTTCAATTTTTTTCAGTCTGTCCAGCATTCTCTCATTCTTTACCTGCCCCAACTGTTTTTTATTGACTTAGGTGTCCCTTTGCTTGCAATTTTTAGAATTTACATTTTTCTTCCAGAGGCACCAGAGTTGACCCATCAGGTTGACAACTTCACAGCTCCATCCATAGCAACCTCTTGTGCTCGAAACCCCATAAGGATAGCAAATTACCTCCCCTAACAGCACTTTACCTTCTCATGGTGTTAGAACAGGTAATACCCACCACTGCACATCTCAACCACACCACTTTCTAACAAGCCTTGAGAATGCCATTGAGTGGTCATGTAGATTTAAATGTATGTCATTACCCAAACCAACACTCTACAGTGATCCTCTGCCTCTTTCTGCCTCAAATGTAGTGGAACATCTCCTCTTAGACATTATTCTGCCCCCTCATAAAACAAGAAATACCAACCCTGCATATCTAACCCCACAAGTCACTCCACCTACAGTCTCATTGTGTCACTCTGTTTTTTATATTGGCACCCTTTTTTGGTCCAACAGTGTAGAACAATCCTCTGTCTCTTCCTATTACTGCTTGGCCCAAATGCTGGATTTATGCCCCAGTATGGCTTTGTTTGGGCCCTACAATGCACTACTGGGATAAGATAAAAGTATTCTGGCCCACAAGCAGTGACATAAAAAGTCAATGGATCATCATGCAGCCTTGGACCAACAATGGGGTGCCAATATAAAACAAATAGGGTGACTCAAGGGGGGGGCTCTCGGGGCTGGGTAGTGATGGTCTGAGATGATTGAGGGTGAATATTTGTTCTTAAAAAAAAACTACAAGTAGGCAGAGGACTTTCTTGAAAGGAGTAGTGTCAGTTTCTATCTAACAATTTCTGCAGTCAACCCCAAATTCTATGTCAGGTTATAATTTCTGTGGCAATCGTCATGTGACGCAGAACTGCAGAAAACAGGGGGCCTTGCCTGTAAGACCAACTCTTTTTTAGAATGGAGTTTTACAGCTTAAGGGAATGAAACCTTGATTTGGAGGCTTCAAGAGCAGTATAAAGAGCCGTGACTAACAGCCATTTTAGCATTTGGTTTTTGGCTGTTTGCCTCATCTCTGAGTACTGGGTTGAAATCCCCAGCACGGGGTTATTGGAGGATTTCGCTTTCAGCGCAAAGTTACTCCAGCCTCAATGGGAAGTGAGAAAATCAGAGACATCAAGTCTCAGGTTTGTGCAGATATTGGACATGTTAAGGAAACTTTAACTAACCCGTCAGTGGTGCCCCGCCTGTGTATCGATCCACAGTGATTAAACCAAAAGACGGTCGGGAGTCTGTAGTCGCACAATCCTACAACTCAAAACTGCTGTACAGCAAGGTAAGATGGCTTCGCACTTGCCCAGTGTGCAGCCAGACTTTGCAGGGTGCCATGGAGTAAAACAATGGGCGAGACGATACAGGGGATGTACAACTGCTTACTACCCGTTAGAATGCCAGTTAAGTAGAGAATCTCTGTAAGTTCAGACCACCTGCACACAGTCGCCAAAATGTAAAAGGGTGAATCACCTCTCAGATTCTTGGTGGTAATAAGCCAACAGAAGAAATAACAGACAAACGGCGTAAGTGGTAATAAACTTGTTTATTGCACAAAGACAGACATATGCCCTAGTCAGACCCTTACCAATGTAGACACTGGGAGCAAAAGTTTCCCTGTACCCTAGAATATGAAGATGGTCTCAGCTGGTCTTCGTCTGGTCTCAGAGAAAATATGTTAGACAGAAACTTACATACTATGATAATTAACATGGAAACTTGTCCTTTGTGCATAAATTAGACATACAGAACGGGCCCTATTGGCCAAAAGTTAGGTGCTCCACAGTGTGAAAGTTAGACATTTTTCGTAAAATCAGCTAAAAAGTGTGAATACAAAGAATCCTCACAAAATACAGAGATAACAGACAAATAAGTGTGGTGTTACATAAATCCGCATGATGGCAGTGCAATCTGTATAATACAGTATGACTTCTCAGAAGATAGCTTACATAGAGATCGCTTGCTGATTGGACTGCTGAGCCTCTCTCGGCTACTGATTGGTCGCGCTCATTTCTGTTGTCTTTCTGCCTTGCTGGGCTTCTGCACCCATAAGATTGTATTGAAAAGTGCTGAACATTTGTTTAACTTGCTTGCTGTTGTCTGTAACTCTTGCCAAATCTAGCCACAGCTGTCTGTATTAATCTCTAATTTCTGGAACCTGCCTCTAAATGTCTACCAGATAAAACTGCCTAGAAATCTGTTACTGTAGCTAACAGCAGCCTGATTATATTGCCATCTTTTTTTCTTTTTTTTCTATCACTGAAACTGTTTAAAGTATTTGAACCTGCTCTAATTGCTTGTCTGCTGCCCTTGTCTCTGCTTAATTCCACCTTGGAGCTGCCCCACCTCTCCCCCCTCCCTGTCACGTAATTCCTGTCTAGCTTCGCTTGGACTCCTAAGCTGTGTCTCACTCTCTCTAACTTCTCTTTGTCTCCTAAACCACACTTTCCCCTTGTACTCCAGCATGGCACCAGAACAAGCTATCCTCCATCTTGGTCCTGGTCGCCACCCCCCCACCTAGCCTCTGACTCATTTCCATTTCTCTTCTCCTACACCCTACCCAATCTCGTCCTATCACATTTTCTCTGAGCCTCCCAACTCACTTTCTATACCCCAGCCAGGGCTCTCTCTCTCCACTCTATCTAGCTTTACCCTCGCAATCTCTGTTCCACTGGGCACTATGGGGCTGTCCATTGTGCCTTTTTCTCTAACTATCCTCACATCTCTGGTTCCTCTCTGCTATCTTCCTGGAGCCTGCAACCCCTCTCTTCTCCCTAGCTTCATAGTCAATTGTCTTTACGTCCACTCAGGCACTCTAGCCCTTGCTCCTTGCTCCCCAATCACACCCTTCCCTGACGCTATCTGGAAGCATGCAAGGAAGCATGACTGGGGGAGACTTGCTCTGTTGACTGCCATCCCATCCCATCCCTGGCACAAGTTACATCTCTCTGGAGCCACAGTCAGCACCTCTGCCTGTGCTCCCAATCAAAGCTGTTGACTAAACTCTGTTCCAGACAAATACATTGTGCACCCTGAAGCTACTGCTCATCCTGCTCCTGCTATCTGGTAATGTTCACCCCAATCCTGGCCCAATGACCACCCACTCAACCACCCAAGTAAAGCGGGCAGGGTCTCTCACCCTTGCAACAATCATCATCTGCAGCCTCCTCCCTAAACTTGATGCATTGCAAAGTTTTGCCAACCGTCATAACCCAGATATACTCATGGTTGTTGAAAACTGTCTCTCTCCAAAAATCCCAGACATGTCTATTGCCTTACCAGGATACGGCATCTTTAGGCTTGACAGGATGACAAAGAGAGATGGGGGCTGTGCAATATACCTGAAAAAGCCTCTCTTGGGCCACTCCTTAGATCCCACAGTCTCTAATACATCTGCACAGATTCTGCCTGTTACAATCATTCTAGGGACCCATAACAAAGCCCTGACAGTTGCCACAGTGTACATCTCCCCTAAAGTACAAGACAAAGGTATCAATGCTGTCCTAGACATTGTACAAACCCTCCCCCCTGGCTCTGAGACAATCCTGTTGGACGACTTCAATGTTAACTGGCTGGCACCAGAAATAGAGGGTATCAAGGATGAGATCTCTGCCATCAACCTTTCTTAGCTAGTTGACTCCCCCACTCGGCACAACTATAAAACTGGCACAAGTACCCTTCTAGACTGGGTACTTACTAACCACCCGACTCTCATCTCTAACATCTCCATCCTCCCTGACTCAATAAGTGACCACTCCCCAGTCATCTGCAATTGGTCTAACAAATTTAGCATGCCTCTGCCCTTACTTATCTCCAGTAGAGTCCTCCCTAGAGAGCAGCTGAAATGCCTTAAAACCTGCCTCAGACAACAAGACTGGTCTCGTATTTACAACGCCACTGATGTCAACTGAGCTCTGGATTATTTCATTAACGTCTTTAATGTCGTTTGTGACGCCCATGCCCCCCCTCAAAAAACACAACGTCAAAGGCCTCTACAACCTCTGGCTGTCTGCTGAACTACTTGCTCAACTAAAAGCCAGGGACTACCCTGGATGCTGGCATGGGCCTCAGGAACTCAAGCTGACATACAGAACTACAAATGTGCATGTAATGCCTGCACAAAATCCATTCGACTAATGAAAAGCCTCTACTATAATGAAGTTCTCACTAATACCTGGGGGCATGGCAGATCTTCCTGGAACAATGTTAAAGAAGTTACTGGTAAACAGACTAAAACTTTCCCTGCTATGCTGAATATCGATGGGGCTACTATTCTGGACCCCGTAACTATAGCAAATACCTTCAACTCAGCCTTCACCGACCTCAGCAGTGTTCTCCCCCTTGACTTTTTCAATAATGATGATGCTTCATCACATGACACCAGCCCCCCCTTCTTCCAAACACCCACCCTTCTACTTTAAGGCAGTCATGATGCATGATGTCTGCACTTACATCAGTAAAGCTATTGCCAAGACCCGAATAAGTGGGGACTCACTTGACCTAAAACTGCTATCCCTCACTCTTGATGAAGTACTACCCCCTTAACAAAAATTTTCAACCTCTCCCTCAGCCTCAGTCAATTCCCTGACAGATGGAAAACCGCAACTGTTACCCCAATCCACAAAAGTGGTGACTGGGCATTACATATGAAATACCGGCCTATCTCCATTTTGCCTCCCCTCTCAAAGGCCATTGAAAGGATTGTAGTGGACCAGCTTACTGAGTACCTGGAAAAATATAATATCTTGTGTGCTCAGCAACACTGGTTCAGAAAGGGCCATAGCACTACGTCAGCCTTGCTGGAATTTACCAGAGCTATCCACAGTTCCCTGGATAAAAGTCATCTAACTGGCTCTGTCTACATTGACTTAATCAAGGCTTTTGACACCGTCCATCACCGCCTCCTGATAGACCAGCTGCTAAACGTCGGGCTCTCGCCTAAGTCCAGGACCTGGTTCAAAAGTTACCTTGAAAACAGATTGCAAAGAGTCAAAATCGGTTACGTCCTCTCTGATGGTAGACCAGTCAGCTCTGGAGTCCCACACGGATCCATTCTAGGTCCACTACTTTTCTCTCTCTTTCTGAATAACCTACCACAGTCCTGCCCTGAGCAAATACTCCTCTATGCAGATGACGCCGTAATCCACTCCACCCACAAGAAACACTATCCCATTCAATGCAAACTACAGAGTGGCTTCTCGTAAGTCAAAAATTGGTTTTCTAAGTACAAGTTAGTCCTCAACTATAAAAAAACAAAGACAATGCTCTTCTACGGCACCTACAAGAAGAACAAGCATCTTCCTTTGACCATCTTAAACTGCAAAGGTTCCACCCTGGAACATGTACCCTCCTTTAAATATCTTGGAGTCACAATCGACAATCACCTATCCTTTGGCCTACACATCGACAACGTTGCTAAAGCTGCTAATAATTGTATCCGTCTTCTCTACAGGCACAGGCAATGCCTTACTCCTGAAGGGAAAGGGAACATTGTATAACCAGGAGTAGCACACTAAGCCGAAGCTTGTTTCCCGATGCGACCTGGGAGCACAAGAAAGTTAAGTGACTTGCTCGGGATCACACAGTATGCACCTAGGTGGCTGTGGAATTCAAAGCCAGGTCTCCAGATCTGCAGCTCAGAGCCTTAACCCACTGCGCTACACTGCCTCCTTAAGGGTCGCAGTTCAGAGCTCTGTGGTCTCACTAATTGATTATGGCCTTATCATATACGGCTCTACCACTGCCACTGTTCTCTGACGTACAGCTACAGCCCTCAACAAAGCCTGTCAGCTCATTTCTGGGGCCCACCGTCTCACCCATACGTGTAAGCTCTACGTCCAAACCGACTGGTTACAACTCTCAAACCGCATAAAATACCAAACCTGCTTAATGGCCAAGAAGACAACCCTGGGCTATTCCCCTTCTGGCGTCCAAGCCCTCCTTTCTCCTACTCATAATTCACGCCTCACTAGGGGCTCAGACTCCCAACTCTTTCAGATCCTGCGCTGTAGTACCTCTCAGGGGCCAAGAGCATTCACCCACAGGATGCCGCTTTGGTTCAATGGTCTCGGTAGTGACATCTCCTCACTTCCCAAGCTCGGCCCCTTCAAATCAAGGCTCCATCTATTCCTCTCTGCCTCCAGCACATGCGACTGTTTCCCTTAACAGCCCTCCTGTCCATCAACCTTTCTCTGCTGCCACTGCCCATACTACTCAGCACTTACTTTCTCCCACTCCTACTCCTTCCCCTCCCCCTTCCCCTCATGTCCTTCTTCCTCCTCCTCTCCACTGCACTTCCCTAAGTACTGCTGACAATGACTCTGGCTGCTCCTACCTCTGTATCCTTACCTAGTACTGTCTCAGTATTTATGTTTTCAGTGACAAAATAAGTTACGCCTACTGTTTCTGTAACCCAATGTTTATCCACAACTTGTACTGAATTGTTCTGTGTTGTATTGTACTCCATCTGTCGGGAACCTTTGTAAAAGAGCCTCGGCTCAAAGGTACTTGTAATCCTAGATTCAAATAAACAAATAAACAAATAGAGTTATACGAAGAATACAAAATGCATTCTTGGTGCATCACTTATACGTTTCCAATAATCACAGTAATAATCACTAATAATGTTTCTGATACCTTACTCTTATATAGTAAGTATCCACACCCTAATAGGTTAGTACTGATTATGGCTCATTGGAGCTGCTTTTAGGTAATATGATTGGGAAAAGAGAGGGGCGGGTGGCACTATATGTGAGGAAAGGACTGAAGTGTGTAAGGAAGGAAGGGGAGGAGGGCAGCACGGAGTCACTTTGGATGCAATTCTAGGATTCCAAGAATAGGACTCTCAGAATGGGAGTGGTGTACAGACCACCTTCTCAAACAGAGGAGTTAGACAGGGAACTAGCAGTACAGATCAGAAGGACCTGCGTGAGAGGTAGTGTGGTGATTGTGGGGGACTACAACATGCCAGGAGTATACTAGAGTACCCCAACAACCAGCAGTAGAAGGGAGCAGGTGCTACTGGGTACCTTCCAGGACAGTTTCCTGATGCAAATGGTCGGTGAACCAACCAGGTTAAGGATTACCCTTGACCTTGTGCTGGCAAATGAGGAGTTTGTAAGGCAACTTAGGGTGGAAGAATCACTGTCAGGGAGTGACCACCACTCAGTATGGCTTACATTGGATATGGGCAAGGAAGGAGTGGAATCTGGCACAAGAATGTTGAACTTCAGGAGGGCTGACTTTGGGAGGATGGGGGAAGTGGTAAAAGGGTACCTGGCCAAAATTCAACCTAGCATGGACACTAACCAGAAGTGGGAGCTCATAAAGCTGGGGATAGCAGAGGCAACCAGAACCTGCAGCAAGGCCCAGAGCAAGAAGGCTAGGGCTAAAAAAATGAGCTGGATGAGCAAGGAGGTCATGGAAAAGGTAAGGAGGAAAACAGCTGCCTTTAGGCGGTACAAGAAAACAGGGATGGGGAGGACAGGGAAGAGTTCCTGAAGGACTCTAAGGAGGTGACATGGACAGTAAGGGGAGCCAAGGCATCTACGGTGCTTAGCCTGGCACAAGGCATTAAGAAGGGTAAGAAGGACTTCTTTAGGTACATCAGGGAGAAAAGGAACTGTAATGATCATATAGTAAGGATTAGGAAGGAGGGGTTTGGGTGGAAGCAGAGGGCTATAAGGGCAGAAGCGTTAAATGATTTCTTCTATTCGGTATTTACAAAGGAGAAGAGGAGGGTGATACCCAAGGGGCTGGAATGGCAGAAATAGGGTGGGAGGGGGTGACAGATGGGGAAATCATGGAGGGCAGAGTTCTGGAGGGTTTGAGGGCACTGAGGGTGGACAAGACGACAGGCCCAGATGGCATCCAGCCCAGGGTACAGAAGGAGCTGGCAGAGGTCCTTGCTGGACGTTTGGCAGACCTATTTAATGCCTCACTACATTCGAGGTGTGTACCTCAGGATTGGAGGATGGCTCATGTGGTGCCCCCCACAAGAGTGGCCCCAAGGATGAACTGGTTAACTACAGACCAGTGAACCTCACATCCATCGTGGGTAAGCTGATGGAGACTATCCTGAAGGAGAGACTGGTGGCCGAAGGACTACAGGACAGCAGACAGCATGGCTTCATATGTGGCAGATCCTGCCAAACCAACCTGGTGGAGTTCTATGACTGGGTAACTAGGCAATTGGACAGGGGTCATGTAGTGGATGTCCTGTATCTGGACTTCAGTAAGGCATTCAACTCAGTGCCACGTGGGAGGATGGGAAGTAAATTAGAAGGCACAGGGGCAGGTGCAAAACTGGTGAGATGGGTAGGCAACTGGCTTCAGGGAAGGCAACAGAGGGTGGTGGTGAGCGGGGAGCTCTCATCTCCAAGGGTAGTGATGAGCGATGTTCCACAGGGCTTGGTGTTGGGACCAGTGTTGTTTGGGATATTCATTGCAGACATAACATTGGACATCAAGGCAAGATTAGTCTGTTTGCTGACAACACCAAGATGGGAGCAGTGGTGGATGACCTAGGGGGATGGCAAGGGTTGCAGGATGATCTGAAAAAGCTTGAAACCTGGTCAGGCACCTGGTAACTGGGGTTTAATGCCAAAAAGTGCAAGGTGCTGCATTTTGGGGTGAAGAACCCAAGGAGGAGTTACTAGCTGGGTGGAGTGCAGCTAACCAAGACAGAGAAGGAGAAGAAGGATCTAGGGGTGCTGATTACAGGGTCAATGAACAACTCTGCACAATGCAGGAAGGCAACTGCAAAGGCCAACAAAATGCTGGGTTACATTGCAAGGGATATCTCCTCGAGGAGGGGGAGGTGATTCTGCTACTGTATAGGTCATTAGTTAGACCGCATCTGGAGTACAGTGTGCAGTACTGGTGCCTGTATCAGAAGAGGGACATTAAGTTACTGGAGGGTGTGCAGCGCAGGGTGACAAAGATGATCAAGGGGCTGGGGGACTTGCCATATGAGAGGAGGCTCAAGGAGCTGAACATGTACTCGCTAGAGGAGAGGAGGGACGGGGGGGGACATGATTGAAACCTTTAAGTACATGAAAGGAATAAACAAGACAGGTACAGAGGGGCTGTTCAAAATAAGGGAGTGGAGGGACACCTGGGGCCATGATATGAGGCTGGAAGGAGGAAGGTTCAGGAGGGAGATGAAGAAACACTTTTTACAGAGAGGGTGGTAGCTGGGTGGAATGCATTACTGGCAGAAGTGGTATCCACAATAGACTGCTTCAAAAGGGGCTGGGACAGAGCAATGGGGAGGGTCAATGGAGGAAGGGTGGGAGGGAGGGCAGCTGCAAAATAAGGGGTGCTAGCTGCATGTTCGAGCAGACCTCTAGGCCTTTATCTGCTGGCATATTTTATGTGTTCGTATGTAGATGCTGTCAGCGGTGTACAGTGAGTTCCAATATGGGTGAGGGGACCAAGTGTAACATCACCATAAGGTCATCTTCCAAGTCAATTAAAATTCTTTTATATATCACACTACAGACTCTTTGGGGTAAACGATAACATTTTATTAGCATGGGTTAGGCGTGTTTCCCATATCTATCCTGGAACACATCCTTGACCTGAACCAAGATGGTGAGTCAAAAATCTCCATTTCCAAACACTGATTCTCCACGTCCAAACATCTCTTACTCTTCAAATTTTAAGCAACTCTGTCTCAGATGGATTTCAAATCATTTACAGTATATGTCAGCATTAATACAAATATTTTTTTTTCATAAGTGGCAACAATACTAAAATGCATGTCCCATGCCTATGCATCTTTTTTGCTCCTCCTTTCAACCCAAAGTAGCAGACAATCAAGCTATGGAATGCATGTTTTTTTGATTGTTTTTCATTTTTTTTTAGTATTAACCTCTTAGAACTCTGGAAGTTTCTTGAGGGTATGGATCCAGCAGGGATTGCTACTACCAACTTTGTCTGAAAGGGTTAAAGAATGAGTCAGGGTCTAACAGAGGAAACATGAGAAAGAATTTCTTCACAGAACGGGTGGTGGCCATGTGGAACAGCATGCCAGAGGAAGTGGTGAGGGCTGAAACAATCACGGGATTTAAGAATGCATGGGATAGACATAAAGGAATTCTAGAGGTCCGGGGTAAGGGGCAACAGACTTCTAGGAAAACAAACTGAACTTACAAGCTCAAATGGGCAGACTGGGTGGGCCATAGGCCCTTATCTGCCGACACTGTCTATGTATCTATGTATCTATGTATCTATGTAACAGACTGCTCCGGGCTTGGGATCACAGATTAACAGTGAACAACATATACTCACTGCTGCCCGTGTTTTCTCTTGTTTTCCCTGGGTGATTGCAGCCATAAATCAGAACAGATCTTTTTTTTTGGGCGTGAGGACTTTAACCCTTAGATTGCTGATAGAATTAGAATGTATAGGAAAGCTGGACTAATATTATCACTTCATGGCACAACATTGTTAAAGGCATGTAGAAACTTCAAAGCATATGCAAGCCCTGCCTTTAACACCATACGCAACTAATACATATGCCTGCCGACACCAGTGGTGGGAGGATAAGGGATTGTCAACCTGGACTGACTGGTACTGATCTGAAAGGTAGGAGCAGATCAACTGACTGCCAAGAAAGACAACCTGCTTCTCTTAAATTATCTAGAAGGAGGGGGTAGGCCACTGTATAGATGGCCTTTTGCCAGATCAATGAAAATGGAAGCAGTGATGTGACCCTGAACTGGCAGATTGAAGCCTGGGTGAGAGGATGGGCACTGTCCCCTTCATTGAGGTGTAACTTGCGGCCCACAACTGCTGCCAACAGATCTTTGTATGGGTGTTCGCAAGCTTATGCACTGTAATCTAGTGCCTACAAACATTTCTGACCTGGGGCAACATTAGACCATAATTGTTCATCTGTTGATGGCACAATTTTATCCTGACCCTGTCTTCCCCCACACTAGCTGAACCTGCTCCTATCTGTTTTTTGCCCCACAGACACGATGAGGCAGGAGGGTGGGTTTGACTGGATCAGTGATGGTTACAACAATAATGGGTCCTGTCTATCAGCTAGAAGTTGAACAGCCATTGGCTTATTTTCTAGAGTGGGTGAGTGGATTGGCAGTGCACTCGAAACTGTACACAAACAAAAGCAGAGGTTTTTAGATGTGAAACTTCATGCTTCACTGGAACTAGGCAGCCGTGGCATCTCACAGTCAGAAACAGCAGCTTCACTGTGACAAAGATAAACTAATACAGTAGGTGCAATATAGGTGCAATGAGGTGCCACACTTTGTGTTTTTCGGCACTTCTTTGTGTGGGCAGTAACAGTGGTTTAACGGAGTACTACAGTCAGAATTTGCAAAAACATATGTTGTGCAGAGTATTTTAATGGGTGTGTGTAGTCCAGTGTGTCCTTCCCTTTACCTGCTATTAGGAATTTTTTCTAAATTAGCCTGCTAGTTTCACGGTAGTTTTATGGCCCCTGGGGATCTCCATCTTAGCATAGTTTATTGCTCTTCTTGTTTCTACAATGCCTCTTGTCCCATGTGACAGTTATGAATCTGGGCTACGGATTTTGCAAGTACTGGTTTAGAGTCAGTTTTATAACAGCGGAGCTGTAATAGCAAGTCATTTCCTTATCCAGTGAGCACTAATAGCAACATTTATAGTTTAGCAAATACCTGAGGATTAACTGAGTGAGTTATTCTGTAAGAAAACAGAGTATTTACTAATTGTTACCTTGATGATCTGAGGTGATTTGTGTGCTTTGTATAGCTGTGTGTAGTTTAACGAAATGAAAAATTTTAAAAGCAAAACATTTACGTCTGCTGGCTAGACCTGACACACACATAGAAACTCAAAACACTGAATTAGAGCTATTTAGTGGAGGCCAGAACATCAGGCTTCTGTCTCTAGTGCTTGCTGAATCAGTGGTCTCTGATGCATCACTGTCGCATGGGACAGAAGGCAAGGGAGGAAAATGAAGAGCAATAAAACTTGCTAAAATGGAGATCATCAGCAGCCGTAAAACTACCATATAACTAGCAGGCTAATTTAGAAAAAAACTCTTAAAGAAAATCTACATCTTCATATCTTGTAAATTTATTTTGCTTCCATGTCAAGAGACAACTCTTTTTGTGCAGCTGTTGGAGATGTATGCAATTGCTTTAGTCTGTTTTTATACTTCATACTAGGCCCCGTAACCATCCTGAGGGTCTCCACTGTCTGTGAGAGCTACATTAGCATATGAGAACATAGTGTGTAATCACCCTTTAGACTCCACAGTATGCCTGTCTGCTTACTTAGACTTCAAAGAAACAAGTTCCAGGAAGGTGTGAAATGCCACATTTACCTTCAGTTAGCTTTGGAAACTGTCTGACAATGTTATGTAGGGTTTTTCCATTTAAGGTGCATTTAATTCATGTGTTTCCAGAGAGTTTTTGCAGGGTATTTGTTTTTTCAGCCTAGAAATACAAGGTATAAATGGGTGATGTGACATGATGATCTGATATGCTAATGCAGCTCTCATACACAATGAGATTTCAACAACCATAAAATGGAGAGGACCCCCGGCTAGTCAAAGGGGGCTACCATAAACAGTAAAAACAAACTAAAGCAAACACGTATAACCCCAACAGTTACAGGAAAAGAGTTGTCTATTGACATGGAAACAAATAACATTTCCATGATATGAGGGTATAGTTTTCCTTTAATAACAAAGAAGAGGAGGGATACGCCAGGACTATACATACATGTAAGCTCCCCTCAGGGAGCTTACTGCAGGAGCTTATTTTAATTTTAATGTCTGTGTGGTGGGTCCTATCTCCAGGCAGGTGGAGCCTGGGTGGACAGCATAAATTTGGGAGTTTTGGTGCCATGGGGGAAGGAGCAGGATTTGATGAGGCTGAGGGCTGCTGAGCTGGGTCAAATAGCACAGTCATCTGGGGCAGCAGGGTCAGGGCCAGGGTGGGAGTTTGCCATCCTGGTCCACCTCCCTTATCTCTCCGTAAGGCGGTGGAGTAGCCTGTACAATAAGAGGGCCCATAGTCAGGAGATGGTAGCCGGGGCCAGGTGGACAGTGAGTGCAACCTACCTTGTGAACCCTGGCACTGGGGTAGGTCAGAGAAAGAGAGAGAGAGTGCTCATAGAAATTGGCTGGTTATCACAGTGGGGCACTTCATGGTGGTGAGAGCCTGCTCCTGGGGTCCCTATTCAGCTGTGTCCAGCCATAGGAGTGCCTGGAAGAACTGGTCCCAGATGGTACAGAGGAGATGGCAGCTGTGGAAGCCATGCCATGGGGTCGACCACCCCAGTAGAGAGAGAGAGGGTTAGGAACACTCAAAGGCCTGGGCAGATTAGCCACCTCGCATGTTCATGAAGGAGAGAGGGCAGTCAGACAGGCAAGACTGAGGCAATCTGGTCATTTGTTTACCGCCCTGGTTTATGTGTTGCTGCTACCATCGTATTATAGAGCTTAACTTAGTTCCGTTTGGACAAGAAACAAAGGCCTGTACTGTGGAGATCTATGTGGTCTGCACTGCTAAGGGCTCTGTGCCGATTAAGCCTAATCTCTTTGACTGTCATGATTTTCCCTCTGAGCTCCGTAGAGTGAGACCAAATTTGATTTAAATTGTTTTCCTTTTTAACTTTGCTTGGACAGTGGCTTTATTTCAATGTGAGCTAACCAGTTTTCCCCCAATGCCCCTCTTGAGCTGAGTCTGAAGACTGCCTCTGCTGCACCCCCCCTCACCAGAAGCTGCTCAGCTGAACCGGGTGACAAGTTGTTTTCTTTTTTTTTTTTTTTTTTTTGTGGGTCCTCCGTCCTCCTTCAGCCTGGTTCGGCCCCGGGCTTCCACAGCCTGCCCATTGCCGCCTCAGCTTTCCCCGGCGCGGGGCCTGACCTGAACCCCTCGCTCAGTGCCGTGGAACCAATATCTGGTTTGGGAGTGCGGCAGGGGTGCATTGAAGCCTCGGGGAGGCTTCACCTAGACGGAGGACCTCCCCTCCTTCTTTTCCTCCTCGGTTTTCCTCCCTCCGGAGGCGGGGGCGTGCAATGGCGCCAGCGTCCGCCCGCCTCCTCCCTGGCGTGAAGCTGGCAGCGTGGTGCCCCAGCCTCCGCCAGGGGTCCCCATCGCTCGGATGCTGCCTCGGCCCTCCCGGAGGAAGAGCAGTCCATAGGGCAGCTCAATCCTTCTCCCCGGCCAACCTCGACGCTCGGGTCCGTTCCGAACCGGCGCTCGGCGTCGCGGAAATCCCACCGCTGCGCCGACGGGCTGGCTGACAAGTTGTTTTCCTGTCTTTGGACTGGATTTCTGTGCCCTCTAGTAGACTTTTACCATCTTACCCCTAGACACAGGGAGTGGGGGCTTACAATGTGGGGGCTCATCTGGGATCTGAAAAGTGGGATGCAGCATGGTTTTGAACCTTTGGGGATACTTCAGTGTCATCTTGGACTGTAGTGGCAGTTGTCACCAACATTTGGTTTACTGCGTCTGTGGGACTTGCTGCTGTGTGCCTGTATGGAATCACATTTCAGCCTTGTGATGCCTGACTGAGACTGAGTTTTCTATTGGCTGCTGGTTGTCTGGCTCTGAGAGGCTGCGCATGCTGGTGGCTGGAGCGCCATTTTGTGTTGCTGTGGAGCTGTGAGCGTAGCCTGTCAGGACAATTGATACTCTGTTTCCAGCATTTGTTGCCTGTAAATCTCCTTCATTGTTATTGTAGAGGCCACACCAATGGCGGTGGGTAAAGAGGTGACTGTCCTGGCCTCCCTGATCTATTGGCTGTGGAATATGGTGGAAAAAGCAACAGCCAAGACAGATGTGTGATCTGCAAAACTTCAGAACCTGATGTAAAGCACCTGCCTGTATGCTTCAATTGTTCCTACACCATAGCCCCTCCACTGCAGCAGCCTCTGGCCCACTTCTTTACTTTCTGGGAATGGCCTGCTAAGGCTGTTCAGCTGAGTACCTATGCTTCAAGTCTGGAGTACTGGGAGGAGCTGGAAAAGATGGTGAGTGATGCGCCTTCCGAGGAGAAGGGCGCTAGGCATCTGTCCAGCCCTTCCCCTCCATTGGAACCTGCTCCTGTCCTGGCAGAGGGAGAGGCTGCAGGTGGGTGGTGGACCCAGAATCAAAAGGCCCCACTACACCTAAGACTGCCCCCATGGCAGCAGGGACCAATAAGACCACTCCCAGTGCACCAGTGCCTGCAGCCCAGACTGTGGATAGACCTAATGTAGAGACTGAAGAGATCATATCTGAAGGAGGCACTAGTCTCAAGATAGAGTGTGGGGGGGTTTGATGCCTTGCCCACTGCTCTGGTACTGTTCCCACCTCACTCACATTTAAAGACCTGCTGTGGGAACAAGACATACCCAAGTCTTATGGCTTTCCTAGCCTGCTCTACCCTGATACTATTCTTTGTCTGTCCCAAGTCTGCAGAAATAGGTGACAGAACATGGACACATTGAGACCTTCTGATCCCCGTTACTGCCTCTATACTTCAGGGAGTTGGCTGATAAAGGGCACTGCACCACACACCAGAGTCTGGAGAATTCTGGACTGGTCACAGGCTTAGCAGTGGGTGCACAGACATATCCAGAAGGAATACTCTGGAGACGTATGCCCATACTTGTGTGAGCACCTCTGGGACATTACTGAAGAGAGGAGAAAGGAGTAGGTTTTCAAGAGGGCCTTGGATAAGGTCAAACAGCAGAATCAGGTGAGCACTACAGCCACTAAAGGCACCCATCAACAGGCTTTCACCAAGGTCAAACAACTCTGCATTACTGAGGTGTGGACTGGAGTGACTCTATTTAAAACCTTTGCTATGGTTCAAGATGTGAATGGACAGTGGACTGAATATTACATCACAGGCAAAGATTCCTTTGGTGAGGAAGTAAGTAAGCCTGACCCCAAGCTATATTTCACCTCTGAGCAGTCAGAAGAGTGAAGAGCCTGACCACCCTGGCACTCTAACAACTGGTACAATTATTGTTGGGACTGTATAGTTTGGACTGTCCCCCATCGTATGTATGCCCAGTCCCACTGCTGCAGGCCAGCAGTAGGTGATTTAAAATATTTTCTATGTTACCAGTTAAATGTTGCCTTGTTCACCCACTATTTGGGTTGCCTTGATGTGGTAGTAGGTTTTTCTGCACTGTTCTGAACTGGAATGGCAGTGTTAACAGCCTTTGCATTTGTATTAATAGTTATGCTGGCATCCTGTGTTTAGAAGGAGAAACAACTGTAGTTGAGTGCCTGGTGAGAGTGTGAACTGCATGCGGAGACAGTGTGTAAGGGAGTGTGAATGTGTAAGAGTGTGTGAGTGAGTGTGGTGCGAATGTGACAACCATGTATGGTTGGTGGCACTGTTATAAAATTGTTTGTTATAAAATATTTTAGATGTACAACGACACCCCCGTTGGGAGCACAGGGTTCTACTGCCAAGGTTGTATTTTGTATAAGGCCATAAGTGTAATTCCCCATGTGGTGGCAGCACCCTATTATTGGCAGTGAGTGGGGCATGTTGTGACTGGTTTTAGGATCTGGGTCTGTGAGGCCTAGTAGAGGAAAGCACCATTGCTTTTGTGTGGCAGTATTGACAGCTGGTTCCCTGGGGTTAGAGAGTGTGCATATCCACCCTGAGGAGGCCAGTTGGGCAGCTGGCAAAGCATTCACCAGGAGGTGAATGGCTTAAAGGGGGGGGAGAGTGTAAACCCTCCTTCAGGGAGCTTACTGCAGTAGCTTATTTTAATTGGGATGTCTGTGTTCTGGTGGAGCCTGGGTGAACAGCATAAATATGGGAGTTTTGGTGCCATTGGGGGGCCCAGGAGTGGGATTCGATGAGGCAGAGGGCTTCTGGACTGGGTTGAGTAGCGCGGTCATCTGAGGCCATAGGTTCGGGGCTGGGGTGAGGTGTTTGCCATCCCAGTCTGCCTCCCTTGTATCTCCATAAGGCAGTGGACCAATCCATACAGTAAGAGGTCCCTAGTTGGGAGATGGGAGCTGGGACCTGGTGGAGAGCGAGTGTGACCTACCTTGTGAACCTTGGCATCGGGGTAGATTGGATAGGGAACACCCAAAGAAATCATCTGGTTGCTACCGTGGTGCACTTTGCAGTGGTGAGAACCTGTGGAGTGGGAAGCAGTGGTGCCAGCCTACTCCTGAGTCCACTGTCCAGCTGTTGGAGTGCCCAGAAGAACTGGTCCCAGATGGTGCAGGGGAGGTGGGAGGTGTGGGAGCCATGCCATGGGGTCAGCCACCCTGGTAGAGAGAGAGAGAGAGAGAGAGAGAGAGAGATGGTTGGGGACACTCATGGCCTGGGTGGATTAGCAACTTTGCACATTCATGAAGGAGAGAGGGCAGTCAGAGAGGCTAGACTGAGGTTGTCCCACAGTTTATTTACTGCCCTGGTTTATGTGTTGCTGCTACCACTGTATTACAGAGCTTAACCCGGCTGTGTTTGAACAAGAAACAAAAGTTTGTGCCATGGAGATCTATGTGGTCAGCACTGTTAAGGGCTCTGTGCCCATTTAAGCCTGATCTGTTTGCCTGTCAATGAGTCTCCCTCTTAGCTCCATGGAGTGGGATCAAATTTGAATTAAATTGTTCATTTTCCTTTTTAACTTTGCTTGGATAGTGGCTTTATTTCAAAGTGGGCTAACCGCTTTGCCCCCTAATGCCCCTCCAGAGCTGAGTCTGAAGTCTACCTCTGTTGTACCCCCCTTCCACCAGAAGCTACTCTACTGAACCCAGGTAATGAGTTTTTCCATCCTTGGACTGGATTTCTGTGCTGTATAGACAGTGTCCCCTTCCCTGGAATTTTACCATCTTACTCCTAAATGTGGGGAGGGGGGCTTACACATAAATCAAAACACTGTGCACAATTCATTTTTGAAATCAGATGGGTTATTTCTTCAAGCCAGATATTTTTCTGTTTATTTTGTCAGTCTGCCAACTGGGAAAGAAATAGGTCTGTGGTGGAGGGAGGGGAGGATGAGAGGGCGATAGAGTGAGCTGGTAAATGTGTCTTCCTTTCTTTGCAAGCAATGTGAGCGCTTTCTTGTTTCACCACCAAACTACCTAGTTTCTGCACTTTCCTCTCTTGTGTTTGACACTTGTGAGCCAAAACAAAACATATTGTAGATATAAATGTGGTTGTTAAATTTATTTATTTATTTATTTTTGATAACTGGGTAAGTGCACTAGACATAGAAATGCCTATTTTCAGGCATGACCCGGGAGAGTACAACTGTGAACATCAAAAATACAAGTACAACTGTGATACAGGACAACAACAGTACGACTCATAGCCATTTGCCAGAAACATCATAGGGAAACTGTACAAATGAGATATATGTAGCATACATTGTAAGCACAGCACTGAGAAAGCAAGATATGCAAATTAAAACAAGGATGTACACAATAATGAAAGATAAGGTAGAACGGTGCACATAATGGGTGAGCTTCCTAAGTGCTCAGGTCAAAAGTGTGTGTGGGGGGTTGGGGCAACAGAAATTATATGGAGCAACTCATGTTGAAATGCACAAATATGGCAGACCATCAATTTCCATCTCTTCTCTGACTCGGGCTTTATTAATTGGAGTTATTAAGGTGATTAATTGCTCTTTTTCAAAGGAAAACAGGAGGCACGGAGAGTCTTGTGACAGCTGAAATATTCGTATTTTCAGAAAATCCTATCAGCTTACAGAAATAACAGATCTGATCAGTGACTGAGGAACTTGGAGCTGAGGTAGCTGCTACAAACATAATTATTCCCAATATTCTAAACTTCTGAGAAGAGCAAAAGTAGCAGTATTGACCTACAAAGCTAGTATTCCTGCAACAACGTATAAAGAAATATTTGTTTACTTGTATTTATTTATTTAGTTATGGCATTTTGGTAACCAGGTAAACCCACTAAGACCAGAGGTCCCTTTTTCAGGGGTGACCCAGAATTAGTTACATACAGCATATATAGTACAGTAGTTTACAACAAATCAAGAACAGAGGAACACGTATGATCGATGACACAGAGATAAATACATATTTACAACATAACCACAATGATAATTAGTCACAAAACAGAGTCCGAGGGATCAGACAGACACTTTAGTAGACAGGCCTGATATAGACAATAGACATAATAAGGATAAATAGTCTAGGTCAACATATCCATAGGGTCATTCATTTCACTATAACTTCAGAAGGTCATTCTGTTTAAGATCCAGAGCACAGAAACGTTCCTCTAGGTGCAGAGTAGTAGTTCAACAGTAACAGCTGCAGTGGCAGCATTCCAACATATACACTTTTAGCCTAGCCTTGAACTCTTCCAAGGTTGTGCAAGTGGTCAGATTTTCAGGGAGCGAGCACTAGTAGTAGGATGCCAAGAATCTGAATGATCTTTTACCAAAACTGATGCGTACCCGGGGAATTTCAAGTAGGTTGCTATTTGGGGAGTGAAGGTTTCGTTGGGAAACCTTTGGATTAAGCAGGCCTACAAGGTTGGGGGGGTGTAGAAAATGGAGAGTTTGAAGGTGAGACACAGTAGGCGATAGGAAAGTTTAAATTCCCAGGAAGGCCAGTTTAAGTCAGCAAGAACCTCACAGTGATGTCTCCGAGGAGGACAGTGGGTTGCAAAATGACTTATCTTGTTATATAGAACAGTCAATTTGGGGTTTTCGCTTTCCCTAAGGAAGTGTAGTAGCGGGGCACCATAAAGAAGGGTGGGGAGTACGATGCTTTTAGCTATGCCAGTCCTTTAATCATCAGTTAAGGGGTTGCTGAGTCTGTAGAGAAGGCCAAGTTTTTGGTGTATGGCCTTAGCTACGTGCTGTACATGTGGCCTGAAGGTCATGCCTTAGTCTAGATAAATGCCAAGGTATTTGATCTTGTTGACTACTTCTAACTGTGACCCTGATGCAGTGTAGAGCAGAAGTAGGTGTTGCCTATGCTTGCCCAGATAACTGGTCCCAAAAAGGACAGCCTTGGTCTTTTTGTCATTCATTACAAGCAAACTGGATGCAAACCAATTCTATAGGGAGTTCAAACTGGCAGCTAAGCTTACAGCAATGGTGCTAAGCTTGAGATCGCTCCAGTACACCTCTGTGTCATCCACATACAGGATTAGGTTTCTGTGCCATAGTTTAGACTGATGTCATTGATGAAGAGGGTAAATAGTAATGGCCTAAAATAGTACCCTGGGGTATGCCAGCAGTGACTGAACAGCAGCCTGAGCACACTCCTCTCCACATTATCTTCTGCATTCTGTTCATCAGATAGCTTGTGAACCAGGTACATGAGAGTGTGTCTAGACTTTTAATCCTTATTTGTTTGCAGTCCTTGGATACATTTGGATACATTTATTTAGTTAGAGTGTAGGTTTAGGGATTGTAGCATATGTTAGGGGTAAGTAAGTGTAGAATAATCGGTGGATTGTTTATTTTTAGATAGGGGAGAGTACTGCGGTGCATTTATACAGGATTCATCTGCTTTACTTGTAGAAGTGGTGGAATTAAACTTGTAGAAGTGGTGGAATTAAACTTAACCTGGTGTTGCCTGAAGACCTTGTGTGGAATGTTGAAGGCGACGACAGGCCATGGAGGTGAAGTGGAGTGTTTACTGCTGCCCGGTTTGGAGCTGTTGTTGCTAACATACTAAAATGCCGGCAGAGTAGGCCTCATGGTCTATCGAGTCTGCTCGAGAGTCAGTACCCTAAATGGGTACTGTTACCACTCTCCTGGCCCCCCATGATCTCCCTATCCCCACCAGAGTCCCCCCCAGAGATGACATTCCTCAGCTTCACCCTCTTCCTGTACCTGTCCCAGCCTCTCTTGAACCCTTCCACCATTGATACCTCCACCAGCTCCTTGGGCAATGCATTCCATGGTTCCACCATCCTCTCAGTAAAGTATCGCCTCCTTCTCTCTCCCCCAAGTCTCCCGCCCTCCAGCCTCCAACTGTGCCCCATGGTGGCCCCTCTCACCTTCCTCTGAAAGACCCCATTTAGGCTTACCTCATTTATCCTTTTTAGATACTTGAAGAACTCAATCATATCCCCCCTGTCTCTCCTCTCCTTCAGTGAGAACAGTCTGAGCTCCTCTAGTCTCTCCTCATACGACCTATCCCCCAGACCCCATATCATCCTGGTTGCCCTCCTCTGAACCCGCTCCTGGAGTGCAATGTCTTTTTTTAAGTGCGGATGCCAAAACTGCATGCAGTATTCAAGGTGTGGTCTAACCAGGCAATTATACAGTGGCAGAATCACCTCCCTGCTTCTTGAGGTAATCCCCCGGTGAAGCCACCCAGCATTTTGTTTGCCTTGGCCGCTGCCCTCCTACATTGCTCAGAATTATTCATTTTGGCATCCGTCACCACCCCCAGATCCATTTCCCCACTTGAAGCCTGCAGTGTGTTCCCTCTTAGGGTGTACACTTGACCTGGGTTACTACACCCTGGGTGCCGCACCTTGCACTTCTTGGTGTTAAATTTCAGTTTCCAGGTGTGTGACCATCTCTCCAGAGCATCCGGATCCCCCTGTAGGGCTACCCTACCATCTTCCCCATCCACCACCACCCCTAGCTTTGAGTCATCTGCAAAGAGGCTCATTTCCCAACAGAGTTTTTCCCAGGTGAGGAGATGGCGTTGGCGCTGAAGTTCATGTTCGGCAGTGGGAAGAGTTCGGGTGACTTTGCGGCATCTGATGCCACTGCGGGACTTTGCTCCCAGGAGACAAAACTGTGGACTTGAGGCCGGATCTCCTGTATTGGGACTTTGCTAGTCTTGGAGGGTCAGTCGGGCGATGTGGTGCTTGTTTCCCACTCGCCTCAGACAGATGTGAGGACTAAGGGCAGCAGGACTTGAGCCTTGCTTAAAGCTTCTGAAACCTGGCTTTGGGTACCCGAGTTCTGTGAGAACTATTTCAATCATTCCACCACAGCCACAATAAATTTCTCAGTTAAGTGCCCTTGACAACAAGATAGTTGTAGGGCTAAAACAAAATTGATTGATTCTCTGAACTGGCGGTGAGAGAGCCAAAATACTAAAGTACATTCTGACTGTGGCAACTCTGCCTGTCAGGAAGTGAGAGTTCCTGGACATAATCTCAATTTTTTTTGCTGTGGGAAGTGAGAACCCCATCATAGCTAACAAAAGAAAAGAATACATTTTTCAGGACTTGGCGCTGGTACTCTAAGGACTGTTTTGTATATATTTTAGGACTGCTAGCATTAATTTTGTCGCAGAATTGGGAGAGTGGGAAAGTGGAGGGTTGTTATTTTGGGTATTTTATCCTTTTGTGATTATTTGTGTGGGTGTTGTGTGTTTGTGTGTGTGGTGTGTGTTATTGTTAATTTGAGTGTTTCTTTTTGTCATTGCCCTTTTGTGCTATTTTTTTGTGCTCTTTCGGGACTGATCTTATCAGGTAGGAGATGTGTTGGTGCCGTGGCCCTCCCCATGTTACCTACGCTGTGTCTCAGCTCCATGACCTTCACCCCTTTACCAACCTCCCAGTGTCTGGTATCACAGCAAGGCGCTGCAGAGAGGTTGGTATTACTAGGAGGCATTTGGCTCATTGAGTGCCAAGGGCAGCTGAGAAGGGGGTGGTGAGCAGCATTGAGGTTGTCCGGTGCAGGAGATGCCCTGGATGTAAACAGAGTGTAACCCCCCTATAAATGGGGTTCCCAAAAGTCTCCCTCGGGTGTGCTTAAATGCACACTGCCAGGCGGGCGTTCTATGTCTTTACAGGTGTAAAAGTACTTGCATGCGAGTGCCCTGTTAGCCTCTATGCCTGTCCCTTTAAGAGACATTATCTTTGTAGTGTATAATTATATTAGGTAGGGGCCGAGTGTTTCCAGGCTCGAGTCCACCTCGAGCAGCAGTAATATTGCTCTGTTCTGCCATCGCTAATGGTGCAGAGGGACCTCTGTTAGAACTGGTAATTGTTTGCTGATTAGCTGCTCTAATAATAATGGTATTATAGTTTGTCTAACCTGCCTTTCTTTGCAACATCTCTGTACTGCACCAATCAGTACCTTTTGGGGACCTTAAAATGGAGTCTATCCCTAGGGGTCTTGTGGGAGTGAATTTCTGTAGGAATTGTAGTTTTTACATTTTGGCACCTGAATGGACCTGGAGGAACCCTTGCTTTGACAGACAGATGAATCAACCAAACAAACCCTTTTGGATCAGAAGGAAGTCCGGTGCTGCCTGCAGCCCAGAGTCAGTCTGAGTTTGGAGTTGAGAGAGTGAACTACTCAAGACATTCGAGCAGCTGCTCCTGCGTAGTAGCGCAGGAAACTAGTGGGAAGGCTGTGTCTGGCCTGCCTGCTTCATCTTCCTTTCTGAGGGATCTGCTAGTGAAATTAATCAGACTGAATCTGAACCAGCTTGTGACCAGAAATAATGAATTGTGACTGCCCTGTTACCTGAAGAAGACCGAAGATTTTCTGTAAGCGATCTGCCTGTCAGGAAGTCTGCATCACCACAGAGATCACAGTTTTACTCAGGAAAACTGAGATTGCAACTGGACTGTCATCCAACCTGTGATATTGTGTTTTGCTTTACTATAAATCTGCTGTAAGCTGTGAGTGAGTCGCGTTTTGGTTCCCCACTACTTAAGTGTGTCACACTTGCTGGAAACTGTCTCCAGCACCTATCAAACTGAATCTGAACTGTTCGCCCAGTCTGGGCCCTGCCACCTCAGCCCAGTCAGCTACTTCAGACCCAGAGATCACCATCGAATATGAGATTCACCCGGGGATCAGCCCCCTGCTCAACATCTTGAACAGAAAGGACACCTTGGTGAATCATGTGGGCCTTGCTTCCCCTGGCATACCAGCTTGTCGGCCTGCAGTCTCCATTTCATCCCTCCTGTGTTTCGTATTGGGTAGCGTGAGTAAACACCAGGGTAGCTCCCTGCAACATCAGCTGAATCAAAAGTGTTGTCATCTGATTCAATTGTTGTTTTCTTGTCACGAACTGAGCCTCCAGACTCTGGATTACAAATTGTGAGTGGTTGTGCATGCTCCTTCTTTCCATCACAGGGCCCCGACCAGCTGCAACGCCGGCCTACGCCGGGCAACGTGTCAGGCTACCCCACCTTTTTTCCAACTGGGTACCCAGAGTGTGTGACTGTGAAGGGACTCTAAGGTGCATGCATGATTGCCTGATTAAATCAGTTACAGAACTAATCAGCCAAATTACGCCCCTCCCTTGTTCATTCCCCCTGAATAAATCAGATCTAATTCTTTTTGCTTTTAACTTGACTGTGGTTCCTTTTTGTACAAGAAGTACTGTACTGTTGTTACCTGCTGTGTCTAACCTTATTTTGCAGGGGGTCTCCAGGGTCGAACTGGTGGAATCAGCCCTGGTGGTAAGTGCAAACAGTGGGAATTTGTATGCTGATTAGGGGTTATTGTAACTGTGTCTGTTTTTTTATTGCTTAGGCCACTAGAGGGGAAAGAGGGGGGTTACAGTGTCCCATAGGGCTGTACCCAGGTCAGCTACACTACAAATAACACTGTCCTCTGGGTGGAGGCACCTTTTTTCAGTTCCCAGGCCCCTTAACCTGCACCTAGTCATGCAGGCAGGGGGAGTAGTCCTTGGGATAGCGCCACCTAGGGATTACAGGAGCCTAGGGTGAGGCCGAACGTGTTTGGTCTCCGTAACCCGGGTCCCCACTGGACTGAGTGAGCTGGTGGCTAGAGGACCAGCTGTGCCCTCTAATCCTCTTTGGGCAGTGCTTAGCAATGCCAGGTTGATGAGGAACAAGACTGCTATATTTGCAAACTTGATTTCTTCTGTCAACCTGGATTGCATCACAGAGGCCTGGCTGGGTGACGATGTGGGCCCTGTTTTTGAGGCCACTGTCCCCGATGGGTATACCATGGCGCACTGTCCGAGGAAGGATCGCAGGGGTAGAGCAGCGGCTATTGTTTTTCTATCCAATCTGGGCATCCCGGTGCACCCAGTTGGTAGCACCCAATCTTTTGAGTGCATTGCTGTGCATGGGGGTGCAGGTACAGATTGCAGGATTCTCCTTGTTTACCACCCCCCCCGGGGCATGATGGGAATTACTGAAAGAGGTAGCAGACTTCGTCATCAACTAGGTGTTGGAGTCCCCCAGGTGTTTAATCCTGGGGGACTTCAATGTCTGGGTCGACGACGAATCCTCATGTTTCTGTTATGACCTTCTCCAGTTGATGCAATCACTGAGCCTGAGCCTGTTACAAGCGGTTGCTGCTGCTACCCATCAACATGGCTATACACTTGATCTGGTGTTCCAGCTGGATCTTGAGATTGACAACCTCAAGATTGGTCAGGTCATTTGGTCTGATCACTGCCCCATGGAGTTCAGTTTTGGGGGCCCCCCGAAAGTCCTTCCCCTGTGGAGATGGTCAGCTATCACCAGGGAGCAATTTCACTTACAAAGGCAGCATTTCTGTCCAGGGAAATTGCTGCAGGTAAACAGACCATCTCAGCTGTTTCAGACCATGGACAGTCTTTTTACATCCTGCCTGTCTCTGACCAAAAAAGCTCTTTCAACCACTTTATGTGAAGAGTTTGCTCTGTTTTTCTCTGACAGAGTGTCAGCCATCCAGTCGGGGATTCCGCCAGTGAGGCTTGTGCCTCGTAGCAGTCGAGTTGGGAGGTTCAGAGGCACTCAGTCTACCTGGGAGGAGTTTAGACCAGTGGAGATGTCTGAAGTGACTAAGGTGATCTTGGAGCTGAAGCACACCTCTTGTAAACTGGACCCAGCACTGAAGCATTTCTTAATGGGATGTGCCGATGCCGTTGGCCCGGTGTTCACCAGGATTGCTAGGTGTTCGATGGTAGAGGGGGGCCTTCCCAGTTGCCTTGAAAGAAGCACTGGTGAAGCCCTTCCTAAAGAAATCATCCCTTAACCCAGATGTCCTAGTGAATTACTGTCTGATCTCCAACCTGCCATTTTTGAGTAAGGTTGTTGAGAAATTGGTGGTGCATCAGCATGAGGGTCACCTGGTGTCCTTGGATATCTATGAGCCATTCCAGTTGGGTTTTCAGGCCAGACACAGCACCAAAACTGCTCTAGTGAGAGTGCATAATGATCTGCTTAGGGCTAGAGATAGAGGGGACAGGTCAATTCTTGTGCTTCTCGATCTCTCTCCTCAGCCTTTGACACTGTGGATCATGTCGTGCTTCTTGATCGATTCTGTGAGTTTTGTGGACTCACCGGTACTGTCATCAAATGGTTTGAGTCCTATCTGTCAGATAGAGTGCAGCGGGTGGTGATGGGGAATTTCTCCTCCTCCTCCCCAATGCCTCTGTCTTGCAGAGTAACCCAGGGTTCAGTCTTGTCGCTGATGTTATTTGCAGTGTACATGCTGCCCCTGGGCGAGATCATCCGACAATACAGTGAGGAGTTTCACTGCTATGCAGATGATAGCCAACTATATTTGTCTTTTGCACATGGAACATCGAAAGCAGTTGACGTGCTTAACACCTGTCTGGCTAAAATCAATGACTGGATGGCTTCCAGCTGGCTGAGACTCAACCTGGCTATGACTGAGGTGCTGGTGATCGAGCCTGGCCATGGGCATCATGGGTTGCCACTGGGGGCTGACTCTGGACTTGTTCTGGGTTCTACTCCATTGGTGGTTTCTTTGGGGGTGCAAAATCTGGGCATGGTCCTTGATTGCAGATTGGCCTTTGAAGATCAGGTGTCGGCTGTAGTTAGCAGTGGTTTTTACCACTTGAGGAACATTGCCCGGATTAATCCCCTCATTCCACCCAAGGACCTGCTGACCCTAGTATATGCCTTTGTCACTTCTAGGCTCGACTACTGTAATGCTCTGTATTTCGAGGTCATGGGAGTGACCCTCTGCAGGCTGCAGCTAGTGCAGAATGCAGCAGTCCGGTTACTGACGGGCCTTTCGAGGTCCAGTCATGTGAACCCAGTTTTCCGTGCTCTGCACTGGCTGCCAGTTAGGTATAGAATCTTTTTCCAAGGTGGGTCTTCTCACCTTTAAGGCTCTATACAGGCTGGGTCCTGGTTACCTGTCTGAGCTCCTGACACCAGTGTCCTCTGCTTGCTCCCTCCACTTCTCTTTGAGGGGCCTCCTGGACGTTCCCAGGGTTTGGCTCAAGCTCTCAGGAGATCATGCTTTTAGTGTCTCTGGGCTAGCCCTGTGGAACTTGCTTTCACCTGCAGTCCGGGAGTCTCCCTCAGTTGAGGTGTTTAAGGGGAGGCTAAAAGGCCACCTCTTCAGCCTGGCCTCTGATTGCTGATACCATCATTTGCTTTGGCCAGTCCCGTGAAAATGACTTCTGGAAACCTCTATTTTGTTGAATTTTATCATATTATGGTTTTAATGAGGTTTTATTATGTTTTATTTACTATTGTATGTTCTCATTTATGTTCAGCGCCCAGAGCCTCCAGGATTGGGCATCTTATAAATAAAATTGCTATGCCTTGCCTAGACCTAGGAGCTGGAGCTTGCCAAGGAGCAACCCATGATTGATCGGATCAAATGCTTTTGACAAATCAATGAATATGGCCCCAGTGGAGAATCCATTATTCCATAGCACTCAGTGTAGCAGTTTTAAACTTAATCAGGACAATGTCGGTGCCATGGCACTTCCTAAAGCCATGTTGATTGCCAGCTAGAAGGTGATGGTGCTCTAGGTAATCCTGCAGCTGGTTGTAAACCAGTCTCTCCTGCACCTTTAATTATTTATTTTTAAAGTGGTGGCTGTGAAATATACATAAAGGCACATTTTAAGATGATAGACATAAAAATATTACTGAGGGGTATTTTTTTGTGTGTTTTGGATGGGGGTTTATATAAGTGTGGGTTTGGTGGACATACAGTGGTACCGTCCAGAATTCACACAGGGTGTGTAGTTACTGCATGACAAAAGGGATCAACTGCAATTGAAATTGCCTTGTGTACTGCAGTAACTGTGCTGCGGTATGCTGCAGACTGCATTGGATCCTGGCTAGTATATATGTTTGCTTGGGGGTGGTGTGCAGTCCTGTGATGTGTGTGTGTGTGTGTGTGTGTGTGTGTCTGCATGTCTGTGTGCGCCAGGAGGGGGAGTAAAGCTGTGTGTCTGGTTTGGTGGGACATATGTGTAGGTGTATGCAACTGTGAAAAGCCAGGCCAGGTAGAGGTGATTATGTGTGCAGTGCTGAGGTGGGGAGGGTGAACATGTATATGATGCTTTGAATTTGAGCCTGAGTCCAGCTACTGAGGGTGAAGAAAACTGGTGTCTGGTGGTGATGGTGGTGGTGGGGGTTCCAGTGCTTGTAAGTTGTGCCTTGGGGAGGGATTGAATCTGTGTGTCTGGTTTGGGGGAAGAGAACTTCGAGTCTGGCGCCTTGGGAGGAAAGGGAGTAAATCTGTGTTTTCGGTTTGTGGGATGGGAAGTATGCGTCCGGTATCACAGGGAGTGGGGTAAAGCTGTGTGTTCATTTTGTGGGAGGGTAACTATGTGTCCATTTCCTGGGGGTGGGGGTTAATCTGTCTGTCTAGTTTGGGGGAGAGAAGCATGTGCCCAGTGCCAGGACGGAGGGGTGAAGTTATATCTGTGTACAGTGCTGCTGGTGGGAGGGGGTGAGACTTTGAGTATGAGGCTCTGGGGAGTATTAGTCAAAACCTGTGCTGCTGCATCAAAGCCCTCCCCTATGGGCATGGTATAAAATAATAAGCACAAACTGCACATTGTTTCTCCATCTCCCCCCATTGCCATGCTGGCACTCAGCTAGTGCTCTGTCCCAATAACTAAGCCTTCTCACTTGCAGTGTTGCTTTTTGTTGTTTTTTTTTACCAGGAAAGGAGAGCAAGGCAACCCTGGGGAGGGGGAATACGGATGGACACCAACTGAAATGTAGCCAGATTAAGCTGTTGGTGGTATTTTGAGTGAAAGGGTGGAAATTTGGTCAGGACACTGGGACAATTTCCTAACTCTTTTCAAGAAGTGCCATGGTATCTTTTATCATCCACCTGAACAACCACCAGAAAAGACAGACAGAACCTTGGTTTAACACCTCACCCGAAAGACAGCTCTCAAGATTACAGCATCTCCCTTGTGCTGCACTACAGTGTCAGTATTGGGTTTTACCCCAAGTTCCTGGAGTAGGGCTAGAACCCACAACCTTCTGATCTTCAGGTCAGAGGTGGGAGTGCAACCTGTTGGACCACTGACACTGCTACTCTTTGGAGTGTACACTCTTAGGAGGTGACCAAGCCCTCATTAGTAGCCATACACTCTGTGTTGGCCAGCACGTAGTTCAGGATTCACCAGCTGTGTGTGGATCTGTCCTGAATTGAGGCTTACATACATGTAACATAGGTACAGTCCAATATCACAACTGGCCCCATGCCAACCCTTCATATCTGGTGGCACCATACAGAAAAAAAGATTAATATTGCTGGGGGGGGGGGGCAGCATACTTAGCATGTGTATGTTAGGGCAAATGTGTTGACATGAGTTCTCAGAACTTCAGTGTTGTATATTCATATTTTCATACTAATCCTGGACTCAGATAAAGGAGGCCAGGAGTAACTTTGCAGATTTTGAAATCCTCCTTTATCTGAGTCTGGAATAAATATGGGAATAAAAAATATCATTATATGCAGCCAGCTTTGAGTGATTTATGGCTACATTAGCATGCAATTTCTATCTTAACCTTTGTCTGGATGTTTAACAAAATGGTACCCTTTCATAATTCGTTTGAGGATTTGAAGTCAAAGAAACAGTTAATATACTGAACAGCTAACATTAAAAATTTCAGTTGGAAAATTTGCTTAATCTTTTTTCTTTAAACTGCCACTGACAGTCTTCAGGTTCTGAACAAAATGGGAAATATTGGACTCCATTGTTCTCTTTTGTAGTGTAACCTTATCCAAGAAGAATTTTCTACCTCAGGTAGACAATTCTTGCACAAGGAAAAGCTGTGTCTGGTCACCAGTTAATCTGTAGCTTAAAATAAACTGATGAGTCCTCCCATATGACCTCTTGTGCTCTTGTCAAAAGACACCAAAAAATGCTATCAAAAATCAGCCTTGTTTGCCGCAAATTTAGATAATTCTCTGTGGCAAACAAGGCTGATTTTTGATAGCAGTTTTTAGAAATGTAAACAGTTCCAAGCAGATGTGCATCATTTGCTATAAACTAATAAAAAATATTAGGTGACCCAGGGATGTCCTGTGTGTTTACATACAAAAAAAAGCAGCAAACCTCTAAGACCCTGTTCACACTGTGGGACGCTGGAAAACGTTTCTTTAACACGTTATTAGAAACGGATTAAAGCTTACCATTTTAAAGCGTCCGCACTGTGTGAAGTGAGTTTGAAAACATGTTGGCGCCTTAACAAATCCGTGTCAGTATGTTCTCACTGTAGTGGTACTATCCGTTTTCTGGCACTCTCAGCACCCGAAAGCTGCTTACCATCATGCTTTCCGGTGACACTGAAAGCTGCAGAATCATGCTATGGAAACCGTGTTGTCCTGCTCTCACTGACAACAAGTCCGAATTAGAATCGGAACCGATCTGAAAACTGTGCTCAAGCCTCCCTCGAAGCAGGGTTTGAGCATGGTTCACTAAAACCGTTCACCAGTCATTCGAACGAAAACCGTGCTTGCGGCCACTTAAAACATTTTACCACTGATAAAATGTTTTAAGTAGCACAATGTGAAAAAGGCCTGGCTTCCGGAGCCTGATGGATACATTGCAGAAGGATCTGGTGAGGATGTAGGGTGTGGATTTTGGTGCATATGATCCACAAAACCAGACATAAAAAGCACAGTGTTTTGGTCTAATTTATGTAAGCAATAAGGCACGAAGGTGTGTGTGTAAAACATATTTTACAGCATGGCCAGGGGCATAGTAAGGCATGAGACCAAAGGCCGAGTGATTTAGATTTCCTTGTGTGTATTTGTGACAAAATAGTCATTGTAGTATTGCCGACTTTCTTCTTTCTGTTTTTTTTATTCTGCTTTTCTCCACATTCAAGAAATAGAATGTTTACCACGGAATACATGGATTCAAAATTCTGCTCAGTTCCACTGGCAGAATAGTTCTCTCCTAACATACTGCACACACAAGCCAAGATATTCAAAAGGGTTGTACCTGACACAACTGAGTTGTGCCAGCGCACCCCAAGAAATGCGCCCCGGGGCAATATTCAACAGAGGGACTTATGCAGCGCAAGTCCCGATGCACTGTAACGCAAAGATAATGTATGTGCCACATTCCCAGGGGGCATGCCCATGCATATGCAGCACATCCCGATATTCAGCCCAGGATGTGCGGCGCATATGCCTGCACAACCCTGGGATGCGCCGTATACCGATGCCCGAACTTGAGCCTGGAAAAAAGGCTCAAATGGTGGCCACCCACAGATAAGCTGCTGTACTGCAAGGTGGAACACAGCAGTTGCCAGCTGTGGGTGGCCGCCCGCCCACCCAGTACACTCTGCACAAGCACCCATAGCAGCCCTCGTAGTCTAGTGGCATCCCCCTCCCTCCCCATAGTGGCGATTGCTGTAAAATAAACTGTAACCATTCCCTGGTAGTCTAGTGTCACCACCCTCCCTCCCTTTAATGGCGATCACCGTAAAATACACTGTAACTATTCTCTGGTAGTCTAGTGGCACCCTCCTCCCTCCCCGTAGCCGCGATTGGCGAATATAAATGTATTACATAACCCTGGCAGTCCAGTGGCACCTCCCTCCCTCCTGATGCTCTGGTTACCCTAAAATAAATATTTAAACCCTCCCTGGTAGTCTAGTCGTAACCCCCACCCCGCCCATATCCCCGATCGCTAGTATGAGCATTGTAAAATTTCCCTGGTGGTCCACTGACACCCCCCACCCCTCCACTCACACAGGACCCCTGCCTACCCAGCACCTCCCCCCCATCATTGGCAGGCAGATGCAAACCCGCTCGCCTACCGCCCGGTTGCCCACTGAATGACAGCTTACAGTAGCAGCTTGCAGTTCATACTGTAACAGTCATTCACAAATATGTGAATGAAGCTGATGATGGGGGGTGCTGAATGGGTGGGGGGTCCTGTGTGGGTGCCAGTGGACCACCAGGGAAATTTTTTACATTGCTTATACTGGCAATCGGGGATGCAGGCAGGGTGGGGGTTACCACTAGACTACCAGGGCATAGTAAATATTATTTTATGGGTGTCACAACTACGGGTGGGGATGTGTTACTAGACTATACCAGGGAGGGTTTAAATATTTATTTTAGGGTGATCTGAGTATCAGGAGGGAGGGAGGAGGGGTGCCACTGGACTGCCAGAGATATGTAATACATTTATATTCGGTGATTGTGGCTATGGGGAGGGGAGTGGAATGCCACTAGACTACCAGGGAATAATTACAGTTTATTTTATAGCGATCGCCGCTACCGGGAAGGGGGGGGGGTGCCACTAGACTACCAGGGAGGGTTTTCTTTTTTTTTAATTTTCTCTATCACTCACACCTCTTGAACTCTCTCAGGAGAGGTGTCTCAGTCCCCGCTGTGATCCCGCCCCCGAAGCCCTCTCTCTTTTGCTCCTCCCGGCCCCACTCTCTGTCCACCTCCTCGGCCACCCAGCCTCCCAGCTCTTAGTCCTCTGAGGTGGGACCGCCAGATTACTCCTCCTGGCACTCTATCTATAATCCAGAAAGGCGACCGGGAGTGGAGGAGAGCAAAGGACATGAGAGTCGAGCCCAACATTGGGCATGCTAGGCTGGCACCCCTGGACCCTCCTTCGCCTATCAGGAGGTATTTTTATACTTGTGGGTTATGCCCTCTCCCCCTCCCTCCTCAGCAGAGCCCGAGTGTGCAATGATGCCAGGGACGTCCGTTGCGGTTCTGCACACCACTATTTGAGCCCTAAGTATTGCAGTGCCTCCGGTATCCACTGGGGGCCGCTGCGGTGCCGGGCTTAACCCTGGATTCCCCACCCCGAGAGAGGATTGAGCATCCGGAGGGCTCAATCTTCTCTCTCCCCTGCTGATCCCTGATGGCCCGGGCTCGTTCCTGAACCGGGGTCACTGGCGTGGTGCGAGGTGTGGCATCCAGCACTTCAACCCTCAGCACCACCAGACTGGCTACCAGGGAGGGTTTACATATTGTTTTAGGGCGATCGGAGCATCAGGAGGAAGAGGGGTACCACTGGACTCCCAGGGATTTTAATTCATTTATATTTGGCAATGGCGGCTATGGGGAGTGGGAGTTACACTAGATGTCCTCTGGGGGCACTGTGTGTTATGCAGGGCACCAGGCGCATGTCGCTCGCCTGCCCTGCACAATGCATTCAAATGGGGCCATAATGACATGCAGATGACCCCATGTGTGCCTTGCATACATTATGGCTCCATTTGCATACTGCCAGCTGAATATCGAGAATTTGCACACAGCGTAACTCTGTTGCACTGGCGCAGTTCCCATTCCTGGTATTCAGCCCTGTCTGGGGGGGATGTGGCAGCACATTGTGTTTGCGCAGTGGGCATTGCATGATATATTCAGAGGAGATGCACCATTGCTCATCTCTTTTGAATATATCCCTGAGTTGCACCAGCATAACTCAGTTGCGCTGCACCACCACTTGCGCCATTGCCAGGTGCAATTCTGAATATTGGGGCCACAGCCAACAAAGGCCTTTGTTACAGCCAGAGACTCAATTATCTCACTGTTAGGGTAAGAAGAAGACAGTTCCCTGATTAGCAGGTAAAGACAGAAGGGGTATTTTTTCACTGTCAGCAAAGAAACAGTTGTAGTGAAAACTGTAAACAATATTTATTGTTTCTAATTTGTTTATGTATATAAGGAGAGTGTGATAATCAGGGAAACAACATTTAATTCATTTATAATGTATGGGTAGCCCTTATTACCCACTGAAAGTAAGCCATTTACAACCTTGTAATCCCATTGTTGTGATGTCAGAACCTTTTAAACCCTATCATCTATGTCATAGCAGTGAGTTTACAAAACGGAATGCCAGTGTTATTCAGTATTCTACACACCAAGAATATAATTTAAGCAATAATGCCTGACAGGGTGTGTGTCGTGCTGGGATAATGTCACGCCTCAGGTGGTTGGGCATGAGGCCGCAGGCCAAGTGCGTCCAATACATGAGGCGTGACATTATCCACAGTACGACACACATGAAGGGCATTATTGCTATTATAAATGGCTTGTTGTTGCACAGAATTAAAATTATTTTAAAAATGTTTTAGTTAGTATGGAAAAATATTTTTGTTTCTTAAGAGAAGATGAAAAAGGTGCAAAAGAAAATGCATTCAGTCAGGAGCTTCACAGTGCTGAGACTAGACCCGTAATGTTATACTGGGACAACATCAGGGGTCCAGGATTCTTTCTTGCCATTGTATAATGTCAGTCTCAGTGTACTATTCAAATAACATTCCAATTGTCACAGTTTACTGTTAATGAGTCTAGCAAACTCTCGATGTATGACAGAGATTTTAACTCTGGTGCTATTTCAGCCCAATGTCATTCAGTCCGTGTATCCTAATGAATTGTTTTCCTACAGAATCATATGACCATAGTGCAGATTCATTAATAAGGTAAGGCTGCATTACTTGCACTTTGGGATACTGTGTATGAAAAGCGCTATATAAATCCTGATTCTTCTTCTTCTACAGAAGCCCTAGCAACCACTTGAGGTGATTACACCATGGTTATCCTATCACCTGTACATCAGGCATTATCCCCCATGTTTTATTTTTTATTTAAGGTAGTTTTATTTTTAGGGCCCAGCTGCATTTTTTTTTACAGTGTAAAGGTAGCAGCCATGTTTGTGGTGGAAGATCAGTTCTGCCTGTAAAGGATTAACTGAAATGCCTGTGTTCCAAATGCCCATTGATCTGGGTTACAGACTCTTCACTGCTGAGCAGTCCTTTTTTTTAACCACGTACAAACTATATTTTACACATAAATAAGAGCCAATCAGATTATTGGATTTTACCCTGCCATTTTATATGTATGTATGTATGTAAGTATGTACAGTATGTATGTATATATGTATAATGTATGGGTAGCCCTTATTACCCACTGAAAATAAACTGTTTACAACTGTGTAATCCCACTATTGTGATGTCAGAACCTTATAAACTCCTCTCATCTATGTTATAGCAGTGGGTTTACAAAATGGAATGCCAGTGTTATTCAGTATTATACCATGGACCTTGGACGCCAACCAATCAGAACGGCAGGCTGGCACCTTACCTCCATTGTAAATCCTCTGATAATCACCGAAAAAGGTGCCAGCCAGCCACATCTTTAAAAAAAACAATCCGACACTGATATCATGGAACTGCGACCGACATCTTGTTTCCCCACTAAACGGAGACCATAAAACAGCAGCTCCGTACATCAGGGAAACAAAACAAAATAAAAACACTGCTTTAATACTGAATGGCTTATTAAGCATTATACCAAGTACTGCTTTTTTTTTTTAAATAATAAAAAATGCAGTACTTGGTATAGTCGTAATAAGCCACTGGGGGAATCTGGGTTATCAGGGTTTCTAGCGGCTGGCGTGATTTACCCACTCGCGCCATGGGCAAACCACTTCAGCCGTGGTAAATCCCCCAATAACTCACATACCCTCGTGGCTTATTGCTTAATTCTACACATTCAGAATGCGATTGTTAGTCTCAGTACAGTATTCAAATAACATTCCAATTGTCACAGTTTACTGTTACTGAGTCTAGCGATTGTTACATCTGATAGAGATTTTAACTCTGGTGCTATTTCGTCCCACTGTCATTCAGTCCGTGTATCCTAATAAATTATTTTTCTACACAATCATGTGGCCATAGTGCAGATTCATTGATAAGGTAAGGCTAAATTACTTGTGTTGGGGGGGGATAACTTCTCATGTTCAAGTCCCATACACTATAAATTACAATGCCTGACGTATAGGTGATAACCATGGTGTAATCACCTTTTATAGTTGCTAGGGCAACGGTAAACCTCTTGAGCTGAGCTCTTGAGGTTTACTGATGCCCTAGCAGCCACTTGAGGGGATTACATCATGGTTATCACGTGTACACCAAGCAGTATCCACTATATGTATTTAGTTATGTATGTATGTATGTATTTAGTTACTGTATAGCAGCTTATATTAGCACCTCTTTATTTTAGCTCTATAAGCAGTACATGAAGACCTTAGCGTCAGCTCATATCCAATTACAGCTCTATGCTCCCTGTAATATTAGCGATCAGCTTATTTTAGTGCTTTTGTCAGTTAAGCTAATGTAGTGAAAATAAACTGAAAGCTAATATTTCCTGCTAAACAGTATGTATGTATGTATTTCTTTATTTAAGCTTTGGTAGCTGAGTAAATGCACTAAGAAGCATAAGTGGATGCCTGTTTTCAGGCATGACTCAAGAGAGATACGAGGAGGTAGAATAAATGTATTTATTAAGTTAGTTGTCGGGGAGGTACAGATGTAAACCGCTTGAAATTATCAATGCCTCTGAACTTACTAACATACTATTTGCCAGCAGATTAGGCCTTACGGTCTATCGAGTCTGCTCGAACCTGGATCCTTAGTTGGGTGCCGAGACCCTCCCATCCCTTGTTCTCTAGAAACCCCTATCATCCATCCCCCGGACAGGCCATCATCTGATACATCCACTTTCTGTGTCTGTCCCACCCTCTCTTGAAGCCCTCTACAGCGGATCTCTGAACCAGCTCACCAGGCAGTGCATTCCAAGGGTCCACCACCCTCTCGGTGAAAAACCTCCTCCTCTTTTCCCCCCTCACCCTTCCACCTTCCAACTTCAAACCATGCCCTCTGGTGATACCTCCCTGCTTTAGTCTAAAGATCCCCTCCATGTTTACCCTATTTATTCCCTTGAGGTACTTGAAGACCTCTATCATGTCCCCCCTGTCTCTCCTCTCCTCCAATGAAAACAGGCAGAGCTCCTCAAGTCTGTCCTCATAAGTCAAATCCTAGCCCTCGTATCTTCTTTGTTGCCTCCTCTGTACCCTCTCCAGGAGCTGTATGTCCCTCTTCAAATGTGGTCTCCAGTACTGTACACAGTACTCAAGGTGTGGTCTAACCAGTCCATTGTACAGTGGCAGAATCACTTCCTTGCTCCTAGAGTGATCCCCCTTACGATGCATCCCAACATCCTGTTTGCCTTGCTAGCTGCTCTCCTGCACTGCTCAGAGTTATTCATACATGTATCCACCATGACCCCTAGGTCTTTTTCCCCTATTGAGGCCTCCAGTGCCTCCCCTCCCAGTGTGTACCTGTGTTTAGGGTTTCCCCGACCAAGATGCAACACCTTGCACTTGGTGGTATTGAAATTTAATTTCCATGTGTGAGCCCAGCTTTCCAGGGTGTCCAGGTCCCCTTGCAGGGCCACCCTCCCCTCTTCTCCCTCAACTACTGCTCCCATCTTGGAGTCATCCGCGAAGAGACTCATTTCACACCCTATACCCTCCCTGATGTCCGATATGTATGCATTAAACAGGATCGGACCCAGGAGCCGAGCCCTGCGGTACCCCACTACCAACCTCTCTAGGGTTCGAGCTCCCCACAGACCACTACTCTCTGAGTGTGTCCAGCTAGCCAGTTTTCAATCCATCTGACCATCAAAGGGCCTACTCCTAACCCCATCAGTTTCTCCACCAGACCATTGTGGGGACAGAGTCAACGCCTTGCTGAAGTCCAAGAATAATACATCCACAGGCTTACCCCTGTCCAGTTCTGATGTTACCCATTCATAGAACTCCACAAGGTTGGTTTGACATGATCTACCTGGCACAAACCCATGTTGCACTATCCAGACCTCCCACTCCTCCAAGTACACCCCAATCGTTCCTTTTAGTATACTCTCCATTAATTTTCCCACCACGAGGTCAAACTGATGGGTCTATAGTTACCTGGTACTTCCCTCGACCCCCTTTATGGATTGGTACCACATGTGCCTCTCGCCAATCACTAGGTACCCTCCCTGTCTCAAGTGACCTGCTGAAAAGCTCCGCCAGGGTGCAGCCAGTATGTCCGCTAATTCCCATAGTACTCGGATGAATGCCATCCGCCCTGGAGATTTGTTTTCTTTAGGGCCTTGAGGGCTAACCACACCCTTTGGTGGAGATAGCATCATCCGTCCCCTCCCTTACTGGTCTTTTTATCCTTATCCAGATGTGACACCCCTGGGGTACCTTTCCCTTCCTCTTGCTCCATTTCTGTTGCTCCCCTGATCCCACTCCCTGCTGCTTCTATCCCCTTCATGCCTTGCTTTGTAGATATCCCATCCCCCTCCCTAGTGAGCACAGAGGCAAAGTACTTGTTAAATACCTCTGCCTGGTCCCTCGCCTCTTCCACCCACCCTCCTTCTGATCTCAATCTGCTGAGATGGCCTTCAGTTTTCTCGCTCCCCAATGTACGAAGAACCCTTTTCCCTCCATGTATCCCTGTGCCAGCCGCTGCTCTTTACTGACTTTTGCTCCCTCACCATACAGGTGACTTTTCTAGATGCAAGCTGGTACATTTTTCCCTTTATCCCCTCTTGTTGTTTTATATTTTTGTAGGCCGTCTTTTTCTCTGACTGCTACCTGTACCTCACTGGACCACCAGCATGGTTTACGTGACCTTGCTCCTTACGTTTCAACTTAGCGCAGATCCTGACTGCCTCATGAAGTCCCGCTTTATGACCTCCCATCTCCTTTCCACACTTGTCGTTGAGGTAATCCCTTCAAGTGATCCTTGAGAATATTTCCCATGCCCATAAAGTCTGCCCCCTGAGTCCACTGCCAGTGTCCTAGATCTCACCCCACCCCCCATGCTTATTTGAAACCAGACAGTATTGTGGTCACTCCCAGTCAGGGGTCCTGTACAACTATGTCCCTACCAGATCCCCATCTGCCAGAACCACATCCAGGACATGCCCCTCCCTTGTGGGCTCCATCACATGCTGTGTTAAGAACACATCCTGGAAGCCATCCAGCAGCCTCTGCTCCTTGGCCACCCTAGAGGACATGGTTCCCAGTTTGTACCTGGCATATTAGGTCCCCCATCAACACCACTCCTTCCCTTTGGACCACACTGGGCAATGATGTTGTCCAGCAAACCATCCTCTAGAACCTCACTCATCCCGGGGCCTATATGCTACTCCCAGCTTGACCTTATCTCCTGCTGGGGATCGGGGAAGGTGACCCATAAGGCCTCCACGTTCCTCTGCCTCTTCTACCATAGCAATTTCTATATCATCTCTAATGAACATAGCCACTCCACCCCTCTGACCTCCTTTCTATCCTTCCTAAGCATAGTGTACCCCTGTACATTTAGGTCCCAGTCATGGTTTTTATTGCCCACGTCGTGACCGCCACATCCACCCCTCGAACAGCATGGCCTGGAACTCCGCAACTTGTTTCCCAAGCTCCTGGCATTTACTAACACCAACCCCCACCCCTTATCCCTGATCCTCTTTGTCGAACCCCACCCAGATTCCTTGTACTTCCATCCTCCCCCTGCTCCTCCTGAAACCTCCACCTCCAGTCTGTTTCCCCCCTTCCCCTCTTGGGCTTGACGGCTACTCCCCTCATCTGGAGGAGAGGGCTTCTGGTCAGCCCCTCCCTCATCCCTTCCCCCCCTTACAAGTTTAAACCCCACCTTTCTTGTATGTAGTCAGCCATCCCCTGTTTAAGGACTTCCTTCCCTAATGGGGCAAGATGAAACCTGTCCTTGTATAGTCCCTTATCCTCCCAAACTCCATTTCCAGTTCCCTAACACCCCAACCCATTCTCTTCCCCACTTCCTGAGCCAGTCATTAACCTCTGTAGCTTCTTTTTTGTCCACTGAGGCCTTTGGTACTGGCAGTATCTCCAAAAGGAAATGTTGCATCCATTATCCCGACAGACTCTGGCAAGTTCTTGGAACCTTGCTTGGATTTCAAAATGCTATTTCCCTCCTAGATCATTAGTTCCCAAATGCACCAGAAATCCGGTTCCTCCACAATCCGAACCATTTCATACACTCATGAACTTTGCTCTGTGCACTGTCAGCCCAGAGATACTAATTACCTTCACCTGGCTGGCATCCACCCCTGTCCCTCCCAATGGATACCCCTAATCATCGAGTCTCCCAGTAACAGAACCTTAACACTGCCATCATCCTTATGGTTACTCCACTATGCGCCTCTCAGCCCCCTTCCCCCTTTATTCATGATCTCAATTTCATGGGAGTCTTCCTGCCTTATTAGAGACCCCTTGTCACCTCTCCTTTCTGCCTCCCTTGCTATTTTGCCCACTTAACTCAAAACCTCTGAATAGGTGTCCCTTTAACCTCTCTTATCTGAACCATTTATCCTGGCCCTGATGGTTTCCCTTCCCCCACACCACCATCCTCCCCCTTGTAATAGTACCTCTGCTTCCAGAGGCTCTCTGTGGGTCCCCGTTAGCTAGGGCTCCCTCCTTGGTACTGACCTCCCAGCAGAAGGGGGGCTCCTCTCCCACCTCCTTGTCTCCCAGTTTCTCTCCAATCATGCTGTCCTCCCTCATGTCTGGAATATGTTGCATCTCCCCCATTTGCTTAACATATATGTTTCCCCTTCTCCCTCTGGGACTATGTCTATCCTTTCCATGGCTGGTCTGTGATGCCCTATGGGTATCCGACTCCCTCCCCCCGGCCTCTGTATAAGTTTCCTCATTTCCACCAACCCTTCCTCCCCTCTAGGTTGCTTAGTAGCTCAAATTTATTGTGACACTCTATGTCAGCCTCCATCAAGTAACCCAAGTTTCCCCTGACTGCATCGCTAAACTGACCCTCTTCTTCCTCTCTTGCACTGTTCACCTTAGGAGCTGCCTTCCCACAGTCTGCTGTTTTAGGCTTCCGCACAACAGCCCCTCCTGACTCTTCCCCCTCCAGTCTCTTTGTATTCAGAATGTTCACCCCATACGCTTTCTCCTTAGTATCAACTTCCCTATCTAACTGTCCTCTGTCCCTAATATCCCTCCTCCTGCTTGCTGTAACATAACGTCCTGTAATTTCAGAGCGTTGCCCCAGCCTCCCTCAGCCCCACCCTTCTGCTGCCCATATCCACCCCTTATCCTGGACACCCCTCCGCTCCCACAGCTTACTCCTTAACCAATATACCTCCTCCTGATACAAGATAGCTGTCTACAGAGTGGGCGGCCTCCCTCTCCAGGCCCAATTTAGAATTATTGCCATCCCACAGCCTGTGCAGCCTACAACCCTTCTGAAGATGCCTGCCATGGTGGAATATGGCCACCCTGATTATCCTCCTCTGTTTATAATACACACCCCTTTTCTCAGTCCCTTTCCCTGGAGTACAGTTTCTCTCTAAACTGACTGTAGTTTGTTACAAACCCAATTTCAACCCCACCAATAACGTACCCAAGTCTCACAAACACATACAGTCCAGTGTGTGTTCGGTCACACTAACAGTGTATGTAAGCAGACATCAGGTACCATACGATGTCACAGGCCCACCAGCTCCTGTTGCTTCGAATTTCAGTCCCAAACAGAAATACTCAGCCCTTCAATCCCAACCCCCAGTGGCTTTGGGAGGGCTCTTACCAAACAACACATTTAAATTTCCCTCGAAGTATCCCTGCCAAACAACTATCCCCAAGCCACCAAAGTTACAATGTAACAGTTCTAATTCAAGGTAATAATTTTTAACACATAAAACTAATTTCACTTGCAAACTTTTAAAATATTTCAGTTAAAACAGAATATAACTCCAGCCCTCTTTCCCTACCTGCTGCTTAAGCTCCAAGTGAACAATGAAAGCAAGTTAATTCCTGTTTAGAGACAAGGTAATTGCAGCTAATGTCCCTCCCCCAAACACCAGGCAAACAACACATTTAAATTTCCCTCAAGTATCCCTGCCAAACAACTATCCCGCCACCAAAGTTACAATGTAACAGTTCTAATTCAAGGTAATAATTTTTAACACATAAAACTAATTTCACTTACAAACTTTTAAAATATTTCAGTTAAAACAGAATATAACTCCAGCCCTCTTTCCTACCTACCTGCTGCTTAAGCTCCCAAGTGAACTTAATGGGTGAACTTTACTTAAAAAACAAACAAACCTTAAAAATGTGTTAAAGTGATACATTAAATTAAGATAATGGTCCCTTACTTTCTGAAGACATCCACTCACCATTCAGTGAAGGGCTTGAGAGAGTGGAGGAACTCGGAGACTAGACCACTGATGACATAAGGTAGCAAGGTACTGCTTGCTGCAGTGCAGACTAGAGGGTGCTATGCTTAAGAATTGCATTTCTTGAAATTCTGCTGAAGAGAAAAATGGGCTGCAGGGAGGTAGTCAGGAAAGAGTATGCAAGTCACTTAATTTCTGAGGAACTGTGTGAACCAGAAGTGTGTGTGTGTGTGTGTGTGTGTGTGTGTGTGTAGTTTAGTAGAGGTTTGTATTTGCATAAAAAGTAAGGCTCACAGAAATGAGAGTGTTTTTTTTTTTTTTTTTTTTTATACATAAATGTGTTTTACACCCTGTCTAGACAATAGTCACTAGGTCCTGACTAGGTAGCACTGATACAGGGCAAACTGGATGGACTGGTCTTTTTCTGCTGACAATGTGTATGTTTCTGTGACAAAGTTTCCTGCTGACATTATGTATGTTTCTGTGACAAACTACCCTTTGAGGGGTGCTAGCTTATAAGGTAGTTTGGGGGTCTAATTTACTTCTTCTGCTATCGTCTGATTATATCAGGAAATGTATTTATTTATTTATTTATTTAGTTTTTGTTGACCGGGTAAGTGCACTAGACAAATCCTGCCTATTTTCAGGCACTACCTGGGGGAGGGGGATACAGATGAATGCCAACTGACCTTGAACCAGATTAAGGTGTTGGTATTTTTAGTGAATGAGGGAAATTTGGCCAGGACACTGGGGAAATTCCCCATCTCTTTTCGATAAGTGCCATGGGATCTTTAACATCCACCTGAACTACCACCAATCCAGGCAGATGGGACCTTGGTTTAACATCTCATCCGAAAGGCGGCACCTTAGAAGTGCAGCACCCCTCTCATGCTGCACTACAGTGTCAGTACTGGGATATTAACCCAAGTGCCAGATGTAGGAACTGAACCCACAGCCCTCTGATCTCCCAGCATCAGAGGCGAGTGTGGTACCTACTGAGCCACTGACACTGACAAATACCTCAATCCTCAAAATACCTCAGTCCTGCTCAGGAACTAGGAAGGTCAAACACCTAGTAAACTATGATACAGTGCACCTTGGATGGCGGGCTTTAAATGGAAAATTCTCACCTTGCCAGCAGAAATATAACTTTTCCCTTTTCAGTAATGAGACTTAGTCACGGGTTCTAAAAAATAGGTTCCTTACTACTAGATACTATGGATATTTACAATCAGGATATATATATATATATATACTCATCTATATATATATATATATATATTATATATAGATATATATATACACACACACATATATATACATATCTATCCATCTATCTATACTCTATCTATTTATCTATAGATATATATATATATATATATAGCAACCAAAAAGTCACCATTTACAGGAAAGGAAACATAATGTAGTTAAACAGGCAGATGACTGTTAGAATAATTACAAAATTTGACTTCCAGTGACGTCATGCTCCTGACAGCAGCCTGAATCAGGAGGCTCTGTCGAGACCAACCTTAATAACCTCCTAATACTACCTTTTCAATTAAAACACAGAAGAAAATCATACAAGGAGGTAGATAATGCCTAAAAAGAATGATCGAGTGAAAAACAGACCGCCAGACCTACCGGATGATGAAGGATTGCGGGAGGATGGATCGGAGAGCGAGGACTCACATGCCTCAATTGGCTCCCATCAAGGCGCCGCGGAGAGCAGCCAGCTCCCCATCAACACCTTACAAAGGCAGATGGCTCAAATGTTAACCGAGCTTAGAGATTTTCATAAGGAAATGCGATCTACTGCAACAGCGCTCCACACCAATATGAATAAGCTCGAAAAGCGCCAAGAGGTCGCCGAATCCCAGGCCCAGGAGACAGATCAGAGGGTGACGGAAACCGAGCAGGCTATCATACAACTACACCACACATCAGAACCCTGCAGGATAGAGCAGAGGATGCGGAGATTAGAAATCGTCATAACAATATCCGGATATCGGGAATCCCAGAGGGGCTGAAGATACTGATATGCTGCAATTTTTACAAAAGACTCTCCGTGACCTGTTAGCCTTACCAAATACACTGTCACTTGAAATAGACAGAGCTCACCAAACCCTGGGCCCAAGACCTCCTGCAGGAGCATGCCCATGAATGATCTTGGTGCAGTTCTTAAGATACCAGGACAAAGAATGTGTACTTCATACCGCTTGGAAGGCAGGCTCTGCAACTCTCTCTGGGGACAGACTTTATTTTGAGAATGATTACTCCCCAGAAATAATGTCCAGACGAAAGGCCTACACACCGATCATGCGAGCTCTTAAGACAACAGGCATCAGATTTAGAACCCCTTATCTAGCAAAACTTACTGTCTTCTTTATGGATGGCCCCCTCACCTTCGAGAGCCCAGTCGCAGCATTACAAGAACTGAAGAACAGGAAGTTCGAAGTGCAACAGCAGCGACCCACCTCAGGAACTTCCATCGCCTCTAAACTCTACCAGAAAGTGTGAAACAGTGGGCAACGAGAGACCAGATGTTGCCAGGGAGCTGAGGCAATCCAGAACATTGTGGAGGTGCTGAAGGCCAGACAGTCACCGTCAAGAGCAGGTTGGGCCGAAGACCAAGGAGCAGAAGGCTGAGGACTGCAAGTAGATATCTGTTGCATGTAAATTATCCCTTGCTAGCAGGGAGAGACTTTTAGTCTGAGGGAACATTTGTTCAGGTTTGGGCTGGGGGTTGATTGGGGAGGAAATCAATTTAACTCAACTGTACCCTTCTTTGCAGATCTGTTGTATGGGAGAGGTTGGGAGGGGGGGAGTTATCATGGCCAGCAGCCTTGAGGCTAAGGATCAGCTCAATTGCACTGATTTAGAGCCGCCAGGTACTGGGCCCTCTGTCTCCCTCCTTTCTCTGATGAATAATCCTACCCTTCCGGTCTCCCCCCCACCAGTGCGATGTGGTGTGGGCCTTTGTGCGAGAATAGAGAGATGGCACCACCACTTCTTTCGAACCAGAGGTGTAGGAGGGGAGGATGAGGCGATACTGCAGGCCCACACTACTCAATTCCTCCCCTTGAATGCAGTGGTCCCCAGAATGGAGTTCAGGTTGGGCTCCCTCCTGACCCTTGTGCAGGCAGGCCTGTTATACAGAGCCGCTCTGATGGAATCATGCCACGGGGGTTGGGGGAGGCTATGCTGATCCGACTACCCTGAACTTGATGGGGTTGGGACATGCAGCCTGGACTTGGGAATTAGGAGGGACCTGTGTTCTGAGCTCCTCTAATAACACTAATTACAGGGACAGCAATTGAGCCTAGAACTTCTGCCTGGCTTTCGTTCACCAGTGTGGGTATTGGTCATTCTGTCCCAAGCGAAGTCAGGCACTGGAACATAGGGGAGGCAGCTGCTCCCCCTCCTCTTCCCACCATCTTCCTGGTACCACCATGGCTGAAGCCTCCCAGACTTGGCGGACATCACCGCTGGGTTAGGGGGATATGTGCCCCTGCTCCAGCCTATAGGGGGGATTGGTGACTTAGATCGAGCGGATGGAGCTTTCTGCCCGCCCCTTCTCCTTCCCCTCCACCCTCCCTCTCTTCTCGCCCTCTCCCCAAGCTTTCTCTGGCACCTGGGTTGGCTCTTACCCCCTAGGGATATTATCAGCAATCGACAGGATGGAATAACTAAAATTTTACTGGGCGTCTCACTCATCGTCTACATACAGCAGCAAAATAGGTCATCTCGGCGTACCATCTCAGATGTTCCATCCATCCCTTTTCCCTTTAGGACACTATTAGTGTCTAGAGGCATCTCACTTGGAGATGAAGCCTCATAGTAAGGTAAATCCCTTACTACAGAATCTGGACCGGATTCTGATACTTGGAAGTGCTTGCTTACCACCTCCTGTGCTGAGCACCCAGTTGGTCTCGTCGCAGGCTATTTCATGTTTATTGATGTTTGTACTGTTTTGGTTTTTTTTGATGTATTATTTCTTCCAGAGCTCCCAGCTTGCAAACCTGCTTTCAGTTGTCCCCCAGCACAGCCCCAAAGGTTAGACCCCCTTCCTTGTGCACCCCATGACTTACCCTTCATGGCAGGGTGGTGGGGAGCTACTCAACCCACCCCAAACGGATCCATGCCAGGGAGGTGCCTTCTCAGAGGCGGCGCTGTGGGGACCATTTCATTCTGCTGGAGCTGTTTTTTCTGCTTTTCTCCCATTGTGTGGAGGTGGGGTATGCAATGACACCTGCGGTGAGAGCGTGCACGCTTCTGCATGCACTCTCACCAAGCGTCTACCCCGTCTCCTCCCCTTTGGCTGTAGCATCAGTGCGTTGCCCCCCAGCAGCCACTAGGGGCCAGTGGAGTGCCGACAGCTAATGTCCCCCCACCTCAGAGAAGGAGAGCAGTCCAACGGATGCTTGATTCTTCTCCTCCCCGCCAATCCCAGACGACCCTTGCTCATTCCCCGAACACGGGTCAGCGTGTTTGAGGGGCGCCCAGCGCTCAGCCCCAATGCCACCCACCGGCATTTGTACTGTTTTTGAATATTTGTTATTGTTTTTGCAAAGTTGTAACTGTTGTTTGTTAGAAAGGACAGGTACTTCACAAAAGGATTTAAGGTTAATACATTCCTACATGTACGGGGTGCCCCCCCCCCGGTAGCTAGACTAACCAAAGATCATTATGGCTAGTTCCCATTTAAAGCTGCTCTTCTTAAACATTAATGGAATAACCTCACCAATAAAGAGGTCACGAGTCTTCTCATATCTATGCAAGAGCAAGGCAGACTTGATATACCTACAAGAGACACAGCTGAGTGCTGCGGAGCACCTTAAGCTGGGTAGACTCAGACGGGGAACTCTGTACAGCTCATCCAGCGGGAGGGGTAGATGTTGCTGGGTGGCTATAATTGTACCATCGGGCACTCCATTTCAGCACAAACTTATGCTGGAGGACCAGGAGGGCAGATTGGTAATTGTCCAGGGTACACTAAATGGAGTACAAGTCACTCTAGCCAATGTGTATTCCCCCGTTGCCCGTTCCGCAGTTGAGAACACTCCTGGATAGAATTGCATAGAACACAAAGGGTACCCAACTGCTTGCAGGAGACTTCAGCCTGGTGCAGGACCCTGTTCTGGACTCCTCTTGCCTGAGAACACCGAGGCAGTCACCAGCACAAAAATTCTTTGGGAGGTTTACTGCTGAGGTTGGGTAGACTGATGTCTGGAGACATCTACACCCACGTACTAGGAACTACTCACATTACTCTGTGGCCCATCAGACATATTTGCACATCGATCAAACCTACACACAAGTGGAAAACATAGGCCAGCTTAGGGATGCTCAATTGGGTGACATCACCCTCTCTGACCATGCCCCCCCAATGTCTACATGGGAAATGGTCCGCCAAGCTAAAAACACTCGATGGAGGCTCAACTGTTATTATTTACGCTCTGAGCAATTCTGGGAGTTTATCTCAGACAAAATAGCCGAGATCCTGGAATATAACCGCCTGGCTGATACGTCCCCAGCAATACACTGGGACACCATAAAAGCTGTTCTCTGGGGCCACATTATACAGCAGAACTGAATAAGTACCATAGGGAATGCAGGGCCAGGCTGGAGGAGACTCTCTTTTTTCTACAAATGGCACACAAGACCGGGGATTCCTCGGTACTACCTCAGCTTCAGGAAACAAAAGCTGAGTTGGACCATCTAGCACTACAACAGATGAGATTGCTTTGACATTCCTGAGGCAGAGGTATTATGAGGTGGGGCCTAGGGCTACCAGATTACTGGCCTATCAGGTGCGTAGACAGAAGAAGGCTTCTACGGTCGCTACACTTAGACACCCAGTAGGGGGCCAACCTTTAACTAAACTACATGACATTACAGAAGCGTTCACTACATACTACTCAACTCTCTACACCCTAGAGCACATGCCTAGGGAGCAGCAGATTATGGAATATCTGTGGGAAATAACTTTGCCCCGAATTTCTGCAGACCAGGAAGAGGCACTGACCACTCCTATAACTGAGCGTGAGCTTATGGCTGCGATATCTGCAGCAAAAACCCTTAAGGTGCCAGGCCCGGATGGATACAGGAGCAAGTTTTATAAAACTATGAAACGGCAAACAACCCCTAGACTCTTCACTTTATTTAACTCTATCTTGGAGGGTGACCCCCTTCCCCACCACCACCATCCTGGTCGTTTGCAACTATTTCGTTAATACCAAAACCAGGGAAAAACCTGCAGTTATGCAGTTCATATAGACCAATTTCGGTCTTGAATGTGGACTATAAGCTGTTTATGCACATATTAGCCCAGCATCTAGATCAAGTTAGGCCCCAACTGACTGATCAAGACCAGACTGGTTTCGTGAGAAACCGTTCCACAATGGATAACATCAGGTGTACCCTCCATATCACCCATAAAATGCAAACCTCAAATATCTCCTCAGTTTTAATTAGTCTGGATGCCGAAAAAGCATTTGACAGGGTCGCCTGGCCCTTCTTATATAAAGTCCTAGATAAGTTAGGACTCCCCAGACCCCTGATACAGTCTTTCAGAATATCTATGCATCCCCTCGGGCATGTGTTAAGGTGGGGGGTCACCACTCCAATTGCTTCCACCTGAAAAGAGGAAATAGGCAGGGGTGCCCCCTGTCTCCCCTTCTGTTTGAGGCCTTTATTGAGCTGCTAGCACAATACATCTGAGAGGCTAACAACATTAAGGGGGTGACAATAGGGGACTCAGAACATCGTATAGCACTGTATGCTGGCGACATTTTACTGTACCTCTCAAACCCTGAAGAAACTTTCCCAGCCATAAAGCAGGCCCTGGATAAGTTTAGCCAAGTCTCAGGGTATAAATTGAACTTAATGAAACCGGAAATACTCACCTTTCGCTACACTCCTTCAACACACATTCAAAACCTCATACCCTGCCGATAGAATTTAACAAAACTGAAATATTTGGGTGTATACATCTCTCAGTCAAGTGAAGAAGCATATAAAATAATTATGCCCCCTTTATATCACAGCTAAAGGTAGATCTGGCATCATGGGCCACCCTGCCCCTATGCCTCAGCAGGAGGATAGATTTAGTTCGAATGATCACCCTACCCAGAGCTTTATACCTATTTCAGAATATCCCCATTTTTATAACAAAGAAAACTTTTAGGGAATGGACCGCCGTATTTCAAAGTTTGTTTGGGCAGGTCAAAGACCCCGGGTCTGTCTGAAAGTGCTCCCCCTTCCATGCTGAGATGGAGGACTATCCTCCTGGTCTACAATTATACCACTATGCAGCTGTAGTGATAGTATAATATGTTGATTATTGTCACTCCATTTTGTATGCTATTTCATGTAATGTATGTCATTTTATACTCCATTTTGTATTGTGTGACTCCATTTTACATGCTGCTTCATTTAATTGGTGTTTTGCTCTTTAGATAGCCTCATTATTATGTTTTGCTTCAGACAGTGTATTTTGCTGACTTGAAGGTCGCATATTATCAGGCAACCTGTTTTTGTAGTTTTGTTTAAACTTCTGCTTTAGCTCATAGTGTTCTAGGCACCCGCCAGTGTTTGGAGCACAGTGACCTAGCAGGTGTAGGGAATTCTGAGCAGTCCTTATCGTGTGAATTCAGAACATCCTGGGAGCCCGCCAGCTTCTAGAATGTGGCGAGACAACACTATAAAGGCTGCACGGTTATTTTAGCATAGAATAAGATATAAATGAAGCTTCTCAATGCCTGGTTAGAAGCCTCTCCTGCAGGGTGGACGACGGCCAGGGGCCAGTTCCCTGTCTCGGCGAGACTCCTAGCCAGGCTGACAATGGGGGCTTCCCCAGCCATTGGAATAGGGTTGGATGATGCTTTTATTGAATCGGGTGATGTATAACCTTTTGTATTATATTTTGCTATAATAAAGCTTTGGCTTGCTGTACTTATTGTTTTGTTATTGTGTGTATGTGAGTGTGAATGGCAAATAGCTGCTTGGTTTGAGTTGGCAGAACATTTTGGCGTAGTCGGCAGGATTCGAAAATAAATGTCTATTTTTAGGAAAAGGATGAGTTCTTTTTTAAAGGTGTATTAAGGCTTCAAACAAGCAAGGGCAACTGCCCTTTGTACTTGTAATTTGTGCTTGCTGCAAGTATATACTGTTAGAGCCAATGATGGCTTTCACAGTTCAGGCTGCTTTTAGGAGAAAAGCAGCGGCTGGTTAAGTAAAGTTAGATAAGCAACATCTAGAAAAAGAAAAAGAAACTACTGTGGATGTACACACAGTAGGTGACTACAGACGGGATGATTTGAAAATCCTCCCCCCCCCATGTTGCCTATCTGTGTAGTTTCAAGTTTTTCTGTATCAGTTTCAAGTTCCCTTGCCTCCTATACAGGCTGAAACATTTGATCCTAAACCCAAGTACTGGGGACCTCTACCAGATGGATCTCAACCTAGTACTGTTAGAGATTTTTGTTTGTTTTGTTTTTAAACTGCAAACCAGAGCTCTGGAAAAAGACTTGGTTTGGCAGGTTACTAAAATGGCCAAAAGAAAACCTTTGAAAGGGTTAAAACCTTTAAAAGGGTTAATAGCTGCAGTGTTTGGAAATTATCATGAAGGTCCTGCAGTCAGTTTTCTTACTTAGACTAGTGTATCGGAAAAGAAGAAGAAAATACCTTGGCACCGGGTAAGTCTGAATTTTTTTATTCAAAGTTGTTTTATGTCTGTCTGTTTTATTTCTGTAATACGTATACTAAACAAGGTAATGCTCTGTCTTTCTCATGCATATTTTCTAGCTTATATCTGTGTTCTGTAATTATGTTCTATTGTCAAGGTTGCGAGATAGGATTGACTGCCTTCAGTGCACATGTTACAGAAAAAAAAAGAAAGAAGAAGTTTCTTTGCCTTATAGCTGACTGTTTTAATTGGCTTTATTTGTAATGGAACATTTGTGCTGCCAAGATAGGGTCAGTGACGAACTTTTGTTTGTAGTTGGTGGAGCAGGTAGTGTTGATGGTGAAGAATTATGACGTCATATAGATTGCAATGTGCAGAAAGAGTTGTAGTTTGCAAGCAACGTGCCAAGCCACTGCTAGGTGAAAATGTAATGTGTTAACAGCTATAAATGCTTTATCATACTTCTAGTTAAAACCAGAAACTTTTGCAAAATGGCAGAGTGCCATATTTTAGTTATGTGCCAAAAGGTGTAATCATGTTATACGAGATGTGTTCACTTACAGATGATGTGTTTAAACAGTGTTTTGTTCTGGAAAGATTTGGCATGGCAATATGTATAAATGTGTTGGTTTAAAAATTGTCAGTGTTACAAGACAGGCAGGAGGCAGCATATATCTAAACCACGTACAGTTTTCTAATGGAACTATGGGCATTACCTCAGCAAATTGGTGTGAAACAATGTCAGTCTTATTTTGTGTAAGTATTTCTTTTTGTGTATGTGTATGTGTGTGTACTGTCTTGGCCAGCAGTTTCATTGTGTACTCTATTGTTATTTAAAGATATTTTAATATTGGTGTGTTCAAGGACACTACAGGAATGGCTTAGTTTGAATGACCTTACATGCACACTGTGACCTTTTGCAGTTATTTGACCTTCTTGTGTTTCAACATTTTATGTTACTACCAGTTCAAACTTGATGTGTATTCCATGCCTAAAGCACAACTTTTCACACAAAATGTATGTTTTCATGAAGGCACACCAAGAGTGAACCATGTAATTTGACTTTTATTGCAAAACTAGTATTCTAAGTGAAGAGGAACAAACTTTTACAATTTTGAAAAAGGACTATTACAGCTGTTTTGGGAGTTTACCATCTACAGAGATACGTCACGGGTATTACCATCAATCTGGACATTTTGTCATGCTTAGGATAAGGGAACCCAGGGACGCTTGCTTCTTTTATCCTATGGAAATAATCTTGTTTTATTTTTAAACTAATGCGTGTTTGTTTTTGTTGTTTGTCTGTGTTTCACAGCTAACCTTTTATTGCTACAGTATTCGAGCTGTCTCTTGCACCTCGAGCTGTGTCTTCCACCAGTAGGAGCTTGAGGAGGGTAAGTACCCTTCCTCCCTTCCAGTGTAATACCCACAAAGGTTGCAAGGTACATGTCATATTTATACTGATTCATGGTCTGTAGCCAATGGTTTAACAACCTAGCTGCCCACTTGGGCTAAGATGAGTGGAAAATTTATTCGAAAGAAATATGGGAAAAAGAACTGTGGCAGGAAATATGGACTATGGTGCAAAATACTCAGACCACTGTATTTCATGTTGATGCTCATTGTGCTTCAGATACACTAGAACGATGGTATAATTCTATTGCAGATGAAAAGCTAAGATTCTTCCAGTGGATATTGAAGAAACTCAAAGTCAGCAGTTATCAGGGCTGGCAAAATGGGCACATCAAAAATGTGGACATTTGGGAGAGAAAACCACTTACAGGTGGGCATATAGTAGGGTGTACCCTAACATTGATTGGTTAAAACTGTTATTGCTCAGTGTCCTATTGCCAACATGGGCAACAAAGACCAATCCTCTCATATTGTGAAAGGACAATTGGGGAGAGCTCACGAAATGGAAAGAGAATTTGCATGAAGCATTACAAATTCCACCGAGACATTTTGGTTGGATAGCACCTAAATCAGAACTAGCCCTCAAGGGAATACAAATTTTGGGAGGGGTGATTGATTGTGATTATCAAGGAGAAGTGAAAGTAATTTTGTTGAATAGTAGAGAACAAAATCTGTTAATTCAACAGTATGACAGAGTGGCTCAATTGTTAATTATTCCAGTTAACAAAGTGACCCCTATAAAGGGACAAGCCCCCACACTCTTAACAGCAAGGGGGGATAAAGGTTTTAGATCTACAGGAGGTTTTAACAATGGTGCCAAAATATGGGTTACAAACCCAAATGGCCCTCCTGAACCAGCTGAGGTGATAGCCACGGACGAGACAACACAGTGTTAATTATCAGATCAGGGAAAGAAAATGGAATAAGTGCCTGCACATAAATGTTATCTTCGAGAATAATGAAATTTGTGTCTTTCTAGGTCCAGCAATGGATTTTAAAAGGAATGCTGGTGTGTCTTATGGTCCATTTGGCAGAGCTAGTTACCGAGGAAGGATTCAAAGGGTTAACTGTAATGACACTGGTTGTAAAGGAACCGGAGTTGGAAAAATGATACCAAAGATAGAACCCAGGGAACTTTAGCTGCCCATCCGGACAGAAGTGTGTGGTACTGAACATGACATTTCACAGGGGTCAATCTCTGGATGACAACTGGTGGCTCAGGACAATATGCCTATGAAACAGATGAAATCTCTTTGCAGAATAAGACTGCTATTAAATGCTGCAACTTACCGAATAGTTGCATGGTGACTGTACAACATAGACTTGATTGCTGCATGAATCAAACAGACATTTTCAATGCAAGTATTACTTTGATTGACATAGACACGTTATTCTGCATGAATGCTACTGCAATAACTAATAGAACTACTTGGGCAGATCACATTACAGTGTTGAAAAATCATCCTGTAATTAGCAATGATAGTATAGTTAAGGTTCCATCCACATGTACATCAGTAGGGCAGCGGTATCAGAAAAATGTAATCCATTTTAACATAACGTTTATGTTTAGTAGAAAATGCAAATATAAAAGAACTTGGTATGATACGCTATTAGGTGGAGCAGGGGCAGGCATGGGAATTTTAAATAGTGTGGATATAGAAACATTGACTAACAGGCTTCAGGCAGTAGGAATTAATGTATTTAGCTTAATTAACTTATAAGCTCAATGGATGCCAACTGTTTTCTTATCCCAAAGATTAACTTTGAATTATGATTTTGAGTTCTTGCAGTTATTTAATGCTTCACAGGTATGGGGAATGGGAGTAGCAGAAAATATTTTGCGATTTATTGATTGGACAGAATGCACAATGCGACATATGTATTCTATAATGCAAAGAAATAAGGCCCAGAGTGATTTAATGAGTAATAATGAATATGTGTGGAGGACCGTGTTCAAATCATGGATTCCTAGTAATCATTGGATTGTAATGTCATCCACCACAGTAAAATGCACAGGTCCCTTGATAATGAGCAGAAGCTTATTTTGTATTGGCAGCCCAATATTTTAGATCAATCAAGATTGAATATCTCTAAATAAAATTAAACAGATAATTCAGGAAACAGATGTAATGCAGGCTCATTTGGCAATAAGAAATAAATCATTAGTGCAAAGTCAGGTGCAAACTCATGATAGTTAAAATAAAATGATTGATTTAAGTTCCAAGATTCAACAAGAGACTACTCATTATTGGTGGGATATTTTTACAGGATGGTCTCCATCAGCTACAAAGTGTTAAATATTCTGATACATCCTATCATAATCATTGCTGTAGTGACAATTATCTTGCTTATTTGGACTTGTTACTTATCATGTTATATTCGTAGTAATTTTATATGGTACCAATATCATACAAATCGATTCACAATAATCAAAGGACCGAATGTAGTGATAGTATAATATGTTGATTATTGTCACTCCATTTTGTATGCTATTTCATGTAATGTATGTCATTTTATACTCCATTTTGTATTGTGTGACTCCATTTTACATGCTGCTTCATTTAATTGGTGTTTTGCTCTTTAGATAGCCTCATTATTATGTTTTGCTTCAGACAGTGTATTTTGCTAACTTGAAGGTCGATATTATCAGGCAACCTGTTTTTGTAGTTTTGTTTAAACTTCTGCTTAGCTCATAGTGTTCTAGGCACCCGCCAGTGTTTGGAGCACAGTGACCTAGCAGGTGTAGGGAATTCTGAGCAGTCCTTATCGTGTGAATTCAAGAATATCCTGGGAGCCCGCCAGCTTCTAGAATGTGGCGAGACAACACTATAAAGGCTGCACGAAGTTATTTTTTAGCATAGAATAAGATATAAATGTAGCTTTCTCAATGCCTGGTTAGAAGCCTCTCCTGCAGGGTGGACGATCGCTGTGGGGCCAGTTCCTGTTCGAGAGACTCTAGCCAGGCTGACAGGGGCTTCCCAGCCATTGGAAGAGGGCTTGGATGATGCTTTATTGAATCGGTGATGTATAACCTTTTGTATTATATTTTGCTATAATAAAGCTTTGGCTTGCTGTACTTATTGTTTTGTTATTGTGTGTATGTGAGTGTGAATGGCAAATAGCTGCTTGGTTTGAGTTGGCAGAACAGCAGCAACCTTAACCCACTTAATGGCCAGACAGAATAGGACAACCACACCACACTGGATACAAATAGAACAGACCTTCATACCCGATAATGATTACTTCCAGTCCCTGTATCGACTGGTAACTGAACTAGGACTCCCAATCCCCCCAAACCCCTGGCTGAGGCATAGCTGGAAGACCTGGCATATTATTATAAGAACACAACTGCTGACCCCATTCCTGACCTTGATCTGCCCGATCGCTAGCCTAAGTGATTTCCTTCCAAAAAGATTGGACCACTGCTTTCAAGACTGGGAAAGATATGGTTTGAGATATATTGCCCAAATAATGTCGCAGGGGACACTCTGGCCCTTTGACTCCATACAGAGGTGATTTAACCTACCACATTGGAACTTCTACAGGTATTTACAACTGCGGCACTTTAGACAGGGTCTGCCCATGGCAACCCGAATGCTGGATAGGTACCCACCATTGCTAAATATCCTCCTCCTCAACATAACTCCAGAGAGTTCACACTTAGTATCAACCTACTACCAAGCCCTGAATTCTCAGGGGAAAACATATATAGAAAACATATGCCTACAGTGGCAGGGTGAGATTGGCAGCCCCTCACACAAGAAGATTGGCAAAGAGCATGCAGTTATGTGGCCCGAGTCACCAGTTCGCACCAGTGGCATCAGTACACATGGAAGAACATTGTCAGATATTTTAGGACCTCAGTGGTGACCAGACACTACTCATCCTCCAGCTCGGCAGCTTGCTGGCAACAATGTGGAGAGGTGAGAGCTACTCACACGCATGTTATATGGTCATTTATTGAACAACTGGAGGACCACCTGGGGAACCATTCAGCCCTCAACTTTGATTAACCAAAGAAATGTACCTCTTTCTTATACTCCCCAAAGAGTATAGGAGTTTGAACTCTAGGTATCTCATACACCTGCTCTTAACAGCAGCTAAGAAAGTGATCACAAAGCTCTGGTTAACCACCAAGTCACCCACTCTACAGGACTGGTGGGCCATAACCAAACAAATCCCAACGCGCACCCCGATTCCAGTTTGGGGGGTGGGCTGGAGGGGTGCAAAGGGGGTTTCAACCCTAACATCAAATTTCTTCACTTTTGTCACTGTGGAACAACCCTAACTGATGCATTAAACAGAGTTTTTTGCCTCTAATATGTATATATATATATATATATATATATATATATATATATATATATGTAGCACGGTAGTGCTACCATAGTTAGGGTTGAGGAGCCATTTACATGTTAAACCCGAAATTTTGCACCTTAATAACTTTGCAACCGTTTGACAGATTTGCATGACATTTGGAATACACGATCAAGACCCCTATGCCTTGGGATCTACCAAGTTTAGTGCCGTCAGCTATGCGGCTGCAGAGTTATCAACATAGATCTGCACGCATGCGCTTACGCTTTTTGGAATTCTATGGTCACACCTACAGGTCGTACGGTTTATAACCGTCCAAAATCTTCAGGAAACGCGGCGTCGGGGTCCCCAATGTGCCTTTCAAAGATTTCGTGGAAAAATATTAAACGGTTCAAAAGTTATTCAAAAAACAATTTCCCATTATAAGTCAATGGGAAAAGTTAACAAAAAGTTCGACAGTGTCGCAAATGCACTTTTTAGTGTCGCAAATGGCCCTTTTACTGTCTCAAATCTGCCATTTTGTTTTCAGTTACTGATCAGAAAAATGCTTGACATTTAAAATTGGGACCTCTAGCAACCTAATTCTTTTGTTATTCACTAGTCGGGCCCTAGGGATGCTAGTCATGTCTTTATTTTGGGTAAAACACCCCAGAAATATGTTTTTCAAATTTCTGGAAAAAGTACTTCGCAGAAAGTTACTGTCACACTTAAGTATAATTGTCGAATGAATTTGTAAAAGTTGTCGCAAATTAAGTATAGTACTTTTCTAGGCTGTGGGACAATGACAGCGATTCTTTGGCACCCTGCTGCAAAAGAACAGTTTGGTGCTTTGGCTTGAAATTTGGAGGGAACGCAGCCGACATCTCACAGATGTGCCTTTCAGTGTTTTGTTCAAAAAACATTACACAGCGGCAAAGTTACGGCACTCCAAAATTGATGCTTTTTCCCATTGGATAACATTACGGCGTCCGACTCATTGCAGCAATCCTTTGGCGCCCTGCTGCAAAATAATGGTTAGGTCTTTTGGGCTGAAATTTGGAGGGAAGACAGCCAACATCCCCAGATGTGCCTTTTAGTGGTTTGGTAAAAATATTTCAGTGAGCCAAAGTTATGGCACTCTGAACTTCTCTTTTCCATAGGATAACATTACAGTTACTTGTATACTTTTGAGCCCGTATCTGAAAGCGGTCGCGGTCACGGACTTTCGATGGAAAATACATAGGGGCTAAGCAAAAAACTAGACAAGAAAGTCATAAATCATATGACTTTTAAATTTTTTTTCTACATCGTACGGTTCCTGAGATATAAGCAATTTAGTATTCCAACTCCTCATTTTCTGCTCCGAGACCCATTATTATGCACACATTCTTTGTACTCACTGTCTTTCTCTCTGCAGCTTTTGGGGAAAACCAGCCTGTGCGCTTACATTAGTCTTACCATTGCCCTTTCCTCTTGCGGTTCCGTACCCATTTCACTTACCATTCACGTCTACGCCACCATGTGCGTTATCCTTTGCGTTTTCATTTGCGCTTGTGTTTCCATTATTTTTTGCCATTTGTGTCTACAGTACTGTTTCTCTTTCTGTTTTGCTTTGCATCACCATGCCCATTGCCATTTGCATTTGCGGCCACCATGTTACTATGTGACAAGAAATCGTGTGACGGGCCGTTCCCGTCTATGCCACCATGTGCATTACCCTTTCTGTTCTCACTCATGCTCGCATTACCATGTGCACCACTGTTAGTGCTTCTGTTTGTGTTGCTGTTCCTTTTACTATGTCACAATACATCACGTGACCCGAAGGGCCCCGAGCTCCCGCTGCTGCATTACATTCACTATTTCTCGTTATCATTCTCAAAAAGAAGGGAAATTAGAGGCAAAAAACTCCATTTAATGCATCAGCTAGGGTTGTTCCTAGCGACAAAAGTGAGGGAAGTCGGTGTTAGGGTTGAAACCCCTTACCCCAGCCCACCCCCAACCGACATTGGAAGTGCGCATTGGGTCTTGGTCCAACTCTCACCCCATTCTCCTATACCTCTGCTTCTTTACACATGTGATGGGGTGAGAGTTAAGGGTTTTCAACCCTAACACCAAATTTCTCACTTTTATTAGCTGTGGAACAACCCTAACTGATGCATTAAATGGAGTTTTTTTCTAATATATATATATATATATATATATATATAAGCAGTATGTTTGAGTTAGAAGGACTTGTGATTTAAAAAAAGAGTACATTTACTGTATGTGAAAAGTGCTACGGGTAGTTTATGTTACAAAATTAATTCAAACAAAGGCTCTAAGTAAATCTATTACCTTTCATCAGGTTAAAACTGAAAAAAAAAGCTTGGGGCTTCATAAAAGTGTCATTATATACAGGTATCCAGAACCTAAATATATATTAGGCAAAGTATTAGATAGCTTTGAAGTACAAAAAGACAAAATATTAATTAAGCTCGTTTCTTCCTCTGTCTTTTTTCACACTCCTTCTGTTTTATTTTTTTCTTTGTATCTGTCACATCTAATTCTATACAGCTACAAGTAGAAGCTGAAAAATAGATTCCCATATTTGATGCATCGCGGACTATTTCAAAAATTCATAATAGGTAATAAAGATATAGAAACATAAAGTTTTACATTTTAAACAGACTATTTGAAATGACGATGAACCTTCATTTTTATTACGTTTTAGAATCAGACAAGATTTTGAAAGGATGCACTAACTATATTGGGTTTATTACACTAAGGTGTGAATGATTTAAATGATGTTATTTTAGTATAGGGTGACATTCATATGTTTTTTTTGTAAATATATATATATATATATATATATATATAGAAAATACATCCCTTTGATTGATTTTGAAGTGCCCACACTATCCTGAGACACTGTCTCTCAATTGTGGCATATGCTTCCTCCCTTTGCAGAAGCTTCTGGCTCAGATACACTATGGGTTGCTCCTCCCCCTGCAGTGTAACTGGCTTATGACAGCACCCAGCCCATGATCTGAGCTGTCCACAGGCACAATGAACCTGAGGTAGTAATTGGGGCTAGCAAGTGCAGGTTACCCACATAACTCCTCCTTTAACTTCTGGAAAGTGACTTCACAGTCCTCTGTCTAATGAATTTTCTCCAGCAGTTTCAGATCAGTCGGGCGTTTGGCCACATCACTATAGTGAGGAACAAATCTCCTGTAGTACCCAGCTGTCCCCAGAAATACCCTTACCTGTCAACCCGGTGGTGCTGAGGGTTTAGGCACTGGACGCCACACCTCGCACCATGCCAACAACCCGGGGTTGGAAGCGACCTCGGGTGTCGGAGGGCTGGCCGGGGGAGGAGGACTGAGCATCCTAAGGACTGCTCTCCTCCTCTGGGGAGGGTGGGTTGGGGAACTGTGGCTGTGCTGTCTCCTGGTGGTAGCTAGGTGTCGGTGCATGTGGCGGTCTGCAGTGGAGGATGACATGGATGGCGTCAGGTGTGTGGTGCACGGTAGCACACATGGCAGGGTCCTTGATACCTTGCACATTCGTGCCATGGGGTGGGGAAAATAATCCTCTGGCATGCTTGAAGGTTGGCCCCGATGGTGCCGCCACAGATGCACCCAAGTTAGCTCCTCCCAAGCCCAGTCACCTTGGTCTCCGCAGTAGTGGGGTATGTACTCACTGTGATGTGGCTGAGGGGCTAGGGAGCGAGGGGTTTTGAGCTCTGGCTGCGGCCAGGGTGGTGATCATGTGGGCTGACTGGAAGGGGGAAAACCATAGGCAAATCCCTCCTAGCCAAGGAGGTAAGAAAGACGAGAAAGAAATAACGTAAAAAAAAAAAAAAGAAATACCCTTACCTGTCTCTTTGTGGTAAGGCGGGGCCATGCCTGAATGACATCAACCTTTGCAGGCTCTGGATGGATACATCCACTGCCCACACGATGCCCAAGGTAGGACACTTCTGCCATGCCTATGTGGCATTTTTACACCTTAACTGTCAGCCCTACAGCCTACAGTTGGTGGAACACCACCCTCACATGCCTAATGTGCTCCTCCCATATCTGGCTGTAATTGCTATGCCATTCATGTACACCACTGCATATTCCCCTACCCCAGACAGAATGCTATCCACAAGCCACTGGAAGGTTGTTGAAGCATTCTTCATCTCAAATGGCATTACTCAGAATTTGAATAAGCCAAATGGAGTGATGAAGGCTGAACTCTCCCTGGCTGCATGGGTTAGAGGTACCTGCCCGTAGCCTTTTGTCAGGTTTGTCATGGTCAAGAACTGGGCTCCCTCCAGCCGTTCTAAGGTTTCATACATTCTGGCCTTGGGGTAGGCATTTGACTCTATGCAGCAGTTAAGCATCTGGTAGTCAATGCAGAACCTTGTGATACCATCCTTCTTGGGGATCAGGACCACAGGAGAGGCCCAGGGGCTACGGGACTCCTGGATTACTCCAAAAGCCAGCATCTCTCTGAGCTCCTCCTGCAAAGAAACATAGAATTTGACAGCAGATAAGGACTGCTTGGCCCATCCAGTATGTCCATTTCTCCCTACCTACTGTACACTATTACATCAGACCTTGCCCAATCTACAGCTCTTTCTCCCTCCCCCTTCCTTTCTACTATGATTCCTTTGTGCTTATCCCATGTGTTCTTGAACCTCACCACTGTTTTTGCCCCCACCTCCGCTGGAAAGTTGTTTCAGGAATTCACCACTCTTTCTGTGAAGAAGTACTTCCTCACATCTCTCCTGAATCTACCCCCAGCCTCATAGCATATCCCCTTGTTCTTGAGCACTTTTTCCTCTGAAAAATACTCCCCTCTTGTGCCTTGTTTACCCCCATGATGTATTTAAAGGTCTCGACCATATCTACCTTCTCCCTCTTCTATTCCAGGGTGTACATATTGAGGTCCTATAGCCATTCCTCGTAGAGCTTTTGATGCAGACTTTGCACCATTTTGGTTGCCCTCCTCTAGACTGCCTCCACTCTGTCTATGTCCATCTGGAGATGTAATCTCCAGAACTGGACACAATACTCTAGGAGGGGTCTTATCAATGATCTATGCAGAGGCAATACCACCTCCTGCTTTCTGCTAGTGATACCCCTCCCTATGCACTCCAGCATCCCACTAGCCCTCCCTACTGCCTTGTCACACTGCCTGGCCACCTTTAGGTCATCCGATATGATTACACCAGGTATCTTTCCAGCTTGGTGGTCATCAATACCACACCACCATTTTGTACTCCGCCTTGGATTCCTGTACCCTAAGTGCATTATTTTGCACTTTTTCACATTGAAAACCAGCTGCCATACCTTTGACAAGTCCTCTATTTTTTCAGGTCTCTACTCATCCTTTCCACACACACACACACACCCAGAAGTGTCTACACTATTGCAGATATCTGCGAAGAGGTGGACCTTCCCTTCCAGCAACTCTGCAATGTCATTTATAAAGACATTAAAGAGGACCAGTCTTAGCACTAATCCCTGTGGCACCCTCCCTTCCTTGGAGTGAACTTTGTTTATCACTAGCCTCTGTCACCTATCCCCTAACCAATTTCTTATCCAGTTTACAACCTTTGGACCCACTCCTAAGCTACCCAGCTTGCTTACTAGTCTATGTGGAATGGTGTTGAATGCCTTACTGAAATCTAGGTAGGCCACGTCCACCACTCCACCCTGATCTAGTTCCTTGGTCACACAGTCAAAGAAATGTATCAGATTTGTTTGACATGATCTCCCCCTTGTGAAACCATGCTGCCTTGGGTCTTGTAACCCACTAGGTTCAAGATATTCCACAATCCTTTCCTTCAGCAGTGATTCCATTACTGATGTCAGGCTGACTGGTCTATAAATGCTAGCCTCTTCCCTGCTACCACTTTTGTGAGGTGGGACTACATCTGCCCTCCTCCAATCCTCCAGAAGCACTCCTGTTTCCAGTGCATGGTCTGCTTAACCCCCTCTGATACCCTGTATAGGGACTACCTCAGTGGCACTTGGGTCCCAGTATCCATATGGTATGCAGCCATCATGGTGTACCCTGGTTTCTCCATGAACATCTTCCCAAATGCTCACAGTACCCCTTCATCTCCTCTACCTGGGCTGGAGTCAGCTGCTCCAGGAAGGTGAGGTTATCCATTGAAGATCCTTCTGTGCCTCCCTGAGGAGGTCCACCCATAGATGAGGCTCATTCTCCTCTTCTGGCATGCTGCACACAGCAAGGACGATTTCCTCATTATCATAGTAGGGCTTCATCATGTTTACATGACATGCCCTCTGCCTCCACCTTCTGTCAGGCAGTTCTACTACATGAATGACCTCACTCACCTTCCTAATTATGGAGAATGGGCCCTCCCATGTTGCCTGCAGTTTGTTTTGCCAGACTGTGACGAGTACCATCACTCGCTGTCAGACTTTGTATTGATGGGCTCTGGCCCCTTGATTGTACCAGACTTTCTGCTGTTGTGCAGTGGCTAAGTGCTCCTGGGTGAGCCCCATGAGCTCCTTAAGCTGGGTTCTGAAGTTCAGGACGTACTCCACAACAAATTCCCCCTTGGAGGCAAGGTCACTCTTCCATTCATCCCTAACTAAATCTAGGTGCCTCCCCCCACCCTGTGATCAAACAGGAGCTTGAAGGGGGACTTCCCAGTAAGCAGACAGGAGATGGGGCAAATACTTCTCCCACTCCCTCTTGTGCTGGTCAGCAAACATTCTGAACATAGTTTTCAGGGACCCATTGAACCATTTGACCAGGCCATTAGTCATGGGGTGATAGGGTGAGGCATGGAGCTGTTTCACCATGCACTTCTCCCACAGACTTGTCATTAATGACAAAATAAAATTCATCCCCTGGTCTGACAAAATCTCCTAGGGGAATCCCAGTCAGCTAAAAATTCCTTGGGGTTCATCAGACACTTTCTCTGCCTCAGTGGAGGACGTAGCCACTGCCTCAGGGTACCTGGTTGTGTAGTTCTTGACAACCAGTATGTACCTTTTGCTCATGTGACCCGTGGTGCTCAGGGGCCCCACTATGTCCATGGCTACCCTCTTAAAAGGTTCATCAATAATAGGCAGGGGTACCAAAGCTGCCTAAGCCTTGTCCCCTACTTTTCCCACCTTCTGGCACTGTGGACAATTCTGACAGCAATTTGCCACATCTGTGTACATATGAGGCCAAAAGAAATTGTTGGTGAGCTGCCTTTTTGTACCCAGGTGGCCTGATAAAGGGATGTCATGGACCAGGGCCAAAAGCTTCTTGTGGTAAGCCCTGGGAACACCAGCTGATGGAGTACATCTCCCTCTAGCCCCCTCTGTAGTGTACTCTCCCTGTACAATAGCCCATTCTCCCAGTAGACTAATGTTTTACTCCTCTGAGAGTCCTCAGCACTCTCTACTATCTCTCTCAGTTTCTGTAAGGTTGGATCAGCCAGCTGATCTCTGCCAAGCTCCTCCCATCTGACCCTCCCAAACTCCCCTTCAGAAGGAAATACACCCATGGCTGAGATCTCCTCTGTTTGTAGCTGGGCTCAGAGCTGCTACTCCTAGCTAGGCCCTCACCCACACTAGCTGCTTCCTCAGCTGCTGAGGGAGGGGTTAGCGCAGGCTATAGTGCCGCTTCCTTACCTTCAGAAACTTGCCCTTTTGTCTGACTGCAAGTGGGAACACACACCAGAGATTCCCTGTGGGCAAACCCATTCCCCATTATCACATCCACACAGAGAACAGGCACAACTCCCACCTCCTGTACCCCAGGGCCACATTCCCAGCTCCAGATGACCCAATCCATCAGTACTTGGACCGCTGGACTGATGACTCCCCAAATCTTAGAAAACTGCCCTGGCAGAATCTGCTCCACCTAGATTAGATCCTGCCTCACCATGGAGATGGAAGCGCCAGTATCCCTCAGACCCTGTGTTACTGTTCCATTAATGAGGATAGAGTGCATATGTAAGGAGGAGTTAGGTGGTACTGCAGTCTGTGAACAAGACACTATCTTCTGGACACTATCTTCATCATCCCCTTCCCCAGGCTTTTGACCTTTTTTCATGTTTTTAAGACAGCCATATGACAGGTGTCCCACTTTCTGGCAAATGCACTGTAGCATTTCTTTGCCCTCAGCTCCTTGTTGCACTTAGTGGCAGTAGGCTGGGTTTTAGGTTCAGGTGCAGGCTGGTTTGCTTTAGGCTGCCTTCCCTGGGTCCCCTTGAAACCACGTGCTGTCCCCCCTCCCCATTTTGCCTATGCAGTATGTGTGGTCTTCTGGCCACATACAAGTCAGCACTTTCTGCTGCCTTCTTCGCAGAGCTGCATGACCAGTCCAGTAACCACACATGCAGGTCCTCAAGTACAATCCTAAGAAATTGTTCCCTTTGTGACAGCCCTCTCTCTTTTGGCTGTAACTTTTTTTAATGAGTCATGTTTCCTTGTTCCTCAGCTGCCACCAGCCTGGTTGCCCAAGACTTCACTTTTTCCTTCATGGGTTAGGAAGGTCACCACAGGTTAACTTGGGTAGTATGCTCTTCTGATGACGGATGCCAGAGTTTTCTCTTAGTCAGAGAAAATAGATCACCACCTCGTAATTAAGACACAGTCATGACTGTTAGGTACATAAAAGAGTTTACTTTAGAAGTCAAGGTGCAACTCCAGGATATCAATAGTACAAATGAGAGGAAAATTCTTTTACAGGAAGAAAAAATAAATGGTTTTAAATAACAGGATTCAGCAAAGAAAACACTACAGACTGCTTTAATTTAACATGAAAAGGTACTTGCCTTTCTAAGCTGACAGAGAAACTGAAATCAAAGCTCTCTGCCCCCCTATACAAACCTTAGCTGAAGGCAGGCTCTGCTTATCTTCATGGATGGTATCAGGCAAAAGCCCCACTGGAGGAATGCTCTAAATTTATAGTCCACATCTGAAACTCTGTGATTAGGTAATTCCTTTTAACTAAGCAGCCATTTTAACTTATGTACTACTTTGAGTTCTTTTGCCTCCAATCAGATTAAAAACATATAGTTGTCCAATAAGATCCATTTAACAGCCAGTTTGTATTTGAATGGTCAAATCCTGTCCAAAATCAGGACTTCCGGTGACGTCACCATAATGGTGGGTAGCTGAATCTGAGGGCTCCATGACCTCCTCGCCTTTATCTTATTAAATCCTCTACGGAGCTGCCCCAATATTAAAAAGGTGATACAGACCATGGTGCCTTAGATGGCAGGGAAGCCACAGAAAGCTAAAGGTTCAAGATTCTCCTCCTCATCAAGCAAGATGAAGCAAACAATGCTAGGCACACCTCAAGAAGACCTAACTGTCTTACCTAAGCGCAGAAGGCATCCCTCAGACTCCTTGGTGGATTGGGACCAGGAGGAAGCAGACCCATCCAAAAGTATGAGCCAAACACTTAAGCAAATTTTGCCCACAGTTAATAAAATAGACACAGCACTTGCAGACCTGAGGCAAGATGTGCGCATCCTGGACAAAAAGGTTTCGGCGTCGGACACAAGAATTATGGAGATCTCAGAAGTGCAGGATGGTACAGATTGTTTGCTGTTATACTTACTCCAGAGAGACCGGGAGACACAGGCTAAGCTGTAAGACTTAGAAAATTGCTCCCGGTGCAATAATTTCAGAATCCATGGGATTCCCGAAGGCGCGGAAGAAGGCTTCCCCATGACTGCAGACTTCATTCAGCAACTGCTCAGATCTACGCTCTCACCCCCACCTGATGTAAACCTAGAGGCAGATCGAGTACATAGATCCTTGGGTCCAAAACCGACCGACACGGCTGCCAGACCTCGCTCACTAATTATCCGCATGTTGCATTACCAAAGTAAAGAGTGGATTCTCCACAAAGCGTGGCGACAGCGAGAAATAACGTATCAAGAGACAAGGATCTACTTCGACCAGGACTTCTCATCAGCCCTGCAGGCAGAGAGGCAGAGAGTTCGGGGAGTCATCAAAGAGTTAAAACAAATGAAGTAAATGAAGGCACAACTGCTCTTTCCTGCCAGGATCAAGATTTACTTAGAATCGGGAGCTATGATCTTTCCCTCGTTGGTGGAGGCAACTCCGGTGCTGAAGGAGCTTCATATTTCGATGTCTGACTTAGAAGTTGATATACTGGAGAGGAAGCTGAGGATGGGTGCATGGAATATGGTAACTCGTGGCAACAGCAGAAAACGCAGTTTTCCGGGCTCCATCACACCAGCCGCAATGGGGGAGATTGTCAAGCTCATGCAGCGAGCGGAGAAGAGGGAAAAAGCTCAGAGTGGGGTTAAAAATGGATTCACATCAACAAAGGACTGATTTCTAGCCCTAAATCAAAGGTACTGTTTTGACTTGATTAACATCCCCTCAGGTGTACTGAAGAGGGGTAATTCAGTGAGGTACCGTGGAGAAGGGTAGGGATTAATCAATGTAATTGAACTGAGGGCTTAGATGATCATTTTGCGAGGAGTTTACTGTTTACTGTATATAGAAATTTATCAGTTCTTCTTTCTCTAACGGGGCCGTTCACATGAGGAGTCATTAATTTTGAAGTGCTGTGACACCCAATTTTGACCACTAGAGGGCAAGCAAGTATTTAACAAAAGGGGGAGACAGAGATGTTGGGATAGGCCCACAAAAGGGGAAATGAAATAAAATGTATAAAAAGTATTCAAAGTTATAAAGAAGGAAGGGGGAAAAAGGAGGGGAAGAAGGAGGGTGAGGAGATGGGGAAGAGGTGGATGGGGAATAAAAAGGGAAAGGAAAGGGAAGGGGTTTTTTCCCATTTCTAAAGAAGTGTGAAGTCACAGCACCATGGTAGGAGAGGGAGGGGGGTCGGGAGAATATAGGACACTCGGTTTAGCTCCCAACTTGGGTGTTGTTTGGAGTTATATGTTGCAGGCTGAAACCCTTTGAATTGGCTATAGCCGCAACTCTCCTAAACACCACTGGGGACTGAAATTAGTCACATTGATGACTTTTTGTGGTAGTTTTATCTACCACCAGAATTTCCTAGGAGGTCAAATACACTAGAACTTTGGTTATATTAACAAATGTTTTGCTGTAGGAACCAAAAGGGCCCCATTTTGCAAGTTAATGGTTACATGTTTATGATAATGTTCTTTAGACACTTGTTTTTTGTGATACGTCAATGTGATTTCATGCAGCGTAAGTCTGCTTGGCGGATTTCTTGGCAACCAAGTGGATGGCAGGAAAGAGGGTATAAGCTACACAAGACAATGGACAAGAGGCTTAAAAATACCAGAGCTCAATGACAAATTTAAAAATAATATCATACAATGTTAATGGAATTAATTCGCCCATTAAAAGAACTAAAATCCTGATGGAACTAAAAAGAATGGAATGTGATATTGCTCTTCTCCAAGAGACTCATCTCTCGGAATTAGAGCACATGAAACTACAGCGACAATGGGTGGAGAGAGTGGAAGCTACTTCGGGCAAGGAGGCAAAAAAAGCAGGGGTGGCAATTTTAATTAAGAAAGAGTCCCCATTTATAGTTCAAGAGATAGATATCATACATCAAGGTAGATGTATTAGAGTCTCTGGCACAGTGCAAGATAAATTAATACATATATTTAATATATACGCACCTAATGTAGGCGCAGACAAATTTTACCTGGAAGTCTTCCAGAAGGTAGGGGGTCTTTCCAAGGGACTTTTGATACTGGGGGGGATTTTAACGCCACCTTGTGGTCCGCAATGGATCGGTCCTCTGGGAAAACGGGCATATCTAAGGTAGCTAGCAGAAGGCTGAAGACCTTAGTGGAGGAGGGGGGGAATGGTAGACATTTGGAGAGCATGCCATAAAAATGAGAAAGACTACACTTTATATTCAGCCTCCCAAAACTCATACTCGAGAATAGACTTTTTTTTGACCTACACCACACATCTCCATCTTTTTACTGCATCCCAGATCCACTCTTTAACTTTATCAGACCATGCCCCAATATCCATTGAGGTTACATGGAGCAGGGAATCTAGAGTCACCAACTGGAGGCTAAATGTATCATTGTTAAATGATAAGAATTTTGTTCAACAAATTACTCAAAGTATCCAACATTTAACTGTGGACTCCCCTATGACAAACTGCACCCCCGGTGTCTGGTGGGACACTATGAAGGCAGTTCTAAGGGGCAACAAGATTAGCCTGGCATCTTCCAAAAAGAAAATGAGGAATAAAAAGTTGTTGGAACTGCAAACTATAATAAAAGCCTTAGAAAGGGAACATAAAAGTGAACCGAGGGGGAAAGAGAAAATTCTTAAGGAGCTAATTAAAAAAAGGAAAGAACTTAACAATATGGAATCTAACAAAGCTGAAGGACTGTTACAGTTTGCCAATCAAAAATATTACGAGGGGGGGAGAGCATTGAAATTGTTGGCTTTTAGAATGAGGAAGGAACACGCGAGCCGACATGTTCCCTTTCTCCAGACGGGGGGCACTAACAACGATCGGGTAGAGAAGCCAGGGGAAATAGCCAACACCTTTAAAAAGTACTATCAGACCTTATATGCAGAAAAGAGAGATCCTCAGGAGGTGATAAATCAGATGGAATTCTTTCTGAAAACGCTGAAACTCCCCAAACTGTCCAACACAATGCAACAAGAACTATCGGCCCCCATAATGGACAAGGAAATTTTTACAGTAATAAACAACCTTCCATCAGGAAAGTCACCCAGACTGGACGGACTTCCGGCTGAATTTTATAAAAAATTAAAAAAAACATTAATACCTAAACCAGTAAAGGTCCTGAATGCCATGCTAGAGGAAAACAAGCCCCCAGACTCTTGGCGGGAAGCACTAATCACTGTAATTCCAAAACCAGGCAAGCCAGTAGTATTTTTCGAGTCTTACAGGCCTATATCCTTACTAAATCAGGACTCTAAAATACTTATGAAAATTTTAGCCAACCGTCTGCAAAAATATGTAGAGACCTTAATTCACCCGGACCAGACGGGGTTTATACCCCACAGACATCTGTTGGACAACATTAGACGTCTGTTAAATATATTGGATCATAAAGGCTCCTCCCAAATTCCCAGATTGACTATTTTTCTAGATGCAGAAAAGGCCTTTGATAGGCTTAACTGGTCTTATCTTAAATCGGTGCTAATAAAAATGGGCTTTGAGGGCTCCTTCTTGCAATGGGTCATGATGGCATACCAACAGCCAGTTGCAAGAGTATGGGTGAACAGTACTATTTCCACAACTTTTCCAATACAGCGGGGCACTAGACAGGGTTGCCCCCTATCGCCATTACTCTTTGCTCTAGCAATGGAGCCCCTTGCCCAGGCAATCAGAGTCGAGGATAAGATTCAGGACATTCATATAGAAGAGGTCCTGAACAAGGTCTCTCTATATGCAGATGACACCCTGATATATATGCAGGACCCGGTAAATTCGATCTCTCCTTTAATGGATCTGTTAAATCAGTTCGATAAATCTCAGGGTTCAAAATTAATATGAATAAATCAGAGATTCTTCCAATAAGTGGTGAAATTCCGAGGGAATTACATGGGCTGATTCCATTCAAGTGGGCTAAGGATAGAGTAAGATACCTAGGCATACAAATTCCAACTAAAATGTCCCGATTATATCAAATTAATTATGGCTTGTTGCAGAAAACAGTTTTCGTAGATATAAATAGATGGCGGATGCTACTCTTCTCCTTTACCAACAGGGTAGAGGCAGTGAAAATGAACATTCTTCCCCGGTATCTCTTTTTGTTCACCAATCTACCACTACCCTTCCTAAAAAAAGACTGGAAGGAATTATGACACAAGCTTTCTCAATTTATATGGGCTGGGAGACGACCCAGAAAGCGCTGGGAACTCCTTACTGAGGATAAGGAAAAAGGGGGTAGGGGAGTACCAGATTTTTATAATTACTACAAGGCAGCCCAGATATTACCTATTCTTAACATGTTAAATCCAGGACATGTGGGGTGCCCTATGGAACTAACAGCTCACCAAACTATACCTCTGAGGATGTTGCCTTGGGTGGCAGTGCACACAGACCTTAAACAAATTAAAAATAAATGGACGAGGCACACTCTTAAAATATGGCTAGATGTCCGACAGCACTGGGGGTCTCTGACCCTGGTCTGGAGGTACATTTCACTTAATTCTCTCTCAGGATTTCCAGCTGCACATGGGGACAGCTGTTTCAAGAAATGGCATGCAATGTGCTTTCCTGGTAGAACTAGGGAACTCAGACAGAGGTAAAAACCTTACCTGGCACACAGAGAAACAGAGATTGCCAGTAAAAAAAGTTACCTTAACAGCACAAAATGAGATATACAAAAAGATTACATCTTTTACTAATTATTTTTTTAATTCTAGAAACACAGCTTAGTGCTGTGCAGTTTAGTTAGCAAGTATGAGCTCCTCAATATACAATAGATTTAATGTGCCTCAGCTCCATGAGCTGTGCAAAGACAGGGGGATTATCTATGAGGGCCTAAAAAAATGGACTCATTGAAGCCCTGGCAGATCAAGACCAAATGCAGCAGAGGAGGCAGACAGTCACTGAGGAGTATGACCAAATGCCTGTGGATCAAGTAGTCACTGAGGGAAGTTACCAAAGTAGAGAGACTGAGGTCAAAGAGGATGAGCCAGAGGGGGACCTTGAGCCACATTCTAGTGAGGCAGTGCAGCCCAAGCCTGTACCAAGAGCTGGGGTAGCAGAGTCTCAAAATCAGTTTGAGCTCATGAAAATGGAGCTTGCACTGAAAGCGGCAGTACTTCAGTAGGCAAGGATTGAAACTGAGAGGGCAAGAATAAGGTTGGAGGCTGATGAAAGAGAGAAGAAATGAAAGGAAAAAGAAAAGGTACCCCAAGCATGAGATCTTGCTGCAGCAGGAAAGAAGAGAAGGAATGAGCAGAAAGAGGGAAAGAACGACAACACAAGAAAGAGATGGTGAAACTGTGCAAGAAAGCACCACAGCAAATGGTAAGTAATGGCGCAGGGGGGTCAAACTCACAATTGATTCTGAAAGATTTCCTCAATACTGAGAGGGGGATGATCTTGATTTGTTTTTAAAATCAGTTTAGAGGGTGTGTGTGCAGTATATCGCATTTGCGTGGCAAATTCACCTTTCGGACAAAATTTGAAAATGTTTCCTGCCCTTGGTCATAAGAAGGCAATGTTGAAAATTTGAGGTCAAAATATGTAAAAATGGCAAAGTTATGACCATTCGTTACAATTTCATTATACACACTTGTAACTTTGGAAATTTTAAATATTCTGACCACATATTTTCAACATAGCCTTCTTATTACCCCACTGCATGTATGTCACAGATGTCATTTTTCAAATCCTGGCCAAAATGTGTTTTCACACCTGTGGTGTTGGTGGCACTGCAGTTGCGCAGAATTGCATTTTGTAAGTAAGGAAATAAATTGCAAAAACTTCATTAATACTCTAGTTAGGGTTAAAGCTACAAAAGTAGGGAAATGTGAAAAGTAGGGAAATGTTGTGTTAGGGTTTCCAACCCTAACACCCCACCCCCACCCTCCACCCACCAACAGGCATCAGGGGGGTGCCTTGGGGTTGTCAGCCCTAATGCTCATTCCATTCTCCTGTACTGTACCCATCTCAGCTTATTTACTTATGGAATGGGGTGAGTGTAGGGCTGATGACCCCAAGGTACCCCCAATGTCTGTTGGTGGGTGCAAGGTGGGGGTGGAGTGTTAGAGTTGGAAACCCTAACACCACATTTCCCTACTTTTGTGGATTTAACCCTAACTAGAGCATTAACAAAGTGTTTTTTGCAATTTATATATACTATAGTGGCGTAATAGCTCTAATATTAGCAGTTTAAAACTGCAACTAGTCTGTTGAACATAACTGCAATTTATATAGAAAGCTGGCATCCCATCCCCGATCTATATAGCTCGCTGGTACACCCCCATGACTTTAGTATATCGATTCTCTTGCTGTCGGGTGTCTAGTGAAATACACAACTGATACTCAGAACTTTGGCATAGACTGTCATGTCCTGCTAACTAGTTCTTTGTTCTGTGTGCTGGGGTTTCTTCTTTGCTCTAAACGTGTGTACTGTTTGAGGATCTTTTATACTTGTCTTGTGTTGTTTTTAGCTGGGCCCTAAAGTTCACAAAATACCCCAGGTCCTACAATAACTCTATAATCCCATTCAGTTCAAAAACTACAAGACTACTGCCATGCAAGTTTTCTTTCATTCTGTTTGTGTTGGTACCATTTACCATCAAAGTAAGTTCAGGGCTACCATTTTAAGATAACTAGCTGAAGTGTCATACGAGGAGGAGCTGTCCTTAAGATGCTTGTGTAGCAAAGGCAGAATGAGACGTGCCCTTGTGTGCTTGTGTGTCTGCAGACAACACAGTCAGGTTATGAAGCACAGCAGCTGACATGTAAAACCTGGGCGGCCTTGGGACCCCAGGGAAGCCTGGCTGCTGCAGGCTAAGAACTCCCATCTGTTAACCATGGAGACCTCTGCTAAGGAGAGGGGCAGGATATTTGCGTTTGAAAATGTGGTCCATAATAGTCTCATGTGAAAAGAGCTTTTCTGAAAATCATGCCAAGCTTAAAAATCTATGTCAACAATAAAAGGGGACAGCTCCGATAGGTAGCGTCACTAACATATATATTAGTAATCTTGGATAAATTTCCAGGTAAGCTCTTTCGCGGCTTAGCTGCCAGCAATGCGGTTTATAGTGGACATACTCTACAAATTCAAATAGACTGTCCAGTTAATCTTTGCAATGTCATCAAGTGCAACGCCACAGTCGTTATCAGCAAGATTAAAGATATTGCATTACACAGAGACATGGATTTATGCTAAGGTAAAACTAGACAGTTATGCAGCAGTGAATCCAGTTATAGATCACTATGCTGATATTCAGGAACATAACCGAAAATGTTAACATCATTTTACTTTGCTTTTACTAATGGTAAAGTGAAGAAACTGCACTCGTGGAAAAATAAGGAGTAGCACATGCCCTTGGAGTAATGTGAAATACTGTAAATACATCTCTTTTATTGTAACAATTGGTGCTCCAAAGATTCCAGTGCAGAACAAGCTGTAAACCGCTGCTAGACCCTTGTTGCCAGTTTGTTCTGCACTGAACTATTTTATGTGCAGTTTTCATCACTTTACTATTTGAACTTTCAGGATGGTAGCCTGTTTTGAACCCACACCAGCCGCATACTGGGTATCGCAGATTCATCTCTTTGGTACGCTTTACCTTCACTAATCTGATTCAGCAGTCTCTCATCTTGTTTAGTGGCACATTGCTGAATAGGGTTACTAAAGACAAATTTATATGGTATTAAAGTAATCTTTGTGAATCTGGGCCGTGGTATATCTTCACTTTAGGCAAGATCAAACCACAAATAAAGTAATTTGGAATTTATTTTCTCCTCAAATCCTGAAGTGTCAGCAGAAGGGTGAAAGCAATGCAAACAGCTTCATAGCTTGTGTTCATCTGAGTTATCGCTAACATTGCTAGTTCACTTGCAAATGTATTAGGCTGTTTAGTCTCAGTGCAGTCATTTGGCATCCATAAGTACTTCATTGTGTTATATACCTATAGCATGTTTCAACACTTAAGTTTGTTTTCATGTTCCTGGGTTGGGATAACGCCCTTGCGCTTATCACGCTACATAAGTTATTCCTTGTGAGAAGGTATATTTTGGACACCTTTATTTCTAAAATAGGCATTCCACACTATGTGATACCGGACGCTTTCTTGCTAGCACCATGGTTTGAAGCAGTGCCACAGAACCTGGAAGCTCCTTTACACGCAGTGATCTGTACTGAACTCAGCACAGTGTAGAAAGGCGGCTGCAAAGGCCAATAGGATGTTGGGCTGTATTGCAAGCGGTATATCCTCAAGGAGGAAGGAGATGATTGTGCCATTGTATAGATCACTGGTTAGACCACACCTGGAGTACTGCATGCAGTACTGGTGCCCTACCCGAAAAGGGACATTAGGTTACTGGAGGGGGTGCCGCACAGGGCGACAAAGATGATCAATGGTCTGGGGGACTTACCTTATGAGCGTAAACTGAGGGAATTGAACATGTACTCACGGCAGGATAGGAGGGAGAGGGGCGATATGATTGAAACCTTCAGGTACATGAAAGGAATAAACGAGTCTTGTACAGAGGGGCTTTTCAAACTAAGGGAGGGGAGGGATACCTGAGGCCATGATATGTGATTGGAGGGGGGGAAGGTTCAGGAGGGAGATGAGGAGACACTTTTTTACGACAAGGGTAGTGGCTGGGTGGAATGCATTACCGGCAGAGGTGATATCCGGTAGAACAGTGGGCGGCTTCAAAAGTGGATGGGACAGGGCAAGAGGGGGGGCAGCTGCAGAATAAGGGCTGCTAGCTGCACCATTGAGCAGACTTGGTAGATCATAAAGGCCTTTTTCTGCTGGCAATTTTTGTATGTTCATATGAGCAATACAGATCAACTGCAACGATACCTTCCTGCCATGTACAGGCAATCTGTTTCGTAAGAGTAACGAACGTTCCCCAATTCCACATTCCTTGCTTTGGTAGGTTCACAGAGTTTTATCCCATTCTGCACAGCCCTGTACAAGTGCTCTTCCACTCATTTCTGTCCCATTACAAAGAGGATCCTGTGCTCTCCTGGCGGTTGCAGAATGGATCACCTGTAGACAGCACAAGAAGGTAACGTTTCAGTTAATCTGCACCACTTGTTCCAGTACAGATCACCACAGTGTAAAGGCGGTATGCTCCGCAACAGGCCGAGCAGAACAAAGTGGGTCACGGAACGAGTGGTACCGGCAAGCGCTGTGTAAAAGTGCCTTGAACCTGATGCCCAGGGTTACTGATGTTCCCAGCAGAAGAACATCAGTTCTCCTAGTAATTCTATATGAAGATGATGTATAAATGTCAGAAATCGAAATGTTCTTGTGAGAACTATAGCGAGCATCTGGCCCAGGGAAATCTGCAGGGGAATGAAAGGTATTACATGCACTTTGTATTTTGGTGGCGTATTATAATTGCCTAACCTTATAAAGAAACTTCCAACTCCAGCCACTTACGACAATGTGGTGGGGGAGCGCTGAGCAGTCCCAACAGATGGGCCTCAGCTACTATAAGACTATAGTTACAGCTTGCTCTGGCTATCAAATTCAGCCCTTGAAATATTGCTGGCAGTGGGCATTGTTAACTTAATACATCTGTTGAAAACTTAAAATGTTGGTCCCACTTATTTACTAGTCTGGTTCTTCTGAGAATGACACCTTTTACAAAATGCTTACCAGACTTTATCTGGTACAGGAACCCCGAAAGGGATATGATCTGATGTTTACATATATTTACAAAGGTAGCCACTGACTATCGACTGTGGGATTGACATTGATATAATTATTAAAAGGGGTGCACCATCAGCTGAGAGAAAAACTTTTTTAAATCCAGTAGACATTTGACCACCATTAAATGTGTTTTACTTTTGTTTATTATACAATAGCAAGGAAGAATCCTGAGCTCTGATTGGTCAGTGGCCTCCTTGAACAGTGATGTTATCCCAGTACAACATGACTGTATCAAGGTCCAAAACACTTGACTGCAGCAAAAATGGAAAAAAAAACACTGCTCCCATATGTCTGGAAGCCTTCCCAATTCCTGCTTCCTACCACATCACAGTTAATCACTAGCCCCTTCCAAAATTTCACTTTTTATTACCTCAGTTTCACCAAAAGCACAACTTCTTCAAACTGATGCTCCTTACAGCTTTCTCATTTGCACATGTAGACAAACAAAATGGCAACTTCTTCCTCAAATGGCCGCTGCGACTGCGTGTGGCTTCATCATTCCTTTAGTGTACCTGGGGCATGCTCGTACTCAGCCGCCTGTTCCTCCATACACAGCATTTAATGTTAAGTTGTTTCTTTCCTTAAATACAACCTCCTAAGTTGTTCTGTTCCCTTGCCTCTAAATGTACCCACCTGAACTAAGCAACTCGCCCAATTGCTGCTGACAAGTGGAACACTCTGTCCACCATACTCCCTTCCTTCACAGATCATGATCGTCGTTTCAGTCCCTGTAAGTGTAAACCAGCAACTTTCCACTTTTCCAGGGCAGGCAGTGTGACTGAGGGCATTTACAAGAAAACACCACAGCACAGACAGCCTGATGAGTGAACCACCAAGAAGACAGTGACACAACATAAAGCTCAGTATACTACATAACACCTTCATCTAGTGGAGAGATGGAAAGCAGGAATTTTTTTAACCAAGTATCCTTCCACTCTCCAAAATCACCTACAAAAATGTTTAAAAATATATATTTTTAATATGTTATAAAAACAAGCCATTGTATAATAGCAATAATGCACTCCAGGCTATGTGTTATGCTGGGATAATGTCACTTCTCGGGTGTTGGATGCACTTGGCCTTTGGACTCATGCCCAGCAACCCACAGCATGATGTTATCCCAGCATGATACACATTCTGTCGTGCATTATTGCTTCATTTTCAGACATAATGGAAAGGCTTGCCTAGTGTTATATGGGGGAAGAGCTCCTTCCCCACAGCCTATTCAAGGTATCCAGCCGATTTCCGCTCTGCTTAGAGCAAGTCGCGCTCACTGGCGTGCTGCGGCTGGTCACAATGGCTGCTTGCTTTCCCCCGCACTCCTCCTGTGTTCTCGCTTTGTTTTTATTCCATCCGTTTGTGCCCCCCCCCTTTGTTCCGTTGTTGGTTTCTCTTTCCTCCTGCCGTGCTTCCTATGCCTCTCTTTGGCTCTTTGTCTGCCCCTTGCCGGCATTTGCTCGGCTGTCTTGTTTGCCTTGCCTTTCTCTTCTCTAAGCAGCCACTTCTGTGCCGACACTCAGTTCGTTCTTCTGGGACCGCTCACTGCTGGGACTGCTGGGATCTCCTTTCGTCTCCTCGTTTGCTTCAGCGTAGCTCTGACCGTCCTCTCGCTGCAATCTGCTGGCTTCCGCTCCACTCTCGATCGCTGCTGCACTTCTCCACATCAAGCCCTGCTGCATTCTTCACTTGCCTTTGCCTGCATACTGCCTCTCCTTGCCAATCCTCGCACATTCGTGTTGCTCTGTTTGCTGTTTCCCTGGGTCGACGCATGTCCGTTAGTAGCGTCCTCCGGTGTTCACCCTCCGCTGCCTGCCTACACTACTTCATGGCAGTGACCAGCTTTCCGTGATTCGGCTGTTCACCTCACCAACCATGGAGCTGACAGGGTCTCCAGTGACCACGTGGATATCTACACCCAGCTTGCCTGCTATGCCTCGGGACTTGTCTACATGGGACACCATAGTCCTCAGTTTGTGACTGATCACTTCCACACCAGATTGTGATATCAGGTGTAGACCAGCATCCAAAGAGCAGTAAGCCAAATGCAATTCCATTTCCATGTATATATATGTACCATTTCAGAAGAGAGAGTAAGCAGTACTGATGGACTACAAAATATACCATTTGTGCTTCACTATTACATTTATCAATACTATCCCAATGGTGTGAGGGGCTCTTTACACATCCTTGCAGTGCAGTATTTTCTATCAGAACAATGGTCTGGATTGCATCACCCAAATCCAAGGAAGTGGTACAGACCAGTGACTAATGCAGAGAACTCTTTGGAGAGCCTAGCTCCTAACCGCTTGTCATAAGAGGGTCTTCGTGGGCTATGCCCGGCTCCTACTGGCACCAGAACAGGGTTGTCATATCACCCTCAGCTGACAGGACATGCAGGCATGGTGTTTAATGACTGGTACACCTAGCAGAGGGGGGGCTGCATAGTTATATGCATTAAATGCCTGCTGCACAGTTATAATTCCTGTTTTCTATAACCGCTTTATCGCTTGTATCGTTCCTGCTCACTGAAGCTTCTTCATTGTCCTACTGCCAGTCAGGCTCCTGTGCTCATATTCCTTGTTTCTGTGCATTGCTCAGTGCATTTGCTTTTAAATTGCTGTTTGCTTCCCTAACCTGCTTCAGTCCGGCTAGCTGCTACCCTCCTTGCCCTGCCGCCTGCCCTGGCGGAGGATCCATCTGTGTGTGTCACACTTCTGTGGATATAGCTGCCACCTCGCTCACATTCCAGCTGTCTTTCGTGGGATCCAGATGCAATATCTTTGCCTACTTCTCAGACCTGCTTCGCCTGTCAAGCCAAGGGTATGCTACTTCTGCTCCACCGCCTAGCCAGCTCGGGGCCTCCTAGCTTGCTTGTTCCATATCCGCCTGCCTACTGCCGTGACTGCCAGTCCTGGCGCTTCTGAATATGGATTGGCATTTGATGTCGACATTCATCTTTCTTATTTGGACACTTGTGCCTGCTTCCTGCTATGGCGTCGGCATCATACAGCTTGCTACCTACTACAATTATACGGGTTCATTTCTTTACATTACTTGCTCCTGTTGCCTGCTACGCCCTCTGGGAGTTAGAGGTCCTCACATCTAACTGCCATTCCTATCTACTGGGTTCCTCATGAACTGGCACCCTTCTACCTGCCTTTGTCCTCAAGCTGGGGGCATTACCTACTGCTTGCCTGCTTCTATGACCTGCCTTTGCCCTTCAGGCTGGGAGGTTTACATACTAATCACCTGTTTCTACAACTTGCCTTCGCCCCTCGAGTTGGGAGATTTACCTCGTATTCATCTGCCTCTATGACCTACCTTCGCCCATCGGGCTGGGAGGATTACTTACTACTCTCCTGCTTCTATGACCTGCCTTCGCCCTTTGGGCTGGGAGGTTGCCTACTACTCTTCGGCTTATGACCTGCTTCGCCCTTTGGGCTGGGGGGTTTCCTCATTCTGCTCTAATTCTGCCTCGCCAGCTCAGGGTCTGGCGTTTGACACATTCTACTATATGCCTACATGCTGCCTATCACCAGTCAGCGGCTCTCCCTGGATTGCCTTTGGACGTTTCTTCATCATCATATTTTTCTTCGATGTTGCCCTGTTGCCTCGTCCACGGCGTAAATGCTGCTCCCCTTTCTAAGACACTTAGTTGACGTCTCCTGCTGACTTTCATTGTCATGCTTGTGCTATTCCGAATTCAGACCTGTGACAACGTTACTTCATTTGAATCTGCCTCTTCAGTTATCTCCATCTAGGACACTTCGGTCTCATCTAGGTTTCATACCTTGAACTTTGCATACCTTCAGATTGGATGTTATTCCTCCCGTCCAGCTGCCGTATCTTGGCCTCAGTCTCTTCAGTACGATCCCGGCCTTCCTTGATCTGGATACCTCGGTCCTCAGCATTTTTACATTCTCTAGAACTACCTCACGGCTGCAGTTCTGCTATGCTCACGGATGATTCAGGATGTGTCTCATGGAAACCCTATGTTACATTTATTTTATTAGCTGACCTTTGTACGTATAGCTGCATCCCTGTTGCCTGGAGCTCCTTGCCTCTCTACGTTCCTTTCCAGCTGATGGCTGCTGTGCCTATCATCAAGGGACTCTCTACCGTGCTCAGTTTCTGCCAGCAGGCATTCCTGGGTCTGGCTGCACTTCCCGTACTGGAATCAGCCGCCTCTCTCCTACCTCTCCAGCTGTCGGTTCAGCTGCTGTTCTGCAGGGGCTGATTGCCACGTCCTGTTCCTTCTCATATGCCTTCGTTGGTGCACTCCTGCTCCTTCTGCCTCTCACTTCGGTTTAGCAGTCTGACTGACTTGCTTACTTTTGGGCTCACTATATTCTACTACTACTTGGATGCTTCATACATTGCACCAGTGTCTTTGATTATCCTATACAGCTCGCCATTCCAGCTCAACATTTCAGCCGTTGCATTCATATCAATTCCTAAGAATATACTTCATTTATCAGAACTGGATTCATCAGTCGGTAGCTTGGCTACAAGTCTTCTCTCATTCCATGTACTATACAAGCCCTTATTAGCAATCAGGAAGTCGTACTATTTCTATTCATCCTGCCTCGTTGACGTCAAACTTGGATGCAACTAACTGCATCTGGTCTCTTGTATTGAATTCGTCAGTCATCAACTTCATCTCCACCATCATACATTTCCTGGATTATGCCTACTATAAACTGAAGTCCGGAAGAAGGTTCTTCATATCCACTCTCCATCATTCCGAATTGTACCTGGATTCTCGGACTCGGACTTATTAAGAGGAAATTACATCACTGGACATTTACAATTCTGTTCTTCTTAAAGCTCTGTTTATCTGAATTGAATTCTACAAATTAGAATTCAGTTTTAGCTGATTAATTTAGTTTAATTAGGATCTCTCTCCTTTAGTATGCCCAGAAGGATGGGCTGGTCAGTAGTCATGCGACTCAGAGGTTTTCCCCCAAGGGGGTTTTTCCTCTCCTGAGTGCTACTGGTCACACTCTCCGGAGTTGGAGGAGGTGATCGTCTATTCATATCATTAAGTTGTTATGCACGATTCTTCATCATTCAGTTACAGAGCAATCGTTGATATTTATTCTTTTTTGGGGCTTTCATAATTCTAAACCAAGCTTCCTTCCTACAGGTGGGATACAGAGAAAGGCCAAAACCATCAAATATTGTCAAACGACTCATTTCAAGCATCCAAGTACCTAAGCACAAACATTCTATACTACTGCCTAATGAACATTGTCCTCTTAATGCTGACCTCTGTATCCAACAACCATATTCATCATTACTATGTTACATAAGCACTGAGCTATGAACCACACATAATGGAAAGGCTTGCCTGGTGTTATGTGGAGGAAGAGCTCCTCCCCACAGCCTATTTAAGGCATCCAGCTGACTTCCACTCTGCTTAGAGCAAGTCGTGCTCACCCTCCATCCTCCCCAACACCTCCTCCTTCTGCGGCACTCTTATCCCTCCAAGGAGATTTCATAATTCTAAACCAAGCTTTCTTCCTACAGGTGGGATACAGAGAAAGGCCAAAACCATCAAATATTATCAAGCGACTCATTTCAAACATCCAAGTACCTAAGCACAAACATTCTATGCTACTGCCTAATGAACATTGTCCTCTTTATGCTGGCCTCTGTATCCAACAAACATATTCATCGTTACTATGTTAAATAAGCACTGAGCTATGAACCACACATAACCAGGGTACATTAAGCAAATTAAATTGCTAGAACAATATAAGCATTTGTTGAACAGTCATGATCAAACAAAGGGTCAGAGGACACTACAGAGCAGGACACTGCAGCACAGGAGCTAGCACAACAAAACACGCCCAAAACAGGAACCAAAACAAAAAAAGCAAAAATGAAATCCAAAAAACTTCTGATCATAGGAGACTCCATGATTCAGGGACTTGATCTGTATCTCCAGCCAGGGGTGATGGTCAGATGTCTCCCAGATACATCAGCGTGGAGAGACACTGACCGCATTGATAAAATTGTTCTGGAAGCAGGAGAAAACATTGATGCCCTGGTACACTTAGGGACTAACGATCTTGCCAGCCGGTCAGTTGTGGAGACCAAGGAACACCTGACCCGGCTGGGTGACAAATTATCATCCATTTCATCCAGCATCTCCTTCTCTGAGATCCTGCCAGTCTAGGAGAGGGGGACAGGTGGATGGAAGGTCAGAGAAGGGGAGACTGGGGAGCTAAACATGTGGCTCAATGACTGGTACCAGGAAAAAGGACACAAATTTATAGGGAACTGGCAACAGTTTTGGGATCGAAAGTTCTTTAAATTTGATGGACTGCATCTGATTAAGGAGGGAGTCAGTGCATTGGGGCAAAAGTTTGATGTCTTTGCAGAATATTTAAACTAGCAAGTGGGGAGAGGGGTGCAGCACCCGAAACATTGAATGGGAAGAACACCCCTCCCCCTCAGCTAGTGGTCAAACAGGAGTTCAGCATGTTTGTAGTTCATTTGCATCACCAGGTAAAGAAAAAGGTTCAGCTCCCCATACAATGCACAGGTGAAATGCCGGACTTTGCCCAACAACTAATATACCGAAATCTGACCAATGGAAAATCATGTACATAAATGCTCTTGATCTGGAAACAAGATCCCAGACCTGCAGGCAATAATGACAGAGGTTAAACTGGACATAGTAGCCATTGGAGACATGATTTACCAGTAACCACACTGAGAGACTTCAGTACTTGGCTATGTACTGTTCAGAAGAGAGACAGAGGTGAAAAAAGGGGTGTGTGGAGTGGCCCTTTATGTCAAGAAAATATCAAAGCTACAGAAATTCAGAATACACATAAGGAGCCAGAAGAACTGAGGGTCACCCTGGAAACAGGAAATGGGACAGCCATACGAACTGGGGTTGTGTACAGGCCTCTAGACTAGGGGGAAGACATAGACACATTACTGTTAGAAGGTATACAAAACATGACAGCTAAAGGGGAGGTTCAGATAATGGGAGACTTCAACATGCCAGATACAGACTGGTCAATACCAGCAGAGACATCTGCCAGAACTAGATACATGATGGATTCCCTGCAGGGGGAGGGCCTCAAACAACTGGTACAACAACCCACTAGAGACAGGGCTATCCTAGATCTAGTACTGACTAACAGGGAAAGGATCATAAATCTCCAGGTAGAAGGTCACCTGGGGGCCAGTGACCATCACATGGTATGGTTCAATTTGGCCACTAGAACAAAATCATCCCATTCCAAGGAAAACATATGGGACTTCAGAGGAGCTGACTTTGATAAGATGGCCAACAGAGTTAAGCTAGCCCTGGCAAAAAGAAATACAGATGAGGGGGTACAGGCAAAGTGGGCAAGCATTAAACATGCAATACTTGAAGCAACATCTCATTGTGTTAGTGAGAAAAGGAAGTGCAAAAGAAGAAGGAAACCACTTTGGTTCTCAAACACAGTAGCAGAAAAGGTCAGAGTCAAAAGGCTGGCCTTTAGGAAATATAAGGGAACGCAGCAGGATGAAGATAGGGAGGCACACCAAACTTCCCTAAGGGAAGCAGGGGAGGCAGTAAGGCAGGCAAAGGCCCAAACTGAGGAAACACTAGCACAAACAGTAAAAGAAGGTGACAAGACTTTCTATTGATACATTAGTGAAAGGAGAAAGTCCAGAGGGGGTATTGCTAAGATCAAAGGAGATAAGGGTGTGTGTGAGGAGGAGGACCACGTAAAAGTATCTATCCTAAATAGATACGTCTGCTCAGTATTTACTGAAGAGGAGGTAGAGCAGGGCCCACAGCTCTGCACCATGGACACAGAGGGGAGGAGGTGTGCATTAGTCCCTTCACAAAAGAAAGGGTCCTACAAGAGCTCGATAAGCTCAGGGTGGACAAGGCAATGAGACTAATGGCATACATCCCAGGGTACTAAGGGAGCTAAGGGTGGAACTAGCAGAGCCATTATCAGAACTGTTTAGTGAGTCTTTGAGCACAGGAGAGGTCCCAGAAGACTGGAGAAGGGCTCATGTGATCCCACTCCACAAGAGTGGTACGAGGGAGGAGGCATGGAACTACAGACCAGTCAGTCTTACCTCAGCAGTGGGCAAGATTATGGAGACACTCCTTAAGGAAAGGATAGTGCAACACCTGGAATCCATAGGAGCACAGGATCCAAGACAGCATGGGTTTACAAAAGGAAGGTCCTGTCAAACTAATCTCATAGATTTCTTTGACTAGGTAACCAGAATGGTGGACCAAGGGGGAGCAGTTGATGTTGCTACCTTGACTTCAGCAAAGCTTTCGATACTGTTCCACATAGAAGATTTATTAATAAGCTGGGTAGGCACAGGGTGGATCAGACTTTGGTCAACTGGGTGACAAACTGGTTGACGGGCAGAAAACAAAGAGTGTTGGTAAATGGTATACAGTCAGAAGAGATGCAGGTCACTAGTGGGGTACCTCAGGGATCAGTCCTTAGGCCAGCCCTCTTCAATATCTTCATCAGTGACATTGCAGATGGACTGGAGGGTAAGGTTTGTCTGTTTGCAGATGACACCAAGATCTGCAACAGAGTACACGATCCAATAGGTGTGGGCAGAATGAGAAGAGATCTGGATAAACTAGCAAAATGGTCGGAAGAGTGCCAACTGGGGTTTAATGCAAAGAAGTGCAAGATCATGCTCATGGGAAGAAACTCTAAAGCCACCTATAGGCTGGGAGGAGTTGCTGGCAGTCTAGGGAAGAGAGACTTGGCGTCATCATCACCGATGACCTGAAATCATCAAGCAGACCTCTAAAACAGTAGGTAAGGCTAGAGGGATATTGAGGTTGATTAGTAGGGTATTACACGTTGGAAGAGGGAGGTAATAATCCCTCTTTACAAGACACTGGTTAGGCCCCATCTGGAGTACTGCGTGCAGTACTGGAGGCCACACCTTCACAAGGACATTAACCAAATTGAGGCAATCCAGAGAAAGGCAACCAAAATGGTGCAGGGACTGCATCAGAAAACATATGAGGACAGATTAACTGAACTCAATGGCCCAGATATTCAGAAGAGTTGAGCCATGTGCAATAGGGTTGCGCCTGCGCAAGTCCGAAATTGCACCATTCTGCGATATTCAACAGGAGGCAGTTGCGCCCCCGAAATCATGCTGAGCAACAGCGCAATGATAATGAAGGCATATGCAACTGAAGGAGGAACCATGCATAAATGGCGCGGTGTGATATTCAAGACTTGCTTAATGCGCCAATAGTGGAGCAAGCGGAGAAGCTACGCCATAGTGAGCCAAAATAAAGAGAACGAGAGGCACAAAGCCTACAGGAAGCCACATGAGGCAGAGGCAGACAGACAGGCAGGAGGCACAAACAGGGCAGGCCAGGGAAAGGTCACAGTGAACAGCCAGGCATAGGGAAGGTGTGGGGAGCCACACAGCACAGAGGCCAGCACAGGCAGGTGTAGCCGGTGCAGGGGAGGTAGCAGCCAGGACAGCAGGGGGAATACAGCAACAGCTGCCGGGGAGGTGAACGCAAGCCAGAGACATGGCCAGTGCCACCTTCCACATGGAGGCCATAATGAGGGGGGTTAGAAGGCGGGCGGCAGGGGAGCGTGGCCGTGGAAGGGCCCATCGGCGGTATGCCCCCAAAAGACAGTACCGAGCCTGCACCAGCTTTGAGCTGTACACTGATACTGAGATTGTGGGCCAGTACCGCCTGAACAGGGCAATTCTGGGGCGGCTCTGTGAGCTGTGCAGTGATGTGATGCAGGCACCCACACGATGGAGCCATGCCCTGTCAGTGGAGACCAAGGTAACAGCCTGCATGTGCTTGCTCGCTACGGGTACCTTCCAGAGACCAACTGGGGGACACCACAGGCATAACCCAGTCGGCCACATCACGCCACCTCACCCAGTTCCTCAGCGCACTGCTGCCACATGCTGAGGAGTACATCCATTTCCCCAGCACAGCGGCAGAGCGCACAGCAAACATACAGGAGTTCCACAGGGTAGCATGTATGCCTGGCGTGCTGGGGCAATAGACTGCACCCATGTGGCCATCTGCACACCACCTGGCCCCGGGGGCCACATACACTCATCAAAAGGAGCTATGCCAGGATCAACTGCCAGGTGGTGTGCGATGCCAGGGCACATCATCAATGTCTGTGCCACGCACCCTTGGGGAGCACACGATTCTTTCATCTGGCACCAGTCGGCACTGTGCCACAGATTCGAGAGTGGGGACATCCCCACTGGCCACCTAGTGGGTGAGTATGCAAACCACATGGACAATCATAGGGCCTGGGGGGGCATGGCCAGAGGTGGCATGGGTAGTGGCCTACATGGCCTGGGCCAGGACAATGCTGATCACCAAACTAACCTCCACCCTCTACACATAGGTGACAGTGGATACCCACTCCGTCCCTGGCTGCTCACACCCTACCGGCGGCCCGTGACCCCATCGCAGCAATGCTACAATGAGGCCTGCGCCACCTACGTAATGTCATTGAGCGGGTGTTAGGGATGCTGAAGCGCGTTTCCGTTGCCTGGACACCTCGGCAGTGCCCTACAGTACACCCCTCAAAGGCCTGCAGGATATTCCTGGCCTGTTGCATCCTGCACAACATGGCCAATGAATGTGGGATAGCTGTACAGGTCAAGAGGGGACAGCGATGGGGACGATGGGGATGCCGGTGGCGATGGTGATGGGCAGCCTCCCATTGGACGCGGGACCCCAACTGCTCTGGCTGGCACAGCTGCGAGACACCATCACAGAGGAGCACTTCAGCCACCCAGGTAGAGTCATGGTGCCATGCGCGACCACCAGTGGCCAAGGCACAACCCACAAACACGCAGGGACACACTGGGGTGCATGCCATCAAGGAAGTGGCAGGCACAGAGGCACACACAGCCATGGATGGGTGAGGATTAACATGCCACGCCCGAAGGACACACACACGCACACACACAATGCAACAAAGCAGCACAGAGGGCAGAAGGCACACCGACCCAAGCGCACACCCTAGCAACACACATGTCCACAGGCCACCATGCCACTGCCTGTCCGTAATGCGTGTGTCAGATAGCTGAGCACCATTGCACATTGGTGTACAGTGCAATGCAGGCATCATCATGCACGCAACTGTGGACAGCAGCCGGGAGAGTGTGCAGGTGGATTATGTGTCGCGTGCATGGCCAGAGTACCCACCCATGCACTGCCCACTGACACACACAATGCACACAGGGCAGCACCAGACAGTAGCCATGCTGGGAGACAGATCAGTCCCGTGACACAGTGCCACGGCCACCACAGATGCGTGGGTGGCCCCGCTGAGACCTGCCAGCACTGGCAGGCTGACCACTGACCTCATGGGGTGGCACCGATGGTCCCCCAAGGGTTCCACTGCGTGAACATGACCGTGCCCATGCAGGGGTCTACAGCACACTGAACATGCCTGCACCAGGAGTGCTCGGGATGCCCACAGCTGAACCCAGCGTCAACAGGGTGGGAGTCGCATGATGCCAGGAATGGGGGTGGATAGTGCACTGCGTGGTGTCTGCGATGCATGGGCACCCGACTGTGTGCCCATTGTGGCCATGACAGCAATGAACGCCTGTGCATGCCTGTCAATGGCAGCAGTCACATCCTCCCACAAATGGTCCATCCGTGCCAGGATCTGTTCGGTGTCCCTGCTGTGACGCTCCTCTGCCCACTCCAAAGCCACACGCAGTGCATCCACGGACGTCGCAAGCCACATTTGCTGCTGGACCGATGCTCGCAGTAGGCGGGTGTGCTCATCCAAAAGGTCATCAGCCTCCTCGGCATCCTGTCCCTTAGGGTGTGCAAGGCCCTGATGTTCAGCATCCCTTGAGGGTGGGTGCTGCACACCAGGACCAGGTCTGGGCATGTCCACAGGTGGTACACAGACACCACCACTGAACCCTGTACCCCAAGCCCAGTGGGTGACTGCTGGTGCTGCCCCTCTAGCTGCCGCACCCCAGGGCTCAGTGGTGCCACCGCAGTGGCCACAACAGTCCCACTGTACTGAACAGACACCAGTGCTGCCCCACTGGTGCTGATAGGCACAGCCTGGGACTGTGCTGACACGTAGGCCTCCACGGCGGCACCACCCACAGCCATGGGCATGAATTGCCCTGCTGTGTGTCCATCCTGTGGCGCACACGTGTCACTGCCCATGATGGTCATGTCATCATCACCGGTGATGGACTCTGCTCCGGCCACAGCCACAGTGTGGATGCCAGCACGCTGGGACACAGGCAGGGCTTCCTCCACACCTGTCACACTGACATCAGTGTGGACAGCCAGGCGTCCCCACTGTCGCAATGATCCACATATACCTGCTGAGGTGGATGGTCCCACCTCCGACTCCATCCGACTGTCCGCGGTGGACAGGCCCACCACCGTGACCCATGCAGATGCTCAGGATCTGGGGAAAGCAAAGTCACGTTACTGCGTGTGACCTACCCTGCTCCCCATAGACAGACCATGACTTACCATGCAGTGATGGAGCCACCACCGTCTGGAAGCCACCACCGGAACACCCTCACAGCGCCCGGCTGCATGCTTCCAGCAAGCCTCTCCTCCGCTGGGGTGAGCTGTACCACCTTGGCTGTCCCCACCTGTTGCAGCACATGCTGCCTGATGGCAACCACCTTCTCCTTTACCCTCCTCCTGTCCATGCCCATCTTCTTCTACACTCCTGCACGGAGTACTATGTTCTCCATGCAGGTTCACGGCATGCCACCTCCTCCCATGCAGCAACACGGGCCTGAGTGGTGCCCCACCATCCACTGAGCAGTGGCTCCTGATCCAGGTAGGCCTCGAACAGGGCTCCGGTTTCGGCCTTTGTAAAATTCAGCCTCCTCCTCCTCCACCATTGTGTTCCTCCTCTCCAACAACATGCTCGGTCATTATGTAGCCTGTAAGAATGGCAGTTATTACCTGTGACTGTGCAGTCCCATGCATGTCCCTGAATCCACAGTCCACACTCCCAAACAGCATGCAACTCACCAATAAACTGCAGTAACTGACTATGGCCACTGCAGCACATTGTCACACCTTTATAGCGCAATCCATGTAAATGAGGCTAGGAGCAACTTTAATTAGATGCAAATTGCAGTGCTGTGCCATTGAATGGCTGATTAGATGATTTGCATATGACGGCTGAATATCGTGCTGTTGCGCTTTGAACAATTGTGTTATGTGACAAGGTACCTTTGTAAATGAGCCTATGGCTCAAAGGTTTTCCAAACTGCTGTTTAAATAAAATAAAAAAAAAAAAAATAAACGTGCTGAGCCAATGGCGCAGTTCTGTGGCATGCGTAGTACACCTCACTGAGCATGCCCGGATTGCTGACGTAGGCGTCTGCCGTGCTGATGATGTGCTGTGCACGGTAGGCAATGCAGGGCATGGCCACCATTGTGCCAGTGGCGCTATAGCGATGGTCACTACATGGCGCTGTGACACTGGGCCTTCATAGGCGCAATGGCCCAACTGCCCAGTAGTCCGCTATGGCACTGGCACACAGGCAGCCAATCACGCTACATGCATTGTCATCCGATGGCGCTGTGCGTGGCCTTGCGCCAGAGACCCTTGACCCTGTGCTCGACCTTTGCCCCCTTGGCACCATGCATCAGGCATAGGTGCACCTCTATCGTGCTGTTTGGTAACAGTGCGATAGGGAATGGCAGCGCTGTACCGCGCAGCATCTGCACGTGGGGAGCCGCGCTGCAGAGCGCCATATTTCCTACTATAGCTGCTGGAATGGTGCGTAGATGGGCTGCACAATGGACGGCTATTGAGCTGGCCAATCTGGTGGCCATAGTTGAGCCTCACCATGGGCCTCTCTTCGGGGAGGCCTCCCTGGACAGGGCCAGGACCCAGGTGTGGCAGGAGGTGGCCACTGCCCTGGAGGAGGCCACAGGATGGGGCGTGCAGCTGAGCAGTGCAGGCACTGCTGGTGACCTGCGAGGAGGGAGCTGGAGCTACTGGCCCAACTGCAGGCACGCATGCCAGGAGGAGCCGCGATTGCCACATCCAGGTAGGGGTTCGTCAACACACTTTTATACGTCCATATGAGTCACAGTGTTGTATGTCCAGCACATAGGGGAGGGACCGTATGGGGTTGGCCGTGGCAGTGTTCACAGGGTGTGGGGTGGGTGGGTCTGGCTGGGTGGGAGCACACACCTTGGGGCAGGGGGACTTTGCTCGGGAATGTACTGATGTTCTTCTCTCTTTTTCCCCACAGGCCCGACGAAATCCGCAGGGTGCAGGCAGAGTGGTGGAGGGGTGAGGACAACGCAGCCAGGCGGGCCGAGGGCCTTCACCGCCCACCTGACCGTCCTGATGAGGGTGAGTGCCATACATCCATGATTAGTATTGTATGCTGTGTGACAGGGTGGGCAGCAGGGCATGGCCACCATTCATCGACATCACTGCCATGCACGCCACTTGTTACAGTCAACACTGTCCAGTGGCAATGTATGTCTGGGTGTGTGTCACTGGTGGTCCATGCATGCACCAGGTGCATGGCTGTGCCACTGCCTTTGCACCACATAGCCATGTCACTAAATGGACATGGTGGTGCTGTGCGTGACATGGCCAGTGGGTGTGTGAAGCGTTCCGCATGGCTGTATGCACCTGGGTAGGCAGGTCCTGTGGACATGATCACTGCGGGTGGTCACACACCATCACAGTGGTATGTCCCATGGCTGTATGCCATGCACAGTGGGTGGGCTGTATGGGGTTATGCATTCACACCTATTGACTGTGCTCCCTTGTCCTAGGTACACGCCATCTCCGTGAAATTAGGAACAACTTAAGGGAGCTCCTTCATCTGGCCCGTGAGTCCGTGGACATCTTGAGGAGGCTTGATGCAATGGGGGTGCTAAGGAGGCACAGAGGCAGGAGGTCCCAGAGCCAGAAGCGGCAGTCAAGATGACGGTCCTTTGGTCCCTGACTTCCCCTACACCCCCTGGACCCACCCTCGCACCCCTCCTATCCCATCCCATTTGTCCACCCCTTCCCTCTGCCCACCCCCAGCTTGTTTGTTTCCCCCACCCCAAGCTTGTATATAGTTGTTATTATTGTACATAGTTCACTTTTATATTTCCAATACATTTGATTTTGATATGAATACTGTGGTGGTCTCTGATTTGCAGCAGGCTATAGGTGCTCAGCTGCAGTGGTGTGCATGGCATCAGGGGTGGTGCAGTCATGGGTATGTGTGCGTGTCCGTGTGGAGGTGACTATGGTGTGGGGGTAGATATCAGTCAGTGTGTGTGTTGTGTGTGTTGTTCCCTGTATACTGGATGACTGTGTGCTGTGGTCCATGGCGCGTGCTCTGTGTCCATGGCTCACCCATCGGCCCATCCATGGCCTGTGCAGCCAACACACATGCCTGTCTGTGACCTGCACGGTCCTCTGGCATGTCAGTGGTGGCATTCCCTGCAGGGCAGACACTGTACCCATCACTTTGCTGGGTTGCCCATGTCACTGGTGTGGTGCATACCTGACTCGGGTGGCACTGTGGGCAACATGGTCATTGTCCCACCTCCATGCTGTGGCTTGTGTGTGTTGCAGGGGATGTGCCCCACTGTCTGTGGCTTGTGCTCTGGGGGACTACTGGTGGTGTACAGGTCCACGGTGCCTGCACAGGGTGGCTTGTACTCCAGTGCCATGGTGGACTGCGGGTTGTCTGTACACGGCTTACATGGGCCCACAATGGGGGCTTGGTTGCCCCACCACTGCGTCCCTGTGTTGTTGTGCCCTTGGGTATGGGTGGGTGTCTGTCCATACCCTGTGTGGCATCCAGTGTGGTGCATGCTTCCATGCACCACTGTGGGTGTCTGTGCTGGCTGTTGTGGCCAGTGGTGGGTCGGAGTGTGTCACTGGAATACTGTGCAGGGCGCTGTACCACTGGTGGTGGTGTCAAGGACACAACCATCCCATGTGGGGTACTTCTTGTGCCAATGCATGGTCGATCTCTCAGCAGTACCTCAGGGGATACTGTGCATGGTGGCACTGTGTCTGCCATTGTTGCATTGCCGTGTGCTGCAACCCGCTGATGGGTGCTCATGGTGGGGCTGGCTTGCATGGTTCTGTGGTGCACAGGGTTGCATTGACACAGTGGGGGTGATGGCATGCATGGGGTTTCCTGCAGTGGTGGTCACTGCTCATGGGGGGGTGTCTGGGGGTCACGGTGCAGGGTGTGCTGTGTACTGGGGGGATGGTGTGGCACAGTGTGGTCTGCCCTCCTTGTGTGCCAGCCACAGCTTGCCGGTAGGTGTGATGGGGCACCATGGCCAGGCTGTGGGTTGGTTGCTTGTCTCCATGGACCAGTGGTTATTCCAGCCCTTCCCCAGTTGTGCTGTGTTTGGGGTGTGGGGGGACGATGTCTGTTCTGCTGTGTGTTCCTGTGCCCATCTGTGGCATGGGTGGTGGGCCCCTACCTCTCTGATTGTGCAGTTACATTGTTCTGCAGCTGGGGGGCTCCCTGGTTGCATTATGGCGCCTCTGGACTGCTCAGCTGAACATCCCTTGTTGCATTATGGCGCATCAGATCTGCTTAGCTTCCCCTCCCTAGTTGCGCTATGGTGCAGGTGGTGCGATATTCAGTCGTCGGCTGTAGGCGCAGTTTGGCCTGCTCCGATTTTGAATATCGCGTCTCTTGCACATGGGCGCAATAGACTTGCGCTTTCTCCTGCTATTGCGCACTTTTTGGGTGCAGTTTGAATATCTGGGCCAATATGTATACCCTAGAGCAAAGGAGGGAGACAGGTGATATGATTGAAACATTCAAACACCTTAAGGGCATTAACAAGGTGAAAGAGTCTAACATGTTTCAATATAAGAAAAATAGCAGGACAAGAGGACACAGCATGAGATTAGAGGGAGGCCGATTAAGGGGTAATGTGAGGAAGTTATTTTTCACAGAAAGGGTGGTGGATGCATGGAAGTGGTGGATATGAATACAGTGCAGAGCTTCAAATAGGCATGGGATAGGCATAAGGGACGCAATACAGATGAGTATGAATAGATAGGCCATTGACACAGCAAAGGCTTATGGCACATTCATAAGATAGAAAAAGAAATGGGCAGACTGGATGGGCCTTGCGGTCCCTATCTGCTGTCAACTTCTATGTTTCTATGATTTATATACTGTACTTTAAGCAGAAGATACATAGTGAGAGGGCACATCTCTGGGAGGGGTGCTTTCATTTGTAAATCTGTGCATGAATACTGTTAAAAAAACACCAAAATCTGAAATAGCATGTATTCATAGGGGGATTTAAACGTGGATTGTCTTAAAGGGGGCATTTAATACTGCCAGATTCTGTCCCAGACATTGCTATGCCTAATTTATTTGGTTCATGCGACAGGCTGTTGGTATATGGAAACAAATAAATAGAAGCTTTTTTAATATGAGCAATGTGTAAAATGTTTAGATCACTGTCCTGCTATGAAATATAGAAAACTGTCCCTCAGTGTTTTTTCCCTGCAAAAAAGAAAATGGTCCTTTGCCAATCTACCTCCCCCCACCTCCAGCTCACAGTCAGCACCCACCACCCCATACCCCCCAGTACACATCCACTGTTCGATCGAAGAAATGTCTTGCTGCTGGAATGGCCGATTTCAATATTAGAAACCAAGATAAGTGTGATTCAATGTATTTCAATGGGGTTTTCAGCTTTGATGCATAACTTTGACATTTTTGAATATTTTGAGCCCAAATTTTCAACATGGACTTTTTGGGACCCCATCTCATATGAACATATGAAGAAGCCAGCAGAAGAAGGCCATTTGGTCTATCTAGTCTGCTCGTATTACAGGGTACACAGCTTGATCTACTGTCCCTGCCCTCCCTCCCCACACTTCCCATCCTCCCTACCCATGATCCTTACCTTCCCCCAATGCCTATCCCAGCCTCTCTGAAAGCTGCCCACTATCTTCAACGAAATCACCTCTTCTGGCAGCACATTAAAAGTGTCCACCACCCTCTCTGTGAAGAGGTGCTTCCTGACCTCCCACCTAAACCTCCCACCCTCCAGCTTAAGACTGTACCCCCTCATGTTATGGTTGCCATTCAGCTTAAAGAGACTCTCCTTATCCACCTTATTTATCCCTTTCAGGTACTTGAAGGTCCCGATCATGTCCCCTCTCTCTCGCCTGTCTTCCAGGGAGTACATGTTCAGTGCACTCAACCTCTCCTCGTATGCCTTACCCTGCTGACCTGCTAACATCTTTGTAGCCCTCCTCTGGACCTTCTCCAGCTGGTTAATGTCCTTTTTAAGGTACGGGCACCAGTACTGAACCCCATACTCTAGATGAGGCCTTATCAGGGATCTGTACAAGGGCAGTATAACCTCCTTTCTCCTACTACTGATCCCCCTAGATATGCATCCCAGCATCTTGTTTGCCTTTGCTGCTGCTTTCTTGCACTGCATGGAGTGCTTCACGTCACTAGTGATCATCACTACCAGGTTCTTCTCCTCCTCTGATGCAGATATTCGGACTCCACCCAAATAGCACTCTTTCCTGGGATTCTTGGCTCCAATATGCATAACTTTGCATTTCTTGGCTGTGATGCCAAGCTGCCAGATCCTGGACCACCTCCCCAGCTTTTCCAGATCATCCTGTAGGTCCTGTATCCCTTCAGCTATGTCCGCTCTCCTGCAAAGCTTGGTATCGTCCTTGAATAGGCACATTTTGCCCTTAATACCATTCCCAATGTCCTTGATGAAGACACTAAACAACACTGGCCCCAGCACCAAGCCCTGCGGGACCCCACTAGTTACCTCTCTGGTGCCAGATAACTCTCCCCCCACAACCACCTTCTGGGTTCTGTCCCTCAGCCAGTTTTCCACTCAACTGGCCATCTTTTCCCCAACCCCAAGATCCACCAACTTCCTGATCAACCTTTTATGGGGCACAGAGTCAAAGGCCTTGCTGAAATCAAGATAGAGGATGTCTACCTCTTGGCCCCTGTCTACTATCTTAGTGACACAGTCAAAGAAGTCAGTCAGATTAGTTTGACATGATATCCCCCCCATGAACTCATGCTGCCTCATGTTCTGGAGACCATGCTCCTCTAGATATTCCACCATCCTTTCCTTTAGTATGGTCTCCATGAGTTAGCCCACAATGGAGGTTAGACTGACTGGTCTATAATTGCCTGGGTCATCCTTGAGACCACTTTTGTGGAGGGGCACTATATGTGCTGTTTTCCAGTCCTGTGGTACCATGCCTCACTCTAGTGAACTATTAAATAGGTCTGCCAGCGGCCCTGCCAGCTCCTCAGCCAGTTCCCTTAGTACCCTTGGATGTACTCTGTCTGGGTCTGGTGATTTGTCCACCTTCAATGCTGGCAGCCCCTCCCTCACTTTATCCTTCTCTATCACTACATCTGTATTCCCCACCCCATGTTCCTCTTTTCCCTCCTGAAGGCACTGGTCCGTCCTTCTCCCTGGTGGAGACAGAACAGAAGTATTCATTTAGTACCTCTGCTTTTCCCCATTATCCTCCACCCACTCCTCCCCTTTCCTAAGCCTAACATTCCCTTCCTTCTTGTCCCTTTTCCCACTTATATAGTGAAAGAAAGCCTTCTCCCCCTTCTTAATTCATTCAGCGATCTGCCTCTTCTTCTGTGCCTTTGTTCGTCGGACTTCCTTACTTGCCTCACTAGCCAACCTTTGGTAATTTTCCCTATCCAGCTCTCTCTGGTCTTCCTGAATTTTCTATAGGCCAACCTCTTTTCCTTTACTTCCTGGGCAACCCCAGAACTGAACCAGCTGGGCACTCTGGCCTTTGTATTCTTCCCCCTGAGCCTAATGCACTCATTTGTGGCAACCAGTATTCCTTCTTTAATGATGGACCTCCTTTGGTCCACCCCCATATCTGCTCTGATGCCCACCAGATGGCTCCTTAGCACTTTGCCCATTTTCTTGAAGTCCGCCCTCCTGAAATCCAAGATTTTGGTCTTAGTCAGGATGCTTTCCCTGCCCATATGCAACTGGAACTGCACTGTGCAATGGTCACTTCCACCCAGTGGCTCCCTGACCATTATTTCCTGTACATGCTCCCCATTTGTGAGCACCAGATCAAGAATGGCCTCAGCTCTTGTTGGTTCTGTGATGCCCTGAGTCAGGAACCCACTGTGCAGTCCTTCCAGGATCACCTGACTCCTAGCACTTGTTGTGGATGCTATGCTCCAATCCACCTTGGGCAAGTTGAAGTCCCCCACAATTACCACCTCTCCTTTCCCCTTAGCTTCCAATATTTGTGAGCTCAGTTCCCTTCTCCCTCTCCTCATCCTGACTGGGTGGTCTGTAAACCAACCCAACCACACCTTTCTCATTCTATTGAACCTAAATTGAACCCATAATGCTTCCACCTCCCCTTCTTCAGACTCTTCCCTTGTGCAAGTTATTCCTTCCCTGATATAAACTGCCAACCCTTCCCGACTACCCTGTTCCTCCTGTATAGTTTATATCCATGGATTGCAAGGTCCCAGTCATGGTGTGATGTTGCCCAAATCTCGGTTACTGCAGCTATATCCACCCTCCTGTCTGCTAATAGTGCCTGCAGGTCTTCCATCTTGTTTCCAAGACTCCACACATTCAGAGACACCACTCTCCACCTAGAGCCTGACCTTCCTTCTCTTCCCTTTATTCTTCTATTCACATTTATCCCCTCTGTGTGTACTCCTCCATGTACCCTTGTTATGTGTTCCTCACTCCCTCCACCTTTTGCTAACTGTGTTCTTGCACCTCATGAACAATGGCAGTGGACTCACACAAGTCTGCCTTGAAATGCAATTTCACGGTCACTTGGCAAGATTACCTTTCGGCTAGGATTTGAAAATGTTCACCACCCTTGTTCATGAGATGGTGTCATAAGAAGGCTATGTCTAAAATTTGGGGTCAAAATATGTAAAAATGGCAAAGTTATGAGCATATGTTGAGATTTTACTACACTTGCTTGTAACTTTGGTAATTTTAAATACTTTGACCCCAAATTTTCCACATGGCCATTTTTTTACATCACTTCATGAATGTGGCAGCTGTCATTTTTCAATCCTGGCCAAAATGTGTTTTCACACCTGTGGCTCTGAATGGCATTTCAATGCTGTGAAATTACATTTATTTATTTTATTTATTTATTTATTGAAATGTTTCACCAAGAGGGCACACTGAACAACATGCTGCTCATCTCACGGTGCGACCCGTGGGAACAGGGTACATAGGGTTGTGAAGGATGATCAGTTACAATAGTATGTGGGTAGTACAAACAATACAACATTGTAAGATTATGCAACAGTTGGAACACAAGGTATTGTACAATAAACAGTAGTGGAACATTGGGTAAATTACAATACATGTCCAAAACCATAAAAAAAGAACATATAAATGTACAAAACAGTAATAATGCAACAGAACCATTATAGTGCATGAGTGTACCAGGAGCAGGCTCGCGGTAGTATGCAAGTGCTGTTGGAGTAAAAAGGATGGGGTAGCTTGTGCACACGGGTGACCCAGAAGGGCAGGTGGAGAAGAGAGGGGGAGAGGCAAGAACTGAATATGAGGGGAAGGGGTAGCCATTTCCCAATTCCCCCTTCAGGATGTTGAGAACCCTGCCGGGGGGGTGGTCAGGGTAGGAAGGTAGAAACTGGGGATACGTATTAAGGAGGGTTAAAGCAGGAACAGCTGAGGGAGAGGTAATTGTGTTGGGCAGAGGTAAGGGAGTAGTTGGAGGAGGAGGAGTGTCGTATTTCAGGGGGAGGGAATTCCAGATTTTAGGGAAGCGATGTGTGAAAAACGAGTCTGATCGATGAGGGTGGAGCAGTGAGGGACCGTCAAGGTGCGGGCATCATTAAATCTGAGAGAGTGGGTTGGGGGAGGTGGAGTGGAGAGAGAGAGGATGAGAGCTAGGAAGGGAGCACTCTAAACCAGAATTTGGAGGTTAGTTTGGCACAGTGTGAGATGCGTCTGTGAGATAGTGGAAGGAAGGTTACAGAGTGATTGGTGGGAGTGGGAAGGGAGTCGAGAGCAAAGCAGCAGAAGGAGTTAAAGAGAGTGTCCAGCTTGGTCAAGGAAGATTTGGGAGCAGCATCATAGACTATGTCACAGTAGTCAAAGATGGGGAGTATCATCTTCAGGACAACTTCACGCCTTGCAGTCAGTGGGTTGCAACTACAATTCCTGTACAGAGCACCAAGCCTGAGGCACAGTTTCTTCAGGATAGCATCGATATGCACAGAGAAGTTGAGATGCTGGTCCAGCCAAAACCTCAGATATCTAAATGAGGAGGTGTCCTCTAGGATGGTCCAATCAAAGGTGTGGAAGGTGGGTAGAGCTGGGAGCCTAGAGAGTCTCTGCATGGTGCCAAAGGTCATTGAGACTGTCTTCTTGGCATTTAGAAAAAGCTGGTGAGAAGCAAACCAGAGCTGAACTTGACTGAAGTCATGCTGTAAGCTGGTTTCTACAGCAGCAGGGTTTTTGCTGGAACTGTACAAAACAGTATCATCAGCATATCTGTGGATAGATGAGGATGAGCAGGCTGTGGGAAGATCATTAAGAAAAATGGAGAAGAGTAGGGGACCAAGAACTGAGCCCTGAGGGACACCAGTGTTGATCGGGAGTGGAGGGGAGGGGAGGGGAGTTGGAATCAAGGATTTTCACTGATTGGTCCTGCCAATGAAGTAGGATTTAAACCAGTTGGTGGCTGATGGAGTAAGGCCAGCTGAGGAGAGGGAATCAAGAAGCAGGGGATGGGAAACAGTGCTGAAAGCTTTGGCTAGGTTGACAAAGATGACCGAGGTGATCAGGCCATCCTCCATCCCTGAAAGGATGGAGTCAGTAAGCCTGAGGAGGGGGGTGGTTGTTGAGTGGTTCTTCCAAAAACCAGATTGGATGGGGGTGAAGAAGGAGTAATCAGAGAGGAAGGGTGATAGTTGAGAGAGAAGTAAATGTTCTTGAAGTTTGGCAAGGGTAGCAAGGCGGGAAATGGGGTGATAGTTGCCAGGAGTGGATGTGTCACCACCCTTGGGGAGAGGAAGGACTACAGTGTGTTTCCAGGATGAAGGTACTTGGGCAGAAATAAAGGAGAGGTTAAGGATTAGGGAGATAGGATAAGCAATTGCAGGAGCGGAAAGGTAGAGAAGTTTAGGATCGAGCTCATCTGGTGAGGATCCTTTAGAGGGGTTGAGGGATAGGAGGGCACTAAGAGCTTCATCAGAGGAGATAGTAGAAAAGAAAAAAGGGGGAGGGGTAGGCACTGGCTGAGGCAAAGAACTGAGGTTAGTAGGTGGCAAGGGGGAAGGAATTTAGAAGAGACGTGGCGCACGAGGTGTAGTAGGCATTCAATTAATTGGCCACGGAGCCAGGGTTGGAAACTAGGGAGTTATTTATTGTGAGAACTGGAGGGTGGGGGGGGAGAGAATAGGGCATGAACTACCCCCCAGAATTTAGATGGAGAGTTAATGTTAGTCAGGAATGAGGAGTTGAAATAATCGGACTTAGCCAGTCTAGTAGCTTTAGTACATGAATTGCATAGCATTCTGTGCTTGGTGTCAATGTTTGGATGTTTAGTAGATTTGTGTTTTCTCTAGGCCCGGTCATGCTTCTTGAAGCAGGTCAGTAGTTTGGGGGTGATCTAGGGGAGGTGAAGCTCATGGACTCTGGTCCTTCTGAAAGGAGTAAAGGCATTCCAGGTGGCAATGAATTTATCCTTAAAATAGTCAAGGGCTTGATTGACAGAAATGGCAGTGGAGAGGGGGGCCCTGTCAGTGGAAGCAAGTGCTGAGCTGAGTGGGGTAAGGTCTAAGGATTTAAAGGACCAGAGCTGTATGATTTTAGGGGAAGATTTGGGGTGATGGACCTTACGTACAATGAAAATGGGGTTGTGATCACTAAGGGCGTCAGGGAGGAGATCAGATTTAATGACACAGTGTGGGTGGGTTGTGAGTGCCAAGTCAAGCAGGGTGTGGTTTTGTGTTTTGGGATTAGAGCGTGTGGGCTCAAGTATCAGCTGAGTGAGGTTTAGCACATTGAGGTCATTGTGTAGCTTGTTTAACTTGGGAGACAACCAATTTAGATTCACATCACCCATTATGAACAGTTCACCAGATTGTGAGAGGGAGGTGATATTGGCTAAGAGTTCAGTTGTGACTGAGGGTTGAATGCTTGGGTGGCAATAGATGCCAGCCACAAAGGTTGGGATTGAGAAAGGAAGGGTAATGCAGGTGACAAAGGCTTCATAGATAGCTGGTATGGAGGTAGATAGGGTGGTAGTAAACCGCAGTGAGGACAGGATATACATGGCCACTCCTCCTCCATGACCGGATCAAGCTTGTCTAGAGAGGAAATACCCAGGGATAGCAATGGCATTGTCAGGGATGCTTTTTTTGAGCCATGTCTCAGTAATAATTAGAATGTCAGGGGTGCGTGAAATGATGAGAGTTTGTAGGAGGTTGATTTTAGGTAGTAGGCTGCAGATGTTTGGGTGGAGGAGCTTCAACCTGTTAGGAAGTGTTGTAGTGGAAGTGGAGTTTGGAGACATGTTGTTTGGGTAAGGAATCAGGATAGGAGAAGAAGTAGGGCCAGGGTTGGGGTGGGTGTTCCCTGATGAAAGAAGGAGGAGAGCAAGGATTAAATAGTGAAGTTTAGGACTTTTATAATTAGAGTAGGAAACACGGGATGGAGGGGAAGAGGGAGGGGTGGAGAGAAGGAGATTAGGAAACAAAAAAGGTAACGTGACTAGAAAGGGAAAACAGAGAGTCTGGAGGGTAGTAGGGGAAAGTGGGGTCTGTTTACAAGAGGAGCTGTGAAGGTGATTAACAGGATGAAGGACGTATCTGGAAGTGAAGAGGAGAGAGAAGTGGCAATAGGTCTAGAGGGGGAGACTGGGATAAGGATAAGAACCAGGAAGGGTGTGAGTAGGAGGGAGATGGAAACCATTCTGGGTAGGGTAGGGTAGTAGAGGCTTTCTACATTTCTATGGGGATTTAAACATTTTCAGTATGGGGTTCATGAGGTGGGGTAATAACAAGGCTATGCTGACAATTTTGTTGCTGTTTTGGAAGAAAGGCCCAGAGGGCCCTGCACTTCCACAGGAACATACATGTATGCATCTATGGAGGAATGAGAGTGCAGGGCCCAGAGGGCCTTGTGCTCCCACAGGCAAATGAGGATATGAATACTACCTAAAAAAGTATGGAAATTCTTTGCAAAAATCTGCATTAATGTACCAGTTAGGGTAGCTTAATACAAAAGTCAGGAAATGTGGCGTTAGGGTTTCCAACCCTAACTCCCCACCAGGGGTGTAGACAGGCATTTCAGATTTGTACACCAAGCTGCCACACTGCTACCCCCCCACTGTTGTCCATGCACCCCCCCGACAAAAGCATCATTTGGTCTGTGGCGTATACTTCAAAGCAGCAGTACTAGATAATCAGGACGTGATCCATTACCAGTTTTGTAGCACCACAGTAAATATAGCAGCTGCCTATCTAGTACTGCTGCTTTCAACATGGCGGGTGACAGAAATCTAAACAAAAACAAAGGAAAATGGAGCAAATAATGGGGTGTTAGTACAATGCTGGCAGGAAAGATTACCAGGTAAATGCTCAGAGCACAGGGAATAAACTGTTGCAAAAGTGCAGATTATTTTTATCTTGCACTGCTGCTTTAAATATAAAAGCAAGCATTCCAGCCCAACACACCATACCAAAACAGTTCACAAATATCAGTTTGATATGTAAAAGGTTTTATTTACCAGCAGCATGTATCACACCTCTTACAAGAGAAGAGAGAACACCAACCACCACCTACCAGTTTTGTTCACAAAAGTGTCCTCAGAAAGTGCGCCAAGCCAAACAAAAGAATTGAATTCTGATGAACTAGAGATGGGCGGAACAACGCTGGCTGACTTGTTTGCTACCTCCTGCTGCTAAGCTTAGTACACCATGGCTTACCTGGTGTATCAGTAGCTAAGCCCTTGCTCCCCACCCCCAAGCAGCAAAAGGCCAAGACCATACAAGCAACCACAGACAGCTATCATCAGGTAAGAAAAACAACATACAACTGTTTCCAGATGATACAAATGCAGTAACACTGAGGTGCTACCCTCATGGATTCATATCTGCCTGTGCTTATGCAGCCACATCTGTTTGCGTGTGTCATACAGCGTTCATGAGTACATGTGACTGTAGAAGTGCAGGGCCCATGGGGGCCTGTGCTTCTGTAGATAGAATGCCCCATGGGGCCTGCGCTTCTGCAGACTACTTTTTGTGGTGTTAAGTTACCCTAACTGGTGCATTAACGCAGCTTTTTGCAAAGAATATATAGACACACACACACACACACACACACATATATATATATATATATATATATATATATATATACAGCAACCAAAAAGATTGACACATTTGCAGGAAAGGAAAAATAATACAGTTAGACAGATGACTGTTATAATAATATCAAAATCTAGTCTCATACTACAGTCTATATTTACCTGCCAGCTAATCTGAAAGGATATTCACCTAGACTGCACTTCTCTCGCACAGATAAGCTAGCTTTCTCGCACAGATAAGCTAGCTTTCCCTTCTCTGGGACATTCACCAAGAGAGTCCGGTCCTCTCCAAAAGCTGCAGAAAGTCAGAGAGAGCAAGTTGGGGTCCAACTCGTCAATTTATGTGCTCAGGGTTGTAGGAGACCAAATTGCCTTGTTCTTACTGAGCCTTTCCTCACATTTGGTTGTTACTTTATTGCATTCTGCCCACAAAGGATGGCTTTGTGGGAAACTTCGTACTCTCCAGTCTGGGAGTTGTTTAGCCCTTGAACTTTTCCCATGAGAGCTGTGGGGGCATATGACCTGGAGTACATTTTGTATGCCCTATGTAACTCCAAACAGCAATGACTTATATGCGAATAAGTATAAATAAAGAACACGTATAATCAAAAAATACTTACAGTAATGAAATGGAGATTAAATTAACCTTGTCATATTCTTGTTACAGTTTCCATGTTAAATAAACCTAAAGTTGTTAGATAGCCCTTGCTGAGCTAGTATGGAAGTCACTTTCTTTTTTTGAGGAACTGTGTTTATTATGGAGTCAGAAATGCTGTTTGTGTTTGTGTGTGTGTGTGTGTGTGTGTGTGGTGTGTGTGTACTGTATGTGTCTGCTTTGTCAAAATTTGCACTTGTTTAAAAGCTTCACAGCTGAGAATGTTTTTCCTTTTTCACATACATTTGTTTTAAATCAATTTAAACTAGAAGATGGGGATAGTCAACACTTTGCTCCTGAAATGGAGCCTGAAAATGCACCATTTCATACACTGCATTTTCAGAATTTGCCGGGGGAGCATGTCCCTGGATCTCCCAGGGAGGTTTGGTTTTTCAGGCAAAGTGTGCCCCCCACTTCTGTAAATTCCTAGATTCACCACTGTCTTGATCCATCCCTTTTAAGATGAAGTCAGTAATGCAGAGGAGATAGTTGAGTGATGTCTGTGGACAACAGACTGGTCAGGAAAGTGGAAGGAAGAGGAATTAATGAAAGACAAATTTGTCCTGCACTTTGGCCAGGACGGGAAGGAAAGAGATGGTACAGTCAGGGCTCCAGATAAGGTGAGTATTGACCTGTTTTACTCACCTTGTTTTAGGAAATACTATTCATAAGGGTACCGATACCCATTTGTAAATGCTCCACAGTCCATAGAATAGTACTTTATGACATAACTGGTGATTCAAAAGAAGCAGTTTTTTCCAGATGTACAGCACTATATGCATTCCAATTTTGTTTTACTCACTATATTTTAAGACTGATGAGTAAATTACTCCTACCTGCAAACATTATCGGTAGCATTGCTAGCACCTGATCAATTCTTACATAAAAAAACTACATTGTTTTTAAAAATTTTTATGTGCTTTTGACCAGGGCTGCAGCTATGAATTTTGGGGCCCCGGACAAGTCACTTGAAATGGGCCCCTGTTTCCCAAAAAAGCTAATGCCAGGGGTAATGCCAGCTCCTCAGGTGGGCCGCTTCTGAGCTCGGGGCCCCGGACAACTTCCCCACTTCCCCCCCATTACTGCGGCCGTGCCTTTGACACTGACAATCATAAGACACTCCTCTCTGAACTCCGCTCCTTCAGACTCCCCACATAAATTGTTGGGTGGTTTCAGAGCTACCTTTACAATAGGTCCTAATGTGTAAAAATAGATGGTGCACTCTCCAACAGTCGTCCAGTTCTCTCGGGTGTCCCACAGGGGTCAATTCTTGGCCCTCTTTTATTTAGCCATTTTATTAACAAACTACCATTAGTCTGCAAAGAGCAAATTCTTCTTTATGCTGATGATACTGTCATCTTCTCCAAAAGCCCAGACCCGCTCCAACTTCAATTGAAGCTTCAAACTGACTTCACTGCAGCAGAAGCTTGGTTTTCTAAATACAAACTTCTAATGAACTACAAAAAAACTAAAGTTATGCTGTTTGCAAATCCTCATAATAAGCATAAGAGCTTCGAAATGACAATCCTGAATAGCCTATGCACCCCCACTGGGCAAGTACAAACCTTCAAATATCTAGGCATCACTCTGGACAGCACTCTGTTCTTTGCTCAGCATGCAGATCAAATTTTTATGATTGTCAATCCTAGAATTGGTCTACTATACAGGCACTGTCATTGCCTGACCCAAGAAGCATTGTCACTGTCCATAAAAAGTTCCATTCTGTCCATCATCGACTACGGGTTTGTAGTCTATGGGGCAGCCCCTGACACCCCCCTCAAAAGGATTAGTACTGCCACTAATAAATTCTGCAGGCTTCTTCTTGACTCCAACAGACTAACACACACGTGTCCTTCATGCACAGTCCAGTTGGCTTACTCCACAAGGTAGAATACGGTATCAAGTATGTCTTCCAGGGGAAAAAAACATCTTGGCCTGCCATCCAGAACCTCTTCTCCACTGCCCCCAACAACCACCGCACAAGAAGCATCAACAGACAATCACTCCGTGTCCCGGTTTTCCATACATCACAAGCGAAAAGATCTTTTGCATATCGGGCCCCTCTATGGCTTAACAAACTCCCCGGGAATATAATCAATGAACCCAAGCTTGGCCCATTTAAAAGACAACTCCATCAACACCTCATCTGTCTTAGCATTTGTGATTGATAGCCCCTGATTCCCGGCCCTGACCCCCCTCTGCCCGTTAAGCCCTCTGCAATTATTACCCCCCCACCTCTTCCCACAACCCCTCTCTCATGGAACCAAAGAAGTACTTATCCTGCTTAACTCTTGAGCGTGACAAAGGAACATTTATTTCTGCTTAAATACTTCATTTGTTGTTACATTGTAATCTAAATGTATGTTATCTTTGCATTCTCTGTTCTAACACTGGTGCCCTGTAACACTGCACTGTTACTGTTCTCAGTGTTCCAGTCTTGTATTATATGTTATGTATCTTTTATTCACTTGACTTGGAACGTTTGTAAATGAGCTTCCAGCTCAAAGGTGTATTTCCAAGATTTCAATAAATAAATAAATAAGTACATAAATGTACTCCTCACTCCACTCTGTCCAGACATTTGTACGCATCTACATTTGGTTTTACTCACCTCCCTTTCAAAATGAGGACTACAGTACTTATCCCAAAAAATCTTATCTGGAGTTCTGGGTGCAGTAGTTCCCAGGGGAAAAGGACATGCCCTCTTTCTAAAGGGGGAGGACTTTAGCCTGTTTCAGGGTCAGGAGGACAGTCCTGAGCTAGAAAGAGGCCAATGAGGGTGGTGAGGGGTGCAGTGATACTGGGGGCAGGTGATAAAAGAGTTAAGGTTCTAAGCCATCCTGGCTGTATCCTGTGGCTGACATAAGAGTGTTTAGTGCAGTCAGAGTATGACCCGTAGGGAGATGGGGAGAAGGTAAATGAGGCAGAAGGGAAAGGGAGCAAGGAGACTGTGGAAAAGGAGGGAGAGGAGGGGTGGTTTATGAGATAGCAAACATGACAGTCAAAGGAGCACACTAACCTTCCAGCTAGAGGAAATGTTGCTTTAGCTGAATGGTTAGAGTTCTGGTCTTCAAGACTCAGTTGTCTCAAGTTTGATATCTGGAGGTGTGTCTGCTCAAGTAGAAGTGGACAGACACAAGCCCTGTTTACACCTCCCTCTTTGCAGGGCATCAACTCATGCGTTCCAGTTGATGCGCTGCATAGTCACCATTGTGGATACTCACTGCATCGTGTTATGTTCCGCTCTGCTCCCATTTATGCTTCAGTGAAATTGTGGGGATGTGTACTGCATTGAGTGCATCACCCCACAGTGTAAACTGCTGCAGTGCTCCACCCACATGAGTTCCCATTTCTCCCAGTATCCCGGCCACTTTGGGACACTCATCTTGGCACAATCTGCAGAGCTTGAGCCATGGGAGGTGTAAACTGTGAATTGCAGCACTAAGTGAGAGCTCAGTAGGATGGCAGCGGAGCGGTAAGCACAGCACTCTCGAAGTGTAAACAGGGCTATAACCACTGTGACCAACCAAGATGCCTCTATGCGCTCAACACATCTGTACCAGTGGTTAAGCTAAGGTATAATGGACTACACAGCTATCAGTCCCTCACCTTTCACCAACACGCAAGTCACCACAGTGTGGGCAAGCCAGTACTGCTGGAGACCCTCCTCCAAACACAGTACTATACTCCAGGCTTGACCAGTATCTTCAACCATCAGCGGTGTCAGCTCTCACCTTTCATCAAAGCTAAATTCATCACTGAGGGGGAAAACATGAGCTGTGTCTATCTTACTGTTCATTTTTTTTTTTGCACTGAGGACTTTAGCTCTGTCAAGCCAACCCTTCACATTTCTTTCAACAGCATTACGTTCATTGCAAACACAATGATGGGGAACTTTTCATCTAACATAGTCACCTACTTCTGTTTCAGTGGTTACTGCGGGCATCCTTCCGATATCTGTTGTTTATTTACTCCCACTATCTCAAACATTCAGCTGTTGGAAAGAAGTCAAAGGAAAGGTCTCATGCTACTGTGGCTAGCTATACTTCCTGTTAGCTAAAGCCACATTTCCTGGGCTTTTGTTTGCCTGCTGGGAGAGTCACTGTCAAAGAGACAGGACTCAGTCATCAGTAGTGTCAGCCCTCACCCTTTACAAAAGCTAAATTTGTCACCTTGGGGGAAAGAATAAACTGTGTCTGCTCTCATCCCCAGTGCCTTTCTTGTGCATCAGAATCTTCTGCCAGCTAGTGCCAACCCCTCACATTTCTTTCACAAAACAAAGACCACCACAGGGATATTCCCTCTGACTTACGAGACACAGCAGGGTTGGAGTTTGACATTCCAAGGGTTTGGAGCTTGAAGGGTAATCAAACATTTTCCATATGTGGATCTAAATTGTAAAAAAACACTTTGCCATCCACTTAAACTCACATCATAGTCTAATTACCCTTTCAGCTAATATTTAGTTGGCTTATTGATATTGAGGTGAACTCCAGAATTTGCTGTGTAACTAATAACTGAATTATATATAGAGAATAATATACGAGATTGAGAGCATTACAAGAATTTAATATACATCCGAGGTGTGTGATGTTACATAAACCCCGAGAGTGAAGCTTCAGAGGTTTATTCAAGCATCACACACCTAGGATGTGTATTACGAACATACAAAATTTGCCAGCAGATAAAGGCCTAGAGGTCTATCAAGTCTGCTCGAATGTGCAGCTAGCACCCCTTATTCTGCAGCTGCCCTTTCTTCACCCTTCCCTTCATTAACCCTCCCCTTGTCCTGTCCATCCCTTTGAAGCAGTCCACTGTTCTACTGGATACCACTTCTGCAGGTAGCGATTCCACCCAGCCACCACCCTCTCTGTAAAAAAGTATCTCCTCATCTCCCTCCTGAACCTTCCTCCCTCCAGTCTCATATCATGGCCCCTGGTGTCCCTCCCCTTCCTTACTTTGAACAGCCCCTCTGTACCTGTCTTGTTTATTCCTTTCATGTATTTAAAGGTTTCAAAGGTATTAAATTTGAGTAATCCCACCATCCCATACTTTATTTTATATAATCGCTGATCATCAATTTATTTCTCCCCAGCCCCCCAAAATGTTCACTTTTAAATTGATGAATGGACTGCTGTACTCGAGACATAGTGACCCAGTGAGTCTCGAGCGCAACTACTGTGTTGAAAGGCGCATGTTTGCCGTAATAACTGGCTGGTTATTATGGCAAATATCCACTGGCTTGGCCCACTGAAAAAATCGATGCCCAGTTATTATTGTTCTTTTATGTATATTTAATGTAATTTATAACTGCGTGAGGGTTGTTGCTGCAGTACTGTACCTTGTTTTTTCTAGTGTATGAAACTGAAATTTTATTTGGCGTTTGTGCATCTCTTCAAACTACACACATACTCTAAAGCCTCAAACAAGGTGCCAGAGGGGGAATATTTTCCAGAGGAAGAGATACATAAGAAGAAGGGAACATGCAATGAAGCTGGAAGGGGGAAAATTTTGGAGAGATGTGAGGAAGTACTTAATCACTTAAAGGGTGGTGGATGCCTGGAACAGTTTTCCAGCGGAGGTATTCAAATTCTATGTTTCGTATCCCACAGTAAGACATCATGGGCAATTGTATGCAAATCCTTGTGCCAGGCAGGCTAACAAGGCTTTGCCAGACCAGACACTGCCTTTTTATCAGGTTTGTACTGTGCAACTCATCCAGTATTGGCTGAGAGCGACAAACTACAGGCACATGTTTCATCATCGTAGGCCTCCTCAGTGTAGTGCAGTCATTGTCTCATAGAAACATAGACATGACTGGCAGAAGGCCCTGTGGCCCATCCACTTTGCCCCGTCTCGCCTATTATGTTTTTAATTTCTATTTTTCTCTACTTCTGAGCTCAGCTGCCCCTATCCGCACTTACCCTGGCAAACTCCCAGCCTCACTTCTTCTTTCTGTTACTTCCCCTACCTCTTGTTTTACCTTGGATGACTCCCTCAGTGGTGGGGTGGTGGGGAGCTGGCCAGGCTCCCATCAAATGACTCAATTCTGGGAGGCATGCGACAGTTGGCACGTCAGGGCCTGAGAGTATCATCAGTTCAGCATTCTTTTCACTGTTGCAGGTATTTTTTTCCTTCTCTTTTTCCCCATTCTCTCTGAAATGACGGGGGTAGGGCCCATGACAGACATGCACACACAGGGCAAGACACAATTTCATCTAAGACAACTGGCATATCTCCTCACTTCTATACGCTCTCTGCCTGCACCGCTGACCCACTGGTAACTGGCATCTCCCCTCACTTACATATGCTCTCTGCCTGCACCGCTGTCCCACTGGTCACCTAGGTGACAGTCGAGCTGCAGTAGCAGATTTCTCCCTCCCTCCCTCCCGCAAGCATGAGAGTGTCCTCTAGGATGCTCAATACTCCTCCAGTGGCTGGTCCTCCAATGACTTGGGCTGATTCTCGAACCCAGGTCACCAACATCGCACGCAGTAGCACTACCACTGCACCAGCAGGCTGGCTTGCCCTACCTTTCATGTTTTTTTTATCTCAGCTAAGTACTAAGTCAGAACCCCTTAGCACTGGGCACTTAGTGCACTCAGAGTAAGCATAACAAACAGGCAGTTTACAGGAAGAGTAGAGCTGTAAATACCCACAATGCCACACTCTAGAATGTAAGCTTTTTTTTTTATTTAGTATGCTTTTTTCACCCTCAGCCAACTGGCTCCCATAAGTCCTGCCCACTCACCCAGCCCTCCTCCTTATACACTCTGGCTTGCCCCCCAGGGCAGGGCTGTCAGGAGGGTCACTACCACTACTTGGTCGGTGCTTTGTACCACAGTGAGGGGTGGATGTCCTTCTGCAGCAGTTGGCTGTTTTCTTACCCAGTCCTGTAAGATGCTGAGGAGAGAACCCGATGCGTATGTACACACATGCATGCATTGAGCATCAGAGCACGTCGGCATCCTCCCTTCTAGTTCCTGGGCTCTGCATGCACCACCACCTGTGATCACTTAGGTGGCGGTATTGCAGCAGTGACTGAACTCCCTCCCTCTCTGAGGTAGAGAGCATCCTCTGGGACACTGAACACACCTCCTTCAGCAGGCCGTCTGAGGACTCCAGCTCATTCCTCAACCTGGGGTCATCAGCGTTGCAAGCGGCAGCGCTACCTCCGTACCAGCGGGTCAGCAGAATTTAAGCTTTTGAGTATAGGTGTGGTTTGAAGAGATGCACAAAAAAATATATATATATATATATATTTCTACTGCCCCAGCATCCTTTTACAGACCCTATGCACTCAGGCTGCTCAGTCCCTGCTGCCGCTAGGGGAACCACCCTATACTGGTGCTCTCCTCAGTCTCTGAAATTTAAATGTTTTTTAATAGATATAGTAGTAGTATAAACTTTTATTGCTATACAGGATAAAATACCATTAGTGCCACAGCACTGTTTACAAGGTTGCCCTCTGTTACATTGCAGTTTGCATGCAACACATACTACAAACAAACAATCAGGAAGATTTAACACATTTTAAAATTTAACACATACAAATGATTTGTGAGCTGTACGTGCAGACTGCAAAACTAAAGCAGTCTCATGTGTTGCACTGACACCTGACTGAAAGTGCATGCTGGATGACTGAACTGAACGCCTTCCAGGAGGCACATAGCAAGTGTCAATTTGGTGGAATGGTGTTCCAGGACCTTGCCACATTGTATTCTAATGCCAGTTGACTGTAAGAGGTGTTTATCTGTGGCTCACTATATTCTCCTGACTTTAAAGGTGACCTGCAAAGTTACGCTGCAGCTCGCTCCTGTCCCCACATACCTACCGATGCTGCTGCCGGAGTCAGGGTTGCGCGATGAACATTATAAGAGCAATATTAATATTTTAAAACAGGGCTGAAACTTAGCTCCAAACCCCGAAGTGCCATGCAGGTCCCAAATGAGAGCTTAATATATTTATTTTATTGCTTCCATGGGGTTCTTGATGCCTAAAATAATACTTACAGTAATGTCCTGGTCCAGGTTTTGCTGTAAGTATTATATTAGGCATTAAGACCCCCATGGAAGCAGTAAAATAAATATATTAAGCTGCAGCTACTGCTGCTACATTCAGAGCAGTGGTGTTATCCATATCACTAAATGGGCGGAATAACCATGAGAACTTGCGTGTGCTCATTCGGGACCTGCACGGCACTTCTAGGTTTGGAGCTAAGTTTTGGCCCTGTTTTAAAATATTAATATTGTTTTTATAATGTTCATCATAATAGCCCCTGACTCCGGCGGCAGCATTGAAAGGTATGTGGGGACAGGAGCGGGCTGCAGCATAACTTGCATGTCACCTTTAAATTCCATAGTCGATAGTTATGGTGTGGTTTTATTAATTGTTCTGTTAGGTGCTGAAGTTTGTTTAACATACTAAATACTGCGGCCAACCATATTTTCATTACACCTTTCTCCTGTATCTCCCATTACTGGATTCCACTCTTCTCCCAAAAATCCCAGTGCCAGAGTATTTTTCTTAATCAAACCTCCCTCCTGCTTCTCCCACTGCTGGATCTTCCCCTCCTCCCCCTGCCGTCAATCCCAGAGCCAGAGCATTTTTCTTAATAAACTGCCCTCACAATCCTCACACTGATGCATTCCCCCTCTTCCCACCCAGTCCTGGTAATGGAGTTGTTTTGTCTTTAAATTTCCCACTTGCTTCTCTGTCTGCAGGCTCCCTCCCTCCAGCTCTGACCCTGGTAACCATAGCTGCAGGTGGGTCCCCGTGGACAGAAAACACTTGTACTGCTTCCACTCATTACCACCACAGCCTCTGAAAATACCCACACTGGATCACCTATATAACACAGCAGGACTGGAGGCATTCTTACTGATCTGTTTGGGGTGGATGAGCACCTCTGCACCTCACAATGATGTAGTCGGGTTAGCATATGTAAGTAATAAGCTACAACAGTGTGTGCATTATTAGAGAATTAATGCACAGTCAAGTGACAATGACATTTTTATGTAACCCCCCTATAAATGGGGGTTCCCAAAAGTCTTCCTTGGGTGTGCTTAAATGCCCACTGCCAGGTGGGCGTGCTGTGTCTTTACAGGTGTAAAAGTGCTTGCATGCAAGTGCCCTGTTCGCCTCTGTGCCTGTCCTTTTAAGAGACATTATTTTTGTAGTGTATAATTAATATGGGTAGGGGCCAAGTGTTCCAGGCTCGAGTCCCGCCCAAGCTGCAATAATATTGCTCTGTTCTGCCATCGTTAATGGTGCAGCGGGAGCTCTGTTAGAACTGATAATTGTTTGCTGATTATCTGCTCTAATAATAATGGTATTATAGTTTGTCTAACCTGCCTTTTTTTGCAGCATGGGCATTTCTGTATTGCACCAATCAGTACCTTTTGGGGACCTTAAAATGGAGCCTGTCTCCATGGGGTCTTGTGGGAGTGAATTTCTGTAGGAATTGTAGTTTTTTCATTTTGGCACCCAAATGGACCTGGAGGGGGAACCCTTGCTTTGACAGACAGATGAATCAACCAACCAAACCCTTTTGGGATCAGAAGGAAGTCCCGGTGCTGCCTGTAGCAGAGAGTCAGTCTGAGTTTGGAGTTGAGAGAGTGAACTGCTCAAGACATTCAAGCAGCTGCTCCTGCGTAGTAGCGCAGGAAACTGGTGGGAAGGCTGTGTCTGGCCTGCCTGCTTCATCTTCCTTTCTGAGTGATCTGCTAGTGAAATGAATCGGACTGAATCCGAACCGGCTTGTGACCAGAAATACTGATTTGTGACTGTCCTGTTACCTGAAGAAGACCGAAGATTTGCTGTAAGCGATCGGTCTGTCAGGAAGTCTGAATCACCACAGAGATCACGGTTTTGCTCAGGAAAACTGAAATTGCAACTCGACTGTCATCCGACCTGTGGTCAAGGCTCAGTTAACTTGCCAACATCTTTGTCATTTGAAGGAGAAACTTTTGTGATGGATGTTGACAAGATAAATGTATTGAATTCCTTTTTTGTCTCTGCTGGTGATGCATTTAATAAAAAGCATCCAGACTTGCCACTTCCTGTTTTGGATATTGATTTTGGTAGTGGACTTAAACGACCTGTGTTTTCATTTAGTCCAATTCAATTATATGATGTTAAAAAAACAGTTACAGACTTTAAATATTAGAAAAGGTCCTGGATGTGATGAGATCCCCCCCTTTTATCTGAAATTGACAGCTGAATTATTAACACCTCATCTTACATATATTTTTAATTTTTCTTTGGATAGTTGTGAATTACCAATTGATCTGAAAACAGCTTTTGTTACTCCAGTATTTAAAGGGGGTGACCTATCAAACCCAGGATCTTATAGGCCAATTTCAATATTACCAATATGTGCAAAAATACTTGAAAAACTTGTGAGTATTCAATTAACTAATTATCTTATTAAGTATAATATAATAACACATTTACAATCAGGATTTAGAAAGGGGCATAATACTACATATACAATTTTAAAGGTAGTTGATGACCTGTTGAATGCTTTCGACAAAAAACAGGAAGTTCCATCATTTCTGGATTTGTCGAAGGCATTCGACACAGTTCATCATATTACATTACTTAATCAGTTAAAAAATGTTGGATTAGGTATTCCAGCATTAGGCTGGTTTCATAGCTATTTGATTGGGAGATTACAATCTGTTAAAATAGGAGGTATGTGTTCAACATCAGCTACCCTATTAAATGGGGTACCTCAAGGGTCTGTACTTGGCTTCCTCCTTTTTCTATTATATATAAATGATTTACCAAATTATTGCTCATCTAAAACTTGTATACAACTTTATGCAGATGATACAATTTTGTACACCATGAGTGATGATGTGGATACGGCAATGGTTGTTTTGCAACAAGATTTAAAAAAAATACAGAGGGAACTTGTTAATTTGAGATTGCTTCTGAATGAGAAAAAAACACAGTGGATGATGTTTGGTAGAAAAGATTTTAATGATTCAACTACAAAGGAGCTTAGATCTTTATCAGCAATTGACATAGAAAGAGTAAACTCCTATAAATATTTAGGAGTTATACTAGATAAAAATTTGACTTTTGAATTGCATATAATGTCTATGTCAATGAGACTGAAGAGACTTCTGAGTTTCTTTTATAGGATAGAACTCTTTAGTTTAAAGATTCGGAAATTATTGGTTTCTGCCTTATTTTTACCAATATTAGATTATGGTGATATAATTTACAAAAATGCAAAAAAATCATTGCTATGTTCCTTGGATGTTCTCTTTAATAGTGCTTTGAGATTTATAACAAATCTTCCTTTTAAAACTCATCGTTGTGTGCTATATCAAAATTCGGGTCTTCTTTCATTATTTGATAGGAGAGATTATCATTGGAATGTATTTGTGTATAAGTCTGTACAACGGTCATTGCCTATGTTTTTGTTAAATATATTGCAAGTAAGAATACAGAGTCAATATAATTTAAAATCTTCTGTCTGGAAAGGTTTTATTAGATCTAGAACCAGAACAAAATTTGGTGATAAAACAATTTCAAATTTAGTGCCTAAAACTTGGGAACTAATATTCAAAAGGTGGAAATGTACAGTATTGTTTCCATTTAATCATTTTAAATCTTTTTTAATGACTTTATATAGCAAACACTGTAATTGTTATGGATAAATTATTGATATTTGGGTTAGTGTATAACTAAAATTAATCAATATTATATTGAAACTGAAATTATGTATGTATGTCTGTTTATGTGATGTTATGTTAAATGTGGATTCAATTGCAAAAGAGATAATTTAATCTCAATTTGAAATCCAATAAAGTTTGAAAGTTTGAAAGGTATTGTGTTTTGCTTTACTATAAATGTGCTGTAAGCTCTCAGTGGGTCATGATTTGGTTCCCCACTACTCAAGTGTGTCACGCTTGCTGGAAGCTGTCTCCAGCCCCTATCGAACTGAATCTGAACTGTTCACCCAGTCTGGGCCCTGCCACCTTGGTCTAGTCAGCTACTTCAGATGCAGAGATTACCATCGATGAGAAACTCGCCCAGGGATCAGCCCCCTGCTCAACATCTCGAACAGGAAGGACACCTCGGTGAATCGTGTGGGCCCTGCTTCTCCTGGCATACCAGTTTGTCGACCTGCAGTCTCCATTTTGTCCCTCCTGTGTTTCGTATTGGGTAACATGAGTAAACACCAGGGTAGCGCCCTGCAACATCAGCTAAATCCAAAGTGTTGTCATCTGATTCAATTGTTGTTTTCTTGTCATGAACTGAGTCTCCAGGCTCCAAATTACGAATTGTATGTGGTTGTGCATGCTCCTTCTTTTCATCAAGGGCCCAGACCAGTTGCAACGCCGGCCTACCCCTGGCAACATGTCAGACTAGCCCACCTTTTTTCCAACTGGGTACCCAGAGTGTGTCACTGTGAAGGGACTCTAAAGTGCATGCATGATTGCCTGATTGAATCAGTTACAGAGCTAATCAACCAAATTACACCCCTCCCTTGTTCATTCCCCTGAATAAATCAGAGCTAATTATTTTTGCATTTAACTTGACTGTGGTTCCATTTTGTACAAGAAGCACTATACTGTTGTTACCTGCTGTGTCTAACCTTATTTTGCAGGGGGGTCTCCAGGGTCAAACTGGTGGAATCAGCCCTGGTGGTAAGTGCAAACCGAGTGGGGATTTGTATGCTGATTAGGGGTTATTGTAACTGTGTCTGTCTGTTCATTGCTTAGGCCACTGGAGGGAAAAGAGGGGGGTTACAGTGTCCTGGAGGGATGTACCCAGGTCAGCTACACTACCAATAACCCTCTCCTCCAGGTGGAGGCACCCACTTTCAGTACCCAGGCCCCTTAACCTGCACCTAGTCACGCAGGCAGGGGAAGTGGCCCTTGGGATAGCACCACCTAGGGGTTACATCTTGGAGGCTACCACTGGGATTAGTGCCCCCCGAGTGGCCAAAATCAAGAATTATTGTTAAAGATTAATGGCTTACCCAGTAGAAATGGCTGTACACCAGTTGGCGGGGTGGTGTACGGGGCAGGAAATCGACCCCCAAAAATGTTCTGCTTATACTGGATATCCCCGTGTGTACCAGTAAGGACACTGTAGAGGGAGCACTCTCCAAAGTTGAATGTTTAAAAAATGCTGTGGTGGTGGGTCGACAGGTTGATTTGATCACCCAAACTTTCATGGCCTTGGTAGAGTGTAGTGACCTCATGGACAGCTCTAAAGTGCCACAGACTATTGTCTCAGAAAGGGTCCTAACCACCTGGAGAGTGATAACAAAAGACAGTAAAGACCCCAGGGAGGATGAGCCCCCACCATTACCTGAGACTTTTGAGAAGAAATTTGCTAAGTTGTTGCTGGAGGAAGGAAAGACCATAGAGGACTTTAAGCAATTATTCCTGCCACCTGGGGGTGTACCTTCCCCCACACTCCTGCCCACTCCAATACCAGCTCCAGTGCCTGCACCTGTGCCAGTACCCACATCAGTGCCTGCAGTTAGTCATGACACGTACCACAAGTTGAGAATGTTCTCGGGTACCCTCCCCACCCCACAAGGGGAGGATGACTGGGAGACCTGTATTGACTATGTTGCCCCCTTGGTACCCAAGTGGCAGTGTGCAGAGGCCGAGAAGCAAAAAAGGATCATGGAAAGTTTGAGGGGTCTGGCTCTGGAAGCCATTAGATTCCTGAGGTCTACGAATCCTGAGGCATCTGCTCAAAAGTACCTGTCTGCACTCGAAGGCAATTTTGGAAGCACTGAGTCAGGGGAGACTTTGATGTGGCAATTCAAAGGTACTAAACAATGGAGAGGGGAAGGTTTGTCTGTGTATGTTACTCACCTAGAGACAGCCCTGCAGAGAGCTTATCGAAAGGGTGGAATAGCCGCCAGTGACTTGAACCTTGTGAAACTGGGGCACATACTACAACATGCCAATCACTCTAAATTGTAGATTATCCTGTTAAGGCTCCAGGATAGGAGATATAACCCACCTGACTACTACAACCTGATAAAAGAACTCAGAGATGTTGAAGGTGAAGAAAGAGATTGTGATTATGGGGTGGGTGCAGCCCGAGTGACCACAGCACAAGAAGACCTCTCTGAAATGGAGACCACTAAGGATATTCCGCCATGGGCTGAGCGGTGGAGAGACGAGCTTCTGAAGGAAGTCAAAAAAGTACAAACGGGTGCCTTTATGGAGGCCTCCACCACAGACAAAGATCCTGGCCCCTCTCAGGACATGACTGCCATGGGGGTGGGGGTGCACCCTCAGCCATCCTCTACTGAGAGTGACTCCCAGGCTGAGATCAAAGAATTGACTGCCACCCTAAAGGAACTGTTAAGATACGTTGTACCACCCTCGCTGCTGCAAGCAGATATTGGACCCCGATCTCTTGCTACTGCTTCAGTCCCTCATGCAATGTTCTCTCCAAGGATGACCCAGAAGTCTATCATTTGTCACAACTGTGGAAAGGATGACCATATGAAGAGAGACTGCCGGTCTCAGAAAGACTTAGAAAAAGTAGTAAACAGATTCCAAGGGGAGCTCCAAAAAGAAAATCAGTGGCCGAGGGGTGCCCGAAATGACTGCAGTGAGGGCTCAAGAAATACTAACTCAAACTTCTTTGTGGCTAAACCATCTAACCAGGTCCCTGTTACAGTCCCTCCAGACTGGTCCAAATTGGTGGGCCCTTCGATGGAGACTACTGTGCCTGTCAGTGGCATCCGTGCTCAGGCTGTGCTTGACAGTGGGTCACAAGTGACCATTGTATTCCAGGACTGGTATGACAAACACTTATCTGATGTGCCATTACAGTCTCTAGAAGGCCTACATGTGTGGGGCCTGAGTGATAAGTCTTATCACTACCTAGGATATGTCCAGCTCTGGCTGTAAGTTCCTGTGGCTGTAACTGGTGTAGATGAACAAGTAGAGATGCTGGCCCTGGTGTGCCCTCCTACAGAGATGTATGATGGGGTCCTCCTAATCACTGGAATCAACACCCACATGTTTGGGAGGTTAGCGTAGTTGTGCCTAGAGAAACAAGACCAACAGATTGGTCGGGCAATGAGAATTCCATCTCTGATCAAGAAGCTTATGACCTGCAGAGGCAGTCTGTGGCAGAAGACCAGGATGAGCCTATTGGAATTTTCTGGAAGAAGGACCCTGATTTCTTGATATTGCCACCTAATACTCAGTATACTCTTCATGGAGAAGTCCGTCTTAGAAGAGACGTGAAAAACAAAATATTAATGCTGGATGCACCAAGAGAAGGAAAGATGCCAGAGGGGCTATTAGTTAAACCCAGTATCCTACCTGCCCATGCCCATGCCTATGCACGACGAGTGATGGTCCAGATTTGAAATGTGTCAAATTGAGAAGTCCGAGTGAACAGAGGGTGTACACTAACTACAGTACACTGCACAGACACTGCAATATTACCCAGCAACAAATATTCTGGTGAGAAGGAGGAGGTAACCCCAGACCTATTTGACTTTAGTGATTCCCCCTTGTCTGCTGAATGGAAGACTCGGATCAGTAGGAAACATGCCTAGAGAGCCCAAGTGTTTTTGCTAAAAGAATGGGATGTGGGGTACGCCCATGGTGCTGAGCACAATATTTGGCTGCACGATGACAGACCTTTCTGAGAGAAGTCCCGCCACCTTGCTCCAGCTGATATAGACGATGTTCGGTGGCACCTACAGGAGATGCTCGCTGCTGAAATTATTCAAGAGTCAAGAAGCCCCTACGCATCTCCCATCGTAGTTGTGTGCAAGAAAAAAGGGACCGTGCGGATGTGTGTGGATTATCAGACCCTTAACCGATGGACTGTCCCAGATCAATACACCATGCCCTGCATACAGGATGCCCTGGCCTGCCTGAACGGGAGTCAGTGGTTCTCAGTACTTGATCTCCGCAGCAGATATTATCAAATCCTGATGGCCCCAGAGGACCATGAGAAAACAGCCTTCATCTGTTCTTTGGGATTTTACCAATTTTTGAGGATGCCACAGGGGATTTCGGGTGCCCCTGCTACCTTCCAGAGGTTGATGGAATGTACAGTAGGAGATATGAATCTGCTAGAATGTTTAGTGTACTTGGATGCTGTCATTGTTTTCAGTCGCACGCTAGAAGAACAGGAGGCCAGACTGTTCAAAGTCCTCGATCGCTTGGAAGAATTTGTCCTCAAGCTATCCCTAGACAAGTGCCAGTTCTTTCAAGCATCTGTAAAATATGTGGGACATACAGTGTCAGCTGAGGGGATACAGACAGACCCCAGTAAAGTAGAGTCCCTAACCACCTGGCCCCAGCCCACCAACCTGAAAGAGCTGCAGTGTTTTCTGGGGTTTTGCAGCTACTGTCGCCGATTCATTAAGGACTATTTGAAGGTAATCTGTCTGCTCCTTAATCTTACTCAAGGCTATCCTCCAGCCAACTGCAGATACAAGAAGGTGTCCCTCAAAGAAGAAGACAAGGTGTATTTTCGAACAGGTGAACCTTTTGGAACCCGCTGGGCCCTTGAGTGTGAGGCGGCATTCTTCAAAGTCATCTATCAGCTTACCCATGCCCCAGTCCTTGCATATGCTGATCCCACCGAACCATACATCCTGCACACAGATGTCAGTCTGAAAGGGCTTGTGGCTGTCTATATCAAGAATATGAGGATGGTCCGAGACCTGTGGCCTTCACCAGTCGCAGTTTGACACCCTCCGAGCGGAGTTATCCTGTGCACAAGTTGGAGTTCCTCACTCTAAAGTGGGCCATAGTCGATCAGTTCCATGAGTACATCTATAGGGCCAAGATATTACTAAAGACTGATAACAACTTTCAACGTGATGTACAGACTTCAGCCAAGTTGGATGCCACTGGGCACCGTGGCTTTCTGCCTTGTCAACTTACGATTATGCAGTTTAATATCGGCCTGGACTGAATCATATTGATGCTGACGCCCTTTCACGGTGGCAAAGTTCCAAAGACAATTGGGTGAGGCTGTCTAAACCTTCTATTAAAGCATCGTGCCAAAAGTTTGACAAAGATGAGCAATTGTCTGCAGACACTGTGGACTGCCTGATGAACTGTTTGGGGCCCCCTGATACTTGCATACCTGCCGCTTATTGTCATTTTTCTGCATTAGATATCAGTGCTTTGCCCCAGTTTGATAGTGACAGCATTCAGTGGGCTCAATCCCATGATCCCATGATTCAGCCCATACTTGATGCCCTGCATGTGGTAAGGATGTGTCTAAATTACGTTCTACTGACTTACGAACTGCACTGTTATTCAAAGACAGACCCAGACTAAAGTTACGAGATCAGTTATTATATAGAGAGACAGTAGCTCGTCAAGGTCAAGTGGACAAGCAGCAGTTGGTCCTACCCACAGCCTTCAAACAGCTCGTACTGAAGTCCCTCCATAACCACATGGGACACCTCAGTATTGACCAGATTCTCGACTTAGTACGATCCTGATTCTATTGGCCGAAGATGGGGGCAGATGTTGAGAATCATGTCAAAACTTGCAGTAGCTGCCTCCAGCGGAAAACTTTGCCACAGAAAGCTGCCCCACTCGTCAACATCACTACCAGTGCCCCCACGGAATTGGTTTGTATAGACTTCTTGTGTCTGTAGCCCAATCAAAAGAACATTGGCAATGTACTAGTAGTAACCAATCACTTTACCAGATATGTACAAGCTTTCCCAACCAAGAATCAAAAGGCCTGTACGGTGGCCAAGGTGCTATTAGAAAAGTTCTTTGTCCACTATGGTGCACGCCAATGTATCCATTCTGACCAAGGAAGAGACTTTGAAAGTAGACTAATCAAACAAATGCTTTCTCTATGGGGGGAGGGTGCAAAAGTCCAGAACCACTCCCTATCACCCTCAAGGAGACCCCCAGCCAGAACACTTTAACAGAACCCTTCTGGACATGTTGGGTACTCTCCATCCTAAAGACAAGTCTAAGTGGAGTCAGCAGATTAGCACCTTGGTACACACTTAAAACTGCACCAAAAGTGATGCTACTAGATTCACTCCCTATCGTCTCATGTTCGGGAGGGACCCCGGCTGCCCATAGATGTTTGCTTTGGGGTTTCCCCAGATGGGGTCCAAGCTGAGAACTATTTACAATATGTATAGAAACTGAAAGCTCAATTGAACCATGCATATCAACTAGTTCAAACAATGGCCGCCAAGACAAACCTTGCCAACAAAGAGAGGCACGACAAGAAAGTGAAGGCTCAATAGTGTATTGTTGCGCAATTTGGGACTGCATGGAAAGCATAAAATTGCTGACAGGTGGCATCACCTTCCACGCATAGTGATCGGTAAACTGGACGAACTGCCTGTGTACAAAGTGTGCCCTGAGAACAACTTTAGAGCTGTCAAGACCATGCACTGCAATCACCTACTGCCCATCGGTCAAGTGATCATTAATGCTGAAACAACTCCCGACACTTCCCCCGGGCCGGTGACTCATGCTGCTGCCAAAAAGAGACAGAGTCAACCTCCCCGTTGTTCCAGACCCAAGGCCTTCTCGGCAGGCCCTTGAATGATGATACTGTCAGTCCATTTCTGATGAAAGTGAATGTGACAATGCCTACTATCCTTCTTATGAACTGAGCCAGTTGTTTTAAGGCAATCCTCTACAGAATTGTGGGGATGAAGCTGGGCCTTCAGAGCTGCCTAACCCCCCAGCTTCTTCCCTGGAACCAATGCCCCCTGAAAGTGAGGTGCAGAGCATTATGCCTGAAATAGCAGATTCCTTGTGCCTAGTGGAACTGTTTGAATTACCTGAGGAGGAATCTGCTGTGGAAAATCTCCCTTGTGACACATCAGAACCTGCACAGCAATATGACAGTGTTGACAGCACCCCTTTGGATTCAATGATCCAAGAGTTCCTTCAGGATGAGCAACCTGGGTCCTCTTCAGGAGAGAATAATGAGCAAAGTATTGTGGAAGCAGAATCTGCCGTGCAAGGAGCTGATAATGTTCCGCTACTGGAGACTTTGCCCAGTGAAGAGGTACCCCTTTCTACTGAAGAAGAGACTAATGCAAATGCTGGTACGCCAGAGGCTGTATCTGTTTCCCCAAGGAAGTCTGGGAGAGCGATTAAACCCGTAATACATCTAAACTACGACTCCCCTGGAAGCCAGTAGATCTTCCTTTAAATGATGTCCACAAGGGTATTTATGTTTCTAAGTGCTCACTGCTCAAACTGAGCCTTTCTGCTACTTCCAAGTTGATTGTTCATCCTTCAGGACATGGTGCCCCCTGCCCTGTCTAGCCTCAAGTTAGCTGATAGGGATGGGACCCCATCTATGTTGCTTAGAATGCAAGAAACTATGCTGGCCCAGTGGGGCTGAATGTTGAGGCACTGGATACCACACTTCGCACCTCACTGGAGACCCAGGTTTGGACCCGAGCCTGGGGCATCAGGGGCTGGCAGGGGAGGGATAGGATTGAGCGTCCAGAGGACTGCTCTCCTATCCCAGGGTAGGATCCAAGGGAACCACCGCTCTGTGGTGGCCCCTGGTGATGACTGGGGGCTCCACTAGAAGCGGTGGCAGAGTAAGGGGCGGAGTGCGGCAGACGTCAGCAAGTACACCTTGATGTCATTGCATGCCCGCATTCTGAGGGGAGTAAACACATTAAAAATGGCACACCATTGATGCGGCTTGATGGCCAGCTCTGGATCGCCTGGCCTTGGAGTACCACTGAACCTAGATCTGGACTTGGTGGGGAGTACAGGGAAGCTCTCTGCCACCCCGCCGTGGGGGGCAATCCATGGGGGCACACAGTGGGAGCTTCAATGGGGGCTGAGTCGGGACAGACGGCAGCCGGATGCAGTTGGATGCCAGGATGTGGATTGCCGACAGTGCACCAGCTATAAATAAGAGTAATATAAGAGAAAAGAATGCAAGAAACTATAACATGAATGAGTACAGTAATATTATTGTGTGAATCATAGTGAAATCATTATTGAATGTATGAAAACTGCATAACTGTTGCCATAAAATATATATGTAATCATATGTATTAGCTATTTTAGATACGCATAGAAATGGTAATGAAGCACATATTTTGTATAAGTATAATGTCTTCAAATAACGTTGTTGTGAGCATAGACTTGACGTGGACACCAAGTTCTTTCAGGCAGGGAAGGGTGTAACCCCCTATAATTGGGGGTTCCCAAAAGTCTTCCTTGGGTGTGCTTAAATGCCCACTGCCAGGCGGGTGTTCTGTGTCTTTACAGGTGTAAAAGTGCTTGCATGCGAGTGCCCTGTTAGCCTCTGTGCCTGTCCCTTTAAGAGACATTATTTTTGTAGTGTATAATTAATCTGGGTAGGAGCCGAGTGTTTCCAGGCTCAAGTCCCACCCGAGCTGCAATAATATTGCTCTGTTCTGCCATCGCTAATAGTGCAGAGGGAGCTCTGTTAGAACTGGTAATTGTTTGCTGATTAGCTGCTCTAATAATAATGGTATTATAGTTTGTCTAACCTGCCTTTCTTTGCAGCAGGAACATTTCTGTATAGCACCAATCAGTACCTTTTGTGGACCTTAAAATGGAGTCTGTCCCCAGGGGTCTTGTGGGAGTGAATTTCTGTAGGAATTGCAGTTTTTTTCATTTTGGCAACTAAATGGGCCTGGAAGGGGAGACATTCCTTTGACAAACAGATGAATCAACCAACCAAACCCTTTTTGGGTCAGAAGGAAGTTCCAGTGCTGCCTGCAGCAGAGTCAGTCTGAGTTTGGAGTTGAGAGCGTGAACTGCTCAAGACATTCGAGCAGCTGCTCCTGCGTAGTAGCGCAGGAAACAGCCAGAAAGGTACGGGAAAGCCGCAAGCCAATCGGAGGCGACCGCCAGCTCTGCCTTGCCTCTGATTGCGCGCTTCCCCATTGACTTTGCTTTACTTGCACCACCAAAACTGGTCGGGATTACTGCTCTTTAAATGTAAAATTCTCTAAAAGGAGCTGTTTTACTTTTATTATTGTACATTTTTGTGAAATGCCTTCTTGCTTGATGACTCTGTGATTACAGTCTTTTGCTGAGACTTGTGTTAGGCTAGACGCTCAGGCGCCTAACCCCCCACCAGCCTTTGTTGTGTAAATCTTCTTTTTTAGCACCTCTTGCAGATTGCTGCAACAGTGCTTTTTCCCTGACTGCCCTCCTCTGTCCCTCCTTTTCAGCGGCCCTGCCTCGAGCACCCAGAGACCAGCCCAGGGGCTCCGGCCGCCCAGCGGGTTGGCGGCACCTTTATAGCCGAGAAGGGAACCAGGAGGCTGGGAGAGACAGCCAGAAAGGCACGGAAAGCCGCGAAACTTTTTGGTTCATTTCCCCACTCCCAAGTGTGTTTTTTATACACACTTTCCGCCGAATCTCTTATCCCCGCCTATAGCTAATCTCTCCAACCAATTCCGAGCTCATTTCTTCACATCTCCTTTAGTATCTTTAACCCCCACCTACCCTCCACCATGCTACTGTTCCTCCTATTGCTGCTTTGCTCTCACCTTCCTCAGATCCAGAAGAGGAAACTGAAGCTGCCCATGCCATGCTGATTAGGGCGGCTACTCAGGCTTGTCCCCCTCTGCTGTCCCCAGTGGATGCCCCTCAATTCCCCAAGTATATACTGCCGCTTCTGCACTGTAATCCTTGGGGTATCCCACAAAAAGGCTCACAACCAGTTCAGTACTCCATAAGCCCCCTGCTCCATTATTGGCACTATAATGACCCCCATACTTGTCCATTAAGCTGGTACTTTATGACAAAATCTATAACCACACAGCAGGATCATCGCCCACTATACATTGGATCCCAAGCAAGAAGAAAAGTCCTGACTATTCCCAGTCCTATCACTTGGTGCCCTCATCAAACTAATCTTCTTTCTGCTGATCTGTGTTGGCACTGTTGAAATCAACCCTGGACCCACAGAAAGCTCTATCTCCCAGCTGACTTAGCCTCCATAAATGGCCTGAGTTTTCTTCATATCAACGCCTGCAGCCTCCTAAAAAGTTCTCATTAATACAGGCCTGGTTGCACACCTTACTGACTTTCTGGTTATCTCTGAAACATGGCTCAAATCTGCAACAAAAGACAGTGAAATAAATCTTCCCAACTACCAGCTCTTCAGATCTGACCGTCCATCCAGGGGTGGTGGGGTAGCCATCTATGTCAAAGCAAACATCTCTGCATCCTGCCTCAATATTACATCACAGCCAAAGGAATTCAATGCTTATCAATTAAAATAACCCTTCCCAACATATCATCTTTTCAACTGATTGGCTGCTACAGGCCCCCCTCTGCAGGCCTCAAACTCCTATCCCACCTAGGATCTATACTTAATCTAGGCCCTGAAGACACCATCATTTTAGGTGATCTGAATTTAAATTGGCTAGCCAATGCATCTGCACCCCTGGTAACCTTCTGTGACACTTATGGATTCACTCAATTAATCAAAGAATCAACAAGGATTAATCCAAAGAATAATCCCAACAGCACACTACTGACATCATGTTGGTAAACAGCTTCATCTGTATTCTCATGTTGGAGTGCTATTCAGTGACATAAGTGATCACTGTCCCATAGCTGGCATAAGATCAACAATCAAGCCACCCAACCCTGCAAAATTTCTCCCAAGAAGGTCAAAAGAACTTTAATATTTCAGGATATCTCCATGATTTGTGCCACACCATGTTGGCAAGAATTCTATCTCACAGCTTCAATAGAGACAGCTCTTCAGGTCTTAAGTGATATTATCATAAGTGCCCTCAATATACATGCACCTCTCACCAGTGCCAGAACCAAACTCAAATCTTGTCGCTGGTTCTCTGCTGACCTTAAATCAAGATTGCTTGCCAGAGATAAACTCTGGAAAAGGGCAAGAAAGACCATGATCCAAATGACTGGCTTCAATTCAGAAAAGCCAGAAACTCCTGCACAAAACAAGTGAGAATGCCAAGGCTGCCTTCTACACAGCTGAATTGGATGCCTCCTATCACAACCCTTCCAGGTTCTGGGGTACCGTAAAGGGATCCTAGTCAAGCTTCACCCCTGTCTTACCACCCAAAGTGCACCTAAATAGTGTTGGAAATCACTGACAAGCAAGAAATCTTAAATGCCTTCAACGATCATTTCACTACAGCTGGCCTAGCTTTCGATTCCTCACCTGCAAACCTATTGAGGTCATCACTAAACTTACAATCTACCGAGGGACAAAAGGCTGCTTCCACATTCTCCTTCAAATCAATACTCTTAAAAGAAGTAGAAGACCTACTATTCCAACTAGATACAACTAAAAGCGCAGGTGCAGACTCCCTTGATCCCTACTTTCTAAAAGTAGCATTGCACGCCTTAGCTGCCCCCCTCACTCACCTTTTCAATCTGTCCCTAGCCACTGGTTCTATCCCCTCAATATGGAAGACAGCTCAAGTGTTTCCACTACTTAAGGCAGGTGATCCCATGGACCTCAACAACTATAGGCCCATTTCCATCTTACCAGTACTGTCCAAAATGCTTGAAAAGTTAGTGAACTTTCAGTTAAGTGCCTATCTTGATACCAATAATCTCCTTAATCCAGCTCAATCTGGGTTTAGATCTATGCACAGCACCATCTCTGCCTTAGCAAAGTTACAAATGACTGGCAGACTGCCTTGAGACAAAAGAATAACACCTGTCTGTGTTCCTGGATCTAAGCAAAGCCTTTGACACTGTGGACCATGAACTACTAATCTCCTCTCTGAACTCCATAGGCCTTGACTCACTCTTCTTAAATGGTTCAGATGCTATCTCCGAAGAATACAACTGGTAAAAATGAAGGTGATCTATCTACCCTAAACCACTCCTAAGAGGTGTACCGCATGGTTCCATCCTGGGCCCCTGCCCTTTGCCATTTACATCAACAATATTGACTCTATCTCACAATCTAATATTCACCTCTTTGCAGATGATACTGTACTATATGTCAGTAATCCTCACCATCAAAAGCCTGTGAGCTTTTACAGTCTGAGTTCTCCTCCTGCAGCACAACTTACTAGAAAAGAAATTACTACTAAATGCCAAGAAAATGAAAGCTATGTTCTTTGCCACCAAGAGCTGCTCTTCCACTGTCCCATCATTCACCCTCCCACAATTATCTACCATCCTTGGTGAAAATCTGAATATGTGGTCAAATTCAAATATCTTGGAGTCTGGATTGACAATAAACTTGACTATACTAGCCACATTGAAGAGCTCCTGAAAAGCTTAGACAAAGACTTGGCCTATTTTATAGGATCAAACACTACCTGACCAGAGATTCCAAACAAAGACTAATCCTGGCATCATTCCTATCCCTCATTGACTACGCTGACTTCCTTTATGGTCACTGTTCCCTCTCCCATTTAAATAAATTAGACACCTTGTATCATAGAGCTATTAGATTCATTACAGATCTTCCCTCCAGCACCCATCATTGCTCTCTCTACAATGCAGTTAGTTGGACATCCCTACAACATAGAAGAAACAAAAATGCTGCTGTCTGGATCTATAAAGCTCTGACAAACAAACTCCCTTCCTACATCTCAGATTGTTTCAACTGGATCACATCCAGGCCTTACACCCTAAGGATCAATAAACTCATCATGCTGAAGATTCCTATCACCTGCACCCGGTATGGAAGGGCTGCAATCAGCTACTCCCTAGCACTTATCTGGAATTCTCTTCAAAAGACTTTGAAATTGGATACCCTCATTCCTTTAACATCCTTCAAAAAACTGTACACTAGCCTATACCCAGAATCATGCAATTGCTTCCATAAGGCCTAGTCCTCTCACACCCCCTCCTTCCCCTACCCCTTTTATACTACCCCTGTTTCTTTATTGTTCTTCTAGCTTTTTCTCCAACCTACTGCATAAAATGCACCCCAAATCCCATTACCCTAGCTTTATCCCTACAATACTGTTTATTTTTTTCCTTTAATATGATCTAGTCCAATGTCATTTTGCCTTGTATATATGTAAATATTTGTATACCTGTCTCATTCATAAATCTTTGTATTTGTGTTCATTCAGTACCATGTTTTTGTGTAAAATTTGTAACCTTATATTGTTATGACCACTCAGGTCCATCTTGTAAATGAGCTATGCTCAATGATGTTCGCCTGAATAAATAAAGATTTTGATTGATTGATTGATTGATTGGAAGGCTGTGTCTGGCCTGCCTGCTTCATATTCCCTCCTGAGGGATCTGCTACTGAAATTAATTGGACTGAATCCTTACTGGCTTGTGACCAGAAATACTGAAATGTGACTGCCCTGTTACCTGTAGAAGACCGAAGATTTGCTGTAGGCGATCGGCCTGTCAGGACATCTAAATCATCACAGAGATCACGGTTTTGCTCAGGAAAACTGAAATTGCAACTGGACTGTCATCCGATCTGTGGTATTGTGTTTTGCTTTACTATAAATGTGCTGTAAGCTGTCAGTGGGTCGCGATTTGGTTCCCCGCTACTTAAGTGTGTCACACTTGCTAGAAGCTGTCTCCGGCACCTATCGAACTGAATCCGAACTGTTCACCCGGCCTGTGTCCTGCCACCTTGGCCCAGTCAGCTACTTTAGATGCAGAGATCACCATCGATAAGAAGCTCACCCGGGGATCAGCCCCCTGCTCAACATCTCGAACAGGAATGACACCTTGGTGAATCGTGTGGGCCCTGCTTCTCCTGGCATACCAGTTTGTCGACCTGCAGTCTCTATTTTGTCCCTCCTATGTTTCGTATTGGGTAGCGTGAGTAAACACCAGGGTGGCTCCCTGCAACATCAGCTAAATCCAAAGTGTTGTCATCTGATTCAATTGTTGTTTTCTTATCACAAACCGAGTCTCCAGGCTCCGGATTACAAATTGTGTGTGGTTGTGCATGCTCCTTCTTTCCATCACAGGGCCCCAACCTGCTGCAACGCCAGCCTACCCCGGGCAACATGTCAGACTAGCCCACCTTTTTTCCAACTGGGTACCCAGAGTGTGTCACTGTGAAGGGACTCTAAAGTGCATGCATGATTGCCTGATTGAATCAGTTACAGAACTAATCAGCCAAATTACGCCCCTTCCTTGTTCATTCCCCCTGAATAAATCAGAGCTCATTCTTTTTGCATTTAACTTGACTGTGGTTCCTTTTTGTACAAGAAGCACTGTACTGTTGTTACCTGCTGTGTCTAACCTTATTTTGCAGGGGGTCTCCAGGGTCGAACTGGTAGAATCAGCCCTGGTGGTAAGTGCAAACTGAGTGGGGATTTGTATGCTGATTAGGGGTTATTGTAACTGTGTCTGTCTGTTCATTGCTTAGGCCACTAGAGGGGAAAGAGGGGGGTTACAGTGTCCCAGAGGGCTGTACCCAGGTCAGCTACGCTACCAATAACCCTGTCCTCCAGGTGAAGGCACCTGTTTTCAGTCCCCATGCCCCTTAACCTGCACCTAGTCATGCAGGCAGGGGGAGTAGCCCTTGGGATAGCGCCACCTAGTGGTTACATCTAGATTTTTTTCTTGCCATTTTATAAACAAGCTTAAAAATGACACTGGTGTAGCTTAAATTACTGAAGCTGACCTCTAACCTGGGAGACAGTATAGCACAGAGGTTTAAGGCTCTCAGCTGCAAATCTGGAGACCTGGGTTTGAGGCCCACAGCCGCCACTTGCACACCGTGCTACCCTGAGCAAGTCACTTAACTTCCCTGTGCTCCCAGGTCGCACCTGTAAACAAGCTTGTAGGTTAGTGTGCCACTCCTGGTTAAACAATTGAAAAAACCTGTGGGAGGAGGAACCTGTTTGTTTCTTTGAGAAGGCAAGCAGCATACAAACAAGTCTGGTCAGATTTTTTGCCATTAAAGGAGCAAAAGGAAGGATTACCAGAGCAGAGCAGCTGACAGAGGCCTCATTATTATTAGACTGGGATCTGTACCAACCTGCTATAGATAGATAATCAAGTTAACACAAAAAAACAATTACTGTCTTGTTTTGTTGGGACTGAGAGATTGGAGAGTGATGGGGTAGGTCTGTTTGGAACTAAAATATAAGTTAATAGGATTGCAGGGTTGGGCTGATGAAGTGAACAGTGCCAATATGCCTATGGGTGGATGTTCCCTGACTTCTTGAATGTAATGCACTACGGGGGGGGGGGAGTATTGGGACAGTCTTACACTATCTTGTAACCTCAACAAAGCCCAGATCAGACTGTTTGTAGTCAGTTACAGAACTAGTCAGCCAATTTATATCCCTCCCTTGTTCATTCCCCTTAATAAATCAGAGCTAATTATTTTTGCATTTAACTTGACTGTGGTTCCATTTTGTACAAGAAGCACTGTACTGTTGTTTTCCTGCTGTGTCTAACCTTATTTTGCAGGGGGTCTCCAGGGTCGAACTGGTGGAATCAGCCCTGGTGGTAAGTGCAAACCAAGTGGGGATTCGTATGCTGATTAGGGATTATTGTAACTGTGTCTGTTGTTCACTGCTTAGGCCACTAGAGGGGAAGGGGGGGGTTACAGTGTCCCGGAGGGCTGTACCCAGGTCAGCTACTCTACCAATAATCCTGTCCTCCGGGTGGAGGCACCCATTTTTAGTACCCAGGCCCCTTAACCTGCACCTAGTCATGCAGGTAGTGGAAGTAGCCCTTGGGATAGCGCCACCTAGGGGTTACATCTAGATTTTTTCTTGCCATTTTATAAACAAGCTTAAAAAATGACACAGGTGTAGCTTAAATTACTGAAGCTGACCTCTAACCTCTGGGAGGAGGAACCTGTTTGTTTCTTTGAGAAGGCAAGCAGCATACAAGCAAGTCTAGTCAGATTTTTGCCATTAAAGGAGCAAAAGGAAGGATTACCAGAACAGAGCAGCTGACAGAGGACTCATTATGCTTAGACTGGGATCTGCACCAACCTGCTATAGATAATCAAGTTAACACAAAAAAAAAACAGTTACTGTCTTGTTGTGTGTTTTAAGGCAGATGGGAGGGTGATGGGGTAGGTCTGTTTGGAACTAAAATATAAGTTAATAGGATTTCAGGGTTGGGCTGATGAAGTGAACGCTGCCAACATGCCTATGGGGGGATGTTCTGACTTCTTGAATGTAATGCACTTTGGGGGGGGGGGGGTGTTGGGACAGCATTACACTATTTTGTAACCTCAACAAAGCCCAGGTCAGATTGTTTGTAGTCAAAACAATTAAATGATGATGCTGTGCTGTTCAGGATCCACAGTGGGGCTTGCGAGGAAGGAGCAGGGCCAATTCTTTCCTCTCCATTGGGCTTAATTTATGGTTTACAATTGCCCCTTCCCCAGAAAAGGTGTGTTTAATGTTTGTAAAAGAAAGCGTCAGAGATAAAGTAATTACTGCCTATTGTTAAATTACAATGTAGTGACAGAGAAGGAGATGAGCGAATGAGGACAGTTGTCTTTACTGACTGCAGGATGCTGACTCAGATGTGGACAGTGGGCGCAGAAGTCTATTTTCCACTGACAGCAATCAAGCAGAACCCAGCCACGTGTTTGAGATTGTTTCCTTGACCTAATAATGCACCATGAGCTTGTGCATGAGAGAGCTTTCTGCATACAGTAGTCTTTCTTTTGAAGGAACCTTCCTTGAGCCATATTTGGTAAGCCCCCTGAAAGTGCTGCTGTTGCAGGGTCTAGCCAGCCACACTTTAAGGAGCAGGTGTCTCATATTCAGTCATAATGGCACTGCTGACACCGAAACCCTGCTTAGCTGCACTCAACAGCAGTCAAAACACCTTCCTGAGTGCTTGCAAACATCTTTGCAAACTATCAGTGTGACACAGTCAGTGCCCCTGTCCCTTTTTGTTATCCATTCCTCTGCACTGTCCTGTTTTGTAAGCTATGCTTTCGAGTTGCTGATGAAAATTGGCTGCTCTCAGTCTTGTAGCCCCCTGCTTTACTTGCCCTCATAACTTTGTCTATATTTCTGTTTTTGTTTCTTTCTATTGCTATCTTTTCCTACTTTTCTGTCCCCCTCCACCCCCAAAAAAAAGGTGAACAGACCTGCTAGGGTCTGTACTAGTCCACACAGATGCTGCAGTTAAAGTAAAAGGAATCTCCCTAATGGGGAGACAAAACCCTGTAGAAGAAATGTTCTAAATCACGGTTTGCTTTGTTTGATCCTCCTCTCTACCTGTTTTTTTTTTAGCAGCAGCAGGAGGAAGGAGTGGAAGACATGTTAGGGCCCCTGTGCCCTTTATGTTATTTGTTGACTGCTCACTTTGTGCTGGAAACAAGTCTTCTCCCCCCATTCTTTTGCGTGACTGGACCATAGCTGATATGCTGAATGGGTGGGCAGCAAGGATAATGACAGTAACAACAGGGGTACATATAAACAAATACAAGGAAAACAGAAATAAAACAGCGATGTAGCCCTGAAGGTGTGCTCACTTTCTGCAGCCATCCTGTTCAGGCCAGTAGCAGGCTGAGCTCTGAGATACTGCAAAGGATCTCAGACAGAGTAAGACACAGAAACATAGACAGTGATGGCAGAAAAGGACCACTGGTCCATCCAGTCTGCCCATAAACCCTAACAAACCCGGGACCTATTGTCCGTACAGGGTTCTAACTCACACTGTCCACCCCCATGCTCCCTGCCCTACCGCTATCACCCTGAGCAACCACTAAGCCCTTCACTCTGTCCCAGTCGCGATTGAAACCATTGATAGTTTTGGTGCCCATCACATCAGCTGGCAGATTGTTCCATGGTTCCACCACTCTTTCTGTAAAATAAAACGTTCTCATTTCCCTCTTGAATCCCCCCCCCCGTTAGTTTTCACTCATGTCCCTGTTTTTTTGATCTGTTACTTATGCTAAATAGTTCTTTGTAGTTTACATTGTTCATTTCTTTCATGAACTTGAAGGTCCCTATAATATCTCCCCTCTCTTGTCTGGCCTCCAGCGAGTGCATGTTCAGTGTCTTGAGCCGATCCTCATAAAATCCATCCTGCTGGCCCTGAATCATTTTGGTCACCCTATGTTGCACTGTCTCCAGCCTGTCCTTGTCTTTCCTTAGCTGAGGACTCCAGAACTGGGCACAGTACTCCAGGTGGGGCCTCACCACTGATCTATAAAGAGGTAGTAATACTGCTTTCCTTCTGCTGTCAGTACCCCTTCCTATATACTCCAGCATCCTGTTTGACTTACTGTAGGCCTTGTTACACTGGGTTGATTGTTTTAGGGAGTCACTGATGGTGACCTGGCTTCATTGTTTTAGGGAGTCACTGATGATGACCCCATCTCCTAGTTCTCTTTTCTCAGGGGCCGTGCACGGGTTTACCCCCCTCCCCAACCAGTACTCTTCAAGTTATTTTTCCCTATGTGCATCACCTTGCTCTTTTTGGCATTGAATTTCACCTGCCAAACCTTTGACCACCTCTCTAACTTTTGCAAGCCTCTCTGCATTTTTTGTAAGAAAACACAAATTGCACATACCCCAATAATGCAAAGCATCATGGGATGCATATGCAAATGCACAATAAGTAATTTGGACTGGTGCAAATTCTAGCCCCTTTCTCATTGTCTACCCTGCCACTGAGCTTAGTGTCATCTGCAAGGAGACACAGCATGCCCTGGATTACCTCTCCCATGTCGGTAATGAACATATTGAAAAGGATTTGGCCCAGGACCGAACCTTTTGGCACCTTACTGGCGACCTCCCTCTCTTTTAATTTGACTCCATTAACCACAACCCTCTGCTTCTCCCTTCCAACCAGTTTCTCACTGATCACTGTACCCAGATCCTTTAGCTTTTTCGCAATTTTCCGAAAGGCAGAGTGAAAAGCCTTGCTGAAATCAGATGAAGAAGAAGAATCAGCATTTATATAGCACTTTCATACACATTGTATCCCAAAGCACTTTACAAGCAGTGCTAGTCTGGTAGTGAAGTGACTGAAAGTGTAGTGGCAGCCATATTGTACATCAGCACCCACACAGCCTTGGACAGCTGCATGAACCAGTTTTTATGGGAAGGGGAATATTCGCTAGGACACCAGGAATGTCCCCTACTCTTTTGTGAAGAGTGCCTTGGGTTCTTTTTGTGCCACCCAGACACCCACCAGGACAGCACCAGGATGAGTAGAAGGGACCTTGGTTTAACGTCTCATCTGAAGGACTGCACACCTCACAGTATAGCACCCCCCTAATACTGCACTCAGGTGCCAGCATTTAAGTATGAGCCCAATCCCGGTGTGTGATCAGAACCCACAACCTTCTAGTCCAGAGGCGGATGTGCTACCAACTGAGCCATGCTGACACCTTATAATATAGTGATATTATAAGATAAGTGCTGTTGTCCTGAGGCCTGAGGAGGTGTGCTGTGTACCCTGAGATTTTTATTAAAGGTAATGTCAGCCAGAAGGTTGACTCATGAGAATTAGGAAACTTTCTAAATGCACTTGAGCTCCACTCCATGAAGAAGAAGCTTTTGGATTGCTTTAAAGATTAGAAGCCATGTAAAACTAACAAGCATTTGTCAAGGCCGAATGTTGGCTTGCTGGCATTGGCATTGGTAGTGCAGGAGTTAGACAGATGCATCATAGGAATGGCAGTGAAGTATTGAACTGATGCCAACCCACCCCCACCCTGCAGAGAGTGACAAGCATTAGGGTGTCCCTTTGGGTGTTTGGTAGTGCAGTGCGGGATAACATGTCGGGCAGGATGTGAGAAATGACAGCTGCACAGTTCATAAGGAGGTGTAAAAATGCCAGTGTTGAAAATGTGGCATGTAAATATACCAAATTTGCGAAGCTACTAGGGTGTGTTAGGAAGTATACAATGCAGCTTACCTTGCACTGCCATTTTATGGGCGTTCGGCGCAAATTTTCAACATAGGCATTTTAGCACCTCTGCTCATGTACAGTGTCACTGTTATTTCTCAAAGTGTCCCAAGAAGTGATTTCGCACAGCGACCACGCTTATTCTGCTCCGGAAGTGCGAAACACATTTTGGGCATGATATGTCAAATGACGGCTGTACTGTTCATCAAGAGGTGTGGAAAATGGCAATGGTGAAAATCAGACTGAAAATATCCACAAATGTCATGGCCAGTCACGGCGTCGTGCAATCTGCCAACGCATGCTGCATCGCGCAATTATTTTATGGAGTATCATCACCAAATTTTCAACATAGGCATTTTAGGGTCCTCTGCTCATGAACTGTGTCACTGTCATTTTCATAATGTGACCTAAACACTGATTTCCACAGCGACTGCGCTTATTGTGCACCGGAAGGCGGAAACACATTCGGCAGGATGTGGAAAAATGACAGCTGTACTGTTCACAAGGAGGTGTACAAAAATGACAACGCTGAAAATCCAGCAGTAAAATATTGTGAATGCAGTTATGAGCCTGCGTAGCAACTGCCAATGCACGCTCGTAAAACAGGCATTTGTTGGATTTTTTCCACCAAATTTGGAACTTAGGCTTTTTAAGAGGGCACCTCATGAACACCGCCACTGTCATTTCGTTAATGGGCCTCGAAAGGTGATTTCAGTGCAGTGACTGCGAAATCACCTTTCGAGGCCGATAAATGCCATGACAGTGACAGAATTCATGAGGAGGGGCCCCCAAAACCCCATGTTGAAAATTTGGTGCAAAAATTCCAAAAAATGCCTGAGATATGCAACAAAGTTGAAAAAAACCTATCTAGCCCATTATACAGCTTACCGGCATTTCCTCAGTTCGCGGTCAGCTTTGAAGAGTGCAGACGTGTTCCCGGTCCACCGAAGATCGTCGCACCAGACTCCAGAGGTAAGTATGGGGTGAGGGGGGGTGTGGGGAGGCAGGGTGCGCAGTGGGTGGGTGCGGGTTGTGGGAGGAGAGGCAGGGAGAAGCGCCGTGGGACCATTTTTAATTTGCAGGTTTAAAAAAAAAAAAAAGACGACGCTGGATGTTTGCCACGCTGGGGAGGGCTACCAGCGTGGCAGAAGGATGGCTGGGGGGGCATGGAGCCGACAGAGGATTGGGCACCCCCATCGGCCATGGCATCAGTTGCCACGCTGGGGTGGGCTCCCAGTGTGGCACCTTGTACTGGGGGAGACAGTAGTGATTATACTTAACAAAGTGACGCCAGATGATTTCGAGCTTGTCTCGATTGCAGCGGCACTTTGTTTAGAAGTTTTGTCCACTTTTACATAATGTTGGTGCAGGCAGCATGCTGGATTATTGGGGAATGAGGGACGCACCTACTGATGCGTGCCCTGCATTCACCCAACAGCAGCCACATGCCCAAAGCTGCACTCTCCCAATATGTTGACTGCCGCGCAAGCGCGGCAAGCCAACATAAAAATTGGGAATCTTCTTGTCCACTCCTGTGGTGTAATGCAGGCAGGCAGGTAGAGTGGAAGCACAGAGCCATGTGCTCTAGGGTTCTACCCTGCAGACACTGCACTAGAGTTGTTGATAGCTGCAAATCTACTTTATGTGAGTGTGACAACCCACCTCTCCCTCTGTGCTGAAACAGCTTTTTGAGAGGTGTCTGTCCGCGGGTATTCGCTGCCACCAGCTGGACTGTCTCCAGTGCCAACCTTCAAGCTTACAAACTTGAATAATCAAGCGTGCAATTGCACAAGTTAAAGTCTGGTAGTGTGTCTCTCTCGGGTGGTAGATGCTATACAGAGTTTACATCAGCCAGTGGAACCCAAATATTCCCTTAGAAAAATGACATCACAGTCACAACTGTTGAGCAAATAAATAGCTTTTTACTCAACAGAAAGTGCCCTGAGCATTTACAGGATATATATTTACAACACAAGAGAATAACACTCATACAGGAAAAGTAAACAAATGTTTTTAAATAACAGATGGCAAAAGAAGAAGGCTATTACTGAAATATGCTAGCACTAAACTTACCCTTTCCGGTCCTTCTAAGAGACACCGGACACAATTCTAACTGCCAGCTCCCATGGACATAGCTACACGGGTAGGCTCCAAACTTATGTTTCTCCTCCCAGCTTCCAAAGCAAAAGAGAACTCTTCATTGTCTTTCAGCCTCTTATATATTCTCCTGGGAATAGGTAATGCCTATTCCCTCTTTGAATGCACCAACCATCTAACATGTATGTATTTAATTGTCCCAATCAGACTGAATACATATCAGTGACCAATTATATTCCATTTTAACCTTCAGTTTATATTTGAATGACCCAATCCATTCAAACTGCCCTGTGTACGTATCTGCAGGTCTGTGTGTGTGTGGAGATGTCCACTTGAGATTTATGACCCAGCTCTTATCTAGCAGCTAGGGAGGACTGGAAATTTCACAAGCTGGATAGTGGATTTTAGCCTATGTGTGTTTTTTTTTTAACTGCTAAAAAAAACAGCTAAAGAATTTAAACCATTAACTCTTTCTATACCATTTCTGTCACATCCCCCCCCCCCCAGATAATGAAGGTGTGTTCCTTGGGCCACACCAAGTGACACGGCCGTTTATGTAATTACTGGAAAGTGCCCAAAAGTATTTAGCCATGCCATTAGCCCTGTTTAGATAGCCATTTGCATTTGCATTTTGTTTCCCACTGCGATGCTGGATGGTCATGTTGTATGCCTGCAGTACCAAACTTTAATGTAGTAGTTTTTTGTTTTGTCTGCTTGACCTATGAAGCCAAATTAGGGGATTATGATTTGTGACTACAGTAAAAAAATTTTTATATAGGTAAGGCTGCAGCTTTTGAAGGACCTACACTATTTTTAAGCATTTTTTTTTTATCGTGGCGTATGCCTTTTTTTGGGGCAAAAGCCTTTGGCTGAGGTACACAACCGGGTGCTCCTCCCCTTGCTGGGTAACGTGGCTCAGCACAGCCCCCAGCCCATGATCTGAGGCATCCACATGGACCATAAACTTTAAACTATAATTGGGCTAGCCAATACAGCTGGGCCGCTTAAGGCCTTTTTTAGCTTTTGAAAAGCGACCTTATAGCCTTTTGACCACTTTACTGTATTTGACTTTTTTTTTTGGTTAAGCCTGTCAGGGGCTTAGCTAGATTGCTATAGTGGGGAACAAAGCTTTGGTAGTACTTTGCTGTGCCTAGAAATGCCTTGACCTGTTTTTTTGTGGTAGAAGTAGGCCAGGCCAGGATGGCATTAACCTTGGAAGGCTCTGGACGGATGTGTTTACTACCTACCTGGTGCCTAAGGTAGGATATTTTTGCCATTCCTATTTGGCACTTTTTTGCCTTGACTGTCAGACCTGCATTTTTTAATTTGTTGAACACATTTTGTATATTTCTGATGGGCCCATTTTAGGTCTGGCTGTATATGGCTATATTATTTATATAAGCCAATGCAAACTTACTTACCCTAGACAGAATGCGATTTACAAGCCGTTGAAAGGTTGCTGGTGCATTTTTTATTCTAAATGGTATTACCTTGAATTTGTATAAACCAAATGGAGTAACAAAAGCTGATCTCTCCTTGGCTGCAGGGGTCAGAGGTACCTGTTAATAGCCCTTCGTTAGGTCTATTGTGGTTAAATACTTGTCTCCCCCAGTTGCTTTAGGGTCTTATCTGTTTTGGGCATGGGATAGGCGTTTGACTCCGTGCAGCTATTAAGCCTTCGGTAGTCAACGCAGAATTGTATGGTGCCATTTTGGGGGGGATCAGTACCACGGGTGATGCCCAGGGGCTACTAGATTTTTGGATTACTCCAAGTTTTAGCATCTCCTTGAGCTCCTCTTTTACAGTCTGCCTAACATGCTCAGGTACCCTGTAGGGGGACTGTTTCAGGGGAACCTGGGTCTCTGTATCCACATGGTGCTTTGCCATAGTGGTGTACCCAGGTTTCCCTGTGAACATGTCCTCAAATGTTTGTAGCACACCCCTAATTGTTTGCACCTGTCCTGATGTCAGCTGTTCCAAGAGGGTAAGGTTGTCCACAGGGAATGCAACCCTGGCCTCCCCAAGCAAGTCCACCAGTGGATTTATTTTAGTTTTCTCCTTTGGGGCACTGCATACAGCGAGGACCATTTCCTCCCTGTCATTGTAGGGCTTCAGCATGTTAACATGATACACCTTTCGTTTGCATTTCCTGTCCGGTAGCTCTATCATGTAATTGACATCACTAACCTTTTGGACAATGGAGAATGGCCCCTCCCATGCTACTTGTAATTTATTTTGTCAGATAGGGATGAGTGCCATCACTTGCTGTCTCACCTCATATTCTGTGGCTCAGGCCCAGTGGTCATACCAGACTTTTTGATGCTGTTTTGCAGTGGCCAAGTGCTCCTGAGCAAACCCCATGAGCTCCTTAAGGTGGGTCCTGAAGTTCAGGACATACTTTACAACAGACTCCCCTTGGGAGGCACGGTTACCCTCCCATTTGACCCGAATCAAATCTAGGGGCCCCCGCACCCTATGACCAAACAGGAGCTCGAAAGGTGAGAACCCTGTGGACTCCTGTGGGACTTCCCTGTATGCAGATAGGAGATGAGGCAAATATTTGTCCCAGTCCCTCTTATGCTGGTCAGCAAAAGTCCTTAGCATGGTCTTAAGGGTTGAATTAAATCGCTCCACCAGACCATTAGCTTGGGAATGGTATGGGGAGGTTTTGAGCTGCTTTACCCCACACTTCTCCCACAAACTACTCATTAACCCTGACATGAAATTGGCACCCCGGTCTGACAGTATCTTGTGGGGAAAGCCCACCCGGCTAAATTATCTCAACAGTGCATCTGCCACTGGTTTTGCCTCAGAGGATGTTAGGGCCAATGCCTCTGGGTATTTTGTGGCATAGTCGACAACTACCAGGATATACTGCTTGCTAGTGTGACTTGGGGTGCTCAATGGCCCCACTATGTCCACAGCTACCCTCTTAAAGGGTTCATCAAGAATGGACAGGGGCACCAAAGCTGCCTTAGCCTTTTCCCCCATTTTCCCCACCTGCTGGCACTGTGGACAAGTACTGCAATAATTTGCCACATCCTTGCCAATACCAGACCAGAAGAAATTGTTGGTTAGACACTTTGTCATGCACCTCACGCCCAAGTGCCCTGAAAAAGGGATATCATGGGCGAGGGCCAAAAGCTGCTGATGGCGAACCTTAGGGACTACCAGCTGCTGGAGTATCTCACCATCTAGCCCTTCCTTTGTTGTACATTCTCTGTACAACAGCCCATTGTCCCAGTAAATGGACTCTTTACCCCCCTGAGGACGCTCAGCCCTATGAGCTATTTCTCTCAGGTTTTGCAGGGTAGTGTCAGTTCGCTGTGCAGCACTCCGCTGCCCTCGTCTGACCCTTCCCAGTGCCCCTTCAGAAGAAAGTCCTGTGGGCTCCTCTATTTGTGACTGGGGTTCTGGACTGCTGCTTCTAGCCAGCCCCTTCCCTGGGCTAGACACTTCCTCAGCTGCTGAGGGTGTGGCTGGATCATCCAGAGTCACATCCTTTTCACCCTCAGAAGCTTGCCCTTGTGCCTGACTATGAGTTACAACATACACCAGTTTTTTCCTGGGGTCCAAATCCTTTCCCACAATCATATTTACAGGTAGGTCCTCTACAACTCCTACCTCCTTTTCTCTATGGCCCCCTTCCAAGCTCAGGAAGACTTTAGCCATTGGTAATTGGACTGGTGGCCCTGTGAATGCCCGGACCCTGGAGTATTTCCCAGGCACCATCTGCTCTGCCTGAATGAGATCCTACCTTACCAAGGAGATGTCAGCACCTGCGTCCTACAGTCCCTGTGTAACTATTCCATTAACTGTAATGGGATGCAGATTCTCATCAGAGGAGAGTGGTGCTTCAGACTGGACACACCCTACAAACACACCAGTGCTCTTTGGATCACCCACTCCCCCATAACTCTGCCCCTTAACTAGTTTCTAAGGGCAGTTATATCTCAAGTGTCCCACTTGATTGCAAATATGACATTTCTTGGGTCCTATTTCTTGAGTCCCTTTAGAACCAGAGGGTTCTACTCTGGGCTCAGGTGCAGGCTGGTTTCCTTTGGGCTGCCCCCATGGGATCCCTTATAACCATTTGCTGCCCCCCCACCATAAGACTTACGCTGTGTGTATGGCCGGCTAGACAGATACATGTCAGTGCTTGCTGCCACCTCTGTTGAGGAGGCGCATGCCCGGTTTAGGAGCCATACGCATATGTCTTTAGGTACAATTTTAAGGAATTGTTTTTTTTTTTTTACCAATACATCTTTGATTAGTTTTACAGTGGTTGCTTTAGCCCCCTCCATCCACCTATCAAGGTAAGTACACAGTTGAACCTGCAGTTCTGCATAACTGTCTTTTGGGCTTTTTTTAACTCTATAAATTTCCTTCTATAAGCCTCAGGAGTTAATTAAAAACATTTTAACAACACTGTTTTAACTTTATCATAATCAGTATAGTCTTCATTACTCATTTTAGCAAATGCATGCAAAGCTCTCCCCGTAAGTAAGGGTGTGAGATAAGTTGACCAGGAAGCCTTAGTCAGTTTTAATTGGTCGCATACTGTTTTAAATGACCTTAAAAATAAATCAAGGTCATCTCCCTTTTTAAGCTGAGGGAACAATTTAGAATTAATTTTTGGCTTCATGAGGCAAACTCACTCCACCATTACTCACGGTTTACTGCCTGCGAAGGGTCATTATTTCCTTCTTGTGCTGTCATTCCTTCTCTCTTTTTTCATGTTTTTTCTCTATTTCTTCATGTTCTTTCTCTCTGTCTTCACGTTCTTTCTCTCTCTCTGTCTGCCAGTCTCTTTTTTTTCAGTTTTTTTCTCTGCTTCCAGTCTTTCGGTCTCTGCTTCCCATCGTTTTGTTTCTGCATCCAACCTTTTTGCTTCTGCTTCAGCATCCAGTCTTTTCACCTCCAGTGCCTTCTCTTGCAGCAACAGCTGCAGTCGCAGTGCCTCAAGCTGGTTTGGTGGGTCTGCTACATCAGTTATTGACTCACCCCCAGAGACTGTTTGCTTCAGATCATGTGCAAAGAGGGCAGCTATGAGGTCTGCCTTTGTTTTCTGTTTTAGACCCTCAAGCTGAATCCCCTTTTCCTGCCATCTTTCGCAAAGCTGTGGCACAGTAAGTGAGTCATACTCCGTGGAGCTCATTCTCTACTGCTACACTATACTGTGCTAACTAGAAACAAATAAAACTGTTGTGCAAATGTATTCTCTTATATATCCTGTTTTGCAATGCTAAGGTAACTGTTTCACTGGCAAACTCTGTATCTCAGTATGCTATGCAGTTCGCTATCATCATCCCACTGCTCCCACCAATATGTGACAACCCACCTCTTCCTCTGTGCTGAAACAGCTTTTAGAGAGGTGTCTGTCCTCAGGTATTTGCTGACATCAGATGGACTCTCTCCAGCGCCGACCTTCAAGCTTACGAACTTAAATAATCAAGCATGCAATTGCACAAGTTAAAGTCTGGTAGTTTGTCTCTCTCGGGTGGTGGATGCTACACAGAGTTTACCTCAGCCAGTGGAACCAAATATTACCTTAGAAAAATGACATCACAGTCACAACTGTTGAGCAAATAAATAGCTTTTTACTTAACAGAAAGTGCACTGAGCATTTACAGGATATATATTTACAACACAAGTGAATAACACTCATACAGGAAAAGTAAACAAATGTTTTTAAATAACAGATGGCAAAAGAAGAAGGCTATTACTGAAATATGCTAGCACTAAACTTACCCTTTCCGATCCTTCTGAGAGACACTGGACCCTATTCTAACTGTCAGCTCCCATGGACATAGCTACACGGGTAGGCTCTAAACTTATGTTTCCCCTCCCAGCTTCCAAAGCAAAAGATAACTCTTCATTGTCTTGCAGCCTCTTATATATTCTTCTGGGAATAGGTAATGCCTATTTCCCCTTTAAATGCACCAACCATCTAACAAGTATATATTTAATTGTCCCAATCAGCCTGAACACCTATCAGTAACCAATTATATTCCATTTTAACCTTCAGTTTATATTTGAATAACCCAATCCATTCAAACTGCCCTGTGTATGTGTCTGCAGGTCTGTGTGTGCGTGGAGATGTCCACTCGAGATTTATGACCCAGCTCTTATCTAGCAGCTAGGGAGGACTGGAATTTTCACAAGCTGGATAGTGGATTTTAGCGTGTGTGTGTGTTTTTTTTAAACTGCTAAAAAAAAAACCAGCTAGAGAATTTAAACCATTAACTCTTTCCATGCTATTTCTGTCACAGTGAGTTCATGTGCTTAAAAGAGTATAAATGTAAAGAGAATAGCATTAACTAGTCATAGACGCTGTGTTACAAGTTTATTTGTGCTGGCCCAGTGGTGTTGAGGGTTGAGGTGCTGGATACCACACCTTGTGCCACACTGGTCACCCAGGTTCGGGAACGGACTCGGGTCATTCAGGGGTCTGCCGGGGAGGTAAGGATTGAGTATCCAGAGGACTGCTCTCCTTCCTCAGGGAGGGGGGTTTGTGCTGCATGCATCAACACAATAAGAGGGGCTTGACCTGCACCCAGGGTGCTTGGCTGCCCCCGCAGAGGTGGAAACTGCTGCTGCACCATTGCATGGGCACGGGTGCAGGAGAAAAAAATGGAGGAAAAATACCAGGACCCGGCAGGACCCATGATGGCCCCTAATGGGGCCAGAGGACGACTCCTGGGATGTCAGTAGCTCTGCCAGGTCTGTGAAAGTGGTGGCAAAACAGTATTGTGATAAAAAAAAGTCTTATTTCTTTTTTTTATTTATTTAGTACTAGGATTACAAATACCTTTGAACCAGAGGTTCATTTACAATGGTTCCAAGTCACATAACAATAAAGGTGTAACACATCAGAATTAAGCAGGAACAAACAGTGAATAATAACAACTACCAGTGCATATTGACTCTTGAATAGTAGAAATAAATTGGGCAGTAATGGTTTGACACAGAACAATGGATGGGCAGGGAAACCATGAAGAAGAAATTGTCAGGTATGGGATGGGACAGGAGGGGTGACGAGGGCAGTTGCAGTGTTAAGAGAGACTTTGTCATAAGTGCTGTGGAGGCAGAAGAAGTGCAGAAGAGGCCGGGGCAGGAAGGCATGAGAGACAAGGAAGATAGGGGGTGGTGGTGTCACATGCAAGAGAAAGAAGGTTAGATGTGTAGGAAGGTGGAAGGGGGTAGGGGTGAGGTGGCAGGGGAGACAAGGAAGATGGGTGGGAAAAATGGTGGTGGAAGTCAAGGGCAGGAAAGGAAGTTTAGGAGTGGAAGTAAGGTGGAGGATGGGCAGGGGGGTGGCCGAGGAGACAGGAAAGAACAAGGTGGGAAAGGTGAAGGCTGGGGCTGGGAGCAATGGAAGGAAGGTTGGGAGAGTAGGTAAAGGTGGAGGAGAGGTAGGAGTGGGGAAGGTGGTAAGGAGAGTGAACAGTGGGGGATCAGGGTGTGGAATGGAGGAAGTGGACAGGGGATGGGGAAATAGGATAATTGGAGGCAAGGGGTGAGAGGTGGTGGGGGAAAGGGTGTGGTGAGTAGAGAGGAGGACGAGGGGTTTAATAGGGTTAGGAGAGCTGGGATATCCAATGAGATTAGCGAGATGTTGGCGTAGTTGGCATTTGAAATTGCCTAACCTTGTCTCACCAGTGACCTCCAGAGGTAGCCCATTCACCTCGGATAGAAGGCGTGCTGCGCTTGAGATGTACGGCAGAAAGGAAACATGAAAGAGGATTTGTTGGCACTGCGTGTGCACCGCATGAAGGGGGTTGGTAATGTAAAGTTGCATGTTGGAGAAGGGGTAAGGCCGAGGTAAATTTTCTTGACAAGTAAGCAGGTTTGGTATGCTATCCTCCCTTGAAGATAGAGCTAGTTTGTTTGTTTATAAAACTGACAAATGTGCGTTCTTTTCTCAGCTCATGTCACCAGATGGCAACACTTATTAAGTGAAACGTTTATTCATTTTAGGGTGGTGTCAGTGGCTGTCCCACAGAAAATTAGTCCATAGTCAAAACTGAGCTGGATACGGCTACATGCATTGCCTCACTATTAAGGCAGTGGCGATGATGGTAAAGCCTACCTATCCTCAAATGAATGGTTTTGGAGATTAGTCGAACATGCGTGCTGTAGGTGAGTGGACTGTCATGTGTAATTCCAAGGTATTTGAACTCAGGAACTTGCTAGAGTGAGAAGTGTAGTTTGTTCAAGATAGTTAAGCTTGTAGTTTTATGTTTATTGTGTGTGTTTGAAAACAACATTGATTTTTTTTTATATAGTTCATCAGCAATTTGTGTTTCTAGGGACATGGATATGTTGTTCATCCACACTGTCTGGCAGGTTCCTTGCCGCTTTAAATCTTGTCGGAAGGTCTTCAAGCTGGCTACTCCCACCCACCTGGGTGGTAAAACTCTCGGCTCCGCCCCATGACGCCAGATCTTCCTTAGCGCTTGGAAGCTCAGGTTCCCTCCTTAACGCTCTTCATGTAGACTGGATCCTAATTCTTCGGATCCCCCGAAACTTATTTTAAAATTTTCAAGACTTCAGTCAAGTTTCTCCCTCGTGGCTGCGATGGACAAATCGACTCCCGGATTTCGGCGGTGCCCTTGTGGGCAGAAAATGTCCAGGACAGACCCGCACTCCACGTGCGTCTACTGCCTTGGCCTAGAGCATTACCCGCAGGCCTGTGAGTTATGCCGTTCCTTCTTGGCCAACATCCTGGAAGACCGCGCTGCCCAGTTACAGCTTGGGTGCCCTGAGAAGGCCTACCCGCCGGTGAAGTTGAAGGAGGCCCATTGGGCGGTTATCACGGCGGCTGGCTCGGCTGAGCAACTCGAGCAGATGATCGCCCTCAGGGAGGAAGCGGCACAGGCCGCATCATCCTCTTCCTCGGTCGCAGCATTTATCCCGCTCTCTCTGGGTACGTCATAGTCAGCTTCTTTCAAGGAGCTTTGCCAATCCCTTTCCACAAAGGGAGAGGGGCCATTGGGACATTCCTCTCGATCCAGAAAGAAGGACTCAAAAGGTAAGTCCTATCATCGGCGTTCATGGGAGCGGGAGAGGTCCCCTTCCCCGGACAGTCAACACTTGACTTCGGTCGAGGTTGCGGCTAAGGCTGCTGGCTTCACGGTGTCCCTGTCAGGTCATCTGGCTGAGACACCTGTCGACACGGTCGAGATTTTTCTTGGCCCGTCGGACTGGCTGTCGACTGATGAAACCGACAACCCTTCTTCACCGGTTCCCCCGGTGAAGACCGAGGACCTGCCTGCACCTCCGGTGCTGCAGTACCCGGTTAAGGCTTCTGAACTGAGGGAAGAGCGGGTGTCCCCCGGCCCTTCCCAGACCCGTCCTCGGAAACACCAAGGATCTCGGTCTCGGTCTCGGACATCGTCTCGGTCCAGCCGATCCCGCTGACATTGGCGGTCTCGGTCTCGGCACCAAAGTAAGCGGCACCGCTGCTCGTCCTCGTCTTCCTCCTTGGAAGAGGAGAGGCTTCGGCGCAAGTTGCGTCGGCGCTATGAGGACCTGATGTGGCAGCTGTTACTTCTGTCCAGGAGCAAGCTGATGCCGTCGCCTTCCCCAGCCATCAAGTGGCTGTCACCCGAGCGGCCAAAACAACCCCTCACTGTTGCCGAGGTGCCCAAGCCTGGGCCGGTTGTTCGTCCGAAACCAGCTGTCCCACCAATTGTGGTGGAACCTCCGCCTCCACAACCGAAATCAGGGGCGCCGACCAAGGACTCTCGGTCGGGTCAGTGCCTGCCCCACAGGTTGTCAGTCACCCTCACTCCCGACCATCCTCGGCAGGTGGAGGGTGGCTCAGGCCCCAGGCAGCTCTTCGCGGACTTCTCAGAGTCCAACGACAACTCTTCCCTGTTCTCTAGGCCCATTGACCTGGAGTCCTCTGGGAGACAGTCGATGGACGAAAGCCCATCGTCCTTCATGGGTTTGCTTTGGCTCATCTCAGAGTCCACTGGGATGCAGCTCGAGCCCGTGTCCAAGCGGGCCAAGTATCCCCTGATGGAGATACTGGACTGAGGGGATTCACCCACGGAGGCCTTTCCGGTGGCTGAAGCCATTGTTGGCCCAGCCTTGGAGCTCTGGCAGCGGCCTGCTTCCTGTCCTGTGCCTTCGGCCAGGAAGTATGCAGTCCCTACCGGCTCTTTGCCCAGTTTTTCGGAACACCCCTCTGCCGAGGGGTTGGTCACCGACAGCGTTTTCCGGCGTTCCAGGAATGCTAGGGATGTGGACAAGCCTCCCCCGACAAGGAGTCCAAAAAGCTGGACTATGCTGGGCGCACGGTGTACGCTGCATCCTCCCTTGGCCTCCACCAGGTCAGCTTGGCCGTATTGATGGCACACTTCTCCCACGCCCTCATGGGCTCCCTGGATGAGGTGATCCCTCATCTCCTGGCTGACCTGCAGACCACGGTCTGGCAGGTATGGGACCAGGGTAGGGCGGTTGCTAAACAGCAGCTCCAAATGGCTCTGGACATTGGAGACTCCTGTGCCAGATCGGTTGTGGCTGCAGTGGCCATGCACTGCAGAGCATGGCTGAGAATATCCACCTTCACGGCGGATACCCAGCACAAACTGGTGGATGTCCCCTTCCTGGGGACCGACCTCTTTGGCCCTGGAGTGGAAGGTCACCTCCAGTGGATCGAAAAGTCCAATGCCACTCTGGACTCGGTCACCTCCGCCCAGAAGGACAAAGGCCACCAACAGCAGCAGCACAAGTCTTTTCACCCTTCTGCACCTGAGGCACATCCAGCCCAACAGCACCAGCACCAGGGCCAGCAGGCTCGTGCTTGGCATCCCAAACCCAAGCCTGTGGCTTCCTCCAACAGGAAGCAGGGAGGTAAAGGCCCAGGAGGTCCCTCGGCCGGTCCCTCCTCTAAGCCTGCCCAGTGACGGGTTGAGGGGTGTTGCCCCCAGCCTCGTCACTCCCCTCTGGGTTCCCCCCATGGGGGGATGGCTCCGTCACTTCCTTTCCGCTTGGTCCATTATCACCACAGACCGTTGGGTGTTGGAGGTGGTAGGAAAGGGCCTGCCCCTCGAGTTCGAGCAGGCCCCACCCTTCCAAGCCATCGCCCCTCGGGGGGGCTACGGGGTCTGCAGCCTCTTTGTCGGCTCGCTGAGCCGATATCACCCTGCTGCTCAAAAAAGAGGTGATCGGGAAGGTGGCGGATCCTTCTCCAGACCCGGGGTTTGTGTCCAGGTACTTCCTGGTCCCAAAACGGATGGGGGGCTGGAACCCCATTCTCGACCTGCACGACCTGAACAGGTTCCTAAGGTCTTGGACATTCAGGATGGTCACTCTGGCTCAGATAATCCCATCCTTGGAACGAGGCTTGCGGTTCTGTTCTCTGGACCTTCAGGACGCATTCTTTCATGTCCCAATCCATCCGTCCCACCAGAGATTCCTCCGCTTCAGAGCGGAGTGATTCCTCTACGAGTTCCGGGCCATGCCCTTCGGCCTTTCCCTAGCTTCCAGGGTCTTCACCAAATGCATGGCAGTGGTGACAGCATTCCTGCGGCGCCGAAGGGTCCGGGTGTACCCCTACCTGGATGACTGGCTGGTTGCAGCCCCCTCCAGAGTGGAGGTGGAGCGGTCCAGAGATCTGGCCCTCCAGGTTTGCTCTCAGGTTGGCCTCCTCATCAATGAGGCCAAGTTGGAACTCGTGTCAAAGCAGGTGATACAATTCATTGGGACAGAGCTCGACTCTCTACGAGCCACAGCACGGCTTCCGGTGGACAGGGCCGAGGTTCTTTCCTCCTTTGCCCAATCATTTCAGGTTGGGCAATCGCACCCTGCCCGGGACTTCCTGCACCTCCTGGGCCTCATGGTGGTCTGCACCAGCGTGGTCCGTTGGGCTCACTGGTACATGTGTCCCCTTCAATGGGGGCTGTCCAGCCAATGGTCACAGCACTTCGATCCTCTGGATCAGCTAGTGACAGTGACCCAGGGAATGTGGAATGCTCTCCAGTGGTGGACCATTCCAGCACATCTGCAGGAGGGCATCCCGTTTGTCCGCCCCAAGCTGACGGTCTCTCTATTGACCGATGCCTCTCTGATGGGTTGGAGTGCCCATCAAGGGGAGCACAGAGCGCATGGTCTCTGGTCCCCTCAGGAGTCCCGATGCCACATCAACCTGCTGGAGCTTTGAATGGTTCATCTAGCCCTCACTACCTTCGCTCCATTTCTACGGGGTCAAGTGGTTCAGGTCCAGACGGACAATACCACAACCATGTACTTCCTAAACCGCCAGGGCGGGACGTGCTCCATGCCTCTGTGCAGGGAAGCTCTCTGCATTTGGTCACTCATGCGCAGCCTGGAGGCGGATCTCCTCGCCATTCATGTGGCGGGAGCCTTCAACACCCTGACCAATGATCTAAGCTGGATAGGGGCTGCGTCCCACAAGTGGTCTCTCCTGCCGGAGGTAGTACAAGGTCTGTTCTTCCACTGGGGCATGCCTCAGGTGGACCTGTTTGCCTCCAGGGGAGAATGCGAAGCTGAGACTGTTTCATGCCCGCCCCCCTCAGCAGGGCTCGCTGCAGGGGGATGCCTTCTCGAGGCTGTGGACCCCGGGCCTCTTCTATGCCTTTCCCCTATTTCCATTGATCCACAAGGTGCTTCTCAAGGTGAGGAGGGACAAGGCGCAGGTGATTCTGGTAGCCTCAGACTGGCCCTGCCAGTTCTGGTATCCAGATCTCCTCAGAATCAGCTCCAGGCTCCCAAGGCAGCTTCCAGCCTGCCCGGACCTAATCTCAGTCAATCAGGGGAAGGTATTCCATTCAGACCTTCAATTTCTGCACCTGACAGCCTGGTTCCTAAGCGGCTAGAATTCCAGGCCTTGGGTCTTTCCAACGAGGTCCTCAACGTCGTTGAGGCGTCCCGTAAGGAGTCGACCAGAAAATGCTATGCCTTCAAATGGAAGAGACTCTCCATTTGGTGTCAGGACAGGGGGCCTGGACCCTTCCTCCTGTTCATTGGCAAGCATTCTGGACTACCTGTGGTCCCTTTCTCAGCTAGGGCTTCAGTCGATGACCCTTAAGGTTCACCTGGCAGCCATCTCTGCTTACTGGGCGTGGGCCAGGAAGCAGTCAGTGGTGCAGGAGAAGGTGGTCGGGTGCTTTTTCAAAGGCCTTGATCACATATCCCCTCCGTTGCGAGAGCCTCCACCTCCGTGGGATCTACTGCTGGTATTGGCTAAGCTCATGGGCAAGCCATTCAAACCGATGCACAGGTGTGACATCTCTCACCTGTCATGGAAGACCACCTTCTTGGTGGCTATCACATCAGCCAGAAGGATGGGAGAGCTCCAGGCACTTTCCATCGAGTCTCCTTATCTGGTCTTCCACAAGGTTGTACTGCACCCCCCCACCTGAAATTCCTTCCGAAGGTGGTGTCAGAGTTTCACCTTAACCAGGTGTTGACTTTGCCGGTGTTCTACCCCAATCACACCTCGGAGGCCGAATATAGGCTCCATACTTTGGACCCTAGAAAAGCGCTCGCTTACTACAAGGAGCGGACGGCTGAAGTTTGGGGAGAGGTTTGCCAGCTGTTTGTCACCTACGCTGAAGCCACACCTGGCAGACCTGCAGCCAAGCAGACGATAGGCAGGTGGGTCATCTCCTGCATAGATCTCTGCTATAGGTTGGCGGGCATAGAGCCTCTCAGAGGGATAAGAGCTCTTTCTACCCGCCATACCGCTGCATTGGTGGCTGCTTCCAGGGATGTCACTATCCAGGAAATCTGCAGGGCTGCTACCTGGAAGTCAGTACACACCTTCATCACCCACTACCACATCGACCTTGAGTCACGCCGGGATGCTGGTTTTGGGGCCTCGGTTCTCCAGTCTTTATTTCCCAAGTAGGGGGGGTGTGTACCTTGCCTCCTTCCTCCTGGAGAACTGCTAGGAGTCTGCCAGACAGTGTGGATGAACAACATATCCATGTCCATAGAAATACAGGTTACTCACCTGTAACAGGAGTTCTAGGAATGGTATATGTTGTTCATCCACACAACCCACCTGACCTCCCCGGCTTCAATGCACAACCTGGCTTCCAACGGGCTAGATCTGGCGTCATGGGGCGGAGCCAAGAGTTTTACCACCCGGGTGGGTGGGAGGAGCCAGCTTGAAGACCTTCCGGCAAGATTTAAAGTGGCAAGGAACCTGCCAGACAGTGTGGATGAACAACATATACCATTCCTAGACTCCTGTTACAGGTGAGTAACCTGTATTTATCTAACCATGATTCTACAAGGGTAAAATTTGACTGTAGGTCAAAAGATAGGCAGACTGGGTCAGTGTGAGTGGAAAGAAGGACAGCATCATCTGCGTATAGGATCATATTGTTGTTGCAGGCTGCAGCGAAGGGGTTGATGAAAAGGCTGAAAAGTAGCGGGCCAAGGATAGAGCCTTGGGGAACCCCGGAATGCACAGGGAGGCAGCCAGAGGGAGTCCCCAATCTTGACTCATTGATGCCTTCCAAGCTTTATTTTTCTTTGTAGCAAAGTGTCTTTTACAGGGTTTATCTTCTGTGAAATTATTACAGGTGGTGCTTTACAGGTTTTACAGTTTTATCTATCATTAGGCTAAGCTTTCAGGGCTACTGCATTTGTTGTTGGTTGATTGTTTCTGCTCTTACCTCCTTGTTTCTTTCATCCGTGGGTCTTCTTTTTGGCAAGGGACGAGCCCAGCCACCCACACCCATCCCCAACCACCCCATGCTACACTCCTTTTATAGGGTAGCACAATCGTGACCATTTCCTGTAGCGAAGCAGGAAGGGGAGGATCAGAGTAGTATCCATACAGTGACCTCATTTACAGGGGCACAAGTAATTTAACTTGTTATAACAAGTTATACAAAATCAAACAAAACAATCACATTTTTGCTTTTATTTTCCTCCTTCTAATTACTCTGACCAGGTTATAAACCCAGCAACTCATTTGGAGTGGATATTATTAACTGCAGGACCTGCAGGATACTTTTCAAAAGGGCAGTTATACAGGATTTAGGACACTGTCCTACATGCTGGATCACTGGAGATCTAAGGGCTCAGCTCCAGGCAGCATGGGCAGAGACTGCATGCCTCAAATAGCATATTCAGAAGGAAATATATTATAAGAACGGCCCGCCATTTCCCCAACATCCAACAGAGCACCTTGACCGAGGAGGGTAGTTGGTCTGGGAGGTTGGTAGGTGGTTAGGAGGGGCAAATCGGGTGCCCCATCACTCAGTGCTCTCCAACGTATCACCTCCACAAGCCATATAAAAACTACAAACAGGTATCTGCCTCTATCTCCAAAATCAAACAAAGCAGCACAGGACACTGCAGAGCAGGACTCTGCAGCACAGGAGCTAGCACAACAAAACTTGCCCAAAACAGGGATAAAAAAAATACAAAAAGGAAATCCAAAACACTTCTGATCATAGGGGATTCCATGATTCAGGGAGTTGATACCTACCTCCAGCCGGGGGTAGTGGTCAGATGTCTCCCAGGTACATCAGCGTGGAGAGACACTGACTGCATTGCTAAAATCATGCAGAAAGCAGGAGAATACATCAACGTCCTGGTACACATAGGGACTAATGATCTTGCCAGTTGGTCAGTTGTGGAGACCAAGGAACACCTGACCAGGCTGGGTGACAAACTGTCATCTATTTCATCTGGCATCTCCTTCTCTGAGATCCTGCCAGTCTGGGAGAGGGGGACAGATGGATGGAAGGTCAGAGAAGGGGAGATAGGGGAGCTAAACATGTGGCTCAAGAGCTGGTGCCAGGAAAAAGGACACAAATTTGTACAGTAGGTAACTGGCAACAGTTCTGGAAGTGAAAGTTCTTTAAATTCGATGGACTGCATCTGACTAAGGAGGGAGTCAGTGCATTGGGGCAGACGTTTGACATCTTTGCAGAATATTTAAACTAGCAAGTGGGGAGAGGGGTGCAGCACCCGATACGTTGAATGGGAAGAACACCCCTCCCCCCTCAGCTAGCTATCAAACAGGAGTTCAGCATGTTTGTAGTTCATTTGCATCACCAGGTAAGGAAAAAGGTCCGAATCCCCATATGACGCTCAGAGGAAACGCCAGACCTTGCCCAACAACTAACACAGCAAAATCTGGCCAATGGAAAATCATGTACTCAAATGCTCGCAGTCTGGGAAACAAGATCCCAGACCTGCAGGCAACAATCATAGAGGCTAAACTGGACATAGTAGCCATTAGCGAGACATGGTTCCCCAGTAACCACACTTGGGAGACTTCAGTACCCGGCTATGTACTGTTCAGAAAAATGCAAGAAATACAAAGTTATGCATATTGGAGCCAAGAATCCCAGGACAGAGGTATTACCTGGGGTGGAGTCCGAGTATCTGCCTCAGAAGAGGAGAAAGACCTGGGAGTGATGATCACTAGTGACCTGAAGCACTCCACGCAGTTCAAAAGGGGGGGGGGGAGTGGCCCTTTATGTCAATGAAAATATCAAAGCTACAGAAATTAATTCAGAATACACATAAGGAGCCAGAAGAACTGTGGGTCACCCTGGAAACAGGAAATGGGACTGCCATACGAACCAGGGTTGTCTACAGGCCTCCAGACCAGGGGGAGGACATAGACACATTACTGTTAGAAGATATACAAAACATGACTGCTAAAGGGGAGGTTCTGATAATGGGAGACTTCAACATGCCAGATGCAGATTGGTCAGTACCAGCAGGAACATCTGCCAGAACTAGACACATAGTGGATTCCCTGCAGAGGGAGGGCCTCAAACAACTGGTATAACAACCCACAAGAGACAGGGCTATCCTAGATCTAGTACTGACTAACGGGGAAAGGATCACAGATCTCCAGGTAGAAGGTCACCTAGGGGCCAGTGACCATCACAAGATATGGTTCAATTTGGCCACTAGAACTGAATCATCCCATTCCAAGGCAAAAATATGGGACTTCGGAAGAGCTGACTTTGATAAGATGGCCAACAGAGTTAAGCTAGCCCTGGCAAGAAGAAATACAGGTGAGGGGTGTACAGGCAAAGTGGGCAACCATTAAGGGTGCAATACTTGAAGCAACATCCCATTGTGTTAGAGAGAAAAGCAAGCACAAAAGAAGAAGGAAACCACTTTGGTTCTCAAGAACAGCAGCAGAAAAGGTCAGAGTCAAAATGCTGGCCTTCAGGAAATATAAGGAAACGCAGTGGAACGAAGATAGGGAGGCATACCAAACTTCCCTAAGGGAAGCAGGGAAGGCAGTAAGGCAGGCAAAGGCTCAAACTGAGGAAACACTAGCACGTACAGTAAAAGAAGGTGACAAGACTTTTTATAGATATATTGGTGAAAGGAGAAAGTCTAGAGAGGGTATTGCTAAGATCAAAAGGGATAAGGGGAGTGTGAGGAGGAGGACCAAGGAAAAGCATCTGTCCTAAATAGATACTTCTGCTCAGTATTTACTGAGGAAAAGGTAGGGCAGGGCCCACAGCTCAGCACCGTCTCTTCACAAAAGAAAGGGTCCTACAAGAGCTCGCTAAGCTCAGGGTGGACAAGGCAATGGGACCTGATGGCATATATCCCAGGATACTAAAGGAGCTAAGGGTGGAACTAGCAGAGCCATTATCAGAACTGTTTAGTGAGTCTCTGAGCACAGAAGAGGTCCTAGAAGACTGGGGAAGGGCTCATGTGATCCTGCTCCACAAGACTGGTAGTAGGGAGGGGGCAGGGAACTACAGACTAGTCAGTCTTACCTCAGTAGTGGGCAAGATTATGGAGGCACTCCTTAAGGAAAGAATAGTGCAACACCTAGAATCCATAGGAGCACGGGATCCAAGACAGCATGGGTTTACAACAGGAAGGTTCTGTCAAACTAATCTCATAGATTTCTTTGACTAGGTAACCAGAGTGGTGGACCAAGGGGGAGCAGTTGATGTCACCTACCTTGACTTCAGCAAAGCTTTCAATACTGTTCCACATAGAAGATTGATTAATAGGCTGGGTAGGCTCGGGCTGGGTCAGAAGTTGGTCAACTGGGTGGCAAACTGGTTAGCGGGCAGAAAACAGAGAGTGGTAATAAATGGTTTACAGTCAGAAGAGATGCAAGTCACAAGTGGGGTACCTCAGGGATCAGTCCTGGGGCCAGTCTTCTTCAATATCTTCATCAGTGACATAGCAGATGGACTGGAGGGTAAGGTTTGTCTGTTTTCAGATGACACCAAGACCTGCAACAGAGTAGGTGATCCAGATGGGGTGGGGAAAATGAGAAGAGCTCTGGATAAACTGGCAAAATGGTCGGAAGAGTGGCAACTGGGGTTTAACGCAAAGAAGGGCAAGATCATGCACATAGGGAAGAGAAACCCTGAAGCCACCTGTAGGTTGGGAGGGGAGTTGCTGGCAATCACAAGAGAAGAAAGAGACTTAGGTATCATCATCACAGATGACCTGAAATCATCCAAGCAGACCACTAAAGCAGTAGGTAAGGCAAGAGGCATGTTGGGGTGTATTAGTAGGGGTATCACAAGTTGTAAGAGGCAGGTAATAATCCCTCTTTCCAAGACACTGGTTAGGCCCCATCTGGAGTACTGCATGCAGTACTGAAGGCCGCACCTGCATAAGAAGATTAACAAAATGGAGGCAGTTCAGAGAAGGGCAACCAAAATGGTGCAGGGACTGCATCAGAAGACATATGAGGACAGATTAATGGAGCTCAATATGTATATCCTAGAGCAAAGAAGGGAGAGAGGTGATATGATCGAAACATTCAAACATCTTAAGGGTATTAACAAGGTGAAAGAGTCTAGCATGTTTCAATATAAGAAAAATAGCAGGACAAGAGGAGACAGCATGAGATTAGAGGGAGGCCACTTAAGGGGGAATGTGAGGAAGTTCTTTTTCACAGAAAGGGTGGTGGATGTATGGAACGGCCTGCCTCAGGAAGTGGTGGATATGAATATAATGCAGGGCTTCAAACAAGCATGGGACAGACATAAGGGAGCAATAAAGATGAGTATGAATAGATAGGCCACTGACAGAATACAGGGCTATGGCACATTCATAAGATAGAAAAAATGGGCAGACTGGATGGGCCTTGCAGTCCTTCTCTGATGTCAACTTCTATGTTTCTATGTAATTTTAAAACCAGTTAGTGACCACAAGGGAGAGGCCAAGAGTGGGGAGGGAGTGCAGCAGAAGCTGATGATAAATGATGTCAAAGGCCTTGGTTAGATGCATATACACTGCACTAAGTAGGTGACTGGAGTCCAGGGCCTTGTGGATGTGGGTAGTGAGCTCCAAAAGGGCAGTGGTTGTACTATATGCTTTTCTAAAGCCATGCTGCTGTGGACACTGGATGTTATACTTGTCCACATATTCTGACAGTTGGTCAGTGACAATGCACTCAAGGGCTTTAGAAAGCGGGGGAAGGATTGGGATGGGATGGTACCGTAATTGTTTTGTAGGGATCCGTCACCACTTTTGTATATGGGTGTGCCGATAGCATATTTCCATAGCTGGGGAAACTGTTGGAGAGAAAGAGAGAGATTTAACAATTTGGTGAGGGGGGGTAAGACGACATCAAGTGAGACAGAAAGAAGTTCAAGATCCAGAGTGTCACTGCTGTATCTGGACTGCCTAAGCACCTTTAGGAGGTACCTTCTAGATTCAGCTGGGGATATTCTGCTGAAGTAGAAAGGGGTGAATTTGAGGGAGGAGACGAGTTTGTCACGTTAATGGGCAGGGTGGAATCATTGAATAAAACGACAATATTCTCGGAAATGGTGATCAATACTGTATTGTTTTGACTCCTGCTGTGGTGCTCCCAAATCTTGTTCAATAAATGATATCCGGAGTCTTCTGTTTTAATATTGATTTATTTTTATTTTCATTAACTTCACCCCTACGTTTCGCTCCTATGAGCTTGATCACGGGGCTTCATTACCATCTATTTTGAAAAACAAATACACACTTTGTTGAATTATAAATTTCACCTTTTCTGAATAAAGTAAATGAATATTCATTTCAAGTATCTACCTGCGCAAGACATTTCTATGTATTGGTTCACTTTGGAACTTCAATATTCTTTCTAGAATAAATAAATAAACTGCAATATAATAATTGCTTAAACTCAAATTTGAAATGCTTTGTAACAGCAGACTTTGTCCCAATGTAACTTAAGTGAATACTTAAACTTTCCCCATATCTAGCATGCCTTAAGAAATGATCAAACGTATGGTTTTTACACTTTCTGTCTCTTTGAAAATCTCTAAATTCAAAAAAACAAATTTGATGTGAGCCATTAAACTTTTAAATGCAGAATGGTATTTCTAGAACAGTTTAAACTTCCAAGCTAAATATTATGGCTCACCTTCTTAATCCGATATGATTATTCTTGCCATAACCTTTCCGAATTCCACAAAAGCGAGTAAAACATTTACTTTTTAGGTTTACTTCTAAACAATGCTGTAATGGCGCCTGCTCGCTTAGAACGCTATAACGTTATGATCTCTCTTTCGGCTGCTACGCCTCTTAAGCAGCCTGAATTTCCCGTGGGAGTGACGTATCACTTCCCGAAACTCTCGTGGGATGCGAGAGCATTACCAAGCAACTGAGCACACTTCCACTCAATATTGTGGATGCGCGCGGTAAAGACAGGCTGCTTTTAAATGGACAAAACTGTTGCCAAAGGCTAAAACTTATTTAATAAAAACTTTGTGGGGAAGAAAGCTATCACCCATATGAGGCAACGAGGGTATCTGAATACTTTGACAATCTGGTACAAATTGTTATTTAAAACATATTTGTTTGGCATCTGTGTTCCATAATACAGGAAACATATCAGACATGACAGACAATATAATAAAGTGCCATATTCTATAACAATTCATCTTAACATCTCATAAGACAACCTCACTGTGTACAGAAATATATTGTAGCTACTGCATGTATTTGGTTTAAAAATAATCACAGACTATTTCTGAATGTCAAACTCATTTTATAAACCATCTGATTCACTCCAATGTAATCTCCCAATGATCAAATACAGAGCCCCTAAAGATTTTTACAGTAATAAACTGACTATGAGAGGCATGGTAAATATAAGTACACCAATTATGAATAATTAGGAGTGAATGCCAAAACCCAAGTTCTCTATTTATTCATGTGTTTTTATAAACATGCCTGCCAATTACTATCCACATTCATTCCTATACTTGGATCCAAAGTTTTTAGATAAAAAAATCCATTTCATTTCAGCCTTATCTAGCAATTGTGTATAATTGACACCTTTGTATGGCACGTTTACTACCTTGAGACCCCAAAACCTTAGGGACGCTCCTGTGTGTCCAGCCTCATTAAAGTGTAAAGCTACTGGATATTTTTCATTTTGATTTCTAATATCGCTTTTATGTTCCAAAATTCGAACTTTAAGAGCCTTTTTGGTTTGTCCCACATATAATTTGTCACATACACACTGCAACACATAAATCACGCCCTCTGTGTTGCAGTCTATATGGTCTCTGATAGGAAATTCTTCACCAAAATGTGAATGTTTAAAATGGGCTTTTTTGCTAGTATTATTACAGACTGAACATCTGCCACATTTAGTCATCCCTGGTTGTAGGGGTACAAGCAGTAATTGACGTTGGTTTGTGTCCTTGTGTAAAAATTGTGAATGTACTAATTTGTCTTTTAAATTTCTAACTTTTTTAGACACAATAATGGGTCTTGGTTGTAAAGATTTAATTCTGGGATTATCCATGGAAACCAAGAACCAATGTTTATTTATAATCTTTCTTATTTCTGTCATTTTATGGTTATATTTGGTAGCAAATACTAATCTTTCCTGTTTCTGCTTTTGTTTTTTGCTAAAAAGATGTTCTCGAGTTACTTTATCTATTTTATAACTTGCCTGTGTGAGAACTTTTTTTGAATATCCTCTATTATAAAACCTGTTTACCATGTCTTCTTTTTGAGTATGGTAATCATATGTCTCCTGGCAGTTACGTTTCACTCTAACTAATTGTGCATAGGGTATACTTTTCTTTAATTTGGGCTCATGAAAACTTTTATTATGTAACAACGTATTCCTATCCATGCTTTTTCTGAATAATGAAGTGCTAATTCTTGAATCTATAACTTTAATCAGCAAATCCAAAAATGGTATTGCTGTTTTGTTATAATTCAATGTAAACTTAAGATTGACATCAAAATGATTGAGCATATCACTGAAAGCCAGTAATTCCTGTTCCGTTCCAGCCCATAAAAAAATATGTCATCTATAAATCTTTTCCAGAACTGAATTTGATTTTTATAGACATTTTTATCACTGTTAAAAACAAACTCTTCTTCAAACATAATCATATAGGCATTCACGTAACTGGGTGCCATTGTGCTACCCATTGCTATACCTTTATCTTGTTGGTAAAATTTCCCTTCAAATTCAAAATAATTGTTCTGTAGAACAAATAATGCTAATTCCTGCATCATACTGGTCCTTGGTAATGAACCCACCGGTCTTTTATTTAATACTTTTCCCATATTTAATACTCCCTCTCGATGTGGAATTGATGTATACAGATCTATTACATCCCATGTGACCAGAAAAATATTCTGCAGCTCAATCTCATTTTTAATCATCTCTAATTGATTCATCAAATCAGTCGAATCTTGAATATATGTAACACTTTTTTCTATTAAAGGTCGTAGATAATAGTTGACATATTTAGAAACTGGGTCGAAAATGGAATCAATCCCAGACACAATAGGCCTGCCTGGGGAGTCCTGCATATTTTTATGTATCTTAGGTATACCATAAAAAGTGGGAATTCTTGGAAATTCCTTTAACAATATTCTCATTTCCCAATCCTGTAGCCAGTTAAGATCTACAAATTCTGCCAATATTTCCCTAAGTTTGCCCTGTATTGTGATCGTGGGATCTCCCATCAGCAGTGAATAATTGTTTCTGTTTTCTAACAATTTCAAACACATTAATGTATATTGTTCTCTATCTTGAATAACAATGCCTCTCCCCTTATCTGCCTGTTTAATAACTATCCCTGTATCATTATTTAAACTTGTTAGGGCATCCCTTTGTTCTTTAGTTAGATTTTGATGAGGGGGCCAAATGGAAGATTTATCATTGAAAAGTGCCATAATTTCTTTTTCTACTATAGTGCAAAAACACTCTATGCCATGATTCTTATCTATGGGAGGACTAAATTTAGATGTGATATTTAATGATAGTTTTAGTTTCCTCTCTTCACTTATTTCAGTATTCTCTACTCCAAATAGGTTTTTAATTCTCAAAGTTCTGTAAAATCCTTGTAAGTCTACTGCTAAATCAAATAAATCTACTGGTTATGAAGGTGCAAAAGAAAGTCCAAGTCCTAGAACATAAGATTCTACTTCAGTTAGCCTTCTACTACTAAGATTAAATATGGGTATTACTTCTGGGTCTCTCTCCCTGTACCCCTTTCCATATTGTTGGTTCTTGCTGTTCTCCACCTAATCCTCCTCCTTGTGTCCCTCCCCTCTTGGCCCCCCGAAAACCCCCTTGTGCCCTAGAATATTGTGGATAAGTGTTAGAAGGTCTTAATTCATATCTATGTGCCATGACATCTTCTGGTGGTATATTAGGTCGCTGGGATTCTCCTAAATTTGCATGTTCTTCTCCTGACCATGTAGAGGAATCTATAGTGTAACTGTTGTCACTTTCTGTTCCACTTTCTGTGTTGTAACTATATCTTTGTTTACTATACTGTTTATATGTATAAACTTTGTTATCTTTATAATCATTGGTGTCTAATAAATTTTCTAATTTTTTGTTGTTTTAATTTATTTTCATAATCCAATAATTTCTGTTTTAATTCCTCTAATGTGGAAGTAAATTCATCTGCTTTCAACTGATTTTTTAATAAGTCTTGATTTTTCTGTATCTTTTCTGCTAGATTGATTCTTTCTTCTATAATAGCTTCTATGAGGGCATACATGAAATCACAGCTTGCCCTATTTCTGATACCATCCCATTTAGTGAATAACTTCTGTGTATTTATACCTATATTAGGTTCTACTGCTATTCTTAAGCCCCTTGGTATTCTGTTGTGTTCCAAATATTGAGTAAGAGTCAACCCATGCCATTCAAGACGTGTATCTCTAAATTTAAGATTTTCTAATTTTTGTGTTATGTTTCGTGGCGTCTCCCCCATCTGTGTGCTTAAATCTCTACCTCCCCTCATTGCCTGAAAGAGTGTCTTTCTTTCTTCCTCTGTATAAGTTGTGAAATGTAAAGTATTTTGTATACTATTGCCTATGTCCCTAAGGACTGCCAATCCGTCTTCCATTGTAGTATTTATAATTTCTGAATGGTAGATACTATCAAAATGTTACAAGACAATTGAGTCTATAGAATCATAGAACATGAAATTATTACAACACCAACATCCAGAATTATGATACCCACCCACAAGGTACATACAATAAACTATACAAAACGACAATATTCTGGGAAATGGTGATCAATACTGTATTGTTTTGACTCCTGCTGTGGTGCTCCCAAATCTTGTTCAATAAATGATATCCGGAGTCTTCTGTTTTAATATTGATTTCTTTTTATTTTCATTAACTTCACCCCTACGTTTCGCTCCTATGAGCTTGATCACGGGGCTTCATTACCATCTATTTTGGAAAACAAATACACACTTTGTTGAATTATAAATTTCACCTTTTCTGAATAAAGTAAATGAATATCCATTTCAAGTATCTACCTGCGCAAGACATTTCTATGTATTGGTTCACTTTGGAACTTCAATATTCTTTCTAGAATAAATAAATAAACTGCAATATAATTTCATTGAATAGTCAGGGGGAGTACACTGGAGAAATCGGTAAAAGCAACATTAAAGGTATCTGTGAGCAGCTTATGGTCCTTTATAACAGTGTCATTTACCACTAGCAAGGAAGGTGGGTATTTTTTGGGTTTCCCTGTCAGGGTTTTGATATTTTCCCAGAAAAGGTTGCTGTTTCCCCAGGAGTTTGAGAGCTTGCTTCTGTAGTATTCTTGTTTGGCTCTTTGTACCGCCAGGGTACACTTGTTTCTGGCATCCTTATAGAGCTGTAGGTCAGCTTGGAGTCCAGTGGCCATTGTGTGGTGCCAGAGGCTGTCTCTATCTTTCATCAGAGATAGTAGGGTAGGTGTGATCCAGCGGTTAGAGTGACTCCTGAGTTTTTCCTTCTTCAGAGGGGTAAACTTGTCACACACTTTATTAAAGTGCAATATGAAGTAGTTGAGGGCTGAATCAATGCAGTCCATGTATTCTGGGGGACCAGTCAATTTGTGAGAGAGAGGCCAGGAATTGTGGGATCTTGCTTTTTTTTTAGCAGACGATGATACAAGAATTTGGCATTTGATTTGGGTGTCCTATTAGACCAGTGGCAAATAATTGGGGAGTGATCACCCATAGAGTTGGGTAGGACTTGAGTGTCTGAGATTCTGTTGGGGTGAGAGGTGAGGGTCATGGGTCGATGAGGTGGCATATGATTCATGATAGGTATGCCCCCCAAAAATGCCAAAATTCATGATAAGTATGCCCAAAAAGAAATATTGAGTGCAGGCCAGATGGAGCCAGGGGCTTGAGTGGAGATAAGAGTCAAGTTGAGGTAGCAGGGACCCGAGAGGGGTATGCCTGAATGTTCATTGTGAAAGAGAAGACCTACGTATAGGTCAGATGAGCAAGGGTTATCCAGAAGCAGCTAGGAAAAGACTGAGAAGGGTATGAATGGACTATGAGTGATGATGGAGTAAAGGTAGGATAGGGAAAACCCCCAAAAGAAATGCACAGGGTGATAAGAAATGGACACTAGTTCAGTACACACCTGCCACAAAGCAGTGCCCGCAAGGTAAGAGAAAAGCCAAACCCATGCCATGCACTACTGGAGTTTTAACTGTTGCAGTAGTGACCAATAGAGAAAAACCCGGGAAGCATAGAACGTGAAACATAATGAACCTGAAGGTCAGTAAATAGCACAGACTCAAGAGAAAGGGGTAATTTATGCAAGTATGGCATGGTTGAAATCCAGGAGAAAGTTATACATACCTGGTGCCTAACCCGATGCTGGAGAGCACAGGGTGTCACCAAGTGTGCCACTGGTCGCGTGACCCCTATGTCCAGACTGCATGAGCATGCAATGGTGGGGCAAGCCATTCGGCTGCAGATAGAGGGCAGGGTGGTCAGTCATACACGAGGAGAATCATGCAGCTCTAATCTTTTGAAATTAAACCCCCACCTGCATGGGTTCCTGACGGTAGGTCTAATTGCGCTAAGCTAACGAGTGATACCTGGAGAGAGCACCACGCAAGCACTGGCAAAGAAAGCTGGGTTCGGTGAAAGAAGAAGCACTGGAGATGGAGCGTGGCCAACAGAAGGCAAAGAGGAGGGCGCCAAAGTGGCAGACTGGGGGAAGGGTGCGGCGAGTGAGCTGCCAACAGCAGCGGGAGATGAAAAACAAACAAAGGGGGAACATGAGACAAGGAGGGAGATATCAATCAATCATTCAAATTTAATTTTTATAGTGCTTTTCAAACCAAAGCATTGTACACAACGGATAAAACAAATATAAATATGAAGTTAAAAACAGAAACAATAAAACAAGTTAGCCATAATTAGGGAAGGCTAGACCAAATAAATAAGTTTTTAACTCAGTTTTAAATCTATCGATGGTCAGGCATTCTCTTAACTGACGAAATAGAGAATTCCACAGGGTTGGAGCTGAAAAAGGAAAAGCACGGGCACCAGATGTCTTCAACTGAACCCTAGGAATCTCTAGCAATCCCTCTTCGGCAGATTGAAGGGGATGGAGGGGCCAGTAGGGTACCAGGAGGTCTTGCAGGTAACCGGGTCCCTGATCATGTAGGGCTTTAAAGGTTAGCAAGCCAACCTTAAAGGTGATCCATCACTGAACAGGCAGCTAGTGCAGTTCTTGGAGTACAAGCGTAATATGACTGGACCTGGAGGTCCCAGTCAAAAGCCTGGCTGCTGCGTTCTGCACCAGCTGCAAGCGGTGGATATCAGCCCCTGGTAGCCCTAGGTAGAGGGACTTGCAGTAATCAAGGCAGGTAGTGATAAGGGCATGGATCAACATTGGAAGATCGTCAGGAGGAAGCATGTGTTTCATCCAGGCAATATTCCTCAGATGGTAAAAAGAGGATTTGACGATGGCTGACACCTGAGATTTTAGTGTCAGACCATCATCAAAAATAACACCCAGGTTACGCTCCTGGACTGAGGTAGTGAGCAGTATGCCATCAAGAAATAAACCTAGGCCTGTGGCAGTGAGGGTTGAGGCGCTGGACACCACACCTCGCTCCACGCCGGCGACCCAGGTTCGGGAGTGAACTTGGGTTGCTGGGGGTCGGTAGGGGCAGAGGAGGATTGAATGTCCAGAGGACTGCTCTCCTTCCCTGGGGTGGGTTCAGGGTGCTGATCACTGCACTAGCGGCCCCCAGTGGCAACTGGAGGGAAGCAGTGCCAGCGAGCCAGAATTTGGGTCGGGAGAGGTAGACGACCTGTGTACGTGCACAGAAGCGTGAGCGATACATGCTGGACGTCATTGCATGTCCTCTCCCTAGGGGAAATATTCACATAAAAATCCTCTCCTGGCAGCAGCATGAAAGCCACTGACAGAGGACCTGATCTAGTGGGCCAGACAAAGCCCTACAGTTGGGGACGAGGGCTTAGGGTGATGCGGTCTCCTCTCCTGGTCCCTCTCACTGGGGGAGGTCCCACCGTGGGGGGCAAGCCACAGTCCTCCATGCTTTGGCAGTCACAGCGGAGGCTGGCTCCACCTAAAAGGATCAGTTGAGCGTTAGCGTACATGGCCTGAGTGGGGTAAGTATACCCCAAGCTGCAGTGAAGTGCATAAAGGAAGTCTAAAAAAAAATAAACCTGATGGCTGTCCAGTCCCCAAACCCACCCCTGGATGACCAGGGTCCACTACCAACACTTCAGTCTTATCTGGATTCAGTCTCAGCCAACTGGTACTCATCCAGGTTCTGATCTCGGCAAGGCAATTATTTAACATGGAGAGTGCATCATTCTGTCTGGGTAGAAAGGACATATACAGTTGAGTATCATCTGCATAGCAATGAAAACTCAGACTGTATCAACTGATGATATCTCCCAATGGCAGCATGTGCACTGCAAACAACATGGGGACCAAAATGGAGCCCTGTAGCACCCCGCAGGGCAGGGGGTGAGTGCCAGAGAAATAAATTCTGGTGGCAACTCTCCAAGACCTGCCCACAAGGAACGAGTGAAACCATTTGAGGACTGTACCAGACAGCCCACAAAAAAGCCACAGGCACTCCAAAAGCACACCATGGTCTACAGTGTCAAATGCAGCAGAGAGATCGAGAAGGACCAGAATGGTACGTGCTTTTCGATCTCTAGCCATTAGGAGGTCATTCAATACCCGGACAAGTGCAGTCTCCATGCTATGCTTCTTCCTAAAACCAGACTGGAGAGTATGATAGACATTGTGAGTTGTAAGGTGATCATCCAATTGCCGCGTAACCACCTTTTCAATAACCTTACCAACAAATGGCAGGTTAGAGATAGGCCGGTAGTTAGCTAAACAATCTGGATCCAAGAAGGATTTCTTAAGGAGTGGTTGAATGACCGCCTCCTTGGGGGGCTCTGGAAAGACTCCCCTCTCCAAGGACTTCCAGACAATTTCAGCAAGGATCAGGCAGATATCATCTACACATCCCACTAAAAGTGGTGTAGGGCCCAGATCCAAACTACAACTGGTTGGATGCAATGCCGGTTGGCAGAAATCTGACCAGGCAGACCGAGTGCATGCCACTTCCTGCTGACCTCTACAATCCCTCATAGGAGAGGTCAAGCCGATGCCAGGCCTGATGCCAGCAACCTTATCTGTGAAAAACTGAGCAAACTCCTTGCATTTCAGCTGAGAGAAGGCTTCTCTGGGCTGGAGACAGATTGGATTGCACAGTCTGTCAGCAGTCCGGAAAAGCTGAGCCGGTCAATTCTGCACAGCAGAAATCTCCCTGGACAAGAATTCTGCCTTCTTACAGGTGATTTCTGATTGATAGCCATCATAACGTGCCATCAGCCTTGGCCTGTCATCATCAAGGCCGGACCTCCACCAGGCTCTCTCCATCCTTCAGCCGACTCACCTCAACTCCTTCAAGGAGCCATCAAACCAAGGGCTCCTTGGGCGAAGGGTGAGAGGCCAAAGACAAACCGGAGCAATCTTGTCCAGGGCATCTCCTACAGTCTTATTATAGGCTAATATGACATCACTTGGACTCCTGCATTCACCTGACAAACCCGATAGGTCCAGCACCACTGATAGGTCACTGGGGGCAACTCCCCTTAAAGGGCGGTACTGCACCATCTCTGTAGGGGCAGACCTATTGGGGGGGCCCTGAAACTGAGGCCTATGGTGTGATGGTCAGACCAGCTGACTGGTTTCACCCCCAAGTCAGCTATCTCCATACCCAAAAGGAAGATCAGATCCAACGAATAACCACCTACATGGGTTGAGGAGGTAACTACCTGTGTAAGGCCCAGCAGTGTCATCAGCTAGAGGAGATTTTAACCAAAATGTGAGAGTTCGACATTGACCCAGGCATTGAAGTCCCCCAGGACTATCCATCTGGGGGACCTCAACACCATGTCGACGATGAAGTCCACTATCTCCTGTAGGAATTCTCCACCATCTCCTGGTGGACGGTAGATGAGGAGTATCCCACAACCTACACCATCTCCCAGGATATACTCGAAGGATCTGGTGCTTCCCAATGGCACATCCACAAGACCCAGCTCAGACTTAAATATAAAGAACACACCCCTGCCCCTACAATCCAGCCTTGGCCAGTGTATCACCAAGAACCCAGCCGTAGCTGCAGAGGCCAGTACAGTGCCTGCATTTTCATCCAGCCAGGTCTTGGTGATGCAAGCCAGATCAGTTGTTCCACCAAGATCAGCTATAATAGCTGTCTTGTTCTTAATGGATCTAGCGTTGCATAACACCGCCCAGGTAGGATGAACTGTCGGGGAAGACCTCGGCACCTGCTCGCTAACATCGGAGCCCTTGGGTATGGAGACAAGACAGGGAGGACCTCTGTCCCAACTCCATTTCATCCCAGGGTGCTTTCTAGACCCCAGAACTCCAATCCATCCTCCCCTTTCCTCTCCCTCACCAGGCCCAGGCCTCCCCCTTCTTATGCGCTTTCTAATTATCCCCAAAGCATGACACATAAAATAGGTGTCAGATGATAATGGGGGACATTTAAAGGGATATAATTCTCTGAGCTTGGTAGGGAAGTAAAGCCTGACCATCGCTAAACCTCCCCAACACATTCTTATACGAAGTAGTAGGACAAAATCACAACACTCTAAAATCTAACAACCCACCCCAGGACAAAAGTCCAATAAATCTAATATTAATGACAATACTCTTATACCCTAAAAAAACAGACTAAATAATAAATGAACTCAATAAAATCAAAACAATCCTAACCCTTCCCAAATTAAAATTCATATAACAAAATTAAAACGGCTATAGCTCTACGTTAAATCACTTGTTAATGTCCAATAAAGTATATTGTCGAATGTCTTTGTATAAGATTACTTAGGAATTTGCCAAGTCCTTTTAAAGTTAGTATAACAAGGGTTGCTCTCACCCAGCCCTAGCCAAAAATAAAATGTCCAAGAGAATGTGGCCCTCTCACTGCCACAAAAACTGAATTTTAGGAAGTATTAAGTTCCACCGAGGCTTTCTCACTGCCTCCAGAACAGAAGTAATTACAGTATCTGCCGATAGTATAGTCTGGCGCAAGATAAAAAAATGCAGCAAACCTGTTGAGGGTCGAACCAAAATGAGAAACGACTTAGGTGTAAATATTACTGGCCCCAGCACAGCTTAGAGGTGGGGCCTTTGAAAAAAGAGACACCCCACTGAGCCCACCAATGCCACCCAGTAAAACTCGAAGGCAGCAGTGTGGCACAGGTGAGAGAGTTTCCACCAGCCCTCCAGTTGGTACTATCTATCCCCATGGGGAGCTCTAAAGACCAGGCACCCACCTCCATAGCAGGCCAGATCAATCTACAATCCACTGCTCTCTTCTGGTAATTCAGCCAATATAGTAAGTTTCACAACAGTCCACACCACTCTTGTCCAGTAAGTTCTCCCAGGCCAAGCTTCTGGCAGCAACACAAATGGCAGCCGACCAGATAGTATTGAAGAGGCTGACACAATATTCTTAATGGAAGACAAAAATAGAAAAGGGGCTGCAGACTGTCGTCAGAGTCCAAGTACACACCACTATCGTAACCCAGCAAGAAGCGGTGCGAATACAAGACCGCTGACCGATTTCAGAGCACGACAGTAACCCAAAAGCTGCCCCGAATTCAGGTCCCAGCAGTGGCTGAAAATCAGCCGGCCCCAAAACAGAAGCACCCCAGGCACCAATAGTAAATAATCCAAGCAGGCAGTCCACAATTAATCCAGAGGCAGGAGCAGTTCATAGAAGAAGGAAAGCAGCAAATCCCACAAAGAATGCACCCAGAGCAAAAATCACTCTGGTAAAATCAGACAGTGAAGCAAGGCATCCAAACGCGGTGGTCAAATAGTAAACGGCGTTGCAAAACAAAATGAAGCGAGCTGTAGCCAATCGAAAAACAGACAAAAGAACAAAACAAGACTAATAAAGTAAAAACAAAGCAACAAAACTCAAAAACTACTTCGCAAAACTCAGACAGGACCAGCTAAAACAGTTAGACTTAGACTAGTATGATGGCAGACCCAGCGTAGCCGCCATCTTCCCATCTTACAACTTAGAACAGGTACGAGGCTAATAAGTGGCAGCAGGAGAGGGGAAAAGATGGTGGGAGGCAGGAATCGGTGAGCAGAGGGTGAGGCACGCTCGAGAGCGCCGACGGAGGAGGAGCTAATGGAATGAAGCAGCATGAGCTGTGGGAGTAAGAGAAGGCAAGGTGAAATGAGCAAGGCAGGCCGACAGGAATGAAGGGGCAGACGGAGGCAGCAGCAGAGACGAGGGGAAGCAGCATGATCCAGACAGGTGGAAAAGAGCAGTGCCTCCGGCTGCAACAAGAAACAAAACCTGAAGAGCCCCAGGATGAGTGACCTTATAAACCTGATGGGGAGTGACGCAGTTGCTCTGCCCGTTGAACCTCGGGCTTAAAGCCCTCCCATTGTGCAGAATGTTTTGATTTGTGTGTTTAGTCCTGGTGCATCCTTCCCTTTGTCTGCTATTAGGATTTTTTTCTAAATTTACCTACTAACTTGCTTTATGGCTTCTGGTGATCTCCATGTTAGCATAGTTTATTGCTCTTCTTTATCCTACAATGCCTCCTGTCTCATGTGACAGTAATGCATTCGGGACCACTGATTCAGTAAGGGAAAGTACTGCAGCAGTAATCTGAAGATAGGAGCCTAATGTTCTGGCCTCAACTAAACAACTCCAATTTAATATTTTTGTTTTCTATATGTTTGTCTAGGTCTAGCCGGCAGGAGTAAATGTTATGCTTTTAAAGTTTTTAATTTCATCAAACTACACGCAGCCATAAAAAGCACACAAATCACCCTAGGTCATCAATGCTGTAATTAGTAAAGACTCCAGCTGTTTTCTTACAGAATACCCACTCAGTTAGACCCCAAGTGATTGCTAAGTTGTAAATGTTGCCTTCACTGTCCACAGGATAATGAAAGTGACAAAATCACAGCTGTACCACTGTAAAATTGACTGTAGACCAGTACTTGGTGAATCTATAGTCCCAGACATATCACTGTCACATGGACAGGAGGCATTGTAGGAAAAAGAAGAGCAATACACCATGGCAATATGGACATCCCCAGAGACCATAAGACTAGTAGAAAAGGCAATAAAACAAGTAGACAAATTGAGAAAAAAACTCCTAATAGTAAAGAAAGGGAAGGACATACCAGGACTAAACACACATATCAAAACACTCTGCACAACGTGTTTTTTGTAAATTTCGACTGCAGTACTCCTTCAATGGGACCCTGCTACATATGGTGTGAGAAGGGGGATTGCTGTGGCAAGTTCTGTCCCAGCGAGAGTGACACGGTGTCCTGTGAGGATGCGACTGAGTATGAGCGGCCATCAAAATGGCAACTCATATACAGTGCTATCCTCATGGGCTTACCTGCAAGGTTAGCGACGTTATGCTATGGCGAGCATAGGGGAGGGCGACCAGAAACGGAGGATAGCGAGGGGAAGGGGAGGGATAGGGAAGATGATTTTCAAGGGGTAGTGTTCCTGCTGCAGTCGAGCTAGCTATGTGGTGTGGTGGTGAGGGTGGCTAGTTCCACTGCAGCAGGTACTGGGTTCGGGGCTGGGGACCAGGGGGGGACAACTTTTGCAGTTGGCCACCGCTGCATTTTTTTTTTGGCGGAATCTGGAGTGTTGCCCCCCCTCCCCAACATGCACCCCCCTCCTGGAGTTAGTAATCTTTAAGCAAAGAGGTGTGCGGGGAGTGCAGCCCCCTTCCCCGCATAAACACTTGGATTGATTGCTGGATGTCTGTTCGCTGGCATGTGTATTTTGCTGATTTGTTTTTTTGGCACTATACAATTGCCATAATAGTGATCGCTGTTTTGGATTGCTATTATGACATGGAACTGAGTGACACAGAGGTATCAAAACTGGTATCAGTGGAGGGCAGTAGAGGCCTGAGAAAGGTTGCATGTTACAGAAACTGCCAAGAAAAGGTGGTTAACAGAGCTGTCAAGATGGCAAGTGTTCGTGTATGAGTTGGAGACCTGATGCAGAGGCAGAATGGGTATCAGCTGTAGATGTCTGTCATGCAGCAAACTGTAGAGACTTTGGCAGAACTAAGTGGCTGATTACCAGACATCAGGAGGTTATGAGGCAGAGTTGTGAAAGTCAGTGGCAGAAAGAGCAGCAACAGATGAACTGGAAATGGGAAGAGACTCTTAAGGCTCTACAAAAGATTGAGTGTTCCCATTCTGTTCTAGATAAGAACAGCAATGAAACCAGCCCAATGACCATGGCAGAGGAACACAGGGTGTTATCATTCAATGTGACATCAAGAGTTCCTCAGATGTCGTGGCCTGAGTATGTGCAGAGTATCCAGGACATGCAGAATCCTGTTATGGAGAAGGACTGCACTGAGACAGGTTCCCTTAATGAGGTCATGTTCAGAGATGATGAAAGTGTGGACATTTCTTTAGAGTCAAGGTGTTGGATGGAGATGACTTTGCCTAAGTCGGGCAGAGCTGGAAAAAGCAGAGGTGCTATTACCTGAGTTGGAGGATTTGGAATGGAGAGAAGAAGAGGAGCAGATCCTGCCTAATGGACTTTTTAATGGCTTGAATCCAGTCATCCACAGGGGGTATGGTGTCCAGAGGGGACATGGAAGCTCTACAGCAGGCAGCATTGAAAAGGTCTTTATAACCAGACTGAATCAGTGTTTCATGGGGAGATTCCCCCTCTGATGATGTGGACTTGTATAGGATGCAACTTAATGATATGAATGCATGCCTACGTCCAAACAGTTGATAATGTTCATGTCTATAAAGGGAAGGCAGGCTATTCTAAACCTGTCTATGCCATAGAAAGGGAGTTATGTACAGTTTTTTTTTTTATTTAAAAGCTACTTAAATTACAGGACAGGTTCTATGAGAAACAAGTCTCATTTACAGAATGTCACAAGTCAAGTAAGAACAGTACATGCATAAGTATGATTCTGCCTCAAAATTCACCCTTGCCAGACTGGACCCCCTCTTTCACTCATTCTGCCATTTTGCCTTGGATTGCCCGGCTTGCACTCACCACTATTCTTTATACTGTGCTCTCTCCCTTCCCTTCCTGGAAAATCATGGTCTAACCCACTGCGCCTCTTTTATCTCCAAATTCTGGCTGCCCCCCCTCCCCACCTCAACTCTCTCCTCTCCTCTCCGCACCACACCCCTACCCATGCACCTTTCATAACTCAGGCTATCGTTCCTTCATGCTTCCCTCTTGCACAGCCCTTGCTGGTCAGGCTGCCTTCTCCTTCTGAATTCCTAAACTCTGGAATTCTCTTCCCCTAACCATTCACTCTACTTCTTCCAAACAGTCTCTCTCCTCTACTCCATGTTCACATTGCTCCCACTTGTGAATGCCCTTAGTCAAAACCCTTCCCCTGTCCTTCTTTTCCTACCTCCCCATTTTTATTCAACTCCTTCCTCTCCATCCCTATCCTTCCCATTAACCTCTCCTTCCCTACCCTGCTCCATCTCCTACTGTACCTATCTCATCCTCTCTACAATGCACTCCTATCTTATCCTCTAATTGCCTTCCCTTCTCTATCCCCACCCTCCCTTATCCTTTTCCATGCTATTTTTATACTTCCTTTCCTCCTCCCCTTCAATGCTAATCCCTTCTATACCCTATCCCCTTCTACTGTGTACCCACACTGACTTAAGGTTCCTTCCCTGTTACTCTGTATTTCCTACAGGACATAGCTCCCACCTGGTCTTATGTTACTGTGTTACTTGTTCTTGTTATTTGATATAAATTACTCTATGCAATGTTTTTGCTTAGATCATGCACACATCTAATGTAATACTTGCACTGTCTAATTTTGTATCTCTATATGATGTTTTGTTTTATTGTATATAAATTATTCTTTTCTATACCTATATCCCTATTTCCCCTCCCCAGGATGCATCTGGTACGGAGCTTTTTTTTTTTTTTAGCTCACAATGTCTTTACTGGTGAAACTTTCAAAAATAAATAAATAAGCTGACATAAAATCAATTAAAACAAGTAGAAGTAGATTGTTCCTGCAACAACAGTTTTGTTAGACAATGTTTAAAAATGCTCAGTATTCAAAAAATAAAGGGGGGGTACCTAAACCAAATAATAGAAGCACACTGGATGGGGGGGTCGATATCAGTCCATTCGCAGAAGAAAAGGTCCTGAAAGAATTCCTAAAACTGAAGGTGGGCAAAGCAATGGGACCTGATGGGATTCACCCCAGAATTCTAAAAGAACTAAGGGAAGAACTAGTGACACCACTGATTACCATTTTTAACAAATCATGTGAGGATGGTGTAGTACCTGAGGACTGGAGGAGAGTAGATGTGATTTCCCTTCAAAAAAGTGGGAGCAAGGTAGAGGCAGGAAACTACAGACCTGTTAGTTTGACCTCAGTGGTAGGGAAAATGATGGAATAACTTCTAAAAGAAAGAATTGTTGAGTACCTAGAGGCCCGCGGGGCACAGGACCCAAGGCAGCATGGATTCACAGTTGGAAGGTCATGTCAGACGAATCTAATAGATTTCTTTGACTGTGTGACTAAAGTAGTAGACTAGGGAGGGGCTGTGGACGTGGCCTACCTAGACTTTAGCAAGGCATTTGACACAGTCCTCACAAAAGATTAATAAACAAGTTAGCCAGCCTGGGAGTGGGTCCCAGGGTAGTAACCTGGGCAAACAATTGGCTGGACAACAGAACGCAGAGGGTAATAGTAAACAGAGTCCCTCTGAAGAACGGGGTTACTTAAAGGGTACCGCAGGGTTCAGTACTGGGACCAGTCTTTTTAATGTCTTTATACTGTAGGTGACATTGCAGAGGGACTAGAAGGAAAGTTTGCCTCTTTGCAGATGACACAAAGATCTGCAACAGGGTTGATGCACGGGGTGGGGTGGACAGGATGAGAAGGGACTTGGCAAGGTTGGAGGAATGGTCAAATCTATGGCAGCTTAGATTCAATGCAAAGAAGTGCAAAGTAATGCACTTGGGAAACACAAACCCAGGGGAAGAGTACACAGTGGGGGGGGGCCGGTATTAACGACAACAATAATGGAAAGGGACATGGTGGGTAGTCATATCAGATGACCTAAAGATTGGCAAGCAATGTGAGAAGGCTGGGTTGGGGGGGGATACTGGAATGCAAAGGGAAAGGCATCACCAGTAGACAACAGGAAGTTGTTATCCCTCTGTACAAACAGTTGGTGAGACCCCATCTGGAGTACTGTGTGCAGTTATGGAGACCCCATCTCCACAAGAACATAGACAGACTAGAGGTAGTCCAGAAGTGGGCAACTAAAATGGTGCTGGGTCTGTACCAGAAGCCATACAAAGAGATACTAAAATAGCTTAATATGTATACCCTCGAGAAAAGGAGGGAGAGGTGGGACATGATAGCGTTGAAGTACCTCAAGGGAATCAACAAAGTCCAAGAGGGTACCATCTTTCAGAAAAAGAGATGTGCAAGAACAAGGGGGCAAAATCCGAAGATTGGGGGGGACAACTCAAGGGCACCGTGAGGAAGTATTTTTTTCACAGAGAGGGTGGTGGGTGCATGGAACGGCCTTCCTGAGGAGGTCGTGGTGCCAAAAACCAGTGGGGGGAATTTAAGAATGCATGGGACAGACATAAGGCAGCTCTAGTGGGAGGTAGGAGGAAGTAGGCTGTTGGTTAACTAGGATCTGCAGCTTATCCATTAGGTAGGGAAATAGGCAGACTGGTGGGATAAGCGGTCCTTATCTGCTGTCAAAGTCTATGTTTTTATGTTTCAATGGTTGATGAAATTCTTAACTGATGGCACCTTTACTCCAAGAATAAACTAAGGGAAAAACAGCTAGTTGTGCCAGATCTGATTTGTATGTAAGTTATGCAAATGGCACATTTTGACCCTGGTAGAGGTCATCTAAAGTGTTAAAGACACTGGAAAAGTTGCTGACCGAATGCTATTGGCCTGATGTGTACAAACAGGTGGCATGGTATTGCAAAACCTGCCCTGTTTGTCACAAGGTTCTAGCCACCACTAGGGTAGCAGTGAGAACAGTTCCCAGGGGAGGTTGGAAAACTGGCTAGAGGGGTGGAAAGGGTACTGGCCAATGGGTAAAACCAGACCTGAAGAAGAGGTGGTGGCATGGGTCAGGGAAAAATAAATTTTCTCCTAAGGTGGAGAATATAGTTCCAAAATGAAAATCAAATGGAAAAATGTTAATAATGCTAAGAAATTGTTTTCTATTTTTTGTTTCATTTTTCTCTCTTACATGTCAGACTTTGATATGTTTTTCTTGCTATATTCTTCATTCTTTCTGAAATGTGTGAATCCTCCTGAAAGACGATTGTGTACCTGAAATTCTGAGGAAGTGAAAATGAATAGCAGCTGCAATTAAACATATAGTGGTAGACAGGTGGGGGAGCCCTGTCTAAGTAAATAACTTGGAGAAAGGGAATTTCTAAGTGGCGCTTTGGTTAGGGACGTGAATGAGGTTTTCTTAATTTTGATGTGGCATGTATGTTCAAAGGACCCATCTACTTAAGAATGCACATTCTAAGGTTAAATTAGGGGTATGTTTAAGAGAACAAATGAAATGCCGAAATTGAAGGTGTTGTAAGTGGGATGGGTTGATAAAGAATGCAGCCTCCGTGATGATACCTGGGGACAACAGTGGTTCTCATGGGAGAAAGAGGATCGAGGAAATGGGTCCTGAAACCAAAAGGATGGAGTGCAAGAAGGTGCTCCTGACTTTTAGTAAATGTGCTTTTGCTGTAAGGTGACAGTACGGTACAGTGGGATGTCGATTCCTGTTTTTTAGTGCGTCTCATGAAAAACAGATTCACATTAGGGAATGCATCTAGAGCTAGAGGAATTCAAAACAACCAAACAGAAAAAGTAGAGAGTTTAAGAAAAGGAGATCCCAGAGGAAGTCACCACAGAATGTGGGTGATATCTGCTAATGATAATCTGGAGAAGGGTCTCTGGAATGTAATCTCTGAAAGAGGGTTGGGCGGAGGCTCCTCTACGCTTTTTCTGCAGTCAGAATGGTATCCATAGAAATAAGAAAGAAGGTTGGAAAACAGTCTTGCTAAGAGAAAAACAAAATTGTAAAGACTGGTTTCCTCTTAAAGAGGTGGTTATGTGATAAGATCAGTGCCCCATCCCTTTTTGCTATCCTTTTCTCTACACTGTACTGTTTTCTAAATTATTCTTTCAAGCTGCAGGCTTAAAATTGATCACTCTCAGTCCTGTAGGCCCCCCTTGCTTTACCTGCCCTCTTAACTTTGTCTATATTTCTGCTTTAGTTTCATTGTTCTGCTATTTTTTCTCCTGAAGGTGTCGTGGCCCCCTGGTCGGCATGAGGATGGGGGACCACAAGACCTGTACCTGCATGGGGGGGGTCTAGGTCCAGCCTCAGCAGCATAGACTGCAAGGTCGGCTACGCCAGATGGGGTGGCTGTCAGAACCTTGGTCATATGACCTGTCCTGCTACTACAGAGATATGCCTCAGCCCACACCCAAAGGGGTCTCCCAAGTTGGGGGTGGTGCGAAGGTCTGGGGTATGCACTTCCTCCCTGCAACGCCTGCTGCTCAATATTAATTGATTAAGGTATTAATCTAAAGTAGAAATTACAAAGTAATTTATGACTTGATAAAGATTAATATCTAGTATTGCAAATAATAAACATTGCTGCGGCCATTTCCTCCAAGAACTGCGTTGTGTCTTTCTTGACCATGGAAGGGGAGGGAGCCATGGGGGCATACCAGACAATGTTTTCTAAATTATTGTTTCTAGCTGCAGGCTTAAAATTGGTCACTCTCAGTCCTGTAGGCCTCCCTTGCTTTACCTGTCCTCTTAACTTTGTCTGTATCTCTGCTTTAGTTTAATTGTTCTGCTATTTTTTCTACTTCACTGTCTTGCCCCCCCCCCAACCCCAAGGTGAACAGACCTGCTAGGGTCTGTACTTGCCCATACAGATGCTGCAGTTAAAGTAAAAGGAATCTCCCTGATGGGGAGACAAATCCTGTAGAAGAAATGTTCTGTTGTTTTAAATCACAGTTTGCTTTGTTTGATTCTCCTCTCTTCCTGTTTTTATTTTTAGCAGCAGCAGGAGGAAGGAGTGGAAGATACATTAGGGGCCCTGTGACCTTTATGTTATTTGTTGACTGCTCACTTTGTGCTAGAAACAAGTCTTCTTCCCTCACCCTTTCCCTGACTGGATCATAGTCTACGTGCTGGATGGGTGGCCAGCAGGGATAATGCAGTGGCTTCAGCTAGAAGCATGGACCTCATCTAACAGTGAGGGCTGGGAAGGAAGGAGTTCAGCATTCTTGGGCAATCATGCATGTGTAAACCCTAGGTGGTGCTATCCCAAGGGCTACTACCCCTGCCTGCTTGGCTAGTAGCAGGTTAAGGGGCCTGAGTTCGGAAACGGGTGCCTCCACCCAGAGGTCAGGGTTGGTAGTGGTCAAGCTAGCCTGGGCACAGCCCTCCAGGACACTGTAACCCCCCTCTTTCCTTACTAGTGGCCGGAACAATACACAATAATCACTTTCACAATACCCCTGATATACCACACAAGTACCCACACTGTTTGAACTTACCACCAGGGCTTTCCTCTGGCCCGGCCCCTGGGGACCCCCTGCAAAACAAGGCTACACACAGCAAACAACAGCAGTACAGTACTCTTGCACAAACTGGAACCACAGTCAGGGTAAATGCAAAAAAAGAGTTAGATCTGATTTATTTAAGGGGCTTGGACAAGGGAGGGATGTAAAAAGGTTAATTTGCTTAAAGGTTCAATCAATCAATCAAACAGTTATGTATGCACTTCAGGGTCCATAAACAGTCACACACTCTGGGTACCCAGATGGAGAATGGTGGGCTAGCCAGGAATGTTGCAGCTGGTTGGAGCCATGTGATGGAAGAAAACAACATGCACAACACATACTATTTGTAATCCGGAACCGGAGGGCTCAGTTCATGAAAAGAAAACAACAAGACAATCAGATGACACACTTTTAGATTAGGCTGTTGTTGCAGGGGAGCTACCCTTATGATTACTCACGATACCCAAGACTGGACACAGGCTGGATGAAAATTGAGACAGCAAGTGGTCAATCTGGAGTGCCAGGAGAAGCAGGGCCCACACGATTTGCCGAGGCGTCGTTCCTATTCAAGCATGGAGCATGGGGCTGATCCCCAGGCAGGTCTCTCATCGGTGGCTTTCTCTGTGCAGTGGGGTAGTCTGGCAGGGCCAGCGTGGCATGGCCCAGGCCGAATGGAGATGAATGCAGATTCAGTCCGATTAGGCTGGATAAAGCTTCCAGCAAGCAGAGCACAGTTCACACAGTGGGGAACCAAATCATGACTCACTTTCAATAAACAGCACATTTACATGTAAAGGATTCTACGGTACCAGCAAGCAGAACACAGTTCACACAGTGGGGAACCAAATCACAACCCACTTTCAATACACAGCACATTTACACGTAAGGAAATTCTATTGTACCAGGCAAACTAGTCTCCGGTCACGATCGCAAAGTCTCTGCACAATCCGGGGATTCAAAAGCAGCTGGAAATCCTGACAGGCTGATTGCATTCAGCAAATCTTCGGTCTTCTTCAGGTTAAGCCTGGTCACAGTCCAGTGGCTTAAATAGTCCTCACAAATCGGATTCAGTCCGAATAAACTCTATTTTCCCTCTCAGGGACAGCAGGCAGGCAGGCAAGCCAAAACTTGCCCTTTCACAGTTCTCCCATGTAAAACTACTCAGAGCTGCTGCTCAAAATCACTTGAGCTGTTACTTCTTCACTTCTCAGCTCAAAACTGAAACTAGGTGCAGCAGTCTGGGAAATTCCCCAAGATCCAAAAGGTTCTGTTGGCTAATCCTCCTGTCAGGCACAACAGTGGTTCCCCTTTCAGGTGCAAAAAGGCGCAAAAAGCCCAAAACTACAATTCCTACAGATTTTGACTCCAGACAGCTCCTGTAGTCCAGCTCCATTTTAGGTCCCACCTGTACTGATTGGTCAAATTCGCAGTCCAGGACCAAGATAGTGGAGATAAATAAAACAGTCCTTGCTGCAAAGAAGGCAGTTTGACAAACTACATTATCATTATCACTCTAAATGATTTTCAGCAAGTAGTTACATCTTTCAACAGAGCTCCCTCTCAGATTACTTATGACTGCAATCCAGGCAGCTCTTAAAGAGGCAGTACACAAAGGCTATACAGGCACTCTCTGGCAATCACATTTAAACTGCTAAAACGCAGGACACCAGCCTGGCAGTGAGCATTTAGGCAGGCTCGAGGAAGACTTTTCAGGGACCCCCTTTTGTAGGGGTTACACCCTTCCCTGCCTGTAGAAAACTTGGCGTCCACGTTAAATCTGTACCATCATGCATCAGTTAACATAAACTTATTACTTTACTATACATATTCATTACACTTCATGATACTATACCCATTCTGACAACACATTGTGCATATTTCACACAGGTAAATTGAACATTACTATACTGAAGCAGGTAATAACTTCTTGTACCTTAAACAATGTAAGAAGGGGCCCTTCTCTATCAGCTAACTTGGGGCTAGAGGGGGCAGGGGCACCATGTTGAGAAGGAAAGACAAGTAATCTGGAATTGGCTGTCAAGCTCAATTTGGGCAGTGAGCTTGGTGCGACTTAACACCTTTGTGTACCACACTGAGAGGCAAATCCGCTGGCCTCCCGGGAGAATCATAACTGAGGCATACTACTGGCTTGACAGCTCGGCCAGTCTTTCTGAGGGGGACAACTACAGTCTCTGTACTCTCAGCATTGATTTGGGGACTCTCGTCACTTGTGAGGGGTGCTTCTGCCTGGGTGGGAACATCCAAACTTGGGGCACTGTCAGCTCCTTGCTCTGCAGGCTCTGTTTCTACAACACTTGACTCATTTTTTGAAGCCTCAGGCACAATCAAGCTTTGAGGCACTGGAGGGGGGTGGTCAGCACTCTCATAGTGCTCTTCAATGTATGTCACCAGAAAGACTCATTCCATCAGCCCCTCCCTCAGGCAAATCATACAGTTCCACAATACACAAAGACTCAGCATCTTCAGACGTGATACTTTGCACTTCACTTTCAGGGAGCACTGGCTCCAAGGACAAAGCTGGGAGTTAGGCAGTCCAGAAGGCCCAGCTTCATCTCCATAATTAATCATGGGGTTACCTCGAAACAGCTGACTCAGTTCATAAGAGGGGTAATAGGCATAGTCGCACTCACTTTCAACAGAAGTGGACTGATAGTCACTGTCATTCTGGGCCTGCTGTGGAGGAAACCTTAAATCTGTGACCACTGGGGTAGGTTGACTGTCTTTGTCTTGAAGCAGCATGAGTCACCAGCCCAGGGGGCTCAATTTCTGGGGGTTCAGCCTCAATCATGACTTGGCGGATAGGTAGCAAGTGGTTACGGTGCATGGTCTTGACAGCTTTGGAGTTGTTCTCTGGGCGCACCTTGTACACAGGTAAATTATCCAACTTTCCAACTACTACATGGGGAAGATGGTGCCGCCGATCAGCAATTTTGTGTTTACCATGTAGTCCCAAATTACGTGAACAACACACGGGTCACCAGGTCAAGCTCTTGAGACTTTACTTTTTTATCATGCCTCTCTTTGTTGGCTAGATTTCTCTTGGCAGCCTTTGCCTGGGCCAGTTGATAGGCATGGTTCAATTCAGCTTTCAGTTTTTATACATATTGCAAGTGGTTTTCGGCTTGGACCCCATCTGGAGAGACCCTAAAACAGACATCAACTGGCAGCCGGGCCTCTCTCCCGAACATGAGGCAGTAGGGGGAAAACCCAATACCATAATTTTTTGTGCAGTTGTATGCGCGTTCCAAGGTGCTAATCTGCTGGCTCCATTTATGCTTGTCTTTTTTGTGGAGGGTGCCCAGCATGTCTAGAATGGTGCAGTTAAAATGTTCTGGTTGAGGGTCTCCCTATGGGTGATAGGGGGTTGTTCTTGACTTTTGCACCCCCCATATAGAGAGCATTTCATTGATTAGCCGACTCTCAAAGTCTCTGCCTTGATCAGAATGAATCTGCTGGGGGGACACCATAATGAACAAAGAAATTTTCCACTAGCACCTTGGCCATGGTAGATGCCTTTTGATCTTTGGTGGGGAAAGCTTGTGCATTCCATGTGAAATGATCCGTAACCACTAACACATTTCCAATGTTCCACCGATCAGGTTCTAAACACAAGAAGTTTATGCAGACTAGTTCCATGGTGGTGCTGGTAGTAATATTAACAAGGGGGGCAGCCCTCTGAGGCAGGGCTTTTCTTTGCAGGTAGTGACTACAAGTCTTTACTTGGTGCTCAACATTGGCCCCCATTTTGGGCCAGTAGAAGTGAGATCGCACCAGATCAAGGGTTCTGTCAATACCGAGGTGTCCCATGTGATTGTGGAGGGACCTCAGTACCACATCTTTAAAGGCCATGGGCAGGACCAACTGTTGCTTGTCTACTTTGACACTATGATCTACTGTCTCTCTATACAACGACTGATTGAGCAACTTCAATCTGGGGCCTTCTTTAAACAATAAAGCAGTTCGCAAGTCAGTGGAATGTAACTTAGACACATCTTTCCTCGCGCAGGGCATCAAGTGCTGGCTGAATCATAGGATCTTGGGATTGAGCCCACTGAATGCTGTCATTGTCAAATTGAGGCAGTGCACTAATATCTAGAGCAGAAAAGTGGCAATAAGCAGTTGGTATGCAGGTGTCAGAAGGGCCCAAGCAATCTACTAAACAGTTCACTGTGTCCGCAGACATCTGTTCACCTCTATGAAACTTTTGGCACAATGCTCGAATGTCAGGTTCAGACAGCCTGACCAAATCACTCTTGGAAGTGGGCCTTTGTGATAGGGCATCAGCACCAACATGGTTCAGGCCTGGTCTGTACTCAACAGCATAATCATAGGTTAATAATGCAGAAAGCCACCGATGCCCAGTGGCGTCTAACTTAGCTGAAGTCTGTACATAGGTCAATGGGTTATTGTCAGTCTTCACCAATATCTTTGCCCCATGAAGGTATTCATGAAACTGGTCAACAATGGCCCATTTTAGCACAAGGAACTCCAACTTATGCACAGGGTAGTTTTGTTCGGACGGGGTCAAGCTCCTGCTAGCGAAAGCTACTGGTCTCAGGCCATCCTCATGGTCTTGATACAGCACCGCTCCTAGACCCTGGGGCTTCAAGCGTCCGTGTGCAGCACATAGGGTTTGGTGGGGTCAGCATGAAGCAGGCAGTGGGTGAGCAGGTATATGATCTCATGGAAGGTTGCTTCAGTCGGGCATCCAGCAGTCCCTCAAGAGTTCACGCATGGAAGTACTTTTTCTGGTTCTTTAATGGACCCTTTTGTATTTATGATTGGTAGGAGGAAGCCCTGGGTAAGGTTCAAGAGTGAGTGAATCACCTTGGAATAGTCTTTTATGAACCTGCGGTAGTAGCAACAGAACCCCAGAAAACATTGTAGTTCTTTCAGATTATGGGTCTGGGGCCAAGTAGTCAGTGCTTCAACCTTACTGGGATCAGTCTCTATCCCTTTTGTAGATACTATGTGCCCCATATACTCCATGAAGGTTTGGAAAAACTGTCACTTGTTAATGAACAGCTTGAGGCCAAAGTCTTCCAGTTGGTCAAGGACTTTAAACAGTCAGTTCTCATGCTCCTCTAAGGTGCTCCCAAACACAATGACATTGTCCAAGTACACCAGGCATTCCAGCAAATTCATATCTCCCACTGCACATTCCATCAGTCGCTGAAAGGTAGCTGGTGCGCCCGATATCCCCTGTGGCATCCTCAGAAACTTGTAGAACCCCAGTGGATAGATGAATGCTGTTTTCTCATGGTCTTACGGGGACATCGGGATCTGGTAGTATTCGTTGCGAAGATCTAACACCGAGAACCATTTGCTCCCATTCAAGCAGTCCAGGGCAACTTGTATATGAGATATAGTGTATTGTTTGGGATGGTCTGCCGGTTCAGGGTTTGATAATCAACACACATCCTCACAGACCCATTCTTCTTATGCACAACCACAATGGGAGAGGCATATGGGCTCCTGGATTCTTGTATCATGCCAGCAATGAGCATTTCCTGCAGGTGTCTTCTCACATTATCTATGTCTGCTGGGGCTAGGCGTCGGGACCTCTCTCGAAATGGCAATTCATCGTGCAGGCATATGTGATGCTCTGCACCCTGGACACATCCCACATCCCATTTCTTCAATGAAAACACTTGGTCTCTCTGGGCAAGTCTGTTGCTAATTCTAGTCTTCCATTCAGCTGGCAATGGGGAGTCACCAAAGTCAAACAAGTCTGGGGTCACTCTCTCCTTCTCACCAGGGTGCTTGTTGCTGGGCAATACTGCAGTGTCTGCACAGTGTACCGTAGCTAAGGTGCACCTTCTGCTCATCTGGATCTCCCGATCTGACACATTGTGAATCTGGACCATCATTCGTCGTGCATAGGCATGGGCATGAGCAGGCAAGATGCTGGGCTTGACCAATAATCCTTCTGGCAATTTTCCATTGCCTGGTGCATCCAACATCAGTATTTTGTTCTTGACATCTTTCCGGAGGCAGACCTCCCCTTGAATGGTACACTGTGTGTTAGGGGCCAGTACCATTGAATCGGGATCCTTCTTCCACACAATCCCCAAAGGTTCATCCTGGTCTACTTCCTCAGGTTTTTGATGCAAATCATAGGCCCTCTTGATCAGAGCCAGAATTCTCAGGGCCCTCCCAGTCTGTCGCCCTTGTTTCTCATTACAGAGTTTTTGCCAGTCTCCCAAACATATGGGCGTTTGTTCCAATTAACAGGGGAACCCCATTATATAGTCCGGTGGGGGGACACACCAGGGCCGGTGTCCCTACTTGCTCCTCTACATCAGTGACAGTTGCAGGAAAAGACAACCAGAGGCAGGCACATCCTAGATATGGATAAGACTTGTCACTCAGCCTCCACACATGTAGGCCTTCCAGGAATTGTAAGGGCACATCAGATAAGTGTTTGTCATACCAGTCCTGAAACACAATGGTCACTTGCGACCCACTGTCAAGCACAGCCCGAGTAGGAATACCATTCACAGCCACATTAGTCTCATTGAAGGCCCACTATCTTGGACCAGTCTGGAGGGACAACAGCAGGGGCATGGACAGACGATTTAGCCACAGAGGGGTTTGAGTTAGGATGGCTGAAGCTTTTACTGCGGTCATTCCATGCACCCCTTGACCACTGACTCTTTTTCTGAAGCTCTCCTTGAAGCTGGTTCATCACTTTCTCTAAGTCCTTCTGAGACTGGCATTCCCACTTCATATGGCCATTCTTGCCACAATTGTGCCAAATGACACGCTCTCGGGGCATCCTTAGGGAAAACATAGCAGGGGATGCTGGAGCATCAATCGGAGATTGTGGTCTGACTTCTGTGGGTAGTGCACCATGTCTCAAATGTCCTTTAGGGTGGCAGTCAATTCCTTGAGCTCAGCTAAGAGCCACCCCCAGTAGAGGATGCCTGAGGGTGCACCCCCACCCCCATAACAGTCACGTTCTGACAGGGACCAGGGTCTTTGTCAACAGGGGATACCTCAGTGAGAACATCCAGGTGTACCTTTCTGACTTCCTTCAGCAACTCCTCTCCCCACCATTTAGCCCATGGCGGGACACCCTTACTGGTTTCCATTTCAGAAGGGCCTTCCGGTGCCATGATCACTTGAGCTGCACTCACCCCATAATTACAATCCCCCTCTTCTCCTTCAACCTCCCGGAGTTCTTTTATCAAGCCACAGTAGTCAGCTGGGTTACCTATCCTATCCTGGAGCCTTAACTGGAGGATCTTTCTCTAATGTACAGACCAAGAAGCGCAATGCTGCCTGGGTCTCTACTTAACTGCTCCATCAGCTGAAATGCAGAGATGACCTCTGGAGGAAAGCAGTTTTCTCCAGTTCATAAACTATTAGGCAGGCCTATAAGGCAGCCCACAATAAATGCACCTGGGCTATAAAACAGGCAAAATTGGAATACTGCAAAACAACCCTAGCCTCCTCCTGGGGGAACTCACGGCTGTTTTGGGACAACATCAAGGAACTGAATGGCAAACCCAGCCCTCTCGGCCCTGCTTACCATAAACAGTGTATTCAAGCACTCACCCGCAGGCCATAGCTGACTGCCTTAATGCATCTTTCTCCGACCTCAGTGCCTGCCCACTGCCTTCTTCTATCCTATTCTGGAAACCCAGCCTCCTAACCTACAGTATCCCCCCCTTCCACTTCAAAGTAGTGATCAGAACGAGGCAAGGCCATTTCTCACCAACGCCCTCAGGGGCTCTTGCTACTGTAAGGACTCTTTTGATATTAGGGTCCTTGGGCTTGTACTTGATACTGTTCTCTCCCCATTGACTGACTTTCTAAACCACTCCCTGTGTTTGGGGCAGTTCCCCTCAACCTGGAAGATGGCCACCATCACCCCTATACTAAAGAGTGGTGACAGTACTCTCCCCAATAACTATCGGCCCATCTCCACCCCCCCCCAATGCCCTTGAAAAGATTATAGCCACCCAACTTACTGATTATCTTCTCACTTACAATCTGCTATGCAGGGAACAACATGGCTTCAGGACAGGTCACACAGCACCACCACGGCCATGACTGAGTTCTCCAATTATATCCATTCTGCCCATGATAAGAAACATCTCGTGGGAGCTATATTCATCGACCTGTCAAAGGCCTTTGACACTGTGTCCCACCCCTTACTCATATGCACACTACAATACCTTGGCCTAGCCAGTGGACCTCTAGCCTGGTTCACTAGCTCCCTCACAGCCCAATCACAATGCGTCAAAATATACACCACCCAGTCCTCCACCTTGCCAGTCCACTCTGGGGTTCCTCAGGGCTCAGTTCTTGGCCCACTGCTGTTCAGCATCTACCTGAATGCCCTGCCCAAATCTTGCACCGGTATTCTGTTGCTGTATGCATATGACGCAGTTCTCTTTGCCTCACACCAAGATCCATGCTCTCTGCAACCATCCCTCCAATATGCATATAACTTAATTGAGAACTGGTTCACAGACCAAAGACTCAGAGTTAATGTGAAAAAAACTAAAGCCATGCTCTTTGCCCACCATCAGAATAAGGCCAAGAATATGCAACTATCTATCCTCTCCCACTCTCTCCTTCCTCTACAGCAGGTTCACAAATATAAATATCTAGGCATAACTTTTGACTCATACCTCTCCTTCCACTCACACATAAACAACCTGTTGTCAGCCATCAATGCCCACATAGGGCTTCTGTACAGGCACAAAACCTGCTTACCCCCTGAAGCCCTTAACCTGGCTGTCACCGCACCGGTCCTCTCTCTTGTGGACTATGGGCTAACCATCTACTCAGCCACCGATCATACGGCGCTGAGCAAAATCCATCTGGCCATAAATAAAGTGTGCAGACTCCTGTCAGGGGCAGATAAGCGTACCCACACCTGCACCCTGTATTCCCTTACATACCTCCTAGACCTGGATGAGAGAATACATTACCAAACCTGTCTCCTTACAAAGAAAATTCACCTGGGGCTCTCCCCACTGGGGGTGTCTGCAGCACTCCAATGCTCCCACATTACAGTAAATACTCGCTCCACCAACAAACAGATATGGTCGATCCTGAGGGTCAGGACCTCACTAGCACAAAGGTCCTTCTCCTTCAGAGTACCAACCTGGTACAACAAACTCCCCTCTGACATATCCTCCATCTCCAACCTAGGTCCCTTCAAAGTTGCACTCATAGAACATGTACGTGCTTCTCGGCAGTGCCTATGTACCCTCTAGGTAGGCTGTACCTTACGGTTACATCACTGTTAATCCTCCAGACAATGCCTTTGTTGGGCTGCTTGCATTTATTAGCTGCGCTAGTCTTCCACTCCACTAATGTACAGTCAGAGCTAGCCAGTGCCTAACGAATGATGATAACAGTTGATATCTGTTAGGTCAACTACCGAACTCTGCCTGACTATTCAAACTGTTTCTTTAAAACATGGCTGTATGTAACTATAATCATGTACAACTTCTTTTACTATAATTTCATGTCTTAACCCTATTGTAATTCCATCTTGCTGTAACTATGTACTTTGTAAGTTCTGTTCTCTTGTACTCTGACGTGGAGCCTTTGTAAATGAGTCCCTGACTCAAAGGTTGTAATCCTAAAGTATGTTAAATAAATAAAATAAATAAATCTGCAATTTAGAATGCTTTGCATGTTGCAGTATGTGCCCCAATCTCACATGGTTCAAGTCACTGGCGGCTACCCCACCTTTCCAGTAAGCGTTCTGCAAAGCTCTTTCTAGATGAGTAACATGCACAGACAAACTTTCCCCTTTCCAATTTTTGGTACCTCGGAATTTCCGCATCAAATTCTCCCCTGACTCAATGCTCCCAAAATTGCCTTTGAGTGCAGAGAGGTACTTCTGAGCAGATGCATCAGGGTTTGTGGACCTCAAAAATGTAATGGCTTCGAGGGCAGGACCCCTCAAACTTTCTATGATTCTGTTCCACTTCTCAGCCTCCGCACACTGCCACTCGGGTACCAAGTGGCCAACATAGTCTATCCAGGTCTCCCAGTCATCCTCCCCCGAGGGGTGGCAAAGGTGCCTGAGAAGATTCTCAGCCTTTGGTAGGAGTCGTGACTAATGACAGGTACAGATATAGGGGCCAGCATTGGCATGGGCACAGAAGGCGGGGCAGTAACAGGTGCTGGAGTGGGAAGGGGTGTTAAGGAAGGAACAAACCCATGTGGCAGGAATAGTTTCTTAAAGTCCTCCACGGTTTTCCCTTCCTCCAGCAGCAACTTAGCAAATTTCTCCTCAAAAGTCTCAGATAATTGTGGGAGCTCATCCCCCCGGGGGCTTTACTGTCTTTTGTTATCACTCTCCAGGCAACTGGAACCCCTTCTGGGGCAATAGTCTGTGGCACTTTGGAGCTGTCCACAAGGTCACTACACTCTACCAAGGCTATGAAAGTTTGGGCGAACAAATTGCCCTGTCGACTCACCACCACAGGGTTTTTTAAACATTCAGCTTTGGAGAGTGCTCCCTTTACAGTGTCTTTACTGGTACCCAGGGGACTATCCAGTATAAATAGAGCATTTTGGGGGTCGATCACCTGCCCAGTACACCACCCCACCAACTGGTGTACAGCCATTTCTACTGGGGCAGCCATTAATCTTTAACAATAATTCATAATTTATGGCCACTAGAAGGCACAAAATCCCAGTGGTGAGCCTCCAAAATGTAACCCTAGGTGGCGCTATCGCAAGGGCTACTACCCCTGCCTGCTTGGCTTGGCTAGGGCCTGAATTCTGAAATGGGTGCCTCCACCCAGAGGTCAGGGTTGGTAGTGGTCAAGCTAACCTGGGCACAGCCCTCTGGGACATTGTAACCCCCTCTTTCCTTACTAGTGGCCGGAACAATACACAATAATCACTTTCACAATACCCCTGATACACCACACAAGTACACACACTGTTTGCATTTACCACCAGGGCTTTCCTCTGGCCTGGCCCTGGGGACCCCCAGCAAAATAAGGCTACACACAACAAATAACAGCAGTACAGTACTCTTGCACAAACTGGAACCACAGTCAGGGTAAATGGCCAAAAAAGTTAAATCTGATTTATTTAAGGGGCGCGAACAAGGGAGGGGCCCTAATCAGGTTAATTTGCTTAAAGGCTCTATCAATCAAACAGTTATGTATGTACTTCAGAGTCTATAAACAGTCACACACTCTGGATACCCAGATGGAGAATGGTGGGCTAGCCAGGAATGTTGCAGCTGGTTGGGGCCCTGTGATGGAAGAAAACAACATACACTACTTGTAATCCAGAGCGGAGGGCTCAATTCATGAAAAGAAAACAAGAAAAGCAGATGACACACTTTTAAATTAGGCTGTTGTTGCAGGGAGCTACCCTGATGATTACTCATGACACCCAAGACTGGACACAGGCTGGATGAAAATTGAGACAGCAGGTGGTCAGTCTGGAGTTTCAGGAGAAGCAGGGCCCACACAATTCGCCGAGGCATTGTTCCTGTTCAAGCATGGAGCAGGGGGCTGATCCCCAGGCAGGTCTCTTGTTGGTGGCTTTCTCTGTGCAGTGGGGTAGTCTGGCAGGGCCAGCGTGGCATGGCCCAGGCTGAACAGAGATGAACACAGATTCAGTTCAATTAGGCTGGATCAAGCTTCCAGCAAACAGAACACAGTTCACGCAGTGGGGAACCAAATCATGACCCACTTTCAATACACAACATATTTACATGTAAAGGATTCTACGGTACCAGCAAGCAGAACACAGTTCACACAGTGGGGAACCAAATCACAACCCTCTTTCAATACACAACACATTTACGCATAAGGAAATTCTACTGTACCAGGCAAACCACTCTCCGGTCATGATCACAAAATCTCTGTGCAAACCGGGGATTCAAAAGCAGCTGGAAATCCTGACAGGCCGATCGCATTCAGCAAATCTTCGGTCTTCTTCAGGTTAAAGCCTGGTCATAGTCCAGTGACTTAAATAGTCCTCACAAATTGGATTCAGTCTGAATAAACTCTATTTTTCCTCTCAGGGACAGCAGGCAGGCAGACAGGCAGGCCAAAACTCAGCCCTTTCACAGTTCTCCCATGCAAAACTATATAGAACTGCTGCTCAAAATCACTTGAGCTGTTACTTCTTCACTTCTCAGCTCAAAACTGAAACTAGCTGCAGCAGCCTGGGAAATTCCCCAAGATTCAAAAGGTTCTGTTGGCTGATCCTCCTGTCAGTCACAAGAAAGGCTCTCCTTCAGGTGCAAAAAGGCGTAAAAAGCCCAAAGCTACAATTCCTACTTATTTTGACTCCAGACAGCTCCTGTAGTCTGGCTCCATTTTAGGTCCCACCAGTACTGATTGGTACAATTCGCAGTCCTGGACCAAGATAGTGGAGATAAACAAAACAGTCCTTGCTGCAAAGAAGGCAGGTTAGACAAACTACATCACTCTAAATGGTTTTCAGCAAATAGTTACATCTGTCAACAGAGCTCCCTCTCAGATTACTTATGACTGCAGTCCAAGAGACAGTACAAAGAGGCTATACAGGCACTCTCTGGCAATCACATTTAAACTGCCAAAACGCAGGACACCAGCCTGGCAGTGAGCATTTAGGCAAGCTCGAGGAAGACTTTTCAGGAACCCCCATTTGTAGGGGTGGTTACACATGCATACACAGCAAAGGTATCCAGACTGAGAAGGGATTTTTTTTCCTTTGCCTGCAGTGGCTCTCACAGTCTTCGTTGGAGGGGGTGTGTTATAGCAGGACCAGAACTGAGGGTATGGCCATGGTGCAGTGGTTGGTTGGGCGGGGTGGGGGTCCAGAGCACATTTACTGTAATTATGAGAAACCAACAGACTCATGCAACATAAAGACTTCTCCCCAAGAGGCAAAATATTTGTACATAAAAAGGAGCAAGGAAGAGCCACTAGACCACCATTTCAATTAAATTTTTATTTTACCAGGAATAACATGGCCTAAAAGTGTACTTGCTGGAGCAGTGTCTCTGCGGCTGCTACCGTTAACTCCCCTTCCTAGCCCTGAATGCTGTTCTCCTGTACACTATTATAGGTCTAATAGGTCCTGTACACTACAGTAGGTCTTTGACACACGGAACACATTCCTCTTAGCATAAGAACTTGTGGAAATGATTTATAATGTTGTCACTCTAATGTCACTGTCCAACTGTCTCCTTCCTTCATGACTAATGCTGTTGCAGTATTCTGTGTGTGAATCCAATGTCTATTGCTTCTACTGTTGTAATTTATAAGTCAAATGTATATTGTGAACTGCTGAGCTATGTGTGATGTATGTGAACAACTGTACAAATGACATATGTAATTAACTCTGGATTGCCCCTAAAAAAAGGGCCACTGATCTCAGTGGGTTCACTTAGTTACCAAAATGGGCTAGCAGTATAGCCTAGAGGTTAGAGTAATGAGCTGTGAACGAGCTTGGTACATCCAGCAGACCAGATCTGGGTTTGATTCTCACAACTTCCACTTATATACTGTAAAAAAAATGTAGGTGCCGTATTGGTCCTTTTAAGAACAGATCCAGAGACAAATGATTTGATGCCTTTTATTGGACCAACATGGATGTTACAGAAAAGAACAAAGTGCTCTAGCTTTCGAACCAACCAGGTCCTTCTTCAGAAGCTTTGTGGCAGTTTTTTCAAATATCCCATACTATTAACACCAGATTATATTGAAAAAACAGACATAATTCTCATTGGTTTAACATATACATTTAAAACATAACAGAAGAGTACGTCAGAGAAGCTAATTAACACCAGTATGCCTTTAACTGAGGAGCCTCAGAAGGGCAAAGGTTATCAAGAATTCTCTACAGTCAGAGAGTTCTTGTCACATAAATTTTAAAATGTCTCGGTATGCCAAGAAAGCATTCTAATGATAAAAAAAACCTTGGAGTGGTATTCTCTCTAATACATGTAAGATGAGCTTACAACTTACATTCCAATTGTCCTGGTATATTAAAGAACAGATAATGAGAGACAAAATCCTGAAATTAGGTATAACTGAAAGTTGAAAACAAGCCTCAAATTAACCTACACATATATACATGATGCATGAAAGTATCACTTTCATGCATGATAAAGGTTCAGCAGTGGTGATATTGAATCAGGAAGATTACATTACGGAAGCCAACAGGCAGCTAAGTGACCTTACTTACTACAAAGTACTGGGAAGTGACCCAACTGCAGAATATAAAAGAGAACTACAGGAGTTAATTGAAACATTTCCAGAGCATGTCCAAGCCAAACTAAAGGCCCTTATCCCCAGTGAACCTAAGCCAGGGACATTCTACATGCTTCCTAAAATACATAAGCCTGGTAATCCTGGTAGACCCATAGTCTCTGGTAATTGCACCCTGACAGAGGGGATATCAGGGTTTGTAGAAGCTATTTTCAAACCACTGGTTATACAAAGGGATAGTTACATCAAAGACACTACTCACTTCCTGCATAAACTTTCTGGTTTTAAGGACTTACCACCTGATACTCTTTTAGCCACGATGGATGTAACCTCCCTCTATACTAATATTCCACACACAGATGGCATTTCAGCCTGCCTCAGATACCTTCATGACAAAGAATTGGACCCCAACATTGACTCTGGAGTTGTGGGTAAACTCACTGAATTCATTCTGACACATAACAACTTCAGCTTCAGTGGTAAACATTATGTTCAAACTATGGGAACAGCAATGGGAACCAGGATGGCTCCACAGTATGCTAATCTTTTTATGGCGAATTTGGAGGAGGATTTTCTAAGGCACTGTACACATAAACCACTCACTTATTTCCATTACATTGATGATTTGTTTATAATTTGGACAGAGGGCACTGACACACTTAAAGATTTTCATCGGGAACTTAATAACCTCTACCCAACTATAAAGATTTCCCTAGAATATTCTGCCACAAGTGTGCATTTTCTGGATACCACTGGCCCTATTAAGGATGGAACCCTACATACCTGTCTTTACAGGAAACCAACAGACAGACAGAGATACTTACACAAGAAAAGTAATCACCCGAGCCACACAAAGAAATCTGTCATATATAGTCAAGCACTTCAGTATCACCGCCTCTGTTCAAATGAGGAAGACAGAGACACACATCTGGTGATGTTGAAAAACACCTTTATTGAGCAGGGACACTCATCCAGAGAAATTGACAGAGCAGTGGAACGTGCAACACAGGTCCCAAGAGAACAGCTACTGCAATATAAGGAACGGATGACTACCAACAAAATACCCTTAGTAGTCACATACCATCCTAACCTTGAACTCCTACATAAGATTATTAAGGATTTCCATCCAATAATTAGTGAGGATGAAACCCTTAACTGTATTTTTCAAGAACTACCACTACTATCTTTTAAACAGCCACCTAATTTAGCCAGCCTGATTATTAGGAGTCAACTTGAACCGGAACAGAATACCATGACATCATATGGTTCACGACCCTGTCATCAACACACATGTAAGACATGTAACCTCATTTCCACTTCAGTCTGTGTGGTTACACCACAAAACAGACTATTCAGGATACAGGGGAATTATACATGTACATCAAGTAATGTGGTCTATTTTATCCAATGCAAGAAATGTCCTTGCACAGGTTATGTGGGGGAGACAAGCCAACAACTCTGCACTAGAATGAATTCACACAGTCATTCTATTAATCACAAGAAGACCGAGAAACCAGTAGCCCAGCACTTCTCCCAGGATGACCACTCCATCTTAAATATGTCTGTGATGGTCTTAAAAGGACATTTCAACAGTACACAACAGAGACGGGCTTCTGAAATTAGACTTATTTTACTTCTCAATATAGTGGCGGATGGATTGAACATTGATGTTGGTTATATGACACATTATTCCACTTAAACTTACACAGACCTTTACTTTAAAAGATGGACATAAACACTTTAGTTCTTCAGCGGGCCTTTGATTTTGTAAGTTTATGGTTATCTACATGTTGACTTCTCACCTTAACACTGTGGTGAGTGCGTTTGAGTGTGTGTGTGTGTGTGTATACTGATGTATGCATATATGTGTGTGTTTTGTGTGTGTTGTGTTTTTGTGTGTTGTGGGTATGGTGTGTGTGTGTTTTGTTTGTAGTGTGCGGTGTGATGTGGTGCGTGTGGATTGTGTTTATTATATTTGTTGTGTGTTGTGGTTGTGTGGGGTGTGCAGGTGTGTGTGTGTGTGTGGTGTGGTGTATGTACACACATATGTGTGTGGGGAGCGTGGCATGGGGCAATTGTTATGTGGCTAGGACACTTAGTTTTCACATATATTGTACATTTACTTCCTTCAATTAGTTGTCAGTGGTTGGATTACACACTGTCACATTTTTAACTGCTCATATTAAGATGCATATCTCATTTACTTGGGGGTTCATAAAAGGTGTAATTCCTTTGGGTTTTCATTTAGATTCCTTAGACTGATTCTGTGCATTGTTGTTATACACAGACTCTGTGTTGAAATCTGCACTTATCAGGCTCAAGGTCTCGTTTTCTTGGGGGTTCTTGACAAGTTTTTTTTTATTTGGCACTTACACTTACAAGTGATACTTTCATGCATCATGTATATATGTGTAGGTTAATTTGAGGCTTGTTTTCAACTTGCAGTTATACCTAATTTCAGGATTTTGTCTCTCATTATCTGTTCTTTAATATACCAGGACAATTGGAATGTAAGTTGTAAGCTCATCTTACATGTATTAGAGAGAATGCCACTCCAAGGTTTTTTTATCACTAGAATGCTTTCTTGGCATACTGAGACATTTTTAAAATTTATGTGACAAGAACTCTCCGTCTGTAGAGAATTCTTGATAACCTTTGCCCTTCTGAGGCTCCTCAGTTAAAGGCATACTGGTGTTAATTAGCTTCTCTGACGTAATCTTCTGTTATGTTTTAAATGTATATGTTAAACCAATGAGAATTATTTCTGCTTTTTCAATATAATCTGGTGTTAATAGTATGGGATATTTGAAAAAAACTGCCACAAAGCTTCTGAAGAAGGACCTGGTTGGTTCGAAAACTACAGCACTTTGTTCTTTTCTGTAACATCCATGTTGGTCCGATAAAAGGTATCAAATCATTTGTTTCTGGACTTGTATACTGTGTAACTCTGAGCAAGTCACTTAATCGCCAAGTGCTCCCAGGTCGCTTTGTTGGCATTTGGTTGTAATCATGTGCAAAAATGATAAAAAAACATAACTTACCATGTGCATTATTGGTAAAAATAATACGTTAAGTCATGATTTTGATGAGTTTGTTAAAACTTTACTGGAAATGAATGACAGGGAAAGGGACAAGGGGAGTGGTGGAAGAAATAGGGAAGACAGAAACTGACCATCCCCCACAGACTGAGATAGAGAGGAGGGAGATCCCGGGGAGAGAGTCCCCCCAGGGTACAAGTTAATCAAAGAAGCAGGGTGACAGCAAAGGAGGCAGGAGAGAAATAAAAAGTCAAAAGAGAAAGGAAAAGGAGGGGGAGCAAGAGGAAAAAAGGGTGGTGACAAGCAAAGAGCTAACAAAATCTGGAAGGCCATGTCTGATAATGCTAGATGTCTGAAAAATAAGATCCCAGACCTAGAGGCCATCATAGTAGAGGCCGGCCTAGATACTGTGGCCATTACCGAGTCATGGTGTACTGACAACCATGACTGGGATATGGCAATATCAGGCTACACAATGTTCAGAAGAGACCAAGTGGGAAGGAAAGGATGGGGTGTGGTGCTTTATGTGAAGGAAAACATAAAAGCAACAGAAATACAGAGAATGCAGGGGGAAGAGGTGCTGTGTGTCACCCTCGAGTCAGGAAACATAGCCACTATTCAGACAGGCATGACCTATTTATTTATTTATTTTATTTATTTGAGATTGGGGTTAATACCTTTGAGTCATAGACTTGTTCACAAAGGCTTTGGGTCGACAGTTACAACAACAATACAGACAACACATAGTTTAGAAACAGTACAATAATTAGAATTGGGTTACATGACTCAGTGGTAGTTACAAGGCAGTTGCATAGAATAACAGAAGTTACGTAGGTGCTTAGGGTATTGGCAAGCTCACAAAACCAGTCAAACAGCATGTCAAGTATTTAGGACACAATCTAAACTGGGAGAGCAGAAATGATTCCGTTCCTCGGGTGACGAAGGATCAGCCCCGCGTAGGAGGAGGGAACCCCAGGAGGAGTGAGTATACAGACGAGCCTGATAAGCAGCCAGTATAGGCTTTGTCCAAACATTGCGTGAGCAGTAGAGTGGTGAGGAGGAATGTGGGGAATAGGAGTGGGATGAGAGGAGGGGGAGTCGGAGGTGGAAAGAGGAGGAGGGGAAGAGGGGATGCAGACAGAGTATGCTTTGTCAGCGTATGTAAAGGGGAGGAGGAAGGAGGGGAATGAGGAGATGTGTGTAAGAGAGGAGGCTGCACAGAGGAGGTGGGGGAGAGGAGGATGAGGGGAGGAGGAGAAGGGAAAAAATAGGAGTGCAGGGCCTAGGTAGTAGGGAGAAGTGGTGACACAAGGCAGTAGTCTGGGGGAGGAGTATAATATGGGCGGTTTTGGAGGGGGGTTTGAGGGAGTAGTTTTGACAGCTTTGGCGGGGGGGAGGAGGGCAGAAACTAGTACTAGTCAATTGTGGGAAGTAAGAAAGTAGGGGAGGAAGGAAGAAAGGAAGGAAAGGGTGGAAGGAGGGAGGGAAGAAGTCTAGGGGCTACTGAAAGTGTGGCACCGGAAACAATAACTACAGTTTCCAAGGGCATTTGCAGACATTCTCTCCGGCTAACTGGGCTTTAAGTTCCCTTTAGAATTGGCTAACCTTATTACACTTGATCAAGGCCTTAGGGAGTTTGTTGAGCCATTTAGGGCCATGGTAGGCGAGGGATCTCTGGGCAAGGGTTGTTCATTTGAAAGGTTTAACCAGTCCCCTCTTATCAGCATTTTGGGTCCTAATCATGGGTTGAAGAGTTTGGAATAGACAGAAGGCTGAGTTAGGGATATGCCCCAGCAAGGATTTCTTCACAAGCAGGCATGTTTGGTATTTTATCCTAAGGTGCAGAGGGAGCTAACCTGTGTCTTGATAGAGGTCACAGGTATGTGTCCGATGATACCCCCCCAGTATCAGACGATAAAGCTTTGTTAAGATGGGTTTGAACCTTATTGAGGGCAGTGTCAGTACATGCACCATAGACGGCAAGACCATAGTCTACTGTGGATAGGACTGAGCATCCAGTAATTAATTTCAGGGCCTCCAGCGTTATAGAGTGTCGGTGGTGGTAAAGGATACCAAGCTTCAAATTAGCAGTCTTCACCACTTGGTCAATGTGAGTTCCAAACGTAAGGGTATCATCAAGGTGAAACCTTAGTATTTGAAGGTGTGAACTTGATCGAGCATGTCACATTTGAGACACTGGATCTGTAGGTGTCCAAACTTCTTCCTCTTCTGTGGGATGTAGAAGAACATGGTCTTCATTTTTTTTTAATAGCTGAGCAGGAGCCTATTACACAAGAACCATTTTTCAAGTATGTAGAGGTTGTCTTGGTGTCCAGCTGAGATCTCAGCCTGTCAGTTACCTTTAACTGATATGACAGCATCATCTGTGTAAAGCACAATGTGCCCTGGGCATATAGCAGGCAGTGGGTTAATAAAGAGACTAAAGAGTAGTTGTCCAAGTATTGACCCTTGGGGGACTCCCAGGTACACCTCCCTGGGCTCAGAGAGATTCTCATTTATTTTAACGAGTTGAGTCCTACAAGAGAGGTAGCTGTTAAACCAAGCCACCGTGTCCTTGGACAGGCCCAATGAGAGGAGATTCTGTAGCAGAAGTTAATGGTTAACAGTGTTGAATGCCTTTGTAAGGTCTATGAAGATAGACCCCACTGCTAGACCACCCTTGAAGGCATCATATAGATGGGCAGTGAAATCAATCAGGGCAGTGAGGTTGGAGTGTTCTCTTTTGAACCCATGTTGTTGGGCACAGAGTAAGTTGTGCTTGGATAGGTACTTGGTAAGCTGATCCGATACCACTCACTCCAGGACCTTGGATAGTGGTGGGAGGATCGATACTGGCCTGTAATTGGACAGGTTTGTAGTGTCACCAGATTTGAAGACTGGGGTAACCAGTGCCTCCTTCCACTTTTCAGGGAAGACACCGGACTTTAGGGAGGCCTACAGTCTTCCAGCACAGGGGAATGAGTTAGATAAGGAAATGTTAGAAGCAATTGGCAGAATGGATGAAAAAGGGGATACATTGCCGGTGGGTGATTCAATCTGCCAGATGTAGGTTTGAGCCTCCCAGCTGTGGCTTCAGCTAGAAGCAGAAACATCCTGATCTCCCTGCAGGGGGGCCTTCCTCAGGCAACTAGTCAGTGAACCCACTGAAATGGGGCAGTACTGGACCTGGTGCTTGTTAACAGGGACAGTATTGCAGACATCAAGGTGGGAAGCCATCTGGAGACCAGTGATCATTGTATAGTGTGGTTCAACATAAGAATAGCTCTGGAATCCAACCACCCAATAGTGAGAGTCCCAGACTTCAGGAGGGCAGATTTTATAAAGATGGGTAAATGCCTCAAGAATGATGTAGCAAGGAAAGATGATGCTGGGGGTGGAAGAACAGTGGACCAAACTAAAAGAGGGCATAGTGAAGGCAACAAACCTCTGCATCAAGCAAGTAAGCAAAAGGAAGACGAGCCCATGATGATTCTCAAAAGAGGTGACAGAAAAGGTAAAGGCTAAAAGAATAGCATTCAGAGGGTATAAGGAGACCTAGAGCGAGGAGGATAGAGAAGTGTATCAGGGAAACAGAGGGAGACAGGGAAAACAATAAGGACTGTAAAGTCGCAAGCTGAAGAAAGAATAGCTCAGGGAGTATCAAAAAAGCTCAGGGAGTATCAAAAGGGAAAAATACTTTTTTAGGTATATTAAGAAAAAAAGGAAAACAAAGGGAGGGGTTGTAAGGTTAAATGGGGGTGGCTGTAAGGAGGAATTCTGACATCTTGAACAAATACTTCTGCTTAGTGTTCACAGTGGAAGAGAAGGGGCCATGAAAAAGCATCAGGAGCTTTGATGGGTGGGAAGTTGGCACGAGTGTTTTCTCTGAGGGAAGGGTTCAGAAAGCACTCACTAACCTGAAGGTGGACAAAGCTATGGGGCCAGATGGGGTGCATCCATGGGTGTTAAGGGAGCACAGGGAGGTACTAGCTGCACCTCTGACAGACCTATTAACAGATCACTGGAGACCGGAGTGGTGCCAGAGGACTGGAGAAGGGCAGATGTAGTCTCACTTCACAGAAGTGGTATCAGGGAAGAGGCGGGCAATTATAGGCCTGTCAGCCTGACATCGGTGGTGGGTAAACACTACTACTAAAGGGAAGGACTAGGAATATCTTGAATTCAACAGATTACAGGATCTGAGGTAGCATAGATTCATGGGAGGGGGTGGTGTCATGCCAAACAAATCTGACAGATTTCTTTGGCTGGGTGACCTAGGAGTTAGATCAGGGTGGAACAGTGGATGTGGTCTACCTAAATTTCAGCAATGCTCTCCACACCATTCCATATAGGGGAGTGATAAACAAGCTGGGTGGCTTAGGGGTGGGCAACAAGGTGGCAACCTGGGTAAAAAACTGGTTAGGGGATAGGAGACAGAAGGTAGTGGGACATGGAGTTTGCTCCAAGGAAGGAGGGTGACCGGTGTGGTACCTCAGGGTTCAGAGTTGGGACTAGTCCTCTTTAATGTATTTATTAGTACATAGCAGAGCTGGAAGGGAAGGTGAGACTCTTTGCAGATGACACCAAGATCTGCAACAGGGTGGACACTCTGGGTGTGTGTGGAAAGGATGGGCAGAGCTCTAAAAAAACTGGAGGAGTGGTCAAGGGTATGGCAGCTGGATTTTAATGCAAAAAAATGTGCAAAATAATGCACTTGGGCCATTAGAAACCAGGGGGAGCAGTACATAATGGGAGGAGTGATACTGACAAGGATCAAGCAGAAAAGAGACCTGAGGGTAATCATATTGGATGATCTAAAGGTTGGCAGTGTGACAGAGCAGTCAGGAGGGCTAACGGGATGCTGGGGTGCATAGGAAGAGGAATCACCAGTAGAAAGAGGGAGGTGGTATTATGCATATACAGACTGTTAGTAAGACCCCATCTTGAGCACAGTGTCCAGTTCTGGATGCCACAATTCAGGAAGCACATTGACAGAGTAGAGGTGGTCCAAAACAGGCCTACCAAAATGGTGCAAGGACTGCATCAACAGCTCTATGAGGACAGCATAAGGAGCTCAACTTGTACACCCTACCCCAGGAGGAGAGGAAGGAGAAGAGGGATATGTCAGAGACCTTTAAATAGCTCACGGGGGTTAATAAGGTACAGGAGCAGAGTATTTTTCAGAAAACAAGGTGCTCTAGAACAAGGGGACATGCTGTGAAGCTCTGGGGGGGTAGAGTCAGGAGATATGTGAGGAAAAGTACTGTATTTCTTCAAAGAATGAGTGGTGGATTCCTGGCACAGCCTTCCAGCTGAGGTAGTTGGGGCAAAAATAGTGGTGGGGTTCAAAATTTCCTGGGATAGACACAAGGGAATCGTAGATTTGGGGGGGGGGGGAGCCAGTACTGTAGATCAAGTGGATCTACAGCAAAATTGAAAGTAGAAAACAAATTTGTGCAGATTGGGTGGGCCAAGTGGCTCTTATCTGTCATCAGAATCTGTGTTTCTATGGTTATTAACACTGTACAGAGCAGTCTAGCTCTCACTCCATTGACATCATTGCATCTTATGCCTGTCAGCCGTTTTGTACAGCAGGTCAGACAGAAGATTTGAAAGGAGAAGGCTGTTGTTTACATGTAACCCCCTGCAAATGGGGTTTCCCAAAAAGTCTTCATTGAGCTTGCCTAAATGCTCACTGCCAGGCTGGTGTCCCACATTTTACCAGTTTAAATGTATTGCCAGAGAGTGCCTGTATAGCCTCTGTGTACTGTCTCTTTAAGAGCTGCCTAGATTGCAGTTATAATTAATATGGGAGGGGGCTGAGTGTTGCTATGCTAGAGTCCCACCTGGGCTGCCAGATAATCGCTCTGTTTCTGCCATCGCTATTAGCACAGAGGGAGCTCTGTTAGAAGATGTACTTATTTGCTGATCATTTGTTAAAATAGTAATAATATTGCAGTTTGTTCTAACCTGCCTTCTTTGCAGCATGGACAGTTCTGTTTATTTCCATCATCTTGGTCCTGGACTGCCGAAATGGGCCAATCAGTACCTTAGGGGACTTTAAAATGGAGCCTGTTCCCAGGGGTCTTGTGGGAGCAAAACTCTGTAGGAATTGTAGTTTTGGGCTTTTGGCACCTAAATGAACATGGAGGGGGAGCCCTTGTTGTGACTGACAGACAGATCAGCCAACTGAACCTTTTGGATCCTGGGGAACGTCCCAGGCTGCTTGCCAGTACTTTCAGTTTGAGTTGGGAAGTGAGAGAAGTAACAGCTCGAGATAGTCGAGCAGTAATCCTGCATAGATTCGTGTTGGCCTGCCTGTCTGCCTGCTGCCCCTGAGAGTGAAATTAGAGTTGATTTGGACTGAATCCGAGTTGTGAGAATGATTTAAGCTACTGGACTGTGACCAGGCTTTAACCTGAAGAAGACCGAAGATTTGCTAAGTGCAATCAGCCTGTCAGGATTTCCAGCCACCTCTGAACTCCCGGTTTGTGCAGAGACTCTGTAATTGTGACTGGATAGCAATCTGCCTGGTACAGTAGAATTTCTTACATGTAAATATGCTGTGTGCTGTTAGTGGGTCGTGATTTGGTTCCCCACTGTGTGCTGAACTGTGTTCTGCTTGCTGGAGGCTGCATCCAACTCCCACAGACTGAATCCGTATTCATCTCCACTGGACCTGGGCTTTGCCACACTGTCCCAGCCAGACTACCCACTGCACAGAGAAAGCCATTGATGAGTGACCTGCCTGGGGATCAGCCCCCTGCTCACGCTTTGAACAGGAACGACGCCTGGGTGATTCGTGTGGGCCCTGCTTCTCCTGGCACTCAAGTTCAACAACCTGCTATCTCGATTTCGTCCAGTCTGTGTCCTGTATTGGGTATCGTGAGTAAACATCAGGATAGCTCCCTGCAACAACAGCTAAATCTAAAGTGTTGTCATCTGATTGCTTTGTTGTCTTTTCTGTCACGAACTGAGCCCTCTGGCTCTGGATTACAAACAGTGTGTGTTGTACATGTTGCTTTCTCCCATCACAGGGCCCCAACCAGCTGAGAGATGGCCTACCCTGGACAACATTCCTGGCTAGTCCACCGTCTTCCTACCTGGGTAGCCCAAGTGTGTGACTGTGTAGGGACTCTGAAGTGCATGCATGTAACCACTAGGTGGTGCTATCCCAAGGGCTTCTACCCCTGCCTGTCGGGCTAGAGACAGGTTAAGGAGCCTAGATTCTATGACGGGTGCCTCCACCCAGAGGTCAGGGTTAATACTAATTAAACTGGCTCAGGTACAGCCCTCTGGGACACTGCAATCCCCCCTTTGTTCCCACTAGTGGCCCACACAGTACAGGGAGTTACCTTCCCAATACCCCACATATGAACACTTTTCACATCTATAGATACCACTTACTCTCAAGACTGATTCTGAAGCACGTCTCTGAGGACCCCCTGTAAAACAAGGTTAAACAACATACACAGCAAAATGCAATACTGTTTCCATATGTACTGGCACCACAGACAGTATATAGTATAATAACAATGAATCTGATTTATTTAGGGAACAACAACACGGGAGGGGGTAATTAGGTTGATTCGTTTTTGCAAAGTTCAAATCACAGTACTGTGCATATATATAGGGTCCTAAAAAGTCACACTCCGGGTACCCAGGATGGTGGGGGGCTAGCCAGGGTCAGTGCAGCTGGTTGTGGCCCTTTGATGGAAAAAACACAAGCACACACAAATTATAATCCAGAGCCCTGGGTCTCAGTTCGTGAAGAAATGAAACAGCAATAATCAGATGACATACTTGTAATTGATAACAGGCTGCAGGGAGAATACCCTGATTTGTGCTCACAATACCCAAGCTGAGAACTGGATGGTGGATGTTCTTTCTGGATTGCCAGAAACAACAGGGCATGGAGACAAGGTTCTTGCGACTGGACCCAGCTGCAGTTGATAACAAATGGATTTAGTCCAACACAAGCTGGGGTTTGTTTCCAGCTTCAGCATACAGCTCACAGTACAGGGGACATGAAATAGCAGTGCCCCACAAGCACTACGCACATTCATATGTAAAAGGGAAGTACTATACCAGGCAGGCTGCTCCTCGATCCTGATCGCACTTACTGCAAAACACCCAGGAGCACACACAGCAGCTTCAGTTCCTGACAGACCGAACACAATTCAGCAATATCTCCAGTCTTCTACAGGGTGAGCCTGGCAGGGCAGGATTAAGGCATAGGCAACACAGACTCAGTCCTAGGACCCCTGCCTGCCAGGGGGCCCCCAGCAATCCCCAACATATATTTGCTATATATCCTTTTCTTTCTGCCTGAGCTGCATGTTTTTTGTAAAGGACTCATCCACGGAGTAAGTCAGGGGCTGAACTGTGACATGGCTTTCGCCTCCCTGATTAGGTGTGATTAGTGCAGCTGACAGCTTCAGTGGCCCCAGCCAGGATGACCTTTAAGGTGTGAACAAGCCCATTTCCTTTGCTTTGTCTCCCACACCCATTTAGAATCCCAGCTTAGAATCTTACTCTTAACTATAAAATATTAACAGTGCAATTCAGTGTGTATGCGTTATATTTTATCTTAAGTACCTGTTTTATTGGCTTGGGAAACCTTGCATCATCCTTGAAATTTGAATATAAGCAATAGCTTAATTTGCTTGAAACCTTTGTACGATGTTTGACTCTGGGTTGTTTTACCCTCTGCATTAAGATGAAATACCTTTCGGTGTATTGCGCGTTACCTTTGTACCATGTTTGACTCTGGGTTGTTTTACCTTCCACATTCAATTGTAATACCTTTCTTTACATTATCCATTCCTCTTGTTTTGTACTTTCATGAAATGGAGTCTTTGCAAAGGAGTCTCTGACTCAAAGGTTTGTAATTGTGATATCTCAATAAATAAAAAATATTTAATCTCACTTCTAAAATTAAGAAATCTACAATAAGTTTCAGTGGTACAATTAAAAATCATACTTTTTTTTTTTTAATTCTCTCATCTCGCTCATACTGAAGTTCTGACCTTGATACAGCTCTGTTTTCATGGTGAACAAATTAAAGTATTTCAAGATTCCATCAGTAAATCTTGCCATTTATGGATCCTGGCTGGCTGGCTTACTTATCAATAACAGAAATGTTTGATCTTGGGAATGATTTCAAATTCTTCCAATAATCACTCGCTTTGCAGTATGATCTCTAAAGTTCATAACCCCCCTAGTAAACCACAAACTTAACTCCTACACCACCCAGGACCTAGCCTCTTTTAAGAGATCAGTCCCTACCCAATGCAACAAAACTCCCACATCCTGGCTCATACTACTTGACAGGACAGCATGATAACACCCAGACTTCGAGTGCACACGTGTGTTTGGGGGTGGGGGGCTTTGGAGAAGTGCAAATCATGACATTTCGCATACTGTACAAAACATTGTTTTTACCAGGCCTATTATTATTTTTCCTAAATTATCAAAACTCAGGCTATTGTTATTTTATCCATACTTGCAGTATTAGTTTAATTAATTATTTTTTTTAACTCCTTTTATACTCCCCCTTGTACCGTGACCAGTCCCTTTCTCCAGGCATCCCAATGCACCCAGTCTGCACCATGAGGACTGGGAGGATGCTCCCATAGGTACCCTGCTTATATACAACTCTAGAGACCTGGTTTGAGACCCTGGGTGGGGCAGAAGAGTCCATCCTACCTCTTCCAATCCTCAGTGGAACATGCAACCAACGCTCCTTCCTGGTTCCTCCATAGTCGCAGTGGTGCGGGAGCCCTTTGCCTAGATCAGCCGCTGGGTGTTTTTCCTTATTCTGGTCCACCCCTTGCCGATGTCAGTGCAGGAATACCAATGAGACAGAGGCATGCAAAGACGTGCCTCCATTCTGGTCCTTGGCTGACATCAGCCCTTCCCTATCTGCTTTCCCAACCGTACCAGCACCGCCTGTGGTCATCCAGGTGGTGGCAGTATAGTGGTGGGGCCAGCATCCCACCCCTCCCCAGAAAAGAAGAGCAGCCATTGGGTGTGCAATCCTTCTACCCCTGGCCAACCCCCGGCGACCTGAGTCCATCACCAAACCTGAGTCGCAGGTATGGTGCGAGGTGTGGTGTGTAGCGCCTCAACCCTCAGTGCCACCGGGCCTGCCAGTTTAATTAATTTTGAAGCATTCTGTGCCACTTTTTAAGGACAGTAAGAATACTGTTTTGATGTTTCAGTAGCTGATATGCAATAGCCAAGAGGTGCAGTCATAGCGATCGGGCATAGTTACAATCGGGGGGGGGGGCCCCACATTTCTCTTGGGCCTAGGGCCCCAGATTGCCTTAATCTGGTCCTGGAGCCTGGTTTCCACACTTCTGGTGCTTCTTTCTCCTTACAACTTGGATTCAGTTCAAACTGGCACTTACAACGGCTGCAGGCCGAAACTCAGGGCCTCACATGCACTTCCCGCACGAAACTACACGCCGCAGCAGAAGCAGGACTTCTTCTCTCTTCACTGTCACTACTGATCTGAGCTTTCCAGTAACACAGATGGGCATTTCCTTTGGCTCCACACCAGTTCTATTGGTGGATTCAGCTGTCAATCACTGCAGGGCTCCCTCTGTTGGTACAAAAAGGCACCAAGGTCAAAATTACATTTCCCAGAGTCACTGCCCATACAATTCCCTTGTGGCTGGCTCAGAATTGAGAGTCCAAGTTCTGATTTGTCCACAGGCTCCATTTTAAGGTCTCCCTGTCATCCTGATTGGTCCAAGTCAGCAGTTCAGGACCAAAATGAAAGAGCTACACTGAAACAGTTCGTGCTGAAATAAAGACAGGTTAGACAAACTACATTTTCTCAGTCACTCTAAATGATTTCTGGCAAACAGTTATATCTTTCAACAAGGCTCCCTCTGCACATGTAGCAACGGCAGAAATGGAGCGAATTGACAGCAGCCCGGGAGGGATTCGGTCATTAGAACACACAGACCCTCCTTTTCAATGAATTATGGCTACAAGCAGGCAGCTCTTACAGAGACAGTACCAGAGGCTCTAAAAGCACTCACACTTAAGCAGCTTAAATGCTGAACACCTCCAGACTTGGAGCATTCAGGCAAGCTCCTGGAAGACTTTTGGAAACCCCCATTTGCAGGGGAGTTACATGCATAACTGTCTGATTGATATAGCTTTTAAGCAAATCAACCTGATTACGCCCCTCCCTTGTTCAAGTCCCATGAATAAATCAGATCTAACTCTTTTTGCATTTAACCTGACTGGTTCCAGTTTGTGCTAAAAGTACTGTACTGTTGCTATTTGCTGTGCATAACCTTGTTTTACAGGGGGTCTCCAGGGTCGACTCAGAGGAACCAACCCTGGTGGTAAGTGCAAACAGTGTGGGTAATTGCATGGTGAATAAGGATCATTGTGAAAGTGATTATTGTATGTTGTTCAGATCACTAGAAGGGGAAAGAGGGGGGTTACAGTGCCCCAGAGGGCTGTGCCCAGGTTAGCTTGACCACTAACAACCCTGACCTCTGGGTGGAGGTACCCATTTCAGTACAAAGGCACCTTAACCTGCTAGTAGCCAAGCAGGCAGGGGTAGTAGCTCTTGGGATAGCGCCACCTAGGGATTACATCTTGGAGGCTCACCACTGGGATTTTGTGTCTTCTAGTGGCCGAAATTACGAATTATTGTCAGACATAAATGGCTACCCCAACAGAAGTGGCTGTGCACCAGTTGGTGGGGTGGTGTATGGGGCAAGGGATTGACCCCCATAATGCTTTGCTAATACTGGATATACCTATGGGCATTAGTAAGGACACTGATGAAGGGGCACTTTCTAAAGTTGAATGTTTGAAAAAAGTTGTAGTGGTGGGTTGACAGGCTGATTTTATTGCCCAAACTCTCATGGCCTTGGTGGAGTGTAGCGACCCCCTGGACAGTTCAAAGGTGCCCCAGACTATCACTCCAGAAGGGTTCCCAGCCACCTGAAAGGTGATAACCAAAGCTAGTATAAAAACCCCTACAAATGGGGGTTCCCAGAAAGTCTTCCTTGAGCTTGCCTAAATGCTCACTGCCAGGCTGGTGTCTTGCATTTTAGCAGTTTAAATGTATCACCAAAGAGTGCCTGTATAGCCTCTGTGTACTGTCTCTTTAATAGCTGCCTGGGTTGCAGTCATGATTAATCTAGGAAGGGGCTGAGAGTTTCTATGTTCGAGTCCTGCCCGGGCTGCCATATAATAGCTCCATTCTGCCATCGCTATTAGTGCAGAGGGAGCTCTGTTAGAAGATGTACTTATTTGCTGATCATTTATTAGAATAGTTATATTGCAGTTTGTCTAATCTGCTTTCTTTGCAGCATGTACATTTCTGTTTATCTCCACCATATTGGTCCTGGACTGCTGAAATGGACCAATCAGTACCTTTGGGGACTCTAAAATGGAGCCTGTCCCCAGGGGCTTTGTGGGAGCAAGATTCTGTAGGAATTGTAGTTTGGGGCTTTTGGCACCTAAATGAACTGGGAGGAGGAGCCCTTGTTGTGACTGACAGAGGAATCAGCCAACCGAACCTTTTGGATCCTGATGAAAGTCCCAGACTGCTTGCAGCTAGTTTAAGTTTGAGTTGGGAAGTGAATTAGTGGGTCGTGATTTGGTTCCTCACTGTATGCTGAACTGTGTTCTGCTTGCTGGAGGCTGCATCCAGCTCCCACAGACTGAATCCATATTCATCTCCATTGGGCCTGGGCCTTGCCACATTAGCCCAGCCAGAATACCCACTGCACAGAGAAGGCCATCGATGAGAGACCTGTCTCGGGATCAGCCCCCTGCTCACGCTTTGAACATGAATTACGCCTCAGTGATTCTTGTGGGCCCTGCTTCTCCTGGCACTCCAGTTCAACAACCTGCTGTCTTGAATTCATCTTGCCTGTGTCCTGTATTGGATATCGTGAGTAAACATCAGGGTAGCTCCCTGCAATAACAGCTAAATCTAAAGTGTTTTCATCTGATTGCTTTGTTGTCTTTTCTGTCATGAACTGAGCTCTCTGGCTCCGGATTACAAATAGTGTGTGTTTTGCATGTTGCTTTCTTCTATCATAGGGCCCCCACCAGCTGCGATGCCGGCCTACCCCAGGCAACGTTCCTGGCTAGCCCACCATCTTCCTACCTGGGTACCCAGTGTATGTGACTGTGTAGGGACTCTGAAGTGATTATTGTGTATTGGTCAGGCCACTAGAAGGGAAAGAGGGTGGTTACAGTGTCCTCGAGGGCTGTGCCCAGGTTAGCTTGACCATTAACAACCCTGACCTCTGGGTGGAGTCACCCGTTTCAGTACCCAGCCCCTTAACCTGCAGCTAGCCACACAGGCAGGGGTAGTAGCTCTTGGGATATCACCACCTAGGGGTTACATCTTGGAGGCTCACCGCTGGGATTTTGTGTCTTCTAGTGGCCAAAATTATGAATTATTGTCAAACATAAATGGCTACCCCAACAGAAGTGGCTGTGCACCAGTTGGTGTGGTGGTGTATGGGGCAAGGGATTGACCCCCATAATGCTTTGCTAATTCTGGATATACCTATGGGCATTAGTAAGGACACTGTTGAAGGGGCACTTTCTAAAGTTGAATGTTTGAAAAAAGCTGTAATGGTGAGTTGACAGGCTGATTTAACTACCCAAACTCTCATGACCTTGGTGGAGTGTAGCTACCCCCTTGACAGTTCAAAGGTGCCCCAGACTATCATTCCAGAAGGGTTCCTAGCTGTCTGGAGGGTGATAACCAAAGACAGCAAGGATCCTTTAGAGGATGAGCCCCCACCGTTATCTGAGTCTTTGAGGAGAAGTTTGCTAAGTTGTAACTGGAGGAGGAAAAAACTGTGGAGGAGTTAAAAATATGATTCCTGCCACCTGGGAGTGTCACCTCCCCACTGCCCTCACCTGCCCCAGCATCTGTTCTTTCACCAGCTTCTGTACCTGCCTCTGAGCCAGCAAGTAGTCATGGGCCTTTCCGCAAGCTCAAGGTATTCTCTGGCATCCTCCCTACTACTAATGGGGAAGTCGACCTGGAGACCTGGATAGGCTCTGCTACTCTTGCGGTAGAAGATTGGCAATGCTCAGAGGCTGAAAAAAGGGTCCACCTGGGGGAAAGCCTCCAGGAACCCGCCCTACATACTTTTCGCTCCCTGAGGTCCTCTGACCCTGACGCCAAAGCCCAAGAGTACATAGTTGCCCTTGAAAATGTGTTTGATGGCACCACTAGTATTGAGGCCTTGAAATGGAAACATAAAGATGTTAGACAACAGCTGGGGGAATTGTTATCTGCCTACATGGCTCAATTAGAGGGAATCCTACAAACCATTTTTTGGAAAGGAGGCTGGGCCACTAGTGAAGTGGACCGGGTAAGACCAGATCATATACTCAGCTCTGCTCTGCACTCCAGCTGGGTGTTGCTCAAATTGCAACTGCATCAAAGGAAATCTGGTCCCTTGCCCTTCTATGTGTCAATGAAGGAGGTACGGGAAGATGATGAGGAGGAAGGTTTTTCAGAGCCCTACGCAGTCATAGCTGCTGCAACCCTTGTTCCAGGCATGGGGTCGGTCGCCGATGGCCTGGAATCACTGCAACCACATGACGGAATCTGTGAACTAAATGTCAGCCCTGGGGGGCCCAGCCAGAGATGGACTACTTTGGATGCTCTGCCATGGGATGCACTGCTGAGGGAATTCAGAGAAACAAAAAACAGTCTCTCTATGAAAGCCACTCCTACGAGTACAGGCCCCGATCCTTATCCGACTGCATCTGCTATGGGGGTTGGGGTGCACACCCAGGCATCTCCTGCTGACAGCAGCTCAAAAATTGATGTCTTGGCCATGGAAGTGAGTGAATTAATGAGATGTCTCCAAATGCTCACCACACCGGAGACAGAGGTGGAACCATGGTTTTCTGTTGGTAGTTCCCCCGCCTCAGCTCCCAATGTGATGTCTCAGCCACATAAGACCCCAGAAAGCATATTTTGCCATAATTGTGGGAAGGATGGGCACATAAAGAGAGAATGACGATCTCCAAAAGACCTAGATAAAGTTGTATACAGACTTCAAGGGGAGCTTCGGAAAGCGAGACAATGGCTGAGGAGCACCGGAAATTACCGCAGTGCAGGATTGAGAAATCCTAAATCAGATTTCTTTATGGCTAAATCATCTATCCAGGCCTCTGTTACTGCCTCTCCAGACTGATCCAGAATAGTAGGCCCATTGATGGCGACTTCTGTGACTGTCAATGGTATCCATGCTCGGGCTGTGCTTGATAGTGGGTCGCAGGTGACCATTGTATTCCATGACTGGTATGACAAACACTTATCTGATGTGCCACTACAATCTCTGGAAGGTTTGCATGTGTGGGGCCTGAGCGACAAGTCTTATCCCTACCTAGGATATGTCCGGCTCTGGTTGTCTTTCCCCATGACTGTAACTGGTGTAGATGAACAAGTAGAGACACTAGCTCTGTTGTGTCCTCCTACGGGATTGTATGATGGGATTCCCTTGCTCATTGGAACCAACACCCACATGTTTGGAAGACTAGCGTAGTTGTGTCACGAAAAACAAGGGAAATGGACTGGGCGGGCACTGAGAATCTCAGCCCCGATAAAGAGAGCCTATAATCTGCAAAAATGGACTACCGAAGTAGACGGAGATGCGCCAGTGGGGATAGTGTGGAAAAAAGATCCTGGTTCTCTGGTACTCCCTCCCAATGCTCAGTACACCATTCAGGGAGAGGTTCACATTAGAAAGGAAGTGAAAAATAAAATAAGCGAAAAATAAAATATTAATGTTGGATACGCTGGGTGATGGAAAGCTGCCAGAGAGATTATTGGTTAAACCCAGCATTTTCTCCAGAAACAAAACAAGCAAGTAGGATGTGGAAGTGAGCAGCTAAACAAGGTAAAACACAGTTATGGTACACCAAAAACTGGCTAAATGAGAAGCTACAATACATTTTTCAATAAAATAAGTATTAACAAAGCCTTTTCTTATATACAGGCATGCAGGAAATCTAAAGCAGAAGCTTGGTTAGTGAAAACTGGAAGTCTGGTACATTTTAAAGGAACTACAGAGGTAAAAATAAACACAATAGCATTTTAACAAAAATTAAGGGAACAGTAATAAGCAGCCAAGGTGCAGCAACAAAAAAATGTCAGGAAGAGAAGTCATATTACTTTTTAAATTACAAAAGATTTAACAAAGCCCCCTTTTTTTCACATACAGGAATGTAGGAAAATCCAAAGTAGAAGCTGCGTTTGAGAAAACCTGAAGTCTTTCACCGTTTAAATGGTCTCCATTTGAATAAATTTGGTGATAAACTTCTGGGTAGTATTTTCCATCAAGCTATCAATTGTGCAAACGGACCACCAAAAAAACTGACAGACAAGGGGCAAAAAGGGACTAGTACTGTTTCTGCTGAGAAAATTGGTGATAAGATCACCAGTCTTATTAAATCAAATCTAAATGTGTTACTTACTAACGCAAGCAGTCTCCATTATATAAAAAAAGATGAACCTGAGCTCTTGTTAGTAAACAAAAACACTGATATTGCGGCTATCTCAGAAACCTGGTGGGATGAGTCCCCTACCTGGAATAAATCAATCCCTGGATACAACCTTGTTCACAAGGATATAAATAATAGAAGGGGAGGTGGGGTGTGTTTTACATAAAAAATAATATTAGCTTTAGACAATTAGATAGTACTTTAAATGACTCCTATGAAACTCTACGGGTTGAATTAGATATAAAAAATAATAAAAATGTATTGGTGGGTGTGTGCTATAGGCCTCCTGACATTAAATTAGCTGATCATCAGCTATTACTCGATGATCTCGCAAGTGAATGTAAGCATAAGGATATATTGTTACTAGGTGACGTTAATTCTCCTGGTGTAAACTGGAATAATTATTCTGCCCTTACCATTCAGGAACAAGCTTTATTGGATTTTTGTATCGATAATGGTTTGCAACAAGTTGTGGATTTTCCTACAAGAGGCAAAAATATATACTGGATCTTGTCTTAATTAACATTCAAGATAAAATTCTAGACTTGAATATTTCTGATCCCTTGTTTAATAGTGACCATAGTACTATTACTTCTCAATCAATAATGAATTTATAAAACAAACTGGTATCACTATTGTCAAGGATTTTAGAAGGGCACATTTTGGAGCAATTATTAATGAACTTTATAACTGGACATGGAATGCTAAAGGTGAATCAGTTAATAGCTTATGGAATAACTTGAAGAATAAAATCATTGAGCTGTGTGATAAACATATTTCCAACCGTACATTGTATAACAAAGGAGGACAACTTCCAATGTGGTATACAAATAAAGTTCGTAAAGCAATTTCAGCAAAGAAAAGAGCTTATAATGTAGTTAAATGTGATAATAATGACTATAATAAAAATAAATACAAGGAGGCTTTAAGAGTCTGTAAATCTATCATAAAAAATGAAAAATGGAAAATAGAATTTAGATTGGCACACATGAAAGGGTGGAGGCCATGCCAGGAATGACAGTGGAAAGGGTGGGACAGTCTGTTCTGAAATATGCTAGAAGGGGTAGGGACAAGCCTCATTTAATTATACATCTTGGGACAAATGACCTGGCTGACAAGACAGTAGATACAGTCCAGAGGAGGTTTGAGGAACTAGCACAATTATGTGAGGGGGCAGGAAGATCAGTAACTTTTTCAGAGATACTTCCTGTGCCAAAGGCAAGCACAACAAGAAAGCTGAGAATAGAGGAATTTAATGGATGGCTAAGAACCTGGTGTTGTGCTAAAGGGTTTGGGCTGTTGGGGGATGGGGAGGGACCTGGGAGGACAGTAGTCTCTATGCCAAGGACAGACTACACTTGAGTGAGGAGGGAAAGAAAGTGTTGAAACAGAGGATGGAGGAGTACATAGAAGAAGTTGGGAATTTGAACTAGGAGTGGGGGTGGCAGTTGGGGAAGAGATATGCAGAGACCACAGGTTGGGAAACCATATGAGCTTACCCCCCATAACAGTGACAAAGGACAAATGGCAAGTACTGTTGGTGATGCTAGGAAAGGAGGGCAGGATGGGAGAGCGGGAAAAGGGTGGAAGGTGGTTACCCTTAATGCTAGGAGCCTTGGGAGGAAAACTGCAGTTACAGGTTCTCATGGCAGAGGGAGAGGTGGACATTGCAGTCATCATGGAAACATGTGCCACCCAATACAATGACTGGGACCTGTCTGTACCAGGTACAGATTATTTCGTAGGGACAGAGTGATTGGGAAAGGGGTGGCACTATATGTGAAGGAAGGACTGAAGTGTAAGGAGGAAGGGAGGAGTGTAGTATGGAGTCACTTTGGATGCAAATCCAGGATTCCAAGAATAGATACTTAGAATGGGAGTGGTGTACAGGCCACCATCTCAGACGGAGGAGTTAGACGGGGAACTAGCGGGACAGATCAGGAGGACCCATGAGAAGGGTAGTGTGGTGAGTGGGACTTCAACATGCCAGGAGTGGACTGGAGCACCCAACAACCAGGAACAGAAGGAGTAGGTACTGCTGGATGCCTTCCAGGACAGCTTCCTGCTGCAAATGGTCAGTGAATCAACCAGGTTAGGAAATACCCTTGACCTTGTGCTGGCAAATGGGGACTTTGTGAGAGAACTTACAGTGGAGGAACCACTGTCAGGGAGTGACCACCACTCAGTATGGCTCACATTGGATATGGGCAAGGAAGGAGTGGAATCTGGCACAAGAGTGCTGGACTTCAGGAGGGCAGACTTTGGGAGGATGGGGGAATGGTAAAAGGGTACCTGGCCAGAATTCAATCTAGTATGGACACTAACCAGAGGTGGGAGCTCATAAAGCTGGGGATAGTGGAGGCAACCAAAACCTGCTGCAAGGCCCAGAGCAAGAAGGCTAGGGCTAAGAAACTGAGCTGGTTGAGCAAGGAGGTCATGGAAAAGGTAAGGAGGAAAAGAGCTGCCTTTAGGAAGTACAAGAAAACAGGGAGGGGAGGACAGGGAGGAGTACTTGACAGAATCGAAGGAGGTGACAAGGGCAGTAAGGGAGCCAAGCATCTACAGAACTCAGGCTGGCACAAGGCATTAAGAAGGGGGAGAAGGACTTCTTTAAGTACATCAGGGAGAAAAGGAGCTGTAAGGACCACATAGTAAGGATTAGGAAGGAGGGGTTGGGTGGAAGCAGGGTGCGATAAGGTGGAAGCACTAAATGAGTACTTCTACTCAGTATTTACTAAAGAGAAGAGGGGGTTGACACCCAAGGTGGAAGAAATAGAAGAAGCAGGGGGGGAAGTGGTGACAGATGGAGAAATCATGGAGAGCAGAGTTCGAGAGGGTTTGAAGGCACTGAGGGTGGACAAGGCGCCAGGCCCAGATGGCATCCACCCCAGGGTACTGAAGGAGCTGGCAGAGGTCCTTGCAGGACCTTTGGCAGACCTATTTATGCCCTCACTACATTCGGGGTGTGTACCTCAGACTGAGGATGGTTATGTGGTGCTCCCTCCACAAGAGTGGCCCCAAGGATGAACCGGGGAACTAAAGACCGGTGAGCCTCACATCCATCGTGGGTAAGCTAATGGAGACTATCCTGAAGGAGGGGCTGGTGGCCCTCCTAGAGGCCAAGGGACTACAGGACAGCAGACAGCATGGCTTCATACGTGGCAGATGCTGCCAAACCAACCTGGTGGAGTTCTATGACTGGGTAACTAGGCAACTGGACAGGGGCCATGCAGTGGATGTCCTGTATCTGGACTTCAGTAAGGCATTCGACTCAGTGCCACATGGAAGGTTGGGAAGGAAGTTAGTAGGCACAGGGACGGGTGCAAAGCTGGTGAGATGGGTAGGAAACTGGCTGCAGGGAAGGCAACAGAGGGTGGTGGTGGGTGGGGAGCTCTCACACCCAAGGGCAGTGACGAGCGGTGTTCCACAGGGCTCAGTGTTGGGACCAGTGTTGTTTGGGATATTCATTGCAGACATATCATGGGACATCAAGAGCAAGATCAGTCTGTTTGCTGATGATACCAAGGTAGGCTCGGTGGTGGATGACCTAGGGGGATGGCGGGGGTTGCAGGATGATCTGGCAAAGCTTGAAACCTGGTCAGATGACCTGGCAATTGGGCTTTAATGCCAAAAGTGCAAGGTGCTGCATTTTGGGATGAAGAACCCAAAGAGGAGTTACCAGCTAGGAGGAGTGCAGCTAGCCCAGATAGAGGAGGAGAAGGATCTGGGTGTGCTCATTACAGGGTCAATGAACAACTCGGCACAATGTAGGAAGGCAGCTGCAAGGCCAACAAATGCTGGGTTGTGTGCAAAGTATATCCTCGAGGAGGAGGAGGTGATTCTGCCACTGTATAGGTCATGTAGTTAGACCACACCTGGGTACTGCATGCAGTACTGGCGTCCGTATCTGAAGAAGGACATTAGGTTACTGAGGGGTGCAGGCAGAGTGACAAAGATGATCAAGGGCTGGGGACTTATCATACGAGAGGAGGTTGAAGGAGTTGAACATGTACTCACTGGAGGAGAGGAGAGACAGGGGTGACATGATTGAAACCTTTAAATACATGAAAGGAATAAACAAGCCGGGTACAGAGGGGCTGTTCAAAGTAAGGGAGAGGAGGGCCACCAGGGGCCATGATATGAGACTGAAGTGAGGAGGTTCAGGAGGGAGATGAGGAGACACTTTTTTACAGAGAGGGTGGTGGCTGGGTGGAATGCGTTACCTGCTGAAGTGGTATGCAGCAGAACAGTGGACTGCTTCAAACGAGGATGGGACAGGACAAGGGGGAGGGTTAATGAAGGGGAAGGGTGGAAGGGAGGGGCAGCTGCAGAATAAGGGGTGCTAGTTGCACATTCGAGCAGACTTGATAGACCTTTAGGCCTTTATCTGCTGGCAAATTTCGTATGTTCGTACATGAATTAGTATAGTGATGTTCAAAGCATGTTAATCATAGTGAAATCAGTATTACCTGTATGAAACATGTTTAAGTATTGTCAGTACGGATATAGTTTTGTGAAGTATGTTGAAATGTATAGTAATGTGACAAGTTTATGTTAACTGATGTATCAGATAGTATTTGCATAGCATGCTAATGTCATATATGTCTTGTTTATATTGCATTTTCAATAGTGTGATGGTAAAGACTTGATGCAGATGCCACGTTTTCTCCAGACAGGGAAGGGTGTAGCCCCCTTACAAATGGGGATTCCTGAAAAGTCTTCATTGAGCTTGCCTAAATGCTCACAGCCAGGCTGGTGTCCTGCGTTTTAGCAGTTTAAATGTATTGCCAGAGAGCGCCTGTATAGCCTCTGTGTACTGTCTCTTTAAGAGCTGCCTAGATTGCAGTTATAATTAACCTGGGAGGGGGCTAAGTGTTGCTATGCTCGAGTCCCACCCGGGCTGCCAGATAATCACTCCATTTCTGCCATTGCTATTAGAGCAAAGGGAGCTCTGTTAGAAGATGTACTTATTTGCTGATCATTTTGTTAGAATAGTAATAATATTGCAGTTTGTTCTAACCTGCCTTATTTGCAGCATGGACAGTTCTGTTTATTTCCACCATCTTGGTCCTGGACTGCCAAAATGGGCCAATCAGTACCTTTGGGGACTTTAAAATTGAGCCTGGGCCAGCCCAGTGGCGTAGAGGGCTGGCGGGCGCCTTGCCCCAAACCACACCAGCGACGCGGTTGGGGGGCAGACTCGGGTCGCTGAAGCCGGGGGCCGGAGAGGATCGAGCATCTTAAGGACTGCTCCCCTCCCCGGGGGTGGGTTAGTGCCATGCCTCTCTCTGCAGCGGCCCCTGGTGGAGACCAGGGGCACTACAAGAAGCGCTGCGGCAGGGGAAAACCAGAAAAGCGGAAAAATGGCGTCTGAGCGACCGGATGATGGCTGTCTGGATCCCCCACCTCCATGGAACCCCCGAAGAGCCAGGGGAATCCCGATCCCAGCAGCATCAGGGTCAAGAGCAAGAATACCTGAAGGCAATTTCCCTCCGGAAGGAGGAGACCCGTCTAACGAAGGGTTACGTCGGGCTACCCTGGTCGGCTGCGATCTGGGATCGGGGGGAAGCTGGTGTCGGGGTGGATTCGGAATGGAGTAGCGAGGGTAGTCCTTGGCAGAAGGCCTGAAGGAGAGGCCGGTCGGACACAGGGGGCAATAAATAAATAATGCAAAAAAAAAAAAAAATGGAGCCTGGCTCCAGGGGTCTTGTGGGAGCAAAGTTCTGTAGTAATTGTAGTTTTGGGCTTTTGGCACCTAAATGAATCTGGAGGGGGAGCACTTGTTGTGATTGACAGACAGATCAGCCAACCAAACCTTTTGGATCCTGGGGAAAGTCCCAGGCTGCTTGCAGCTACTTTCATTTTGAGTTGTGAAGCGAGAGAAGTAACAGCTCGAGATAGTCAAGCAGTAATCCTGCATAGATTCGCACGGGAAAACTGTGAAAGGGCTGAGTTTTGGCCTGCCTGTCTGTCTGCTGTCCCTGAGAGGGAAAATAGAGTTGATACGTACTGAATCCGAGTTGTGAGAATGATTTAAGCCATTGCACTGTGACCAGGCTTTAACCTGAAGAAGACTGAAGATTTGCTAAATGCAATCGGCCTGTCAGGATTTCCAGCCACCTCTGAACTCCCGGTTTGTGCAGATACTCTGTAATTGTGACCGGATAGCAATCTGCCTGGTACAGTAGAATTTCTTACATGTAAATGTGCTGTGTGCTGTTAGTGGGTCGTGATTTGGTTTCCCACTGTGTGCTGAACTGTGTTCTGCTTGCTGGAGGCTGCATCCAGCTCCCACGGACTGAATTCGTATTCATCTCCATTGGGCCTGGGCTTTGCCACACTGGCCCAACCAGGCTACCCGCTGCACAGAGAAAGATATCGATGAGAGACCTGCCTCAGGATCAGCCCCCTGCTCACACTCTGAACAGGAACAATGCCTCGGTGATTCGTGTGGGGCCTGCTTCTCCTGGCACTCCAGTTCAACAACCTGCTGTCTCGATTTCGTCCTGCCTGTGTCCTGTATTGGGTATCGTGAGTTAACATCAGGGTAACTCCCTGCAACAACAGCTAAATCTAAAGTGTTGTCATCTGATTGCTTTGTTGTCTTTTCTGTCATGAACTAAGCCCTCCAGCTCCAGATTACAAATAGTGTGTGCTGTGCATGTTGCTTTCTTCCATCACAGGGCCCCAACCAGTTGTGGGCCGGCCTACCCCCAGCAACGTTCCTGGCTAGCCCACTGTCTTCCTACCTGGGTACCCAGAGTGTGTGTGACTGTGTAGGGACTCTGAAGTGCATGCATAGCTGTCTGATTGATACAGCCTTTAAGAAAATCAACCTGATTGTGCCCCTCCCTGGTTCACATCCCCTGAATAAATAAGATCTAACTCTTTTTGCATTTAACCTGACTGTGGTTCCAGTTTGTGCCAAGAGTACTGTACTGTTGCTATTTACTGTGCATAACCTTGTTTTACAGGGGGTCCCCAGGGTCAAGCTAGAGGAACTAGTCCTGGTGGTAAGTGCAAACAGTGTGGGTAATTGCATGGTGAACAAGGGCCATTGTGAAAGTGATTATTGTATGTTGTTCAGGCCACTAGAAGGGGAAGAGGGGGGTTACAGTGTCCCAGAGGGCTGTGTCCAGGTTAGCTTGACCACTAACAACCCTGACCTCCAGGTGGAGGCACCCATTTCAGTACCCAGGCCCCTTAACCTGCTACTAGCCAAGTAGGCAGGGGCAGTAGCCCTTGGGATAGTGCCACCTAGGGGTTACATACGTTTTTCCAATGCTATGAAACTGCATTTATGTTTATGAAATAAATGCAGTTTTGGCATCAATGTAGATGGCAACCTTTCCTTTACCTCACTATGAAGCTATTTTTTTGGAATCGTTTAAGGGCAAAATAAGGGGTTTATTTGTTCTTTAAGGGGTGTGGTTTCCCTGTTTTAGGGGGCTGTGTTTCAGCTGTACCTGACCTGAATGAGAGAAGGACCTAACTCCAGAGAGAAGTTACAATCAACCTTGAGACCAGCATCTGTTTCCCACCTATATGCCTAGAGAGGGATGACTGCAGATGTTCGAGGCAGTCCTTCGACAGTTATTGCAATGCCTTATTTCTGCCTGAACAAAAAAAGTCTTGTGTTTCATCGTGATTGAAAAGAACTTGTATAACCATCCTGAAAGTGGCTTTTTGTTATTTTAAAATAAATATATGCCAAGCCAAGGCATTTTTACCTGCAAGCATGTCTTTCTGCCTTTCAATTAATGGGACTGTTACAGTTGGGAAAAGGGGTAAGGGCTGCAGGGTCATTCACCAAGGCATGGTAGCCTTCACATGCCAGACACAGACTCCTTTGTCTCCCCCATGTTACCGTCTGGTAAAAGCAAGCAGTATGGGAGACACAGCAAGAGGACCGTAATGGGGGTAGACTGCTAAACTGCTAGGTAAATCTGAATGCTGGTGACTAGAGAGGGGGACCCACTGGGCCACCAGGGCACAAGATGGTACTGGCAGCAGGTGGGATCTTCAAAACCACAAAGGGAACTGGCCACAGGAAGGGAGGGAGACTGCACTATCAGGATCTATTACTTGTATGTGGACTGAGGTGGGGGGGAGCTTCTAGGTGAGATACACACTAAGTGCCACACCAGGGTTACAGTATGGTACTGCGATCCAGGCTTAGTGCAAAGTGGTACTGCGCCCAGGCCACAGTTGCAGTCTGGGCTGTTAGCAGGATGTCTGTGTGCCTGGTATTGCCAGTGGATTGCGCTTGTAAGCATCACAACAAAAGAGTGCTGCGTTAGTGTGTGGGTCAGAAATAAAGCAAAACGGTTTGAGAGAATGCCTTCCAGAAAAACTGAAAACCAAGTTATGCAAATAGTGCTTACATTTTTTTGCAGGATGGTCAGAATGTCAATTCTAAATTGATCTGCAATTTTCTGCATGCTTGGAATCAGACAATTTTGTGTTATTTGCATGATAACTAGCAGTTCAAGGGGAACATACTGTATATGGCTCATACCAAGTTCCTTTTAAATGAGGTATTGGGCTTACCTCTAGCTGGAAGCAGTACAGAGAAATCTCTTACTAAGTCTGCCTTATGCTGAGACTACATTGTCACCATTTTTAGAATGATAAAAACATAGAAAATGAAGGCAGACAATTGCCATGATAGTCCAGTAGCAGCCCGCTGTGCTGCCAGACAGATGACAGAAGTTTGGAAGTGTACTCTGGTAGTTGTGTCCGAAGGCCAGGACAGCTCTCAGGCAGCTGCTGTAGGAAAGCTCACCTTTATTTATTTATTTATTGAAATCTTGGATGACATGTATGAGCGGATGCTCGTTGAGAGGTTCCGCATCAGACACATTAACATAAGAAGACACAATATAGTTAGAGTAAATTATATGTACAGATTACAAAAAAATTCAACAGTACATGGGTTGCAATGTGTGAGGGGTCAGATCGGGGGACCATTTTCTTTTTTACAAACTCATTAACAAAGAAATAAAAGAAATCAAGGGACAGTTTTCTTTTTTACAGATTTAGTACATTATTGGATCTGACAGTGGGGACTGGACTCCCCACTGTTGGCTTTTAATCCACGTTGGTACCAGGGGTGGGCACTGCAGCGTCAACATCTATGAACTGAGGGGGACAGGTGACCTGGAGGGGAGGGGGATGGGCAAGAAGAACTGGCGGTAGGGGACCCTGGTCCACTTTTGTTATTTTTCTACACTCGCAGTATCAAGGGGAAGATGACAGAGGACTGTCTGAGCTGGGAAGGGGAAGTAATTAAAAATAGAACAATAACACAGAGATAAAGAGAGAGACAGAGAAGAGAGAGAGAGAGACCCAGCAATCACCGTCTCACTGCTCTCACTGAAGCGAGCAGCAACCCTCCAGCTGCGGCTACAACAATTTGCTTTTAACAGCCTTATAAAGGCATTTTTAGCAAGAATAACTACTTTATTGCTCAGTGTTAAACCAGAAGTACTGCGGGATACAACTTCCATTTCAGCCCTTGAAAAGTCACCAGACCTGTAAGCATTGGCTGTAGAGGTCTGGAAGGACTGCTGAAATTCCACTAGATCAGAAATCATACCCCGGAAGCATAGGCAACCCCCTTTGTTTGTGAAACTATTTGTGTGTCTGAAAATACCTAACAAAAATTTGTACCTAACAAATATTTAAATTTGTTTGAAGAAACTTCTGGTTTCAGCCAGGTGTGTAGCCTGGGATTTCAGATTTGCACACCAAGTGGACTCACTGCTACCCCACCCCCCCCTTGTTAGGGTGAGCTACCCCCGTAGCCAGACAATATACAAATGTACACCAGGACTGTGTTTGTTGCCTTATTTGGAACAATAAATACAACTTTTGTATCTCAAGACAGTGGTTGTTGCTACTACACCCGTGAGCATCAGCTGTATAGGTCTGGAGGACTGCTGAGATTCCACTAGATCAGAAATCATACCTCTGAAGCATAGGACAGCCCCCTGTGTTCCCTTATGTAGCCAAGGAGGATATGGAACAAGCTATTCCCTCAACCCCACAACACTCATACCAGTACCTAGGGTAAGAAATCTGTGACCTTTTTCTCCGTTATTTAGATAGAGACATTACCATGGACCCCAAAGGGGATATACTCAAGCTCCTTTGTATGGAGGGCTCCACTGTAGCTTGTAATAAATTTAAAATGTAGACCCCCACTTCAACATACAAACTTTGTGATAAGTTCACATGTGGTAAATGGATTGCTTACACATCATTACTTGATGAAATAAGATCCCTAAAGTTCAAGAAATAACAACAGAAAGCCCAACTGATTCCAAAGCACAGAGAGAAAATAAACAAATAAATAAAAGGATTAGAGAGGACAGTGAGGAATCAAGCAACCCAATGTAATAAACCGAAGAGGGTACAGGCATAACACTAAGAATGCTGATGTCCTGCCATAGGTAACAAAAAATATAAAGAAAAGGAGAGGACTAGGTCTATCTATTGAGATCCCCCTGACAAACAGATTCGAAGCCTGACTACACAATGAAATAGTAAATGAAATCTCCCTCCCCCCACCTCGTCCCTCCCCCCTTCCACCCCTTTTTTGACAAAGCCACACCTGGCTGCTCCTATTTTCTACATTCTAAACGTTATAGCCTGGGATCTGTCTATGACCCCAAAATCATACAAAGCATTGAATCCACACTTTTGTAGTGTTGTCGAAATCCCTTGCACTTTCTCAAAATGTACTATAAATTGTAACCAACCATGAATGTACTGTAAATTGTAACCAGTTGTGAATGTTGAAGTATTTGCTGTTTTTTTTTATGTGTTGTTCTTTCTTTGTTTACTTCTGACCATTTTTTACTGTTATACAAACATAGAAACATAGAATTTGACGGCAGATAAGGACCGCTTGGCCCACCCAGTCTGCCCATTTCCCTACCTAATGGATATGCTGCAGATCCTAGTTAACCAGCAGCCTACTTCTTCCTACCCCCAACCCCTAGAATTGCCTTATGACTGTCCCATGCATGCTTGAATTCCACCGTTTTTGACTCCACAGCCTCCTCTGGAAGGCAGTTCCATGCATCCACAACCCTCTCTGTGAATAAATACTTACTTAAATTACCTTTGAGCCGCGCCCCCCCATCTTCAAATTGTGCCCCCTTGTTCTTGCCCACCTCTTTTTTTGAAAGATGCTACCCTCTTGGACTTTGTTGATTCCCTTGAGGTACTTGAAAGTTTCTATCATGTCCCCCCTCCTCCTTTCCTCGAGGCTATACATATTAAGCTCCTTAAGTCTCTCCATATGTCTTCCGTGCAGACCCTGCACCATTTTAGCTGCCCTCCTCTGGACAGCTTCCATCCTGTCTATGTCTTTATGATTGGGTCTCCAGAACTGCATGCAGTACTCCAGATGGGGTCTCACCAACTGTCTGTACAGAGGGATAATAACTTCCTGTTTTCTACTGGTGATGCCTCTCCTATGCATCCCAGTATCCCCCAGCCCTCCTCACTGCCCTCTCACATTGCTTGCCCACCTTTAGGTCATCTGATATGACTACCCCAGGTCCATTTCCATTTTTGTTATTGTTAGTATCTCACCCCCAATTGTGTACTCTTCCCCTGGGTTTTTGTTTCCCAGGTGCATTACCTTGCACTTCTTAGCATTGAATCTAAGCTGCCATACATTTGACCATTCCTCTAACCTTGCCAAGTCCCTTCTCATCCTTTCCACCCCACCTTGTGCATCAACTCTGTTGCAGATCTTTGTGTTATTTGCAAAGGGACATACTTTTCCTTCCAGTCCCTCTGCAATGTCGCTTATAAAGACATTGAAGAGGACCGGTCCTAATACTGAACCCTGCGGTACCCCACTAGTAACCCCCCTTTCTTCAGAGTGGACTCCATTTACTATTACTCTCTGTGTACTATTCTCCAGCCAATTCTTTACCCAGGCTGTCATCTTGGGACCCACTCCCAGGCTGCCTAACTTGTATATTAATCTTTTGTGTGGGACTGTGTCAAATGCCTTGCTAAAGTCTAGGTAGGCCATGTCCACAGCCCCTCCCTGATCTACTACTTTGGTCACCCAGTCAAAAAAATCTATCAGATTTGTCTGGCATGACCTTCCTGCTGTGAATCCATGCTGCCTTGGGTCCTGTGCCTCTCTGGCCTCTAGATACTCGATAGTTCTTTCCTTCAGAAGTGATTCCATCATTTTCCCTACCACTGAGGTTAAACTAACAGGTCTGTAGTTTCCTGCTTCTGCCTTGCTCCCACTTTTGTGAAGGGGAATCACATCTGCCCTCCTCCAGTCCTTGGGTACCACCCCATCCTCCCATGATTTGTTAAAGAGGGTAGTCAGTGGTATCACTAGTTCTACCCTTAGTTCTTTTAGAATTCTGAGATGAATCCCATCAAGCCCCATTGCTTTGTCCACCTTCAGTTTTAAGAGTTCTTTCAGAACCCTTTCTTCTGTAAATGGACTGGTATCAACTTCTGTATCCAGAGTGTTTCTACTGTTTGTTTAGGTACCTCCCCTCTTCCTTTGTAAATACTGAGCAAAATATTTGTTTAGTATCTCTGCCTTTTCACAGTCACCCTCTGCCCACTCTCCCTCCCTCCCCTTTATTAAGCCTCACTAACCCTCCCTTGGTCTTCCTTCGCTCCCTGATGTACCTATAAAAGGTTTTATCCCCCTTCTTAACTGAGTTGGCTATCTTTTCCTCGGTTTGGGACTTTGCTGTTCTGACTGCCTTCCCATCTTCCTTTTGCTTTAACTGATACAGTTCTCTGTCCTGCTCCTTCTATGATTCCTTCTACTTCCTGAAAGCTTTCTTTTTCTCTTGAACCTTCACTGCCACTTCCTTTGAGAACCATAGTGGTTTCCTACATCGTTTCATTTTGTTTATTTGCTTCACACAAAGGCTTGTTACCTCTGTGATGGCAGTTTTTATTATTCCCCATTGTTCTTCACCCTCCTTCCTGCCCATTTGCTAGTGCATTCCTTAGGCACTCACCCATTTGGCAAAGTCAGCCTCCTAAAGTCCAGTACTTTTGCCTTTGTATGGCTTGACTCTATTGCTGTGTTTACTGTGAACCATACTGTTCGATGGTCGCTAGTTCCCAGATGGCTACCCACTACTACATCTGTGATCCCTCTCTTCATCGCCATTTGAGAGAGAACCAGGTCTAAGATTGCTCCTCCTCGAAAGTGGGCTCCAATACTAGTTGTCTAAGGCATGCCCCCTGTAGGGCATCCTAGAATAACCCCACTCTTCAAAGTGGCTGCTGCAACTGCACTCCAGTTAACAGTTCAGGGAGGTACCCAAAGACTGGAGGACAGCAGATGTAGTCCCCTTATACAAAGTGGGAACAAAGAGGAAGCAGGGAACTACAGACCAGTCAGTCTCACCTCGGTAGTGGGGAAGATCATGGAAGCACTACTGAAGGAGAGATTGGTGGAACATCTGGTTATCAATGGACTACAGGACCCAAGGCAGCATGGTTTCACAGGGGAGGTCATGTCAGACCAACCTCGTTGAATTTTTGACTGGGTGACTAGGGAGGTGGATCAGGGGAGGGCAGTGGACATGCCTATCTGGACTTCAGCTAGGCCTTTGACACTGTGCCACAAGAAGACTACTACACAAACTGGGGAATATGGGTGTGGGCAGGACAGTAGTGTGGTGGGTATGTAACTGGCTGGGTGGCAGGACACAGAGGGTGGTGGTAAATGGCTGTCACTCCATAGAGGAAGAGTGACCAGTGGGGTACCACAGGGATCAGTGCTGGGACGGTCCTATTCAACATCTTCATCAGTGACATTGCGCAGGACCTAGAGGCAGAATTTCACTGTTCGCTGATGACACAAAGCTCTGTAACAGAGTAGACACACCAGAGGGTGTAGACAGAATGAGAAGGGACCTCACGAAACTTGAAGAATGGTCAGGGTTTGGCAGTTGAAATTCAATGCAAAAGAAGTGCAAGATAATGCATATGGGGCACAAAACCCTGGCACAATATATCAGTTGGGGGTGAGGATATAGCATGCACCAAACAGGAAAGGGATCTTGAGGTTATCATCTCCGATGACCTCAAGGTGAGAAACAGTGTGACAAGGCAGCAGGTAAAGCAAATAGGATGCTGGGATGTATAGGCAGGGCGTCACCAGCAGGAAAAGGGAGGTCATAATTCCGCTATACAAGACACTAGTGAGGCCCCATCTGGAGTACAGTGTACAGTTCTGGAGACCATACCTACGTAAGGACATAGACAGGGTAGAGAAGGTTCAGAGGGCAACAAAGATGGTGCATGGATTGCATCACAAGTCCTATGAAGACAGGTTGAAGGAACTGAACATGTACTCCTGGAGGAGAGGAGGAGAGAGGGATATGATGAGACATACAAGTATCTCACAGGGAGGAACAGGGTGCAGGAATACACTATTTTAAGTGAAAAGATGTACCAGGACTAGAGGCATGGGATGAAGTTGGAGGGAGGACGATTCAGAGGAAACATGAGGAAGAATTTCTTCACAGAACGGGTGGTGGACAAGTGGAACACCCTGCCAGAGGAAGTGGTGGGGGCTGAAACAATCACAGGATTGAAGAATGCATGGGATAGACATAAAGGAATTCTGGAGGTCAGGGGTAAGGGGCAACAGACTTCTAGGAAAACATAAACTGAACTTACAAGCTCAAATGGGCAGACTGGGTGGGCCATAGGCCCTTATCTGCCAACACTGTCTATGTATCTATGTAACATCTGGCATATTCAGATCACCCATCAGCAATATCTCCCCTTTTTCTGCCATTCTAAGTATTCTTTCTATCATTTCCTTGTCCATTTCCTCCCCCTGAGAAGGGGGTCTGTATACAACCCCTATAGGATTATGGTGCCATTGCCAGTCTCCAAATTTACCCACAGTGCTTCTTCTCCTCCCTGTTTTCCCGTTTGTTCTGTTGCTTTGATTCCTTCCCTTATGTAAAGAGCTACTCCTCCTCCTCTTTTACCCTCCCTGTCCCTCCTGCAGATAGTGTATCCTGGTATGTTTACGTCCCAGTCATGGTTTTGTGTGTACCATGTTTCTGTGACTGCCACGATATCCAGATGTTCCTCCTCCATCAAGGCCACTAATTCAGGAAGCTTGTTACTCAGACTATGGGCATTGGTACTCATTGCTCTCCATTTTTTGATGGCTTTACCTTCTGTTGCAGCATCCCCCACTGACCTTTCTACCTCGGTCTTTTTCTCATTTAGTACCCTGTTTTGTAGGGAGAGGCTGGGATCTTACTGCTGCTTATCAGTGCCTCCCCCCTTGACTAGTTTAAAAGCTTGCCAATGAAGCATTTAAACCAATTGCTCAAAAGACTTGTTCCCTTCCTGGACAGATGCAGACCATCCTGCCAGTATAGGCTCTTTGTATCTGACTTGGAACCTTTGTAAATGAACCTATGGCTCAAAGGTATTTAATCCAAACTTGAAATAAATAAATAAATAAATAAATAGAAATTAGACAAACATACCAGTTACAAACTCACCATGGGTAACAGAAAGACTAATTAAAGGAGACTCAGTCATCTGATACACAGACTCTATAATCTGTAAGAATAGCAAAGATATCACTGGGAGGCAGTATAGTGCAGTGGTTTAAGGCTCTGAGCTGCAAATCTGGAGACCTGGGTTTGAATCCCATAGCCCCCACTTGCATACTGTGTGACCCTGAGCAAGTCACTTAACTTCCCTGTGCTCCCAGGTCACATCTGTAAACAAGCTTTCAGCTTAGTGTGCTTTTCCTGGTTAAACAACTGCAAAAAAAAAAAAAAGAAATCACTATACTATCTTGTTTCCCTGGAGCAGGACTTAACAACATAAATCAAAAAAATTGAAAAACTCAGTGGGACAAATGAAGAAACAAATAAAACTGTAGGAATAAATCTTGGAACAAACAATGTGGGGAAGTCCCTCTCACAAATGCACTCCGGGGGTCAGACCCTATGCTCCCACAGTGCCCAACCTTGAAGTGCAATATGTAAACAGGAGACAAACAGGGTAACCCTCCTGTCTGTTTTGGGTCCGAGCAACTACCAGTCTTGAGTCCTTGGGTCAAATATAAACCCTTTTCTGTTAGCATGCCCAGGTAACAGGTCCAGATATCACACTCTCTTTAGGGAAAGCAGTGCACTACTTAACCCAGCGGGCACACAACCTGGTTCACAATCCCCCTTCTGACACAATTGAGACCTAGGTATTTCCTTATCTTGCTGCATATGGTGACACACCATAAGCACTTCAACAGTTATGTCAGAATTATCAATACTGTCCCAGCATTCACACTCAAACTGAGAAAATGTCTCAGGCAGGATTTTAAGGAAAACAAAGTTTACTAAAATTAAAAATAGTAAATAAAATACAGAACACATAACATTAATGGTACAGTCAGAAAAATAAATGGACAATTATGAACGAACCGCCTTATACTGAGTAACTAATCCTACCACAGTTTCAGTTAGTAAACAGTGGTGCTGAAATTACCTAATTTTGGTAGAAATGCTTCTTAAGTCCAGAACACAAGTGTGCTAAATCCTGCAAAGTTGGAACAAGAGTGTGTTCTTTCAGGAGTCCAAAGTAGAAGAAGATTCTGTCCTTTCAGCCAGCTGATAATATTCAAAGTTACAGTCCCAACCTCCCTGTGATGTCACAGCACATGAGGTCACTCGTAGTTCTGTAATGAATTTGTAACATGACCAATGCATACCCAAATGCCTCAGCTGACTGCCTGGTTGAAAACTGCAAAGATAGCAATATCTTAATTATAAACCAGACGGTCTATTTCCTCATCAGATCATAAGTTTATAATAGCATTCCCCCTTTGATGTTTCAGAGAAAAATCCTGCAAAGCACCTCTCTTAGCTGTGAGAATTCCCACAGGTATCTGTCAGAAATGGCTTCTCTCCTGATGTCGTAAAATGCAATATTTTATTATCGGTTTCCTAGGTTCAAAGCAGTGGCTGGTCATAACCTGTTTTTTTTATAGCAGCTACAGGAAGTTTTGCAATTCTGTGTCAACACAGAAAAGGAAACTAGCTATGTAGCTCCAGCAAGCAACTGCTTTGGGGTCAGAAGGTCAGGCCCCTTTAAAAGCTAGTCTTCCTGATGGGCCTGCTGACCCTGTCATGTCTCATAAGCAGAAATTAAAAAACATATATTTATAATAAAATTATATACACATAACTAGTAGACGGTTATCCCGTCACACCCTCCTCCCTCCCAGACTGAACTTGGAGGAATCTATTCCTAGGCATGGGATGAGTTCCCCAAATTCAGTTCACTGTTCTAACTGTTGGGATAACCTGTCTGCATTTGCATTTTCTGCCCCTGCCCCGTGAGTGACAGTCATGTCGTAACTCTGAAATGCAAGGCTCCATCTTAAAAGCCTACTGTTCATTCTAAACATTTGTGCCAGCCAAACCAGAGGGTTATGGTCCATCTGTACATCAAAATGCCACCTGTATAGGTATGACTCTAATTTCTTCAGTGCCCACACCATTGTGTAACCCTCCCCCTATAAACTGGGGGTTCCCAAAAAGTCTTCCTTGGATGTGCTTAAATGCCCACTGCCAGGCAGGCGTTCTGTGTCTTTACAGGTGTAAAAGTGCTTGCATGCAAGTGTCCTCTTTAAGAGACATTATTTTTGTAGTGTACAATGAATCTGGGTAGGGGCCGAGTGTTTCCAGGCTGAAGTCCCACCTGAGCTGCAGTAATATTGCTCTGTTCTGCCATCGCTAATGGTGCAGGGGGAGCTCTGTTAGAACTGGTAATTGTTTGCTGATTAGCTGCTCTAATAACAATGGTATTTTAGTTTGTCTGACCTGCCTTTTCTTTGCAGCATGGACATTCCTGTACTGCACCAATCAGTACCTCTTGGAGACCTTAAAATGGAGTCCATCCCCATGGTCTGTTGGGAGTGAATTTCTGTAGGAATTGTAGTTTTTTTACTTTGGCACCTAAATGGACCTGGAGGGGAGCCCTTGCTTTGGCAGACAGATGAATCAACCAATTGAACCCTTTTTGGATCAGAAGGAAGTCCTGAAGCTGTCTGCAGCAGAGAGTCAGTCTGAGTTTGGAGTGGAGAGAGTGAACAGCTCGAGACATTCGAGCTGCTGCTCCTGCATAGTCGCGTGGAAAACTGGTGGAAAGGCTGAGTATGGCCTGTCTGCCTACCTGTCCCTTGAGCAGGATCCTTAAAGAGTGCTTAAATAACCGGACTGTATCCGAACCAATTGTGACAAAAGCCGCCGAATTGTGATTGTACCTTTGCCTGAAGAAGACAGAAGATTTGCTCCTCACGATTGGCCTGTCAGGATGTCTGAATCACTACAGAGATCATGGTTTTGCTCAGGAAAGCTGAAATTGCAGCTGGACTGTCATCCGAACTGTGGTATTGCTTTTCGTTTACTATAAGTGTGCTGAATGCTGTTAGTGGGTCGCGATTTGGTTCCCCACTATCTAATTGTACCACACTTGTTGGAAGCTGCATCCAGCATTTGCCAGACTGAATCCAAACTGTTCACCCGGCCTGGGCCCTGCCAACTTGGCCCTGCCCGCTACTCACGACACAGAGAAAACCATCAACGAGAGACCTGCCTGGGGATCAGCCCCCTGCTAAACATCTCAAACAGGGACAACACCTCGGTGATTCATGTGGGCCCTGCTTCTCCTGGCAAACCAACAAGTCATCCTAAAGTCTCCATTTCATCCATCCTGTGTCCTGTACTGGGTAGCGTGAGCAAACACCAGGGTAGCTCCCTGCAACAACAGCTCAATCAAAGTGTGTCATCTGATTTAGTTGTTTTATCTAATTATCATGAACTGAGCCTCCTGGCTCCGATTACAAATTGTGTGTGATTGTGCATGCTTCTTCTTTCCATCACAGGGCCCCAACCAGCTGCAACGCCGGCCTACATGGGCAACGAATTAGGCTAGCCCCCCTTTGTTCCAACTGGATACCCAGAGTGTGTGACTGTGAAGAGACTCTAAAGTGCATGCATGATTGCCTGATTGAATCAGTTACAGAACTAATCAGCCAAATTACGCCCCTCCCTTATTCATACCCCTGAATAAATCAGATCTAATTCTTTTTGCATTTAACCTGAGTGTGGTTCCATTTTGTACCAGAAGCACTGTACTGTTGTTACCTGTTGTGTCTAACCTTATTTTACAGGGGGTCTCCAGGGTCGAACTGGTGGAACCAGCCCTGGTGCTAAGTGCAAACAGAGTGGGGATTTATATGCTGATTAGGGGCTACTGTACCTGTGTGTGTTGTTCATTGTTTAGGCCACTAGAAGGGAAAGTAGAGGGTCATAGTGTCCCAGAGAGCTGTACCCAGGTCAGCTACGTTATCACTAACCCTGTCCTCTGGGTGGAGGCACTGTTTTCAGTACCTAGACCCCTTAACCTGCAACTAGTCATGCAGGCAGGGGTAGTAACCCTTGGAATAGTGCCGCCTAGGGGTTACATCTTGGAAGCATGACTGGAATTAGCACCCCCCAAAGCCAAAATCAAAAATTATTGTTAAAGATTAATGGCTACCCCAGTAGAAATGACTGTACACCAGTTGGTGGAGTGGAGTACAGGGCAGGAGATTGACCCCCACAATGCCTTGCTAATACTGGATATACCTATGGGCAGTAGTAAGGACACTGCTGAAGGGGCACTTTGTAATATTGAATGTTTGAAAAAAGCTGTAGTGGTGGGTCGACAAGCTGATTTAACTGCCCAAACTCTCATGGCCTTGATGGAGTATAGTGACCCACTGGACAGTTCAAAGGTGCCCCATATTATCGTCCCAGAGGGATTCCCAGCTGCCTGGAGGGTGATAACTAAAGATAGTAAGGATCCCTTAGAGTATGAGCCCCCACTGTTATCTGAGTCTTTTGAGGAGAAGTTTGCCAAGTTGTTACTGGAAGAGGGTAAAACCATGGAGGATTTAAAAAAAAATTATTTCTGCCATCTGGGAGTGTCCCTTCCCCGCTGTCCACATCAGCCCCAGCACCTGTTCTTTCACCAACTTCTGTACCTGCCTCTATGCCAGCAGGTAGTCACGACCCTTACCGCAAGCTCAAGGTGTTCTCTGGCATCCTCCCTACTCCTAATGGGGAAGTCGACCTGGAGACCTGGATAGACTCTGCTACCCTTGCTGTACAAGACTGGCAATGCTCAGAGGCCACAAAAAGGGCCCACCTAGGGGAAAGCCTCCAGGGGCCCACCCTACATGCTTTTTCACTCCCTGAGGTCCTCTGACCCTGACACCAAAGCCCAAGAGTACTTAATTGCCCTTGAAAATGTGTTTGGGGGCACCACTAGTGTTGAGGCATTGAAATAGAAACTTAAAGATGTTAAGCAACAGCCAGGGAAATTGTTATCTACCTACATGGATCGATTAGAGGGAATCCTACAAACCATTTTTCAGAAAGGAGGCTGGGCCTCTAATGAGGTGGACCAGGTAAGACTGGATCATATACTCAGCTCTGCCCGGCATTCCAGCTGGGTGTTGCTCAAATTGCAACTGCATCAAAGGAAATCTGGTCCCCTGCCCTTCCATATGTTGACGGAGGAGGTACGGGAAGTTGGGGAGGAGGAAGGCTCTCAGGAACCCTGTGCAGTCGTAGCTGCCACAATCCCTGCTCCAGGCATGGGGTCAGTCGCTGATGGCCTGGAATTCCAGAAATCACATGACAGAATCTGAGAACTAAATGCTGGTGCCAGTTCTGGGGAGTCCAGCAAGAAAGGGACTGCTAAAGATGCTCCGCCATGGGACAAACTGCTGAGGGGGTTCAGAGAAACAAAAGCCGGTCTCTTTATGAAGACTGCTCTTGAGGGTACAGACCCCGATCCTTATCAGAGTGTGTCTGCTATGGGGGTGGGGGTGCACATCCAGGCATCTCCTGTGGACGGCAGCTCAAAAATTGATGACTTGACTATGGAAGTGAGAGAATTATTGAGACATTTCCCAATGCTCGTCACACTGCAGACAGAGGTAGAACCAAGATTTTCAGTTGTGGTACCCCCGCCTCAGCTCCCAATGTGATGTCTCGGCCACACCAGACCCTGGAAAGCATATATTATCATCATTGTGGGAAGGACAGGCATATGAAGAAAGAATGCCGGTCTCCAAAAAACCTAGATAAAGTTGTATACAGATATCAAGGGGAGCTCCGGAAAGCAAGACCATGGCCGAGGGGCGCCGGCAACAACCGCAATGAAGGCTCAAAAAATATTAACCCAAACTTCTTTGTGGCTAAATCGTCTGTATAGGTCCCTGCTACTGCCTCTCCAGACTGGTCCAAATTGGTGGGCCCTTCGATGGAGACTACTGTGACTGTCAATGGTGTCCATGCTCGGGCTGTGCTCGACAGTGGGTCGCAAGTGACCATTGTATTCCAGGACTGGTATGACAAACACTTATCTGATGTGCCATTACAATCTCTAGAAGGCCTACATGTGTGGGGCCTGAGTGACAAGTCTTATCCGTACCCAGGATATGTCCGGCTCTGGCTGTCTTTCCTGCAGCTGTAACTGGTGTAGACAAACAAGCAGAGATGCTGGCCCTGGTGTGCCCTTCTACAGGGATGTATGATGGGGTCCCCCTACTCATTGGAATCAATGCCCACATGTTTGGGAAGTTAGCGCAGTTGTGCCAAGAGAAACAAGACCGACAGACTGGCCGGGCAATGAGAATTCCAGCTCTGATCAAGAAAGCTTATGACCTGCAGAGGCAATCTGTGGCAGAAGACCAGGATGAGCCCGTTGGAATTGTCTGGAAGAAGGACCCTGATTCCTTGATATTGCCACCCAATATTCAGTATACTGTTCATGGAGTAGTCCATCTTAGAAGAGATGTGAAAAACAAAATATTAATGCTGGATGCACCAGGTGAAGGAAAGTTGCCAGAGGGGCTATTGGTTAAACACAGTGTCCTACCTGCCCGTGCCCATGCCTATGCATGACGAGTGATGGTCCAAATTTGAAATGTGTCAGATCGAGAAGTCCGAGTGACTAGAGGATGTACACTAGCTACAGTACACTGTGCAGACACTGCAGTATTACCCAGCGGCAAATATTCTGGTGAGAAGGAGGAGATGACCCTAGACCTATTTGACTTTGGTGATTCTCCCTTGTCTGCTGAATAGAAGACTCAGATCAGTAGGAAACTTGTCCAGAGAGACCAAGTGTTTTCGCTAAAAAAACGGGATGTGGGGTGTGCCCATGGTGCTGAGCATAATATTCGGCTGCATGATGACAGACCTTTCCAAGAGTGGTCCTGCTGCCTTGCTCTAGCTGATATAGACAATGTTCAGCAGCACCTACAGGAGATGCTCGCTGCTGGAATTACTAGAGTCAAGAAGCCCCTACGCATCTCCCATCGTAGTTGTGCACAGGAAAAATGGGTCCGTGAGGATGTGTGTGGATTATCGGACCCTTAACTAATGGACTGTCCCAGATCAATACACCATGCCCTGCATACAGGATGCCCTAGACTGCCTGAATGGGAGTCAGTGGTTCTCAGTACTTGATATCCACTGCGGATATTATCAAATCCCGATGGCCCCAGAGGACCATGAGAAAACAGCCTGCATCTGTCCTTTGGGGTTCTATGAATTTCTGAGAATGCCACAGGGGATTTCAGGTGCCTCTGCTACCTTCCAGAGGTTGGTGGAACGTGCAGTAGGAGACATGAATCTGCTAGAATGTTTAGTGTACTTGGATGATGTCATTGTTTTCGGTCGCACGCTAGAGGAAAATGAGGCCAGACTGTTCAAAGTCCTTGATTGCTTGGAAGAATTTGGCCTCAGGCTAGCCATAGACAAGTGCCAGTTCTCTCAAGCATCTGTAAAATATATGGGACATACAGTGTCAGCTGAGGGGATACAGACAGACCCCAGTAAAGTAGAGTCCCTGACCACCTGGCCCCAGCCCACCAACCTGAAAGAGCTGCAGCATTTTTTGTGGGTTTTTTTTTTTAATTGTAGTTTATTCAGGAGCATTTTCTAGTGCAAACATATCAGAATACAAGAAGAACAAAAGGGAGTGGCTCACATCTCCTTCCTAGAGTTGCTAATAAATGAATGGCAGCTTTTTATATGATACATCATCACAAGAACCAAAAATATCTTATTAAAATACGATATAGCTGGATCTGAGCATGCAAGTAATATCTTTAGTAAAAATTAGCCATTGCCAACCTGGCACCAAACAGTACTTGGTAACATCACCCTGAAAAACAGGGAGGGCAAGCCAATCCAGAAAAAAGAAAAGGCACAAACATTAGAAAAGAGACAGAAAAAAAAGGGGTATCCGTGTGGACACCAAAGAAGGAGCAGAAATAGAGAAACGAGGAGGGAAAGACAGAGAGGAGGTGGGGTGAGAATGTGTCCATCCAAAGAATTATAGAAAAATGACAGGGTTAATGCACAGGGGGTAAACTTAGGCCCCACCAGGGGAAAGGGGGGAGGAAGTAGGGTTCTCCACTTAGGGTGTGCTGAGTTTCAACTACTCCCCTTTCAATATTCTAACCCTATTGTACCCCATGGTTATTGGGCTGCATGAGAGAGGGAATGGGTACTGAACATTAAGCGTTATACCAAAAAGGAATAAGGTTCTCATGGCCTTTGTCTTCTCTTTGCCCTCAGGCCTGCTCCACCAATACCTCCAGGATGCCTCTTTGTTCCTTGAAAGCCATGTAATGGAAGAAAGGGAGCCATCTGCCTTTGAATTTTATCATTTGACGCCTTAATCGGAAAGTCAGTTGATCCATTTCTAGAATTTTAAGGCAGATATCATACCAGGAGGAGATGGAGGGGGTCCTGGGGGAGATCCAACACAGTGCAATAGCCTTAAGGGCTGCTGCTATCAAAATATAAAATAGGTAGTGCATGGAGCTCGCCTTCAGGGCATCGGAGGGGGGTAGCCCAGCAACCAATGGTGGGCCTCGCAGGGTAAAACCTGATCAAACACCTTTCCCACAGCTTCCCTGAGAGAATCCCAAAAGCTCTTTACCTTACTGCACCCCAAGAAAATATGAAAGTAAGTTCCTTTCTCCTGACTACATCTCAAGCAAATATCTGAAAAATGTCTGTCGTAGTGTTTGGTTACCACTGGGGGTCTGAAGTATCTGACAGCCATGCGCTATCTGAACTCCCTCCAAAACAATGATGCCATGGTACTATGGATTCCCCTCCATGTCTCTGACCAAGCCTCCTCAGATAGGTCAATATTAGCCTCGGTCCACCACTGCTCTTTGATATGAGTCAGATGATCAGGCTCGGCCATAGCCAAACACTGAACAATCTTAGTGATTCTTCCTTTTGCATCTTCAAGAAGGACAAGCTCAGAGACACATTCTTGTAAAGGGTTCGGAGAGGGAGGGAGGAGGGAGGGGGGCCAACCACCTCGGTCAGTAGATAATGTCTCAACTGTAAATACCAGAAGAAATCAGATTGTGGGAGGCCAAATTCATCTTTCAATTGCTGGAATGATTTCAGGTGCTCCCCCATGAAGCATTGCCCCATTGTCCTAAGTCCCAGCCATGCCCAATGTTGAAAGGTGAGATCCCACTTAAGCAGAAGGAAATTTAGGCAACCAAGAATTGTCAAGTTAGAATTTACCTTGAGGGGCAAACTCGGCTTACTGTTGGCCTCACCCCAAGCCCCCACCAGTGCCCGGGTCCAGGGGTTACTGAGTCTTCACAACTTAAGTGTGGCTTTGTCTACATAAAGTAAGTCCCCGAAACCTGGCAGCGGGAGAAGATCTGACTCTAGGTCTGCCCAAAAAGGGTGTGAGTCCCTTGACAAGGGAATCAAGGCCTGCAACTGAGCCGCCCAGAAATATATCCGGAGGTCGGGTAGACCCAGGCCACCCCTCTCCCTGGATGTTGTAATCACACTCTACTTAATACATGGCCTCTTCCCTAACCATATAAACTTGGACAATGTGGATTGCAGACTTTTCCAGAAAGCAGCAGGTGGAAGAATCGGGAGGGATGTAAAAATGTACAAAAATCTAGGGAGTATATTTATCTGCACACATTCCACTCTACCCGAGAGTGAGAGTGGCAATTCCTTCCACCGATTACAATCCGCCTGGACTTCCCAGAGCAATTTAAGATAATTAGTCTGATATAGCTGCCCCAGACCTCTGGGAATCCAAATCCCAAGATACCTAAAACCTGTCCTAGACCATTTTATCTGCCCCAGGTCTGGGAGCATGGCTCCCCCAGGGATTCCAATTGGTACTATCTCCGTTTTGGCTGTATTAACCTTGTATCCAGAAAATTCTCCAAATTCCGCTAAAAACCTGAAAATTACTGGAAGTGTTTTAACCGGGTCACTAACATACAAAAGTGTATCATTCGCATATAACGAAACCTTCACTTCCCTACCCTGAATCCAAATCCCCGGGCATTCCGCCATTTGGCGGATACGATTCGTGAGTGGCTCTAAACTAAGGGCAAACAAGAGAGAGGAGAGTGGGCAGCCCTGCTGTGTTCCTCGATGGCTCTCAAAGGCAGAGGAGGTGACCCTGTCAACCTGGACCCTGGTCGTCGGGTTGAGGTAGATACTTTTAATCCAATCTCTGAACTTGTCTCCAAAACCAAATCTGCCCAGGGTGAGGTCAAGGTATTTCCAATCCAGGCAGTCAAAGGCCTTCTCGGTATCAAGAGAAACTACCACCTGGAGGGTTCCCCCTCCAGGAGACTTAGCTGTGGAGAGAATGTTCAAGAGGAGGTGGATGTTATCTTGGATGTGTCTACCCGGGATGAAGCCCGTCTGATCCGGATGCACTAAGCCAGGAATGATCCCCTGTAGCCATACACTAACGGCTTTAACAAATATTTTTGCATCCTGATTTAGTAGAGATACAGGCTGATAACTGGAGCACAGAAGTGGGTGGAGATGGAGACAAGGTCCTCACCCCAGGTATTGGGTAGAGCTCCCGGTTCTTGTGCAATGTTACATAACTGGGTAAGTAACAGGGCCACTTCCTCCACAAAGTATTTGTAAAATTCATCCGTTAACCCATCTGGGCTGGTTGCCTTCCCAGATTTGAGGCATCTGATCATCCTCACCACCTCAGCCACAGAGAAAGAAGATTCCACCTCATGCCGCTGTGATTCCAAGAACTCCAGTAAATTGGCTGAATTAAGGAAAGAGTCTATCTTCTGAATACAATCCAGCCCTCGTTCATCTGAATACAACTGTTTATAGAAGTTAAGAAACTCCCAAGTTGTAGCCGAAGGCTGAGTCCTTGGTGAGAGGTTTGGGTTACTAGGGAGAATTCTAGGGACATATCTGTCCACTTCCTGCTTTTGGAGCCTTAAGGCCAGTAATTTGCCTGCCCGCTCCCCCCAACCCCTCATAATACCTTTGCCTGGAGTACCTGAGCGTATTCTCTGAACGCCTCAGCAGGAGAGTATCATATTCTGAATGTTTCTCCTTCAAACGGGCTAGAGTGGAGGGAGAGCTGGTCTGCTTGTGTTCAGCCTCCAATTCCCCAATCTTTTCTGAGAGTTCAGACAACTGCTCTGCACGCAATCTATTTTTATGCGAGGCGAAGGAAATAGTATGGCCTTTAAGAGCACCCCAGATGAGTTTGGGAGGGGAGTCTTTTTTACAGTATTCTCTTTTAGGTAATTACAAATAACTTCTTTTGTGGCTTCTACATATTGTTTATCGTTGATCAGCCCAGGATCAAACTGCCAGCTCCCACCCCTATTCTTGGGGCCCAAACAAAGCTGAGCCCAGATCACGGCATGATCAGAAATTGTGACCGGCTAGCCGGCCTGCTGGTGCAGCAGTTGGGTTTCCGCTTGTGGCGCTGGTGACCCAGGTTTGGGAACGGACTCTGGTAGTTAGAGGGCCAGCCAGGGGAGAAGGATTGAGCTTCTTACGACTGCTGTCCTTCTCCGGGGGGAGGGTGAGGGTTGTCGTTGGTGCATGGGGAACCCCTAGTGGAGGCCAGGGGTGCTACAGAAACTGACGTCCACAAGGTTCCTGGGGGCAGGACGGATGCTGGCATCATTGCACATTCCTACCCCCTACAGAAGGGCAAAAATCTGCCTGCTCTGCCTGCCTAAATGAAGCCCACCCCTGCAGCTGCAATCGGCTCCCCAGGGCGACTCCCACCTAATCCCGTTGTTCACGGCACCCTATAGGGCCGGGGTGCAGCGTCTCTGCCCTGGGAGGTAATCCAGGGGGTCCTGGGAGTGCGGCTCATCTGGGGATGCCGTCAGCTGACGGCCCATGACTGGGTGGATGCCTGGCATAAACTGGAGCGGGCACCATAAAGAATAAAAAAAAAAAATTGTTTTAAAGAAATTGTGACTGGCTGAATCTTAACCTCTGAAAAGATGTACAGATATTCTCTTTGGGTATAAAACCTGTCTAGCCTTGAATAGGAGTTATTGGCACTGGAAATAAATGTGTAATCTCTGGCAGTAGGATTTAAGTGATGCCAGGGGTCAGCCAGCACGGACTCAGAGCATAAGTTATAACTTTTAAAACTGTAGAACAAAGTCAATGGTATACCCAGAGAATTATAGGTACACTATATGGAATACACTACCCAGTAATGTGGTTGAAAGTGAGAATATAAATAGTTTTAAGAGGAGACTTGATTCTTTCATGGGGGATAGAAGATTTGTCAATTCCACCATGCCAATTTGACATGGTGGCAAGTTCCTCTATGGACGATTGTCCTCTGAACTTGAACCTAACCTATGAACCTATAAGGTTTTAAGTAGCCTGGAACATGCCTTAGCCGGGGGGGGGGACTCCTAGATGGGTTCCTATCCAGCTTGGCATCCTCCATGCAGTTCCAGTCTCCTACACAGATGAGTTGCCTCGGGGGGGGGGGCAGCCAATTTTTGGAAAAAGGAGTGAAAATATTCCCCTGATGGTGGGGTAGGGGCTTATACAGCCGTTATATGAATGAGGTGACCACTGAAAATACCCAAGAGAGTTACTGATCTGCCATCTTCACCCCTTTGTACCTGCTGCACCTGGAAGGGAAGGCCCTGCCTTATGAGAATCGCCACACCTGCCTTCTTACTGCGAGGATGCTCATCTGAGTAAACAGACACAACCCAGCCTGTATGGAGCTTGAGGTGTTCTGAGGCTGAGAGCCTAGTCTCCTCCAAGCAGACTATATCACAACCAGCCCACTTCAATTCAGTCAGAATGTTTGCCCTTTTAATGACATTGTTGGTCCCCTTAACATTAAGGGAACAAAGCTTTAGGTCCGCCGTGGGAAAAGTGTTGGAAGACTACCCGTAGTAAACCCCATTCTGCCCAGCACTCCGGAATATCCCCTGCACTCCTCAAGGAGAAAAAAAGAGAAAAGGGAAAGAAGAGCGGAGAAAGAGAAAGTAGTCCATACAAGATATAACTTTTCATACAGAAGAACAATAAGTAAACCAAACCAGCTGAGTCTACCAAACAAGGAGTCTGACTCAGCTTAAGAATCATACCCGAAGGTATAACTCTGCTCACCTGTTGAAGAGGCTAGAGGACACGGCTCAGCAAGTGAGAAGGGAGGGGAAAGAAGCACCCCTCACGGAGGGAACCGTTCCTTCAATAAAGGGAGTGTAGGTCCAGAGCTCCCGTTTCCACAGGAGCCCTATCACTAGTGCCCTCGCTGTGAAAATCCGGTGAAGGTTACACCTAGACTATAGGCCCCAGAACATTTTGTCAATTAACATGTAGACTGAAGTGCCCCACAAATAGTAATCAAAACATAAACTTTTGAGAAAATCCACCAAACCACTGAAACCCATTTTTATAAATCCATCATAATTGCAGTGTAAGGGAAACCCCCAGTTGTGTTTCTCCTCACTTAATTTCCCGTGTGTGTGTGTGTGTGTATGTGTGTGAGCTAAACATTTTGTTCCAACTGGCCAGGTTACAGGTCTATTGAAAATGAAATTAGCTAATATTTGGGGCATATCCTGGCATTTTGCTAGTCAGAACCCCACTCCCCACTTTGTACATTAAGTAAACAGCAATCCACATCAAGCCAGCCCCAGCTTAATAGTCCGCTGGACCCATAACCCATGGAAAGTCATGGCTATGGAAACAAAAATAAGTCATTTCTTAACACCAAGGGCAAGCATCAAAGGCAATTTAGAACTTTTCTCCCATTTGCTGCCCTGGACACATGTACACCCAACAGTATTACGCAGTAAATATAGGGGTTGGTCTCCTCCCCCGTCCCCCACATCACCCAGCAAGCCAATACGAGATCAAAAAGTATAAGGGGGGGGGGGGCCCCTCAGCTTATTCGGTTCCATAAATAATCTCCTCGGGTGCAAGTATTGGGTCCCATGATCTGGGGCAAGGCTTCTGGAAAGGTCTGTTGCCATTCTATTGTATGCATCCATGAGGCTGAATGAGAAGAGGAGGGAGCCAATCTGCTGTTACACAAGGCTCGGTCCAACCAGAAAGGAAGTCAGAACAGAGCACAGGAACCAGTGCGCAGGTTCCAACCCGTCACGAGCCCAGCACAGCCGGGACCCGAGCCCCATTAACAGACCAGTGAAACAGGTAAGACCCAGTGGGGAAGTCCCCTAACCCAGGGGAACTAACCAACATTATTCGAGGGGAAACAGAGAATAAGTAGGGCCCAGCCTGGTGTGTATGCCCACCCCTATCGACCCTAGGATCTGGGCTTACACTTTAATAGGAACAGTTTAAACACCAAATAGGCCCTCAAGCATGTCCCTGCCTCCTCGGTAACAACAGTTTACAGAGACATTTCCCCACCAGTTCAGGAGGTTTTTCGTGGCATGGTCCACTTGGCCATCGCTGAGTGTAGTGGAGGAAGAGCATCAGTTCTGGATCTTATATCTGGATGCATCCCCGGAGCTATTGACCATAACAGTTCCTCAATCTCTACCTCTGCATTCTCTTCCTTCAAATCAGGACTCTCTATGCCTTCAGACTGCATGATGCCTGCATCAGGGTTTCAAATAATTTCAAGTCATCTTTCGTTTCAACCCGAAGCCGAGCTGGGTAACGTAGTTGAGCTTTTAGACCTCATTCTCGTAGCTGCTTCACCACTGAGAGGATCTTCTTTCTCTTAGCCATTAACGCTGGTGGGTAATATTGATCTATGTACACACGGGAGCCATCGAGGTTGAGATCTTTCTTAGCCCAGGCCAAATGCAATACTTTATCTTTTATTGGATATTTTAGAAATGTAACCAGTATTGCCCTGGGCGGCGCTCCCAGTTTTGACTTGGGGGTGACCACACGGTGATCCCTTTCAATGTCTAGACTGAGATATTTGCCCAGGCCCAGCTCAGTTTTCAGTCAACAGTCGATGTATTTCTTCATATCCTCCTGCTCCAGCCCTTCAGGAATGCCGAATATTCTTATATTGTTTCGGCGTGATCCGGCTTCTGCATCTTCAGCTCGGGCAGTTAGGGCTCATTCTCTCTTATGGAGGTAGGTCAGGGACCTACTAAAGGCCATGTGTTCATTCTGTAGTAACTCCAGGAAACCTTCCATAGCAGACGTGCATGATTTGAGCTTCTTGAAGTCTTTCTGGATGTCAGACACCTTGCCATCAATTCTATGGAGTAACTTGAGAATTTTTTGAAACTCGAATCTGGCAGTAGTAGACTCCAAATCAGAGCCTGAATATTCATTGGCCGAGCCCGAGACTAAGGAGGACCGAGATGAAGCTGGGCTGAGGCCTGCAGACAGTGTAGCTTTCATTCCCGAGGTTTGATGATACAGGCCCAACTGGCCTTTTCTTTTAGTATGACCCATTGCACAAGATGGTCCCCCTCCTTATTTGTAATGACCTTCAAAAAATATTGCAGTTAAGGCACTCGATGAATGTGGATGTTATGCTCGGGTGCCAGAGCTCAGAACTAAGCAGCCATTAGCTAGCATTGCGTCACCGGAAGTTTGTTTTCTGGGGTTTTGCAGCTACCATCGCCGATTCATTACAGACTATTCAAAGGTAATCCATTCGCTCCTTAATTTTACCCAAGGCCATCCTCCCACCAACTGCAGATACAAGAAGGGGGCCTCAAAGAAGAAGACAAGGTGTATTTTCGAAGAGGTGAACATTTTGGAACCCGTTGTACCCCTGAGTGCGAGGTGGCATTCTTCGAAGTCATCTATCAACTTACCCACACCCCAGTCCTTGCATATGCTGATTCCACCAAACCATACATCCTGCACATGAATGCCAGTCTGAAAGGGCTTTGGGCTGTGTTATATCAAGAATATGAGGATGGCCTGAGACCTGAGGCCTTTGCCAATCGCAGCTTGACACCCTCCAAGCTGAATTATCCTGTGCACAAGTTGGAGTTTCTCACTCTAAAGTGGGCCATAGTTGATCAGTTCCATGAGTACCTCTATGGGACCAAGATATTACTAAAGACTGATAATAATCCTCTAATGTATGTACAGACTTCGGCCAAGTTGGACGCCACTGGGCACCGGTGGCTTTCTGCCTTGTCAACTTATGATTATGCGGTTGAATATCGGCCTGGACTGAACCATATTGATACTGATGCCCTTTCACGGTGGCCAAGTTCCAAAGACAATTGGGTGAGGCTGTCTGAACCTTCTATTAAAGCATTGTGCCAAAAGTTTGACAAAGATGAGCAATTGTCTGCAGACACCATGGACTGCCTGGTGGACTATTTGGGCCCCCTGATACTTGCATACCTGCTGCTTATTGTCATTTTTCAGCATTAGATATCAGTGCTTTACCCCAGTTTAATAGTGACAGCATTCAGTGGGCTCAATCCCATGACCCCATGATTCAGCCCGCACTTGATGCCCTGCATGCATTACATCTAAATTACATTCTACTAACTTACGAACTGCACTGTTATTCAAAGAAGGCCCCAGACTAAAGTTACGAGATCAGTTATAGAAGTGGAAGACTAGGTTTGCTGGCAAAGGCACATAGCTTCACCTGAACTCTTTATTTTTTTTATTTTATTTTATTTTATTTAAACAGCAGTTTGGAAAACCTTTGAGCCATAGGCTCATTTACAAAGGTACCTTGTCACAATAAGACAAACGAAAATACACAGTATAACAGTACAACACATAAGTATAACAGTAACTTAAGACATAGATACAAACAAGCTGGTACAGGTAGGATTGATGCAAACAATACCAGAGTTATGTTGTCCTTAGCAGCTTAGTAATAAGCTTTGTCATAAGTATTGGTCTGGCTTTGACTAGTGGCAATTACAGCATCGGGTGTTAATAAGGTGGTTACGTAATGAAGTTTTGAAGCACGATATAGTTGGAGCTTTCGGAGATGGAGGGGGGCAGTGTGTTGAACCAGGAGGGGGCCCTAAAGCTGAAGGCTCTTTGGCCGTGAGAGGTCCTAGCTCTAGGGATAACAAGAGAGGTTTTCCCAGAGGTCCGAGTACGAACTAGTGGGACAGAGCGGCGTATGGTGGTGGTCAATCCTGGTGGGGATAGCCCAAGGAGGGTCTTTTTTGTAAGGGTACAGGTCATATATTTGAGGCGCTCGCCAAGATCAAGTACCAGCACTTTAGCGTACAGTAGACAGGTGTGTGTCAGCCTAGGTGCTCCAGTAATTAACCTGCAGGCCTTTTTCAGAGTAGTGCAAATTTTATGGAGTGCGGTCTGATCAGCAGCACCATACACCGGCAGTCCATAGTCCACTAGGGACAGGATAGAGGAGGTGACTGTGAGTCGAAGAGCCTCCGGGGGGAGGCAGTGTTTATACCGGTGTAAGATGCCCAATCGGATATTAGTGGCAGTGGCTAGGGCAGCGATGTGTCCATGGAAGGAGAGAGAGGGGTCAAAATGGATCCCTAGGTATTTATAGGAGCAAACTTGTTCGAGTGGGAAAGAGGACCCAGAGTGAATGAGGAGTTTGAAGTTGCAGGACTTGTTTTGGGGATGAGTGAAGAACATGGTTTTTGTTTTTTTTTAAGATTTATCACCAATCTATGTTCCTTGAACCAGCCCTCGGCTTCAGTGAAGGACTTCTGCAGCGAGTCCTGGAGGGCAATAGGGTTACGACTTGAGGCAAAGATGACTGCATCATCAGCGTACAATAGAATGTTCCCCGAGCAAGAGCGTAGAAGGGTGTTAAGGTAAAGGGAGACTAGTAAGGGGCCCAGAATGGAGCCCTGGGAACTCGAGAAAGATGGGACAGATGTCTGAGTAGGTCCCATTAATTTTTACACGCTGTGAGCGGTCAGATAGATAACTGGTGCACCAGGAGATAGGCCCAGCAGCAAAACCAGAGAGACTAAGGGCATCAAGAAGGAGGGGGTTTCTTCTAGATTGCTTGAAAGGACAGAGCAAAGAACCTTACCAGAGCAAGGAAAATGATTAAGGCTTCTTTTGGCTAGGTAGATTTACTGTGTGTTATTATTTTCTTTTGTACTCACAGGGATTGTTACTGTTTGTTGCTAACATTTTATTGCTTTATTTTTCTGTGATTCAAATTGTTGTTGCTGGGTATACCTTCTGCTGCATTATTACAGGGTGTGCCTACAGGTGTGTACTTACAGATTACTGTTGTAATCTTCTGATTCAAATTGTCTTTTGCAAGGTATATCTTCTGTTGCTGCTTTATTTTTCTCTGTAGCAAAGTGTTTCTTACAGGGTATATTTTCTGTGAAATTATTACAGGTGGTGCTTTACAGGTTTTAGTTTTATCTATCATTAGGATAGGCTTTCAGGGCTACTGCATTTGTTGCTGGCTGATTGTTTCTGCTCTTACCTCCTTGTTTCTTTCATCCGTGGTTCTTCTTTTTTGGCAGGGGAAAGGGCCCAGCCACCCACCACAGTCCCCAACCACCCCACACTATGCTCCTTTTATAGGGTAGCACAGTCATGACATTTCCTGTAGCAAAGCAGGAAGGGGCGGATCAAAAGGGTATCTGCACAGTGACCTCATTTACAGGGGCACAAGTAATTTAACTTGTTATAACAAGTTATACAAAAATAAACAAAACACAAAATCAAACTTTTGCTTTCATTTTCCTCCTTCTAATTACTCTGATCAGGTTATAAACCCAACAACTTATCTGAAATGGATATTGTTAACTGCAGGTACTGTGGGACACTTTTCAAAAGGGCAGTTTTACAGGATTTAGGAGACTGTCCTACATGCTGGGCCATTGAAGATCCAAGGGCTCAGCTCCAGGCAGCATGGGCAGAGATTACGCGCCTCAAATCGCATATTCAGGAGGAAATATATTATAAGAACCACCCTCCAATTCCCCAACATTCAACAGAAGCACCTCAACCACAGAGGGTAGTTGGTCCAGGAGGTTGGCAGGTGGTTAGGAGGGGCAAATCGGGTGCCCCATCACTCAGTGCTCTCCAACCTATCACCTCCACAAACCATATAAAAACTACAAACAGGTATCTACCTCTATCTCCGAAATCAAACAAAGGGACAGAGGACACTGCAGAGCAGGACGCTGCAGCACAGGAGCTAGCACAATAAAACTCACCCAAAACAGGAATCAAAACCAAAAAAGTAAAAAGGAAATCCAAAAACTTCTGATCCTAGGAGACTCCATGATTCGGGGAGTTGATACCTATCTCCAGCCAGGGGTAATGGTCAGATGTCTGCCAGGTTCATCAGCGTGGAGAGACACTGACCGCATTGCTAAAATTGTATTGGAAGCAGGAGAAAACACTGACGTCCTGGTACACATAGGAACTAACGATCTCGCCAGCTGGTCAGTTGTGGAGACCAAGGACCACATGACCAGGCTGGGTGACAAACTATCATCCATTTCATCTGGCATCTCCTTCTCTGAGATCCTGCCAATCTGGGAGGGGGGGCAGATGGACGGAAGGTCAGAGCAGGGGAGATAGGGGAGCTAAACATGTGGCTCAAGGGCTGGTGCCAGGAAAAAGGACACAAATTTGTAGGGAACTAGCAACAGTTTTGGAAGTGAAAGTTCTTTAAATTTGATGGACTGCATCTGACTAAGGAGGAGTCAGTGCATTGCGCAGAAGTTTGACGCCTTGCAGAATATTTAAACTAGCAAATGGGAGAGGGATGCAGCACCGATACGTTGAACGGAAGAACACCCTTCCCCTCAGCTAGTGGTCAAACAGGAGTTCAGCATGTCTGTAGTTCATTTGCATCACCAGGTAAGGAAAAAGATCTGGCTCCCCATACAACGCACAGGGGAAATGCCAGACCTTGCCCAACAACTAACACACTGAAATCTGGCCAATGGAAAATCATGTATACAAAAGCTCACAGTCTGGGAAACAAGATCCCAGACATACAGGCAATAATGACAAGAGGCTAAACTGGACATAGTAGCCATTAGTAGGACATGGTTTACCAGTAACCACACTTGGGAGACTTCAGTACCTGGCTATGTACTGTTCAGAAGAGACTGAGGAGCAAAAAGTGGGGTGTGGAATGGCCTTTATGTCAATGAAAATATCAAAGCTATAGAAATTTGGAATACAGAAAAGGAGCCAGAAGAACTGTGGGTCACCCTGGAAACAGAAAATGGGACACCTATGCGAACTGGGGTTGTCTACAGGTCTCCAGACCAGGGGGAGGACATAGACACATTACTGTTAGAAGATATATAAAACATGACAGCTAAAGGGGAGGTTCTGATAATGGGAGACTTCAACATGCCAGATACAGATTGGTCAGTACCAGCAGGAACATCTGCCAGACCTAGACACATAGTAGATTCCCTGCAGGGGAAGGACCTCAAACAACTGGTACAACAATCCACAACAGATAGGGCTATCCTAGATCTAGTACTGACTAAAGGGAAAGGATCACAGATTTCCAGGTAGAAGGTCACCTGGGGGCCAGTGACCATCACATGGTATAGTTCAATTTGGCCGCTAGAACTAAATCATTCCATTCCAAGGCAAAAATATGGGACTTCAAAGGAGTTGACTTTGATAAGATGGCCAACAGAGTTAAGCTTGCCCTGGCAAAAAGAAATACAGGTGAGGGGGTACAGGCAAAGTGGGCAAGCATTAAGGATGCAATACTTGAAGCAACATCCCTTTGTGCTAGAAAGAAAAGGAAGTGCAAAAGAAGAAGGAAACCACTTTGGTTCTCAAAATCAGTAGCAGAAAAGGTCACAGCCAAATGGTTGGCCTTCAGGAAATATAAGGGAACGCAGCGAGATGAAGATAGGGAGACATACCAAACTTCCCTAAGGGAAGCAGAGAAGGCAGTAAGGCAAGCAAAGGCACAAACTGAGGAGACACTAGCACAGACAGTAAAAGAAGGTGACAAGACTTTCTATAGATACATTAGTGAAAGGAGAAAGAACAGAGGGGGTATTGCTAAGATCAAAAGGGGATAAGGGGGCATGTGAGGAGGAGGACCATGTTAAAGCATCTATCCTAAATAGATACTCCTGCTCAGTATTTACTGAAGAGAAGGTAGGGCAGGGCCCACAGCTCAGCACACAGGGGGGAGGGAGGTGCGCACTAGTCCCTTCACAAAAGAAAGATCCTACAAGAGCTTGATAAGCTCAGTGTGGACAAGGCAATGGGACCTGATGGCATACATCCCAGGGTACTAAAGGAGCTAAGGGTGGAACTCGTAAAACCTTTATCAGAACTGTTTAGTGAGTCTCTGAGCACAGGAGAGGTCCTAGAAGACTGGAGAAGGGCTCATGTGATCCTGCTCCACAAGAGTGTTAGCAGGGAGGAGGCAGGAAACTACAGACCAGTCAGTCTTACCTTAGTAGTGGGCAAGATTATGGAGGCACTCCTTAAGGAAAGGATAGTGCAACACCTGGAATCCATAGGAGCACAGGATCAAAGACAACATGGGTTTACAACAGGAAGGTCCTGTCAAACTAATCTCATAGATTTCTTTGACTGGGTAACCAGAGTGGTGGCCAAGGGGGAGCAGTTAATGTCACCTACTTGACTTCAGCAAAGCTTTCAATACTGTTCCATATAGAATATTGATTAATAAGCTGGGTAGGCTCGGGCTGGGTCAGAAGTTGGTCAACTGGGTGTTAAACTGGTTGACAGGCAGAAAGCAGAGAGTGGTGGTAAAAGGTATACAATCAGAAGAGATGCAAGTCACAAGTGGGGTACCTCAGAGATCAGTCCTGGGGCCAGTCATCTTCAATATCTTCATCAGTGACATTGCAGATGGACTGAAGGGTAAGGTTTGTCTGTTTGCAGATGACACCAAGATCTGCAACAGAGTAGATGATCCAGATGGGGTGGGGAGAATGAGAAGAGATCTTGATAAACTGGCAAAATGGTCAGAAGAGTGGCAACTGGGGTTTAACGCAATGAAGTGCAAGATCATGCATATACAGAAGAGAAACCCTAAAGCCACCTATAGGCTGGGAGGGGAGTTGCTGGGAGTCACAAGGGAAGAAAGAGACTTGGGCATCATCATCATCACAGATGACCTGAAATCATCCAAGCAGACCACTAAAGCAGTAGGTAAGGCTAGGGGGATGTTGGGGTGTATTAGTAAGGGTATCACAAGTCATAAGAGGGAGGCAATAATCCCTCTTTACAAGACACTGGTTAGGCCCCATCTGGAGTACTGCGTGCAGTACTAGAGGCCACACCTTCACAAAGACGTTTATTTATTTAGTTAGTTTTTGTTGACCGGGTAAATTCAGTAGACAAATCCTGCCTATTTTCAGGCACAACTCAGGGGAAGGGGATACAGATGAATGCCAACTGACCTTGAACCAGATTAAGCTGTTTGTGGTATTTTTAGTGAATGAGGGAAATCTGTCCAGGACACTGGGGAAATTCCCCTACTCATCGGTAGGGGGAACTGCTGTGCTGTGTCTGCAGTATGGCAGACGGTGGCCAGACATCAGAGGAGATGGATGTTCCTACTGCGCAACTGCATGCAGAAATTATGCAAGGAGATATTTTTCCTGTGATGACAGGTGTTCAACCCAAGCCCCAAAGTGATTTGCATGGTATGTCTCATGCACTGGGAGATGTGGGTGAGTCTGATTCTGGAGTGCTTATTTGAACTGCTGATATAGCCCTGGAGCTGCAGTTAGATGTATTACCTTTGGAGGAGCCTGCAGATGTGGCAGTTTCTGACACAATGTCGGCTTCTACATCCGCTGGTGTACCGCCTGACCTTAATGCTAACCCACTCCGCGATGGTATGCGGAAGTGTTCTGATTTGAATACCGATGGTCGCTGGTCTAAGGAGCAGGCTTTACTGGATGCAGGATGGATGTGCGTGGATGGCAAATGGCTCCCCGACTCCAATTGGGAGTCTTTTTCTCCCTTACAAGCAGAGCCTTGGGGGAATACTGTTACTGGTCCCAATCCAGGTTTGGCTTTATCTTCTTCTTCTCCTTCACGGGCTGATACTCAGGGATTGGAGACTGACGCTGGCTCTCTCTCTCCCACCTAATCCCCCGGCTGTTTCACCCCCTTCTTCTCCCCAGCAGGACTCCAGTAGGCTGGGGACTCAGTTTTCATATTTTTTTAAATGGAACCATTTGGAGCAAGCCCCTAGATGGAATGCCATCCGTCTCAGGTGTTGGGAGGCCTACCTGAACATCCTGACAGGACTTTTGTTGCCAGGTGACTCCTGAAGGAGTCCATGCATTTTCTTGCCTCAGACATCTATGCCTTGTTCAATGTTAGGGGAGACGACACCTTTGACATTAGTTTTAGGTATTTTGCCAGTATGGACAAATTTTGGCAACTTTATGAGTCCTGCAAATCTTCACCACTGTAGATTCCTTTTTTTGCTATCCCTCTCACTAAACCTCTCTTTAAGACTCTGCATGTCATATTCCGAAATGAGGGTGTTAATGTGGGAGATATTTAACTTTGGTTAGAGCATAAATGTCACATTTTGGGGCCACCTGAGGCTGTTATTGATGATGAGGGTATTTGGACTGGCAGTTGGAAATTTAAAGTTAAACTACATATTGTGGAAAATGAGGTCTTACATGTCCCAAACAGCTTTTTTCTCGGTAAAGATAGAGGGGTTTACTTTTACCCGGGCCAGCCTAAAGCCTGTTACAAATGTGGCAGTCGTAGACATTTAAGCAGTGCTTGTGATAAGATGAAATGTGCATTATGTGGAGATTTTGACCATGATAGTGGGGTCTGTCGCAACACTTTTCGCTGTAATTTAGGCGATGAACAGGGACACACATACCACCAGTGTCCTTGGGCTGGGCAGAATAGACAGGGTGGGGTAAATAAAGATGATTTAATTAACAAAGCCCAAGAGACTCGTAGGCCTCCCCCTGATGTCCGGGATTCCCATACTTCTAGACCTTCTGCCCAGCCTGAACATGGGGTTAGACCCGATCCACCGGCTCCAGCCTCTCGACCCACTGAGACTTGCCCCCCATTGCAGGGACAGGGCTCTTCTAACAATGCTGCCCCCTTAGCCATGGATTCTATGCCCCCCCTCAACCTGCATTTTCTGCTCCACAGTCCAGGAGAGTTACTAGGGCTTCTAGCAAGGCTAGTACTCCTGCCATTCCCATTCTCTCTGCCAACCCTTTTCAAATACTACAAGATCTAGACTCTGAATCTGATGTCTCATCCATATCTGAACGACATTCTGAGATGGAAATTGAGGAGGGTGTTTCAGATTTAGGGCTTCCCTGTGCTAAAAAGAAATCTGAAAAAAAAAGAAAAAAAGATAAATGATACTTTTAATTCTCAATGGCATCTTTAAACATGGTCTCCCTTAACACCTGTAGTATGAAACATCACAAGAAGAGGCTGACTTGTTTGAATTACTGCAGAGGTCTGGGTGCAGACATTATTTTTTTACAAGAAACCCCATTCAACACTTTAGCCGATGTAGCTTTGGCAAAAAACTGTTGGAAGCTTGGCCCTTCTTTCTGGTCTTTTGGGGAGACGGTGGCAGATGGGTTGGGAATCCTTTTTGCTAATACTCAGGTACAAGTTCTCCGTTTGGTCGATTTATTGCCTGGGAATGCTCTACTTCTTGATTGTGTGTATCAAGGTTTTTCTCTAAGACTCATTAATGTTTATGCGCCCCAAGTTAAAACTGGCCGAATTTATCTCTTTAATCTGGTTAAACCATTTTTATTTACTAAATTGCATGTAGTGTGGGAAGGAGATTTTAATTGCAGTTTGGATCTCAAAGTTCTAAATCATGTCCATAAGAAGATTTATTGTGATACCCACGCATTGCAGGATATTCTTCAGACCACGGTCCTGACTGATGCCTATAGGCAGCTTCATAAGGATACACGGGCTACATACAGGAGGAGTATTTATTCTTTCTGTATTGATTATTTTTTTCTTTCCCGATACTTGATACCTACCAGATTTTCTCTACGGCTCTGTGAAGTTTCGGACCACTTGGCCTTAATTTGCTGGATTGGTCTTTCTGAGGTTCCCCCGCAGTTCCCATCGGTCTCAGGGTGATGGAAACTGAACTCATCCTTATTAGACCAGGATGAGGTTAAGAGTAATTGTTTGTATGTTTTAAATTCTAGGATTTCTGTGATTGATATGTATGATGATTTGGGGTCTTGGTGGATAGATACAAAGTCTGACATAAGGCAGTTTTTTGTAAATTTAGGCCGGACTAGACGGTTATCTGACTATATTAAATATTTAGGTCTTCGAAATCAATTTTACTGTCTTATGTCTTTTCTGGATCTCTCTGTGGGACAGATACGTGATCAGCTTGCTAACATTAAGTTTGCTATGAGTCATTATCAATATGACAGAGCTGTCTCTTTACAGGCAGAAATGCGTTTTGGGTTACAAAAGACCCCTTCTGCTGACCCCTTTTCTGCCTGTAAAAAGGCTGTAGACTCTAAACTAATGGATGGTTTGTTTTCTGCTGATGGAATTTTAAAATTGACTGATGTTGAAATGCTGGACGTGGTAGATGGTTATTTGTTACAGCAACATGGATCCCCTTTTTTTTCTGGTGTAGCCTGGAGGGAGATTCTTCATTTCACTTCCCCTAGGGTAAAGCACGATCAAGCTGTGCTGCTTGAGCATCCTATTTCAGTTGCTGAAGTAAGACAAGGTATAGCTTGCTTGAAATTAGGGGTTTCTCCTGGTGAAGATGGCATTACAAATGACTTTTATAAATGTTTTTTGGATACTCTCAGTGTGCTCTTGTGTCAGCTGTATAATGAAATGTTGGGGTCTGGCCAGCTCTTTCCTAGGTTTGCTGCCGCTCTTGTTATTTTTTTATACAAGAAAGGTTCTAGACATCATTTGGATAATTGGAGACCTATCAGTCTTTTGAGCACTGATTATAACATTTTGGCATCTATAATGTGTCACAGACTACAGTCCGTTGCAATGGAGCTTATACATCCAGCACAGACTTGTTCTAATCCCACCAGGTCCATTCAGCAGAATCTTGTTTTTCTGAGGGATATTTGTGCTTTTGGACAACAAAACAGGCTTTCAGGTTATTTAATATCCTTTCTCTGTCCTTTTTCCAAGCTAATCCACACACCTCCTTCCCACCTATCTTACACCACTTTCTTCCTCCTGTTGTCAAACCTTTCCTCTATGCTTCCCACCACTCCTCTTTCCTTCTCCTCGTGCTTCACCAACCTCAACCTGGCACTTAATTGTCCTATTGTTTATTGCTTTGTTTTATGTATGCTATCACTTTGCACTGCCTGTATTCCTCAAAGTGTTTTGAATTGCATTAACCTGTACATACTGTACTGTAGCTGAATTACCTGTAAACTTTGTGTACCTTGTTTGTGCTCTATTACTGCATGTGCTGCGTCACATGCACACCTATGTATTTTTCAAACTGTTCTCTCCCAGGTAGTGCCTGAAAATAGGCATTCGCATGCCTAGTGTACCCACCCGGTTACCAAAAGCAAATAAATAAATAATAGCATTAGATCAGACCAAAGCACTTGATAAAGTTTCTCATTCCTTTCTCCATATGGTCTTAGAAAATTATGGGGTGTCTGCAGCATTTCAATCCTGGATTCAGCTTTTCTACCATGATGCAATTGTATGCCCTGTAATTAATGGCTTAGTTGGGCAGGGTGTTACTCTTTTTCGGGGCTTGAGACAGGGTTGCCCTTTTAGTCCCCTCCTGTACATTTTTTGTTTAGATCCAGTAGTTCACTTAATAGTTAATGACAAGTAATATTTGGGGACTTTTCCCAGCTTTAGAAATTGTGCCTCAAAAGATTGCAGTTTATGCTGACGATATCTGCCTTACTGTGTCGCATGTAGACTCTGTCTTCTGGTATATAGATGTTTTTTGCTTATTTGCTAGGATTTCAGGAGCAGAGATAAATTTTGGCAAAAGTTCTGGTGTTTTCATTGGGGTAGGACCTTTTGTTTCTTCAATTGGACACATTACTATTTCTACGTCTCCTATTAAGATACTAGGTTGTTTTTTTGGTAACGGGGATCTAGCAGCCATTAATTGGATGGAAAAACTTACAATAGTGGAAAGGAAAGTACAGGAATGGAAATCTTGGTCTTTATTGAAAAAGAAGAGGGTTTTAATTATTAAAAAGTTTTTGCTCCCAATATTTCTATATATTAGTGTGATTTTTCCTATTCCTTTGCATTTGGACACTCGGGTTTTAAGCTGTTTTTTTCAAATGCTTTGGGGTAGCCATTTGAACCCTATTAAACAGGACTTTACCTATTTGAAATTAGCACAAGGAGGGTTGGGAATGATTAATCCTATAGTATTTTACTTTTCTTTTTATCTATGTTTTAATTTTTGGAGCAGGAGGACGTCATATTTGGTCTCCTTGGATGTCTCTATTATTCACACCTTGTTTTGAAAAATGGGGTACAGTTTTTCCTCGCATCACCATCACTCTTAATGTTCCTAATTTTGCTGTTCCCGCTTTGAGGAAATGTAGTTTTTGGCATATTACAAAAAGCATGTTCTTTACTTTAAACAGAAAATCCCTGTATATGGCATTAATGGAGCAAAACTTTACTGTTCAGGTTGATTTTCCAAAATGTTTACCCACAAATTTAAGGACTGCCTTGCATCTTTTGACTGATAGACGTATTCCAGCTAACATGTGGGATGTTCAATGGTTATGCTGCCATGGGAAACTTGGAGTTAAGGGAAATCATAAACATAAACCTATTTCTGAAAGGCAGTGTATTAGATTAGAATGTGGGGGTGTGGAAGAAACTTCGGAGCATTTTTTTCTGTTATGTTCTTTTACTACTATATTTTGACATGATTTGGTTGCTCGCTGGAACTGGCATCCAGTATATAATATTTCATATGAAGTTTTGATTTTGGGGGATTATTCTGAGTTTGGTTCCAGGTACCACTGTAGAACTTTAAATGTTATTTTTGCTTACATTAAGTTTTATTTATGGCTGGCACGCTGTCGATTTTCTTTACAGCACGTACAAACCCCTATGTTACTATTGATCACAGATCGAGAAAGCCTCGGCACAACATAACGAGAGAGAATGTGACATTTTGGACTCTAATCTTTTCCAGTCTTACTGGAGGAATGTTCCTTGGATTTAACATAGCTTTATATCTGTTATTAGTTTTTTTATGATTATTTGTTATTTTTTCTTTATGTTTTCCTTTTGATATGTGCTGTGACATTTTATTTGTGATTTCTTGATGTATACATTGTATCTATGTATTGATGTATTTGTTTCTGGAATAAATAATTCCCCTACTCTTTTCAAGAAGTGCCATGGGATCTTTAACATCCACCTGAACTATCACCATTCCAGGCAGATGGGACCTTGGTTTAATGTCTCATCCGAAAGATGGCACCTCAGAAGAGCAGCACCCCTCTCATGCTGCACTACAGTGTCAGTACTGGGATATTAACCCAAGTGCCAGATGTGGGAACTGAACCCACAGCCCTCTGATTTCCCAGCCTCAGAGGTGAGTGTGCTACCTACTGAGCCACTGACACTGCTTAACATTAACCAAATTCAGGCAGTCCAGAGAAGGGCAACCAAAATGGTGCAGAGACCGCATCAGAAAACATATGAGGACAGATTAACAGAGCTCAATATGTATACCCTAAAGTAAAGGAGGGAGAGAGGTGATATGATCAAAACATTCAAACACCTTACGAGCATTAACAAGCTGAAAGAGTCTAACATGTTTCAATGTAAGAAAAATAACAGGACAAGAGGACACAGCATGAGATTAGAGGGAGGCCAATTAAGAGGTAATGTGAGGAAGTTCTTTTTCACAGAAAAGATGGAAGATGCATGGAACGGCCTACCTCAGGAAGTGGTGGATATGAATACAGTGCGGGGTTTCAAACAGGCATGGGATAGGCATAAGGGAGCAATACGGATGAGTATGAATACATAGGCCATTGACAGAGCACAGGCCGATGGTACATTCATAAGGTAGAAAAAGAAATGGGCAGAATTGATGGGTTTGAGGTTCTTATCTGCTGTCAACTTCTATGTTTCTATAGAGAGACAGTAGATCATCAAGGTCAAGTGGACAAGCAGCAGTTGGTCTGCTGGTGTAACAGCTGGTACTGAGGACCTCCATAACCACATGGGACACCTCGGTATTGACCGAACTCTCAACTTAGTATGATCCGGTTCTATTGGCTGAAAACAGGGGGGCAGATGTTGAGAATCATGTCAAAACTTGCAGTCGCTGCCTCCAGTGGAAAGCTTTGCCCCAGAAAGCTGCCCCATTTGTCAACATCACTACCAGTGTCCCCATGGAACTGGTTTGCATAGACTTCCTGTGTCTGGAGCCCAATCAAAGGAACTTTGGCAATGTACTGGTAGTAACCAATCACTTAACCCTATACGCACAAGCTTTCCTGACCAAGGATCAAAAGGCCTCAATGGTGGCCAAGGTACTAGTAGAAAAGTTCTTTGTCCACTATGGTGCACTCCAACTTATCCATTACGACCAAGGAAGAGACTTTGAAAGTAGACTAAACAAAGAAATGCTCTCTCTATGGGGGGTGCGAAAGTCCAGAACCACTCCCTATCACCCACAAGGAGACCCCCAGCCAGAACATTTTAACAGAACCCTTCTGGACATGTTGGGTACTCTCCATCCTAAAGATAAGTCTAAGTGGAGTCAGCAGATTAGCACCTTGGTATGCACTTAAAATTGCACCAAAAGTGATGCTACCGGATTCTCTCTCTATCATCTCATGTTCAGGAGGGAAGCCCGGCTGACCATAGATGTTTGCTTTGGGGTCTCCCCAGATGGAGTCCGAGCTGAGAACTATTTACAATATGTACAGAAACTGAAAGCTCAATTGAACCATGTGTATCAACTGGCTCAAACAATGGCCACCAAGAAAAACCTTGCCAACAAAGAGAGGCACGACAAGAAAGTGAAGGCTCAAGAGCTACTGCCCGGAGACCATGTATTGTTGTGCAGTTTGGGACTGCATGGAAAGCATAACATTGCTGACAGGTGGCATCACCTTCCACACATAGTGATCGGTAAACTGGATGAACTGCCTGTGTACAAAGTGCGCCCTGAGAACAACTCTAGAGCTGTCGAGACCATGCACTGCAATCACCTACTGCCCATCGGTCAAGTGATCATTGATGCTGAACCAACACGCAACACTTCCCCTGGGCTGGTGACTCATGCTGCTGCCAAAAAGAGACACAGTCAACCTGCTCCTGTTGTTCCAAACCTAAGGCCTTCCCCCCGGCAAGCCCTGAATGATGACTGTCAGTCCATTTCTGATGAAAGTGAATGTGACAATGTCTACTATCCTTATGAACTGAGCCAGTTATTTCGAGGCAATCCTCTGCAGAATCATTGGGATGAAGCTGGGCCTTCAGAGTTTCCTATACCCCCAGCTTCTTCCCTGAAACCAATGTCCCCTGAAAGTTAGGTGCACAGTATTACGTCTGAAATAGCAGATTCCTTGTGTCTGGTAGAACTGTTTGAATTACCTAAGGTGGAATCTGCTGTGGAAAATCTCCCTGATGACACACCAGAACCTACAGAACAATATGAAAATGTTGACAGCACCCTTTCAGTGCTACACAATTCAATGAGCCAAGAGTTCCTTCAGGCTGAGCAACCTGGGCCCTCTTCAAGAGATAATAATAAGCAAAGTAATGTGGAAGCAGAATCTGCCGTGCAAGGAGCCGATAATGTTCCGCTACTGGAGACTTCACCCAGTGGAGAGGTACCCCTTTCTACTGAAGAAGAGACTGATGCAAATGCTGGTACTCTAGAGACTGTACCTGTTTCCCCAAGGAAGTCTGGGAGACCAGTTAAACCCGTAATACATCTGAGCTACGACTCCTCTGGAAGACCAGTAGATCTTCCTTTAAATGCCCACAATGGTATCTATGTTTCAAAGAGCTCACTGCCCAAACTGAGCCTTTCTGCTACTTCCAAGTTGATTGTCTATCCTTCAGGACATGGTGCCCCTGTCCCGTCTATCCCCAAGTTAACTGATAGAGATGGGATGCCTGTATAAATAAAGACTCTGATTGATTGATTGATTGATCTATGTTGTTTAGAATGCAAGAAACTATAACATGAATGAGTATAGTAATATTATTGTGTGAATCATAGTAAAATCATTATTACATGTCTGAAAAATGCATAACTGTTGCCAAATATATATATATATATTTAATCATATGTATTAGCTATTTTGGATACATATAGTAATGGTAATGAAGCATATATTTTGTATAAATACAATGCCTTCAAATAACGTTGTTTTGAGTACAGACTTGACACGGACACCAAGTTCTTTCCAGGCAGGGAAAGGTGCAACCCCCTCTATAAATGGAGGTTCCCAAAAGTCTTCCTTGGGTGTGCTTAAATGCCCACTGCCAGGCAAGCGTTCTGTGTCTTTACAGGTGCGAAAGTGCTTGCATGCAAGTGTCCTGTTAGCCTCTCTGCCTGTCTCTTTTAGAGACATTATTTTTGTAGTGTATAATTAATCTGGGTAGGGGCCAAGTGTTTCCAGGCTCAAGTTCATCCTGAGCTGCAGTAATAGTGCTCTGTTCTGCCATTGCTAATGGTGCAGAGGGAGCTCTGTTAGAACTGGTAATTATTTGCTGATTAGCTGCTCTAATAACAATGGTATTATGGTTTGTCTAACTTGCCTTTCTTTGCAGCATGGACATTTCTGTATTGCACCAATCAGTACCTTTTGGGGACCTTAAATTGGAATCTGTCCCCAGGGGTTTTGTGGGAGTGAATTTCTGTAGGAATTGTATTTTTTTCACTTTAGCACCTAAATAGACATAGAGGGGGAGCCATTGCTTTGACAGACAGATGAATCAACCAACCGAACCCTTTTTGGATCAGAAGGTGTCCGGTGCTGCCTGCAGCAGAGAGTCAATCTGAATTTGGAGTGGAGAGAGAGAGAGTGAACAATTTGAGACATTCGAGCTGCTGCTCCTGTGTAGTCGCACAGGAAACTGGTGGAAAGGCTGAGTTTGGCCTGTCTGCCTACCTGTCCCTCGAGAGGGATCCTTAAAGAGTACTTAAATAACCGGACTGTATCCGAACCAATTGTGACAAAAGCCACTGAATTGTGACTGTACCTTTGCCTGAAGAAGACCGAAGATTCACTCCATGCGATCGGCCTGTCAGGACATCTGAATCACCACAGAGATCACGGTTTTGCTCAGGAAAGCCGAAATTGCAACCGGACTGTTATCCGAACTGTGGTATTGCTTTTTTTTTACTATAAGTGTGCTGAATGCTTTTAGTGGGTCACAGTTTCGTTCCCCACTGTCTAATTGTATCATGCTTGTTAGAAACTGCATCCAGCATTTACCAGACTGAATCTGATCTGTTCACCCAGCCTGGGCCCTGCCAACTTTGCCCACCCAGCTACTCGTGATGCAGAGAAAACCATAGATGAGAGACCTGCCCTGGGATCAATCCCCTGCTAAACACCTCGAACAGGAATGACACCTCGGTGATTCGTGTGAGCCCTGCTTCTCCTGGCAAGCCAGCAAGTCATCCTAAAGTCTCCATTTTGTCCATCCTGTGTCCTGTACTGCGTAGCATGAGTAAACACCAGGGTAGCTCCCTGCAACAACAGCTCAATCGAAGTGTGTCATCTGATTTAGTTGCTTTATCTAATTATCATGAACTGAGCCTCCTGGCTCCGGAGTACAAATCTTATGTGGTTGTGCATGCTTCTTCTTTCCATCACAGGGCCCCAACCAGCGGCAATGCCAGCCTACCCCGGGCAACTAATTAGGCTAGCCCCCCTTTGTTCCAGCTGGGTACCCAGAGTGTGTGATTGTGAAGGGACTCTAAAGTGCATGCATGATTGCCTGATTGAATCAGTTACAGAACTAATCAGCCAAATTATGCCCCTCCCTTGTTCATTCCCCCTGAATAAATCAGATCTAATTCTTTTTGCATTTAACCTGAGTGTAGTTCCATTTTGTACCAGAAGCACTGTACTGTTGTTACCTGTTGTGTCTAACCTTATTTTACAGTTGGTCTCCAGGGTCAGACTGGTGGAACCAGCTCTGGTGGTAAGTGCAAACAGAGTGGGGATTTGTATGCTGATGAAGGGCTATTGTACCTGTGTATGCTATTAATTGTTTAAGCCACTAGAAGGGAAAGAGGGGGTCACAGTGTCCCAGAGGACTGTACCCAGGTCAGCTATGCTACCACTAATCCTGTCCTCCGGGTGGAGGCACCCGGTTTCAGTATCCAGGTCCCTTAACCTGCAACTTGTCATGCAGGCAGGGATAGTAGCCCTTGGGATAGCGCCACCTAGGGGTTGCAATTGCAAGGCATTCTTTCTCCACTGTAGAATAAGTCTGCCCCCTGGGAAGTAATTTATTACTGAGGTACACTATTGGGTGATCTTTCCCTTGGTTAGAAATCTGACTAAGTACTGCCCCAATACCCACATCTGAGGCATCTGTCTTGACTACAAATGGTTTACTGTAGTCTGGACTGGCTAATACAGGAGTATCACACAGTGACTCCTTTAACCATGTAAAGACTCATTCAAAGGCTGGATCCCATTTTACCTTTTTAGGCATTTTTTTCTTTAGCAGGCCAGCCAGGGGAGCTGCCAGGGCACTGTAGTTTGATGCAAATTTTAAGTAGTACCCTGCGGTCCTTAGAAAACTCTGAACCTGCTTTTGTGTTTCAGGTCTGGGCCATGCCTTGATTGCCTCAATCTTTGCTTGATTAGGATGGAGCTGTCCCCGCTCTACTACATGCTCTAGGTATGCCACCTCTGCCATGGCCACCTAGCACTTTTCAACTTTTACAGTGAGTCCGGCCCTCCGTATCCTGCCCAACACTTTCCTAAGGTGGGACAGGCGTTCCTTCCAGCTGGCACTGAAGATGGTAATATCATCTAGGTACGCCATGGCGTACTCTTCAGTACCATGTAACACCTGGTTCACCAACCTTTGGAAGGTGGCAGAGACTCTCTTCATTTTGAAAGGCATTACCTTAAATTCAAATAACCCTATCAGAGTGATGAAGGCCAACCTCTCCCTAGCTCTGGCAGTTAACACCACCTGCCAATACCCTTTCGTCAGGTCAATAGTGGTAAGGCATGTCGCCCCTCCCAACTTGGCCAGTAGTTCGTCCATCCGTGGCGTTGGGTGGGCATCCAGCTTTGTGACTGCGTTGAGTCCATGATCGTTCACACAAAAATCAGTAAAGCCATCTGGCTTGGGAACGAGGACTACGGATGAGGCTCGGGGGCTGTAGGATTTCTGGATTGCCCCTAAATCCAGCATTTCCACCACCTCCCTCCTAATGTCTTTTAGGACAGCCTCTAACACCCGATATGCTGTCTGCCGTATGGGCACTTGCATCCCCGTATGTACATCGTGTGTTGCTAAGGGAGTTATTCCAGGCTTGACATTAAACAATGGGGCAAAGTCTGCTAAAACCTCCCTTACTTCCTGGATCTGGTCCAGGGTCAACTGGGGCTACATTTTGATTGCCTCCACAGAGGACTCCTACTTGCTTTCTTCCAGCATGTCCAGATGTGGGTCTTCCTTGTCTGTTCCCTGCCCAGGACTACACACTTCAAAGACCGTATCAGCCCAATTTACATATGGCTCTATCATGTTGACATGGTACATCCTTTGGGTATGTCTCCTGTCAGGCAGTTCCACAATGTAATTTATATCATTCACCTGTCTAACTACTTTGTATGGTCCTGCCTACTCGGCCGGCGCTTATCTTTCCAGACTGGGATTAGGACCATGACCTCTGACCCATAGTGTACGAGCGAGCTCTGGCTCTGCAGTCATACCATACCTTTTTCTTCTGCTGGGCAGCTGTCAGGTTGCTATGGGCTGTTCTCATAAGCTCCTTCCGCTTTTCCCTAAACTTAAGAAGATAATCCACTATGGGAGTTCCCTGGGTGGCATGCTTGCCTTCCCAGTCCTCCAGGATCAAGTCTAGGGGCCCATGCACCCTGTGTCCATATGAGAATTCGAAGGGGGAGAACCCTGTCGACTCTTGGGGCACCTCCCTTTATGCAAACAACAGGTGGGGAAGGTATTTCTCCCAGTCCCTCCCATACTGTTCAGCAAATGCTTGGAGCATTGCTTTAAGGGTACCATTAAATTTTTCCACAAGCCCATTGGCTTGTGGGTGATAAGGTGCCATGTGTCTCTGCACCACCCCATACTTCTCCTACAAACACTTCATCAGGTCCGACATGAAGGAATCCCCTCAATTGGTAATAGCCTCCTGCAGGGACCCGACATGGGAGAAAATCCCTAGTAAGGCATCTGCCACTTTGTCTGTCCTCAGTGAGGATAGGGCTTCTGCCTCTGGGTACCGGGTGGCATAATCGACCACTGTTAGGATAAACCTCTTCCCAGAGGAGCTGGGGGTATTCAAAAGCCCCACAATATTCACTCCTACCCTCTGGAATGGCTCCTCCACTATGGGCAAGGGAATTAGGGTGGCTTGGGTTTTACTATCCGCCTTCCCTATTTCTTGGCACTGGTGACAAGACCTGCAATATTCCTTCACCTGCTGGGTGAAATTGGGCCAATAGAAATTCTGGGCCAGTTGTTGCATAGTGCACATGATTTCCAGATGTTCAGACATGGGGATATCATAAGCAATCTTGAGCAACTGCTCACAGTACCCCTGGGGAATGACAAGCTGCCTGCCCATCACCCCTCCCTCTGTCCTTGCGTCCTGCATATACAGCAGTCCATTCTCCCAATACACTCTATGTCTCCCGTTACCTCCCTGTGTCCCATCAGATTCTGCCAAAGGCCTCAGCCTCTCTAAACTAGGGTCATTTTTCTGAGTAGCTGCAAAATCTTTACACACACCCAAGGCATGGGACAGGTCCCATTCAGTTCCTAAACTAGGGCCCCTAGCTCTCTGACAATTGGTTACCCCTCCCTCCCTCCTCAGAGTAACCTTCTGTAGCTGTTCTGTTAACTGGGGAATTTCTACCCCCTTTCACTATTCCCCCTATCAGGAGACACAGGCTGGTGAACCAGCCTCCAAGTGTTTTTCACAGGGGCTTCTATGGGGTCCAGGGAACCACAATATGCCTTTGCTGCCTCACTGTGGGTAACTGCATACACTACCCCCTTTTGGAGATTGTTCCCTATAATCACATCCAGGGCCAGATTTTCTGCCACTGCAACTTTTTGCATAGTCTCTCCTGTCTCACTCCAGTCCAGGAGAACACTAGCAAGTGGCAGAGTTTTCTCCTCCCCAGTGAATCCCTGTACTGTAACAAACTGATTAGGTATAAGCTGTTCAGGCTCAACCAAATCCCCTTTTATCAAAGTAAGGGATGCCCCCTTGTCCCTCAACCCATCGGTTTGCACCCCATTCACAGTAACTGGGTGTATGTGCTCCCTCATGTTTACTGGCACGCTTTCAAGGGATACACAAAAAAAACACTTCTTTCCCAGCACCACTTTGTGCACTCTGTGCCTTTTTAGGACACTGTCTTGCAATATGCCCAAGTTGTTTGCAAAACCAACATTTATTATGACTTTTATCAGGCAAATCCTTTCTTTGTAACCTGGGGCTGCCTACTTTCTGGGGAGGCAGTGAGGGTTTTAGTTGCCCTGAAGGCGCGCTTTTTTCTTTCTGCGCTGCCACTCCCGCCCCACTTCCTTTCAGAGCAGGCCTGTTCCTGGCATAGCGGTCCAAGAGCTTGGCAGCCTACTGTACTATTTTTTTATCTTGATCCTCTATCTAGGTTTTCAGCTCTGGTGGGCAAGCCCAAAAGAACTGCTCCAAAAGTATAACATCCTCAATTTTCTCTATAGAGTCTGCTTTAACCCCTTCCCACCAACATTTCAAAAACTGATGTTGTTTTGTGGATAGTTCCTCATAGCTTATGTCAGGGCTTCTCCTGAGCTTATGGCACTTAACTCTGTACGCTTCAGCGGCCAAGTCATACTTTTTTAACAATGCGGCTTTAAATTTGCCATAATCATTACTGTCTTGATAGTCCATTTGACCCAATGCGTCACAAGCTTTACCGGTAATCAGCACAGATAGCTGGAAGCTCCAGGACTCTCTGGAAATTTTTGTCTGAATGCATACCTTTTCAAATGAATTTAAAAATGCATCTATATCCTCCCCCTTTTTAAATTCAGCTATCAATTTATAATTTAACTTGTAAGCCTAGTCCTGGAGTCCCAGGTTCACCCATGCCACTTACCTGCTCTAGCACTGGTCTTTGGAGTTGTAGCTTTTCCAGTTCAAATTTCCTCTGGTGCTCTCTCTCCTCTCACTCGGCCTCTCGCTGCTCTCACTTCTCCTCTCTCTCTCTCTCTCTCACCCTTTCTCTCTCTCTCCATCTGGAACTTTCTCTGCTCGAATTCCAGCTCTTTTCTCCTCAACTCTATCTGCAGCCTAATCCCTTCTGGCTCCAGCATGGTGCTGACCTTTCTCTGCTACTGTGGCTCTCAGTTCACACTAGTCCCACTGTCCTCCTCCTCCCAGGGACTGGACACTGCGGTGGACCCTGGCCCCTCCACACCCAAGGTCTAGTCCCTTTTAGTCACCGACTGTGACTCGGGCTCTTGGGCAGTCACTTGTGCATCAGCTGCACAAAAGCCTCCAAAAGGTGTTGTTTGCTTTGCCCCTCACAACAGACTCCTCTTTCCTGGCACAACTGCCTCAGGTATTCTGCAGTGTACTTGCAGTAGGTGGAAGCCATCTTCTTCCTAATCTATGGCTACACTAGCTTGCTCCCCAAAAAAATAAATAAAACAGGTAGGGAACTTAGATTGTAACCACAATTATATATTTCTTCTTTTTTTTTTGAATCACTGCCTTGTTTTGTGTGTGAACTGTTACGGGTTATCAATCTGACACACTGGACTGTTAATACTCATGTCACAAAATAATTTCACAGTATGTAAAAAAATCTTTTTGATTGCAGCACTGGAAACCAAATATTTTAGATCGCCCCACTGCCAACCAGATCTGTCACAAACGCACTCCGGCGGTCAGACCCTCTGTTCCCACAATGCCCAATCTCGAAGTGCAATATGTGAACAGGAGACAAACAGGGTAACCTTCCTGTCTATTTTGGGTCTGAGCAACTACCAGTCACAAGTTTTGGGGTCAAATATGAATCCTTTTTCACTAGCACGCCCAGGTAACAGGTCCAAATATCACACCCTCCTTGGGGAAAGCAGTGCAATACTTAACCCAGCGGGCACACAACCTGGTTCACAATCCCCCTTCTGACTCAGCTGAGACCTAGGTATTTCCTTACCTTGCTGCACACTTTAGCCAGCACAGCAGACAATTGTTTGGGACCTCCAGGAAGCCTCTTAAAGGCCCCAGACCTTGGTCCTCTCCTACACTTCAGCCAGCAGAGCAGACGATCATTTGTGACCTCCGGGAAGCCTCTTAAAGGCCCCAGACCTCTTGTCCTCTCCCCACACTTCAGCCAGCACAGTAGACGATTATTTGGGACCTCCGGGAAGCCTCTTAATGGTAATTTACCGGACACCCTGCACAGACCTCTTTGAGGGGGTAGAGCATCCTAATTTTGTGCCCTCTGAGCAGTTTAGATAGTCTGTGGCACTGGAGCAACTGTCTGCATCGAGCAAACGCTAGACCAGCTCAGGACAGGAGCTTCAAGGCCGGGAGACTGCTTACAGGACCCATAGCTCTCCAAGTTTCTGTTTACTGCTGTCTACTGCTGTGTTTTACCGGGCATTTGTCTGTATGTTTTAGATTACAGTTTTACTTTACCACTGTGCTAGCTAGCATTTCAGGGATCACTTGTACTAGGTGCAGACAGTGTTTTTAGTGGTACTCACTTGTGTTGTCTCTCGGGAGGTAGGCCCTGGGCCCAGTACAGTTTCTGGCATTCCACTGGCACTCTCGCAGCCCCCCCAGCCCCACAGAACTCATGCATGAGCACTGGCTCCCGGGTTCCATGCATGCCCAGTAGCGACCTCCAACCCCCCCTTCCTATTTCCTCCCACTGTATACTAATTGATTCTTTTGTTCCATTTCCTACATAGGCCCCAGACCTCGGTCCTCTCCCCACACTTCAGCCAGCACAGCACATGATTATTTGGAACCTCCAAGAAGCCTCTTAAAGGTAATTTACCTGACACCCTGCACAGACCTCTTTGAGGGAATGTTAGCAGTCAATGCTGTGTGTAGACTGTCCCACCACCCCTCCCACCCAAGGCTGGCTCTCTCTATTGCTGCTCTTGCTCACATGACCCGGTCATGTGACCACCCGGATGGCAGCGTTAAGAGCACTCCTACTACCTCTCCTACTCTCAGGGAACATTCACCCCAATCTTGGCCCCCCACCCCACCCTCCAGGTGAAGCACATCTTAACAGGTGAACTCCGTATTACATCTATTAACATCTGCAGTCTCTTAAAAATATTTTAGACAATCTGCAGGTTTGGGTTGCCTAGCAGCAACCTGATATTATCTCCATAGTTGAAACGTGACTAAACAATAATACACCTGACTCGGCAATCTCCCTAACAGGGTACACAATTTTCCGAGCTGATAGGCTGGGTAGGCAAGGGGGGGCTGTGCCATCTACCTACAGGACTCCTTAAAGGGGAACATCCTCACTTCCCCTGATCTGGACCTTGGTGCTCAGCACCTATCACTAAAGGTAGTCACCAACTCAGCTAGGGCACCACTATACATCTCCTCAGTGTACATCCCACCCCGGAACCACAAAACTACCTTTGAGTCAGTCCTTACCTATCTTTCCCAACTACCTGACAAGGCAGACATCATTGCACTTGGCAATTTTAACATAAACTGGGCTCAGACTCCACTGCCCACAAAGGATGCTGCAGTGGCCATTGACCTCACACAGATAGGTCCCACTCCGACCCAATACAACCTTAAAATGGGTACCTCAACTCTCATTGACCTTGTACTCACCAACTGTCCTAGCAAATTCAATAAAGTGAGCGTGTTACCTAACACTCTCAGTGATCACTCCCCTATTCTGTGTCACTGGTCCTTCCTGACTAGTAAACCACCTCCTAAAATTGTCCTCCAGAGACAGGTCAAACCTGGTAAATTAAGGATCCTCAAGCAACACCTGGCCAACTGGGATTGGTCATCCATTTTTTTCTGCCTTGGACATAGACTCTGCTTTACAGTTCTTCATCCAATCCTTTAAAGCAACTTGTGACCTTTTTGCACCCCTTAGCAAATGTGTTGTTAAAGGCACAAATGCCCCCTGGATCTCTCAATCCCTTCTCAACCAAATGCATGACAGGGATACTCTCTGACACACTGCACTTGAATCCAGGAAGCAAGCTGACAGGCAGCGTTACCAGGCAGCCAGGAACAAGTGCACCTGGAATATCCACAAGGCTAAAGCTGAATACTACCAGTCGGTTCTCACCTCGTCCTGGGGCACGGGGCACAAATTCTGGGATAACTTGAAAGAGCTTAATGGCAAGACTGTCACAGCCCCGCCCTCCCAAATGTAAGTGAATGGATGCATCTCAACAGACCCTGAGCTCATTGTTAACACACTAAACTAGTCTTTCTCAGATCTTAGTGGTGTTTCCCCTTCAAACTGCTTTGCCCCATTCCTCCTGCATCCACTGACACCCCCAATGCACCCCCCTTCCACTTCAAAACTATCTCGCAGCGAAAAGCCATTCCCTACCTGCAAAAAGTGCTGAGCAGGTCCGGGTTTAGCAGTGATTCGCTGGACCTAAAACTCATAAGGTTAATGCTTGATGAGGTGCTTTATCCCCTTACGGTGTTACTCAACCACTCCCTCACTCTGGGCCAATTTCCTACAAAATGGAAGACTGCTCTCATTATACCCAGTCACAAGAGTGGTGATTGTACCATCCCTTGTAATTACCACCCTATGTCAATTCTCCCACCACTATCCAAAGCCTTTGAGAAAATAGTAGCAGACCAACTCTCTGAACACCTCACCAAATACAACCTGCTGCACAGTGAGCAACATGGCTTTCAGAAAAACCACAGTACCACCACTGCCTTTTTAGAATTTACTAATACCATCCATGCCTCCCTAGATGTGGGGCACATAGCAGGTGCCATTTTTATAGACATCTCAAAAGCATTTGATTCAGTTCACCACTCCCTTCTACTGATCTCCCTCACCCAGCTAGGCATGTCGCAGGACACAGTAGGCTGGTTTTCTGATTACCTATCTGGTAGGTTGCAGCAAGTGCAGATAACCCATACACTGTCCACCCCCTCCCAGTCACCTCAGGGCGCCCCCAGGGGTAAATCCTGGGCCCCCTATTATTTAGTCTATTTCTAAATTCCCTGCCCAGTGCCTGCTCTGGTAAGCTTCTCCTCTATGCAGATGACGCAGTACTTTATGGCTGTCACACAGACACAGTCTCACTCCAGTTGGCACTACAGAAATCTTTTTATGAAGATGAATCTTGGTTCTCCGAGCACAGACTTGTTCTTAACCAGAAAAAAACAAAATCAATGTTGTTTGCCCATCCCTGAAACAAACAGAGTAGCCACCCCCTGACCATTCAAAACTCTCACCATGAAACACTTGAGCAGGTCAGAAGCTTCAGATACCTTGGGGTTACCCTGGACTCTGGGTTCACCTACCATGACCACACCCGCCTTCTGCACACTGCAGTAAATAGATGCCTTGGCCTCCTTTTCCGGTACAAGCATTGTCTCCCCCCAGAAGCTCTACAACTTGCCATCTCCTCCTCCATTCTATCCCTGATCAACTATAGGATACTGATATATGGTGCAGCTGATAACACTGCTCTTCATAGGGTCAAGATGTCACTAAATAAGGCCTGCCAGCTAGCCACATGCTGACCCATACCTGCACCCTCTTCTCCCTTACCAACTGGCTTAACTTTGATGAACAGCTGAAATACCATATCTGCCTCCTGGCCAAAAAAACCTCTGCTGGCCTTACCTCTCCCCCAGGTCTCTCACCATTTCTTCAGCCCAATTTATCCACCAAACACATGCGAGCATCTGAGAAATCGCCCTTCCAGGTACCTCACTGTAAAACAACGCTGGGACAAAGAACATTTCACTACATGGCTCCCCTCCTAATGAATTCACTGCCAAAAACATTGCTGATGGAGCCCAAGCTAAGCCCCTTCAAATGCTGTCTCCAAAATTATATCCGCCAGGAAGCTGTCTGTGACTGTTACTGATCTTCCCAGCTGCTTAGCTGATTCCCTTGACAAGGGTCCTCAGCATTTATGCCTGATCTACAAACACTCTGTTGCTCTGATCTTCTGCAAAATATTTTGTGCTGCTTTGTAAACTTAATTGTATAACCATTGTATACCTGCTAATTGTTTTATGTTCACCTGTACCATGAAATCTGTCTTCTGTCTGCACTTCTCTGATGTGGAGCCTTTGTAAAGGAGTCTTTGACTCAAAGATTTAATTCCGATATGATCAAGAAATAAATAAATATGGTGACACACTATAAGCATTTTAAGAGTTATGTCAGAATTACCAACACTGTCCCAGCATTCACACTCAAAATGAAAACGTCTCAGGCAGGATTTTAAGGAAAACAAGGTTTACTAAAATTAAAAATAGTAAATAAAATACAAAACACAGAACATATAACATCAATGATACAGTCAGAAAAATAAATGGACAATTATGAACAAACCGCCTTATACTGAATAACTAATCCTACCCCAGTTTCAGCTGGTAAGCAGTGGTGCCGAAATTACCTAACTTCGGTAGAATTGCTTCTTAAGTCCGGAACACAAGTGTGTTAATTCCTGTAAAGTTGGAAAAAGAGTGTGTTCTTTCAGGAGTCCAAAGTAGAAGAAGATTCTGTCCTTTCAGTCAGTTGATAACATTCAAAGTTACAGTCCCAACCTCCCTGTGATATCATAACACATGAGGTCACTCTTAGTCCTGTAATTAACATGACCAGTGCATACATAAATGCCTCAGCTGACTGCCTGGTTAAAAACTGTAAAGATAGCAATATCTTAATTATAAACAAGACGGTCTATTTTCTCATCAGAGCATAAGTTTATAATAGCATTCCCCCTTTGATGTTTCAGAGAAACATCCTGCACAGCACCTCTCTTAGCTGTGAAAATTTCCACAGGTATCTGTCAGAAATGGCTTCTCTCCTGATGTTGTAAAATGCAATATTTTATGATCGGTTTCCTAGGTTCAAAGCAGTGGCTGGCCATAACCTGTGTTTTTATAGCAGCTACAGGAAGTTTTGCAATTCTGTGTCAACACAGAAAAGTAAGCTAGCTATGTAGCTCCAGCAAACAATTGCTTTGGAGTCAAAAGGTCAGGCCCTTTTAAAAGCTAGTCTTCCAGATGGGCCTGCTGACCCTGTCATGTCTCATAAGCAGAAATTCAAAAACATATATTTATAACAAAATTGTATACACATAACTAGTAGACGGTTATCTGTTATGACCTCTTTACCCTAGATAAACCACCTAAAATGAAAGGTTGTAGGGTGGGAATTTCTGGCATCCTTCCAGTGCCAAAAGCAAATGAAGAAAAAAATACAATAGACTGAATAAATATAAGACTTTGTAAAAAGGAAGGTATCACGTTTGTTGACAACTGAAGAATCTCATAATAAAGCCCACCTGTTCACAAAAGATGGATTGCTCACTTAAACAGGATGGATTTAAACTAAATGCTCAGGTGCATACTGACAGTCTGCAAAGTATCCAAAAACGTAATAATAATAATAATACTCATCATAATGCTGGCAAAAGCAACACTCGGAAAAAATCTAATAACATTAGTGGCATATTAATAACCATTAGTAGCATGAATAACAAAATGGATACGCTTGAGGCCCAAAATTCAATAAGACATTTTAACACGATTGCAATAACTGAAACATGGTGGAATGAAGCTGTAGCTAGGGGAAAATATACAAGGTTATACAATGCTTTACAGAGACATGCTGGAAGGGTGAGGTGAGGGAATTGCTATTTATGTAAGTGAGAGTCTAAAACCTTTGGAGATAACATCCAAAATAAAAACGAATAAAAGGGCTGGCCCAACGGCACAGCGAAAAAGTGTCTGCATGCCACACCGATATCCCAGGTTCGGGAACGGACCCGGGAGTCGGAGGGCCAGCTGGCAGAAGGATTGAGCACCCGCGTGGCAGGTCGTCCTCTCCAGGGGGAGGGAGGCGAGTGTGTCCGGCAGGTCAGCAGCCTCTGGTGGAGGCCAGGGGATCCACAAACCAGCAGTGCCAGGTTATATCGGAGGCGGGACAGACGTCAGATGTCATTGCACATCCTGCTTCCTGGTGACAAAAAAAACATGATGCCCTGCTCCACTGCCATCTCCACTGTCCTGATTGTCCGCTGGGGGAGTCCTGCTCCTGTAGCCCCACCCTGGGGGGTAAGCCAGGGCTCGATCCCATGTAACCACTGGAGGGGATGCCAGCCCAGCGGCGCCGGACAGGGGAGGGAAACCTAGGCATGGTGGGGCGGTGTGCGGGGGCTAAGCTCCCAGTTGGGAATCGGGGGCCAGGACACAAAAAAAAAGACTGAAGATGCCCAAACTGAAACAATATGAGTCAAATTTACTGATCGAATATAGAACCTGTGACTTTGGGACTATGTTATAGACCACCTGACTCCAAGATTAACATTACAACAGAAATGCTGATAAAAATAGAAACTGCAAGTGAAACAGGAGAAATTATTTGTATGGGGGGCATAAATCTTGGAGACATAGGGAAAACAATGCTGCAAAGAGCATAGCTGGAAAAAAACCCTACTGACTACAATACAGCAACTTCAACTACAGCAACAATTAACTAAACTGACAAGAGCAGATTATTAGACATCTCACTTCAGAAATCATCAAAAACAGAATGTGATGTCAGAGCCCCGCTATGCAGTCGCAATCATAACACTATACTATTTGGCAATAAATATGCAAAAGCCAATAACAAATAGCACCACAGAGATTTTCTTATATAACAAGGTGGATGTAAACAGTATAAACCAAAAACTAAAAAGTATTAACTGGCATGGAATGCTGTCTAATAAGGAAGTAAATGACATGTGGAAGACATTCAAGAATTAAGCAATAAGGCACGACAGGGTGTGGGTTATTGGGGATTCTACGCTTTGTGTAATTGTCATGAGGCACAGCCGAGTGACTTGGCTCTACCACAAAGTGGTACCCCAATAACTCCACACCCTGGAGTGCCTTATTGCGATTATACAATGGACCCATGTGTAAAAAAAAATTGTAAATGTGTTTAAGTATGTTTTTTTTATAAATGCCATTTCTCAGCCATGGGTTATTGCAGGATATACCATGGTCATGTGATCTGTTTTGACCAATGAGGTTACAGGAGTTTCATACTCCATTGTATAAAAGAATATATGACATATGCATTACACATATACCAAAAATAAAAAAAAGTAGCAACACTGGAAAGAAGACCAAGATGGTTAACAAAAAAGGTGAAATGTGTTATAAATAAAAATAATAAAGCTTACAATAAATACTTGCAGACTAGAGATAATGCCACGTGGTCTCTATATAAAGACCTGCTGAAGAAAACCAAGTACACAACTAAAAACCAACAAGATATATGGGGCCCAATTTTCAAAACATAGCCCCGGGGCAAAATTAGTACTGCCTGGCATGCAAAATTAGCCCAGAACCATTTGCATGCTGTATTCAAAGGAATAGCCCAAGGGCTAAATCAGTTGAATATAGCATGCAAATGAAGGCAGGCAAACAGGGCTGAGAGTGCAGTGCAAAAATAGCACGGCAAAGAAAACAGTTTTGAATAGAGCAACTGGGCAGTGCAAACAGCAACAGCAGCACAGTGCAAAGAGGAAACATATGTCTACTGGGGGCATATGCAAAACAGTGGTGCCAAAAATGTATGAACCTGTGTATACAGCAGTGTTCAACACAAACAACAGAAAAAGAACCACCAAAGGCATTGACAAGAAATAAAAAAACAAACAAACACAAAACACCAGCAATAGAAACCACAAAATGTTGCAGAACTATATGGATGTGAAATGTGGAAAATGTGTACAGACAGGACAGTGGTGATGTGACCCACACATGGGACCAACCATGCCATTGTGTGGCAGTATGACCCCAACCAGTGCACAGGGTGAGGGGACAAGGATCCCTGATGGAGAACTGGGGACAGCACACCACAGGACACATAGCACGTGGTCACAGGGGGATGGACGTCAGCCATGGGCACATGGAACAAGCTACAAATAGGCCCACAGGCAAAGACCCCCCCTCAACCACCAGGCAATGCTGTAGGGGTGCACACAAGGAACAGGGAACAGACCATGTCCATGGGCAGACACAGGACAGATGTCTGTCACACACACAGGCCATGCAGGGTACACATGGAAAACGGACTGTGTCAGCCAACTGGAGGATAAACCTACCATGCCCACAACAATCTATTGTCAGATGCACAGCCCAAGACAGCACAGGGTGAGCTGTGATGAAGCCAGCACCACAGGAGAGACCAAGATGGCAGCCACCATGGTGAACTTGATGGTCAGTAGGTGCGACACAGCTCAGTAGTGGCACTAACTACAGTTACCCAAGAAAGAGACAGAACACAGGAATACAACCATAAAAAAAATGTATTATGGAAACAAGAACAATTATGTACAGAAATAACAAGAAAAGTAACAACAACAAAACTGGGGGGAGGGGGACAGTGATGCCTGAAAAACCAGGGAAGGGGCGATCAAGGGGTTGCAGCCTGCTGCTGCCCTGGAAGTCAGTGGTCCAGGATGGTACGAATTCTACAGGTCTCATCTATCAGGACCACCTGCTACTCCAGTAGCATCTGCTGCTGCCGAATAAGTCTCCACAGGAGGTTGTCGCTGCCCTCACCATCCTCAGGATGTCTGGCCCAGACTGAGCTCTGAGGTTGACCTATGGGGGGGATGATGCCCATATAAGAATGGTGCACTGACTCCGTGGAACAATGCAGACTCAGGATGTGTCACCAGAGAAGGACAGAATGTCACAACCACAATACCCATGTACCCAACAATGGCAACAGTGCACATGCCACCTGATATGTGCCTATATGCAGCAGCAGTAAACCCCATGGTACACATGTTCAACTCACGCAGACGTAAAGGCCCGTAAGGCCATTGCCATGACCACCACAGATGGGATGGCACCCCATGCATACCCAATATGGCCCCTGTCACAGTACAGCTACACAGCCCCCCAAGGTAAACCACAGTCTGCCCCATAGCAACAACAAAAAACCATAGCAACAGAATGACCAGAACATTATGCCCAATGGAACAGAAGGTAGAGCCAGGGGACATAGCAACATCACAATCAGGAAACCCCACAACCACTGTCCACATGTCAACAGACTGTGGCTTCTAGTGGCAATTCATAGGGTTGTGCAGCAGACAGTGTGCAGATGTCCCCACACCCCCCTGCACAGCCACAGACACCATCCCTGACACAAGTGTATCATGTGGACATGCGACGGCCACGGTACCCCGAGGCCAAACATGTCAGTGGCCACAGTGTGCAGCACTGCCTCAATATGGTGGCCCACTGGAACAGCACAGTGCAATGTGACTGGTATGCATGTGTGATGCAGATGATGCACACATGCCCACGCCACTGTGTGAACACAATGTCCACAGGGACCATGTCCAGGCCACAGGCACACCATGCGTTGTATGCATGCTGTGGGCAGACATACAACCACAGGAGTCTGGCAATGCACCCACCCCGCAGCACACAGGCATGAGCACAACACACCACATAGCTGCTGTACAATGTATACAATGCAAACATGGCCACAGCACTTGTATGGGTACTGTGCACCACAGTACACAGGATGAGCTGGCCACAAGCAATGGTGCAATACAGTTGTGAAATGGTAGCAGATACACCATGCACAGCACACATGGAGAGCGAATACACCATGCACAGCACACGCAGAGAACACAGTGGGATAACAGTGCCCCCTACACAGCCCATTAGTATTGACTGACTACCCACAGTGGACTGTAGGCCACCACATGCATTTCTATGCACAGGGTGCAAGGAGACAGTCATGGCCATGTCACAGATACAGATGTGACACAGGGCCACTAAATGGCTGCCATGATACATCCATGGTGCAGATGCAGCACAGCAGGACAGTGGCAACAAGAAGGGTGTGTCCCCGCACAGGCGTGTGCAACATGTAAAGTACAACCCACATATGGCTCGGACATGCAGGACACACCATGATGCAGCAGTGCAGGACTGTGAGTGGCCATGTGCTGCCACAACACAGGCCCACAGTCTGTGTGAGAAGGCTGGGCAGTGTCCAGGTGCACTGCACCACAGGCAGCTGTATGTGTGTGCAATGCCCTCCCCAGCGGCACAGCACCATGGGCACCCCATGTCCATGTGCCCTTGGGACCAGTGACATGACACAGGGCAAACACACATATGTTTGTGGCCCAGTGCCATATAGGGTATCAAAGATGCCTCAACCAGCAACATATGTAACACAAGTAGACAACATAGGAGCATACTCATGTGTGGCATCCCACTACTGTCACTGCTGTCCCTCTCCCACTGGGTGTGGTCCTGGGGCCTCCAGCTGCATCCTTGCTGTCCCCTGGCACTGCAGTTTGCAGAGTGAAGGGAAAACACCAATGTCAGTACCAGCAAGGACATCAAGAACCCCCTCCAACTGTGCCAGTTAAGCATTGTGCAACTGTCAAACAGTGTACTGCACCCACCCCAACAAGCATATGTCACATGGGATGCACATGCACTGTAGGTGCAATGTACATGTGCTACACAACCAGTGATGGACAACACTGATATCTGTCACCTGATGCCATCAATGCATATCACATGTATGACCACAGACACAGGCACTGTGGACCCACACACGGCCGCCACCATACTCATAGTGTTGCACATAGTGCACTGCATGGGACATACCCTGCAGCATGACAGGCATGCATGCAGTGACCCTCCCTACACAGATGTACCCACATGAGTAGTGTGTACATGGCTGCCCACACCCACTGACATGCAAAAGGCTAAGCTATGAGAAAGATGTCCACTTACCTGGCATAGGCACAGTGCCAACATGCATCATGCACCTGAACCTCTCCAACCACTGTCTCTCCCTGCATTGCAGGTCAATGTAGTGATGCCTGTTCTGTTCACCAGTGCAGGCAACCCCCGTCCGCTTGGATAGGTGGTGTGCAATTAATGCCCATACCTGTCTCCTGGGCCTGTCCCCCTCATGAACTTCGCCAAATAGCTGGTGCTCCCTTGCCATGACCATTTTATTTCATTTTTATTTTTTATACTTGTTAGCAAGATGAGCAAACCGCCCGTTTTCACATGAGACAAGTTAATAAATAAACAACAAAGAACAATTAATACAAAAACACACAAAGAACAATATCAAAAACATAAAACTTACAATATAAAGTGCAATATTATGTTAGAAACAACAATACTAATCATTGAGACTGTTCAGCCATTTAACAAGCCTATTCTTGAACATTCAAACTGTCCTAACATTAGTAATTTCGGTTCGGATACCATTAAAAAATGTTATTAACCTATATATTACTGACCTCTGACCAACAGTTTTTTTGTAAAGAGGAATTCTAAATAAGCCCTTGGACTGGGACCTTGTTTCAAAATAACTTTGCTGAAGGGGAATAAGATCCTGAATCACCTGGGGGAGTAAACCCTGGGTTCTTTTATACACTAAGACTCCAAGTTTCAACTTTATCCTATCTAATAAGGAAGGGCAATTAGCTTCTCTTAGCAACACACAGTGGTGTGTTCTTATTGGAAGACCTGTCATAAAACGTAATATACTATTATAGGGTACCTGTAGTTTCTGTAACATTTTGTCATTTGTACCAGAATAAATCGAAAGACCATAGTCAAATGCACTTTGAAAGACTGTGACCAAGAAGTTTATGAGATTCAGGGATGAGAAAGGATTTAAACCTGAATGACATCCCAATTCTCTGATGAATTTTTTTAATCGTCTTATTCACCTGTAGATTGAATGAGAGTTGGGAATCTAAAGTAACCCCCAGGTAATCAAAACTATCTACCAATTCAGTTCTGTTCCCCACTACATCAGTAATCTGAACATCTCTATTTTCCTAGGACCAGTAAAAACCATACATTTGGTTTTCCCTGAGTTCAAAACAAGATGACGAAAAGACAACCACTTTTGAAAATTATCAAAATCCTGCTGGACCTTAAGTAACACTTGATCTGGTGTAATTCCTTCTGAAAAAATTACTGCATTGTCTGCATACATAATAAGACCAAACCCTACAGTGGTAGAAGGGGCAGCATTCATAAAAAGGGAGAACAAAAGAGGGCCCAATATTAAACCTTTTGGTACTCCATAAGATATTGGGTGAGAATCAGAACTAGACTGACCGATAATTGTTTTATGCTCCCTATTTTTAAGATAACCTCCTATCCATGTAATTACATCCTTAGAAAGATTGACTTCATTCAGGGCCCTCAGCAGCAAAGCATGATCAACTAAATCAAAAGCCTTGGTGAGGGCCATGAAAATTGCAGCAATGGAGTGCCCCAAATCAAGGGAGCTCCATATGCTGTTCATGAATCCCACCAAGGCGGTCTCGTATTATGAATTTTCCTGAAACCACGCTGACGATTTGACAGTAGATCATAACCTGACAGAAAAACCTGAATTTGATCAAAAACCATTCTTTCAAGAATCTTTGATAGGGGTGATATTAACGCAATAGGTCTATAGTTAGAAACAATGTTCTTACTACTAGATTTATGAATGGGTTTGATGAGTGCTAATTTCCAAATCTGGGGGAAAACATTGTGACACAGTGAATGATTAAATATTGAGGCAAGAGGGGTAGCCAAGACTTTGATTCCCAATTTAAGTAATCTGTAGTCAATCCCATCCTGTCCAATTACTGGTTTAGGGCTGTTCTTAAGGACATATGTCAGTGAGCACTTCAGGGGTCAAAACATGAAAATAGAAGAGAGGATGATCACCATTAAGATCCCCATCCACAACCAGATTTGTATTAGCAAAGATGGTTTGATTTTGAAATTTTACTAGATCCCCGAAGTATTCATTGAACATTTTGGCAATATGAGTGGGATCACTACACAGTTGATCTCCATCTTGAAGAGTTATTGCAGTTTCACCAATATTCTTTCCCAAAAGATTATTAAGCATTTGCCAGGTTTGTTTTAGATTACCAAAGGATAGTAATTACTTATTTTTAAAAAAGTCTACTTTGCTTTTTTAATGGCAGCCTTACATCTATTCCTAAGAATCTTGTAATTAATCAATAGGTTAAGGTCTTTATCTTTTTTAAAGAGTTTCCATGCTCTATCTCTTTGCCTCATTAATACCTGTAATTCTTTAGTAACCCATTCTTTTTTATTTCCTCTGATTTTCATCTTCTTAAGGGGAGCCAATTGATTGACTACCTGATTAAATCATTCACTAAAGGTTTCTAACTTTAGATTAATGTCCTGAATATTTTCAAGACAAGTCCAATCGATTTGTTCACAAGCTTTAGTCATGGTCAAAGAGGTAATCCTATTAATATTTCTTGTTTCAACGTAAATTGGTGGACTATGGTACTGTTTTGATGACCACCTACGAAACACAGGACTGTAGTCACTAACCACATCTGATAGAACTCCTGATTCAATTATCTTGGATGGGTGTGTAACCACAACCCAATCTAATATGGTACCCCCACCAGTCCTATAATTAAATCTAGTGGTTTGCGAAATTAACTGCTGTACTCCCAGTTCTTGAAAACAATCTACAATATGGGAATTTTGATCGATGCCCCAGTTATGGTTAAAATTCCCCATTAGAATCCATTCCCTGTTGATTGGCAATGATTTCCTAACTTCATATACAACCTCAGGTCTTTGCTTGATACAATGTGGTGGAATATAAAGAGATGCAACAGCGAGATGTTTATTCCAGCCTAAAAGCAGGTCCACCGAGATGACATTACATCCTGATCCACAGGGATGGGAAGCCAACTCCAATACCCTGTATCTGGCCCTAACATAAACCTCAACCCCCCACCACCACCACCGCCACCACCACCATCCCTTCCTTCCTACTCTATCCTGTCTATATAAATTATAGTCAGGAAGAAAAATGTCATTATTATGGATTCTATCAGTCAGCCAGATTTCAGAAAGAGTTATGACATCAAAGTCATGTTGTACAACCCATGCCTCAAATAACATCCATTTGGCTGTTAGACTTTGTACATTAAGATGCACAATCTTAAGGGAAGACTGTAATAAATTATCTGGATTAACATTTTGTTTTGGACCAGGGTGAGGGTGAACTGAACCTGATAGGAAGAGAAGTAATAAAATCATGTGTCTAAGCACTGATTTTAGTTTTAATCGATCTGATTCTTTAGGTATAGCTCTCAAGCTTTTAAATCTAATAGGAATACCCAATTGACACAGAGCCATAGTATCACTGTGACCAAATCTAAATGATGAGCATCCTGGCTCATTAGCCAAGACTGGATTACTCTCATTAAACAGACTAGGAGGATTAGATGTAACACTCCTCCTTGTATAATTCATAGTGAACCCATTAATACAATCATTAGTTACCCCAGGGACTGCAAATGTAACTGTTCCTCTGGGCAAAAAGGCCCCAGATATTAACAGCATTAAGCCTAACCACCTCATTTTGCCAATGCAGGAATAGTAACTCTTTAAATAAAACAGTAAAAACAAACTAGTTCAGTTATTTAATTTTATCTTGTATTTATTTTAGTCTAGTGTTTTAAACATTCAAAATTAATTATGTCTTTACACTAATACATATTTATTCCCCATTTAAAGTGCAATATGTGCAGTAAACTTCCGGGGAACATTGTTTTAACTCACTCAAGACCCACTGTGAAAGTGCAGGAGTACAAAAAGAACAAAGTTCTACGGGAATAACAAAATCACTCAGACTATGCCAGCTATTACTAAATATATTTTTCTCCCCTGTTTACTACTATTTAAATTTACCTAACAAGCTTTTTCTATACCAAGTGGCACTCGTTCCACTCAAGCTCGCCCTACTGTGCTCGTGCAGTAGTAGCACAAGATTTAAATACTGTTCTGCCCCTCCTTGCTAGATGACATTCTGCGGTAGCCACCCCCACTCAGCTGCTCACTATCAGCTCGGACACCAGAACAATTAAGGAGCAATGGCACAGTTCACCGTTTGTAAAGTAGGCAGCTTACATGTAACTGAACAGACGCTGGCTGGTATGATGGTATGCTTTCTGCTGCAGTAGCAGTGCGAGATTTAAATACTGTTCTGTTCCTCCTTGTTAGATGACATTCTGCTCTGGTAGCCGCCCCCACTCAGCTGCTCACTATCAGCTCGGACACCGGAACAATCAAGGAGCAATGGCACAGTTCACAGTTTGTAAAGTGGGCAGCTTACATGTAACTGAACAGACGCTGGCTGGTATGCTGGTATGCTTTCTGCTGCAGTAGCAGTGCAAGATTTAAATACTGTTCTGCCCCTCCTTGCTAGATGACAATCTGCCCTGGTAGCCTCCCCCACTCAGCTGTTCAATATCAGCTCAGACACCGGAACAATTAAGGAGCAATAGCACAGTTCACCGTTTGTAAAGTAGGCAGCTTACATGTAACTGAACAGACGCTGGCTGGTATGCTGGTATGCTTTCTGCTGCAGTAGCAGCGCAAGATTTAAATACTATTCTGCCCCTCCTTGCTAGATGACAATCTGCCCTGGTAGCCTCCCCCACTCAGCTGTTCAATATCAGCTCAGACACCGGAACAATTAAGGAGCAATAGCACAGTTCACCGTTTGTAAAGTAGGCAGCTTACATGTAACTGAACAGACGCTGGCTGGTATGCTGGTATGCTTTCTGCTGCAGTAGCAGCGCAAGATTTAAATACTATTCTGCCCCTCCTTGTTAGATGACATTCTGCTCCGTTAGCCACCCCCACTCAGTTGTTCATTATCAGCTCGGACACTGGAACAATCAAGGAGCAATGGCACAGTTCACAGTTTGTAAAGTGGGCAGCGTACATGTAACTGAACAGACGCTGGCTGGTATGCTGGTATGCTTTCTGCTGCAGTAGCAGCGTGAGATTTAAATACTGTTCTGCCCCTCCTTGTTAGATGACATTCTGCTTAGGTGTACAAGGTTGGCCATTTCTGCCTCCCCCACCTCTGGTCCTTCTGGACCACCGCCCTCACTTGCCTTTTTAATGCCATGGTCCTTAAATGCAGTTCCTGTGGCACCACCCTGTCACTACTGCTGCTGCCCAGAGATGTGCAGGCCACAAAATGAAGTGTATGTACGGTAGCACTGTGTTATCTGTGTACGGCATCGTCAAATACTATAACACTAACTTGAAAGCCACTAGTGAGCATGCATGACCTTGTGTGACCTCCACAACGATGACGCCATTGTGCATGCACCCTAGGAGCGGCGCTAAATGAAATTGCCCGGTGCTAACCAAGTAGAGCTGCACCATGGTGCAAACACTTTGCCTGGCGCAATCGGGATTGCCCAGTGCTAAGTTTTGCAATATTCAAGGGTGGTATGCAAATGAGCCTACTTAGGCAATCGAAGTGCAATCCACCACATTAGCATCTCATTATGGCCTCATTTGCATGCATTACCATGTGTGGATTGCCCGTCTGTGCTGTGTAAGGTGTGCCTCAGCACCACCTACTGAGCTTACTGGAACTGCAGGCAGCAATACGAATACATTGCTGACAAGACTAGGCCCCTCAAGATGTCCCAGGACACGACTTCCACAGATACAGGTAGGTGTCCCTAGGTCATTGCCCTGCTATATTGATTTGCAACAATGTGTGCATTCTGCTACACTTTCATGGGGCCACAGTTCATGTGTGGGAACATCAATGAGATGTCATGTATCAGGCACTGCAGAACAGTGAAAGCACAAATTCAGAAGGCCCAGCATGCAGGTGTGTACATTCATAGCATTGCACTGTTGTTGTCGTTATAACAGGTGTACGATGTGACAGTGGCTATGGATGTACACATTGCGACACACATACAGATGCCCATATGCATCCACAGGTATGCATTATGGTCCTGAGGGGGGACACAACACAAACATACTGTTCACATGGATGGTTCAGTGCCATCATCATGTGTATGTGGACCCCTTGCTATGCTGTGCATCAACCAGAACACATTGTGCGCTCTGCCATCTCCACCAGTCTGTGCGTCCACCTTCCGGCATGCATCTGTTGGTGTGCAGACAGAACACATATCCTGGTGCTGCCCTCACAATGCAGGGTGATGCTTGTATACCTGTTGCGCATAAACACCATCACATGGCAGACAATGCCAGACAGACATGCGGAGGACACTGTTGGGCATGTTCAGCATGTGAGGTGGATGCTGCCCCTACATTCCAGTGACACATAGCCATAGCCTATGCCATGCTGTGACCCTTCCGTTGTGTGTAGTAGCCCACACACACACACACACACACACACACACACACACACACACATACACACACACACACACACACACACACACACACATACACACACACACACACACACACACACTACAGGACAGCCACTGGCCACTGGCAACTTACATCCCCACACAGGTGCCTCTGATGGAAGGATAAGGATGTGGTCTGACAAGTTAACCAGGGAGGAGCTGAAGGCCCTGGCCAATGGGTACAAGTCCAGGGAACAGGCAATGCAGTGTTATAAAACCACAGATGCCATTGTGTTGGACATGTGGGACCAGATAACTGTGGAGGTAAATGCTGTGGGTGGACATGGCCCCACGATGGATGCAGTACACAAACGGTGGCTTGATCTGCAGTGGAGGGAAAAGGAGAAGGAGAAAGCACACCACCTTGCACTGCTGGACACAGGGGAGGTCTGTGACCGGCAGAGTTTGCAACAATGGACCCTATTATGAAGGTGGTGGTATCAACTATCCAGTCTGTGGCTGTGGCAAGTGTGGAGGGTGGTGGTTGTGAAATGCCATTGGAGTTATGCCGTGCATGTGAGTACAGGGTGTGCACCACCATGGTATGCAAGTCATTTCATGGGTTTATGGATTGCATTGCCTGTGTTGTGGCACACAGCTGCCCTGGCCTGTGCACACATGTGTGCATTGTGATGGCCTGGGTGCAGTATGGCACGGTCTGGTGGTGTATCTTATGCAGTGCTGGACCTGCAGTATGTGCCATGATGACACAGTCATGGTGTACCCTGCAGACACTGTCCCTGTGCTTCTGCACATAGTGTGTTTCTTGGCAGTAGGTATGCCATCACCATGTGGTCTTGCATGCTACCTCGTGTGTCACTGGGTACTGCACCTATTGCCTCCCATTGGGTGGTGGGCTGCACGTGTGTGTGGTGTGTTCTGTACACTTCATGCTGGTTGTGTGCATGCCTGTGAGATCCACATTCCAACCATGGTTGTGTGTGTGTACCCTGGCTGTATGGGTATGTGGGCTGTGTTCACCTTTTTTGTGCTTGCACTGTATGTCATTGGCAGCACTGGTGTGGTTTGCATGTTGTGGCACTGGTATGGGGCCACTGTGTACTGTGCATCACACTTACAGTATTCTTCTCTGTCCACTGCACAAGGTGATGACCTCACAGCAGAGGAATGGTCAGAGGTGGAGGAGGAACACCCATCAACATGCGGGGTGCAGAGACTGCTGGCACAAGCAGCTGTGGAGGGGGTGTCCATGTCCATAATATTCGGGGATGTATCAGATGATGATGATGACACATACATCCTCATCAGGCAGTGCCATTCCACCATTGCCGCTCTGGGGATGTTCTCCCCATCAGAAGTAAGACTAGGCATGGAGGACCTGACAGAGGCTGACAGCAGTGGCCTCACAGTAGCCTCTGCACAGTCACCCACCAGACACACAGTGCCTTTGGTGCTGCCAGGGTCTCCTGAAAGCCATGCCCCTGTAATGTCACTGCCACTACCACCATCACCACCATCACAACCACTGCCACTGGTGTGGCTTGTGATGCTGTGCCCCTTGCTTATGATTATTTTATGATATTGGTATTATAAATACATGGTCTGTGTATGCCATTTCAGTGTGTAAGGAATTTGGCCTGTAATTTCAAAGTGTCAGTAGTTGAAAACCAGGAGGTAATAAAACAGACCAGAAGGAAACATTTAATTGGAACATCCTCCAGAAACAGTTCATTGCCTGCTGCTGCCTTTGATGTTGGAAACTAAATATGAGTTTTATGACATCAGGGAAAGAATGTCATTAGGATGATTCCTGTTGGCTTTTTAACACATTGGTGCCAGTGTGGGATTGCTATGTCCAAAGGGAAAATGTTTACTTAAAGGAAGCCATATTTAGGAAATGTTTTTTTTTTCTTCTGATGTACCATTAATTTTAAAATACCTCCTGGTAGGAAATTATGTTTGTAAGACTTAATTCTAAAAGGAGAAGCTAGATGTCTCACCAAGAGGGGTTGGGAAGTAGAGTTGAAAATGTATCAGTGTGTCTGAAATGTGGGGATATCATCTTCGGCTCAGAAGAAGTTCTTTCTAACTAGAATCTGCACTTACAAAAGGTAATACTGTACTTTGATAGCAAAAATCTAAGAGTATTGTGGTAGGAGTTTTGTTCTGTAATGTTCCCATTTTCGTTGTGACTGTGAGCTCATACTATTTGTTCTGTATTTTATTTTTTACTTATTTTACGATTTCTAGTAAATCACATTTTCTTTAAGATTCTGCCTGTGTTTTCCCAGTTTTCTTTTTGCATGTGGAGTGCCTGTATTTTTAAGTCTGACAATGGTTTAAAAGGCTTGATGGTATTACTGAGCTTGTACAAGGTAAGAATATACCTAAGGTCTCTTATAGAGTTTTAAGGGTTCATTCTGGAGACCTGACTAGGTGCCTCTGGCAAAGGATTGTACCGCATCCCCCCGAAGTATCTGAGCCTGTTAATTGGGTATGCTAGCATAAGGTTCATGGTTTGAATCCCCCCAGAACTTGAGACTGCAGGTGATTCAGACCCAAAGCAGACAGGAGGGTTACCATGTCTGCTACCTGCTCACACTATTGCGCTCTGAGGTTAGCACTGTGAGAGCAGAGGGCCTGATTTGCAGAGTGCGTTTGTGACATGGCTAACATGTCTGCAGCCTCACACACCGCACAGTCAATGTGACACACTCCTGTGGGCAGCCATCTTGATGGCCCAGCAGACTGTACATGCAACATATGGGCCACAGTGGGCAGTGAGGTGGTGCAGAACACAGCCACACAGGGTGTGGGCTGCTCCTGCCCCACTGATCACCCCCACCCACCCCCACCAACTGTCCAGAGTGTGCATGCTACCCAGGAACAGGATGCCTCTGGAGCCCAGCAGCTCCTATGCTCTGTGGTGGACTTGCAGACCACCTCACAGCAGGAGCTGCATGCCTTCTGGAGGGTGGTACAGCATGAATTTGCCCACCTGCGGGATGCAGTACATGATAACCTTATACTGGCAGAACAGGGTGTGGAACAGCGTCAGGCACAGTTGTTGAATGTCCTCCAGCATGTCTATGGGGACCTCACTTGGGCAGTGAAACAGCTCACAGCCACAATAAGAGAGGTTGCGATGGCTGGGTGGCATTGCACCACCGGCACATGCTGTTGGCATGCTGGTAGTGTCCACCGGTGTGCCTCCACACCATGGACTGGCAGGTTGGGGTCAGCCAGCACTGTTGCCACACTATCATCTGAGGGCACTCCACGGAACACTGGGCAGCAATTTACACCAGCTATATCAAGCGTGCACCATGGCCAGGGTTGTCCCAGGGTCTCCCTGTCCCTACAGTCATCACCTATTGGCTCCTCAGCCCACAGTACACCCCCCCAGTTCCCATGGTATAGCATCTGTGAGGGTCCATGGTAGAAGATGGTGATGATGACATGTTTGTGCCACACCTTCTTGCACCCTTCACCCACCTGTACCCCTCACATGCACCTCTATGTACATAGCCACTTCCCTCCACATTCCCTGTATCACCTGTGTGCCATCCTATTAGTTTTTTATTGTTACCATCATGTCACCATTCTGTCGCTGTCACTCTACTGTTTATACTGTAAATGCACATTTGAAATCATGTCTGTTGTCCATGTTGTTTTCGCTCACCTGCCCATTCATGTCAGGGTTCTCATGATGTTCAGTCTGTGCTCCTGAGCCCTCCTGGCCATGCGTGGATAGCGCCTGTTGAGCTGCTCCACTATCCCCTGGGCCTCTGGCTCATTGTTACTACCTGTATTTTCCACAGGTTCTGGCAGGTGTAGTCCATGGTTTAGCACCATGTTGTGCAACATACAATAGGCTTGGAATATGCAGCATACTTTCTGAGGGTCATATTGTAGGGCACTACTGGAATGGTCCAAGCATCGGAATCTCATTTTGGGCATGCCAAAGACACACTCAGTTGTATTCCATGTTGTCACGTGTGCCTCATTATATCTCTCTTCGGCCACATTAGCTAGCCGGAGGACTGGGGTTAGGAACCAGGGTCTCAAGGGATAGGCACTGTCACCTGTGAAAACATTAATAGTGGTTAGCATGTGTATACTGTGCCACACACCCTGGCCAGTTTGCAGCCCCTACTGTTTAGATCTTTCTGTGCATCTGTGCACCCTCCACTCTTACCCCCTCTCAACCTCCTTTGTGTGCTCTATTGTGGCACTGTACCACCGTTGGGGGCTGTGGTTGTGCCTGCCACAGGTACTCACTGATAAGGTGTCCACTGGGTATTGTGCCTTTCTCAAATGCTGGGCACAGCTGGGACTGATGCCAGATGAAGGCATCTTGGACACTGCCGGTAAACCGTGCAAGAACAATGATGATACGCCCAGTTGCATCACACACCACCTGGCAGTTAATGGAGTGGTAGCCTTTCCTGTTGAGGAAGTTTTCTCCCACTTCACCAGCTGGTGCACGGATGGCAATATTGGTGCAGTCAATGGCACTGAGTACTGCTGGTTGGTGCACAACTCAATAGAATTGCTGTATTGTTTCTCTGTACCCCGCTGCCATGCTGGGGAATATGATGAATTCACCAGAATGTTGCAGAAGGGCATCTAGGAACTGGGTCAGGAGGAGCGATGTGGCAGACTGCAGCATGCCGATGGTATCTCCAACTGGTGTCTGGAAGGACCCAGTGGATAGAAAGCACCTCGTAGTTGTTACTTTTTCCTCAGTTACATGACATGGCTACGCTGGGTGGTAGACTGCAGCAGCTCATGCAGGAGCTAACAAAGCTGCCTCAGCAGGACCCTGTTCAGTCTGTACCGGCCCACAAGGTGGTCATCTGTGAGTGTCTCAAAAGACACTTTGGGCCAGTACATTCTGTGTGCAGCATATCTCCTCCTTGGCCTATGGAGTGGCCCAGGGTGGGCTTGACTCCTCTCTTCTTCCTCCATCATGGCTGCCAACAGGTGGATCACCATAGAGTTGTTGCTGACTGCCATGTTGCCTGTTGCTGTGTCCATGTCCCCGTGGTTGGCCCTGAGTTTAGACAGCATTTTTATAGGTGGTAAATAGTGCTGCGTTATGAGTCGCGCTAACACACGTTGTGTGGGACTAACGTTTTGAATATACCATTGCACCCATATTCATGTTCCTGCCCCTCACTTTGCCCCGTGCATACATTATCTTTTAGCACCGGCACTATTTGGCCTTTTGAACATGGCAGCCTGGCACAAATGTGGTGCAATCATGGCACAATCAGTTTGCGCCAGGTGCAAACTTTTTAATAACTGGCCCATGGAATTAAACATAGCCAGAAATACAAATACATCAAATTAAAAGGCATCCTTCAGCTATATTAACTCATTAAAAAAATCTAAGAAAATCCATTGGCCTAGTCTCTGATAGGAAAATAACCACCAGTGAACCTGAGGAAATGGCCAATATATTTAACAGTCATTTTTGTACAACATATGCAAACAAAATGAAAAGAAATAAACTTTGGTGTGAAGCTGAATTCTCCTAAAATAATTATCAGTGAGGATGCAATATAAGGCAGCATAAAGAGATTAAAACAAGATTCATTGCCAGGTCCAGACAATATAACTGGTAAAACGCATAAAATAATATCTGATAATATAACCTTGCTAACAATTATCATTGACGCCTCAGTCACATCTCAACTGACTGGAAAAAGACTAACATAGTTCCCATTTATGAAAAAGGTAACAAGCAAGATCCGAATGTGTACTGGCAATAAGCCTAAGCAGCATACCGGGGAAAATGCCAAAGATATCATCAAGAATATTATCAGTAAGAATGTTAACATCATAGTTATGGAACAACATGGATTTATGTCTGGAAAATCTTGCATAACAAATGTTATATTTCTATCAAAAAATAAATGATTCCTTAGACAAAAAATACCATGCAACATTATTTACCTTGACTTTTCAAAGGCCTTTGATTTAGTGCCTAACTGGGCGATAAGCAAGAAAATGTAAGCAGCTAAAATAAATCAGAAATTAAGCAGATGGACTTTAAACGGGTTGACAGACAGAACCCAGTGTGTAACCATACAGTACGTGGTCACAGTTCAGGTAGTGGACAAGTATCTAGTGGAGCACTGCAACGGTGAGTGTTGGGTCCCACTCTATTTAATATTTTCATAATGGACTTAAAGATTTAAACACATGGGGCTCTATGCAGGAACTGGCTCCGGGTTTGTGCATGCATACCCAGCATGTGCAGCTCTGCCCCCCCCCCAATGGTAGCATGTTAAAAGAGCGAAAGCAGAACGGCAACCGCTAAAACTGTTTATTTATAATGCTGAATGACAAATTCGGTGATGTCCCCCTCCCCTCCTGAGGTCTGCCCCCCAGAGTTAGTATATTTAGTAAGGTGGAAGTGCCTACAAAAGAGACATTGACAAATTTGCCATTCGGCATTATCCATAAGCTGTTTTAGCAGTCGCTGTTCCACTTTTGCCCATTTGACATGGAACCTTCACAAACAGGCATTCACCAGCCAACATTCACTATTGTTGGCTGCCTGTCTGCAGCTCTGCCCCCCTCCCAGCATGCAGGATCATCGGGGCAGATGGGTGCAGAACAGAGGACACAGGGGGGCATCCAGTTGGATGCCCATCCTGGGTCCTGTAATTGTTCCCCAGCTCTGCATAAGCAGGGGATTCTGGGCAGGCATGGGTCCCGGGATTTCCCACCAGAGCTGATGGGTGTCATTGGTGGGGGTGCACACTGGTTATGGCAGGGTCCCCACCACCATATACTGTCTCCCTGTGCCCAACACTATGTTCCTTTGTGCATGGCATAGAATGTAGGCATGCCTCCTGCACTTCCCCCAGATCATTTGCGTGCATCACTACATGACCATCTGGTGGGATCCTGAATGCAAGGGAATCATGTTCTTGCTGTGAATTTTATTTATTTATTGAAATGTTTCACCAGGAAGGCACACTGAGCAACAAGTCGCTCATCTCCCGGTGTGACCTTGGAGGAAGGGGTACAATAGGAATGAGACATTAAACATTCAAGTTACAAGATCAACATTAACGAACAGTTGTAAGGCAGGTGTTACAGACAGTGTTACAGCAGTGTTGAACAATAATAAGTGCTGGGTTAATAAGTAAACAAGTGCTTACATGAAAGAAAAGGGGGAATGGAGAGGGAGCAGGAAGAGTCATGTCCCTGGAGACCCCTGAATGCCACCAGAGGTCCGCTGGACCCCTACTGCATGGCATTCTGACTTAGGGTTGCCTATGCACCTCAGAAACATGGTGCATAAAGACTCCGCACATTAATGCATTGAGCTCAAGGTGCATAAAGTACGCTGATGACGCTAAACTAGGTGGCCACTGCGCAACTGAGCATGACCAAAAACTAATTCAGAATGACCTACACACAATTACAACTTGGGCATGACAATGGGAAATGCGTTTTAATATAAATAGGTGTCAAGTGAGGCACCTGGAAAAAAAAGAACAGAAACACCTAGTTTTTCTGTGGCACCCTTCTATCACCAACCACTGATGAACATGACCTCAGAATAATAATCGATGACAATCTTGAGCAAATCCAACAAACAATGGAAGCTAGTACTCAAGCAAACAGAGTGTTATGGTCATTTAAAAGAAATATGAAATCTAGGGATAAAACAGTCTTTTCCCTATTAAATGAGGTATACATTCGTCCACACCTGGATTTTGCTACTCCAGTATGGTGCCCCTACAAAAAAGAGAGACATAAGCCAAATACAGAATGTGCAAAGGAGAGCAACCATGGCCATACACACCCTGAAAGATAAGTCATGCCCAATAAGATTAAACAAATTTAATTTAATGTCATTAGAATAGAGACGTCTGAGAGGGTACTTATTAATATTAGATAATTTGATGAATGGTCCATACCTAATAACAGAACTAAATCTTGAATTCAAGCAATTTGATAAGAAAACTAAAGAGCACCCCTTACAACTAACAGGATGAAATTTCAGGCCAACTAGAAGGAAATATTACTTCTTACAGCGCATTATAAATCATTGGAACGTCTTAGCCTTAAACGTAATGGATAAGCAAGGATAAAACAGAACTAAAAATAAATTGGAAATATTCCTAATAAATGGTGGAACACTTAAATACTAAAACTAATAAGTGGAGCATAATGGGCAAACAACCTTTCCACTCCTAACACATTCTAGTAGGACTTCAAGTACAATAAACAAGAAAATCGCACTGTTGATCTCACGAAAGAGCTATAAACTATAGTTCTTTTGTATCATCCAGTGATTGCCTGCTCTCTGCCCTCACTCAAGTTGGAAGCAGCACTCCAGTTGCAGCTACAAAAACCAAGAAAGTCCCATTTCTAATCTTACGTTGTTGCCCTCATAAAATAACCATTTATTTATTTGTTTAATTTAGTTTTTGTTGACCGGGTAAGTACACTAGACAAATCTTGCTTAGTTTCAGGCATGACTCGGGGGAAGGGGATACAGATGAATGCCAACTGACCTTGAACCAGAGTAAGCTGTTGGTGGTATTTTTTTTAGTGAATGAGGGAAATTTGGCCAGGACACCAGGGCAATTCCCCTACTCTTTTCGATAAGTGCCATGGGATCTTTAACATCCACCTGAACTACCACCAATCCAGGCAGATGGGACCTCGGTTTAACGTTTCATCCAAAAGGCGGCACCTCAGAAGTGCAGCACCCCTCTCATGCTGCACTACAGTGTCAGTACTGGGATATTAACCCAAGTGCCAGATGTGGGAACTGAACCCACAGCCCTCTGATCTCCCAGCCTCAGAGGCGAGTGTGCTACCTACTGAGCCACTGACACTGCTAACCATAGTTCTTTTGCATGAGCCCTCACTAAGCCTTAGCTCAGTTTTCTGCCAAGGTTTCGTGGGATGTTCCCAAACCATATTTTGGGGTCTTTTTTCAAAAAACAGACTCTAGAATTTAGCTAAATGGGTCACGATTATCTAGATTTATGTGTTTTGTTTTTCTCCATGGCATCATTTTTGTGTTTTCATTTTTTTTTATAAAAAAACAAGATGGCTGCCATATGAAAGAAGATTTTTTTTCTCATGAAAGAAGAATTCCGGCTCACAGAAAAGTCTTCTTTTACATCAGACATATAAATGAAAGGCCCTATGAGTATTCTCAGAACTGAAATTTAAAATCCTTATAACCTGGGAACCAATTAATATTTTTTCACCAAACCAAAACAAATTGCCTCTCTAGAGCAGACCCCATCGACCATGAAAATTCCAAACAACTTTTGGTACTATCTGGATCTCAGAATTTGGACATCTGAATATCACAAAACTTGTCAAATCAAGAAACCTTGCCCCTTCCCAGATTGCACAAGCAAAATTTCATGCACTTCCATTACACATGTGCAAAGTTATTAAGGTGCAAAATTAGGGGTTTAACTTTAAGCACACTTATATATTCCTTGCACAAAACTTTGTTAATGTCACAAAAGTAGGGAAAGGAGGTGTTACGTTTTTCAGCCCTAACTCTCCACCCCCAGCCTCAAGCAGCAAAAGGAAAGACCATTAGGGTTTTGGATCTCCAGAGTCTTGGCAAATCAGTGGTGAGATCTTCCTTGGGATGCTCAACTCTAATACTCACCCCCTCCCCCAGCCTGTAGCCTCCTGTCTGAAGCACAAGGTACAGCTCTAAACCAGTGCCTCATAGTGACATACTTTTCAAAGGTGGAGAAGTACAGTATGTCTTGCCACATGTTACCAACAGAATCTGTTGTAGCTTTCTTCACAGTGAATAAAAGAGATCATGTCTGACCTTGTTTGCTCAGGGAAGGGGTGGGTATTGGGGTTAACAACCCTAAGGAAGACCCCACTACAAATTCACCAAGACTCCTTACACTGCCTGGGGGGGTGGGATAGGGAGTTAGGGTTGGAAACCTTAACGCCACATTTCCCTACTTCTGTGGCATTAAGGTGAACCCTAACTGGTGAATTAACGTAGTTTGTTGCAAAGAATTTCCTTTCTTTTTGAGACAGTGGAATTGTATCCTCATTCACAAGGGACCTGCATGAACAGATGTAGATGTGCTGGGCCCTTAGGGCCCTGTGGTAAGAGAAGATTCTGTCTAACGGAAGCAACAAGTGTCAAGCATTCGTAGGGCTGTCTGGTGGACTGCGGAAGCACAGGGCCTGCTGGGTTCTGTGCTTCAATGTGACTGCAGACACAGCTTTACAGGGCAAAGAATACATCTCTCAGCTGTAGCACAGGGCCCTCTGGCACCCACGCCCTATGCCAAGAAAAAAGTTGTCTTCAGTATATGGTACTTGGCCAGTGAAAGCAACTTGGCATCTTTCCTTCCCATGCTGGGGAGTGGTGTAGCATGAAAGTGCTGTCCTCCCAGCCTCAACCATTCCAGCTGGGTCACTGAGCTCACCCCCAAGGGAGGAGGAATGCACATTAATACAAACAGTGTAACTGCCAGTGTGCAATTTAATGCTAATGGATCGCTCTCTACACAGCTCACGTTGCAGTGGTGTCTGATCAAGAGTCTAGCAAACAATTCCCAAAATGTTTGTATACAAGGAAATCCAAGTCATTAAAATATTTTTTTTCACCTAGGTTTTTATTACTCCTGTGTCCAGAGCAGCTGATCAGCCCTGTCCTCGATTCCCTGAGCCAGCCATTGCTTCCCCCGGGATTCATCTGATCTGTGGTTCCCTCATGAATTCCATCTCATGTGCCATCTTAGTGGAGTGGTGGTCTTGATTAAAGTCAGTGTAGCCATTCATGTGCAATTAAAAGCAATCAAGTATTAGCCCTATTAACTTCAATGGCATGTACCCCAGCGCTGTTCCAGAGGACACATCATTACATGCCTCAGTGTGGGTTAGATCAGGGCTATAGGAAAGTGGAAGGGATCAACTGGCCACCTTTTCAGGGCCAAAATACAGTCCCTTACTATCACTTGCATGCTTTTCCAAACATTTCAAACTAGTGTACTTTGATTATCGATGACTTAAGCTACCAGAATACATAAGTAGTAACCTTGGGAAGTAAGCTTGGAAAAACACTTTAAGAATTTTTAGCGGGAAGCAAGCTACTTATGCACATAAACCAGCAATCAGATTTTAATATCAGAAAAGAATAACACTGTTTACATTAGCCAGTCACAGTACTTTTTTAAAATATCTTAAGACTGGATGTTTTCAATTTATAAATAAACAAATCTGCTGCACATGCCTAGCAGTTATACAACATCAACACAGTCTACTACAGGGATTAGGTGAGTGCACTGACAGGATTATTATATTTAAGAAACTTTCTAAGATTTTAATTACTTGGTTTTCTCCAACCTCTATGCTGTGCTGATGAGGCTGTTTTTCCTCAAATATCAAATCTTTCCCATTTTCCAGCACAAGGACTGGCTTGCCTTTCTGAAAACGTATTTTATGACTTTGTCCTTTCCATAACGGAGAGAGTAGCACTTTCCCTTCTTGGGAGGAGTTATCTCAGATTTGCACAGTCAACCTCTCCCCCAAAAATACAAGCTGAATTAATCAACACCAGTGTCCTGCTCATAAAATGAAAATGTAACCCCTCCCAGGGCTTACCTTAATTGCCCCATATTTCTCTCGTTTATCCTCCCGTCTGCCTAGCATCCCTGATAGCTCCCCATTCCCTCTGGTGCTCTTGAGGTCCTCTGTTGCTCCCATGAGTTTTCTCTTGCAGCCCAGTGTTTATTTTATCCCAGTTTTGGGCTTAAATTCTTGGTCCCAAGTTGCCAGCATGTTTCTGGGGAGCTGACGACCGCGCGTGTGCCAGTAGTGCTTGATCTAACCAACTGCCAGTTTTGTGGTCGAGCAGGAAGTTCCTCAGTGGTCCTGGTGCCCCCTCCTCAGTCTAAGTTTTTGTTTAAGAATGGGGCTAAGATTGGGGATAATTAATATGTATAAGTCACTCATTAATATTCATGAGGTGCTGCCTACTGCCTTGGGGGACAGTATTTTGGCGGCAGTGGAAGCAGATATACTGTATTGGGTGATAATAAATGTGAGTGGGCTCATATGAAAGGGCACAAAAAGGGCTGCTTTACTGTGGGGGGGTTAAAATTAACAACGTTTATTGTTTGGCTGCACCAGAACTTTTAACTTTTGGGACTGCACAAACTACATGAATGCTGTGTTCAGCAGCCACCATTTTGCAGCCCAGCTAGCCAATCACGAACTGGGATCTCAGCCAGGGACTCATGGGACAGTACTAAATACTTGTGGGAGATAAACAGGGACACTTTTCTGGTGCCTAAAAACCAACCAATGAGAGGACTAAAACTGTTTCAGACAGCTTAAACAGCCAATCGTGTTCCTTGAATTTTGCCTTTATTTAAGAGGGACTGTTCAAAGTTCAGGTTGGTTGGTGGCAGTTGACTCCGAGATTCTGTGGAGCAAGCAGCTTGTAGGCTCTGCAGGGATCCAGCCTGAGAGAGGCCTGGTTTCCTCTGGTGTGCATCCTGTAGTCCCAAAGGGGGGATCGATCACCCAGAACTGCCTTACCACAGAATTGGACGTTTTTTCAGCAAAGCGGCTGACATTGTGAACCGGCCAGGAGCCAATAGAAGAATTGGAGAGTTTGATGCTTCTAAAAATAAATGTGCTGAATGCTTATTATGGGTCAAGGCCTACTGTCCAGGGACTCCTGATTGCCAGAGAGGAGCCTGCCTTTACCAGTGACCAAACTGTCTACCCACTGCAGTGGTCACCAGTAGATAAACTGGTCTTTACCAGAAACACTTTGTTGAGCCTGAGTCCATGTCCATCCTGGCCCATGCCATCTGTTCTTGTGCCAGCTACAGTTTTACTGGCAAGAGACCAGCTTCGGGGATCAAGCCCTTGCACAGTAAGTCATCACAGGTTGCGGCCACCTACAGGAAAGGGTCGTGAAGTGGAGGTGAGTTGTGATGGCCCAGTTTCCCCATGTGCAGCAAATTCCAGCAACAGGTCTTCATTTCACCAGGTCATCTGCAATTGTCTGGTACACTGAGTAAAATCATAGTAGCTCCCTGCAACAAATATCTCAATCATCTTTTGGTACCATCTAATTGCTTTCAGTTTAATCTTAAGGATTTCAATAGACTAGGTCAGCCGGCCGCGGATACAAATAATTTTTCTTTGCTTTGCAGTTAATGTTGATTGCTTCCTTTCATAAAGGGCCCCAACAACAGCTGCAACTCCGGACACCGAATCTGGCCAGCCAGCATTACATTTCTGGGTACCCAATAATTTCGAGATTGTTTAACAAAGGGACTACATTAGTTGTGTGTTTAATAACCTGGCAAAATCCAAAATAGTAATCATTTGCCTAAGTTTGCTATCCCTCCCTGTTCACGTCCCTTTAATAAACCTGATTTGCTGTGTTACTTTGTACCTAGCTTGTGAGCATACTATTACTTGGCTTAAAGTGATAGGCTCTGTATTGAATGTGTTGAAAGTGCATGCTGTATTTCAAGTCTGTCTTTACAGGGGGTTGCAGGGCACACATCAGGACCAGAGACCCTACTGGTAAGTGGGACAACTGTGAGCATATTATTAATACTTTTTGCAAACTATTGAATATGGCTAAAGGTCATTGTAAACACCTAGATAATTGGTCACTAGGAGGGATTGTGGGGGGTTATAGCTTCCCCAAGGGCCATACCAGTCTAGATAGATATCCACATAAACTGTACTCTGGGTGGAGGCACCAAACTATTGTGTTTACTGAGGGTCAGGGAACCCCAGTACTTATCAGTTTGGAACCCAGACCCCTCAACCTGTTGTTAGGAAGACAGGCAGGGGTAGTAGCCCTTGGAGTAGCAACGCCAAGGGGTTACATCTTGTAGGCACCACTGGGATTAACGCCCCCCCCCGTGGCCAAAATACAAAATTGCACCTTCTCTTTTTACAAAGGTACTGGCAATAAAATGGAGCAAGCTGCTGATCTTAGAGCTGAAACTGCAGCTATTAACATGTTGGTGCAATGTTTGCTTGATTGGTATGAGGCAGAGGAGAATGACCCCCAAAAGGCCCTATTGGTACTGGACCTTCCCTTGGGCACTAGCAAAATCACAACTGAGAGAGCTTTAAGTAAAGTTAAAAGCCTGTGTAAAGCCGTGGTGAAGGCCTGCCAAATCGACCGAGTTACACAAAGTTTACTGGCCCTAGTGGAGTGCAGCCTCCCAATAGATCTCTCTGGAGTGCACTGTGATATTGTGTCCAATGAGCCCAGGGTAGTGCGGAGGGTCATACATATGTACAGTGCGATGCCTGAATCTAAAGAGACCCCCAAGACTGAGGGGCTCAGAGACAAGCTTACCAAACTGTTACAAGCAGGAAGCCAAACCCTCGAGGACTTGAAAAGGTTGTATGACACCCCTCATGGTACCCCTACACTCACACCTGCTCCTATATCTGCAGCTGTCTGTACACCCACTCTTGCATCTGCACCGACCCCAGTGCTGGCCCCTGTACCTGTACCAACTCCAGTGTTGGCATCCGTGCCTACTCCTGTTTATCTGTACTCTGGTAGTCACGACTCTTTTCGCAGGCTATGAATGTTCTCTGGTACCATTCCCACACCGTAGGGGGAGGATGACTTAGAGACTTGGTTAGACTATGCATTCCCTCTGGTCCAAGAGTGGCAGTGTACAGAAGCAGAAAAGAGGAAAAGGATAAGTGAAAGCCTTCGAGGTCCAGCTTTGGACACTATTTGCTCCGTGCAAGCTGACAACCAAGAGGCTTCTGCTCAAGATTATTTTCTCGCTTTGGAAGATGTGTTTGGGAGCCCTGAATTGGGTGAGAACCTTCCATAAAGGTTCAAGACAACCCAACAATGTTTGGGAGAACCCTCATCTGTGTATATGCCCCGCCTTGAAAAAACTTTACAAAAGTGCCTCAGGAAAGGAGGTGTGGTCCCAGGTGAACTAAATCAACTCAAGTTAAATCAGATACTAAAGTATGCTCCTTATTCTGATTTACTATTGCTTAAGTTGCAGTTGCCAGGCTGAATGGGTTTGCCCCCTTCTTATAGCTTGTTGATGAAGGAAGTTCAGGAGATCGAGCTAAGAGGGATACAATGGGGTCTCGCCCACACTTCTGCAGCTGTCACTCAAGTCACTGATAATGTGTCCTCAGTCGGAACTCAAGAGCTGAAAACAGGTGCACCAACTAAACCTGTCCCTGGTAAAAGTCAAGATATCTGTCAGAACATGCCTGTCATGGACATGGGAGAGCACACCGAGGCGCCCCCTGTAGAAAGTGGGCTGTAAAATTGAATAAGTGAATTGTCTGCCATGGTGAAAGAATTGATGCGACGTAGCATGCCGACCTAACAAGGACCCTCTGCTATTAGTGCTTCTGCTCAAGCTTCAATATGAGTGCTACTCTGCCCCCTAGCCATGAATGGAGACCACCCTCTAATGTAACATCACAGCCAAAGTAGACCAAAGAAGGTATATTTTGCTACAAATGTGGGAAGGATGGACATATAAAGAGAGATTGCTGGTCTCAGGTGGATCCAGTCAGGGTGAGAGACAGGCTACTTTCAGAAAAGCACCCAAGGCAAAGTAATTCTAATGACACTCTGCCCCCACCTCGACACAAGTCTTATGTGGCAAGGTCCCTCGTTCCTGTTCTTAAAAATAATGCTTTTCCTGATTTGTCTGAAGTGGTAGGTCCCTCCATGGAGACTACCATACATGTGAGTGGTATTCCGGCCCAAGCCATGTTGGACAACGAATCTCGGGTCACCATAATATTTAAAGACTGGTATGATCATCATTTGTTGGCCCACCCTCTACAACCCCTAGATGGACTGCACGTGTGGGGTTTGAGCGATAAATCTTACTCATACCTTGGTTACTTAAGAGTATGGCTTTCTTTCCCATCCGCTGAAGCCGGCATGGAGAGACCAATGGAAACACTGGCCTTGATTTGCCCTCCAACTGGCTTATATGATGGAAATCCTTTGCTGATCAGCACTAATGCACACGTGTTTGGCTGCCTAGCACAGATGTGTCAAGAGAAGTGTAACTCCCCTACAAATTGGGGTTTACTAAGATGTCTTCATGGACTGCCTAATGCCCACTGTCAGGATGGTGTCCTGTGTCTGCAGTAGCGGTATGTGTCTGCATGAGAGTACTATAGAAAGCCTCCATGCCTGTCTCTTTAAGAGAGTTATTATGCTGTGTTAGAAATTAGTCTGGGCTGGGTTCGAGTAGTTTAGGTCTCATGACTGACCAGGCGAGTGGTATTTCTGCTCCGTTCTGCAGTCGCTATATATGCAGAGGGAGCTCTGTTAGGAACTGTGTTCATTTACTGTTTATCTTCCTTATTAATAATAGTATAGAAGTTTGTTTAGCCTGCCTTCTCTTGCAGCTTGGACTTTTTGCATAAGGGCCACCAGTTTGGTTCTGGACTGCCAGAGTTGGAGCAATCGAACCACAGGGGACCCACTATGGAGACTGTCCCCAGAAGTCTTGTGGGACTGAAATCTGTAGGAATTGCAGTTTTTAAGGTTTGGCACCTAAATGGACCTGGAGGGGGAGCCCTTGCTGTGACAGACAGTTCCTTCAGCCAACCAAACATTTGGATCTCAGAGGAAATCCCCAGAACTGCCTGCAGAGTTAGTTGAGAGCTGGAGTTTGGAGAGTGAACAGCTTGAGCCATCGAGCAGCTGCTCCTGCGTAGGAGCACAGGAGAGTCAGCAGGAAGGCTGCGCTGGCCTGCCTGTCACATCTTCCAGTGAAAAATCCTGTGAATGTGAAAGTTGGACTTAAATCTAATTCCTTTGTTTGAGATCTGAAGCCTGAAGAGAAAGAGAGTGATCACTGCCTGAATTTGGGACCGAAGACTTGCTCCAGAAGCAATTGGCCTGTCAGGTACTAAAGTGAGTCATGGATTGAGAGGTTTGCACAGAACTTCTGCTAAATTGCAACCGGACTTTACCCAAACTGTGACTAAGAGTTGCGTTGCTTATAAGTGTGCTGAATGTGCTGTGTGGGTCACAATTTGGTTCCCCACCTTCAAATGTGTTATGCTAGCTGGAAGATGCTCCAGCACTCACACGGACTAAATCCAAACGGCCTGCTCTGGGCCCTGCCATCTCGGCCTAGACTGCCGCTCCCAACGCAGAGACATTTCTAATGAAAGACCCGCTCGGGGATTCGTCTCCCTGCTCAACACCATCGAACAAGTAGCGACCACCTCAGAATGTTGTGTGGGCCCTGCTTCCCCGGGCAAACTAGAACACCATCCAGAGGTCTTCATCTCATCAGTCCTGCCTCCTGGTCTGGGTAGCGTGAGTACCGAACAGGATAGCTCCCTGCAACAAAGCTGCAATCATTGTGTGTCATCCGATTTATTTGTTTGGATTTATTACAACGAACTGAGCCATCTGGCTCCGGATTACAAATTCTGGGTTGATGTGTGTGAAGGGCTGAGCATCTGGCAACAACATTCAACAGGAGACCATAATGAAGCTGAAGTCCATAGCCTTTTATTGGCAGAAATCCAAATAACATCCGAGGACAAAACAGAAAACAAAAGCGAACTTTCGAAAATAATTCAAATAAAAAGAATCACACACAGCATTTTTGTCCGTGAATCCAGTCCTTAGATTGCAGGAGTAGCACAACTGCCCAGCAAGGTGTTACAGGTACAACACCCAGGATCGATCTGATCCATTTCAGTCCTAGCCTTACATTTAAAGACACACCAACAATCTGATTGGTTATTTCGTCTGACAATCAGCAAAGCATTTAAACAAACCCAACATTTGTATATAGAAAGTGCATTTTACTAACATAAAAATAAAGAAGGAAATTATAATAGCATTTCAACATTTATATAATGCCTATCTAACCCTTTTTGTCCGAATTTTATGTTAAATTTAAGGAGCTTAAGTAATTGAGAAGGCCCTCCCCTGGTTGTCACTGAATAAAACAAGGAGAAAACGGGCCACCCAGTTCCTATAGCGAAAAGGAGAAAGGGAAATCCGGAACATGGACGAGGGAGGACAATTCCTCGAAAACAAAAAAATTCCCCCAACCCAGTCAAAACGAACTCAAAACGCCAGGAAAAGTAGGTAAGCCAAAAAGCTTTATTTTAACCTACCATTTCCTTTTACCAAAAGGCTACTTGCCGAAACAAAATACGCTACTGTCTTGACGTCACGCACAGTCGCATAAGAAGAAACTAACGGACTGCTTCACGGAGGAATCTTTACCCTCTGAGGGAAGATTCCCAAAGGACAGAAGTTCCCAAAGAAACCTCGAATAGGCGATTCCTTTATGCTTTTAAAATGACACTATTTGGAAAATACTAACACAGAGAAGAAAGGGAAAAGCGGCAGACTGAACTACTAAATACCAAAGTCCATCCAATACCGGGACAATAATTCTTTACTTCTTCTTATTTCTGTTTTTGATACACATTTTACACCAGGCAAAGACAGAGGCCCGTCTTTTACAGGAATACAATTTAAAAAGGGGGGGTTCTTTTATTTTTTTTTTTGAATAGCGTGGCATAGGTGGCCAGACTACACTACGCTACCCTGACACACAGCGACAGAAAATAAAAGGGGACAAAATACAGACATAGACCGCTCATCCATACCACAAAACAAACAACACATGAAATACATAAACAAAACGGGATATTCAAATCCAACTGCAGCCCCTATCACAATGTGCATGCTAAATATTTTCTTTCCTAAGGGCCCCAACAACAGATACAATGCCCTCCTACCCCTGGGCAATGCGTCAGGCTAGCCTACATTAACAACTGGGTACTCAGAGTGTGTGACTGTGATAGAGGGGCTCTTAGTGCATGCATGCTCAACCTAAATCAATCAGAATTAATAACCACTTGCTAAATTATTGTCCCCCCCCCCCGTCAAAGCCCCTGACTAAATCAGAATTTGTGCTTTTGCATTTAACCTGGCTAACATGTGCCTTCATGGTGGGGGTATTGTACTGCCATTGAACTTTTGTATAACGGATCTTATTTCACAGGAGGTCTCTAGGGCCTTTGCAGCTGGTCCAGCCCTCGTGGTAAGTGTACAGAGTGTGGGTTTAAAAGTGTTATCATATGGTACATGTGATTGCTTATTTGCTGCTATACTGTTTAGGCCACTAGAGGGGTTGGTGGGGGTTATAGCATCCTGAAGGGCTATACCAACAGCAGTTACGCTATCACAGAACCATTCCTCCAGATGGAGGCACCCGTTCACTGAACTCAGGCCCCTCAACCTGTGCCTAGTCACACAGGCAGGGGTAGTAGCCCTTGGGACAGTGCCACCTAGGGGTTACAGAAAACCAAATGAGCTTTACACATTCATGCAATGGTACAAAAAGCTTATGAGATGCAAATGCAGAGCAAAGAGAATGATAAGGATGAGCCAATGGGGTATGTCTGGAAGGAGGACCCATCACCTCTTGTCTTGCTACCTAATGCACAATGCAGTGCCAGTGGAGAGGTGTGTATCAAAAGAGACATAACGAATAAGATTCTCATTCTGGATGCCCCAGAAGAGGGGAGGTTGCCTGATGGGCTCCTGGTTAAACCAAGTGTGCTGCCAATCCGTGCTCATGCCTATGTCAAAAGAGTGGTGGTGCAGCTCTGCAATGTAACTGACAAGAGACACTGAAGTTACGCGGGGTTGTACTCTGGCCAAAGCATACTGTGCCAATACTGCTATGTTGCCAAACATGTACCACAGAGAGGAAGATGATGAAGTATCCCTGGATATTTTCGACTTTGGAGAGTTTCCCATCTCCAGTGAGAGGAAAGACAGAATCAGCCGCAAGCTGGCCCAGCGGAGCAGAGTATTTTCATTGAAAGAGTGAGATGTTGGATGTGTCACTGGCGCTGAACACTACATCAGACTTCATGACGAGAGGCCATTCCGAGAAAGATCACACTGTTTAGCACCTGCCGACATTGATGATGTTAGACGCCATCTTCAAGAAATGTTAGCAGCTGGAATCATCCAGGAATCACGCAGCCCTTACACATCCCCAATTGTGGTGATCTGGAAAAAGAACAGCTCGGTGAGGTTGTGTGTTGATTACAGGACACTTAATAGAAGAACCATACCAGATCAATACACGATGCCTTGCATCCAGGATGCCCTGGATTCTCTTAACGAAAGTCAGTGGTTTTCCGTTTTAGACCTCAGAAGCGGGTATTACCAAATCCAGATGGCATCATCAGACAGGGAAAAAACTGCATTTATCTGTCCCCTTGGCTTCTATGAATTCTTGTGTATGCCCCAAGTCATATCTGGAGCACCTGCAACCTTTCAAAGACTGACGGAGCATGCTGCAGGAGACATGAACCTCCTTGACTGTCTTATCTATTTGGATGATGTCATCATGTTTGGTAATATACTTGAGGAGCACGAGGCTCATCTGTTTAAAGTCCTGGACAGATTGGAAGAATTCAGCCTAAAACTATCAATTGATAAGTGTCAGTTTTTCCAATGGTCTGTAAAATACGTAGGCCACATCATGTTCTCTGAAGGCATCCAGACAGACCCAAGCAAAGTAGAAGCTTTAACCACCTGGCTGAGGCCCAATAACCTCAAAGAGCTTCAGAGATTTCTAGGCTTCTATGGATATTATCGCTGCTTTGTAAAGGACTACACAAAGGTAATTCAGCCACTGCTAAACCTGACACAAGGATACCCTCCTACTAACCAAAAGTTCAGAAGGGGCACTGTATAGAAAGGAGATAAGGTCTACTTTAAGCCTATCAAATCCTTTGGGTCCAGATGGACTTCAGATTGCAACGCAGCATGTCATGAAATTATCTACCCACTTACTCATGCTCCAACACTTGCATATGCTGACCCAACCAAGCCATATGTACTTCACACAGGTGCCAGCCTGAGTGGCCTTGAAGCTGTACTTTATCAAGAATACGAAGAGGGACTGTGCTCAGTGGCATTTGCAAGCAGAAGCCTTACACCTTCTGAAAAGAACTATTCAGTTCACAAATTAGAATTTCTCGCTTTAAAATGGGCCATAGTCGACCAGTTTTATAAGTATTTATATGGTACCAAAATCCTGGTCAAAACAGATAATAGTCCTCTCACGTATGTCCTAACATCGGCCAAGTTAGATGCAACTGGGCACAGGTAGCTATCTCCTCTTTCAACATATTCAGTGGAGTACCATCCAGGCCTAAACCATATTGACGCTGATGCTCTTTCCAGGAGTCGTGCCTCAAAGCCAGAATATGTGCGATTGTCGTAACAATCCATGAAGGCCCTGTGCCATAAGTTTGATAGCGATGAACATCCATCTGGTGAGACTGTAAATTGCCTAGCTGATTGCCTGGGACCTCCAGATACCTGTATGCCTGTAGCCTACTGTAATTTTGCAGTGCTAGATCTGAGTGCCTTACCTCAGCTCACCGCTGCAGATATTCAGAAGGAACAATATTATGACCCTATGATTAGATCAGTTCTAAATGCATTACAAAAAAAGGAAGATGTCTCCAAGCTGCAATCACATGATCAAAGAACTGCCTTACTGTTTCGGGAGGGACCAGACTTAAGCTCCAAGAAAAACTATTATAGCAAAAACTAACAGATAGCCAGGGAGATATTGTAAGGAAACTATCTGCAATATGTACACAAACTCAAAGCACAACTTAATCATGCCTATCAACTTGCATACACTATGGCTGCCAAGAAAAATCTAGTGAATGAAGTAAGACATGATAAATGGGTCATAGCTCAAGAACTACAACCTGGAGATCGTGTTCTGATGAGAAATTTGGGATTACAAGGAAAACATAAGATAGATGATTGTTGGAGTCACACTCCCTACATAGTCATCAGTAAGTTAGATGACTCCCAGTTTATAAAGCATGGCCAGAAGGAGATCCCTGGTCTGTAAAAACAATCCACCAGAATCACCTCCTAGTACTGCAAAGCATTGCCCCAACTGGGCCCATTACTAGATCTGCCTCTCAAAAGAAACAGTCAAACCAGCAGATCAAGCCTTCCACAAGCAATGCTGATATTAATGATGACTGATTCTTAGTCTAGTGAGAATAAGGAGGCGTGTGTTATCCTTCCTTTGAGCTAGCCAACTGTTCCAAGGAATTCCTTCCTGCAGTGTTGGACAAAATGCTACTGACCCAGAAATGTCAGATAATCTTGCCCTTTCAACTACTCCAGTGCCACCTGAAAGCGAAAGTCAAAGTGTGACTTCTGAAGTAGCAGACTCTTTGTGCCTAGTGGAACTGTCAAATCAAAATGGCTATTTCTGACCAAGAAAATGGTGAACCTACCAGTGAACCTTTAAGAAATGCTTAAAAAAGTGGGCCTAGTAAACCAGATCTTGAATCTGAATGTATTGCTTTTCCTGTAGATGCTGACAGTATGTTAAATGATTCAAACTTAGTTGAAACACCTCTTTCAAATGAACCTGAGTCTACAGAACCAGAAAATTCAAGTACTATAACAGATATAAGTGTTACAACCCATCCTAAATTTTACGAGAGTGCAGAGGTACCCCTTTCCTCAGAAGCTGTCTTATTGGTGGACAATGAGCCACGAGTCACGAACCTTAATGCTAATGTAACCCCTAGGTGGCGCTATCCCAATGGCTACTACCCCTGCCTGCTTGGCTAGTAGCAGGTTAAGGGGCCTGAGTTCTAAAATGGGTGCCTCCACCCAGAGGTCAGGGCTGGTAGTAGTCAAGCTAACCCGGGCACAGCCCTCTGGGACACTGTAACCCCCCTCTTTCCTAACTAGTTGCCAGAACAATACACAATAATCACTTTCACAATATCCCTGATACACCACACAAGTACCCACACTGTTTGCACTTAACACCAGGGCTTTCCCCTGGCTCGACCCTGGGGACCTCCTGTAAAACAAGGTTATACACAGCAAATAACAGCACTACAGTACTCTTGCACAAACTGGAGCCACAGTCAGGGTAAATGCAAAAAGAGTTAGATCTGATTTATTTAAGGGACTTGAACAAGGGAGGGGCGTAATCAGGTTAATTTGCTGAAAGGCTGTATCAATCAAACAGTTATGCATGTACTTCAGGGTCCATAAACAGTCACACACTCGGGGTACTCAGATGGAGATAGGTGGGCTAGCCAGGAACATTTGCAGCTGGTTGGGGCCCTGTGATGGAAGAAAACAACATGCACCACACACACTAATTGTAATTCGGAGCTGGAGGGCTCAGTTCGTGAAAAGAAAACAACAAGACAGATGACACACTTTTAGATTAGGCTGTTGTTGCAGGGAGCTACCCTGAGAATTACTCACAATACCCAAGACTGGACACAGGCTGGACGAAAATTGAGACTGCAGGTGGTTGATCTGGAGTGCCAGGAGAAGCAGGGCACACACGATTCACCGAGGTGTTGTTCCTGTTCAAGCATGGAGCACGGGGCTGATCCCCAGGCAGGTCTCTCGTCGATGGCTTTCTCTGTGCAGCAGGTAGTCTGGCTGGGCCAGTATGGCAAGGCCCAGGCCAAATAAAGACAAATTCGGATACAGTCCATTTTGGGCTGCATACAGCTTCCAGCAAGCAAAACACAGTTCACACAGTGAGGACCTAAATCATGACCCACTAACAACTCACCGAGCATTTACATGTAAGGCAATTCTACTGAGCCAAGCAAACCGCTCTCCGGTCATGATCGCAAAGCCTCTGCACAAACTGGTGATTCAAAAGCAGCTGGAAATCCTGACAGGCAGATCGCATTCAGCAAAATCTTCGGTCTTCTTCAGGTAAGAGCCTGGTAAAAAATCAGTGGCTTACTTTGTTCTCACAAACTTGGATTTAGTCCAAAATAATTCTCTTCTCTCCCTCTCAGGGGCAGCAGGCAGACATGCAGGCCACAACTCAGGCCTTTCACAGTTCTCCCTACAAAACTAAACAGAACTCTTGCCCAAATCACTTGAGCTGTTACTTCTTCACTTCTCAGCCCAGAACTGAAACTAGCTGCAGCAGCCTGGGAAATTCCCCAAGATCCAAAAGGTTTGGTTGGCTGATCCTCCTGTCAGTCACAACAAAGGCTCCCCCTTCAGGTGCAAAAAGGCGCAAAAAGCCCAAAACTACAATTCCTACAGATTTTGACTCCAGACAGCTCCTGTAGTCCGGCTCCATTTTAGGTCCCACCAGTACTGATTGGTCCAATTCGTAGTCCTGGACCAAGATAGTGGAGATAAACAAAACAGTCCTTGCTGAAAAGAAGGCAGGTTAGACAAACTACATTATCATTATCACTCTAAATGATTTTCAGCAAATAGTTACATCTGTCAACAGAGCTCCCTCTCAGATTACTTATGACTGCAATCCAGGCAGCTCTTAAAGAGACAGTACACAGAGGCTATACAGGCACTCTTTGGCAATCACATTTAAACTGCTAAAACGCAGGACACCAGCCTGGCAGTGAGCATTTAGGCAAGCTCAAGGAAGACTTTTTGGGAACCCCCATTTGTAGGGGGGGTTACACTAATGTTGAAAGGCCAGTGCTAATGCCCTCTACGCCTAGACGATCCGGAAGAGTTGTAAAACCAGTGGCTCAACTCACATACGATTCACCTGGAAAGCCTGTAGATCTGCCCCTAAATGTGGTTCACAAAGGGATATGTGTCACAGCAAATCTCCTCCTCAAGCTAGTGTCCACTGCATTCTCTAAGGTACTAATCAAGCCCTCTACCCAATATTCTAGGGGTCGCCCTTACAGAGTAAAAGGGGTCAGGTAAAAGTCTGGTTTATGGTGAAACAAGGTTTGCTATTCAGAGGGGTTAAGATCTAACAGTTCAAAGGTTATGTCATCTCCTATGGTTCACCAAATATTAAAAGTATGATAATTACATGTAAAATGTCATGACAAGTTGACAGTAATTGAACTAAGAAAAGTATTTAAAAGGAACCATTTAAAGTTGTAGCATACTATACTGTGTAATTACCTGTATCGTACATTAGGTCTAACATCATAAATGCTGTATATAGCAAAAGTGTTCTGAAATTCCTAGTTTATTATGGTCTTGGCACAGGTGCCAAGCATTTCAGGCAGGGGAGAGATGTAATCCCACCTCAGGAGCTTACCTTAATTGCCCCGTGTTTCTCCCATTTACACTCCCATCTGCCTGGTGTCTCTGATTGCTCCCCATTCCCTCTGGTGCTCCCACGGTCTTCTGTTGCTCCCTGGAGTTTTCTCATGCAGCCCAGTGTTTGTTTTAGCCCAGTTTTGGGCTTGGTCATGAGTCACCGATATGCTTCTGGGGAGCCGGCAACCACGCATGTGCCAGTAGCGCTTGATCTAGCCAACTGCTGGTTTTGCGGTCAAGCGGGAAGTTCCTCAGTGGTCCCGGTGCCCCTACTTAGTCTAATGGGGACCGGTGATCAGAACAATGCAGTGGAGAAGCTGCTTTGGGTTTAAAAATAACGTTTAAAAATTGGGCTAGTTAATATGTATAAACCACTCATTAATATTCATGAGGTGCTGCCTGCCACCTGGGGGGACAGTATTTCGGCAGCAGTGACAGCAGATATATTGGGCAGGGCCGGTGTCAGGAGGGGTGCAAGGAATGCGACTGCGCCAGGGCCCAGAGTGCCGGCAGGGCCCATGGCCCCTTCAGTCAGCATACTTTTTTTTTTTCGTAGTTTAAAAACTGCTCACAGAGCAGAACGATCAGCGCTTCGCTGCCTGAGACAAGCCCTCACTGATGTGTGGAGCTAGAATGGCATTTAAAAATTAAATCCCCTCCTGCCTCCCTGCTGCTGTGCATGGCACATACCTGGCTGGCGGTGGTGGCGCTGTCAAGTCACTGCATATAGACTGTGTGAGTTGCATTGCCATGGCTCCACTTACTCAACTACTCTCCTGTTTCCCCAATTTCCAATCTCCATCCTTCATCCGACCGTGGGGCGTCTTACACTTGGTGTCCTCCTCTCCAACCTAAACCTCGGCTGAGTCAACTCCTTCTACAATCCATCATAGCTGGCAGTGTGGTCCAATGAAACAAATCCAAATGCGATCCTTTCGGCATGGCACCACCCAGCGACCACGACTGACTTGCTCATTGGTCCCAGGTCTTCTGAGTCTGTTCTTTAATTTGCTCCCTCCCAATGACCCTCCCGATGCTGCTCCGCTGCTCATCAGGCACACAGACACTGCCAGCTCCTCCCCTGCTCCTGCCTACAGTGCCTCTGGCTCCAATCCCCTCCCTCCTGGCTCCTTGTGCTGCTGTCTGATGCCGTGGTGGGCGGCATCAGCGGTTAGTTCGTATGACTCCAATTTGCTGGGGCACTCTGAGCACCCATCACATCAATCACTAGACCACCACTGTTTAATATTAATATTCTTTTGTGGGCAGGGAGGCCAGGGAGGAGCGGGAGCGAGCATCTCGCGAGAAGTCCCCTAGTTTATTGTAGCAGCAGTTGGAGTTGTTGGTGACTGGTGAGTGGCAGACTAGGAGCAAGTGGACGAGTCAATCATGGTGGAGAACTGAACAACTTCCAAAGTTCTTGTTGTTCTGTAAACTAGACACATACATAAAAAACACACATGATGAAAGCCTGAACCCTAAAAGGCAAACAAAGTCTATAATAAAAACTGAATAGCTGGCTAAGCAGCAGCGACCAGCCACAGGAAGGAGTGAGTACTGTGGCTGCCTAGGCCCCCTTGGCACCTTGATGGTGGCAGCCAGGGAAGAAAAACTAGTAGAAGAGAATTGAAAAAAATCAAAATCTTATAAATCCATCCCACTCTCACTCACTGAGTGGTGCTGCCTCTGTCTGAGAGTTACATACTTTTGTTTCTTGAGACTGTTTGTGACTGACACACTGAATGACTGCTGAGAGGTCAGGCTACTATATACTCTCTACTGTACTGTAGTGTCTAAGGCAGGTTAGGAGTCAGGATAGGAGTCAAGGCAGAAGGGGTGGTGGCGTGGGAGGGCCTGCTCGGGGCGGGGGCACTTGAGGGGGTGTCACGTCGACAGGGCCCACTACAAAGTCTTGCACCAGGGCCCAGTACATCCTGGAACCGGCCCTGATATTGGGTGATAATAAGTATGAGTGGGCTCATATGAAAGGGCACAAAAAGAGCTACCTTACTGTGGAGGGTTAAAATTAACAAAGTTTATTGTTTGGCTGCATCAGAACTTTGAACTTTTAGGACTGCACAAACTGCATGAATGCTGTATTCAGCAGCCACCATTTTGCAGCCCAGCTAGCCAATCACGAACTGGGATTTCAGCCAGGGACTCATGGGATAGTACTAAAGACTTGTGGGAGATAAACAGGGAAACATTTCTGGCACCTAAAAAGCAACCAATGAGAGGACTAAAACTGTTTCAGACAGCTTAAACAGCCAATCTTATTCCATGAAGTTTGCCTTTATTTAAGAGGGACTGTTCAAAGTTCAGGTTGGTTGGTGGCAGTTGATCCCGAGATTCTGTGGAGCAAAGAGCTTGTAGGCTCTGCGGGGATCCAGTCTGAGAGAGGCCTGGTTTCCTCTGGTGTGCATCCTGCAGTCCCAAATGGGGGGAATCGATCACCCAGAACTGCCTTACCGCAGAATTGGAGGTTTGCTCAGCAAAGTGGCTGACACTGTGAACCGGCCAGGATCCAATAGAGGAATTGGAGAGTTTTATACTTCTAAAAATAAATGTGCTGAACACTTATTGTGGGTCAAGGCCTACCATCCAGGGACTCCTGATTGCCAGAGAGGAGCCTGCCTTTACTAGTGACCGAACTGTCTACCCACTGGAAGGGTCACCAGCAGATAAACTGGACTTTGCCAGATACACTCTGTTGAACTTGGGCCCATGTTCATCTCTGTCCATGCTGTCTGTTCTTGTGCCAGCTACAGTTTTACTGGCAAGAGACCAGCTTTGGGGATCCAGCCCCTACGCAGTAAGTCATCACAGGTTGCGGCCACCTACAGGGAAAGGCCATGAAGTGGAGGTGAGTCATGATGGCCCAGTTTCCCCATGTGTAGCAAATTCCAGCAACAGGTCTTTATTTCAATCGTCTGGTACAGTGAGTAACGTCAGGGTAGCTCCCAGTGACAAATGTCTCAATCATCTTTTGGTACCAACTAATTGCTTTCAGTTTTATCTTAAGGGTTTCAATAGACTAGGCCAGCCGGCCACGGATACAAATAATTTTACTTTGCTTTGCACTATTAATGTTGATTGCTTCTTTTCAGCAAGGGCCCCAACAACAGCTGCAACCCCGGGCACCGAATCTGGCCAGCCAGCATTACATTTCTGGGTACCAGTAATTTCGAGACTGTTTAACAAAGGGACTACATTAGTTGTGTGTTTTTTAACCTGGCAAAATCCAAAATAGTAATCATTTGCCTAGGTTTGCTCTCCCTCCCTGTTCACGTCCCTTTAATAAACCTGATTTGTTGTGTTACTCTGAAACCTAGCTTGTGAGCATATTATTACTTGGCTTAAAGTGATAGGCTTTGTATTGAGTGTGTTGAAAGTGCATGCTGTATTGCCAAACTGTCTTTACAGGGGGTTGCAGGGCACACACCAGGACCAGAGACCCTGCTGGTAAGTGGGACAACCGTGAGCATATTATTAATGATGTTTGCAAATTGTTTATTGAATGCTGTTGAGGGTCCCTGTCTATATCAGGGTAATTGGCCACTAGGAGGGATTTTGGGGGGTTGTAGCTTCCCAGAGGGCTATACCTGTCTAGATACTGTAGATACCCACACAAACCGTACTCTGGGTGGAAGCACCAAACTATTATGTTTGCTGAGGGTTGGGAAACTCCGGTACTTGTCAATTTGGAACCCAGGCCCCTCAACCTACAGTATTGTTAGGAAGACAGGCAGGAGTAGTAGCCCTTGGAGTAGCACCACCTAGGGGTTACAGAAATTAAATGCAAAGGTGTGTGACAGACAGGAGTCAGGAGAACAATACTTACAGCTTCACCTTTTCTCAGTTATTTTGTATTTAATTTCTGTTTTCACAACGGCAAGCCAGTTATTATGCTGGAAAATGGGAAAGCCAATTATTGGCCTGAGGGACACTGAAGTGGGACTGGGCAGTGGCAGCATAGAACTTAAGGCACTGTAGGGTAGAGCAACTGTCATGGTAAAATTACACACATTGCAGCAGGCAGGTTCACTGGTCAGCAGCTGGTGCTGTCAGACTAGTCCGGTAGTCCCCCTCCCTCCCTCCCTTCCTTCCTTCCTTCCTTCCCAGGAGCCTTGAGAGACCTGTCCAACTCTGGTGAACCAGGGATCTTGTGTGGGAGCTGCCTGTGGCGGCATTAGTCTCCGGACCAGGATGGTGCTGCCTGGGATGGGGAAGCATTAGATTGGGGAAGGGAGGGATGGTAAAGGCAGCCATACAAAGTTACAAAAAGCTGAAATGATTATTCATGGATGTTTCTTATAGTAACTACACACACATCATCAAGAATACCACAACCAAAAACTTAACATGAGACAGCAGTTTTGCTGTCTGGAACAACACATGCTATTTGTCTTGACAGCCGTTCTTACATTTCTTCCTCACAAAATAAATGCTGTAAAATGTAGTTTTCATTCTTGACTTTCAGGGAATGAAAACCACATTCTACAACACTTAACTCCTGAAAGGGAAATGTTAAGAACTGCAGTGCTATGGCCCAGGGCTCTGACTGTAAATCACAGTTGGGATAACAGAGACGACACCAGCTCATGATGTTTGGGCTGCAAAATAAAACTTTAAATCTTTGTAACTCTGGAACTGTTTAATATATTTTTCAACAAACCTTTGAAAGGCACTACCTCAGAAAAGGCTACTTCTACCCTGAAAGTTTCATGGAAAACATTTCTACCATCTAGGCTGTACATGGGAGCAGAAAAACAAACCCCAAAACAGTCATGTTACATATAGGAAAAAAGTGACCCCTTTACAAAATAAGGGGTATCCAGATCTCAGAAACAGCAGAAGGTGCTGTCATGAAACTTTCCACATCTTAAGACTATGGCAGTGAGACTGCGCACACAAATTTTAAGGCTATTCATTTATAACCCCTAGGTGGCGCTATCCCAAGGGCTACTACCCCTGCCTGTATGGTTAGTGACAGGTTAAGGGGCCTAGTTCCATTGACGGGTGTCTCCACCCAGAGGTCAGGGTTGATAGTGGTTACGTTAGCTTGGTCACAGCCCTCTGGGACACTGTGACCCCCCTTTGTTCCCACTAGTGGCCCACACAGTACACGGGAGTTACCGTCCCAATTCCTCACATATGCACACTTTTTACACATACAGAACCACTTACCCTCAGGACTGATTCTGCAGCACATTTCTGAGGACCCCCTGTAGAACAAGTTAGTGCACATACACAACACAATGCAATACTGGTTCGATATGTACTGACACCACAGGCAGTATATAGTTCAATAACAATAAATCTGATTTATTTAGGGGGCAGGAACACGGGAGGGGACAATCAGGTTGATTTAGTTTAGTGAGGTTCAAATCACAGTACTGTACATGCATATAGGGTCCAAAAAGTCACACTCTGGGTACCCAGGATGGTGGGGGGTTAGCCAGGTCTGTTGCCCGGGGTTGGCCGGCTGGTGCAGCTGGATGGGGCCCTGTAGGAAGAAAATAAATGCACAAGCAAATTGTAATCTGGAGCTGGCTGGCTAAGTCCACAAAAAGAAGACACAAAACAATCTGTTGGCACACTTTGATTAAATGACAGGTGCAGAGAGTTACCCCGATTTGTACTCACAAACCCCAAGCCGAGAGCTGAATTGAGGAGGTTGCTCTGGATGGCCAGGATGAGCAGGGCATGGAGATGAGACCCTTGTGACAAGGCCCAACTGATTTAGATAGCAGACAGATTCAGTCCTATTGGATTTGAGTTCGGCTTCCAGCTTCAGCTCACAACTCACAGTAAAAGGGGAAAAGGAATTGTGATCCCCCACAAGCACTAGACACATTTATATGTAAAGGAAATTACTATACCAGGCAGCTGCTTCTCGATCCCGATCGCAAACACTGCAAGACAAGAGAGCACACACAGAATCAGAGTCCCTGACAGGCCGATTGCACTTTTGCACTTTTGCAAATCTTCGGTCTTCTATGGGCAAGCCTGGTTCTGCACACTTCTTCCTTTTCTCCCCAACTTGGATTCAGTCCGATGAGCACTCGCTAACGGCTACAGGCTGACTTCAGAACCTTACACGCACTTCCCACGTGAACTGCACGCCGCAACAGAACAGAGCTCCTACTCCTTTCACAGTCAACTTGCATCTGGCCCTCCAGGAACAGTTTAGGGCATTTCCCTTAGGTTCCACACAAGTTCGGTTGGTGGATTCGGCTGTCAATCACTGCAGGGCTTCCTCTGCTGGTGCAAAAAGGCGCCAAGGTCCAAACTACAGTTCCCAGAAGCACCTGTAATACATTCCCCCAGGCTCCAGGTGAGAGTCCAAGTCCTGGTTGGCTCAAGCAGTCTCCATTTTAGGGCTCCCCTTAACCCAATTTGCCCAGATCAGCAGTTCAAGTCCAAAATGGAGGGGCAACACACGCAGAGTCCCAGCTGCAATAAAGGCAGGTTAGACAAACTGCTATTTTACTAATGCTCTAAATGATTTCAGCAAACAGTTACATCTTTCAGGTTGGCCCCCTCTGCGCTTTCAGCGACTGCAGAAACGGAGCGATCGGACACAGCCCCCCCATTCACACTAATTTAGCCTGCGAGCAGGCAGCTCTTAAAGAGATAGTACCAGAGGCTCTAAAAGCACTCACAGCTAAGCGGCTTAAATGCTGAACACCACTCAGGCTGGGAGCACTTAGCCAGCTCCTAGAAGACTTTTGGGAACCCCCATTTGCAGGGGGGTTACACATTGAATACCGTTAGTTATTAAGGTGCAAAGTTAGGGGTTTAACATTGAGCACCGTACTCAGCCCTAACTATAGGGGCACTACTGGACCCACACACACACACACACACACACACACACCGCAGAGCCAGCCACGTTGCAGCACAGTAGCTTGCAGTAAGTGACATGTCACAAAATACTGCATGACAAGAAGTGCTTAAATGCCATTGAATATACTGCAGCATTACTGCGCTGCATCCTGGCTGGTGCTGCTGTTTGTCATTTATTTAGCTTTTGCTATTGCCTATTTGGAATGATCGCCCCTTCTGATGCTATCATTCTGTGTGCCTCAGTTGCTCAGCAACAGTCAGCCGGGTGGTCTGGGGCGGTCCTCTGAGATCGCTGTGATGTCCAAGGTGTGGTGTGGTGTGGTGTGGTGGTGAAGGTGGATTGGCTCCCTCTTGGCTCTGCTTCTTAGCCCAGCACTTAAAAAAGCCTGTAAACCAGTGAGAAAAACAGTATGTCCTATGCGTTGTCATACTCAGGCTGAAAGCTATGAAGGTCAGAAATCACACATGGCCAATACTGAATACCTGATACTAACTTTTGAAATCATTTTGTGAAAACAGTAATTGAGTAAAAGCAAAAGGAAACTCATGGTACCTGTTTTTATGTTTGCTGGCACGCATGTGCAAGAAACATAGTGCCATCATACGAGTTTTCCAGAGGTGTGTCAGCCTCTTCCAATTCAGTCAGTGTATTTGCAGGTGCGGTCGCAGAGTGCCAATCACTGCTCCAGCTGTCTATGACAGCTGAAAAATGCAGTGGCATACAGTTGGAAGGGAGAGCTCCACTTGAATGAGCAGAGCTCCCCCCCACACACACACACACGCGAGCGCACGCACACTGCGTGCTCATGCGCTTCCCCCTCCCTCCCCACACTGTACAGCCGACGGGGGTGCCCAATCCTCCGTCGGCTCTATGCCCCCCCCAAAGCATCCAGGTGCCACGCTGGGAGCCCACCCCAGCATGGCAAATGAGGTAATGGCCGACGGGGTGCCCAATCCCCGCCGGCTTCACTGTCCCCCGAGTAGGGTGCCACGCTGGGAGCTCACCCAGCGTGGCAACAGATGTCATGGCCGACGGGGTGCTCAATCCCGTTGGCTCCGCCCCAGCTGTCCTTCTGCCATGCTGGGAGCCCCCTAGCGTGGCAAATGTCCCGCGTAGTTTTTTTTTTAAACTGTAAAAAGCGGTCCCACGCAGTCTCGCCTCACCCCACAACCTGCACCCACCCACTATGAACCCTGTCTCCCCACCCCCATACTTACCTCCGAGTCGGCGCGACAATCTTCGGTGGACCGGGAACACGTCTGCACTCTTCAAAGCCGACCACGAACTGAGGAAATGCCAGTAAGCTGTATAATGGGATAGATAGGAGTTTTTCAACTTTATTGCATATCTCAGGCATTTTTTGGAATTTTTGCACCAAATTTTCAATATAGGGTTTTTGGGACCCCTCCTCATGAATTCTTGCACTGTCATGGCGTTACTCGGGCCCGAAGGGTGATTTCGCAGCCACTGTGTAAAATCACCTTTCCGAGACAATTAACGTAGCTTGACACTGCCAGTGTTCATAAGGTGGCCTCTCAAAAGCCTATTTTTAATTGGTCTAAAAAATGTTTGTTTCTGGCGTTTATGCGCGGTTCCTACGCACGCTCGTAAGTTCGCGAATTTTCAATATTTTCACTCCAGATTTTCAACATTGCCATTTTACCACACCTTCTTATGAGCAGTACAGTTGTCATTTTTCACATCTTGCCCACAACGTGTTTCTGTCCATGTAGTGCACAATGGCGCAGTCGGTGTGCGAAATCAATGTATGGGACACGTTAAGAAAGTCACAGTGACACTAGTCATGAGCAGAGGTGTTAAAATGGCTATGTTGAAAATTTGGTGAAAAATTCCCAAAATGACTGTTTTAGGAGCGCACGTTGCTCAGTTCCTACGCACGCTGGCAAGTTTGCGAATTTGTAATATTTGCACACCAGATTTTCAACAGTGCCATTTTACAGCACTTCCTGTGAGCAGTGCAGCTACCATTTTCACATCTCGCCTAAAATGTGTTTCCGCGCATGTAGCTTAATAATGGTACAGTCGGTTTATGAAACAATGTTTGGGACAGATTAAGAAAATCACAGTGACACTGGTCATGAGCAGAGGTCTTAAATGGCTATGCTGAAAATTTGGTGACAAAACTCCATAAAATGACTGTGTTATGAGTGAGCATTGCTAGTTTCCACGCACCGTAGGTTCATGAATTTGTAATATTTTCAGTCCAGATTTTCACCAGTGGCATTTTTCCACACCTCCTTATGAACAGTACAGCTGTCATTTTCCACAACATAGCGGAATGTGTTTTCGCACTTTCAGTGCAGAGATGCGTGGTCGCTGTGGGAAATCATTGTTCGGCACAGATAAAGAAAATCACACTGACACTGTTTATGATCGGCGGTCCCAAACTAGTTACATTACGGGTGTGCGTTGCACAGTTTCTACGCATGCTCGTGACTTCACCATTTTTTTAAAGATTTTCATAGCAGATTTTCAACATTGCCATTTTTTACACCTCCCCATGAACAGTACCGCTGTCATTTTTCACATCCTGTTCGGAATGTGTTTTTGCACCTGTGGTGCCAAATGCCATAGTCGCTGTGCAAAAAGCAGTGTTCGCCAACAAACTGATATTGCCACTGTTCATGAGGTGGGGGTCACAAAAAACATGTTGAAAATTTGGAATAAAAATAACAGATGCCTGAGGCGTTAGGGTTTCCGACCACACCCCACCCTGTAGAGTATGACAGGCATCAGGGTGTGACTGGGATTCTTGCCTGTCATGCTCATACCATTCCACCCCACCCACACCCTGCAGCCAGTGAGAGGCATCAAGGTGTGCCTCGGACTCTTGGGCCCAAACTTCACCCCATTCTCCTATACCGCACCATCTCACCGTATTTCCTGATGGAATGGGGTGCGCATAAAGACCAAAGACCCCAAGGCACACCGTGACACTTGTCAGTGTCTTCAGGGTAGGGTGTGGTGAAATGGCGTGGTCGTTATGCCTGACGACCCAAAGACACACCCCAATGCCTGCCACTCTCTGCAGGGTGGTGGTGGGGTTGGCTTCAGTTCAATACTTCGCTGCCATTCCTATTATGCAACTCTGTAACTTCTACACTGCCAATGCCAGTGCCAGCAAGCAAACATTCAGCATTAACAAATGCTTGTTTTTTATTTCACAGTACGAAGTTTAAAGCACAAGGCACACAAACTGGTCCATTGGACATGATACGAACTGAACATTATGGTATGTTATGAACCTGTCCAGTCAGGACAATAGCAATTATTTTTGTGATGGATATGTGACCAGAGTAATGCACTGATTTCTTTTCGATAATGTATTTTGTTAATGTAATTATGCTTATGTCATAATTTCTGCTATTTGGAAAGGGAACACGAAACACATGGCTTTCAGGGTCACATGTCCAGTCGAGTCTCAAGGGAAATACTGAGAACTGCTCTGTGGAACTTTCCCATGAACTAATGCAGGCTGCACATCCTGGAAGATGTGAAGGCACAACTTTGAACACCTCAGACATCCTTGAAGCCAGAGATTCTGTAAGGCAGATGGGAGAGTGCCAGGTTGAACACCTCAGCCAGCTTAAAAGGCAAGAAGCATGGGGCTACACACCTTGGACTGTTTTCAAGGCAGAATCATAGAAGTAGACAGAGCAGGAGATGCATGGAGGGAGCAAGCTGGCCCAAATGAGGTCTTCCTTCCATACACCCACTCTTCTGGGGGGTCAGGGGTAACATGTCACTCAAAGGAGAGAAATCACCTCCCACAATCAGAAAAGAATGCAACAGAGAACTTAGGTTAATTTCTCTCTCTCTCTTGGGCGTGAAACATCTGAAGACCAGAACCCCCACCATACAAAGACTAGTTAACTGGTAAAATAGCACAGTAAGGGACAGTGCAACTCTGTGGCTAGGGCAGGTGAAGGGTTTTAGGTGAGAATAGCCCAAAATTCTGCTGTAAACTATCTGTCTAACTAACTTGGTTTTATTTTTCGCTTCTTAGTAGATGTGCAACCCTTTTGTTTTCCTGTATATACGAACATACAAAATTGCCAGCAGATAAAGGCCACCTGGTCCATCAAGTCTGCTTGAGTGTGCAGCTAGCTATCCCCTTAAACTGCAGCTGCCACACCCCCACCCACCCATATATTGGTGACCCTCCCCCTTCTTTGTCCCACTCCCTCTTAAAGCTGCTCACCATCCTATAGGAAACTACCTCCTCAGGCAACATGTTCCATCTAGACACCACCCTTTCTGTGAAAAAAAATGCCTCCTCATCGCCCTCCTGAATCTTACCCCCTTCAGTCTGTGTCCATGCCTCCTCATGTCCCCCCCAGCTTGAAAATTCCCTCTGAAACAAAGAATTTAACAGCAGATAAGGACCACTTGGCCCACCTAGTCTGCCCATTTCCCTACCTAATGGATAAGCTGCAGATCCTAGTTAATCAACAGCCTACTTCCTCCTACCCCCCACTAGAATTGCCTTATGTCTGTCCCAAGCATTCTTGAATTCCCCCACTGTTTTTGACCCCACAACCTCCTCAGGAAGACTGTTCCATGCATCTGTAACCCCCCCTGCAATGGGGGTTCCCAAATGTCTTCCAGGAGCTTGCCTGAATGCTCCAAGTCTGGGCGGTGTTCGACGTTTAAGCTGTTTAAATGTAGTTTCAAGTGAGTGGTATTTGAGCCTCCACGTACTGTCTCTTTAAGAGCTGTCTGCTTGCAGACTTAATTAGTTTGTATGGGGGGGGACTGTGTATTTAATGCTCGAATCCTGCCCGAGCTGCTGTCAATTTGCTCCATTTCTGCCGTCGCTACATGTGCAGAGCGGGCCTTGTTGAAAGATATAACTATTTGCCAGGAATCATTTAGAGTGACTGAGAAAATGTTGTTTGTCTAACCTGTCTTCATTTCAGCACGAACTGTTTCAGTGTAGCTCTTTTATTTTGGTCCTCAACTGCTGAAATGGACCAATCAATGGGGAGGGTTCCTTGAAATGGAGCCTGTGGACGAATTGGAACTTGGACTCTCAATTTTGAGCCAGCCACAAGGGGATTGTATGGGCAGTGATTCTGGGATATGTAGTTTTGACCTTGGCACCTTTTTTCACCAACAGTGGGAGTCTCATTGTGAGTGACAGCCGAACCAGCCAACAGAATGGTGTGGAGCTAAAGGAAATGCCCTGCTCTGTGACTGGAAAGATCAAATCAGTTGTGGCAGGGAAGACAGAAGGAGCTCTGTGCTTCTGCGGTGTATAGTTTCACGAGGGAAGTGCATGTGAGGCCCTGAGGTTCGGCCTGCAGCCGTTTTAAGTGCCAGTTCAGACTGCATATGATTTGTGAGGAGAAAGAAGGAAGTTTGAAGAGTGGAAACCAGGCTCACCCTGTAGAAGATTGGAGAAATTGCTGAATCACGCTTGGTCTGTCAGGAACTGAAGCTACTGTGTGTGCTCCCGAGTATTTTGCAGTAATTGCGATTGGGATCGAAGAGCAGCCCGCCTGGTATAGTACTTTCCTTTTACATATGAATGTGCGTGGTGCTTGTGGGGAATCGCTATTTCCAATCCCCTGTGCTGTGTGCTGTGTGTTCGATCTGGAAGCAAACCCCAGCGTGTCTCGGACTAAATCCGTTTGCTATCTACTGCAGTGGGGTCCAGTCACAAGGACCTTGTCTCCATGCACTGTTATTCTGGCAACCCAGAAGAACATCCACCATCCGGTTCTCAGCTTGGGTATTGTGAGTACAAATCAGGGTATTCCCCTGCAGCCTGTTTTCAATTACAAGTGTGTCATCTAATTATTGTTGTTTCACTTCTTCATGGACTGAGCAATCTGGCTCCGAATTACAACTGGGTGTTGTGCATATATTTTCTTTTACAGGGCCCTGTCCATCTGCACCTGCCGGCCAACCCCGGGCAATGGACCTGGCTAGCCCCCCCAACCTGGGTACCCAGAGTGTGACTTTTCAGACCCCGTATGTGTGCACAGTACTGTGATTTAATTCTGCCAATTAACCTGATTGCCCTCTCCCGTTTTACTGTCCCCTAAATATATCAGATTTGTTGTTGTTATACTATATACTGTCTGTGGTGTTGGTACTTATGGAAACAGTATTGTATTTTGCTGCGTATGTTGTTTAACCTTATTTTACGGGGGGTCCTCAGAGACGTGCTGCAGAATCAGTCTCGAGGGTAAGTGGTATTTTATGAGTGAAAAGTGTGTATACATGGGGTATTGGGGCTGTAACTCCTGTGTACTGTGTGAGCCACTAGAGGGAATAAAAGGGGGTCTCAGTGTCCCAGAGGGCTGTGACCAAGCTAGTCTAACCACTACAAACCCTGAACTCTGGGTGGAGACACCCGCCATAGAACCTAGGCCCCTCAACCTGTCAGTAGTCAAGCAGGCAGGGGTAGTAGCCCTTGGGACAGCGCCACCTGGGGGTTACACATCCACAACCCTCTCCGTGAAAAAATACTTCCTCACATTACCTCTGAGCCGTCCCCCCTCTATCTTCAGATTGTGCCCCCTTGTTCTTGCACATCTCTTTTTCTGAAAGATGCTACCCTCTTGGACTTTGTTGATTCCCTTGAGGTACTTGAAAGTTTCTATCATGTCCCCCCTCTCCCTCCTTTCCTCAAGGATATACATGTTAAGCTCCTTTAGCCTCTCTTCATAAGTCTTCTGGTGCAGACCTTGCACCATTTTGTTGCCCTCCTCTGGACAGCCTCCACCTCTGTCTATGAGACGGGTCTCCAGAACTGCACGAGTACTCAGATGGGGTCTCACCAACTGTCTGTACAGAGGGATAACAACTTCCTGTTTTCTACTGGTGATGCCTCTCCCTATGCATCCCAGCATCCCCCCAGCCCTTCTTACTGCCTTCTCACATTGCTTGCCCACCTTTAGGTCATCTGATATAACTACCCCCAGGTCCCTTTCCATTTTTGTTGTTGTCAGTATCTCACCCCCATTGTGTATTCTTCCCTGGATTTTTGTTTCCCAGGTGCATTACTTTGCACTTCTTTGTGTTGGATCTAAGCTGCCATACATTTGACCATTCCTCCAACCTTGCCAAGTCCCTTCTCATCCTTTCCACGCCACCTTGTGTATCAACCCTGTTGCAGATCTTTGTGTCATCTACAAAGAGACATACTTTTCCTTCCAGTCCTTCTGCAACATCACTTATAAAGACATTAAAAAGGACCAGACCCAGTACTGAACCCTGCGGTACCCCACTAGTAACCCTCCTTTCTTCACTGTGGACTCCATTTACTATTACCCTCTGTGTCCTGTTGTCCAGCCAATGTTTTACCCAGGCTACCACCCTGGGACCCACTCCCAGGCTGGCTAATTTGTTTATTAATCTTTTGTGCGGGACTGTGTCAAATGCCTTGCTAAAGTCTAGACTGGCCATGTCCACAGCCCCTCCCTGGTCTACTACTTTGGTCACCCAGTCAAAAAAATCAATTAGCTTCATCTGACATGACCTTCCTGCTATGAATCCATGCTGCCTTGGGTCCTGTGCCCCACTGGCCTCTAGGTACTCAACAATTCTTTCCTTCAGAAGTGATTTCATCATTTTCCCTACCACTGAGGTCAAACTGACAGGTCTGTAATTTCCTGCCTCTGTCTTGCTCCCACTTTTGTGAAGGGGAATAACATCCTCCTTCCTCCAGTCCTCAGGTACCACACTATCCTCCCATGATTTGTTAAAAAGGGTAATCAATAGTATTATTAGTTCTCCCTTAGTTCTTTTAGAATTCTGGGGTGAATCCCATCAGGCCCCATTGCTTTGTCCACCTTTTGTTTTAGGAGTTCTTTCAGGACCCTTTCTTCTGTGAAAGGACTGAAATCGACCACCCTATCCAGAGTGCTTCTATTGACTGGATTTGGTATCTCCCCCTCCTCTTCCTTTGTGAATACTGAACAGAAGTATTCATGCAGTATCCCTGCTTTTTCACTGTCCCTCTCTGGCACCCACCCTCCTCTTTATTCAGCCTCAGTATCCCTCCCTTTGTCTTTCTTCGCTCCCTGATGTACTTATAAAAGGTTTTATCCCCCTTCTTAACCAAGTTGGCTATCTTTTTCTTGGTTTGGGCCTTTGCTATTCTGACTGCCTTCCCTGTTTCCTTCTGCTTCAACTGGTACAGGCCTATGTCCTGCTCCTTCTGTATTTCCTTATACTTCCTGAATGCTAAATTTTTCTCCCTAACCTTCCCCACCACCTCTTTTGAGAACCATAGTGTTTTTTCTTTCATTTTGATTTGTTTATTTGCTCCACACAAAGGCTTGTTGCCTCTGTGATGGCAGTTTTGATGTTTCCCCATTGTTGCTCCACCCCTCCTTCTTGCCTGTTTGCTAGTGTTTTTCTGAGGCACTCTCCCATTTTGACAAAATCAGCCCTCCTGAAGTCCAGTACCTTCACTTTTGTATGGTTTGACTCTACAGCTGAGTTTATCGTGAACCATACTGTTTAGTAGTCACTTGTTCCCAGATGGCTACCCATGTCTAGATCTGAGATCTTATCTCTGTCCCTATTTGAGAGTACCAGGTCTAAGATTGCTCCCTCCCAAGTGGGTTCCAACACTAGCTGTCTGAGGCATGCTCCCTGTAGGGCATCGAAAATGGCCCTGCTCTTGGATGTTGCTGCAGCAAAGGTGCTCCAATTAACATCTGGCATAGTCAGGTCCCCCATCAGCAATATCTCCCCCATCTCTGCCATCCTAAGAATGCCTTCTATCATTTCCTTGTCCATTTCCTCCCTCTGAGACAGAGGTCTGTATATAAACCCTGTGCAGACTGTGGTGTAATTTCCAGTCTCCGGGGTGATCCACCATGCCTCCTCTCCTCCCTGTTTACCCTTTAGTTCCGTTGCTTTGATCCCTTCCCTTACATAGACAGCTACTCCTCCTCCTCCTCTTCTACCCTCCCTGTCCCTCCTGTAGATTGTGTACCCTGGTATGTTGACATCCTAGTCATGGTTCTCTGTGTACCATGTTTCTGTGACTGCCACGACATCCAGGCGTCCCTCTTCCATCAAAGCCACCAGTTCAGGGAGCTTGTTACCTAGACTATGGGCATTGGTACTCATTACCCTCCATTTTTTGATGGCCTTATCCCTTTTTGCCCCATCCCTGTCCTTACTGCCTTTGTCTTTTTCTCCATTTACCCCGGCCCTTCTCCCTATCGACTTCTCTATCTTGGTGTTTACCTCACTAACTATCCTGATTTTTGGGGCTAGGATTTCCCTTCTCCTTTTCAGTGCCTTCCCCCCTTGACTAGTTTAAATGCTTGCCAATGAAACATTTAAACCTATCACCTAGGATCCTGGTTCCCCTCCTGGACAGATGCAGACCATCATGTCAGTATAGGCCTGCATCCCTCCAGGTGGACCCCCAGTCCCCAGTGAAGCCAAAACCATGAGCTCTGCACCAGTTTTTCAAAAACTGATTGAATCCCATGGTGCAGAGCACCCTAGCCTCACCCATACCATACTCAGGCAGCACCTCCGAGAAGGTTAATGTGTGTGCTACTTGTCTAAGGCCCCTTCCCAACTCCACAAACTCCTCCTGCACTGCTCTGATCCTTTTCCAGCCAGGTCATTTGTCCCTAGGTGGACAGTGACATCCAGTTCCCTCCCCCGTGCAGCTGCTCCCGCGATCCTGAGGATTCGCTCCCTGTCCCTCCAAGCCATGGCACCAAGCAGGCACCTTACCTCCCTCTCCCCTCCCTCCCCCAGTTTTACCCTCCTAACAATGGAGTTCCCCACCAGGAGTTGTTTCCTTCCCCTGTGGGATCCCATGCCACCCTCCTGTGGGTCTCCTTTGTGGAGGTTCCCAGCATCCTCCTTGGTCTCCACTACAGGTGCCTCCATAGAGGAACCACACTCTGCCAGAATGGCATATGAATTGTGGAGAGGTACAACTGGAGGGATTCACCTCTGTTCCACCACCTTCACCTTCCCTGAGCCCACTGTGGTCTAACTGCTCCTCTTTCTTGACAACCTCTGAGCCAGCGGTTGTGGCCCTTGTGGTCCCTGGGTGGGAAAGGAGGCCTGCCAAATCCTGGCCAACTCAGCCTGGAGATGAGCAACCTCCTCCCTCAGCCCAGAGATGGGAGAGATGGGACAACACTGCATCCTCCAGAACATCTTCTGGAAGACTGCTGCTCCACTGCCACTGCACTGCACCACTCCCATCATGTCTTATTTGTGGCCCCTTAACTGTTGTTTTGTATGGTTACTCTTTCCTCTCTCTCTTTATTTTATTTTTTTTATATAATTTTTTTTCTCCCTACTTTCCTACTGCCTCTGTGCCCTTAAAGTTCCTGATCTTTCTGTTCTAAGACAGTATGCTCATATATTCCTCAGTAGTCGCCTTCTTACTTGCTCACAGTCAGACCTCCAACTGCTAGGGAGGTATGGAGAGCTACTCTTTTCCTTCTAGGATGGTGAGTCTTTTGTGCCTCTGTGATCACTCCCTTCCTGCTCCCAAACAGGAAGTTCCTGTTGTCAGTCAGATCCTGTGCCTATAAAAGTAGAACCGGCTAAGGGTGGAGAGGAAGGATGGAGGGCAATATAGTCCCAGTAAAGTTCTAATAGCAGCTCCTTCCTCTTGCTGTTTATTTATTTGTTCATCATTCAGAAAACACCTTTGAGCAAAATGCTCTTTTTCAAAGGTTCCTCATCAAATAACAAGCACAACAATATAGTAATCAGTTACAGTAACAGAGATCCCAGAATAAAATAACCTGAGGTTACATAGGAAGGACATTGCTGGTACAATTACAAAAATTTGTAAAAAGTTCAAAAACAGTGGACAACTAATTACACAAGAGACTCAATGAATCAGAGATAACGTTCTAAAGATACAGAGGAGCTAGAGGAATAACAAAAAGCTGAGACTAGACAACAGAGAGAACAGTAGAAGCACCAGTGAACTTACAGAGCTGTGATAGAGCAGCCTGGTGTAGACTTTGTCTGGGCTAGTAGGTTGGAGAAAGGTTGTTCTCTGGCACCAGCTAGCTAGGTCAGTTCTTAAATGCAAACACCTGGCTTCCTTCTCTCTAAGCCACTCCCTCTAATTCACAGTTTCTTTCTTCACCTAGCTAACTGCACAGATAACAATTCCTTCACCCATCTCAGACAAACCCACTCTTTTTGCTTTGCTTGTTTTTATTTGTTTTTACCCTAAATTGAAGTTCCCAGTAGTAGAGTTCTAGTTCTTTAGTCCAGTAGAGTAGTAAAGTTCTAACAGCAGCTCCTTCCTCTTGCTGTTCTCTTTGTACCAGTCTTGTTTACACCCTTCATATATTTAAAGGTCCCTATCTAGCCCCCATTCCTCCTCTCCTCCAGGGAATACATGTTCATTTCACTTAGCTTCTCCTCGTAGCGTTTGCCTTCCATTCCCTGGATCATCCTTGTTGCTCTACGCTGTACCTTTCCAGTAACTTAACATCTTTCCTCAGGTATGGGTGCCAGTACTGCACACAGTACTCCAGGTGTGGTCTGAGCAGTGACCTGTACAGTGGCAGGATCACCTCCCTTCTCCTGGAGGAGATACCTCTAGCAATACACTGCAGCATCTTATTGGCTTTTGCTGCTACTTTCCTGCACTGTGCCGAGTGGTTCATCTGCCCTGTAATTATCACCCCAAGATCTTTCTCCTCCTCCTCCATAGTGCTTTTTTGCATCCCTCCCAACTGATAACTCCTCTACAGGTTCCTTCCTCCAAAATTCATGACCTTGCACTTCTTTGCATTGAACCCTAGCTGCCATGTGTCCAACCAGTCCTCTAGTTTATTCAGATCATCCTGCAGCCCCTGCCACCCTACTGTGTCATCTACCACTGATCTGATCTTCATATTATCCACAAAATGGATGATTTTGTTTTTAATGCCATGCAAGATGTTTGCTATGAAAATACCAAATAACACCGGGCCTAGTACTGAGCCTGTGGCACCCCACTTGTCACATACCTCAGAGACAAGAGTTCCCCTCCCACCACCCTCTGTTGCCTCCCCTGCAGCCAGTTCCTGATCCAATTCACCATCTTTGTCCCTGTTCCCTGGTATTCCACCTTATTAATCAGCCTCCCATGTGGCACTGAATCGAAGGTCTTGCTGAAATCCAGATACAGGACATCCACCACATGGCCCTTATCAAGTGCCCTAGTCGCCCAGTTGTAATAGTCAACCAGGTTGGTTCTGGCAGGATCTCCCAGAGACAAACCCATGTTGCTTTCCTTCCTGGAGACCATTGACTTCCAGAAAGGTCACCAACCTCTCTGAAGATCATCTCAATTAGCTTCCCCACAATGGAAGTTAGGCTATACTGGTTTATAGTTGCCTGGCTATCCTTTGGTCTGCTTTCGTGGAGGGGCACTATGTGAGCCATCTTCCAATCCTGAGGCACACACCCTGTTCCCAGTGAGGTATTGAACACGTCAGCTAATGGCTCAGCAGGGATCTTCTCCAACTTCTTCAGTACCTGGGGGTGTACGCCATCTGGGCCAAGTGCCTTATGCACCTTCAGTGCCCTTAGTCCTTCCAGTACCCTAGTCATTGAGATTGCCCCATCTGTCATTTCAACCCCCCCTTTTGCCTACCCCTCCTACCCCCGTAGGAGAGACTCATCCTTTTCCTTAGTGAATGCAGAGCAGAAGCACTCGTTGAGTGCTTCCACCTGATCCGCCCTTTCTCTGCCCGCCCTCATCCTTCCTGATCCTCACAATCTGATCCTTACATTTCCTTCTTTCCTTTATGTACCTGAAGAAGCCCTTTTTGTATTTTTTGATACCTTGCGCCAGTCTAAGATCCCTTGATGCCTTTGCTGCCCTGACTGCTCTGGTAACCTTTCTTGATTTTTTCAGGTACTCCTCTCTATCCCCCCCCCCCAATTGGATCCCTTGTAAATATATTCTGTTGTAACTACTTATAGTATTTTAGTAAAGCTTCTATTTTTATAGAATCAGTGATTTCTTGTTTCATTTAAAAAGGTAATTATACTATTTCTGCTGGACTCTGTTTGCAATCGGTCTCTGAAGGGGCACTCTCCCCACAGTTACTGTGTTGACCTTCTTGACCTTGTGCAAAAGAGGAGGTAAGAAACAGGTTTCCCTGGGGTCCTGTTGGTAAAAACTCCATGGCAGCGATCTTGAAGTCCTTGGTGAGGAATTTTTGTCACAATTTTAATTACAGGATTGTAGATTTAGAACAATGAGGAGCACAGGAGCAACAATAGAAACTGTAAAACAAACATTGCTAAAATACTGAAGTGGCTGATAAAACATGGAAAGTACCATGGTGCACTGCACAGAGTTGAATGTAGATTGTGTCTGAGTTCAAAATATAATAGTCTGTTGGACTAGTAGCTAAGAATATTTTAAAGCCACTATGTGATAGTGATTTAGAGGCGGATAACAGCATTGTAACAGCATGGTATATAACTTTGAAACAGTTACAGACATTAACTAAGCCTCAATATCGTAGCTTTATATACCAGCTACCTGAAGTGTTAAGAATGTAAGAATGTTACTGTGAGCCAGAGAGGTTGTTAGTGTTCATTTAGGTTTATAGTGTACTTTAAACAGATAATTTTGAATTTATAAATTTTCTATGTTAAGAAGAATTTTAAAGAACAAATACAGTCCTAATAAGGTTGCAAACTGAAATATATTTCTTGTTGTTCAGGAAGTATGAAAATAATAAAAGAACATTGCTATGATTGCAACTTGAATAAATGATGCACTACCAGGTATGGGAGCAGTAGAAATCATTTTCACAGAATTCCTTTAAACAAAATTTAACAAAAAAATATATTTTTTAAGTATAATAAAGTTGTTAATGTTATGAATATTAATAAGCATGATATAAAGGGCCAATGAGAAGATGGCAACCTAAGTTGTTGTAATAATAGAAGTGAGAATATGTGGAGAACTTAAATGTGAATGGGTGGAAATCTTAGGTTGAGAAATTACAAATACTGCATATATATATATATATATATATATATATATAGTTACTTTTGATTGAAAATATTCTTTATGTATTTAATTACAGATCCTAGCCCCTGAAGAAGCCCACTGAGGGCCAAACATTGGGCATGAGCAGTAGATCGCGTTGATATAATATATGAAAAAATAATAAAGTGGAAAACTTTATCTTGGATGTGTGGCTGGTCATTGTCACTTTATTGGTATTGAACTTTCTGTTTAACCAGTGCCAAAGGAAAGATATTTAACTGAAGTTTTGGAAGGGGACCCACCTACTACCTAATAATTTCTGGACAAAATACTACATGATAAAAGTGCTTAAATGCCATTGAATATACTGCAGCATTACTGCGCTGCATCCTGGCTGGAGTAGCTGTTATGTCATTTATTTATTTATTTAGCTTTTGTTTACTGGGTAGACATACTAGGCAATGAATTGCTTATTTTCAGGTGCAAGCCAGGAGAGTACAACTTCAAAATAGAGAGAGTACAGTTACAAAGATACAAGCAACTGAGTAATACTAAAGTTCTATACATACATATGTAACAACCCTATGACTCACCTTGGCTGCTCCGGGGCCCTCAGGGTAGTTCAGCACACATCTCTGAGGGGGCCAGCCTGGGTTCTGCAGTGGTAGCTAATGTGGCATGGTGCCTCCACAAGGGGTAATGGCAAGGGACTCCTGTGGCTAAAGAACAGGTTACCACCCACAGAAAATAGCACGCTGCCTTGATAATACTTTCCCCACACAAATAACAGTTTCCACACTATAGCCCCACACCTCCAGCAGCAGTCTTTCAATAATACAGTGACAGTGAATAAAATGCAAACAGTAACTTTATTTATTGGGGTGGGAGGACAAAAAGGAGAATGTCAACCACAATTCACTCTAGCCAGTCAATAACTTTCCCCATAGCAACCCCTCTCACCACCCCCTTGGTGCACCATGTTTGTCCCTGTGCGGTGGATACCTCACTGCTCAGTGATGCCGGCCTGGGATCTTTCATTGGGGCCCTGTTAAACATAGAACACACTTCAGACTTGTAATCCTAGGCTTGAAAACTTGTATGTCTCTAAGTCGCTGTGCAGGGATTTGCCCCAGAATCCTAACTGACTAGCTAACTAAAATACTCCCCAGAGCTGCAGCTCGGGGTACTCACAGTTTGCAGTCTACACTGGGGATTCACAATCAGATGTGTTGCATGGTACTGTGGATGTTCTGCGCTGGTGGTGCACCACTGGTGGGGAAACCAGAACTGAACAACTCGAGGGATGATGATCTTCGCCTGCCTGGCCTTGCCAACTTTGCCTACGAGCCTTTATATACAGACTTCACACATGCAGGCCTGTTTCTTCCTTCAACCCGGTGCTCCATCATCTTCAGTTCGAGGAACCAAGATTGCTTATGTTCCCCAAACCCTTATGCTGCATGCCTAGCCACCCTCAGGATCAGCGCAGGGCAGCGGGGCTTCCACAGTTTCTCACCTTACAGACCCTTTCTCTGAGGATGCTTCCACCAGCAGTGCTGGGTCCTGTCCCAGCAGCTTGCCTCAACACTTACAGACTCTCCCCTGGCTGAACGTCCACTTCTTCAACCAATTTCTGCACTGTGGGCAGCAGGGGTTCATTCAAGTCCATAGCCCATCTCTTTTTCCCAGTCAAACAGCTGTCCAACTATTTGAGCTGTAATAGAACATTTTTTTTCTCTTTACTCTGCTTTAGTCTTACAAACAGCTACTGTTCCTCCTGTACTCAGCATTTTAGGTGGATGTAGCCAGGGATTCCACAGCCAGGCAGACTTGACAAATGAGGACAGTCTCTCCTCTCACAGTTACCCTGCAGCCCCTCTCAACTACAACCTCCTTTTCAGCACCAAAAAACAGTCTTATATTCCCCCTGAGCAGCCTCCCTCTGATTTGCTGCAGCTCATCATGTGATCTCAGGGCTGGCTCTGTGTTTTTACCCAGCAGCCCTATTCTGTAGTTTTTTTTAAGGGCGGCCATTTTGTCTCCCTGTAGGGCTTTCTGCAGTCCGGCCCTGATTTATTTAATTTAGCCCTCTAACACAACTGACTCTATATCTGCTTGTGACTGGAGGCCTTAAGGTCACTACTGGTGGCTATCCTCAGCTCCTGTGCTCATCTTGGAGCTGGAGATATAATTTTTCTAATGGCCATATGGGTGGAGCTGAAATAGGAGCACAGCTTCTTTAAATTTGAGCTCTGACAGCCGCACATACCTAGGGGAAGCATGGCCGCCATCTTGTTTATTTACTACATGGTCCCGGTTCTCCAAAACTCCAGGACTACAAGTCACTCCCCTGGACGCCCAAGGCACGGAGGTCCTGATCCGATCCTCTGCCCCACTCTGACTGAAACTCATGGGGCCAAGGACAGCACTGCCATTGGCAGCCACAGCCACAAGGACACGTGAGGCACCGGGGTCCATATCCCATCCAGGACTCCTGGCAGAGGCATCAGTGCTGGGTCAGGCCGGAGCCCACGCAGGTAAGCCCAAACTGGGGGACTTACACACTCCTCTGGCTGAATGCTTGGCATCCTGACAAGCCACTTAAATGTAATCAACATTTTAACATGCACTTTTCTAACTAGGCACCTGATTCCTAGCTAGCATCAACAATAATCACATTTCCATCACATTTTGCATCCCACAGATATTGTCTGTTCAAACATCAAATGTTAACTAAGTACAGTTAACTACAGGTATACACATACACCTTCCCAACCCCTCCATTGGGCAACACAATGGGGGATAAACAACAGGGACCACAGGCTTGTGAATAACATGGAGGGGAATGTCAGGGGAGGCACCCAGGGTATCATACGTAAGTTTAACAATTGGCCTGGGCTGTCTTGCTGACCTCCTAGGCAAAGCTGAATCAGGTATGGAAATCTCCCCAGAATCAAGGGCACCCCAACTGGCTAGGTTCTACAGTCCACCCCAGGGCCTGGTCAGGTAAAGCTACACTACCTTGAATCTGCTCAGGGGCTGGGACTGGGACAGAGGCAGGGCAAGGGGTGACCGGTGCATCAACCACAGGTTTGGTGGGGCCCAAATCATTTTCATTTTCCATTTCAATGTCCAAATTGAGCTCAGGCATAGGGATAGCAGGCCTCCTCTCAGGAATGAAAGGCATGGCATTTGGATTCAATGAAAACAGGGTCGATACTGGTGGATGGAGGTGAGTTACGACAGTATCATTCCCACAGGGACCGGGGTAGCTCGGGATTTGGCTTACAAGGACAAAGTTCAAAATCCTCAGCTTCACTTTCATCAGAACTGCTGGCAAGCCACTCAGGAAGCTCAGTTGGACCAGTGTTCAGGTTCAATGTGGTCCTCTCGGGGCGTATCTACAGCAGGATCACTGTGGGGCCTCTCAGAAAGTGCAGTCGGACCAGTATTCAGGTTCAATGTGTTCTTTTAGAGGCATGGATGGGTCCAAACTTTGTTGTCTTTTTTGAGCAGCTGGACTACGTGTCGTGGGCCTTCTTGCAGCTGGAGTTTCAGGACCAAGGTCAGGCATAATCTCAGCGATGGAGAGTAGGTGGTTTCGATGAACAGTCTTTCCTAGACCCCGGCCTTGCTTTTGTTCGATTCGGTACACTGACAATTCCGGCAGTTTCTCAGCCACAGTGTAACTTTCTGGGGCCCACCAATCTTAAAGCTTGTGTTTGCCCTGCAACGCCAGGTTTCAAAGTAGAACACGATCCCCCACTTGCAACTCCTGATTACGAACTCTGTTATCATACCTCTGCTTTTTACTCTGGTTACGGCAAGCTGCCACTTCAGATACTAGCTGGTATGCTTTTTTAAGTTGCTCTCTCAGCTGATGGGTGTACTCGAGGTAGGTTCTGTGGGACATGTTGTCAGAGGACACACCAAAACAAAGATCAACTGGCAACCAGGCTTCATGACCAAACATGAGTTACAAAGGGGAGCATTGGGTGGGATCATTCTTCATGCAATTGTACGCATGCACCAGATAGCTTATTCTCTGACTCCAATTTGCTTTGTTGGCTGGGTCCAGGGTACCCAACATGTTCAGCAGAGTTCGATTGAAGGGCTCTGGTTGAACAACTCCCCTTGGGGTGGTACAGTGTGGTGTGAGATTTCTTTATACTGTACATGGCCAAGAACTCTTTCATCAGTTGACTTTCAAAATCTTGGCCTGATCAGAATGGACTCTCTTTGAGATGCCATAGTGCTGTACAAACTGCTGCAGGACTTTGACCACAGTGCTAGCCTTTTGATCTTTGGTGGGAAATGCCTGGGTGTACCTGTTATAGTGATTATTGATAACCAGAATATTAGCTGTGTTTTTTCTGTCAGGCTCGAGGGACAAAAAAATCCATGCAGGCTAGGTTGAGGGGCTCACTGGTACTAATGTTGACTGGGGGGGCAGCTCACCTTGACAAGGTTTTCTTCTGTATGCACTGCAGGCAACTTTTGCAATGTTTTTTCTACATCAGCTTTCATCTGGGGCCAGTAAAACCATGCTCTACATAGATCTAGGATGTGTTCATAGCCTAGGTGACCCATGTCATGCAAGGACTTCAGGACTATATCATGTTACCCCTGTGGCAGTACCAGCTGGAGCTTGGGATGTCCAAAGTTGTCTTCACCATGTACTCTTCACAGTAGCAGTGCATCTATTAGAACTAGCTTTCCCCATTCTCTCAAGAGACGTTTGGTACCAGGGTGACGGCTACACACTTGATCAGCTGAATGTCTCTTTTCAAGGGCTCAAATTAGGTTTTTGATGGCTGGGTCATCCCTCTGTACCTGCTGTAGTTCAGGCTTACTGGGTTGGGGCAGCAAAGACACATCCAGCCCGGTGAAATTCAAATATACAGGTGGGATAGATTTGTGAGAGGCCTCCCGCATATCTATTGCTCTGGTAGGGTTCACAGCTGGATCGTCAGTGGGCAATGCAAACTTGGAACACAACACTTGAACAAGAGCATGCTCTATTTGAATTGGGGGGGTCTGAAGTAGCACCATGTGGGTGTCTTGACAAAGCATCAGCATCTACGTTAACTCACCCACTTCGATATTCAAGGCTGAAATTGTAGGTGGATAGAGCAGTTAACAAATGAAGTCCAGTGTGACCCCCCCCCCCAACTGCCCAAACAGGCCTGTAATGGAGGATTTTTCAATCTCTCATGTCCCAAATAGGGGATCTTAGTTATCAAACTTTGGCCAAAATGTGAACAAGCCAAACCACTCCATCAAAGTGGCCCCAATCGGTATGGTCCTGCATTTTAAATAATGTAAAAAGTACCTTGCTGATCTGAGTTAGAGTCCTGCTGTTTCATTCTCTGTTTGCAAAGACAATACTCCAGCTTCCTTGTCTCTCATTTATAAAGTGCAGTCTGCTAGGTATGGCTGGGAGCAAATCACTAGGAAAGTAGTCACAGCTTTCCCCTAATCATAAACCAATTCAATGTGTGATCTGCTCAACCCTAGCTTTATAAATGTATTTAATTATTTTTAGAGGGGCTCCTGGTTGTGATCAATATCAACAAACAAATGAAGTCCAGTGTGCCCCCCAACTGCCCAAACAGGCCTGTAATGGAGGATTTTTCAAAGAAAGAGCAGTTAGCCATTGGCGCCCTGCAGCATCCAGTTTAGCTGTCGTGGTGACATGTCAGTGGGTTGTTATCTGTTCTGACTGTAAAAGGAACACCATACAGGTATTCATGGAACTTGTCTGTTACGGCCCACTTTAGTGCCAAAAATTCCAGTTTATGCACTGGGCAGTTTCTTTCAGAAGGTGTTAGCCTGCGGCTAGCAAATGCCATGTACCTATGCCCTCCGGGATCCTCCAGGTACAGCACCGCTCCCAAACCATTTAGGCTGGCATAGGTGTGGAGGACATATGGCTTGTTAGGGTCAGCAAACACCAGAACTGAGGCCTCACTTAGTCTTTGGATAATCTCCCAGAAGGCAGCTTCACACTCAGGGGTCCACCGTTCCCCAAAGGGTTCACCAGCTTGCAAATACTCCTTGGGTGGGTTTGTCCCTGACCCCGGGTCCTTCTTCTTCTTGTTTGCTGGGGGATAAACTTGCATCAGATTATTAAGTAGGTGTACCACCATCGAGTAGTCCTTCATGAAATGATGGTAGTAGCCACAGAACTCCAAAAAAGACTGCAGAGCCCTTAAGTTAGTAGGCCTAGGCCAGGTAGTGAGGGCCTCCACTTCAGCTGGATCAGTTTGTATGCCCTCCACTGAGACAATGTGCCCCACATACTTTACAGCTGGCTGGCAGAACTGGCACTTGTCAGTAGATACCCTTGGGACAAACTCCTCCAGTCAATCCAGGACCTTAATTAACCAAGTCTCGTGTTCTTCCAGGGTGCGACCGAATATGATCAAGTCATCCAGGTAGACAATAACTTTGAGCAAGTTCATATCCTCCACAGCCTTCTCCATCGAGTACTGGAAAGTGGCCGGTGCTCCGGATATTTCCTGCGGCATATGCTCGAACTGGTAGGACCCTAATGGGCAAATAAAAGCATTTTTTTCTTTGCCCTCCTCTACCATTGGTATTTGATGGGTAAAGCAAGTTCTAACAGATGGGCTGCTACTATGAAGAGTACATGACAAAACAACCCTGGACATCCCAAGTTCTAGCTGGTACTGCCACAGGGGTAATGTGATACAGTCCTAAAGTCCCTGCATGATGACATGGGTCACCTAGGCTATGAACATATCCTAGATCTGTGTACAGCATGGTTTTACTGGCCCCAAATGAAAGGTGTTGTAGGAAAAACATTGCAAAAGTTGCCTGTGGTGCATACAGAGGAAAGCCTTGCCAAGGCAAGCTGCCCCCCTAGTCAACATTAGTACCAGTAGGCCCCTCGACCTAGTCTGCATGGATTTTTTTGTCCCTTGAGCCTGACAGAATAAACACCACCAATATTCTGGTTATCACTGGTCACAGTACCATGTATGCCCAGGCATTTCCCACTAAAGATCAAAAGGAGATCCAACGCGGAGAACCACTGGCTCCCGGCCAGGCTGGCCAGGGTGTCTTCTACCCAGGGCACAGCGTAATGATCCGGGATTGTCTTCTTATTTAGTGTGCGATAGTCTATGCACATCCTCATGGCTCCATTCTTCTTCTGGGCCACTACAATAGGGGAGGCATATGGGTTCAAGGAGTTGGTAATGATGCCAGCACCCAATAACTCCTGTGGGTGTTGTCGGACGTCCTCAATGTCGCAAGGGGCCAACCTCTGAGACCTCTCTCAGAAAGGGAGATCGTCCTTCAGATGGACCTGATGTTCTTCGCCTGCCACATGCCCCATGTCCCACTCATGTAGCGAGAAGACCTTTCGGCGCTTGGTCAACTTTTGACTTAGGCTCCACCGGTAACTGGTGGGTACAGGGAAATCGCCAAACTTAAATAAAGTTGGATCCATCTCTTTCTCTGTGGCTACCATTGGGTTCACTGCAATGGCCATATCACACCTGTAGATACTTGCCAACACTTGACCCTTTCAGATAACTCTGGGTTTCCTGGATCAGTTTCGGACTCTCACTGTAACCCGCCTCACCCAGCGGGTATCTGGAGGTGGAAGCACTCCTCTTTGCACCAGCAGCCCTTCCAGTAAACTGTCAGGTGGTGGGGCATCAATGATGAGGGCAGGTCCTTGTGGTGGCTGAGCAAGCTGCGCAATTCCCACAACTCAGCACTCTGAACTTGGAGGCAGGATCAACTCTTTTCCATCCACTCGGCACACTACGCCGACACTCTCCTCCACCACATTGGTTGTCACACTTCCCACAGTCAGGCCATCTTTCTTTACCACGACTTTTACCAGAGGGTTCACTAGCTCATCAGTCCTGCCTTTTTCAGCACACAACTTTGCCAGCCACCCGAACATATCAGCATTTGTTCCAATTAATATTGGTGTGTCAGTCATCCCTTTTGGCTCCGGGCATATCAAGGCCAAAGTCGCAATGGTGGGGTGTTCTTCAAGTCCCTTCGAGATTAAAGCTATTTCTATTAGTCAATAACAATCACAGGGGTAGTCTGAACTACCTATTTCCCACAGTGACAAACCAGACAGGGGCAGGAGGGGCAAATGCTGCAAATGTCTGTCATAGAAAGTCCGGTGTATGATGGTGACTTGTTACCCGCTAACCAATAAAGTGAAACAAAGCACTCCCTCTAGCAAGATTTCAACGTCAGACCAGGGGCCAATCAGGCCAGGAGGCACCCAGCTGGGAGGGGGAATTTAGGTGTTCAGTCCACTTAGTGGAGCAATGCAATGGCTGGGGCCCAGGTAGCTCCATTACTGGTCCCCACTGGCATTTCTCTGGTTCATCCACCTTTGTTTTTTGGCCACTAGCTGGAAATTTTCTGCACTGGTGCAACCACGCTGGGTATGACCATCTTGTCTGCATTTGAAACAGAACCAGCCTTCTCGAGGCCAGAGGGGTATTCAAGGCCTAGGCCTGGGAGCAGCATATTGAGCAGACTGCCACCTAGGCTTGGACACAGCAACACTCTGGATGGGCTGGGACTCCAATGCCAGCTGCAAGGATTTCACGCAGTCTTTTATTTCTTGGAACTCGGCCATAGTAGGAGTGGGAGGCGTTTCTGTCATTCCCTTGAAGTTCTGCATACAATTTCTCAACTCTTTCAGCACATTTCCCAACTCCAAGGAGCAAGACAGTTCTGCAGGGTTTGTGGCTTGGGGTCACAAGGCAGCAATGGTAGCTGCAGGCATCTGCAGCGAGTCGACGACATCTCCCTTTCCTCTTCCTCCTTCACCTCATCCAACAACTGCTTAAAGGATGGGGGCTTGTTTTTTCAGTCCCTTAATCTGAGGGAGATTAGAGTCAATCAGGAGTGCATGGCCCCCCTAAGGATCTGGTCAAGCCTCATCTTAGCTACTTGCTCTGGGGACTCTCCACCAGCCTCTGCAATCTTGCACACCATGGCCTCCACCCTGGTAATGTACTGCGACAATTTTTCTCCATGCTGCTGCATGGTGCCCCACAGCTGGAACAGGATGGCCTCCCTCTTCTTGACAATCCCAAAGGTGCTTTTCAGAATTGACACATGGTCATCTGTGGTACAGTTAGGCTGGCTGGTCCGTAAAGACTAAATCACATCCAGAGCCATGCCTTTTAAGCTTTCAACAACCCGCTTACATTTTTCCTCATCCAAACACCTTCAGACTGGACCATTTGGGTGGCCTGACTTATCCAGTATTCGGTCATCTTCCCTGGCTGGTGTAGGGATTGCCCCGAGAAGGTGCGCAGCCGCTTGTACTGCTCGTATGGTGCCACTATATAGGGGATCACCCTTCTGGGCAACACTATAGGAGATGGCCCCCTCCCGGGAACATAGCCTGAAGGTCTTTCAAGGACTTCCCTTCAGTAGCGAGCAGGGAGTCCAGTTTAGCTTCAAAACTCCCTTTGTCACTGGGCAGGGGGTTCTTGGGGGGTGGATTAACAGGTTGTTGACTAGCCTGACTCCTTCTCTTCAGCACCACCCATGTCTCCTGGAACCCTTCTAGTGTCACAGTAGGGGGTACATCAACAGGACTTAAGTCCTTGTCCATTTCTATTATTAAATCCCTAAACACAGTGATGGGGTCCTTTGGAAAAGGGAAAAGGAACATTATTTAACCAGGAATAGCACACTAAGCCAAAGCTTGTTTCCAGATGTGACCTGGGAGCTCAAGGAAGTTAAGTGACTTGCTCAGGATCACACCCCCTTTGTCACCCTTTGAATTTTCATTCTCCCACACTCTGTCAGGGCACCATCTAATACTTCCAAAATAAACTATTTTGTCCGCCCCCCAGTCACATTTCTCATCAGCAGCATCCTCTGGGGGTCAAGGCCCTCAAACGTACACCAGTCTTCAACTTCTTGGAACGCCATTTTGTTTATCCCAACCAGGGGTAACCAAAATTTAAACTGCAATTTTGGGGTTAACCACCAGGGACAGCAAATCTCAGTGGTGCCTCCACTTGTAACAGCCCTTTGACTCACCTTGGCTGCTCTGGGACCCTCAGGGTAGTTCAGCACACACCTCTGAGGGGGCCAGCCTGGGTTCCGCAGTGGTAACTAATGTGGCACGGTGCCTCCACCGGGGGTAACGGCAAGGAACTCCTGTGGATAAAGAACAGGTTACCACCCCCCAGGAAATAGTACGCTGCCCAGATTATACTTTTCCCCCACAAATAATAGTTTCTACACAATAGCCCCAACTCCCCAGCAGCACTCTTTCAATAATACAGTGACAGTGAACAAAATGCAAGCAATAACCTTATTTATTGGGGTGGGCAAAGAGGAGAATGTCAACCACAATTCATTCTAGTCAGTCAATAACTTTCCCCATAGCAACCCTCTCACCACCCCCTTGGTGCACCCAGTTTGTCCCTGTACGGCAGGTACCTCACCACTTGGTGATGCAGGCCTGGGGTCTTTCATCAGGACCCTGTTAAACATAGAGGACTTGAAATACTATGCTTGCAAACTTGTATGTCTCTAAGTTGCTGTGCAGAGATTTTCCCCAGAATCCTAACTGACTAGCTAACTAAAAGATTCCCCAGAGCCGCAGCTCAGGGTACTCACAGTTTACAGTTCACACTGGGGATTCACAGCCAGATGTGTTGCATGGTACTGTGGAGGTTCTGCGCTGGTGGTGCACCACTGGTGGGGAAACCAGAACTGAACAACTCGAGGGATGATGATCTTCTCCTGCCTGGCCTTGCCAACTTTGCCTATGGGCCTTTATATACAGATTTCACACATGCAGGCTTGTTTCTTCCTTCAACCTCATGCTCCTTCATCTTCAGTTCGAGGAACCAAGATTGCTTATGTTCCCCAAACCCTTATGCTGCATGCCTAGCCACCCTCAGGACCGGTGCAGGGCAGCGGCACTTCCACAGTATCTCACCTTACAGCTCCTTTCTCTGAGGATACTTCCACCAGCAGTGCTGGGTCCTGTCCCAGTGGCTTGCCTCAACACTTGCAGACTCTCCCCTGGCTGAACATCCACTTCCTCAACCAATTTCTGTGCCATGGGGAGCAGGGGTTCATTCAAGGTCCATAGTCCATCTCTTTTTCCCAGTCAAACAGCTGTCCAACTATTTAGGCTGCAATACACACTTTTTTTCTCTTTACTCTGCTTTAGTCTCACAAACAGCTACTGTTCCTCCTGCATTCAGCTTTTTAGAGGGATATAGCCAGGGTTTCCATAGCCAGGCATACTTGACAAATGAGGCCAGTCTCTCCTCTCGTAGCCACCCTGCAGCCCCTCTCGACTACAATATCCTTTTTGACACCAAAAACCAGTCTTATATTCTCCCTGAGCAGCCTCCCTCTAATTTGCTGCAGCTCATCATGTGATCTCAGGGCTGGCTCTGTGTTTATACCCAACAGCCCCATTCTGTAGTTTTTTCAGGGGGCTGCCATTTTGTCTCCCTGTAGGGCTCTCTGCAGTCCAGCCCTGATTTATTTAATTTAGCCCTCTAACAGGGCTGACTCTGTATCTACTCATGACTGGAAGTCTTCTGGACACTATTGGTGGCTATCCCTGGCTCCTCTGCTCATCTTGGAGCCAGGTTTATACTTTTAATTTCCAAACAGCTGCATGGCCGAGCTGAAATAGCAGCACAGCTCCTTTAAATTTGGACTCTGATGGCCTGCATGCACAGGGAAGCGTGGCCGCCATCTTGTTTATTTACCACGTGGTCCCGGTTCTCCAAAACTCCAGGACCTCAAGTCACTCCCCTGGACGCCCAAGGCACAGACGTCCTAGTCCAATCCTTGGCCCCATTCTGACTGAAACCCCTTGGGCCGAGGACAGCACTGCCATCGGCGAATCCAGCCGCAAGGACACAGGAGGTGCCGGGGTCCACATCCCACCTGGGACCCCTGGGAGAAGCATCAGTGCAGGGTCAGGGCCAGAGCCCATGCAGGTAAGCCCAAACTGGGGGGCTTACACATAGTAAGAAAATACAATGTAACAAAGCATTCTACAGCAAGGGGTTGCAAAGCATAAGGGTATAAGTAATTTGGAGAAATAGTTAATGTACATACAGTGGCTACATTATCCCAGACTTATAGTGCATCAAATTTCAGCTATCAGTTAACAATGACATATATTTAATATATATAGGTAGGGTGACAAGGGGAAGGAAGGAGGGTTAATTCCAAGCCAGGAGCATCATAGCTATGACTCAGCTGGTATAGAGAGACAGTAGGGTCCTGAGTGGTGTGAGGGAGAGGTGAACTCAATGTAACTAGATCATGGGGGTGCAGAATGGGGGCTGCAGGGTAAGCAGTGGGTTCACAAGGCACTGTTTGTGAGGATTGTATTCAAGTAGTGGGGCAGAAGCAGTGCACTTGGATAAGTAGATGTTCACAGTATTTGGTATGGAACAGATTAGTGAAGAGACATTGCTGGATATCTGGAAAGATGGAGTTCTATAGCTTGGGGGCAGAGTGCACAACCATATAAAGAAAATGGAAAATAACGACAGAAAAAGCCTCAAGGTCCATCCAGTCTGCCCAGTTCTCCTACCTGTTCATCATGTGAAGCTTGTGAAGTCACTGAAGGTGAAGCTATACTTAACTACAGTGTGATTATGTACAGTTTCACCCTCAGTGACATCACAAGGTTCCAAAAATGGTGGTGATGAAGTATCAATATAGGGCAGACTTCATCAGGGATAGCTCAGTACTGCTGCTAGCTACAGGCAAGCCCAACACATCATTTGGCAGAGTTTTTCATAAGCTTTCAAACTGTGATGCTTGGTTCATAAAGGTTCACCTTGAACTATTACATAGTTTTTTTATGAAACCTTATGGATGTTACATCTGCTGCAACCGTCGTTACCCATAGGGGTTGCATTGCATGAGAATATTTGGAAGGGATATAAAGATCCAAAACCTTTGTGGTGAATCTGTGTGCATGCCTGCTGCCCTACTTTGGGAAATTGTAAAGCTATAAATGTTCAAAGGAACATTTTGATGCATTTTAGCTCCCCATTTGCTGGGGCCTAAACTGCACCAAACATGCAAGTTGTTGTAGGACCAAATGCTGCCTTCCTGCCTAGCAGCCTGCCCCATCTGCAGCTTTTGCCAACTTGTCTGTCTCCACTCAGACACCTTTCCCTGACCAAAGGCTGCTGTCTTCCTTACTAGCTGCAGTCAGCAACTCAGACCTTATTAATTAACTTTTATGTTGCGTACATTAAAAAGGACATTAATCTGCTGAAAAAGGTCCAGAGGAGGGCTACAAAGATGATAGCTGGTCAGCAGGGTAAGGCATATGAGGAGAGGTTGAGGGCACTGAACTTGTACTCCCTGGAAGACACGAGAGAGAGCGGGTACATAATTGGGACCTTCAAGTACTTGAAAGGGATAAATAAGGTTGATAAGGAGAGTCTCTTTAAGCTGAGTGGCAACCATAACACTAGGGGGCACAGTCTTAAGCTGGAGGGTGTGAGGTTTAGGAAGGAGGTCAAGAAACACTTCTTCACAGAGGGGGTGGTGGACACTTGGAATGCACAGCCGGAAGAGGTCATCTCATTGAAGACAGTGGGCAGCTTTAAGAGAGGGCTGGGATAGGCGTAGTGGGAAAGTAAGGCTCATAGGTAGGGAGGATGGGAGGAGCGGGAGGAGGGAGGGAGGGAGGACATTAGCTCAAGCTGTGGACCCTGCAATACGAGCAGACTTTATAGACCAAATGGCCTTCTTCTGCTGGCTTCATCGTATGTTCGTATGGCTTTCACCTTCACACAAAAATGATACTAAAGGCAAATAACATAAATTAAACACAACACCTCTGCAGTGATAATAAACAGCTTACACAAAATAATGCATCAATAAAACAGGTCCATGTGACCCACCAACCCCGGACGCACCGGGAGACAAGCTATCATAGCACAGCGTGTCTTTCCTTGTCAAAAAGTCATAATCAGTTCGGAGTAGTACAATACAATATGTCCTATCCAAACCAGCATGAGGCAAAGCAACGTTTTTATGTTTTGTCAGCCCTTGTAGAATTCATTCTGAATACTTGTCGCCTTGAAACAGTTGAGACAGTAAGGCTTCATTGGTTGGTCTGACCATTTTTCCAAAATCTTAGGAACACATCCTGGCCCAAATTTGAAAAAAAAGTATGCTTCTTTGATTGAGCCAATGTACAAACTTTTATATGATCATGATGAAATATTAACCTGTGCAGCTGCCTAGTTTGCATATTGAGCTGATAAACTAAGGCTAAATATTAACAGAGTATTTTTTTTATATTTCTTCTGTATAAATCAGTTGTATGAACATATTTACGAATGTGTGATTTTATGTTGTCATAAAGATATTCATTGAAGTTTTTCCATTTTGTAGCAGTAATTTACTTATTTATTTATTTAAAAGTTTTATCAGGAAGGCATTCTGAGCAGAGTACTGCTTGATTCCAGATGCATCCTGGGGGTAAAGGATAAAAGAGAGTACAAGTATAATACAAAGTACAAAGAACACGTAGACAAATGTACAATCAGATCAGTGCAGTACAGAACATTTGGCCCGTACACAGTGCTAATTAAATTCAATTAAACTTGGTCCGAGTGTCACTTAACATTCAGCAACCTGTGGGGATAGGGATCAGAGCCAGCAGTAGAAACTGGCTTAGGTACATGTGCAGATAGAAGAGAAATGGGCTTTGAGCAATGTGGTAAGGTGCTGTGAGGGAGGTGTCTAATATCCTTGGGAAGGGAGTTCCACAGTATTGGCATTCAATATTTAAAGGCTGCTTGGCCTACAGCAGAGATAATGAGTGGAACAGACAAATGTCGGGAGTCGTGAAGCCTGAGTGAGAAGGCTGGAGTGGTAGGGGTAGCCAGTTCAGCAGCAAGGTAGGGGGCAGTGACCAGTCCCAGAAGTTGGAGGCAGTCTTTGTGCAGTGTGATTGTCTCTGGTCTTGGAAAGATGGTAAGCCAAGTAACAGGTAGAGGTTAAAGTGATGGGTAGTGGGTGGACATTCAAGGGCAAAACAACAGAAAGAGTGGAACAGAGGGTCCAGTCTGGCTAGGGTGGACTTGGGAGAGGCACTGTAGACTACGTCACTGTAGTCAAAGATGGGTAGGATCATCTTCTGCACAATTGCCCGGCAAGCCGGCAGTGTGATACAGTCACGGTTATGATATAAAACACCCAGTCTGGGGTGCAGCTTTTTGTGAATGGCATCAATATGTGCAGACCCCAAGATATCTAAAGGAGGTGCAGACCTCCAGAGGGTTCCCATCTAGGGTGTGTAAAGTGGGTGTGGAGGGAAGCAAAGAGAGTCTCTGCCTGGTGCCGAAGATCAAGGAGATGGTCTTCTTGGCATTGAGAACAATTGATTTGAGCGGAACCAGAGCTGAACATCCTTGAAGTTCTGCTGAAGTCTGGACTCCACCTCAGTGGTTGTAAGGCCTGATGTATGCAGAACTGTGTCATCTGCATACATGGGAATGAATGTGTGTGGACAGGCAGAGAGTAGGTCATTTAGGAAGATGGAGAACAAGAGCGGGCCAAGGACTGAGTCTTGGGGTATACCGGTGGAGACTTGGAGGGGGGGCAGAGGTGGTATTTCCAATCCTGATGGATTGGGACCTACCTACAGGGTAGGAGTGGAACCAACTGGTGGCCTCACTGGAGAGCCCAGCTTGAGCGAACTTGGTCAGGAGGAACGGGTGGGGGGTGGTATTGAACGCCTTTGCCAAACCTATAAAGATGGCAGAGGTGATGAGACCTGAGTCCATGCTGGTAAGGACTGAGTTTGTAAGTCTCAGGAGGGAAGTTGTGATGGAGTGTGACTACTTCCTAAAACCAGACTAGTAGGGTGAGAAGAATGAGTAGGAGTCAAGGAAGGTGGTGACCTAAGAGAGAACAATGTGTTCCTGGAGTTTAGCAAGAATGGGGAGGAGGGAAATCAGGTGATAGTTGCCAGGGGAGGTGGGGTCACCACCTTTGGGGAGGGGGATGATGGTGGCATGCTTCCAGTCTGATTGGATTGAAGCAAGCATAAAGGAGAGGCTAAGAAGAGAGGCCAAGGGAATGGCAAATGCAGGTACCGACAGGTAGAGCATTTTAGCATCAAGCCAAGAGGGGCATTTTCCCTTGGTAGGATTTAAGGTAAGCAGGGCTTTGAGTACTTCCGGAAGGGTAACTTGTATAAAGGAGAAAGTGGCATTTGCAGCGGAGGCCTGGGCAGGGGGAGGAGAGGGGATAGGAGTTGCCAGTGGAGGTGGAAAGGTGGCTAGGAGAGCTGAGGTGTAGTTAGTAAAGAAGGAGTTGAATTACGTGGCTACCGCAAGAGGTTCCATGACTGTGGTGCCACCAGCGCTAATGGTAGGGATGGGAGATTGGGAAGGGGGAAAGAAAAGAGACCTCACCATTTTCCAGAATTTAGCTGGGTGGCTTATATTAGTGTGAAAAGAGGTACTGAAGTAATTTGCTTTAGCACGGCGTATTTGTTTCATGCATGTGTTATGTAGGTAGTGGTACTTTTGGTGGTCCGCGGGGGAACATGTGATTTTTGAAAGATTTCCAAGCCCGGTCCCTGGCTCTAAGTTGAGCCAAGATGTCAGTAGAGATCCAGGGCAGGTGCACTCCCCTCACTTAAGCCTTTCTAAGTGGAACATGTCTATCCCAGATAGTGATAAACTTGTCTTTGAGGTATTCAAAGGCAGAGCCAATAGAGGTAGCATTGGGGATAAAGGACCCGTCGATATTTGCCAAGTCATTTTGTAATGACACAATGTCCAGGGATTTATAGGATCTGGTCAGGAAGGTTTGGGGAGGGGATTTGATCTATATATATATATATATATATTTTTTTTTATCACATCCATATTTGTTGCCTTTCTGTGGTGAAACTGGCCTGGGGCACTCAGCTGCCGGCCCTGCCCACCCGGAGAGCTGGGTGGCTCAAACCACACCCAGGAGGGTCTGGGACAGCCATCCTGCTGTCCCACTGGAGGGTCCCCTCTATCACTCCTAGCCAGGACAGCCCCGGATCCTCCCCGACGGGACTCCTTGCAAGTCCTCCGGGCAGTGCAGGGTGCGGCCATCAAGCTGAACAGTCACGCCCAGCCATTTTCCTCCTATTTTTTGTCCCTCAGGGATGTGGACCTGCAATGATGTCAGACACAGCATGCTGACGTCCGCCGCACTCCCCCTCAGCTGCTATCATGCTAACAGTACCTCCAGGCATCCCCAGAGGTCGCTGCTGAGCGACGGTGTTCCCCAACCCACCCCAGGACTAGGAGAGCAGTCAACAGACACTCGATCCTAGTCCTCCCTTGCCAGCCCCCGATGACCCGGGCTCATTCCCGAACCCGGGTCGACGGTGTGGTGCGAGGTGTGGCGTCAGGCACCTCAACCCTCAGTGCCACCGGGCTGGGTAGATCTATATATTTTCTGCACCAAGATGATCATGTGATGATCACTCAGGGAATCAGGTAGTAGGTCTGCTGTAAGTATTCTGTGAGGGTGAGAGGTAAGGGCCCAGTCCAGGAGACTGTGGTTTAGAGATTTAGTGTTCAAGTGTATGGGCTCAGGTATCAGTTGAGCGAGATTTAGTGCAGCCACTTGGTTACAAACATTCCCACCAGCCTTGGAGAGCCAGTTTATGTTGAAGTCTCCAAAGATATGAAGTTCATCCTCCACGGCATGCGATTTGAGGGCACAGAGGTGGTCTATGATAGCAGATGGTTGGGAGACGGGGGAGCAGTAGGAACTGACTATATATATGGGCCTTGTGTGGGGTAGAGAAAGTTTAACCAGCAAGGTGTCGGTGAACTGTGTGGGCAGAGCAAGCCCGATAGGGGTAAACTGGAGGGATGATTTAATGTACATGGATATTCCACCACCCCTTTTGTTGCTGGGGTAGTCCTGAAGAATGATGGAATAGTCAGGGATAAAGATTTATGCATCTAGGTTGTAAGGTTTTAGCCAGGTCTCTGAGATAGCCATGATGTCAGGGTTTAGTGATATATGACAGTTGGTTGCAATAGGGTTATCTTGGACAGTGTGCTACAGATATTTAGGTGGGCTAGTGTTAGCCTCGTGGGAGTTTGGAAAGAGGAGGATGGGTTGTGTCAGGGGGCAGATTCCGGATTGGGCCGAGGGTAGGGGTAGGGCCAGGGTTTGAGTCTACATCCCCAGCTAGTAATAGCAGCAGTGTCAGCCATATTTTAGCTTTTGATAGATCCAACAGGAGCTTCCTATGGTCAGCCAGCAACAGGGAGGTCCTCAAGGGGGTGGGCAGGACATACACTTTTAGAGCAAGCAGCCCTATATGGAAGGACGATGGAAGGATAGAGGGTCCATCCATACAAGTGAGGGGGGGCCCAGATGGCATACCTTCCGTGGAGGTGTCAGAGAGGGACAAGAAGGTGGCCGGGTAGCTTAATAGTGGACAGTAGGACAGCATAGCAGGGTATAAGGAGGGGGAGAGAGAGAGAGCAACTAAAGGCACTAGGGTAGCAGTTAATAATATGCTAAGTGGAATCATGATTGCAGAGCTTGGTGAGATATGACTGTGTAGCAGCCGCTAGTGGAGATAGGAGATAAGATGCAAATGGTAGAACTCACTGATTGGTTTTTCACGTGATGAGTGTCACAAACGCACCCCACAGGTCAGGCCCTCTACTCCCACAGTGCCAAACCTTGAAGTGCAATATGTGAACAGGAGACAAATAGGGTAACCCTCCTGTCTGTTTTGGGTCTGAATCACCTACTATCTTTGAGTCCTGGGGTCAAATATGAACCCTTTTTCACTAGCACACCCAGTTAGCAGGCTCAGATATCACACTCTCTTTGGGGGATGCAGTGCAATACTTCACCCAGTGGGCACTAGTCTGGTTCACAATTTTACCCTTTTGACTCAATTTAAGACCTAGGCATCTTCTTACCGTAGTAAGATAGTAACACACTTTTAAGCCCTTAACAGTTTTTGTCAGATCTTACCAAATACTGTTTCAGCCTCCACATGCAAAAGAAACTGTGTAAGGCACAAGCAGAATTTTAAGAAAAATAATGTTTACTAAAAAGTAAAAATAGATAAAATACAAAATGCAGAACATATAAAATTGAGTTTACAGTCTTTTAAACTAAATGGATAATTATGTAAGCAATAACACCTGACAGGGTGGGTGGTATTGGGAAATACTGGACCGCCCAGGGGCGTAATGAGGCCCGACGCCAAAGGCGGAGGGCCTTATAGCCCCTGGAAGGTCCAGTATTTCCCAATACCGCCCACCCTGGAGGGTATTATTGCGCTTAGAAAATGGGCTAAGTGAGCTATTTTTACATGGTATTTAAGAAAATTAATAAAACAATTTAAAAAATAAAAGAAAAATAAATTTTCATCTTTTTTCTATAAAGTAGTCCATTTCCTTGCTGTTCCAGCTTGTGCTGCCCCCCCGCCATTCTGTTCAATGTACCCCCCACCACCAACTGCACTAAATGTACAACTGCAGAACATGACATGGAGTGTCTTGTGCAGTCCCCCCTCCCACCCTACCATAGTCTCTTCCCATCCAGTAGTAAAATAAAAAGCTTTCTGATGTTTCTGATATATTTTTTTTAATTTGGAGCTTGCGGCTGTTATGCGCGTGACGGTGGACCCTGCAACGTAAAAGCAGGAATTGTACTGTGGTCTGGGCGACGCTAAACCCTGCGATGTCAAAGCAGGAACTGCAGTCCACGACCAGCGCTGTTCGAGATTTAAAAAAAACAAACATTTGGGATGTGCTGCCATCTGGAGTAATTTGCCTTCAGCTGACTGTGAGTACTCCATTTTTATTTTCTCAGGCAAGTCAAGCATGACACCCTCCACACATTCAGGAACCAACAGAGGGATGGGGTGGGGGTTGAGAGCAGAGCGCCGAGGATGCAGGACGGAGCCAGTATTATTTTTTTGTTTTGTTTTCTGACTCGGAGGTCTAAGCTGCTTTGTGACTTGTTGTTTTGTTTTGCTTTGACCATTCAGAAGCTGGCTAGCCAAATCAAGGAAGCGAGTAGCTGAGGGGGGGAAGGTGGTTTGAGACTCTACTGCCATGGATTAGGCGGCTTTGAACAGGAGCAGGAACGAGCAGTCAGGGTGTAACGGACAATGCTGGTAAATAAAGAAAGAAAGAAAATGTTTTGCCACTGCAGTGTACAGTCATTTCACGTGTGTGTGTGTGTGTGTGTGTGTGTGAGAGATTTGCATCACTCAGTCTCTCTCGCTAAGCAGTAAAAAAAAAATGGCAGCGGCTTTAAATTGTGTGCCCAGTGCTTTAGCCAATGATGAAGCAGACTGGGCACAAGGATACTTTGTTGGGCATGACACAGGTTTGGACTGGGGCTTTTTATTTGGTGGGCATCTATTGTCTGATAGATGCCCACCTAAATAAGTGTCTCAGCCAATCAGAAGAGAGCATTGTCTTTGCCCATTTTCTAAACAGAAACAATGCCTTATTACTGAATTTCTACTACCCTATGTTTCAAGTAATAAACAGATGGTTGAATTTACCCAAAATGCTGTTAGAAGTTGCCAGGAGTCCCACCTCAAAATCAGAGGCAAAATACACAAAGCCAAAAATCAAATGCAATAGTGACACCACTGACTACACTCTTTAATAAATCATGGGAGGATGGGGTGGTACCTGAAGACTGGAGGAGGGCAGATGTGATTCCACTTCACAAAAGTGGGAGCAAGGCAGAAGCAGAAAACTACAGACCTGTTAGTTTAACCTCAGTGATTGGGAAAATGATGGAATCACTTCTGAAGGAAAGAATTGTTGAGTACCTAGAGGCCAGAGGGCGCAGGACCCAAGGCAGCATGGATTCACAGTGGGAAGGTCATGTCAGACAGATCTAATAGATTTATTTGACTGGGTGACCAAAGTAGTAGATCAGGGAGGGGCTGTAGACATGGCCTACCTAGACTTTAGCAAGGCATTTGATACAGTCCCACACAAAAGATTAATATACAAGCTGGCCAGCCTGGGAGTGGGTCCCAAGATGGTAGCCTGGGTAAAAAATTGGCTGGAGAACAGGACACAGAGGGTAATAGTAAACGGAGTCCACTCTGAAGAAAGAGGGGTTACTAGTGGAGTACCACAGGGTTCAGTACTAGACCGGTTCTCTTTAATGTCTTTATAAGTGACAATGCAGAGGGACTGGAAGGAAAAGTATGTCTCTTTGCAGATGACACAAAGATCTGCAACAGAGTTGATACACAAGGTGGGGTGGAAAGGATGAGAAGGGACTTGGCAAGGTTGGAGGAATGGTCAAATGTATGGCAGCTTAGATTCAATGCTAAGAAGTGCAAAGTAATGCACCTGGGAAACAAAAACCCAGGGGAAGAGCACACAATGGGGGGTGAGATACTAACAACAACAAAAATGGAAAGGGACCTGGGGGTAGTCATAGCAGATGACCTAAAGGTGAGCAAATAATGTGAGAGGGCAGCAAGGAGGGCTGGGGGATACTGGGATGCATAGGGAGAGGCATCACCAGTAGAAAACAGGAAGTTGTTATCCCTCTGTAGAGACAGCTGGTGAGACCCCATCTAGAGTACTGCGTGCAGTTCTGGAGACCCAATCTCCACAAAGACATGGACAGGATGGAAGCAGTCAAGAGGAGGGCAACTAAAATGGTGCAGGGTCTGCACCAGAAGACATATCCAGAGAGACTTAAGGATCTTAATATGTATAGCCTCAAGGAGAGGAGGGAGAGGGAGGACATGATTGAAACTTTCAAATACCTCAAGGGAATCAACAAAGTACAAGAGGGTAGCATCTTTCAGAAAAAGGGGTGTGTAAGAACAAGGGGCACAATCTGAAGCTAGAGGGGGGACGGCTCAGAGGTAATGTGAAGAAGTATTTTTTTATAGAGAGGGTTGTGGATGCATGGAACAGCCTTTCTGAGGAGGTTGTGGAGTCAAAAACAGTGGTGGAATTCAAGAATGCATGGGACAGACATAAGACAATTCTCGAGGGTGGAGGTAGGAAGAAGTAAGCTATTGGTTAACTAGGATCTGCAGCTTATCCAGTAGGTAGGGAAATGGGCAGACTGGGTGGGCCAAGCGGTCCTTATCTGCCATCAAATTCTATGCTTCTATGTAATGTTTTTCTCGCAGCTGGCTGGCAATATGTCTGTTTCAAATTCCTCCTCCCTGATGACACAGCTCACAGATGCTGGTGTGAGGTCACTCAAACCTGAGAACTTGAATTAATTTATCAGTCACATGTCTCAGCCCACTACTAAAACATTACAAAACAAAAATATCTTTATTCTTAATTAGTGAGGCTTTATGACAGATAGAATTATCCCTTTGATCTCTTCACAGGCTTCCTGGTCTTCAAAGTAATTGCAGTTTTACAAGCTAACAGGAATCAGTTAAAATGGCCTTTTTCTCAGAGGCCATAAAATGCACACTTTGTTCCTGTAGTTCGAAGAAAATGGTTTACAAGGTGTGATAACCTGGCATAAAGGAAATCTTTATAGTCCCAGGAAACCCTGCAACTATGTGTCAACACAGTGAAGGAAGCTAGCCATCTAGCAACTGCAGTTACTGTGTTGGGGTCAAAAGGTCAGGCCCCTTAAAAAGCTGATGACTGCCATTTCCCTAAGCAGACATTCAAGTAAACATACATTTACAGTATATCCCAAATATAATATGAACGTACGAACATACGAAATTTGCCAGCAGATAAAGGCCTAGAGGTCTATCAAGTCTGCTCAAATGTGCAGCTATCACCTCTTATTCTGCAGCTGCCCCTCCCTTCCACCCTTCTCCACCATTTGCCCTTCCCCTTGTCCTGTCCCATCCCCTTTTGAAGCAGTCCACTGTTCTACTGGATACCACTTCTGCAGGTAACGCATTCCACCCAGTTACCACCCTCTCTGTAAAAAAGTGTCTCCTCATCTCCCTCCTGATCCTTCCTCCCTCCAGTCTCATATCATGGCCCCTGGTGTCCCTCCCCTCCCTTACTTTGAACAGCCCCTCTGTACCTGTCTTGTTTATTCCTTTCATGTACTTAAAGGTTTCAGTCATGTTCCCCCGTCCCTCTTCTCCTCCAGCAAGTACATGTTCAACTCCCTCAGCCTCCTCTCGTATGATAAATCCCCCAGCCCCTTGATCATCTTTGTCACCCTGCGCTGCACCCCCTCCAGTAACTTAATGTCCCTCTTCAGATACTGGTGCCAGTACTGCACGCAGTACTCCAGGTGTGGTCTAACTAATGACTTATACAGTGACAGAATCATCTCCTCCCTCCTCGAGGATATACCCCTTGCAATGCAATCCAGCATTTTGTTGGCCTTTGCAGCTGCCTTCCTACACTGTGCCGAGTTGTTCATTGACCCTGTAAATGAGCACCCCCAGTTCCTTCTCCTCCTCTGTCTGGGCTAGCTGCACTCCCCCCAGCTGGTAACTCCTCCTTGGGTTCTTCACCCCAAAATGCAGCACCTTGAACTTTTTGGCATTAAACCTCAGTTGCCAAGTGTCTGACCAGGTTTCAAGCTTTCCAGATCATCCTGCAACCCCTGCCATCCCCCTAGGTCGTCCGACTCGTCCACCACCACTCCCATCTTGGTATCATCAGCAAACAGACTGGTCTTGCTCTTAATGTCCAATGATATGTCTGCAATGAATATCCCAAACAACATTGGTCCCAACACCAAGCCCAATGGAACACTACTCGTCACTACCCTTGGGTGGGAGAGCTCCCCACCCACCACCACCACCCTCTGTTGCCTTCCCTGAAGCCAGTTCCCTACCCATCTCACCAGCTTTGCACCCACCCCTGTGCCTTCTAACTTACTTCCCAGTCTCCCATGCAGCACCGAGTCGAATGCCTTACTGAAGTCCAGATACAAGACATCCACTGCATGGCCCCTGTCCAGTTGCCTAGTTACCCAGTCATAGAACTCCACCAGGTTGGTTTGGCAGGATCTGCCACGTAGGAAACCATGCTGTCTGCTGTCCTGTAGTCCTCTGACCTCTAAGAGGGCCACCAGCCTCTCCTTCAGGATAGTCTCCATCAGCTTACCCACGATGGATGTGAGGCTCACCGGTCTGTAGTTCCCCGGTTCATACTTGGGGCCACTCTTGTGGAGGAGCACCACATGAGCCATCCTCCAGTCCTGAAAAGTGTAAATAAATACAATATAATAACAAGCAGATGCTATCCATCACAATGAGTACGAGGCTATTTAAGGCAGAGTTCACCAAGGGTGGTGGTGGGGGCAGCGGGGCAGCTGATGCAAAGCTTCGATTGGGCTTTCCTCGTGATCTAGCAGCACTCAGCCGCTGCACTCCACCCAGCTCAGAGAATTCACTGTACCTGCTTGCAGTGGGGTCCTAACAGCATTGGGGAGGGCTACTTCCAAGGGCCCTCATGACCACCTCGGGAGCTGGAGGAGAGAAGATAGAGGTGAGAATTATATACAGATTTTGGAGGAGGAGAGGCTAATGCCAAGAGAGCAGAGGGCGAAAGAGGGGAGCAACAGAGAACAAACAGTTGGAAGGTAACAGCAGCTCCACTATGGAGAGAATTGTTTTGAAAAGTGTAAATGAGTATTTCCAAAGGCCGACAATAACAAAACATTTCCAGGCAACCAATTTAGATCAGTGCTGGTGCGCATGTGGAGAAGTGGGGAGTCACTGGCATATATTTTGACAGTGTACAAAGATACAGCCATTTTGGGCTGTGGCTCAGGAAGTGACATGTCAAGTCACTGGCAAATTAATACCTCAGGAATTTACCGAATGGGTGTTAGGGACTTTCCAAAACTGTAAAATTAAGAGCAGAAAAAAGAAAAATATTCCTGATTTGTATGGTGGCGGCCCTAAAGTGTATTACAGCACACTGGCTTACAGATTCTACACCCGCTAGGGAAGAATGGTTAAGTAGACTGGCAAAAATACATGAAATGGAACTGATGACAGCCACACTATGATCAGTTGAAGACAAACACAAAGAGAGGTGGAGAGGACTGGCACAGTGGATAGCAACACATTATGGTATGCAGGACACAACAGAAGGGGAAGATGAAAATGAGGCTATGAAATGACAGACATGTAAAGTTTATAGGACAAAAAAATTCAAAACAGCTATCTGTATACATTTGGCCCCCAATCAAAGCTAAACTAGGTTGCAGAACAAATAAAATAAACAAATTATTAGTCGTAAAATGCGAAGGTTGGTTATCTAATAAATTAGCAGCCACAGTAATAAAATACAGCTTGGACAGAAAAACAGAAAACAATGCACTGGTACCCAGTGTTTCATGTTTGTGGTTAGATAGTTTCACCATGGTACAGATGAACTGTGTTTTGGAAGTACAAAATCTGATCAGAAACCGTGGGCAAGATCATGAACTGCCTGATAAGTTATAGAACAGACAGCATCAGCATCAACAGTATCATAGCCTCATGGAACAGCGTATAAGAGTCATAATACATTAAGGATGAAACCATTTTAAAACAAGGGCCACACATGATAAGACAGAAGGGAAAAGCAGGTTTACATTTATATTGGACTTAATTTATGCTGAAAAGGTAATATTGGAGAGTTGAGAATGTATTGCGACCTGACAATGTAAAACTACTTGATGCTCCGATGACATGTGATGTATGCTTATCTTAATCTGAATAACGCTGAATTAAAAAAAAAAAATTACAGCAGTATACAGCTACACTGACAAATCAGCATCTCCCCAAACATGAGAGACAGGAAAGAAATGACAACAATACTGAAACAGTAGGTATAGTCATATTTTTTCCTAATAACGCGTTTTGGCCCCAGTGGCCACTAATGCCAGCTTCAGATGATTTCTTGGTCACCCCAGTCCCATCTGCCACTCCTCCTGCCATCGTGCCGGCAGGGATCTGCATAGAGTGGGACCCAAGGGAACTGGCGTTGTCATATATGGTGACCAGTGCACATTGTTTTTATTATTTTCTCCCACATCCTCCCTTTCAGGTATCAAGCACAAAACATGTGTCTCCACGCATGCCCCTTGAGTGCATATTGATGTCCTGTGAGGGAGACAAGTTCCCTCAGCCCACTGCAGGGGTCGCTATGGTGCCAGAACCTGGGTCCATCTCTCCTCGGGGTGGGGGTGCTTCCATACAGCAGCATTACCCCAGCCTCCCCCCCGCCGGCCACTCAACTTAGCTCCCCAGTCTGCGCCTGAACCCGGGTTACCAGCACGGAAATGTGTGGCGCTTCCTTTGGGCCATCAGGCAGCCCACTGGTACAGTCCTTGAAGACAACAGATACAGAATAATGCACTTCAGTTCTGTGACTATAAGTGTTCTAAGAAGAATGTTTGAACCAATATGTCTTTTAAAGAGCTAGTGGAGCAAAAACAGGCAGTCAGGAAAATAATACAAATTTTAAGTAGTAGTCAGTAATAACTTTTTGTTTCTGAAGTATTTTTCTTTTTCCTTTTGCTCATCAGAAAGTATTCTACGTGATAATATTGTACTGGATGTGTGGAACAGTTCTTAGCCTGGTAGCTGACATATCTAACTCTACTGCCCCACGCTACATCATCAGCATTGTGATCTCACTGACAATGACATCACAGGTGAATAACCTGGCAGTCACTCAGCTGCTGTTCCTAAGTAGCAGTGATGTCAGTCAGTGAGGTCACAATGATGATGATGTAGTGTTGGGCAGTAGAGCAAGATATGTCGGCTGCTAGGCTACGCGCTATTCCACACATCACACCTACTAACATCAGGTAATCTTCTAATTAAACAAAGGGAAAAGAAAAAGTACCTCAGATACAAAAGGTAATGGTTGGCTGCTTTTAAAATCTAATATTAGTTTTAGGCAGTACACTAGCTCTTTAATAAAGGTTTTTTATACTCCTTGGTCAGACCTCACCTCTCTCAGTCTGGGGGCTAGGTTCCCCTGTGGATTACCCCTGTGACAGGGCCAGGGGAGAAGGGCCTCCCCCCCATGAGACTCTAATCCAGAATTGTCCCCAGATCTGAGGCAGTGGGGTGAGTTGTAGAGTGGCAGGCAAGGCTTCACGAAGCATGAAACATGTGGCCACTTGGGGCACCAACACAGTCAGGGCGCATGAGCCTGTGGTCCCCAGACCAGTCCCCAAAATATGTGTGTGTGTGCGCGCGCGCGAGTGTATGTTTTTGTCATGGACCTGGAGTGAAAAATGAAGGTGGCCAAATCTGGTGTCTTTTTTGATGGGGGGGGTCTTGTGCCCCATATTGTACCTGCCTGGCCCGTTGCCCATGATTTACCAGCCAGTCCCTCCGATTCATGCCCCCCACCACCACAGCCCATCCACCAGCCCCTGTGCCTGTTGGTTCTGGGTTTTGGGTGCCGTTCAGCTGGAGTGCATGCGCAGAGTGGTGCAGAGTGGTTGTCTTTGCGGCAGCACAGAAGACGGTTGCATCAAGAACAGTGGTGTTAGTGAGCAAGGAGAGCAGAGAGCTGGTAAGGAAAGAAAAAGTGCCAAGGCAATTGCTGAGAAACAGAGTCAGATGGAGAGCTTTGAGCCACAGTTTGTGCTACTGCCCCTGCTCAGTAATGTGCAGAAAGAGAGGAGGCTGGTGGCCCAAGGTCCTTTTTCCGTGCTGCTGCAGATTGGGAGTGTTGCCGTAGGTGCTCCTGCTGTGAGCAGGTGGGGTCTCTGTGGGACAAAAGTCTGAGTGGGCTGATTATTAGTGAGTCAGCCATATCGAGTAACATGGTGGAGGTAAGGCAAAGATTACAACGTGTGTCTGCTGTGGCCTTCCGGGGGGGGGGGGACACAGGAGGGAGGAGTGATGTAGGCAGGGAGCACACAACCCAACAGGGACAGAATTATTTTCAAAATCTGTGGTGACTGTATCAAATTAAAAAGCATGTGGCAGTTGGGTGAAACTGACCCCAAACTCCAACCCCTACTGTTACTCTTTCTCTCCAAGCCAATATGCTCCACAGCATCATTCACGATCAGGTCCAGAGTCATGGGGAGGATCCCAGTTCTGCCTCTGAAGCTGCCTCCCTGCTGTCCAGTTTCCATGGCCACCACCCAACTCACCCAATTTGGGGTGAGGTTCAAAACGAGTTTGGGCACAATCTGTAGGGAAGCTGCTGTGTCAGGCTTTACTTGTTTTGCTTCGTTCAGCTGAGTCGGACACCCAGTGTCAGTGTCATCAGAGTGGGCCGCCATGTCAGCCAAGCCCTCGCTGTGGGTAGAATGGGGCTGCTTGTTCTTCTGAGAACTTTGGGAGACTAGAGTTCAGGAGAGCAGAGCAGGAGAAAAAAAAATTGCCTCAAAAGTGGTGTTCCTCCGCCCCCCCCCCACTCCCCAAGCCCTAGCCTTCTCCAACAATTACTCTAGTGATAAAAAAAAAAAAAAGACAAAGTAACCTAAATCACCATTTAAAGAGTAAATAAAACCAGAGCAGCCTAATCCAGCGTTATAAGATCTGGAGTTTGATTGGTCCTTTTTGTTAAAGTACATTTGCAATGAAAAAATATAGCACAGTATCATTTATGCAGCAGTCAGAGTAACCCCTTCCCACCTCAGGAAACACTGGAGGATTCAAAAATGATTGGCCCCAAACTACTCAAATGCCCCACCCTGTGGGGGCAAGCCTTGGTCTGAATCATCTATAAAACCCTCATCTAAAATGTCCCACAGGAAAAATGCCCAAGGGGTGGGGGTATGTAATGGCATGAAATACCCACTCCCTGGGACAGAGAAGATGCTGAAGTCCCCAGGTAATTTCTCACATTTGCCCCACATTCCCTGAGGTGTGTGTGTGTGTGTGTGTGGTGGGGGCTTTGGGAGAATACTTTGACTGCTGCATTACTAGTCCTGTCACTTTCTACACACTATGAAAGCAAGTCCCAGTCAAAGAATGTACCTCTGTTCGGGTTGCAATAACAAGAGGATATTCCTTTAATGTTTGCACCCATCTGGTAAAATTTTCTGTTATTGACTATGCTATGTGCCTATTTTTTGCAGTATGTTTTGCATCACATTTGTTTTTTTGTTAAAATGGTTTACTTGCATTTGCTTTCTTTATGTTTGCAGTTTTTAAATATTTTAAAGTGCCAATATGAAAAAAAAGTGTAACAGTTTTTACAGTATTCTTGCAACTTTGGTGGCGTGAGTGGGGCAAGAGTGAATGCAAGAGGGGCAGGAGAGTGCGAGGATGAAGGGGCACCACAGGTTTGACCACTTGGGGTGCCATCAAGTCTAACACCAGCCCGGAAGATCACGTGATGTGGCCGATGGGGTAAGACGCTGTCTGCTTGAGCTCCCGCTTCCCTCGCTGACAATCGCTTTTACTGCAATTTTTAACGGTACCTACAGTGGCAATTTAAATATTCCCTGAGTCCGGAAGGGTCAGCAGCATGAAGTTTCTAAATTTCAGAGTGGATTTGGACTTAGCCTGGCTCGTTATGGAAGTGGAGATGAAATCCACTCTTCACCGGCATACCCCCCCCTCCCCGGAGAAAGCGGCCAAAAAGAACCGGTTCTAATCGGGAAGGGTGGCTAAAACTTCTACGGTTTCAGTTGATCAGGGAGTACTCACCCTCGAATGATTCCTGGTGGAGTTTGCCCCTTTCCCAGAGGAAATTAAAATTATTGCAACCGGACTGAAAGCCGTTACTGGGGTGCTGGAAACTACCATGCGGCGCCTTGGAGATGAGGAGGCCCGAGTCATTTCAATTGAGCACAGAATGGAAATGATGGATCCAGAACTTCACGTCATGAGGCAAAAATCTCTCGGCTGGAAAATAAAGTAGAGGATTTGGAGGGAAGATCCGAAGAAATAATGTGATTATTATCGGCTTACCGGAATGTGAGGAAGGCACAGATTCCATAGTATTTACCCAGAAACTCGTGGTTAAAATTGCAGGTTCTTCTCCCTACAGCCCTCATTACATCATTGAGCAGGCACATCGGGCACTACAGCCAACCCCACCCCCAGGTGCACCACCTCCACGAGTGTTCATGTTCCGCTTCCTTAATTATCTTGAGAAGCAACATTTTTTGAATAAAGTGAGAGAGTTACAGGAAGTGCGATGGGAATCTGCAAAGTTACTAGTGACACAGGACCTCCCTCTTTCCGTCAGGCAAAGAAGAGATGAGTTTCACTTTATAATAACCAAGCTTATGGCAGCAAGCATAAAATTTCATATGGGATACCCTGCGAGGTTCCAGGTCAATCACGGAGACATGTGGGAGACCTATGAGGACCCGAAAGTGGCAGAGGCAACCCTGAAGGAGAAGATGCCGGAGCTGTTTTGCAACCGCTGAGAACACTGTACGTATAATGGGGATTTCAGTGCTGTGAATGTGGTCAACAAGTTCTTTTTCATTCCCTCTGAAGTACAGAAGTATGGGAAGTTAAAGTCGAGAGTTTGGCTTTGTTTAGACATTACTATCTTTTGGAAGCACTCACTGAGGGGGGATAGATCTCTGAGACTAGTCGAAATATATATAGGTGTCTCCTCAGTTACATAGCGGAAACGTTAGTACGCCAGAAATCCCAGCATGGACTGTATCAAGAAGTTTGGTTAACCATTGCTTTGCAGGGGCTATAGCGGCCCTCCTCAGTTGGTTTCCTTGGTAAAGACCCCAGGAAATGTAAATGGTCCTTACTTAAGTTTTTAGCGTACCCAAAACAGTGGGGTCTCCGCTCTACCTTTATGTTGATTATTACTTCAGTTCGTTGGGAGTGATTTTTTGTTAAAGGAATAATGCCCAACAGGGTGGGTGTTATGCTGGGATAACATCCCAACTTGGGTGGTTGGGCCTGAGGCCACTTGCCAAGGGCGTCCAACACCCGAGAAGGGATGTTATCCCAGCATAATACCCACCCTGGAGGGCATTATTCCTATTATACAATGGCTCAAATTGAAAGAAAAAAGGAAAATTATTAAAATGTTTATTAAAGGTAGATTTTTGTGTCATTTTTGAAGGGGTAGGAATACTTAGTGAAAAATAGTGCCTATTTGTTTCAGCCAATAGGCGGAGCAAGTCTGTGGCTGTGCTATTCACCCTCACCCTCTTCTTCTGTACAGTTAGTAGAATAAAAGGGAGATAATCTGTTCTGTATTTTTTTTTGGTAAGGGGGAATTTGTTGTGCTGTATATTTGTCCATGAAACCCGGAAATGACACAATGAACCCCTTCCCCCATCGTTCTTCCTGAGATAAGTTTTCGGCAGAAGAATGAGACCATGATGAGAAAAAAGTGAGTAACTTGTTTTTTTTTGTGTTGAAAAGGCTCAGGGCCAGCTGTTTGCCTCACTCGTTTGAGGCTCTTTTCCATTGCGATGTCATGCAGTCACGTGTTCGTCTCTCAGCGACCGCTCCTGCTTGACAGTTCTTTTGTGCTTCTCCTGGTAGACTTGTTCTGTGTGTTGTACAGGGAGAATCAAAATTAGTAGAACACTTGCTTCAATATGTGACCCTCATGACCTGGGCATGCAGCAGCGGTTCTGAGCAAGGCGGCAGTGCTGATTCTTAGCGGAGCAAGCAGTGTTGAAGATGACCGTAGAGAGGGGTGTGGAGTGATTTTTTTTTTAAAGATTTCATATGGTCATTACTGTGCTGGGACTAGACTTGGGATGTTATGCTGGGATAACATCCCAGGTCCAGTTCCATTCTGACCAATTAAGGAGCAGGATTTTCTCTTGCCATTGTACAATGGGACATACGTCACCAGACTTCTCGTAGGAACCTGAAGGGACAGTGTGTCAGAAAGCCCCACATGACATGCAGACTGGATTGTAGTTAAAGACTGCCTTGCAGAATCTGTAGCTGGCCTCCTTAGCCAATTCTGTTTAGTATGGACCAGGGTGACTGGAAAATGCTTTGAGTTAATATGGGGCCACAGTTTTCCCGTAGTAATCAGGTTTCAGCTTCTTCTTTATCTTGAAATTTGTAACAGTTTGATGGGAGCAGTTTTCTGTTTTGTCTACACCCAGAGAGTTTGGATGAGTTCCGGGGTGGAGGGCTATGATTCTGGGGCTGTTCCTCTCATTGTTATGCCCTCTGTTCTTTTCATTTTCTTTTTATAGTTCTCTAAACAGAGAGGTACTAAAGGGGATATACCATGGTGTCCAAAATGGGGGGCTCCTGCTCAGAGTCTGAGGTACATCCCGTGGGGTGAAGGCTAGGTGGGTATACAGCCCCCTAGTTTCTAAGGTGCGGTTTTCTGGGACATACTCCTCAGTTGGGAGAAAAGGGCTAGTTAGGGGGTCTAAAGACACTCACTTCCTTTTTTTTTTTAGAGACTCTTAGGTAAGAAATACTGATTGGGAATATATCTAGATACAATAGTTAAGAGCCTGATTAAGAACCATATCATTGAGCATCAGTTAGGTCAGGGGTAGAAAGAGGGTAAGCTTATGGAGCTTTATCCTTACTAGAGCTAATAGGGCATAGTGATTGATACATGGGGAATACATCACGGTGGGTTGGTCTTAGGTGGCAAGTGGGGGTGGGAGCGTATAAAGAGCGTGGACTGATGGGCACATATCATGTACTGAAGGAAATTTGTGTTAGTTGGGGGGATGGGCTTGGTATTTGGTGGGCTACGTTTGGGAAGGGAGGCCGGGGAGATGGGAGGAGGGTGGTTATTGGGTTTGGGAATGGGACCTTGCTGGCATATCCATTATTAGGGGAACTTCACATGGAGGCACAGATGGCTGGTGGCTTTTAATCCTGACACCGGGGGAGGTAATTGGGTAAGGAAAGATGATGAATTATACAGCTTTGATCTTGTGGAATGTAAAGGGGACTCATAATAAATCCAAACGTTGCAAGATTTTAAAACACTTGTAATTATTGGGCTGGAAAATTTTGTTTTTGCAGAAAACGCATTTGCTAGAGGCAGAAGTGCATCTATTCAGGAGACAGGTTTTTGGGCAGGTTTATACAACCGGGAATAGTACGGTTAGTAGGGGGGTGATGATTCTACTATCCAGAAACATGCCCTTTATCAGTGAGCAATGTATTAGAGATCCTGGGGGCGATATATTTTGCTCAAAGGGATGCTTGATCATATGGAGCTAATTCTGGGCAGTGTTTATGGTCCTAATGCAAATTCACCTGGATTCTTTATAGATTTGCTTAATGTTTTGTCGCCTTTCGCTGACCTTCCTATAGCATTGGGGGGGGATTGGAATCTGCCCTTCTCCCCTGACTTGGACAAGTCGGGGAAGAGGCTTCAAGGTCTTACACCAGCACTAGAGCTATACGAGACCTGAACGACCAGCTAGGTTTATGTTCCATCCTGATGTTAGGGAATTCACCTTCCGATTGGAGGTACATGGTTCTTTATCCAGGATAGATTACTTCCTGCTGAGTCAGTCTGCTTTACCCGGGGTTAGTGACTGCAGAACTGACCTGGGAGTGGTATCTGACCACTCAATGGTATATTGTAGCATTGCCCTGTCCCCAAACATTCCTAAGCAAACCATTTGGAAACTCAATAATCAATTAATTAAAGATGAGAAGGTAGTGGAAGAGATAAAGAGCAAGACTGAGCAATTCCAAGAAATGAATATGCATTCAATAAGGAGGGCTGATATAGAATGGTAGGCATTGAAATGTGTTCTAAGAGGAGAATTGATTCAAATTGCAGCTCGGCGGAAAAAGAAGAGGGAGACACAGGCATTACAGCTGCTGTCCTGTATCTGAGAGCTGGAGAAGAATTTGTCTCCTCACACGACTGATAAGGTACGGGGGCAGCTCGAAGGATATAGACATCAGTATGATATGCTGTTAAAAGACAAGGCTGAGTATGCTATCCTCAAGACAAAGGGGAAATATGTAGATCAGGGGGAAAAAGCTGGGAAGCTCCTGGCTTTACAGTTAAGATAAGATGAAGCCTCTAGAATCATCCAAAGTATCAGGGCCAGAAGTAACAGCTCAATTAAAACACCCCCCAAGATATTGTGACTGAGTTTGAGGAGTATTACAGGGATTTGTACAGTCCTATGTCTCAGGCACCTGGGAAGGCAGAGGTCAAAGAATGTTTGGCCTCTACTCTGCTAGCAGAAATTTCCTTGGAGCTTAGAAAGGAGCTGGTATCCCCCTTGTTGGAGACTGAGATCCTGCAGGTAATTAAATCCCTCCCTTATGACAGAGTGCCCAGACCTGATGGATTCTCTCCAAATTTTTATAAGTGTTTTGCAGAACACTTAGCCCCCTGGCTTAAACGGCTATTTCTAGAGATAACTAAGGCTGAGGTCATAGACCCCCACTTATTAGAAGCACTTATTATTGTGATTCCCAAACCTGACAAGCCAGCGAAGGAAGTGACTAGCTATCACCCTATCTCACTACTTAACTATGATGTTAAGATTCTTGTCAAACTGTTAGCAAATAGCATGGCCAAGGTCCTACCCCACATTATACACCCAGACCAGGTTGGGTTTATGGCAGGAAGGATGTCTTCGGACCACCTCCGAAAATTGTCTCATATTTTCTCTGCGTCCAGGGACTCCATTACCCCGATGGGTCTGCTGTCCCTGGATGCAGAGAAAGCCTTTGATAGGGTGGACTGACAATTCTTGTTTTGTACTATGGAAAGGATAGGCTTTCCCTTGGCTTTCATTAAGTGGGTCTCCTTGCTATATAATGGCCCAGGGGCAAAGCTTTATTGCAATGGGGTCTTTTTCTCCTCATTGCCATTATATTCTGGTACCAGGCAGGGGTGCCCAACATTCTTGCCCCTGCTTTTTAATGTGTATCTGGAGCCCCTCCTCACCAGACTGAGGGAGAACCCCCAGATACAGGGAGTAATTCTCGAGTCACACGAATTTAAAGTCTCAGCGTATACTGATGACATTTTACTCCATTTGGCCCATCCCCGCTCTTCCTTCCCAGTGGCCCTGGAAACTATTTGTACTTTTAGTTCATTTTCTAACAATAAAATTAATGTAACTAAAACTACAGTGTTTCTGCTCAATAATAGGCTACAGAAAAGGGACATTTCAGACTTGGGACTGCAATGGTGTCTGAAAACCTTAAGGTATCTCGGTATAATATTGGCTAGAAGCGCCACCAAGATGTCTCTTCTTAACCTGGATACCCTTGTATAAACCATAAAACAGGATCTGTCTCGGTGGAAAGGGTTACCGCTTTCAATCTGGGGGCGCATTAATATCATAAAAGTGAATGTGCTGCCTAGGGTGTTTTATCTCCTGCATATGATAAATAACTGGGTACCTCAGAAATGGTTTAAAAAAGTCCATGCATTGATTTCGGAGTTCGTATGGGAGGGCAGAGCTCCTAGACGGGCCTACCATAAATTGGCTGCCCCCAAGATTAAAGGTGGGTTGAGACTCCCACATTTTGGTTTATATTACTGGGCTAGTAGTGCCAGTAAATGTTTAAAGTGGCTAATTACCCCTGAGGAGAGGAAAGCCCAACAATATACCCCCTCATGGGTAAGCCTGTAGTTGGACTTTATTAGGAAGGCTGGTCTTTCCCCAGCTGCTCTTCTTCATTCCAATTATAGGAGCCTCCCTAGAACACTAGTGGAGTCTCCTATAGCTGTCTCACTTAAAATCCAATCACAACTCTGCTTTTTCCTTAGATATTATAGAAACACAGAGTCTTGCCAACCTCTTATCAATAACCCCAACTTTAAAATTGGAAGGAAGATGATTACAAAGTCATGGATCCCCCAGTTGGAAGGTGCCAGAATAAAGGACCTCTTAACTGATGTGGGCTGCTTGTCAGTTGAAGGTATACTAACGAAATACCACTTGAACAGAGAGCAGGTGTTTAAGGTATTCTGGTTAATACAAATGCTTCTGAAAGTTCAGTATAAAATGAATAGAGCTGAAAGAGAGGTCGGAACCTTTGAAGGTCTAGCCCCAGTAGCTTGGGGAGCTCATGTGGTGTCTAACTTATATGCTTCACTATATGAACTGGCTTTTCCAGAGGTTAATGGGATCCCCTTCTACTGGTCTATACACTTTCTCAACTTGTCAGAGAGATGGCCCGGGGTTTGGAAAGATACCTATAAATATATCACGCAGGACCGCGTAAGGTTAATGCAGTATAAAATCATTAATAACATGTACTGGACACCTGTACGTTTACACAAGATTGGGAGATTATCCCAGCCTCTATGTACCAGATGTCATCAGGAGAAGGGCTCCCTAATGCACATTTTTTGGGATTGTCCACCGGTTAGAAATCTGTGGAACCTCATCAAGTCCAAGGCAGATCCCCTGTTGGGCTTAAATGATCCATTTACCCCGGAGATCTGTCTAGTGGGGGATTATAGGAGTATCAGAGTTAAATATAGACGGTACTACATGGCATTAATATCCTCCTCCCTTAAGAGCCTCACATTGAGGCACTGGTTGGATGATCTACCTTTGACCTATGTGGAATGGTTGGGGGTCTTGTTCTCGAACATCCATGTAGAACAAATGGGAGCAAGTATAAGAAATGCTCCCCCCACTTATGGTAAGATTTGGGACGAGATGCAAATGTTGTACTTGACCCGGGCTGGAGCCCTATCTGCTGGATGACATCCCAATAATGACAGGTTCCCCCTGTGGAGTTTTAATGTTACGCTTGCTTCTGAGTGGTAGTTTCTCCCTAATACAAATTCCAAACCAAGCAGCAAGGTCGGAGGAGTGAGAGGGAGGGAGGGAGTGGGGGGCAGGTACATTTACTATGGTTAGAGTGTGTTGTTCTTGTACTGCTTCATATTGCACCTGCCTGGTTTACTTGAAATGTAATAAACTTGAATTTCGATAAAAAAGTCTAACACAAGCCCTGCCTAGGTCCACCATGTTTTCTGCCCTGTTTTTCTCCCCAGGTTCCCAGAGCTGTGGCGGCACGGAGGACCCATGCATGTGGAGAACATAACCACAGTCCCTTCCACTCTCCCTGACTACCGTCAGCATCATGAGCATTGGCACTACCACCAAGCCTCCTGCTGGTGGCACCCAAGAGCCGGGATGACTCACCACCCCAGTCTGGGAGAGGAAAGCTGCCAGGCAGCTGCTTGCTCTTCTCCCACTCCTTCTCCCGCCGACCCCCCAGAGACTCGAGCTTGTTCCCAAACTCAGGTTGTCAGTTTGGAGAGAAGTGAGATGCTTACAGTGCCTCAGCCCTCTGTGCCATGGGGCCAGCATACAATCTGTGTTTTGAAAGTCAACCTTATTCAATATAACAAGCTGCTAATACATACCGTAACTGAGCTACAGTACATAACTCAGTTTCATGGCAAAAGTCCAGGGCAACAATTCTGTATGCTTTGTAACTTTCATTTTCATGGCTGACACTTTCACATAAGTGCATCTAGAGTTGTGAGCTGCTACGTTTTCATGTCTAGGATGGTGGTCCAGCATCAGTGAATAACAAGAAACATGAACTTACAGAATTTGAATATATCAGTCAGAAACAGAACAACTAGTGTGTGCTGCAATGAGTGCAAGTTAAGCCAGCGGGCTTTACTACTATGAGAGGTGCCGGATTTTCATGGGTGTCCCTTGCCCCCAACCCCGTGGTTCCTCCCATCCCTCTGTGGTCCCTGCTGGTCCATTATGGCTCCTCTCTTATTCTACATCTATTCCAAATGGTACTGTGTTTCTTCAGGATTAACCTGAGTGTGGCTGTGATGTGCTCCATTCTGCTCATTTCCATCACCTTGTCCATCCATGCATGCTTGATTGGCATTACTGTGTTAAAGTGAGGCCTGGATAAAATCCTGAATAAGGGCTTTTAGACTGTCATGTTCTAGGAGGGACGTTATTGTTGAGATGATCTTTATTTAACAGCTGACAGGGTATTTCCAGTGAGCTGGGGGGAGGACAGAACTTAATGGACCACTAATCTTCTTTCTTTCCTAAAAGTGAACGTTTGGCTGGCCAGTTTGTGCAACGTTAGTGCTTCCACTCTTGATGCTTGGAACCAGGGTTTCAGAATGAGCCCTGACTGTTGGGGGGCTGGCAGGGGGAGGAGGACTGAGCACTCCAACAAGATGCTGTCCTACCCGGGGAGGGAGGGTCGCTGCCTGTGCTCAAGTGCTGCCACCTGGCTGACCACAGGTGGAAGTGCAGTGTCAGGCAGAGTGGGTGGGAGTTGTCGACCAGGCCAGCAGTCAGCACGCAATCATGCACACCCCCACCTGAGCCCCGTGTGTGCTGACATCCTCAGGGCAGGGCACAGCAACAAGGAAATTAGTCCCAGCACAGCAGACAATGAACCCTTGTATATCCAGGTCCTCTGCACCACCGGATGGCATCACCCTAATGACACAATGTTCCGAGGTAAAGCCCCTGCCCACTCCCATTCCCATTTGGGGGTTATAGTCAATGCTCTAAGGTAGGTACAGGCTCTGGCTGGAGTGATATGCCAGGCACAGAAATGTACTACTGGAGCTCCTGAGGGCAGTCAGCGCTGGAGTAATGGAGGCACAAAAAAGAGAAAGTTAAAAGAGTAGTACAGTCAAAATCTGTGGAAACATATGTTGTGCAGAGTGGTTTAATTTGTATGTTTAGTCCTGTTGTGTCCTTCCCTTTGTCTGCTATTAGTTTTTTCTAAATTTACCTACTTACTTGCTTTATGGCTTCTGGGGATCTCAATTTTAGCATAGTTTATTGCTCTTCTTTATCCTACAATGCCTCCTGTCTCATGTGACAGTGATGCATCTAGGATTGATGATTCAATGAGGGGAAAGTACTGCAGCAGTAGTCTGAAGATAGAAGCCTGGAGCCAGATATTCAAAAGTTTGCCAGCGCAAACCGGGTTTTGCGTGGATGTGCTATATTGAAAAGCCTGGTTAGCGTGGGCAAACAGGATTTGTGCCTGGACAATACTCAGAGGGGGGCAAAACGCAAAAGAAGTGGCAGGGACCTGAATATTGAGGCAGTCCAATATTCAGTATCCGCTGTGACAAGGTCTTTTGCATGGTCCCTCGAAAGCAGCTTAGATATTGGCAACCCAGCACGATTTCATCTCCCACGTAACTTCAGAACGGTTGGTGGAGGAAGTGCATCACACCCCTCAGACCCCCAACACAGTAGTCCCTGGTGTCTAATGCCCCCCCCACCGATCGCTGGCCTGATGACAAAAATAACATTTCCCTGGTGCTAGTGGTCCCCCTGCCAATCGCCGGTCTGACGATAAAAATAAAATTTCCCTGGTGCTAGTGGTCCCCCCTCCCGCCGATCGCTGGCCTGATGAGAAAAATAAAATCTCCCTGGTGCTAGTGGTCTCCCTCCTCCGATTGCCGGCACAGTGAGAAAAATAAACTTTCCCTGGTGCTAGTGTGTCCCAACCCCCCACTGATCGCCAGCCCTATCTTAAAACTAAAGCAGTCTCTGGTGTCCAGTGGTCCCTCCCCCCACCTGCACCCATACTCGATCTTGAAATAATGATTCCCCAATTGCGCAGATACCACTGATCCAAAAGATGACCTACTCCCCTGCAACTCTGGTGGATAGCGGAGGAAGTACATCGGCCCCTCAGACCCTCAACAGAGTAGTCCCTGGTGTCTAGTGGCCACCCCTCCACAGATCGCGGCCCAGTGATAAAAATAAAATGTCCCTGGTGCTAGTGGTCCCACCCGCTGATTTCCAGCCAATGATAAAAATAATATTTTCCTGGTGCTAGTGGCCCCACACCAATCACTGGCCCAATGATGAAAATAAAATTTCCCTAGTGCTAGCGGTCCCACCCCGATGGACGACTCAATGATAAAAATAACATTTTCCTAGTGGTGCTCCCCCCACTGATCCCTGGTCTGATGAGAAAATTAAAATTTCCCTGATGCTAGTGGTCCCCCCCACCAATCGCCAGCCCAATGTTAAAACTAAAGCAGTCCCTGGTGTTCAGTGGTCACTCCCTCCACCTGCACCCATGTCCAATCTTGAAATAATGATTCCTTGGTGCTCAGTGATCCCTCCCTCATCCCAATCCCCTGTATCATGCAGTAACACCATTCCCTGGTGTCTAGCAGACCCCCCCTCCCTATTACCGATCCCCTGTACAACATAGTAAAGCTGGCCCCTGGTATCTAGTAGACCCCCCAATCCCCCACTCCATGCAGGTAGTGCCCACCACCCAGCTCCCCATCCTGACCCGAGATGGTGATCTGCACAGTCCTCTTCCCCCCCATGGCCAGACACCAATTGAGCTGTCAATGAGCGTACTGTACAATCAGCTGTTACAGTACGTGTTCAATGACAGCTCAGCCAGTGGCCGCCATGGTGGAGAGTGTGCCGGTTGCCGGCTCAGGGTCAAGAAAGGGGAGAATGGAGTGGTGGGGCACTACCTGCCGGGTTGGGGGTCCATTAAACACTATGGACTGGCTTTACTATGTTATTTTTTTTTTAAATTTATCAGATAACATACCTTTGAGTCACAGACTCCTTTACAAAGGTTCCACGTCATACATACAGAGACATAATAGTACAGTAATAACAGCTAGGCAGATACAGTTACAATGGAAATAATATCACATCATGAGTTACAGATACAGGGAATTTACAGCAGGAGATATACACAGTCTAATGAATGCATCAGCAGGTCCAGCAGTTAGTGTTAGTAGTTAGCTGACACCAGTGGAATAACAATTGGATATATTCAAGGCACGGTGGGTGCCACATCTGTTACAGCAGATAGTGTTAGTAGTTAGCAGAACACCTGCACTGTAGTATTGGTAGTACTCACCAGGTGGAGGCAGTTTCTGAGTGCATATCGGGATAAAGACCAGACAGGAGGTGTCCATTGTCAACAGTAGCAGGTGGCAGGACCATGGTACAGTTCATTGTCAGAGACAGGGTGTACAGTAGCTGAGATTGTCGACAGTCACAGAGTGAGTCCTGGACAATTAGGTTATGCAGGCATGTCTTGAACTGGCCCAGTTTAGGTTCAGTGAAGTGGGGGAGTTTTTCTTATATAAGGCATCAGGGATAGGGAGAGGGTCCACTAGACACCAGGGAATGGTGTTACTCTATGATACAGGGGATCAGAATGGGGGGCCCAGGGAATCATTATTTCAAGATTGTGCATGGGTGCGGGTGGGGGGAATGACCACTGGACACTAGGGACTGCTTTAGTTTTAACATCAGGCCAGCAGTCAGTGGGGGGACCACTAGGACCAGGGTAATTCTATTTTTCTCATGAGGCCGGCGATCAGCAGGGGGGAGGGGAACCACTAAAACTAGGGAACTTTAATTTTTATCATCGGGCCAACAATCAGCGGGGGTGGGGTGGGGGTACCACTAGCACCAGGGATAGCTCTCTAGGACCAGGCAATTGTGGTGTGGCACCACACAATCCAACCTCGCTCCTCATGCAAATGAGCCCATAATGGGCATGCAAAATGGCCCCTTGGCATCTTGCATGCCCAATGGGCTCATTTGCATGGGTCCATCTGAATACTGGAAATTTAACATGAGCACAAGCCATTGTGGCACACTATTTCGGGAGCCATATCTGCCTAGCGCTAAGTGACTTAGTGCTGGGCTGACATGGCCCTATATTCAGTCAAATAGTGCTGGTACGCTATTCCACTGAATATAACAGCTCTGGGCACCCGGGCAAGCACAAGAAGCAGATCAAATTCTGATGCTGTGCTTTGCATCTCTTTGAATAGTGGGCCCCAGGTGTTCTGGCCTCAACTAAATAACACTAATCCAGTATTTTTGTTTTCTATATGTTTGTCTAAGTGTAGCCATCAGGGGTAAATGTTTTACTTTTAAAGTTTTTAATTTCATCAAACTACACCCAGCCACAAAAAACGCACAAATCACCCTAGGTCATCAATGCTACAATTAGTAAAGACTCTGCTTTCTTACAGAACACCCACTCAGGCCTCAAGTGATTGCTAAGTCATAAATGTAGCCTTCAGTGCCCACTGGAGAAGTACTTGCTGAATCTTTGGGCCCAATGCATCACTGTCATGTGGGACGGGAGGCACCTTAGGAAAAAGAACAGCAATAAACCATAGTAATATGGAAATTCCCAGATTCCTTAAAACTGGTACGAGAGGCAACAAAACTGGTAGGCAAATGGAGAAAAAAACTCCTAAAAGCAAACAAAGGGAAGGACACACCAGGACTAAACACACAAATCAAAACGCTCTGCACAACATGTTTATGCAAATATTGACTGTAGTATTCCTTTAAAAAACAAATAGTATGTATTCCTGTTATACAGAGTCCATTCCTGACAAACTGCTGAGCTGTCAGATGATTTTCAAGCAACAGCTTGCTATCCAGAATGACTCCCACAGTCAGCCGACATAAAGGAAGAGGAGGGGTGACAGTGGTTAAGGTTACTGCAATAAACAACAGACTACAGAATGCTGTAAGTACTAAAGAATGAATTATATGCCAATATAAAACATTACTGAAACATCCCATATGTCGTCATTACAAGAAATAAAAAATAATAATCCTTTTGATGTTGTAATCAATGTAAAATAGAGTCACGTGAATTTAGTTGGGAATTTCTTCAAAGGCTTTTCCCTTCATGCATTTCCCCCTTGTACATGGTGCCAACAACATTACAGTATTTTTAATATGGGGGAGGAGCGGAGATTTTTTCCATTGCTTAAGGGAGCCTAGATAAGACCAAAGCTTGAGAACATATGGATTAAACTAATCTTTTAGAGAACTGAAAGCTTGCCAATTGTTCATTAGGGGATTAGGGAATAGACAAGAGCAAACAGCCAGCACAGCGCATTATTTATTTGACTAAAAGGACAAACAAAATTATGGAAAACGGAAAAGACCAACTAGCCCCATATGCCTGTCCCTTACAGATTCCTTTTCACCATTGGACACAGAGAAGGAAGTGTGGGCTCAGTGCAAGGAGGGGTGCAGTACCAGGGCAGCTGTCCCCAAGGAAATACACAACCAAAAGCAGATGGTTCTGCATTCAAGTTAGAGAACTGAATAAGTGAATGTCCAATTCAAGTACATGTGTATTACTTCCAAAAACAGTGTTGTTTATTTATTTAAATCTATTCTGTTCACAGTGGTGCAAAGATTTCCACAGTTTGTCTCTCTGTGGTCCACAGTCTTTATTATTAGTTAATAGGGCCTTCCAGGGATGTCTTTTATAGTATAAGAGACTTCTCTCATGAGGTCTGGATGAGAGAACCATGAGGTGAAGCTGAGTAGTTCTGTCTGTCTGAACCTCATGAGAGTAGTCTCTAGGCCCTATTATCTTATTAAAAATCACTTTTTTAGAGTTTAGGTCGAGTTATTTTATTTTATTGTGTCATTCTCCCCCCACTGCTGAACTGGACTGCTCCCTCCTAATGATCCTGCATGACAGCAGACTGTGCGCAGAATAAGAGGAACAGTTGTTCTGCGTGCCGATTGGCTCAAATCACATTTAGTGATTTATATTATATTGTAAAACAAGTATACCATACTCTTTGAATGAAGCTCCTATGAGGACTTCAGTATTTGATTATAGATAACCTTATAGATGCAAGTGGATCAGACCTCAGCTCAATTCATTTAAGTACCCATTATGGTTAGGTCTCAATTTTAAGGCAGACACCTATACCTAAACAAATACCTGATGGAATGTGAAGGGCATCTCATTCCTCTCTCCTGTCATTCTATTGGCTAACATGCATGTGATAGAAACATAGAATTTGACGGCAGATAAGGACCACTTGGCCCACCCAGTCTGCCTATTTCCCTGCCTACTGGATAAGCTGCAGATCCTAGTTAACCAGCAGTCTACTTTTTCCTACCCCCATCCCCTAGAATTGCCTTATGACTGTCCCATGCATGCTTGAATTCCACCACTGTTTTTGACTCCACGACCTCCTCCGGAAGGCCGTTCCATGCATCCACAACCCTCTCTGAAAAATACTTCCTTAAATTACCTCTGAGCCGCCTCTATCTTCAAATTGTGCCCCTTGTTCTTGCACACCTCTTTTGAAAGATGCTACCTCTTGGACTTTGTTGATTCCCTGAGGTACTTGAAAGTTTCTATCATGTCCCCTCTCCCTCCTTTCCTCGAGGCTATACATATTAAGCTTCTTTAGTCTCTCTTCATATGTCTCCCGGTGCAGACCCTGCACCATTTTAGTTGCCCTCCTCTGGACAGCTTCCATCCTGTCTATGCCTTTGCAAAGACTGGGTCTCCAGAACTGCACGCAGTACTCCAGATGGGGTCTGACCTGCTGTCTGTACAGAGGGATAATAACTTCCTGTTTTTTACTGGTGATGCCTCTCCCTATGCATCCCAATATCCCCCCAAACCTCCTTGCTGCCCTCTCACATTGCTTGCCCACCTTTAGGTCATCTGATATGACTACCCCCAGGTCCCTTTCCATTTTTGTTGTTGTTAGTATCTCACCCCCCATTGTGTACTCTTCCCCTGGGTTTTTGTTTCCCAGGTGCATTACCTTGCACTTCTTAGCATTGAATCTAAGCTGCCATACATTTGACCATTCTTCTAACCTTGCCAAGTCCCTTTTCATCCTTTCCACCCCACCTTGTGCATCAACTCTGTTGCAGATCTTTGTGTCATCTGCAAAGAGACATACTTTTCCTTCCAGTCCTCTGCAATGTCACTTATAAAGACATTGAAGAGGGACTGGTCCTAATACTGAACCCTGCGGTACCCCACTAGTAACCCCCCTTTCATCAGAGTGGACTCCATTTACTATTACTCTCTGTGTCCTATTTTCCAGCCAATTTTTACCCAGGCTGTCATCTTGGGACCCACTCCCAGGCTAGCTAACTTGTATATTAATCTTTTGTGTGGGACTGTGTCAAATGCCTTGCTAAAGTCTAGGTAGGCCATGTCCACAGCCCCTTCCTGATCTACTACTTTGGTCACCCAGTCAAAGAAATCTATCAGATTTGTCTGGCATGACCTTCCTGCTGTGAATCCATGCTGCCTTGATGTCATGATGATGTTAGATACTGAGTGTGGTGCAGGGACTTTTCGATAATCAAAGGTGGAATAGGCCCTGGAATAATGGGAAAGCAATATCTTTTTTAAATACAAATCCCACAATAATGGTGAATTCTGTGGCAACACATATCTTCTGTGGCAGGATGCAGTCACAGGACTGCAGAATTATAGGGGCCTTGAATATATCTTACATAGAGTGGTGGGAGTGCTGCAGGGAAAGGGGCTGATTGAGTTAGCCTGGATGACAGTGGACTACCACTGCCTCCCCAAGTAATGTGTCAATGGTCTGGAAAAATGGGGCCCAACCAACTCCAAAGGTATCTTTGACATTGGATGTTGGTGCAGTGCCGCCAGTGATGCTGGCAAACTGGATTTGGCAATGAGCCTTAGTGATTTAAGATTGCTTTAATCGCTTTAAGGAGAGGGGACATTCGGGAGGGCTCTCACTCCACCTCCGAGCTTAGCTATTTACGCACGTAGTTGCAGGAATCAAAAAATGTCAGAGTTAGTGTCACAACGCGCCCTGAAGCATTGTCTCCCCTTGTAGCTGTAAGTGCTTTTCTGGCTACTGCCTGGAAGCCTTGTGTGATAGTGTATACTGATGCATAGTCAGGCTGTATAGCTCAGCTGTTTTATTTTGTTAGTAATATAAAGAGAGAAGGGCAATTCCTTTTTGCTCTCTAATTGTGTAAAATGAATAAAGAATGTCAGGACTGCTAAATTCCTTAGACATCCTGTTCCCTTTGCATAAATTGTATGTTTAAAGTTGGTTGGGCACCTTGTAAAATAAGCGTTTTGTTTTCCCCTGTCAAAAGGAAAGTTTTCGAGCCGTTTATAACCTGCAGACTATTCCTTGACAAAATACCTGCAGGTTAGCTCCATGTTAAAAGTTTGCAGGGTACTGCAGAAGAAATGCCCTGTTTCTGTCCTTGCGTGTTTCAGGGTTTAAAATAGTAAGTGAGAACCTGGGGGCTCAATAGCTTGTTCCACGAATTGCCCAAATTAAAGAAAAGTCCTTCATGACAGTACGAGTATGAGCCCCAGTAAGCTTCTAAGCCTCCTTGAACGAGTGCACTATTGTGAAGGCATTTAGCCTTGTAGATATATTTAGAATACAGTTTTCTGGACATAGTTAAGAGAATTAAGTAGTACATACCCCATGACTTGAATGCGGGTATTTGTGGGCTGATTTTGGGTATCTGGTGGGGGCGAGGGTGTTGCTGTTTTGTGGCTGGTGTTTTAAAAGCCCCGGATTAATTTCCTATCGCTCCAGCTCTCTTCTAAGAGCTGGCTGGCCATTTGGAGTCTGCTTTTTATGCTGCAGCTAGAGGTGGGAGGTGATTATCGATGCTCAGGAGTTATTAGGTGGTTTTCCTGACATAAAATCAGTAATAAAAATGCACTTTCCTGGTCTATTTTCATGCCCTAAAGAGAAAACAAACATATATGATTTTAATCTAGATAGCTAACACAGCCTGATAATCAAGGAAATGAGGGGAAAAACGTCCTGACTTTCCTTCACTGCTTGCTGGCTGAGGGTGTGGTCTGATGCTGGGGAAGAAACACACAGACTAATCATTAGGTGAAGCTGTCTAGGGAGGGAGTGGCTCAATGTGTGCTGATTTTGTACTCATGTTGAAGCCTCCTTCCTGTCTTACTGGGTGGAGCATCCGTTAATGCAGCACACTTTTACAGTTTAGTTTACTTCAGAGGGATACAATACAAATAGCGAATTGTAAGGTTGATTATTATAAAATAGATATGAAAATCTTTGTTATTGCAGTAAAACAACTGTAGTATAGAGATAAACAAAAGTGTTATTTTAAATTGTTGGGAGGGGTTTCAGATTATGGGAGGAGATTAGATCCTATTTAAAGAGTAAACTGAGACTCCCAAGTCAGATAGGATTTTGGGTCTGGCGAGGAACTCCAGAGAGCTCTGCCAAACACTCCACCCTCTTGGACTTTGTCTAATTTATTCATATTTTGTTATGTTGATGTGCTGTCGAACCAGTTCAATGTAATTTATGTGTCCTGCTTGGAAGAAGGAAGAAAGAAAGAAATTTGAACTTTAATGATTGCTGATGTGTCAGACTATCAGTGCTGTCCACTTGCTCACCAGCGCCCTATCACAGTTAGGTAATGAAAAAGTGTCCCGAACTGCTTGGAAGTCTAAAGTCACCCCCTCATATATTAGTTGGTCAGGGCAATAAAGTCCCAGTCTTGCCCATCTGCAAAATATATGATCCATTTTCGAGGGGGAAAAAGCATCCAATAAGGCAAACCTTTGAAAGGGCCAGAGTGAGGTCTCAAGTTTATATTTTCTCCAAAGCCTATAGACAACCCACATTGTGTTACAGACAGTATAACGAGGTCGTGATTTTTAAGTTCAAATGAAGGGTCCATAACCATCGCATGTGGGGGGGGGTTGCCGTCTTCCCCCAAGGAGAGGCTGTTTTCAAGAATCAGTCTGTCGGATCCACAAATTATAAAGTAGGCAAAAGAAACTAAGACAAGTTGTGACCGGTCAGATGTGATTACATGCCCATGTTTTTTTTTTCCCAGCATATTAGCACAGGCCAGAAATACTTACATTTGTGAACCTCATTGCTCTGTTTTAAAAAAAAAAAAATCAGAAGAACCATTTTATAATCACAATAAGGCATTCCAGGATGTGTGTAAATTATGGGAGAACAACACTTCTCGGCAGTGTATGGTTCTTGGTGTTGTCTCCTGCCTCACTTCCTGAGGCATGCTGTTATTCCACAATTATGCATACTTCTCTGTCATGCCTTATTGTTTAACTATGCAGGAAGAGAACAAATTGCCAAATTGTTTAGTTTCTGTGTCTGAAGAGACTGGAAAGACTTGGAGACTCACTCCTTCTTCCAAGAAGACCTTCAGCACTGAAGCGGGTGGCTCCTCTCAATCTATTTTGCACACCCCGAGAGGTAAACTGAATTTAGAAATAGATGAAGGGCTGAGCAAGCTGCCAGGATTTTAAAGGTATAAAAATACCGTGGCACTTAGAGGCTGCAGTAACAGTGACTCATGCCACATGCTAATTATTTAAGAGATACCATAGTGGCCCTGATTAAGGGGCGACAGCCATGAAATGTTGGCACTAATTGTGTGGTCAATTAATAAAAGGACTTCTTGGAAGAAGGAGTGAGCCTCCAGGTCTCTCTTAGGATTCTTGTTCATTCTGTTCAGTAGCAGGGCTTCTCTGACAGTGTATTTTTTTCAGAGCTCCCATTAAAGGAAGTGGGCAACCTAGAACACTTCTGCTATGTGACTGTTGGTTTTTGTGTCTCTCTTCAAACTATAAGCCTTCACTTTAAAGCTTCAACCCTACTGCAAATGACCTCAAAGAATCCAAGGAATCTGCCAACATTGAAAGCCACTCAACAGGAGCCATTACAAGATCAAAAGCCGCTTCACCTGTACGAACATGTACTTAACCACCTGGAAACAGTGCAAGGAGCAATACGCAGACCAGACAAAAACAGCCTCAGAACAAGATTCCATGGCCATACAACTACTGGCATTACCCACGCCTTTTAAATTTCTATAGCTGGCCATTATCATTAATCTAGCCATTATAAACGGCATGTCATCTTCCTCTCGACCATTCAGTCTGTCATAGACTCCGCTAACCATTTAAATGCAGAACTACATCTGCTTCACACACTCTGCTTTTGGAGTTCCCGTTGTTATTTGTTTACAGTTATAGATTAAAGGAGAAGTCCACCCAGAATGTGCAAAAACATATGTTATGTGGAGTGTTTTGATATGTATGTTACGCCCTAGTGTGTCCTTCCCTCTGTCTGCTTTTAGGAGTTTTTTCTAAATTAGCCTGCTAGCTGCATGGTAGTTTTACGACCCCTGGGGATCTCCATCACAAATAGGTTTATTGGCTTTCTTTCTCCTACGATGCACCCTGGCTCATGTGACACTGATGTAGCCATGCCCTTAGATTTAGCAGGGTCTGTCACAGCTCAGCCACAAAGATAATACTTCTTTCAGAGAAGTCACACTGCTAGATTTTGGGTGAGTGTGATCATTATTATTTTTTGATATTAGTACCTTGTCCTGCTATGTTACAACCTATAAGGTGATGTTCAATTTGTGCTACTTAGTACTGGTGCAAAAACTGAAAGTGACTGAGAGGAATAGAGTAAACAGTGACATGATTCAAATACACACACACACACACACACACAGCAGAACATAGCAGGACAAGCTACTGATATCAAAAAATAATAATGATTACACTCACCCAAAATCTAGCAGTGTGTCTTCTCTGGAAGAAGTATTTTCTCTGTGGCTGAGCTGTGACAGCCCCTGTAACAAGACACTGGCTTTCTGCAGGGGCAATTAGACATCACACCAAAGGGCACTCTGGGAAGACTACAGGCCATAAAAGAAATCAGAATGGCATCCTCCAAGGGCAATTAAACAGTTAGGGAAAGTTAGAAAAAAAATCTCTCACAGCCAGAGGAAAAGAAAACACTGGGAACTGGTTAGAACACAGAAAAAAAGACTACTACATATCTTTTTCTGATTTTAACATGGAGTTTTCCTTCAAGGGAGCACCCTTTCTGTCTTTGTGTCACAAACCCAATGTTTTGGGAACTGTTGCTCTGTATTTTATATTTCTGTACAACTGTTTGAGATGGTGTGCCAGTTTATTTCTGTTACTTGGGCTCTGCATCACTACCATATGCTTAATGCATCTACTGCTCTGTATTCTAAGTTATGTATAACTGTATGGCACCTTTCTGAGTTTCGATTGTACTCTACCAGGTTCTTCTTGAAAATAGACATTGTAATGTCCAGTACACATACCTGGATAACAAAAACTAACTAAATAAATTGACCAATCACAGTGTGCTTTTTCCCTGCATGTGATACATTCTTATTCTGTAAAGAGTGTCTCACTTGTAGATGTCCTGGAAACTGCCATATTCAGGGAGGGTTTTAAAATATTAAATAAATTATTGATCAAACTCAATAAATACATATTATAGATTGAGGGAGTGTTCCTAACCAATCGGAGCACTCATTTCCTCTGTGTGTGACACTCTTATTCTATGAAGAGTGTCTCACGCACAGCTGCCCTGAAACAGGCACATTCTAGTAAGTTTAAAAAAAATTCATATATTATTGCTTGAGCTCGATCAATAAGGTATTAACACAGTCACCAATATCACTCTTATGGCTGTAAGAGTGGTCTCACATTCTTAGGGTATCAGAAATGTTCACCTTTGATTTGTGGTTCTCATACCCCAAGAATTATTTATTTATTTAAAATTGGTAACTGGGAGAGGCACACAGAGTAGAGGCTCAATTCCAGGTGCAACTCTGGGAAAGAATGAAAAGAGGAAAACATAATGTGTAACAAACTTACAAAGCACAGGTCATGGTTACAAGATCAAAAATACACAAAGTACAAAATACAAAATGAGGCATTTGTAACATAAATAATAAATAGCAGTACATAAAAATAGAGATACTTGCTAACAGGAGTACATTACACTCGATGCAGGTATAAGCAGGCAAGAAGTCATTTGGATACCTTTGCAGCTGTTAGTGAAATAAGTAGGTGCAAAATTAGTAGGAGCAGTGTACACTACTCAACTACCAGGTTGTAGGGTGGCTGGGTAGCACTAACACTAGCACTTAGGGAGGAAGAGCCGCCAAGAGATGGGGGAGTTTGAGCACAGTGAACACTGAGGGGAGGGAAGAAGTCTGAGGGATCTTTTGAGGGAAGAGAATGAGGAAGATTGGCGTAGATCAGAGGGAAGTTTATTCCAGAGGAGTGGGAGGTGTTAAGAGAGGGCAGCTTGGCCTACTGTGGAGTGGGGATGAGGGATAGAGAAGCTACGAGGGTCCCTGTGGTGAAGAGAGTAAGTGGTTGAGGGTGCCTACGATAAGTGGGAGGAGACGTAGGGGGGAAGAGTGCCAAACCAGTACTTGACTATGAGGGAGGCACTGTGAACTAATCCCTGTGTGATAATGGTACGAGCAAGAGAGGAGCATTGAGGAGACAGTGGTGAGTAAGAGGAGGACTGGTGGTAGCAAAGCGGTAGAAGGAGTTTAGAAGGGTGTCCAGCTTGGAGAGGGATGTGACGGAGCAGTGCCATAGACTACATCAGCATAGTCTAGGACTGGTAGTATTGTTCTGAGCACCAGTTCACTGTGGGTGGGGAGAGGGAGGCAATCCTTGTGGCGGTAAAGGACTGCCAGTTTGGGCCAGAGTTTGTTGCAGATGGTGTTGATATGGGTGGAGAAGTCTAGATGACTATCCAGTCAGACTCCCAAATATTTAAAGGCGGGTACAGTCTTTAGAGGGGAACCGTCCATGGTAGTGAAGACTGGAGGGGCCTGGAGGGTGGCAAGCTTCTGTCTGGAGCCAAATATCATAGCAACTTTTTTTTTACATTGAAGTTTCAGTTGATTAGACAGGAACCAGGACTGTACTCTGTTGAAATCATCCTGAAGGGGGGAGAGAGCACGCTGGAGGTGGAGGGGCCGTAAGTATATGTAACCCCCCTGTTACCCGGGGTTACTAGAATCCCAGTAAGACCTAGTGGTAGGCAGGGAAGGCAGCTTCTGAAACTCCAGTTAAATGGATTTCACACTGTCTCACTCTGTTCTCAGTCTAAACTGAGACTGACGGATGACATCATTTTAGAACTGTCGCAGCTGCATAAGCCACACTGGAATGTTGCAGTTGGAGGTTAGAGTAGAATGTTGGGGAATTTGAAGCAGTCTGTGTGCAGTCTGAGAGAGAGACTGTAGTGCAGCAGAGTGTGTGCAGGCTCTCAGAGATTTAAGCTCTGTTTCAGAGCTACTTTTGTTAAGGTGTGTGTTTCCACCTGAAGAAGAACACAGGAACTGGTAATTGAAGTGGTGGAGAGACCGCTTTCAATGGTTCAGAGCCCCATCCCTGAGGGGATGGGGTGAAAGTGTCTGCCTGTTTTCCAGGGACAACCCCCTGGGTCCGGCTAAGGGAAAGAAGCTGCCTGTCTGAGTTGTGCTGATGCATCAGAAGCTCTGTAAGAGATTCCTTGAGGAGGAAATGCCTGTGTAGCACCTGCAACCAAAGGGTGAGTTTGCTCTGAAAAAGGGCCAAGTGTTTTCACCTGAAACAGAAGGAAACTAAAGGGACTGTTACTATGGGGTCAGGAAAAGACAGCCAAGTACAGTTGGAAGATGTGAGGACTGGACTGCTTAACTCAGTGGGGGGTCTAGAGTAAAGGACAATGCCACTTATCTTAAGAATGTTCAAGTCCAGCACAAATGGGAAGCAAGACAAGTAGATTGAATGTGAAATACATTTAGCAAGAATCTACACTGCAAAGTGTTAAAGGATGAGGTGTTTACAGTTCAGAGAAATGGCCGGGCTTGAATTGTGGGAGTGAGAGGTGGGAGACCCCCCCATCAGTAGTAACCAAATTCACCTCTACGAATTTGCTCTGAGACAACTTTTGCTTTCCCTCAGGTACCTGGCCAGTGCCTGAGGAAAGTACCCAGACGTGGGATTGAAGAGGAAGATTCCCTGATGGAGCCGAGGTGCTCTTAGGTGGTTTAGGGAGCCACCAGAAAATGTTTCCATGAAATATGGAAGGTGTCCAAGTGGCTGGCAAGGGAGCCGAGCCTGGGAAAACCCAGAGCAGTGTACAAGCTTGGGCTGTGTAACCCAAAGCAGCGTACAAGTCCAGGCTGTGTGCCCAGTGTGTTGTAGAGCCTGAGGGCCAAAGTGATGAGGATGTGTTCTGGTCTCTTTTAATCTGCATTACCAGGAGTGTAGCCCCATGGGGGTCAATCTATGCTTTGTTTATTCTGTTTGGATGTGAATAAAAACCACACTTTAGAATCCCACTTCTGGTATTGGACAGTACAGTTATTGCTTCCTGTGTTAGGAGTTACTTGGGTGCCCCTGTGCAGAGTAGCCAAACCTAGCCTTTGTGCCAAGTGGCCTATTCCTCCCCGAACCCAGCCCACCTGGTATTGCTGTCAGATACAAACAGCATGCCAGCCTGGGGTTACATATAGATGATGGTGTTGTCAGCAATACATTTGTATATTAGAGGTGTTACTTACAGAGGGGAGGTCATTTATAAAGATGGAAAATAGAATGGTGCCAAGAATAGAGCCCTGAGCAGGGGTCGATTTTAAAATGTTTTTACTGGTACAAAATCTAGTGCAAATTGACCAGGGCTAGTGCAGCTAACTCTCTACTTGTTCGTCTTGACTAGTGCAGGTTTTCCATGGCTGTCAATGAAGTTAAAAAAGTCCCTGGTTTTGCAGGTTCTAATTCTCATTCTAATCTCTCTCAATGTACCAGATGGCGTGGTGTGATTAACAGCTCATTAAGAGCTGCAGTTATCTGGCATCTCAAGAGGGGGATCCCACAAAAGACTAAATGTGAGTCTTTATCATTCCACTGTGAGGACTTTCAGCTAGTGTCCAGGGTGTGATCAAGGGTAGCATTAGCTTCCAGTTTTATTTTTTTCTAAAATATATATTTATTGGATATTTTCATACACACATGCATTGTTTGTACCAGGTATAATGTCCATGATGGTCACAGGATATCACTATACAATTAGTCTATTAACAGCCAGAGTTCCCAGCAGTACATGGTGTTTGTCCCAGATCAACTGACCTTAAACTGTCAAAAAATGCCATATAAAACTTTTAAGGAACGAAATCTGGGTCTATCCCCAAATAGTACATTACCCAGCCCTGCCATTTAAGTCTAAATTTCTGTGTACGATCCTGTATAACTGCTGTAAGACTTTCTGTCTGGTAAATTTCTTGCATAATGGTTCTCCAGTCCTGGATAGTAGGGATCTGATGGGACATCCATTTTCTAGATATGGCCTTTTTAGCAGCTATGAGAAATATTGGCAGCAGTGTTTTGGTCCATTGAGGGGTATGGTCCAGATAAATTAAGAGCAATATAATTTCCTCTGTTAATTCTACTCCCCTAGACAGTTGGACAGTTCCAATTGAAGGCCACACCAAAAGAGCATTAAAAGGGTGCAATGCCACAGAAAGTGACCCGGTTTAGCCAAATGACATCCGCATTTTCTCCAACAGTGGCCGTATTCGGCCTGGAGAAATTTTGTTAGAACCACTGGGGCTCAGAAGTACCTGGTTTGAATTTTCCAGGAAAACTCCCACCAAAAGGGAGAAGAGGTCACCCTGATTGCCGGCCTGGCCCTGGCAGTCCATTTGGAAAATTGGACCTCCAAGTCCAAGTCCTCATTCCATTTATCTAATATTGACTGTGTCAAATCCCCCGTTAGGTCTCTCAATGCCTTATATATGTTCCCTATGAGGTGGCCACCCTGGCTCCCCCTAAGGGAATCAATAAAGATTTTTAGTAAAGGAGGGGTTGAAGAGGGGAATTTAACAGAGATGATCCGATGGTGAAGTATATAGTTCTTCACTTGGAGGTATCTAAATAAATCTGTATTTCAGAGCCCATATTGGAGTTTCAGCTTATCAAAAGGTAGCATTCCCCCTTTTGTCCAAAAATTGGTACAAATAAGCCAGGCCAAGTTTACACCAGTGAGAGAGAGCCAGGTCCATAAGGGAGGGCTGAAAGAGATCATCTTTAGAAATTATTTTGCAATAATCATATATTGATTGGCGCTTGGGCCTATTCCGTAACTTATACCAAATATGGAGGGTGGAGGACGTGATCTGTGTAAAATGTTTCAATGAGAGCATGTTATTTGTAGAGGAGAGGAGAGGAGAAGAGCAGAAATATCATGCATATCATTCAAAATGAACTCCAGAGATTTCCAGGGTGCCGAATAACTATCAGCCAGCCAAAGGATAAGGGTACGGAGAAAGGACGCCTGAGCGTAAAGTTTGAGATTGGGTCAATTTGCTCCCCCTGAGTAGTTGATAGTTTAAGAATGGAAAGACGGACTCTAGGGTGGTGTTTACCCCCATTTAAATTTAGAGAGCAATTTGTCCCAGTATTTAAAATAAAAGGGTGAGGGGACATAAGGGATATTCTGAAAAAGGTATAAAAGCTGAAGTAATACATTCATATGAATGGTTTCAATCCATTGAAAAAATTATAAGGGAAGGGATGACCACCTCTCTAAGTCTTTTTGAATAGTAATAGTGAGTGGTTCATAGTTAACCATCTCCATTACCCCCAAATTTAGCAGGATTTGAACCCTTAAATATTTTATTTTCGTGGATCTCCATTTCAATGGGAGAAGGCAGCGGAGACAGTTTGTTGAGGAGAAAGCTTCCAGTTTTCTGAATGTGTCTCTGTCTGACAATTTGACCTACATTATTAAGACCAATGCTTCTCATTTCCCTACATGTTGAGTGTCTGTATTCAACATTTCAATGACAAAATGGTAAGAGGTATATAGGGTCTGCCCTGCAGGTGGCGGGTTTTATCCCAGCCTCACCATCGTTGCTCCCTCTCCCCTCTAAATTTGTCATCTCTGTACATTCTCTGGACACCACTGCAGACCAGACTCAAATGAACATCCATAGATCCATAGCTGCCATTACTGGCAAGTGTAGGGGGTCTCCAGCACTTCAAAAGGGACCATGCCGGCCAACACCATCCATACAGTCCCACCCTTATCCCACCCAGCATGACTTTTCATCCTAAAAACTAAGCTTTGGAGCATGCATGGTACAAAAATAAACCTTAAGAAAATACATAACTTGAAAACACAGTGGTTTAAGGCTCTGAGCTGCAAACCTAGAGACCTGGGTTTGAATCCCACAGCCCTCACTTGCAAACTGTGTGACCCTGGGCAAGACACTTAATTTCCTTGTGCTCCCAGGTCACACCTGTAAACAAGTTTCAGCTTAATGTGTCTCTCCTGGTTTAAAAAAACATAGGCATTCCTGGGGTGGGTAGATCATCCTATATAGAAATAGAGGTAGTATAGTGTCATGCCTGTGTACTGTTTCCCTTGGGCTGATGTAAGGACAAAGTTTAAAAAAAAATGTAAGGAAGGAAGGATGCCATCAACATGGCAAGATAATATTATTGTTCCAATTTATAAAAAAAGGTGAAAAATCTAACCTAAGCAACTATAGACCCATAAGTCTATTAGATACAATGTAAAAATGATTTACAAAGATAATTTACAGTAGAATATTGACCTGGTTGTCAGAAAAAGAAATTTTAAATGAAGGACAAGCAGGCTTCCAACTAGTTCATTCAATAATAGATCAGTGTTTTGTATTATCCCATTTGATCTACAAATATATTTATATCAAGAAACAAAAATATTTGTGTGTGTTCATCAACCTTAAATCAGTGTTTGACAGAGTTAATAGGGAAACATTATGGGAAATTTTGGGAAAGTATAAACTAGATGATTCAATTATCTGCTTGCTTAAATTGCTATACAGTGATAACCATACTGTTATAAGGTATAATAAGGAAAGTGATACCCCCAAATTGCCATCAAATATTGGATTGAGACAAGGTTGTGTTTTGTCACCTGTACTCTTCAATCTTTTTTAAATGGAGTACTGGAAGATTTGGATGATCCAGGGCTGCACATGCCCAGGTTGGGCTCCAGGCGGTGTCCCTACCTGGCATATGCTGATGATGTCATCTTAATGGCAACTAGCTTTCTGGGTCTCAAAAGAAGTCTGTTGAAATTCTATGAAAAATGTGCTGAAGTCGACTTAACAATTAACTATGACAAGACAAAGTTTATGATATTTCACAGAAACCACTTGAGATCGAGTAGCATACCAGATTTATATTGTATAAATAATAAAATTGAATATGTAGAGAGATTCTGCTATCTGGGTATAGTATTCAAATATAATCTGGGGTGGCAAGAACACATATCCACTCTGATTCAGAAAATTAAATGATTGTCTCCATCAATTGAGTCTTTCTCTTATAGGTATGGATGCCAGCCCATCAAGGGCTCTCTAAAGGTGTTTAAAGCAAAGATCAAGTCACAAATTCTTTATGGATCTAAAATATGGGGACAACATGATACGAATAGGCTTGAATCTGGCATGAATAAATTTTACAAAAACTTATTGGGATTGCCAAACAGTGCAGCATCTGTATTAACCAGACTTGAAATTGGACAGTTTCTGATAAGGAAAGAAACTGAACAGAGATTATGTATATACTGGCTAAAAGTATATAACATGCCTAGTAAAAGACTACCTAGGATATGTTTAGAGGAGGTTTTACACTATAACCATTGAGGTTATAAGTGTCCTGGTTTATATGCATTACAGGAACTTATTAAACCTTATGGACTCCTTCAGAGCATAGCTGATAGTTTGGTAAAACAATTCACAGAAATTAAGCAAGAAGATAAAACGAGAATTAGAAATATTCATGCCCAGAGAGAAATGGATTTAAGTAAGAATTTTAAATTAAGTGGATGGCTGTCAACTAACAACACGAGAGTGTATGGGATAAAGAAATATCTATATTTAATAGAAAATCCCACTCTAAGAAAGATATTTACTAAACTGAGATTTGGTTATATAGACAGCCAGACCCTAAGGAGTCAATATGGGAAATCAGATTCGGAATTGTATGCTTGTCATAAAAACAAAGATGACGTAGTTCATCTACTTCTATTCTGCCCCTATATAATAAAGAGAGCATACAAATTCTTGGGGATGTCCTTGCCACCCTGGATATGATCTGTTGTACCATTAACTATTTAATAAATTCAGAAGAAAAAATTGTTATAAATAAAGTAGCAAGCTTTGGTAGACTCTTGGAATGCAGAAAAATACATATTCCAAAGAACGAAGAGGTAGACTAATGTGCAATATAAGATAAAGTGTGTTTTTTTTCTGTATGATTGTTTATTTGTATATTTTTGTTTTATTGATAATTATTGGATATTGTGTATTTATCTTCTTATTTATCAATTTTTTTTGTCTTTGTCAACAATAAACTTGAAGTTGAACTAAAAAAAATGTATGTTATTGTTGTGGCAGAGCATGTTAAAATCAATACTTTCAAAAATTAAAATGTCATAAAGTTTTCTGTTTTCCAAGCCCTTTAGGTTTGTGTAGCCCCACCCCCAAAGAAACCCAAGATCTGTCCCTGGCTCACTTGACACTATACACAAACTTCCAGAAGTGCAGGTCTCCAGTTGCTCACAGGGTGGGGGCTAAGAGTGTCTTTCTCTGCCTGACTCTTTTCGTTGCCCTATGTGTGGTGGTAAGAATGTGGTGAGGTGCATGATGAAGTCAATTATTGACAGTGTAGAGCTAGGACTGCTTGACTGAACATTTGCTGTTTTGGTATCCTCTGGTTCAGTGGAGGGGGGACAGAAAGAGGAAGAGAGGAGTCCATGGTACAAAACAATGGGGGAGCACACCGTGTGTGATGGCATTGCAGTCTTTTTTTTCTGCTGGGGCAGGAAGCAATGTGGGAGCAGGATAAATGTGCAATCATCTATTTCTTGGCTTGCATTTTTTCCTATACAAGTAATCAGAACTTACCATTATAATTGTAGGCTAGTGCAACCATCTGCGGGCTAGTGCAATTTTGAATCAATCTTGCTCTGCTGGCTAGTGCAAAAAAAAGGTTAAGGTTGACCCCTGGCCTTGAGGGACACCGGAGAGGATTAGAAGAGGGGAGGAAAGTGCATCACCAATCTGTACGGACTACTGCCTATCGTGAAGGTATAAGCAGAACCAGCTGATCGCAAGTTCAGTGAGGCCAATGGATTTTAGGTTTTGAAGTTGGAGGGTATGGAAGACAGAATCAAAGGCCTTAGCCAGGTCAATGAAAATGGCAGATGTAATGTGGATTTGATCCATTGTGGAGAAGATGGAGTCTGTGACCCACAGCAGGGAGGAGATAGTGGAGTGCTGTTTCCTAAAGCCTGATTGTACAGATGAGAGAGAGTTTGTGGCAGCAAGGAATTCAGTGAGTCTGGAGTGAATGAGGGACTCTTAGAGTTTAGCAAGGGAGGGGAGTAGGGAGATGGGGTGAGTGAGACTACTCTTATAGCCATCAGAGTGGTCCTTGTGGTGGTATTAACATACATAATAATACTGCTGTGCAGGCAGCTCTTACAGTTGTAAGAGTCTTCTCACATTCATAGGTATCGAGCAGTGCATATTCAGTCCACAGTTGTTGTATACCCTCAGAATGGCATGAGAGCACTGATCTTAGAAGATTGTGAGGAAGGGGAAAAAGGCATATAGAGACCGAGTAGCACCAAAAACTGTGCATAGAAACTGTTACACAGTTTTAAAAGGTGCCAGTTATTACTTTTCATTTCTGAAGTCATTTTCTTTTTTTTTCCTTTTGCTGATTTGAAGGTTCTTTACATGGTAGTTTTAGGCTTGATACATAGAACTGGAAGCTGCCATATCTAGTACTATTCCCCGTCGTACCCCGCAGGGTCACAGGAAAACTGAAAAATGGTACATAAAAATGCACAGACTTTTTGCAGAAATTGTGGAAAAATTGTGGAGGTTCACTGTACATCTCCAGTGCTCTCTAATAAGTCTTTTGTTTGGCGCAGCATGTATTGATCACATAAATATATTGCCACTTGCATATGCCTTCAATAAAAATGAAGGTTTGTGTTTTTTAAATTAATGCAAATAAATCATTATGTAGAATATCTTCTAAAATCTAGACATCTACCTCATGCAATGATCTCATGCAATGCTAACTAGATTTTATTTACTAATTCACAGTCAGTCAGTACTGAATAAATCTTGAAGCAACATAGTTTGCCAGCTTCTAGATGTTAAATAATTATGCCTGTTTAACAACTACTTATTTTGGTGCAAGAAAAAATAAACAGAAAACCAGGGTGTCTAATCAAGTTTTGGTAAAAAAAAAAAAAAATTGTTAAAATAATTGCTGTTATTAATCCGCACTGTAAATTCAAAAATGTTAAAATCACATGATAAAAGTACTGAAACATACTAATAGCTTTTCACTACATCATACAATAGGTATTAATACATGGCACTTTTGTTTTACTTGGGGTGCAATGACTTTTGGCTATTTGAAGGTAATTTTCTGACAGAAGAGAATTTTGGTTTCAAAGCAAGAAACAGAAGTCTAGAACTACAAATCTTTTACTAATTAATCACTTCTATCTCAGCAGGAGTTAGTACCTGTTTGGATTAAGCAAACAGATACTTTATTAGAAGAAGGGGGTCTCAATTAAGTAAAAAAAAAGAAGAAAGTCACTGAGTGTTTCTCTGAGGAAGGGATCTGTATCAGCTTAATTTACTGAGTCAGGGCAGAAGGTGAATCTAATTAGGGGTGTGGCTTAGCTGCTTAGGTGTACAAAAGCAACTGTCTCCAATTACAGCTTCCTGCTGTTTCTGACAGAAGAGAACTTTGGTTTCAGAGCAAGAAACAGAAGTCTAGAACTACAGCTCCTTTACTAATTGCCCTCCTTTCCACCCAAAGCCATTCTACTTTTATAGCCACTGGATTTGACTGACGACAGGAACTTCGTGTTTGGCAGTAGGAAGGGAAGAATCACTTAGACACATTAATTTCATCAACCTTGAAGGAACCAAAAAAATAACTCTTTCTCCCCGGCTGCTGGAGGTCTGAATCCAAGCACGGAAGAAGGAGACTACTGAAGACTACAGAAAGTTCCTGTCCCAGAACAGGAAGGGCGAGAGTTGTAAGGGCACATAGGCAGTAGGAAAGAAAGTGTAAAAATACATAGAGGGAGGAGAGAGTAAGCATACAAAGCAATAGGAGAGGGGACACAAAATAAGTCAAGCTGGGAGAGGTGCAGTGCAATGGCTGTGGGGCAGCAGTGTTCCTGGAGACATTCTGGAGGCTGCGATGCTGCCCTGTTTGCAGGCACCTCTCTGGTCTGAGGGAGGAGGTTGCCCATCTCCAGGCTGACCTGGCTAGGATTCGAGAAACCTCTTCCCCCACCCAGGGACCACCAGGGCCACCACCGTTACCTCAGAGGTTGCCAAGAAAGAGGAGCGGTTGGACCAAGGTGGCCCAGTGAGGAGAGGGTGGTGGAACAGAGGTGCACCTTCCAGTTGTACCTCCACAATTCTTATGCTGTTCTGGCAAAGAGTGGTTCCTCTATGGAGGCACCTGCAGTGGAGACCAAGGAGGATGCTGGGAACCTCCACAAAGGATACCCACAGGAGGGTGGCGTGAGACCCCACAGGGGAAGGAAACAACTCCTCATGGGGGACTCAATCATTAGGGGGGTAGAAGTGGGGGAGGAAGAGGATAGGAAGGTAAGGTGCCTGCCTGACACCATGGCTTGGAGGGACAGGAAGCGAATCCTCAGGATCGTGGGAGTAGCTGCACGAAGGAGGGAGCTGGATGTCATTGTCCACCTATGGATGAATGACTTGGCTGTGAATGGGATCAGAGCCATGCAAGAGGAGTTTGTGGAGTTGGGGAAGGGCTTTAGACGAGTAGCATGTACGGTAACCTTCTCAGAGGTGCTGCCTGTCTATGGCAAGGATGATGCTAGGGTATTCAGCACCATGGGATTCAATGAATGGTTGAAAAACTGGTGTGGAGCTCAGGGATTTGGCTTCATTGGGGACTGGGGAGCCAACTGGAGGGATGCAGGCTTATACTGGCACGATGGTTTGCATCTGTCCGTGGTGGGTGCCAGGATCCTAGGTGCCAGGTTTAAATGCTTCATTGGCAAGCATTTAAACTAGCCAGGGGAGAGGCACTGAAAAGGAGCAGGGAAATCCCAGCTTCCCCCCACAAAACACAGTAGTTAGAGAGGTAAACACCAAGGTAGAGAAGTCAGTAGGGAGCAGGACAGGGATAAATGCAGAAAAAGGCAGTAAGGACAGGGTTGGGGCTAAAAGGGTTAAGGCCATAAAAAATAAATGGAAGGTGATGAGTATGAATGCCTGCAGTCTGTGCAACAAGCTCCCTGATCTAGTGGCCTTGATGGAAGAGGGATGCCTGGATATTGTGGCAGTCAATGAAACATGGTACACAGAGAACCATGACTGGTTTGTCAACATACCAGGATACACAGTCTACAGGAGGGACAGGGTGGGTAAAAGAGGAGGAGGAGTAGCTCTCTATATAAGGGAAGGGATTAAAGCAACAGAACTAAAGAGTAAACAGGAAGTTGATGAGTCACTATGGGCCACCCTGGAGACAGGAAATGGCACCACAATCCACATGGGGGTTGTGTACAGACCTCCATCTCAGGGGGAGGAAATGGACGAGGAAATGATAGAAGGCATCCTTAAAATGGCAGAAAAAGGGGAGATATTGTTAATGGGGGACATGAATATGTTAGATGTTAACTGGAGTACCTTTGCTGCAGGCACTTCCAAGAACAGGGTCATTCTTGATGCCTCAGACAGCTAGTGCTGGAACTCACTCAGGAGGGAGCAATCTTAGACCTGGTACTGTCAAATGGGGAAGGGGAAAGGATCTCAGATTTAGAAGTGGGTAACCATCTGGGAACAAGTGACCACCAAACAGTGTGGTTCACAATAAACACAGCCATAGAGTCAAGCCATACAAAAACAAGAGTATTGGACTTTAGAAAGGCTGACTTTGGGAAAATGAGAGAGTGCCTTAGAAAAGCACTAGCAAATGGGCAAGAAGGTGGGGTGGAGGAACAATGGGGAATAATCAAAACAGCCATCACAGAGACAACAAGCCTTTGTGTGAAGCAAATCAACAAAACAAAACGAAGGAAAAAAACACTATGGTTCTCAAAAGAGGTAGCAGGGATGGTTAAGGAGAAAAGGATAGCATTCAGGAAATGTAAGGAAACACAGAAGGAACAGGACAGAGAACTTTATCATTTAAAGCAGAAGAAGGCAGGGAAGACAGTCAGAATAGCAAAGGCACAAACTGAGGAAAAGATAGCCAACTCTGTTAAGAAGGGGGATAAAACCTTTTATAGGTACATTAGGAGCAAAGAAAGACCAAGGGAGGAATACAGAGACTTAATAAAGGGAGGGAATGTGGGCAGAGGGTGACAGTGAAAAGCAGGGATACTGAATGAATATTTCTGCTCAGTATTCGCAGCGGAAGAGGAGGGGGAGGTACCTAAACCAAACAAGGGAGAAACTCTGAATAGAGGGGTCATTACCAGTCCCTTCACAGAAGAAAGGGTTTTGAAAGAACTCTTGAAACTGAGGGAGGACAAAGCAATGGGGCCTGCTGGGATTCACCCAAGAATTCTAAAAGAACTAAGGATAGAACTAGTAATACCACTGACTACTGTCTTTAACAAATCATGGGAGGATGGGGTGGTACTTGAGGATTGGAGGAGGGCAAATGTGATTCCACTTCACAAAATTGGGAGCAGGGTAGAGGCAGGAAACTACAGACCAATTAGTTTGACTTCAGTGGTAGGAAAAATGATAGAATCACTTCTGAAGGAAAGAATTGTTGAGTACCTAGAGGCCAGTGGGGCACAGGACCCAAGACAGCATGGCTTCACAGCAGGAAGGTCATGTCAGACAAACCTAATAGATTTCTTTGACTGGGTGACCAAAGTAGTAGACCAGGGAGGGGCTGTGGATATGGCCTACCTAGATTTTATCAAGGCATTTGACACAGTCTCACACAAAAGATTAATATACAGGTTAGCCAGCCTTGGAGTGGGTCCCAAGGTGGTAGCCTGGATAAAAAACTGGCTGGACAACAGGACACAAAGGGTAATAGTAAACGGAGTCCACAGTGAAGAAAAGAGGGTAACTAGCGGGGTACCGCAGGGTTTGGTACTGGGACCGGTCCTCATTAATGTCTTTCTAAGTGACACTGGAGAGCACCTGGAAGGAAAAGTATGTCTCTTTGCAGATGACACAGAGATCTGTAACAGGGTTGATACACAAGGTGGGGTGGAAAGAATGAAAAGGGACTTGGCAAGGTTAGAGGAATGGTCAAATATGTGGCAGCTCAGATTCAATGCAAAGAAGTGTAAGGTAATGCAGCTGGGAAACAAAAACCCGGGGAAGAGTACACAATGGGGGTGAGTTAATAACAAAAATCGAAAGAGACCTAGGAGTAATTATATCAGATAACCTAAAGGTGGGCAAGCAATGTGAGAAGGCAGTAAGGAGGGCTGGGGGGATACTGAGATGCATAGGGAGAGGCATCAACAGTAGAAAATAGAAAGTTGTTATCCCTCTGTACAGACAGTTAGTGAGACCCCATCTGGAGTACTGCGTGCAATTCTTGAGACCCCATTTCTGCAAAGACATAGACAGAGTGGAGGCTGTTCAGAGGAGGGCAACCAGAATGGTGCAGGGTCTGCACCAGAAGGCATACGAGGAGAGACTAAAGCAGCTTAATATGTATACCCTTTAGGGAACTTTCAAGTTTCTCAAGGGAATTAACAAAGTGCAAGAGGGTAGTATCTTTCAGAAGAAGAGATGTGCAAGAACAAGGGGGCACAATTTGAAGATAGAGGGGGGACGGCTCAGAGGTAATGTTAGAAAATATTTTTTCATAGAGAGGGTTGTGTATGCATGGAACAGCCTTCCTGAGGAGGTTGTGGAGTCAGGAACAGTGGGAGAATTCAAGAATGCATGGGACAGGCATAAGGCAATTCTAGGTGGGGGGGTAGGAGGAAGTAAACTGTTGATTAACTAGAATCTGTAGCTTATCCATCAGGTAGTGAAATGGGCAGACTAGGTGGGCCAAGCGGTCCTTATCTGGCATCAAATTCTATGTTTCTGTGTTTCTATGTAACTGTCTAAATACATTTCTCCTGTTTTATCAGCGTGTTTTCAGAAATGTTAGGTTTTCGTGTTTGCTTCCACGCATGCGCAAGAAACACATTGCGTCAGCTTCCTTCACTAGCGGGTTGTGGTGGCGCGGCAGTGTTGTTGCCAATGCAGGCAGCCCATTTTGGAGCTGGTCTGTGTGGCACAAATAGAGGATCACGCTGTCCATGACAAAACTAATGTAGCATGCCACTATGCACAAAGAAATTCGCCGTTGCAATCAGGAGCGCCCCATCATGAAACAATCAGCTGTGTTTGCTTGTGGGGCAGTCCCTGACTGCAGCAGCAAATTAGAGCTGCATTGTCTGGTGTCCCATTTCAAACAAACATGGTGGTGGCTTCTCTGTCAGCCTTTCACAATCCCCACGGAAGCTGACTGACAGCCACTGCCTCTGACAGTCCCCATTACAGCCATCGGGGGTGCCCAATCCCCCTGTTGGCATGCCCCCTTCCCAGTTCATTTGCCAATGGGGTAGCCCAATCCCCGTCAGCATGATACCCCCCCATCTGTTGTGTGCCGAGGGGGTGCCCAATCCCCCTCTGCTCATGCACCTGTTCCCCCAACATTCTGCCGACAGGGGTGTCCAGTCCCCGTCAGCTACAGACTCCCCCAAAGAAACACTCAGGTGGTATGCTGGGAGCCCACCCCAGCATGTTAAAGTAACTGCAAAAGCAGAAAACCTTCCTGTGTTGTTTTTTTAATTTTTTTGTTTCCTGTAAAAGAAAAATAGTCTGTCATTGAGTCTGGTGCCCCTTCCCCAACCCGCAGCCACCCTCTGCACCCACCTCCCCACACCCTCACGCCATACTTACCTCCAGAGCCTGGCGCAATGATCTTCGGTGGACCGGGAACACGTCTGCACTCTTCAAAGCTGACTGCGACTGAAGAAATCCTGGTAAGCTGTATAATGGCATAAATGGTTTTTTTTTTCAACTTATGTGGATATCTTGGTCATTTTTCTGAATTTTTGCATCAGATTTTCAATATGGGGTTCTTGGGACCCCATCTCATGAATTCAGTGACTGTCATCTGGTTATTCGGTCCCAAAAGGTGATTTTGCAGTCACTGTGCGGAATCACCTTTCAGGACTGACTAACGAAATGACAGTGTTGCTGTTCATGAGGTGGGCTCCCAAAAAGCCTATGTTGCAAATTTGGTGAAAAAATTCCAAACAATGATTGTGTTACAAGCGTGCAATGAGCAGTCACTAAAAATACCACTAACAGCTTCATCTGGTTCAAGGTCAGTTGGCATTCATCTGTATCCCCCCCCGGGTTGTGCCTGAAAATAGGCAGGATTTTTCTAGTGCACTTACCCGGTCAACAAAAACTAAATAAATAAAAGTTTCCATACACTCTCATAAGTTCGTGAATTTGTAATATTTTCACTCCAGATTTTCAACATTGGCATTTTTTCACACCTCCTTATGAACCGTACAGCTGTCATTTTTCACATCCTGGCCAAAATGTGTGTTCGGACTTCCAGCGCAGAATAGTATAGGCACTGTGGGAAATCAGTGTTTCGGACAGATTAAGAAAATAACAGTGACACTGTTCATGAGCAGAGGTCCTAAAATGGCTGTTTTGAAAATGTGGTGACAAAAGTCCATGAAATGACTGTGTTACAAGCGTGCATTGCATAGTTTCCACGCACCCTCATAACTTCGTGAATTTGTAATATTTTCACTCCAGATTTTCAACATTGCCATTTTTTCACACCTCCTTATTAACAGCACAGCTGTCATTTTTATGTTTGCTTGCATGCATGTACAAGAAACATTATGTGATAGCTTAGGGGAGAAGCAGGGTTTTGGAGGTGCGGCACTGCCAATGCCCCCACTGCATTCTGAGGCTTGGCCGTGTTTCCCCAATGCGGTGGCAGGCTGCTGCTGACACTAGTTCAGCAAGCGTGCCACCATGTTGAAATGAATTGGTTGCTGCAATGAGGGAGCGAACCGTCATTGCAGGGCATGCCTTTCCAGGTGTAACATTTCAATAAACATGGCGGGTGGCGGCTCACTGCCCACCGCTCACTCACAGTCCCTAGGAAGCTGACTTGAGGGGTGCTCAATCTCCCTGTTGGCATATGTGCCCCCTTTACTGCTGTGGTCTGCTGAAGGGGTGCCCAATCCCCCTTGGCATCATGCCCCCAAACACAAACAAGCTTGCCAATGGGGATGCCCAATCCCCCTGTTGGCATGTGTAACCCCCCCCATTTTCCTGGCGCTGCCCTGCCCGATTGTGTGTGAAACTGGGAGCCCACCCCAGTGTGGTTAACATGACCCCCCTCAAAAAAATGTGCCACACTGGGAGCCCACCTCAGTGTGGCCAAAACCTGTAAAAAAACAGAAAACCGTCCATGGTCAATTTTTTAAAAAGTCTTTTACCTGAAACAAAGGAAACGGTCCCTGTCCTCTCCCCCAGCCTGCACCCACCCTCTGCGCGCCCTGCATCCCCACACACCCCTCACCCCATACCTACCTCTGGAGCCCAGCGTAATAATCTTCGGTGGACCGGGAACATGTCTGCACTCTTCAAAGCCAACCGTGAACTGAAGAAGTGCCAGTAAGCTGTATAATGGCATAAATGGGTGTTTTTCAACCTAGGTGGATATCTCAGCCAGTTTTGTGAATTTTTGCTCCAAATTTTCAACATGGTGTTCTTGGGACCCCCACCTCATGAATTCAGTCACTGTCATTTCATTATTTGGTCGCAAAAGGTGATTTTGAGGTCACTATGCGGAATCACCTTTTGGGACCAGTTAACGAAATGGCAGTGTTAATGTTCATGAGGTGGGTTCCCAAAAAGCCTATGTTGCAAATTTGGTGGAAAATTCCCAAAAATGACTGTGTTACAAGCTTGTGTTGCATAGTTTCCACGCACGTTCATAACTTTGCCAATTTATAATATTTTCACTCCAGATTTTTAATATTGTCATTTTTTCACACCTCCTTGTGAACAGTACAGCTGTCATTTTTCACACCTTGGCCCAAATGTGTTTTTGCACTTCTGGCACAGAATAGCGCGGTTGCTGTAGGGAATCAGTGTTCAGGACACATTAAGAAAATCACAGTGACACTGTTCATGAGCGGAGGTCCTAAAATGCCTGTGTTGAAAATTTGGTGACAAAAGTCCATAAAATGACTGTGTTATGACAATGCATTGCACAGTTTCCACACACCCTCATAACTTCATAAATCTGTAATATTTTCACTCCAGATTTTCAACACTGGCATTTTTTCACACCTACTTAAGAACAGTACAGCTGTCACTTTCACATCCTACCTAAAATGTGTGTTTGCACATCTGGCACACAATGGCGTGGTCACTGTGGGAAATCAATGTTCAGGACAGATTACGATAATCATAGTGACACTGTTCATGAGTGGAGGTCCTAAAATGCCAGTGTTAAAAATCTGGTGAGAACACGTCACAAAATGACTGTATTATGAGCGTGCTTTATGCAGTTTCCACGAACGCTCATAACTTCAAGACTTTTTAATATTTTCACTCCACATTTTCAACATTGGCATTTTTTCACACCTCCTTATGAATAGCATAGCTGTTATTTTTGACATCCTGCCCAAACTGTGTTTTCGCACATCTGACAGAGAATGTCACGGCCACTGTAGCAAATCAACATTCAAGACAGATTAACAAAATCGCAGTGCCACTGTTCATGAGCAGATGTACCAAATGCTTTCATGAGGTGGGGGTCACAAAAAGGCCATGTTGAAAATCTGTAGTGCAAATACCAACAAATGCCCGGGGTGTTATGGTTTCTAACCATAACATCCCACCCTGTACAGACTGACAGGCGCCAGGGGTGTGCCTTTGGATTGCTGACTGTAATGCTCATGCCATTCCACCCCCATCCTGCAGCCAGTAAAAGGCATCGAGGTGTGCCTTGGACTCTTTAGCCCCAGAGTTCACCCCATTCTACTATACTACACCCATTTCAGTGTATGTCCTTATGGAATTGTGACTGTAAAGCTGAACAGCCCAAGGCACACCTCAACACTTGTCGGTGTCTGCAGAATAGGGTGAGGTGAAATGGCATGATCGTTATGCACGATGACCCAAAGGCATACCCCAATGCCTGTCCATCTCTGCAGGATGGAGGTGGGGTTCGCATGAATTCAATACTTCACTGCCATTGCTATTCTGCATCTGTCTTAACTCTTACACTTCCAATGCTGATACCAGCAAGCAAACATTCAGCATTGACGAATGCTTGTTCACATCTTGGCCGAAATGTGTTTTCGCACTTCCTGTACAGAATAGCACGGTTGCTGTGGGAAATCAATGTTTGGGACAGATTAAGAAAATCACAGTGCCACTGTTCATGAGCAGAGGTCCCAAAAGGCCTATGTTGAAAATCTGATGTAAAAAATCCTCTAAATAATTTCATTACAGTTGTGCATTGTGCAGTTTCTACGCATGCCTGTGACTTCACCAATTTGTTGTTATAGTTTCACTCCAGATTTTCAACATTACCATTTTTTACACCTCCTCATGAACAGTACAGCTGTCATTTTTCACATCCTGTTCAAAATGTGTTTTTGCACATGTGGTGCCAAATGGCGCAGTCACTGTACAAAATCACCTTTCAACTCACAAACTGATAGTGTCACTGTTCATGCAGTGCGGTCACAAAAAACCCATGTTGAAAACTTAGAATGAAAATATCAGGAAACGCCCAGGGCATTAGGGTTTCCGACCATAATGCTCTACCCTGTAGGGACTGACAGGCATCAGGGGTGTGACTTGGGATTGTCAACAGTAATGCTCACGCCATTCCGCCCCCACCCCCACCCTGCAACCAGTGACAGGCATTGAGGTGTGCCTTGGACTCTTCAGCCCCAAAGTTCACCCCGTTCTCCTATACTACACCCATTTCATTGTATTTCCTTATGGAATGGGGAGAGTGTAAAGGCCGAACACCCCAAGGCACACCTCGACACTTGTTGGTGTCTGCAGGGTAGGGTGAGGTGAAATAGCATGAGCGTTATGGGTGACGACCCAAAGGCACACCCCAAAGCCTGTCCATCTCTGCAGGGTGGGGGTGGGGTTGGCGTAAGTTGAATACTTCACTGCCATTCCTATTCTGCATCTGTCTAACTCCTGCACTTTCAATGCTAATGCCAACAAGCAAACATTGAGCATTAACTAATGCTTGTTTTTGTAGGCTTTGTATGTGAGCATGTATGTGTGGCAGATTATCACGTAATGGATCCCTGTCACCACCTCCCTGAGAAACATATTCAAGTTTATAATCACCAGGGTCAAGACTCCTCAGACATTTGAATCACAATCCATTTAGAACAAAAGCATGTACTGTATGTAAGAAAGATATACCCAACCACTCAAAAGCAAGCACTGTAGTTAGTGCTCCATTTACCTGAATGGGGTGATTTGCATCATTTCTCGCACCTATTGTTTCAGTCTCTGTGGCAGCAAAAAGTTTTCTGATTGTCTGAATCAACACATGGACCCCTCCTCACCTCACACTGTATTGCTTTGGCCAAATCCAACTCTGCATACCAAATTGTTAGCATGTTTTGTTTATTTATTGAAAATAAATTTTGGAGAGCACCTTTGAACACAAGTGCTAGTTACAAAGGTTCCACATCAATAACAGAGGATACAAAGCAACATAACAAATACAGCATGAAGCACAAGAACAAGGCGGCTGTAATATAGTAGGCCAGTGTCAACAGAACAAAACAGTACTAACAATAAGAAGTCAGCAGCATGAACTCCACTCACTTCAAAGTTCGGACTGAATCACCATCATTAGATGCACTGGACGAGAACTGTAGATTCCATCAGGAAGTTCTTATTAATCCAAACAGTGAAAAACATCCATGGTAAAAAAATGGTCACATGCCACAAAGTGAACCCCTCCCCTCGCAGTCTCGCTGAGAACCAAACGTTTTCGCGCAACAGCGCTTTCTCAAGGTTAGCGAGACTTGATATGACAAGATATTTAAAGGTCAAATTTAAAAAGACAGTGCAGAAAAAACACATATATGGATAAACCACTTATCTGCCCCATAGATATAAATATGGTAAATGCACTAAATAAATACTCAGGCTAATATCATACAATATTAATGTGCCACATGTATAATAAAACTATGTGCTCAATAAATACTAGCAGCATAATGCCAAAAAGCAAAGGATATCAAAGGACATAACATAATCCCCCCCTCCACTGCTATTCAGAATACAAAACATAACGTTTATGGAGACAATATATCAAAAATATGAGAAAGGAAGACCACCACTGAACTAACAAGGACTTTGTTAGTTGAGCGGTGGCCTTCCTTTCTCATATTCGTCACTAAAATATATAAAACAACATTTAAAACTCGGCCCCACTGTAGACTATGGAGCATGCCCCTGCACCGTTCTTGTACTGATGTCAGAAAACGTGAAAGAGTGGGAACACAGCTTCAGGTCAGGGATTGTTGCCATTTTAGAAAGCAGCTCCACGGAACTGTTTTACGAGTGTTTATACCTTAAATATAGTGTTCAGCAAAGTAAACTTTTGGATGGAATGGGTAAACCAGAGGGCGAGTTATGACATATGTTGGGGGGGAAGGGAGAAATGGTTATGCTAGAAACCTGCTCTTTAAGTAGTACAATATGCAAATACATTCACAACTGACAACAGACAAACAGGTTAATACAGAGCACTCACAGGTATATCAGATGCACTCTCAGGCAGTGCATGAGTATACTTTGGTTGACAGTAGGCACTCAGTTGATCTTATAGGGAGAGTAGGTACAAGCGGTCGGTTGGTAAACTCAAATTGGGGAAGGTGGGGAGGGTTTAAAAGGTGATAGTAGAGGGGGAAGGGAAGAAGGAGGTAGTAGAAAGGGGGAAGAGAGTCAATAAGTGAAGGGCACTCAGTAGGTACACTATAACAGTCAGTAAGGCCCTGTCCACAATACACCGCCAAAATGATGTAACGGTCCCAACCCGTTACAGACGGTAACCGGTATAATGTGTTCACACTGTGAGTGAACCGTCCCGGTAACGGCATGGGACCATCACAGCCTGTCCACATTGTGAGTGCCCTGTGACTGTTATGGTCAGCACCCTATCCCACGATGCAGTGCGCATTGCACTACTGGCACTGGTGGGGCTACACTCTCACGTGTCCACACTACAGCCGGTAATGGTACAGAGGCAGTACCAGTTCTGTAACTGTTGTTGAAACCACCTCGTAGGTGGTTTTGACAATGGTTATGGAAAAGCAACCTGTAACGTTACAGGTATAAATGCAAACCATTGCGGTAACGGTCTGGACCCCCTGTAACGTTATGGAGGGGTGATATCGGTGTAGTGTGGTCAGGGCCTAATACTCAGAGGCAGGCAGTGTTGGGCTGCAGAGGCTTGGGACAAGTCATGTCAGGAGTTGTGAGGAAATTAGATGGTGGTGGTCGGGTTTGGCAGTTGAAGCATTCCGGAGGGGTGAGGAATTTCCGGAGTGCTACTTTGAAGTGGCCAAGGTGTGCAAGGCTTGTGATGGTGCAGGGAAGTTCATTTAGCCAGGTAGGGGCCGTAACTGCAAAGGCTTGCCTGCTCAGGCTTGTTTTCCGGAATGGAACCAACAGGGCCTGCTTTGTTACTCTTCTGGTAGCATGCAGGGAAGGGACAGGCTGGAATAGAGCCTGTATTAAGGAAGGTGTGAGACCTAGCAGGGCCTTCTTCGATTACAAGCAGGTCTGAAGTTTGATTCAAGTCATGGAGAGGTAGCATTTGGTCCTATAGTATAGATTGCATGTGTGAGAGAGAGGATCGGCATCGAGCACAAATCTACACACCTTATTGAGAGTTGTTGGGACTCGGTGTAGGGTGGTTTCCGAAGCCACTCCACAAACTATATTACCGTAGTCGAGAACTGGGAGGATTGCACCACTGAAGGCCATTAGCCTGGCCTCTGGTGTGAGGCAAAATCGAAGCCTATAAAGAGTCCCTAGCTTCCTGTTGTCAGCAGAGGTAATATTGCCAATGTGCTCCTTGAATGATAGACTCATCAATCGTAATCCCTAAATATCTGAAAGAGTTCACCTGCTCTAGAGAGGCACCATAGCTGTTTATTATTGTGAAGTGGAGTGTTTCTTTTCTCTTTTGACAATCTGTAAAGAGCATCGTCTTTGCTTTCTTGCAGTTGAGCACTAGTAGATTATTTTTAAACCAATCCTGGAGTTGATTGAAGTTGTTCTGCAGATTATTGGTGAGTGCTTCCTGGCAGCTGTCATGGGAGAATAGTACAGTGTTGTCTGCGTAAAGCAGGAATTTGGATGTTGGACAGGCGTCTGGTAGGTTGTTCGCAAAAAGGCTAGACAGAAGGGGGTTGAGGATGGAGCCCTGTGAGACCCCTACCATGACCTCTCTGGTCTCCCGAGATGGCTCCGTTGATTTTAACTTGTTGTGAGCTCCCAGACAGATAGCTACTGAACCAGTTAACTGTATCGGGGAGAGGCCAAGGAAACCTAACTTGTGGAGCAGGAGCTGATGATCCACCAAGTCAAATGCCTTGGTTAGGTCAATAAAGATTGCCCTGACCAGATGACCTTGGTCCAGTGCCTCGTGGGCGAAGTCAGTGAATTCAGTTAAGGCAGTGTTAATGTTGTGCATCCTATGAAAGCCATGCTGCTGGAGACATTGAAGTTTGTATTTATGTAGGTGGTCTGTGAGTTGGTCGCAATGATTCTTTCCAGGGCTTTGGAGAGTGGGGACAAGATTCAAATGGACCTGTAATTACAGACAAGCGATTGGTCACCTCCTTTTAGCACAGGGGTGACCAGTGCAGTTTTCCACCATTATGGGAATTCAGAGGGACAGAGTGACAGGTTGAAGAGCTTGGTAATGGGTTTGATAACCTCTGTGAGTGCGAAGAAGATTAGCTTCATATCAATCCCATCATCCCCCATCCTCATTTTGCCCAGGACTCTAGTTAAATACTTACTAGTTTCCTTAGTAGTCACCTGCCTAAAGTAGAAGTTGGGGAAATGCACAGTGTTTGAGTAGGTGGGTAAATGTTCTGCGGGTAATCCGCAGGAGGAATCAGCAGCCTCTTTAGGAGGGCGCCCCCTGAGGAAGACCTTGCGGTCGAAGCGCTGGGGTTGGTTAGTGCAGCGTCACCTTGCTTGGAGAATAAACAGCTTTAATTTCATATTTTGAAAAGCTTCCTGGCATATTTTCTTCCTACGAGTGCATTCATCGAACCTTTGTTGTGATTGTTTCGGGCTGGCCGCCCTTGAATGCACCAACTGTCCACATCCAGAGCGCACTGTTTTCCTAAAATTATCTTTGGGGGGAGGACTGCCCTGCAGTCCATGAACACCCTATTAAAAACATGGGCAATGGTATTGTCCTTAAGGATGATTTCACTGTCATGGTTTAGCATTGTACGGAGTGTTTTGTCGTTGGTCCCTACCATGTTCTTGATCGAGGTCCAGATTTTCTTCCCATCTCCCCAGTGCTGCAATTGTTGGTTCTTATGATTGCTTATGAGCCCTTGTTACGGGTGGCTTTGTAGTTCTGGACATTCGCGGCTGACCCTGTAGCTTTGGCCTGGTGCCAGAGGTTATCACATTGATACATCATGTTAAGGAGGGCGGGGGAAACCCATTCCATGCTCCTGCTTTTTACCACCATCTTACAGTATGGGGCAAATTTGTCTGCTGCAGTGTTGAAGTGTCTGATAAAGAACTCAAGGCGGGGTGTCAGCACTGGAGCATGTAACATAGAAACATAGATTTTGATGGCAGATAAGGACTGCTTGGCCCACCTAGTCTGCCCATTTCCCTACCTACAGGATAGGCCGCAGATTCTAGTTAACCAACAGCCTATTTGTTCCTACCCCTCACAAGAATTGCCTTATGTCTGTCCCATGTATTCTTGAATTCTCCCGCAGTTTTAGACCCCACAACCTCCTCAGGAAGGCTGTTCCATGCATCCACTACCCTCTCTGTGAACAAATACTTCCTCACATTGCCTGTGAACCGCCCCCCCTCTATCTTTAAATTGTGTCCACTTGTTCTTGCACGTCTCTTTTTCTGAAAGATGCTACCCTCTTGGACTTTGTTGATTCCACTGAGGTACTTACAAGTTTTTATCATGTCCCCCTCTCCCTTCTTTCCTCAAGGGTATACATATTAAGCTCCTTTAGTCTCTCCACGTACGGCTTCTTTTGCAGACCTTGCACCATTTTAGTTGCTGTCCTCTGGACTGCCTCTATCCTGTCTATGTCCTTGCAGAGATGGGGTCTCCAGAACTGGATGCAGTACTCCAGATGGGGTTTCACCAACTATCTGTACAGAGGGATAACAACTTCCTGTTTTCTGCTGGTGATGCTTCTCCCTATGCATCCCAGTATACCCCCAGCCCTCCCTACTGCCTTCTCACATTGCTTGCTAACCTTAAGGTCATCTGATATGATTACCCCCAGGTCCCTTTCCTTTTTGGTTGTTGTTACTACCTCCCCCCCATTGTGTAATCTTCCCCAAGGTTCTTGTTTCCCAGGTGCATTATTTTGTACTTCTTTGTGTAACCCCACTGCAAATGCGGGTTCCAAAAAGTCTTCCAGGAGCTTGCCTGAATGCTCCAAGTCTGGGCGGTGTTCAGTGTCTGAGCTGTTTAAATGTGGTTCCAAGTGAGTGCCATTTGAGCCTCCACGTACTGTCTCTTTAAGAGCTGTCTGCTTGCAGACTTAGTTTGTATGGGGGACTGTGTATTTTATGCTCGAATCCCACCCAAGCTGCTGCCAATTTGCTCCATTTCTGCTGTCGTTACATGTGCAGAGAGCCTTGTTGACAGATATAACTGTTGGCCAGAAATCATTTAGAGTGACTGAGAAAATGTAGTTTGTCTAACCAGTCTTTATTTCAGCACAAACTGTTTCAGTGTAGCTCTTTCATTTTGGTCCTGAATTGCTGACTTGGACCAATCAGGATGATAGGGTGGCCTTAAAATGGAGCCTGTGGATGAATTGGAACTTGGACTCTCAATTTTGAGCCAGCCACAAGGGGATTGTATGAGCAGTGACTCTGGGAAATGTAGTTTTGACCTTGGTGCCTTTTTTCACCAACAGAGGGAGTCTTATTGTGAGTGACAGTCGAACCAGCCAACAGAATGGTGTGGAGCTAAAGGAAATGCCCTGCTCTGTGACTGGAAAGATCAGATCAGTTGTGACAGTGAAGAGAGAAGGGGCTCTGTGCTTCTGCTGTGTATAGTTTCACGCGGGAAGCGCGTGTGAGGCCCTGAGGTTCAGCCTGCAGCCGTTGTAAGCACTAGTTCGGACTGAATCCAACTTGTGAGGAGAAAGAAGGAAGTCTGAAAGGTAGAAACCAGGCTAACCCTGTAGAAGACTGGAGAAACTGCCGAATCGCGCTCGGTCTGTCAGGAACTGAAGCTGCTGTGTGTGCTCCCGTATATTTTGCAGTAATTGCGATCGGGATCTAGGAGCAGCCTGCCTGGTATTGTACTTTCCTTTTACATATGAATGTGTGTAGTGCTTATGGAGAATCGCTATTTCCAATCCCCTGTGCTGTGTGCTGTGTGTTGAAGCTGGAAGCAAACTCCAGCTTGTCTCGGACTAAATCCGTTTGCTATCTACTGCAGTGGGGTCCAGTCACAAGGACCTTGTCTCCATGCCCTGTTGTTCTGGCAACCCAGAAGAACATCCACCATCCGGTTCTCCAGTTGGGTATTGTGAGTACAAATCAGGGTATTCCCCTGCAGCCTGTTTTCAATTACAAGTGTGTCATCTAATTATTGTTGTTTCACTTCTTCATGGACTGAGCCATCTGGCTCCGGATTACAATTGGGTGTTGTGCATATATTTTCTTCTACAGGGCCCTGTCCATCTGCACCTGACGGCCAACCCTGGGCAATGGACCTGGCTAGCCCCCCCCCAACCTGGGTACCCAGAGCATGACCTTTCAGACCCTGTATGTGTGCACAGTACTGTGATTTAATTCTGCCAATTAACCTGATCTCCTCCTCCCGTGTTTTATTCCCCCTAAATAAACCAGATTTGATGTTGTTAAACTTTAAACTGTCTGAAGTGTCAGTACCTACATATCAAGCATTGTATTGGTTTGTGTATGTTGATTAACCTTATTTTACACGGGGTCCCCAGAGACGAACCTCAGAATCAGACTCGAGGGTAAATGGTACTTTATGAATGAACAGTGTGTACATATGGGGTATTGGGACTGTAACTTCTGTGCATTGTGTGAGCCACTAGAGGGAATAAAAGGGGGTCTCAGTGTCCCAGAGGGCTGTGACCAAGCTAGTCTAACCACTATAAACCCTGACCTCTGGGTGGAGGCACCCGCCATAGAACCTAGGCCCCTCAACCTGTCAGTAGTCAAGCAGGCAGAGGTAGTAGCCCTTGGGATAGCGCCACCTGTGGTTACAGTTGCATTGAATCCTAGCTGCCATACTTCTAACCATTCCTCCAACCTTGCCAAGTCCCTTCTCATCCTTTCCACACTTCCTTGTGTATCAACCCTGTTGCAGATCTTTGTGTCATCTGCAAAGAGGCATACTTTTCCTTCCAGTCCCTCTGCAATGCCACTTATAATGACATTAAAAAGGACTGGACCCAGTACTGAACCCTGCGCATCCCACTAGTAACCCCTCTTTCTTCAGAGTGGACTCCATTTACAATTACCTTCTGTGTCCTGTTGTCCAGCCAATGTTTTACCCAGGCTACCATCCTGGGACCCACTCCCAGGCTGGTTAATTTGACTATTAATCTTTTGTGTGGGACTGTGTTAAATGCCTTGCTCAAGTCTAGGTAGGCCATGTCCACAGCCCCTCCCAGGTCTACTACTTTGGTCATCCAGTCAAAGAAATCTATTAGATTCATCTGACATGACCCTCCCACTGTGAATCCATGCAGCCTTGGGTCCTGTGCCCCACTGGCCTCTAGGTAGTCAACAATTCTTTCCTTCAGAAGTGACTCCATCACTTTTCCTACCACAGAAGTCAAACTGACAGGTCTGTAGTTTCTTGCCTCTGTCTTGGTCCCACTTTTGTGAAGGGGAATCACATCCGCCTTCCTCCAGTCCTCGGGTACCACACCATCCTCCCATGATTTGTTAAAAAGAGTAGTCAGTGGTTTCACTAGTTCCCCCTTAATTCTTTTAGAATTCTGGGGTGAATTCCATCAGGCCCCATTGCTTTGTCCACCTTCAGTTTTAGGAGTTCTTGCAGAACCCTTTCTTCTGTGAAGGACTGGGATCAACCCTCCATCAAGAGTGCTTCTGTTAATTGGATTAGGCACTTCCCTCCTCTCTTTTGTGAATACTGAGCAGAAATATTCATTCAGTATCCCTGCTTTTTCACTTTCCCCCTCTGCCCACCCACCGTTCATTCTATTCAGTCTCACTGTCCCTCCCTTTGTCTCTCTACGCTCTCTGATGTACCTATAAAAGGTTTTATACCCCTTCTTAACTGAGTTGGCTATCTTTTCCTCAGTTTGGGCCTTTGCTATTCTGACTTCCCTCCCTGCTTCCTTCTGCCTTAACTGGTACAGCTCTCTGTCCTGCTCTCTGTCCTTGCTGTTGCTAGCCTTGCTTGTAGAGCAGAAAGCAGCTAACTAAAAAAGCTACATTTTCTTGTTAATTTAAAACTTATATCTCGGCAGGAGTCAGTGTCTGTTGAGATTAAGTAGACAGATACTTTATTAGAAGTGGAAGGGGTCTTATTTAGGGTAAAAAAAAGAAAGAAAAGAAAGAAAGTCAGTGTGTGTTCTGTGCTGGGAAGGGTATTGTATCAGCTGACTTTGCTAAACCAGTAGGAGGAAAGAGAGCTTAATTGGGGGTGTGGCTTAGACACTATAAAAGCAGGTGACTCAAATTACAACTTCCTGTTGCTAGCCTTGCTTGTAGAGCAGAAAACAGCTAACTAAAAAAGCTACATTTTCTTGTTAATTTAAAACTTATATCTCGGCAGGAGTCAGTGTCTGTTGAGATTAAGTAGACAGATACTTTATTAGAAGTAGAAGGGGTCTTATTTAGGGTAAAAAAAAGAAAGAAAAGAAAGAAAGTCAGTGTGTGTTCTGTGCTGGGAAGGGTATTGTATCAGCTGACTTTGCTAAACCAGTAGGAGGAAAGAGAGCTTAATCGGGGGTGTGGCTTAGGCACTATAAAAGCAGGTGACTCAAATTACAGCTTCCTGTTGCTAGCATTTTTTCTTACTAATTGCCCTCCATCCCACCCCTCCACCCTAAGCCAGTTCTACTTTTATAGCCACTGGATCTGACTGTCAACAGGAACTTCCTGTTTGGCAGTAGGAAGGGAAGGATCATAGAGAAACATTGGTTTTGTCAACCCTAAAGGAAAAAAGTAGCTCACTCTCCCCCCCTAGCTGCTGGTGGTCTGACATTGAGCAAGGAAGAAGGAGGCTACTAGAAGATAGGAAGTTGCTGTCCTAGAACAGGAAGGGTGAGAGTTGTAAGGAGAGGAGAGAGTAAGCATACAGAGAAACAGGAGAGGGGACACAAAATAAGACATGATAGGAGTGGTGCAGTGCAATGGCTGTGGGACGGCAGTGTTCCGGGAGACATTCTGGAGGCTGCGATGCTGCCCTATTTGCAGGCACCTCTCTGGTCTGAGAGAGGAGGTTGCCCGTCTCCAGGCTGACCTGGCTAGGATTCGTGAAACCTCCTCCCCCACCCAGGGACCACCAGGGCCAATGCCACCACCTCAGAGGTTGCCAAGAAAGAGGAGAGGCTGGACCAGGGTGGGCTCAGGGAGGGAGAGGGTGGTGGAACAGAGTTGCATCCCTCCAGCTGTACCTCTCCACAATTCATTCGCTCTTCTGGTGGATAGTGTGGAGATGAAGGAGGATGCTGGGAACCTTCACAAAGGAGACCCACAGGAGGGTGGCATGGGACCCCACAGGGGAAGAAAACAACTCCTGGTGGGGGACTCAATCATTAGGGGGTAGAAATGGGGAGGAGGGGAGAGGAGGTAAGGTGCCTTCCTGGCACCACGGCTTGTAGGGACAGGAAGCGAATCCTCAGGATCGTGGGAGGAGCTGCATGAGGGAGGGAGCTGGATGTCATTGTCCACCTAGGGACAAATGATCTGTCTAGGAATGGGATCAGAGCAGTGCAAGAGGAGTTTGTAGAGTTGGGGAGGGGCCTTAGACAAGTAGTGCATACGGTAACCTTCTCGGAGGTGCTGCCTGTCTATGGCAAGGGTGATGCTAGGGCACTCCTCACCAGGGAATTCAATGAGTGGTTGAAAAACTGGTGTGGAGCTCAGGGTTTGGGCTTCACTTGGGACTGGGGAGCCACCTGGAGGGATGCAGACCTATACTGGTGCAATGGTCTGCATCTGTCCAGGGGCGGAACCAGGATCCTAGGTGAGAGGTTTAAATGCTTCACTGGCAAGAATTTAAACTAGCCAAGGGGGGAGACACTGAAAATGAGCAGGGAACTCCCAGCCTCCCCCCACAAAACATGGTAATTAGTGAGGTAAACACCAAGGTAGAGAAGTTATTAGGGAGCAGGACAGAGGTAAATGTAAAAAAAGGCAAAGGCAGTAAGGACAGGAATGGGGCTAAAAGGGGTAAGGCTATCAAAAAGTGGAGGGTGATGAGTACCAATGCCCGTAGTCTGTGTAACAAGCTCCCTGAACTAGTGGCCTTGATGGAAGAGGTTGCCTGGATATTGTGGCAGTCACAGAAACATGGTACACAGAGAACCATGACTGGGATGTCAACATACCAGGATCACGCAATCTACAGGAGGGACAGGGGTAAAGAGGAGGAGTAGCTCTCTATGTAAAGGAAGGGATCAAAGCAACAGAACTAAAGAGTAAACAGGGAGCAGATGAGGCACTCTGGGTCACCCTGGAGACAGGAAATGGCACCACAATCAGCACGGGGTTGTATATAGACCCCCATCTCAGGGGGAGGAATGGACAATGAAATGATAGAAGGCTTCCTTAGAATGGCAAAAAAGGGGAGATATTGTTGATGGGGCACCTGAATATGCCAGATGTTAACTGGAACACCTTTGCTGCAGGCACATCCAAGAGCAGGGTCATTCTTGATGCCCTACAGGGGGCATGCCTCAGACAGCTAGTATTGGAACCCACTCAGGAGGGAGCAATCTTAGACCTGGTACTCTCAAATGGGGACAGAGAAAGAATCTCAGATTTAAGGTGGGTAGCCATCTGGGAACAAGCGACCACCAAACAGTGTGGTTCACGATAAACACAGCCATACAATCAAGCCATACAAAAGCAAGAGTATTGGACTTTAGGAAGGCTGACTCTGGGAAAATGAGAGAGTGCCTTAGAAAAGCACTAACAAACAGGCAAGAAGGAGGGGTGGAGGAACAATGGAGAGTAATCAAACAGCCATCACAGAGGCAACAAGCCTTTGTATAAAGCAAATCAATAAAACAAAATGAAGAAAAAAACACTATGGTTCTCAAAAGAGGTGGCAGGAAGGTTAAGGAGAAAAGGATAGCATTCAGGAAATATAAGGACACAGAAGGAGCAGGACAGAGAACTTTATCAGTTAAAGCAGAAAGAGGCTGGGAAGGCAGTCAGAATAGCAAAGGCCCAAACCGAGGAAAGGATAGCCAATTCTGTTAAGAAGGGATAAGACCTTTTATAGGTACATTAGGGAGCGAAGAAAGACCAAAGGAGGGATACTGAGGCTTAATAAAGGGAAGGAATGTGGGGAGAGGGGACAGTGAAAAAGCAGGATATTGAACAAATATTTCTGCTCAGTATTCACAAAGGAAGAGGAGGGGAGGTACTAAACCAAGCAAGAGAAACACTCTGAAGATGGGGGTCAATACCAGTCCATTTACAGAAGAAAGGGTTCTGAAAGAACTAATAAAATTGAAGGTGGACAAAGCAATGGGGCCTGATGGGATTCACCCAAGAATTCTAAAAGAACTAAGGGTAGAACTAGTGACAACGCTGACTACTCTCTTTAACAAATCATGGGAGGATGGGTTGGTACCTGAGGACTGGAGGAGGGCAGATGTGATTCCTCTTCACAAAAGTGGGAGCAGGACAGAGGCATAAAACTACAGACCAGTTAGTTTGACCTCAGTGGTAGGGAAAATGATGGAATCACGTCTGAAGGAAAGAACTGTTGAGTACCTAGAGGCCAGTGGGGCACAGGACCCAAGGCAGCATGGATTCATGATGGGAAGGTCGTGTCAGACGAATCTAATAGATTTCTTTGACTGGGTGACCAAAGTAGTAGACCAGGGAAGGGCTGTGGACATGGTCTACCTAGATTTTAGCAAGGCATTTGATACAGTCCCACACAAAAGATTAATACATAAGTTAGCCAGCCTTGGAGTGGGCCCCAAGGTGGTAGCCAGGATAAAAAATTGACTAGACAACAGGACACAAAGGTTAGTAGTAAATGGAGTGCACAGTGAAGAAAGGAGGGTTACTAGCGGGGTACCGCAGGGTTCCGTACTGGGACCGGTCCTTTTTAATGTCTTAATAAGTGACATTGCAGAGGAACTGGAAGGAAAAGTATGTCTCTTTGCAGACGACACAAAGATCTGCAACCGGGTTGACACACAAGATGGAGTGGAAAGGATGAGAAGGGACTTGGCAAGGTTGGATGAATGGTCAAATGTATGGCAGCTCAGATTCAATGCAAAGAAGTGCAAGGTAATGCACATGGGAAACAAAAACCCAGGGGAAGAGTACACAATGGGGGGTGAGATACAGACAACAGTAAAAATGGAAAGGGACCTGGGGTAATTATATCAGATGACCTAAAGGTGGGCAAGCAATGTGAGAAGGCAGTAAGGAAGGCTGGGGGGATACTGGGATGCATAGGAAGAGGCATCAATAGTAGAAAACAGGAAGTTGTTATCCCTCTGTACAGACAGCTGGTGAGACCCCATCTGGAGTACTGTGTGCAGTTCTGGAGACCTCATCTCCGCAAAGACATAGACAGAGTGGAGGCTGTTCAGAGGAGGGCAACCAAAATGGTGCAGGGTCTGCACCAGAAGACATATGAAGAAAGACTAAAGGAGCTTAATATGTATACCTTTGAGGAAAGAAGGAAGAGAGGGGACATGATAGAAACTTTCAAGTACCTCAAGGGAATCAACAAAGTCCAAGAGGGTAGCATCTTTCAAAAAAAGAGATGTGCAAGAACAAGTGGGCACAATTTGAAGATAGAGGGGGGACGGCTCAGAGGTTATGTGAGGAAGTATTTTTTCATGGAGAGGGTTGTGGATGCCTAGAACAGCCTCCCTGAGGAGGTTGTGGAGTCAAGAACAGTGGGGGGAATTCAAGAATGTATGGGACAGACATAAGGCAGTCCTAGTGTGGGGTAAGAGGAAGTAAGCTGTTGGTTAACTAGGATCTGCAGCTTATCTGTTAGGTAGGAAAATGGGCAGACTGGGTGGGCCAAGCGGTCCTTATCTGCCATCAAATTCTATGTTTCTATGTTTCTATTGCTCCTTCTGTGTTTCCTTATACTTCCTGAATGCTATCTTTTTCTCCCTGACTTTCCCAGACACCTCTTTTGAGAACCATAGTGGCTTTTTTCTTTCATTTTGATTTATTTATTTGCTTCACACAAAGGCTTGTTGCCTCTGTGATGGCAGTTTTGATGATTCCCCATTGTTGCTCCACCTCTCCTTCTAGCCTGTTTGCTAGTGCTTTTCTGAGGCACTCTCCCACCTTGCCAAAGTCAGCCCTCCTGAAGTCCAGTACCCTCACTTTTGTATGGCTTGACTCTGTAGCTGAGTTTAACGTGAACCACATTGTTTGATGGTCAATTGTTCCCAGATGGCAACCACTTCTAGATCTGAGATCCTCTCACTGCCCCCATTTGAGAGTATGAGGTCTAAGATTGCTCCCTCACGAGTGGGTTCTGAAACTAGCTGTCTGAGGCCTGCCACCTGTAGGGCATCGAGAATGGCCCTGCTCTTGGATGTGGCTGCAGCAAATGTGTTCCAGTTAACATCTGGCATATTCAGGTCTCCCATCAACAGTATCTCCCCTTTCTCTGCCATCCTAAGAATGCCTTCTATCATATCCTTGTCCATTGCCTCCCCCTGACATGGGGGTCTGTACACAACCCCTGTGCGGACTGTGGTGCCCTTTCCAGTCTCCAAGGTGACCCACAGTGTCTCGTCTCCTCCCTGTTTCCTCTTTTGTTCAGTTGCGTATATCCCTTCCATTACATAGATAGCTACTCCTCCCCCTCTTTTCCCCTGCCTGTCTCTCCTGTAGGTTAATGTGCCTGAATGTTAACATCCCAGTCATGGCTCTCTGTGTACCATGTTTCTGTGACTGCTTCACGATATCCAGGCATCCTCTTCCATCAAGGCCACCAGTTCAGGGGCTTGTTGCCCAGACTATGGCATTGGTACTCATTACCCTCCATTTCCTGATGGCCTTACTCCTTTTGCCCCATCCCTGTCCTTCTTGCCTTTGTCACTTTCCCATTTACCCCAGCCTTCTCTAGCAGACTTGCCTCTATGTTGGTGTTTACCACACTTACTACCGTGATTTTTTGGGGGCTAGGATTTCCTGCTCCTTTCCAGTACCTCCCCCCTTGGCTAGTTTAAATGCTTGCCAATGAAGCATTTAAACCTATCATCTAGGATCATGGTTCCCCTTCTGGACAGATGCAGCCCATCATGCCAGTATAGGCTTGCATCACTCCAGGTGGACCCCCAGTCCCCAATGAAGCCAAATCCCAGAGCTCTGCACCAGTTTTTCAACCACTGATTGAATCCCATGGTGTGGAACACCCTAGCCTCTTCTACACCATAGATGGGCAGCAGCACCTCCAAGAAGGTTACCGTGCGTGCTACTTGTCTAATGCCCCTTCCCAATTCCACAAACTCTTTCTGCACTGCTCTAATCCCTTTCTTAGCAAGGTCATTTGTCCCTAGGTGGACAATGATATCCAGCTCCCTTCCCTGTGCAGCTGCTCTGGCAATCCTGAAGATTTGCTCCCTGTCCCTCCAAGCCATGGCACCAGGCAGGCACCTTACCTCCCTCTCCCCTTCCTCCCCCAGTTCTACCTTCCTAACAATGGAGTCCCCCACCAGGAGTTGTTTCTTTCCTGTGGGGTCCCATGCCACCTTCCTGTGGGTCTCCTTTGTGGAGGTTCCCAGCATCCTCCTTGGTCTCCACTGTGGGTGCCTCCATAGAGGAACCACACTTTGCCAGAATGGCATAGGAATTGTGGAGAGGTACAACTGGAGGGATGCGCCTCTGTTCCACCACCTTCACCCTCCCTGAGTCCACTGTGGTCCAACCGCTCCTCTTTCTTGCCAACCTCTGCGGCAACGGCAGTGGCACTGGTGGTCCCTGGATGGAAGAGGAGATCCCACAAATCCTGGCCAACTCAGCCTGGAGATGAGCAACCTCGTCCCTCAGCCCAGAGAGGTGCCTGCAGATGGGACAACACCGCATCCTCCGGAACGTCTCCCGGAAGACTGCTGTTCCACAGCCACTGCACTGCACCACTCCCACCATGTCTTATTTCTGGCCCCTTAACTGTTGTTTGGAATCCTTACTCTTTCCTCTGTTTTTTTTTTCTTCTCTCTCTACTTACTTTTTGCCTCTGTGCCCTTTAAGCTCCTGATTGTCCTGTTCTGAGACAAGAAGATCCTATATTTTTCAGTAGACCCCTTACTTGCTCAGAGTTAGACCTCCAGCAGCTAGAGGGGGCCGGAGAGCTACTCTTGCCCTTCGGGGATGGTGGGTCTTTGATGGCTCTGTGATCACTCACTTTCTGCTCCCAAATAGGAAGTTCCTGTTGTCAGTCAAATCCTGTGCCTATAAAAGTAGAACTAGCTTTGGGTGGGAGGATTGAGGGGAGGGAAGGAGGGCAATATAGTCACAGTAGAGAAGTCCAGTCACACAGCACTCCTTCCTCCTGGTGTCTTCTGCCAAGCTTCTAGCAGAATCTTTCTAAGGCAGTCTTTAAATTTAGCTTCCTTCTAGCTAAGCCACGCCCCCTACTTACTAGATCTTTCTACAAGTAATTTAAACTGCACAGCTATCAAGCCCTTTCAGTCACCTGAGATTTAAACCTAGATAACTCTTCAGATAACCATTCAGTTCAATTAACTCAGACAAACACACTAATTTTTTTTTGTTTTGTTTGTTATTTTGTTTTTTTACCCTAAATTAAAGGTCCAAGTACAAGAGTTCTACTTCTTTAGTCCAAGTAGAGAAGTCCAGTCACACAGCACTCCTTCCTCCTGGTGTCTTCTGCCAAGCTTCTAGCAGAATCATGAGTCCAGGAAACTCCAGTCAATCCCTGCGAGGTAAGTTTTGAAATCAGTCATTGCCCTGTTTTTGATTACCCTGTTTTGCACCAGTCTGGGGGGATCTTTATCTGCTTCGATGACCACCCACATTGGATGGGTGAGTGGTCACTCAGTACATCCGGGAGTACCTTGACCTCAGTTATCCTTTCAGGGTGGGTAGTTAGCAACCAGTCAATTAATGTGCTTGTGCCCGTATGATAGTTCATCCTGGTGCTGCTCTTGACCGTCTGGGTTAGATAGAATCCAGCAACAAGGTCCCTGTGCACAGCACCTGAGCTGGAGGACCAGTTGAAGTTGAAGTCCCCCATTATGATAGTTTCCTTGTTTTGGCTGGCCTGCTTGTAGTAGCTGGCAAAGGCTTCTATCCCTGTCTGCTGCTACCCCGGGGGGGATGTAAACTGCCAGAAGGATCAGTCATTTTTGCGCCTTGCCTAGCAGGACTTTGACTGCGAGGTATTCACAGTCGTTTGTGGCATTAGTCAGTTAGATTTGATAGTTGTTGTGAGTGTAGATTAAGCAGCTCCCACTTTTTTCCCCTATGCGGTCTTGCCTGTGGATATTGTACCCAGGGATGGAGACTACCAGGTCAGCTATTCATTGCGTGAGACACATTTCTGTTAATGCTATAATATTTGGTTGGGCATGGGCCACTCAGGCTTTGAACTAGGTTAGTTTGGCAATGAGGCTTCCAATGTTTAAGGCCCACAAGCGTTAGATGGCCAGATGAAGTTGTGGCCTGGGGGAGATTTGGCCGGGGGCCAGGGTTAGGGTGGATGTTCCCCGAGATTAGTAGGAGGATTAAAATCAGTTTTCTGTAGACCCTTGGGAATTGGCGTAGTCCTCTCATCATCAGCGCATACTGTAGGGAACTCTTTGTATGCTGCAAACCCCACGAGTTAGGTAGGCATGAGGGGAGATACATGGCTGGGGTATAGAGCAGTTTAGGAGAGGTAGTGGTCCAGGTGGGCTGCTGGATGAGGCGGAGGGTGAGCAGCTCATCTCCCACTGGCCTGGCCTGGTGCATTGCAGGGTAAAGAAGTTGGAGTGGTTGTTTGGCAGCCTTTAAGATGGTAGGCACAGGGTCAGGGTTATATGAACATATGAATCTGCCAGCAGAAACAGGCCTCATGGTCTATCAAATCTGCTTGAGTGTGCAGCTAGCACCCTATAGCAGGGGATAAGAGAAGTTGGGGTAGCGCTGCCTCCAAATTCTGGCTGTCTTCCCATCTTGGCAAGGTTACCTGAGAAGCACGAGTGCAATATAGGATAGTTTGGCTTAGGGTAGACTAGGGGCTGAATTACCACCTAGTTGAATGGAGATCCCATGTATGTGGTTGGACTGGATGTTGCATCCGGAAGGAACAGGTCAATTTAGGCTGGGGATACCAGCATGTGGGCACTGGGGATACCAGCGCATGGTCGGGGGGGTGACCTGGTATTGTCAGGGTTAAGGCTGCGTCAGGGCTTATTATGTTTCAGAGGACTGTGGGCTAAAAGACACCACCACAAAGGGCTCTATAGGGGAATGCTGTGGGTGAAACCAAAGGGTAGTTTGGATGAGGGGTGTGTAACTTGACTGATTGGTTCTGTCAGTGAAGGCGTAGCAATAAAGGGGCAGCCCCCTTTGGGTGGGAGGGTGACTGGGGAAGGTGGGCAGGAAGAGCAATAGCCGTACGCCAGTGTTTCTCCTGCTGAGATGAGAGCAGTCCCTGGTTTGTTTTGCTGTGAGCTCCATAGGCAAGTGGGAGTAGTGGGGAAGGCCTGGTTCCTTTCCAGCCCTCAGAGACCCACTGTGATGGTCTGGCAGTGCAGTGAAGGGGTCAGGGAACTGAGAAGAGAAGCAACAGGTTATATAGTTAAGAAGGAGCAGGAGGGCTGTTGTAGGCAGAGTTGAGGTGGTGGGAGAGAGTGTGGAGAGAGACAGACAGACGGGGGTGACAAGACTGAAGAGTGCAGGGAGAAAGCCAGTGCAGCAGGGTTAAGCAAGAGAACATAACATGAACTAGCTGAGCACCAGGACACATCTGTATATGAGCTTTTGCTCAATATGTCTTTCCTGGTAAAACATTTTAAATAAATAAATAACCATTACATTACTGAGACGCTGGAACTCACACCTAGCATATCACCATGGTCCTGGGAATGCAGCAGGCCCAGTTAAACAAAGGAACAAGTTTGAAAATGCACCACTGTAACTTAAGCAAATAACACTGTATTGGATGTAATCAAACAAAGGGTCTGATAGCACTGCAGGCATTAAACGCCCTTAAAGCAGCAACGAGGACAGTGTAAAGCAGCAAAATCACAGGCTACACTTGCAATTAAAGCAACCATAAGTCAGTGGCAGAGACAGGGAAAAGTCTGTAAAATAACATAGGCTGAAATTCTGTCAGTATTGCTTGGCTGACCCAGGACACAGCCATGTGGTCCAGCCATACGCGATGGCGCCATACTCCAGTGTCCATCTTGCTGAGGTGAGAGCAGTACCTGGTTTGTTTTGCTGTGGGCTCCATAGGCAAGAGGAGTAGTGAGGAGGGTCTGGTTCCTTTCCTGCCCTCAGAGACCCACTATGATGGTCTGGCAGTGTAGCGAAGGGGTCAGGGAGCTGGTTTGTTTTGCTGTGGGCTGCATAGGCGAGTGGGAGTAGTGGGGAGGGCCTGGTTCTTTTTCTGACCTTAGAGACCCACTATGATGGTCCAGCTGCATAGCGAAGGGGTCAGGGAGCTGGTTTGTTTTGCTGTGGGCTCCGTAGGCAAGAGAGAGTAGTGGGGAGGGCCTGGTTCCTTTTCTGCCCTCAGAGACCCACTATGATGGTCTGGCAGCATAGTGAAGGGGTCAGGGAGCTGGTTTGTTTTGCTGTGGGCTCTGTAGGTGACTGGGAGTAGTGGGGAGGGCCTGGTTCCTTTTCTGCCCTCAGAGACCCACTGTGATAGTCCAGCAGCATAGCGAAGGGGTCAGGGAGCTGGTTTGTTTTGCTGTGGGCTCTGTAGGTGACTGGGAGTAGTGGGGAGGGCCTGGTTCCTTTTCTGCCCTCAGAGACCCACTGTGATAGTCCAGCAGCATAGCGAAGGGGTCAGGGAGCTGGTTTGTTTTGCTGTGGGCTCTGTAGGTGACTGGGAGTAGTGGGGAGGGCCTGGTTCCTTTTCTGCCCTCAGAGACCCACTGTGATAGTCCAGCAGCATAGCGAAGGGGTCAGGGAGCTGGTTTGTTTTGCTGTGGGCTCCATAGGCGAGTGGGAGTAGTGGGGAGGGCCTGGTTCCTATCCTGCCCTCAGAAACCCACTGTGATGGTTTGGCAGCACAGCAAAGGGGTCAGAGAGCTGGTTTGTCTTGCTGTGGGCTCCATAGGCGAGTGGGAGTAGTGGGGAGGGTCTGGTTCCTTTCCAGCCCTCAGAGACCCACTGTGATGGTCCGGCAGCACAGTGAAGGGGTCAGGGAGCTGGTTTGTTTTATAGTTGAACAAGTATAAATAAATAGGCTAGATCAATTGCAAGCAATTTTACAATAAGGTAGATGAGAAATGGTACATGGCCTCAGAGCCAGAGTCTGACACAGTTCAACAAGTATACTGGGAGGGACTTGAGTTAGGATGATTAGCAGTTACAGTTGCATTGAACTGCTAGGATTGTCCATAGTGCTGTCTTAAACTGGTCAAATTTAGATAGACTGAGCAAGGTATCAAGCAGCTCATTTAACCAGCCAGCGGCTCTAACTGTGAGTGAATGCTTGCCCATGTTTGAGTATCTTTCCTTGAGAATTTAAATATTTTTTACAATTGCAGTCTGAAATTCAATAAATTGTAAGAATGGGCTTGACCCAAAGCTCCTTCATCTCTCATCACCTGCCATTGCGCTTCCACTCACCTCCCTTCTAAACCTCTCCTTCTCCCTGGCCTCTGCCCTTGTTGCCTGAAAGCTTGTCACAGTAATCTCCCTTCCCAAAGGTGGCGAATCCTCCAACCCAGGCAACTACCACCCAATATCCCTGCTCCCAATCCTTGCCAGACTTTAAGAGCACCTCATACTGGCACAACTTTCTCCTTTCCTTGACTCCTCTTTCTTCACCCCTTTCCAGTCTGGTTTTTGTAAGGCCCGTTCCACCACAACCTCACTTCTCTGACTTACTGATTCCATTCTCTCTGGCATGGATCAGGTCCGCATCACCTCTACCATCTTTGTCAACTTGGCCAAAATCTTCAACACTGTTGCCCACACCCTTCTCCTCAACAAATTTGTGCAGCTGGTCTCTCTGAAACCACCACTAGCTGTTTCCATTTCTACCTTGGGGGTAGGACTCAGGTAGTCAAAACTGGCAACTCCACCCCTCCATCAACACCAGAGTCCCTCAAAGGTCAGTCATTGGCCCATTACTCTTCTCAATATTCTTAAATTATCTTCCTGCTGCCTGCTGTTCTAAGGCTATTCACATGCATGCTGATGATACTGTTCTGTATGCCTCCAGCACCTCCCCCTCTGATGTGGCGACCAGCCTCCAGCTGGATTTCAATAAAGTCCAACTCTGGTTTTGCTCAAATCAATTGTCCCTCAATGCCAAGAAGATGGTCTTTATGACCTTTGGCACCAGGCAAAGGCTCATTAAACCTACTGCCACCCCATCCTTCCACACCCTCGAGGGGTCCAGATTGGAGGATGTCACCCCCTTCAAATACCTTGGACTCTGGCTTGACTGGCACCTCAACGTTTCTGGACATGTGGATGCTATCCACAAAAAAAATTGCATCCTAAACTAGCTGCTCTGTATAGAAACCGTGGTTGCATCCTACTACAAGCCACCATGAAATTGTCCAGAAAATGATCCTCCCAATCTTTGACTACGGTGACATAGTCTATAGTGCAGCTCCTAAGTCCACACTAACCAGACTGGACACCCTTTTCAACTCCTTTTGTTGGTTTGCTCTTGACTGTTCACCCTGTACACACCATCGTGACCCATATACCACTCTCTCCTTCTCCCTTCTAGAAGCCAGACACCTCGCCCACTGCTCCTCCCTAGTGGGAGAAGTACTGGCTCAGCACTCCCCTCAAAACCTCAATGCCTTTCTCTCCATCCCTCTCCCTACCGCCTACTCTTTTCATAACTCTGGCTACGGGACTCTTGTACTCCCTGCCTGATCCTCCACTTCAGGACAGGCTGCCTTCTCCTACCATTTCCCTAAAATATGGAACTCCCTTCCCTTAGTTATCCACTCTGCCCCATCCACTCATTTGTTATCCTCTCTTCTTCGCAATTACATTTTTCTATCCTGTACCTGACCCACTTCCCAATAGCCCCACCACCCCTCTTCTCCCTCAAAACCATGTCTAGCTTCTCTTTCCTATTCCCCACTCTTACCTTTCTCCAGGTAAGCTGGTATCCCATGACACTGACTGGGTGTGCAATGAATAGTGTTTGAATCCACTGTGGGGTTTCCACTCCAGAGGGTCAAGGTTTGCCTCTTTCCATTCTACCTTAACTCTCTTCTTCACAGTTTCTTTTCTTCATCCTGCAACTGCGACTGACCCAAATCCCAATAACCCCTCCCCACCCCATCTCTCTTTCAAAACTGAGTCTAACTACTCCTTCCTATTCACCACTCCTATCTTTCCCCAGTAAAGCCGATATCCCATGACATTGCCTGGGTGAGCATCGAGCAATTTTGGACCATTGTGGAGTTTCTACTCCAGAGGGTTAAAGGGTTTGCTTTCTGCCCTTCTACCCAATCTCTCTTCTTGCAGGCCTGGTTAACCAGTACCTTCGGTTTGGGTTCTCCCTGCTGAGTCGGTCCATTGCAGGGTGTGCATCCCTGAGGGTCGAAGGTCTGCCCCACCTTTACCCTATCACCCCCCCCGCTCCATTCTTCAATTAGTCTACCTATATCCTCTCTCTTCCCCTCACCTACACTGTCTCTGCTAAGGGACTGGCCTCCAATCTCAAGTTTTGAATGTGCAATATTATATTATATTTTCTAATTTTCTTGTGTTCTCCACTTTGTTTCAGATTATATAATTGTATGATGTTTCATTTTTGTATTTAGGTTTATGTATACTCCAACTGTTTCAGCTCTATATAACTATTCTTTGATGTTTTATTTTTTTGTGTATCTTGGTTTATGTATATTCCAATTGTATTCCCATTTCCATTCCCCCCAGGACACATCTGGAAACGAGCTATTGTAGCTTAGAATGCCTTTCCTGGTGATACGTTTCAAATAAATAAATAAATACAATTGCAGATTTTGTGTGGAAAATAGTGAAAATTGCACATATTGCAGAAAAACTGCAGGTGCAATTTTCCAGCGCCCTGTTGTCAGAAACATGACCTCACTTATTGTAACAGGAACAGTAAAGTATAATACCTTGATTGCTGGCTGTCGCAGCACTTCCACTGACCTGTTCTCCTCTCTCACTGCTGCTGGCTCAGCGTCTGAGCTCAGTGATTCTAATTGTATCATGTAACACCCGGGTTCCCCAGGGTTACTAGAACTCATTTTTCAGAGTAGTCTAGGTAGGATTTAGGTAGGAGGGAACCGCCCTCTTTTCCTTTTCGCCCTAGTTCATAATGGAACGGTCTGGATGCTGGGTCGGGGTGGCTGCTGTTTTCTGCGTGATGCCCAAAGGGGGTGAATTCTTCATAAATTGCCTGTGAGACTGGTAATAGTGAGTAGCTACTGGGGCCAACCCCGTGTATAAAAATTTGTTGTAATGTGCTGCCCAGGACTGGTCTAGCCAAGTCAAGTCATCCATTCATGGAAATGCATTGCACCTGTGATGTTATAGGAATTTAACAAATTTATTAGACGGTCCCTAAGGTAAATGTAAGAAGCTGATGATTTGTAGACAGCCCCTAGAGTGTGGGGTGTTATGGGAAGTTTGCTTGGCTGGAGCAGTGTGTGTTTAAGATGGCTGCACAATAAAGATGAGTAAAAACTCATGCTGGTTTCATGATTATTAACAAGCAAAACATGGTGTCAGAAGTGGATATCAAAACCTGAAAAGAAGGAAAAGAACATAAAAAAGAATTCTAAAAGAAGACATCTGGTGAAAAAAAAAATGTGAGAGAAAAAAAGATGGATAAACTAAATCCTCCATCAGGTATGCAATTGTCTGGAAATGTAGCTGAAAACTGGAAGAGATTTAAACAAAGATTTAATATTTATTTAACTGCAAGTGGCACTGAAAGCGAAGATGGCAAAACAAAGGCCTCAATCTTTCTACATGTAGCTGGGGAAGATGTGTTAGACATTTGCAACAGTTTCCAGTTCAGTGAGGGTGAAAACATGGATCTTGATGTAATTATGAAAAAATCTGGAGAGTACTTTGTAGCGAAACGAAACGTAACATATGAGAGATAAAAATTTTTCACATTTGACAAAAAAAAGAGTGATAGCTTTGATCAGTATTTAACAGAGTTACGTTCGCTCTGCAAAACGTGTGAGTTTGGAGATCTGAAAGAATCATTGATTAAGGATAGAATTATATGTGGAATCACAGACAATGGGCTCAGAGAAAGACTGCTTAGAGAGCAAGATTTAACTTTGGACAAAGCTATAAACGTGTAGAGCTGCTGAAGCTACCAAATCACAAAGAAAACGAGGGCTCTGTGCATGTGCTAAAGAAGCTTGAGATAAGAAATATTTTTCCAAAACAAAGCAGCAGAAGGAGCAGCAGCCTAATCGGAAAACATGTGGTAGATGTGGAAATAACTATAACCCAAAAGCTTGTCCTGCCTATGGGAAGTCCTGCAGTAAGTGTGACAAAAATAACCATTTTGCTAAATGCTGCAAAATGAAAAATGAACAAAATAAAGTTCGCACTGTCGAAGAAGCTGAGCCGAAAGAGTTCTTTGTAGATTCCGTAGAGCTGTGTATTTCTGAAAAAAAGGAATGGATTGTACCTTTAACTGTGAATGAGACTGTCATACCATTCAAGCTTGACACAGGAGCACAGGTGAATCTGATCTCATTGCAAGACCATGAAACTCTGCATGTAAAATCTAAAATTCACCCAGCCAAGATAAAAGTAAATGCTTACACAGGAGAGAATATTCTAGTAAAAGGGAGCTGCTTGGTAGCTCTGAAGCACAAAGGCCAGCAGTTCAAGGTGTCTCTGTTAATTGTAGAGAAGGATGTGCAACCAATTCTAGGCATAAGTGGCTGTGAGAAACTCAATTTAGTGAGAAGAGTGTTTGTCGTGACATCACAAGCTGAAGCTAAATGTGAATCATTATTTACAGAGTACAGCGATGAGTTCAAAGGTCTAGGATGTTTGCCCGGGGAGCACAAAATAAACATAGATGGCCAAGTGCCACCCGTAACATACCCCTGCAGGAAAGTGCCATTCGCACTGAGGGACAAACTGAAAGAAGAGCTGAACCGCATGGAAGCCACAGATGTAATCAAGATAATTGATGAACCTACAGACTGGGTGAGTTCTTTAGTGTCATAGTTGAGAAGAAAAATGGCCAGATCAGAATATGTCTTGACCCCAGACACTTAAACAGAGCTATAAAAAGGGAGCATTTCAAGTTACCTAGCAGAGAAGAGATAATGTCACAGTTTGCTGGTGCTAAATGGTTTAGCAAACTGGATGCTTCTTCAGGATTTTGGCAAATGAAGCTAGATAAGACTAGTTAAAAGTTATGCACGTTTAATACTCCAGAAGGAAGATACAGATTTATTTGTCTGCCGTATGGGATACTGTGCGCTCCAGAAGTTTACCATAAAATAATTCATATGATTTTTGAGCACATTCCAGGTGTTGAAACCATGATGGATGACATCATTGTGTGGGGTTCCACAAAAGATGAACATGACTTCAGATTGAGACAAGTGCTGGATCTGACAAGAAAAGCAAATCTTAAACTCAACAAAGAAAAATGTGAGTTTTGTGTAAAAGCACTGATTTTTGTGGGTGATATTGTTACAGATCAGGGCATTAAACCTGAGCCTAAGAAGACATCTGCAATAGTGAATATGCAAAAGCCCAGCTGCAAAGATGATGTCAGGAGGTTCTTAGGGATGATTAACTACCTAGGGAAGTTTATCCCTCAACTTTCAGCATGGTCAGCCCCACTCAGATGGCTGTTGGAACAGAAAAATGAATGGAAGTGGTCACATGAACAGGAGCAAAGCTGGAAAGATCTGAAGAAGGCTATTACAGAAGAACCAGTGTTAAGATTCTATGATCCTGCTAAAGAAATAAGAATATCAGCTGATGCTTCACAGTTTGGCTTGGGCTCAGTACTTCTGCAAAATTATGAAGGAATCTGGCAACCTGTAGCATATGCTTCCAGGGCCTTGATGAGTGCCGAGACAAGGTATGCCCAAATAGAAAAAGAGTTACTAGCAATAACTTATGCTTGTGAGTGATTTCATCAGTATGTGTATGGTCAGGCCTTCACAGTGGAAACAGACCACCAGCCTCTAGCAGCTATAATGGCCAAGTCTCTAAATGACTGTCCAAAGAGAATACAGAGAATGCTAATTAGATTACAAAAGTACGATGTTCAGTTGATCTATAGTCCTGGAAAGTACATGTATGCTGCAGAAACCCTTTCACATGCTGTAGACAAGGGTGAAAGCCCAGAAAGTCAAACAGACAGAGAAATAAAGGCATATGTTGACATGATCGTGACCTCTCTTCCTGTGTCCAATAAGAGACAAGAGCAGATCAGAAGAGAAACAGAGGCAGATGAAACAATGAGAATCCTGAGAAATACCATATTAAAAGGTTAGCCGAAGGAGAAAAGTGCCTGTCCACTGTCTATTCATGATTTTTGGACGTGTAGAAGTGACCTTTCCTCTCAAGATTAGGTTTAGTTTCATTTGAAATCTCAGTTTGTAAGAAGCTAAAATAATAATGATAATAATTCAGCCAAGTTACTGTAATCCAATAATTCAGTTTGAAAATAATATAGAACTTTTCTTTAAGTGAGGAAGATGTGATGTTATAGGAATTTAACATACTTATTAGACGGTCCCTAAGGTAAATGTAAGAAGCTGATGATTTGCAGACAGCCCCTAAAGTGTGGGGTGTTATGGGAAGTTTGCTTGGCTGGAGCAGTGTGTGTTTAAGATGGCTGCACAATAAAGATGAGTAAAAACTCATGCTGGTTTCATGATTATTAACAAGCAAAACAACACCCTAAAATTTGTAACTTCAGAACTGGAAAAGCAGGTTTGCCTTTCAGTAGAGGCACCTAAAAATTTTGGGACAAGCATTTCTCTTCAAAGTTGCTTGAGGGATAGTTTAAAACCTAAGCTGACACCTTCACAGTAATGAAATGCCAAGTGTTTAGTCAGAGCTAAGGTGGGACTGTCAAATACCAATGGAGTCGTCACAGTTCGTGACTACGTGAGAACAAAGTGTTGTCTGACCTTTGTCTGGAGCTACGCTGCATGCCTCAGCATGGCTCGTGAGGACAAACCTTTTTTTATAATTTAATAGAGAGTCAGGCGCTGCCCTCCCTCCCAGGATTGTATGCCTGTGTGGTAACTCTCCCACAAGAATGTTGCTTTTGTAACCCCCCTACAAATGGGGGTTCCCGAAAAGTCTTCCATGAGCTTGTCTAAAAGCTTGTCTAAATGCTCACTGCCAGGCTGGTGTCCTGCATTTTTGCAGTTTAAATGTGATTGCCAGAGAGTGCCCATATAGCCTCTGTGTACTAGCTCTTTAAGAGCTGCCTGGATTGCAGTCATAATTAATCTAAAAGGGAGCTCTGTTAGAAGATGTGCCTGTTTGCTGATCATTTGTTAGAGTAATGATAGTATTGCAGTTTGTTCTAACCTGCCTTCTTTGCAGCATGGACAGTTCCGTTTGTTTCCATCATCTTGGTCCTGAACTGCTGAAATGGGCCAATCAGTACATTTGGGACTCTAGAATGGAGCCTGCCTACAGGGGCTTGGTGGGGTCAAAACTTGTAGGAATTGTAGTTTTTGCATTTTAGTGCCTAAAATAACCTGGAGGGGGAGCCCTTGTTGTGACTGACAGACAGATCAGCCAACCAAACCTTTTGGATCTTGGGGAAATTCCCAAGCTGCTTGCAGCTTGTTTCAGTTTTGAGTTGGGAAGTGAAGAGATAACAGCCTGAATGATTCAAGCAGCAGCCCTGGCATAGATTCGCATGGGAGAATTGTGGAAAGGCCTGACTTTTGGCCTGCATGCCTGTCTGCTGTCCCTGACAGGGAACTTGTGCCTTTTTCGGACTGAATCAGAACCTGGAGAATGAAGTAAGCCACTGAATTGTGACCAGGCTCCTACTTGAAGAAGACCAAAGATTTGCTGAATGCAATCGGCCTGTCTGGACTTCCAGCCACCTCTGAACTCCCGAATTGTGCAAAGACTCTGTAATTGCGACTGGAGAGCCTTTTGCCTGGTACAGTGGAATTTCCTTACATGTGAATATGGGTCGTGATTTGGTTCCCCCACTGTGGTTTGAATTGTATTCTGCTTGCTGGAAGCTGCATTAGAATTTCCTTATGTGTAAATGTACTGTGTGCTGCTAGTGGGTCACAATTTGGTTCCCCACAGTGGTTTGAACTGTATTCTGCTTGCTGGAAGTTGCATCCAGCCCCCACGGACTGAATCCAAAATCACCTCCATTGGGCCTTGGCCTTGCCACACTTACCAAGCCTGACTACCCGCTGCACAGAGAAAGCCATCGACAGAAGACCTGCATGGGGATCAGCCCTCTGCTCAACACTTGAACAGGAATAACGCCTCGGTGATTCGTGTAGGCCCCGCTTCTCCGGGCACTCCAGCTCAACAATCTGCAGTCTCGATTTCGTCCTGACAGTGTCCAGTATTGGGTATCGTGAGTAAACATCAGGGTAGCTCCCTGCAACAACAGCTAAATCTAAAGTGTTGTCATCTGATTGTCTTGTTGCTTTTTCTTTCATGAACTGAGCCGTCTGGCTCCAGATTATAAGTAGTGTGTGTTGTGCATGTTGCTTTCTTCCATCACAGGACCCCAAGCAGCTGCAATGTTCCTGGCTAGCCCACCATTTTCCTACCTGGGCCCAGAGTGTGTGACTGTGTGGGGACTTAAAGCGCATGCATAACTGTTTGATTAATACAGCCTTTAAACCAATCAACCTGATTACGCCCCTTCCTTGTTCAAGTTCCCTGAATAAATCAGATCTGACCTTTTTGCTCCATTTAACCTGACTGTGGTTCCAGTTTGTGCCAAGAGTACTGTACTGTTGCTATTTACTGTGCATAACCTTGTTTTACAGGGGGTCCCCAGGGTCGAGCCAGAGGAACCAGCCCTGGTGGTAAGTGCAAACAGTGTGGGTACTGGTATGGTGTACAAGGGATACTGTGAAAGTGATTATTGTAAATTCCTCAGGCCACTAGAAGGGAAAGTGGGGGGTTCCAGTGTCCTGGAAGTCTGTGCCCAGGTTAGTTTGACCACTACCAACCCTGACCTTTGGGTAGAGGCACCCGTTTCAGAATTCAGACCCCTTAACCTGCTACTTGCCGCGCAGGCAGGGGTAGTAGCCCTTGGGATGACGCTACCAAGAGGTTACATTTTGGTAAACCCATAGCTTGTGTGTGTGTTCTCACATCTTGGTCAATGTCTGTCTTGGTTCATTTGCCCAGAAGTGGGATGGACAGAAAGCTCAAACTGTTGTTCTTGTAATAAATCATTACATTGCTGTGGACTTTGTGAACTTTGTGCTGCACCTGCAAAAGCCCCTGTGGGCACCAACTTTTTGTCAGACCTGCTTGTCAGGAATAAAAGCCATACTGCATAATTCCACTCCTACTTGTGGACATTCAATCTGTGTGAGTCTTGTCTAAGTTACTGGGGCCCCTAGACCGATTTAAAAAAAAAACAGCATTGCCAAGGTCCTCCCCCAAGACTCAGAAAAAATAGAAATGTTGTTATGTTGTTATGTGCCTTCCCCCCCGACTCCCTAGATAATGAGTCAGGTACTCTCTCTCTCTCTCTCCAGCAAAGGGTGTGGGCTGTTGTCATGTTGCCAAGGGGGTAGGGTTACATAAATGGTGGCTCTTCTGCAGATTTCAGGGGAGAAGTTTGCCGTGCAAAGGCATGGTTGTGGTTTTTATCTGGTGGTGGTTTGCTCAGTTAAAAATTGTTGTCATTGACCCATCAGCACAGCGGTGGGATTTGCCATCGGATGCCGGCGATCCGGGTTCAGGAACGGACTGGCCGCCAGGAGGGCTGGCCAGAGTGAAGAATAGAGCCGTGCTGGACTGCCTCCTTCTCCGGGAGGGGCGAGGGTAGCAGTCGGTGCACTACGGACCCCTGGCGGAGGCAGGGGAATGCTAGCGGCGCCGATGCTTACAGTTCCGGGAGGCGGGCGGACGCTGGCGTCATTGCACGGCCCCGCCTCCCAACGAAAATGGCGGTGCAGGGAGGCGGGCAAGGACTACTGTGAGAGATGAAGCCCTCCCCGAGGGACCTCACCCGCCACCATCGCTGCGGGTCCCCAACCAGACAGTAGCCCGTGGCTACCAGGAATGGTGGCCGCGGCCCCGCCCTCCAGGGGATAAGCCGGGGGTGACCGTGGGACCCTGGCAACAATGGACAGTGGCGGAGGTCTCCGGGGGCCGTGACCAGGGCTGAAGGTAGACGGGGTCCTGCCACAAAAAAAAAAAAAAAAGAATTGTTTGTGAAGGAAGAAAGTTTCTGAAAGACATTGGCAGACTTCAGAGAAAAATAAAAGTTGAATTTGCCATTTAAATTCTGTCCCAGCAAGCTCGACATGTGCTCAAAGAGAGAAAGTGTGCCCCTGCCCATTAGTATGGCGTCGTGCGTTCCGAAAATGTCAAATAAACCCCACCTCCGGGCTTGGAGTTATGTGCTGGTAACTCAGTATTCATGAGGAGTGTGTGGAGAGCATTAGAGGTCATAAGGCCTACTAGCAATCTGTTTGGAAACTGTTGAACTCAGTAGCAGAAGATCTCTCAGTCAACCCAACGGGCAAATTCCTGCTAAAATGGAAGATCATTTGGTCCAGTGTCGAGATCCAGTGCTTTCGGTGTTGGTCACCATGTGGGACCATCTCGAGAGCAACAAGCCATTTGTAACCACTAGGTGGCACTATCCCAAGGGCTACTACCCCTGCCTTTTTGGCTAGTCGCAGGTTAAGGAGCCTGGGTAATGAAACGGGTGTCTCCACCCAGAGGTCAGGGTTGTTAGTGGTCAAGCTAACCTGGGCACAGCCCTCCAGGACACTGTAGCCCCCCTCTTTCCCTTCTAGTGGCCTAAACAATGTACAATAATTACTTTCACAATGACCCTTATTCACCATGCAATTACCCACACTGTTTGCACTAACCACCAGGGCTGGTTCCTCTAGCTTTACCCTGGGGACCCCCTGTAAAACAAGGTTAAGCACAGCAAATAGCAACAGTACAATACTTTTGGCACAAACTGGAACCACAGTCAGGTTAAATGCAAACAAAGTTAATACTGATTTATTCGGGGGACTTGAACAAGGGAGGGGCGTAATCAGGTTGATTTCCTTAACAGCTATATCAATCAGACAGTTGTGTATGCAGTTCAGAGTCCCTACACAGTCACACACTCTGGGTATCCAGGTAGGAAAACGGTGGGCTAGCCAGGAACGTTGCAGCTGGTTGGGGCTCTGTGATGGAAGAAAGCAACATGCACAACACACACTATTTGTAATCCAGAGATGGAAGGCTCAGTTCGTGAAAGAAAAGGCAACAAGACAATCAGATGACAACACTTTTTAGATTTAGCTGTTGTTGCAGGGAGCTACTCTGACGTTTGCTCATGATACCCAATACTGGACATAGGCAGGACAAAATCGAGACTGCAGGCTGTTGAGCTGTAGTGCCCGGAGAAGCAGGGCCCACACGAATCACCAAGGCGTCATTCCTGTTCAAGGCGTCGAGCAGGGGCTGATTCCAATGCAGGTCTCTCGTCAATGACTTTCTCTGCATAGCAGGTATTCTGGCTGAGCCAGTGTAGCAGGGCCCAGGCAAACGGAAATGGATACAGATTCAGTCCGTGGAGCTGGATACAGTCTCCAGCAAGCAAAACACATTTCAGACACACAGTGGGGAACCAAATCACGACCCACTACAAGCACACAGCACATTCACATGTAAGGAAATTCCACCGTACCAGGCAAATTAGTCTCTGGTCGCAATTACAGGGTCTCTGCACAACCCAGGAGTTCAGAGGTAGCTGGAAGTCCTGACAGGCCGATCGCGTTCAGCAAAATCTTTGGTCTTCTTCAGGTTAAAGCCTGGTCCCAATTCAGTGGCTTAATTCGCTCTCCAAATTCGGATTCAGTCCGAAAAAAAAAATTACAAGTTCCCTCTCAGGAACAGCAGGAAGACATGCAGGCCAAACTCAGGCCTTTCCACAGTTCTACCGCGCAAATCCACTATGGATTGCTGCTCGAACTATCTCAAGCTGTTACTTCTTCACTTCCCAACTCAGATCTAACTGAAACTGCAGGCAGTGTGGCACTTTCTGCAAGATCCAAAAGGTTCGGTTGGCTGATCTGTCTGTCAGTCATAACAAGGGCCCCCCCCAGGTTATTTTAGGCAAAGAAAGCCCAAAACTACAATTCCTACAAGTTTTGGCCCCACCAAGCCCCTGTAGGCAGGCTCCATTTTAGAGTCCCAAATGTACTGATTGGCCCATTCTGCAGTCCAGGACCAAGATGATGGAAACAAACAGGACTGTCCATGCTGCAAAGAAGGCAGGTTAGAACAAACTGCAATATTATTACTACTCTAACAAATGATCAGCAAACAAGTACATCTTCTAACAGAGCTCCTTCTCAGATTAATCATGACTGCAATCCAGGCAGCTCTTAAAGAGACAGTACACAGAGGCTATATAGGCACTCTCTGGCAATACATTTAAACTGCTAAAACGCAGAACACCATCCTGGCAGTGACCATTTAGGCAAGCTCAAGGAAAACTTTTCAGGAACCCCCATTTGTAAGGGTTACACCCTTCCCTGCCTGGAGAAAACTTGGTGTCCGCATCAAGTCTGTACCATCATGCATCAGTTAACATAAACTTATTACTTTACTGTACATATTCACTACACTTCATGATACAATATCCATAAGGACAATACTTATGCATGTTTCATACAGGTAATACTGATTCCACTATGATTAACATACTTGTGACATCACAATACTGATTCATGTTATAACTTCCTGTACATTAAACAATGTAGGAGGGGGCCCTTCCCAATCAGCTAACTTGGGGCCAGATGGGGCAGGGGCACCATGGGGAGAGGGAAAAACAAGTAACCTGGAATTGGCCATCAAGCTGAGTTTGGGCAGTGAGCTTGGCAAGACGTAAACCACTTTGTGAACCACATTAAGAGGCAAATCCACTGGCCTCCCAGGGGAATCATAACTAAAGTGTAGTACTGGCTTGACAGCTCAGCCAGTCTTTCTGGGGGGAGCAGCCACAGTCTCTGTACTTTCAGCACTAACTTTGGAGCTTTCATCACTCATGTGGGGTGCCTCTGCATGGATGGGAATGTGCAAACTGGGAGCACCATCAGTTCCTTGCTCTGTAGGCTCTGTTTCTGTAACACTTTGCTCATTATTATCCTCTGACAAAGGCCCAGGTTGCTCATTTTTAAGAGGCTCTAGCACAATTAGGCCTTGTGGCACTGAACGGGAGCTGTCAACACTCTCACATTGTTCTTCAGGTTCTGGTGTGTCACCAGAGAGACTCAGACCATCAGCCCTTCCTTCAAGCAATTCACACAGTTCCACAAAACACAGAGAGTCCATAACTTCAGATGTGATGCTTTGCACCTCACTTTCAGGGAGCATTCGCTCCAAGGACTAAGCTGGTGGGTTAGGCAGTCCAGAAGGCCCAGCTTCATCCCCACAATTAGTCATAGGGTTACTTCGAAACAGCTGACTCAATTTATAGGAGGGGTAATAGGCATTGTCACACTCACTATCGTCAGAGGTGGACTGACAGTCACTATCATTCTGGGCCTGCTGTGGGGGAAGCCTTAACTCTGTAATTAATGGGGTATGTTGACTCTATCTTTTTTTGCAGCAGCAGCAGCATGAGTCACCGGCCCTGGGGAGGCAATGTCTGCTGGCTCAGCTTCAATAATATCTTGGCCAATAGGCAGCAAGTGGTTACGGTGCATGGGCTTGACAGCTTTGGAGTTATTCTGTGGGCGTATCTTGTATACTGGTAGATCATCCAACTTTCCAACTACTACATGAGGAAGATGGTGCCACCTATCAGCAATTTTGTGATTACCATGTAGTCCCAAATTGCGTAACAACACACGGTCTCCAGGCCGTAGCTCTTGAGCTTTGCTTTCTTGTCTTACCTCTCTTTGTTTGCGAGATTTCTTTTAGCGGCCATTATCTGAACCAGTTGATATGCATGGTTCAATTGAGCTTTCAGTTTCTGTACATACTGCAGGTAGTTTTCAGCTCAGACCCTATCTGGAAAGACCCCAAAACAGACATCAACTGGCAGGCGGGCCTCCCTCCCAAACATGAGACGGTAGGGGGAGAACCCAGTAGCGTCATTTTTGGTGCAATTGTACGCATGTACCAAGGTGCTAATTTGCTGGCTCCACTTATGCTTGTCTTTTGGGTGGAGGGTAACCAGCATGTCTAGAAGAGTGTAGTTAAAACGTTCTGGTTGAGAGTCCCCCCGTGGGTGATAGGGCGTGGTTCTTGACTTCCACACCCCCCACAGAAAGAGCATTTCTTTGATTAGCCGACTTTCAAAGTCTCTGCCTTGGTCAGAGTGGATCCGCTGGGGGGGGGGGCACCATAGTGGACAAATAAATTTTCCACTAGCACCTTGGCCACAGTAGAGGCCTTTTGATCTTTAGTTGGAAAAGCTTGTGCATACCTTGTGAAATGATCCGTAACCACTAACGCATTGCCAGTATTTCGCTGATCGGGTTCTAAACACAAACAAGTCTATGCAGACCAGTTCCATGGGAGTGCTGGTAGTAATATTGACAAGGAAGGGCAGCCCTCTGAGGCAGGGCTTTCCTTTGCAGGCAACGACTGCAGGTCTTTACATGGTGCTCAACATCGGCCCCCATCTTGGGCCAGCAGAATCGAGATCGTACCAGGTCGAGAGTTCTGTCAATACTGAGGTGCCTCGTGTGATTGTGGAGGGACCTCAGTACCAAATCTTTAAAGGCCATGGGCAGGACCAATTGCTGCTTGTCTGCTTGGCCACTGCGATCCACTGTCTCTCTGTATAACAACTGATTATGTAACTTCAACCTGGGATCTTCTTTAAACACTAGGGCAGTTTGCAGGTCAGGGGAATGCAACTGGGACACATCTTTCCCCACATGCAGGGAATCAATTACTGGCTGAATCATAGGATCTTGGGATTGAACCCACTGGATGCTGTCATTATCAAATTGAGATAGTGCACTAATATCTAGAGCAGAGAAATGGCAATAGGCAGCCAGTATGCAGGTATCAGGAGGACCCAAGCAATTTACTAAACAGTCCACTATGTCTGTAGACATCTGTTCATCTCTATCAAACTTTTGGCACAATGCTCTGATGTCAGGTTCAGACAACCTGACCCAATCACTCTTGGAAACTGGCCTTCGTGACAGGGCGCCAGCATCAATATGGTCCAGTCCTGGCCTGTATTCGACAGCATAATCATAGGTTGATAAAGCAGAGAGCCATCGGTACCCAGTAACATCCAACTTAGCTGAAGTCTGTACTTATGTTAATGGGTTATTGTTGGTCTTCACCAATATCTTTGCCCCATAGAGGTACTCATGAAACTGGTCAACAATGGCCCGTTTTAGGGCAAGGAACTCCAGCTTGTGCATGGGATAGTTTTGTTCTGATGGGATCAAGTGCCTGCTGGCAAAAGCCACTGGTCTCAAACCATCCTCATGGTCTTGATACAGCACAGCTCCTAGGCCCTGCAGACTAACATCCATATGCAGCACATAGGGCTTGGTATGGTCAGCATAGGTGAGGATCGGGGCATGGGTGAGCTGATATATGACCTCATGGAAGGCTGCTTCACATTTGGGTGTCCAGCAGGGCCCAAAAGATTCACCTATTCAGAAGTATACTTTCTCAGGTTCTTTGACAGCCCCTTTCTTGTATTTACAGTTGGTAGGGGGGTAACCCTGGTTGAGATTCTGGAGCGGGCGAATCACCTTGGACTAGTCTTTTATGAACCTGCAGTAGTAGTCACAGAACACCAGGAAATGTTGTAGTTGTTATGGGGCTGGGGCCAAGTAGTCAGTGACTCGACCTTACTGGGATCGGTCTCTATCCTTTCTGCAGATACTATGTGCCCCACATACTTCACGGAGGTTTGAAAAAACTGGCACTTGTTAATGGACAGCTTAAGGCCGAAGTCTTCCAATTGGTCTAGAACTTTAAACAGTCGGGTCTTATGCTCCTCTAATGTGTGTCCGAACACAATGACGTCATCTAGGTACACTAGGCATTCCTGCAAGTTCATATCTCCCACCTCACATTCCATCAGTCGCTGAAAGGTGGCTGGGGCACCCGAAATCCTCTGTGGCATTCTCAGGAATTCATAGAAGCCCAAAGAACAGATGAAGGCTGTTTTCTCATGGTCCTCCGTGGCCATCGGACTATGATAATATCTGATGCGAAGATCCAATACTGAGAACCATTTGCTCCCATTCAAGCAATCCAGGGCATCTTGTATATGGGGCATGGTATATTGTTCTGGGACGGTCCGCTGGTTCAGGGTTCAATAATCAACACACATCCTCACTGACCCATTCTTCTTGCGCACAGCCACAATGGGAGAGGCATGTGGGCTCCTTGATTCCTGTATCACGCCAGCAGCGAGCATTTCCTGCAGGTGACTCCTCACATCATCTATGTCCACTGGAGCGAGGTGTCAGGATCTCTCTCAAAATGGCCAGTCATCATGCAGGCATATATGATGCTCTGCACCCTGGACACATCCCACATCCCATTCTTTTAACAAAAACACTTGGTCTCTCTGGGTGAGTTTCTTGCCAATCCTAGCCTTCCATTCAGCTGGCAGTGGGGAATCACCAAAGTCAAATACGTCCGGGGTCACTCTCTCCTTCTGGCCAGAGTACTTGTTATTGGATAATACTGCAGTGTCTGTGCAGTGTACTGTAGCTAGAGTGCACCCTCTGTTCACCCGGACCTCATGATCTGACACATTTAGAATCTGGACCATCACTCATCGAGCATAGGCATGGGCATGGGCAGACAAGATGCTGGTTTTAACTAATAATCCTTCTGGCAACTTTTCATCATCTGGTGCATCCAACATGGGTAGGGGCACAATTAAAAAAACATCAGGCATTCAACCAACTGTTTTATTTCTGTAGGCTCCTCGAGGCCAATAAAGAATTTCTCCCTTCACAGATAGATTTGATGTTCCACAGGTGGAATCAATTAGGATTGTCCTATATTTACCAGTTCTTGGACTCCATAGGTGTAATTCCCTTTGAAACTCTACAAAATACTTTCAAACTCATGGGCAGGGAACATTACCATTACCTCCAGGTCCATACCTACTTACTTCATAAGCACAAAACTGCCAGAGCAAATCCCAGTTCTTATGGCTATGATAATAGATGCACAGAGGGGAACCATGATTGGAAACCTTTATAAAGCCTTCTAGCAACATCTTGGAGACACAATTAGGTCAACATTGGACAGCTGGAACAAAGATCTTAACACTAATATAGAATACAACCCTTGGTTTAAAACTGCCATCCCTGCAGTTAAAATTACCTCATCCATGCAGTGGACGGAGTTCGCTTGGAAAACCAGGTATACACTAGATACCAGTACTTCTATACCATTGTGGTCACAATGAAACCCTCAACAACTATGCATGGTAGTCACTGGAGAAACTGTGGGAATACTCCAGCTAACCAGAGCCACATTTTTTGGACATGCCCATGTATGCCCCCCCTCCCGGTGTCTGGGGTATCCAGATGGTACAAAATGGGAGGGGGCACTGTACAGCCTGAAACACAATCCAAGAAAATAAATATACTTATTACCTGGTTCACAGTTGTTGGGGGATGGATTCACATTGCAGGGGAGCAGGTACGTCTCTTCACTTCAGTAGGCTAGCTTCAGGGGGCAATGTTCGTTAACAGGCACAACATGGTAACTTGGTAACTTGGTAAATCTAGACAAAGTAAGCCAAGGCCCATTTAATTGTCTCCCACTCATAGTGGGCTTATATAATAGTATATTTGTTAATATTTGTAAGCAGAAATTTGTCTAATTCCAATTTAAATGTATTAAATGTCATTTTTTCAACTACATTCCTTGGTAAACTATTCCAGATTACGGGAGCTCGTATGTTAAAAAAATGTAAATGCCTGTTTGATCTTGCTCTATTTATGAAAATTTGTGTATCATGCGATCTTAAATTTAAGTTCTTAGGGTTCCAGGTTATGCTACAATGAGACATCAAGGTATTATTCTCCAGGATACTATATAAAAATAGCAGATCACCCCTAATGCATCTTAGCTCCAAAGGGTACAGATTTAGTCTAGATAATTTATCCACATATTCCACATTCTGCAAACCTTTTATTGACTTGGTTAAACGTTTTTGAATCTTTTCCACTCTAAGTATATCTTTTTTTAGATATGGACTCTTATGGGGGAACCATAGTCAAGATTAGGGAGTACATAGGTCTTATATAATTTGAGTAAACACTCACTATTCCTTGCTATGAAGGCTTTATTTATAGCATACATTATACTGTTACATTTACCTATTAATTTTGAAATGTGCGTATAAGATGATAGTCTGGAGTTTATCCAAACACCCAAATCCTTTTCACTATTACTGTGTTTGATTTTTTTTGTATTTAATAAATAAGAGTATTTGGGGTTATTTTTTCCGAGATGGATTACAGCACATTTATCTTCATTAAATTTCATACAGTTACGAATTCCCCAATCTTCTATTAGATTTAAACTGTTACTTAGTTCCATATGGTCTCTAAGAGTTGTAACTTCACCCCCTACTTTAGTATCGTCTGCAAACTTGGTTATAAATGATTTAACACCCACACTCATGTCACTAATATAAAGGTTAAACAACAGGGGGGCCCAATACGGAGCCCTGGGGAACTCCACTAGCAACACACCCCTCGTCCGATAAAACTGTATTGATACGGACCCTCTGGGTACGGTTTGCCAACCAATTTCCAATCCATCTAATAGTGTTTTTATTTAGTCCAAGTTTACATAATTTAACTATCAACCAATTATGTGGAACTGTGTCAAACGCCTTACCCAAGTCCAGAAGGATTACTTCCATTGGTCTACCCCTATCTAATTTATGGCTGACATGGTTACAAAAGGTTAATAGGTTGGTGTTGCAGGAGAGGCCACATCTGAATCCATGCTGCGTGATATCCTGAAGCCCCAATCTTGTAATATCTTCATCAATACTGTTTTTATTTAGCCTTTCTAATAATTTACAGCAAACTGACGTCAAACTAATTGGTCTATAATTTTTTACACAGGATTTATTGGATTTTTTATGAATAGGCACCACTATGGCCTTTTTCCAATCTAATGGGACCTCACCAGTTTCTAGAGATTTATTAAATAACTTGGTAAGAGGATCAGTTAATATATCTGCGAGTTTTTTCCATACAATTGTGTCAATATTTTCAGGTCCTGAGGAGGAAGATATCTTTAGTTTTAGTAGTTCTTGTTTGACAGATTCATGACTAATGTTGATAGGAGTTTCATTTTTAACCTCAACAATATCAATATTAGTATTTTGAGCCTGATATATTGATGTAAAATATTTATTAAAGTTATCGGCTATATCTTTACTATTGTTAATAGTTCCCCCATTAATTGTTATTGAAGCAATTTTTTTTGAAACTCGTTTATTACCTTTTATATAGGCAAAAAAAGCTTTTTGGTTTTTATTTGTTTTTATTTGATGCAAGATTATTTTCAAATTTAATTTTGCCTTTTTTTATAGTAGTCTTAAGCAATTTCTGCTGTTTTTTTTAATTTACATAGTTTATTTCAATGGGGTTCTTTTTATACTTCTTAAAAGCTTTATTCTTCCTTCTAATTTGTCTCTTTATATCAGTGTTAAACCAATGGGGTATATAACCTTTACTGGTGACAGTTTTATGCTTGGGAATATGATTTACAATTATTTCTTGAATTTTGTTTTTCAACTTGTCCCACATAAGATTTACTCCTAAACTGTAGTATGATTGCCCCCACTCCAGTTTTTTGAAAACATCAATAATTTTGTACCAATCTGCTTTTTTATAATTTAAAGATTGTGTCTCATTTTTAACTTTGATATTACCAATGTTAAATGAACATTCAACAATATTATGGTCACTATTACATAGATGTGGCAATATATATATATCCTATTAATCTTGTCAGAACTGTTGGTGATAATCAAATCCAAGATACTCTTTCCTCTAGTTGGAGCATCAACCATTTGTTGGTAACCTTGGGATGTCATAGTATCCAGGAATGTTTTTTCGAAAGCGGTTGTTGCTCTATGCTCCAACCACTTGATTCCAGGGGCATGAAAATTGCCCATAATCAAAAAGTCTCCAAAACGTGAGATTTGTATCAATTCTTCTAATAAATTATTATTGTAAACATTATTACTGTTAGGGGGTCTATAACAGATCCCCACATTCAATTTAGGTAAATGTTGGAAAAATATGCTTATCCATAGAGTTTCAGGAATATTATCTCGAAAATCACTTATTTTAATTTCTTGACTTTGTAAGAACTCAGAGATATAACAACATACTCCCCCTTCCTTTCTCCCAATACAGTTTTTGGTGAATAGTTGAAATCCATCTATATTGTTTGACCAATTGTTTGATTCATCCCACCAGGTTTCTGTCACACAAATGATATAAATATTTTCCTGCTGTATTCGTAATTTCAATTCACTTAATTTATTATTACTTAAGCTACATGAGTTTACATTCCAAATTTTCAGTCTACTTGGGCTTTTGTTTTTTAAACTTGTTGATTACAATAAGTTGGAGGAGTGATTTAATTTGGTTTTTAACTTTTCACCCTCATCCCCCCTGTTTACAAGTTTAAATTGGTCTTAATGATGTTTTTGAAAGTCCTACCTAATTTGTAGGCTCCTTGTCTACTCAAGTGTAGCCCATCCCAACTAAATAATGAAGGTGTATCATAAAAATCTTCCCAATGGGGTATCGATTTATAACCTGACTTGAGTGTCCATTTCCTTATCCATTCATTTACTACTTTGATTTTACATGTTGTACGATAATTTGCTCTAGGTACAGGGAGTATTTCAGAGAACCATATTTCACAATGAAGTTTATCCAACGTTTTACCAATATCTATAAATTCCTGTTTGATCTCATCAACAGATAGTTTTCTTATATCGTTTGTCCCTACATGTAAGATAACCAATGGATTTTGTCCAGAATTTTGTAAGATATCTGGGCACATTTTGTTTATGTCCCTAATACCAGCTCCTTTGAAGGCAGAACAGGCTATATTATGCTTGTCAGTTCTACATACTATTTTGTCTGTGTATTTGACTATCGAGTCCCCCAAAACATAAAATTGTCTACTCGAGCTATTTCCGTCATTTAAGGGGTAAGTCTTATCTGAATTTGGTGAAGCACCATCACGTTTATCATGTTGATCCTGAGTATGGCCAGAGACAGATGTAAACACGTCTTCTTATCCATTAATTTCATTTGGTACTGTTTCGGACATGGGGTCAGATAAAGGTACCTGAATGTTTGCACACGTCTCATTTATATTTATGTCAGGTCTGGTGTTATGTCCGGTCACCGTAGAGTTTTGCATTTGCGGAATAACTTCTTGTGTCAGCTCAACTATGGTATCTGGGTTATCCAGGCTAATTAAAGGGTCATATCTATTCGATAGTTTAATATTGTTTCCAATAGCCCTCCTTCTAGATTTGGATTTATGACCAGTGTTCACAGTGGTCCACTCTTCAACTTCAGCTTCACTATTTAGACTAGTATCATTTGATTCACGTCTCTTTCTTTTCTCGTAATTCCCCCTACAATTACTGGATAAAATGACATGTTCACCATTATTTATTTCCACATTATTTCTAATACTGTTTTGGGAAAAATTTTCTAGTGAAATTGTTTGATTTTCCTGACATTTTTCAATCGCTGCCAGTCTCTTATAGAAGTTTTCTATATCTTCCCTCAGTACACTGTTGCTGGTACACTTGTCACATATAAAGAGGGTGGTCTGGGGAAGAGAGATAAATAGTGCATACATGGAACAGGTATTACATTTAATGCCTGTTTCGCCATCCAGGGTGATTATTACATCCCTCACATTGGTTTTGTCAGTTGTTGTTTGATCTACACACGCGTCTAGAGTAGGTTCCAAGGTTATTAAATCGGCCATGATCTATAGACTTCCACTTAACTTAGCTATTCCAACGTGATTGCTTTACTTACAAGCAGAAGAATGTGTGTCCATTTCACTCAGTCACACTGCCACACTTGACATGCGTGACACGCAGCACGCCAGAATTTTGGCGGCACTCGCCTAGCTATGCTTGCCCTGCTCGCTGCAGGGTTATCTAAATAGCGAGTGACACCCGGAAGTAACTCATGCTTCCTGGGTGTCCTCGCTGCTCCAGAGTTCGAATTTTTAATAGAATTTCACTTGGTAACACTTTGAAATAAAGATTAGCCCCCTTAAAAGTACTTCTGGCCAAAATGAGTGAATAAAAACTGAGAGGTAGTTGGGAATTGTCTTCTCCAGACTACTCTCCTCTGCCTAGGATGTCTAGGGCTCCAAATCTCATGAGAGTACGAGGTGTGCAAAAGTATAAGTTATTTCAAACGTTTCATGCAAAAGCATACAAATTTACACATATTGCATCAAGTTTCATATCAGAGTGTGGTGTACAAGTGTAAAACTTCGGACAAATCAGTCAACATGCACCATTTGAATCAGTTAAATTCAATGTCCACTCCAGAATCAAAAGTGCAAAACTGATTTAATATAAAATGAGAAATTTGATAAACCATTCCATGGAGTGTTGGGGGGTACTCAAACAACAGTGGAAGCAATTCTAAGGTTCAGAACCCGGCATTACATTCTGCAGCAATCTTTTTCAAAGAGAGTGACTTTGATTTGAGCAGAATTCCCCTTGAGCCGAAAAGGCTTCAGCTTCCTGAAAGCAGCACTTTACATGGTGGGCCAAAACCACAGAAGAGCATACATGCATTGACTTTACATATTCCCTTTCCTTTTTTTTTTTTTTTTTTGCAGCATTCCCTTTAAATATTCCTTGTCTTCACAACTTTCCCTCTGCCAGACCTTTACTTAATCTTTTCTCCTTGTTATTCAGATACTCAATCAGAGGTAGCAAACTGAGACAGCAAAAGATGTTTCTACTGTCTAAATCCATTTCTTGTCTGCCTTCCAAACTGGGATCACTTTAAAACATGGGGAGCACTTTATCGATGTGAGACTTTCGGTTTTCCTCACATTGTTCACTTTTAACAAAAGAGTACCACCGAAAACCTTCCTGTACCCAATCACTGATGCTACATCCTTACTCTGAGCATCCCAAGGAGTTCCTTATATCCCTGGCAATCCTGAAGACCCGAGGCATTCTCCACTCATGCAGTGATTCCAGCTCAGGATTGCTTCCACCTCAGGGCCCAACTGACATGCCACACAGAGTGCCTAGGTGGACTGCCACCCTGCCTGAGATCCCAATCAGTCAACACCCCATGCAGAACTCCTATTTTATTTATTTATTAAGTTTTGTTTACCGGGTAGGCCCTCTGGGCCCCTAAGGTCCCTTTTTCAGGAGCAACCTGGAATTAGTTACATAGAGTGAGGAATTTATACAGTACAGTACATTTTTGAACAGCCATACAAGGTCAGAGATACAGTGTTCCATGCAAGGCAAGATTACATACAGCAGAGTATTTAACTAACAGAAATTCTTAGTAACCTCCACAGGCTGCACCTCCTGAGAGCCCAAACACTGCAGCAGCCCACTGACCTGGGAAAAAGCAGTAGGCTGCCACCACTACATCCACAGCAATCCAGTCTGCCACTACTGGACCATACCCCAGGCCCCCCTCTGCCATAGCAGGCCCAACCACCGGCTACACAACACGGCTCCCATGCTGCACTCACCCACGGCCAAACAACTTTTGGAAACGGATGCCCACTGGTGCTTACCCCTACCAAGGTGCCAGAGATCACTTGGTGGGCCCCCCCTTCTCTTCCGACTCCGGCTCCCAATGAATAGTACCGATGGGACCCCCACTATAGCTCCATGACTGCTTCCCCAAATGACTCTCTATGGCCCAAACTGCTGCACTGTTTTGTGGATCTTTGAGGGAGAAGGGACAGGTCCGGCCCTGCCGTGGCCCTTACAGATGATTTTGTGGGCTGAAGCCTCATCTCTCTCTCTCTCTCTCTGGTCTCCAAGGATTCCCCCTATAGGTGCCAAAATCTAACATTTATACCCCCATGGAAGGGGACCCCCTGCTGGCAGCAGGCAGGCCCTACATCCAGACCTACAGGCACCAATGCTGGAAAATATTAACTAATACACTCCCAAAGGGTGCTTACATCTGGTATTGGCCACATACTGGTAACAAATCCTTTGCCAGATTGAAGAACTTAGAAGGATACCCCATAAATCTGACTCCAGAACTAGTATTAATGATGGTAGCCCCTAGGGATTGTGTCTTACAACTTGATCTCACACCCCGATCTACCTCTTGGCTGCCAAAAAAGCTATAACCAAGAACTGGATGAAGTCAGACCCACTTACTGTAAACGGTGGAAAATCATAAACAAAATCTATCAAATGAAAAAAATTAACCACCATGAATCACAATAAAGGGGACCAATTCCGTAACAAATGGCAGAAATGGGTACAGTATTCTACATTGCAGAATTCAACTCAAACATTGTTCCATAATACCCTTCAGTGACACCTGATAATAACCTTCCCAATGTACCAATTGAGCCCGTGGCACTGTGGTTGTTGCAGACTATTGAACTCAAACAAAGGAACTAAGAGAAACTGTTCAATGTCAGCAGTGGTGGTGGTGGGGGGGGTCAACGGACCCTCACTAGAGAAAGCCAATTACTGACCATATTTCCAAACTCAAACTAAAACAACTGATGTTAAATAGTTGTAAATGTTATAAACCATTGGTTTAAAGTAAAACATTGTGACTAAGATACAGTCTAAGAAGTATATATAATAAAATACAATAACCAATCATGAATGTGATGAATATACAGTTTCCTGAATGTCTCATTAAAAAGATAAAATTAAAAAAAAATGTAACCCCTAGGTGGCATTATTCCAAGGGCTACTACCCCTGCCTGTCTTCCTAACAACAGGTTGAGGGACCTAGGTTTCAAATTAGCAAGTACTGGGGTGCCTCCACCCAGAGTACGGTTTGCGTGGGTATCTATCTATACTGGTACAGCTGTCTGAGAAGCCATCACCACCCACAGTCCCACCTAGTGACCAATTACCTGGATATTGACAATGACACTTAACAGTATTCACTAGACAGTTTGCAATAGACTTCAACAATATGCTCACAATTGTCCCACTTACCAGCAGGGTCTCTAGTCCTGGTATGTGCCCTGCAAACCTCCCTGTAAAGACAGGCTTGAAATACAGCATGCACTTTCAATCACTTTAGGTCAGATAATAATATGCTTACAAGCTAGGTTCAAAGTAACACGGTAAATCAGGTTTATTAAAGGGGACATAAACAAGGAGGGGGAGTCAATTTAAACAAATGATTTCTGTTCTGGAAAACCCATTTAATAAACACAAATAATTTAGTCCATTTGATAAACAGTCTCTTAGCTACTGGATACCCAGAATCTATGCTGGCTTGCCAGAATCATTGCCCGAGGTTGCAGCTGTTGGTGGGGCCCTTTGTGAAAAGAATTAATCACATTAACTTGTGCAAAGCAAAACAAATTATTTGTATCCGTGGCCATCTGGCCTAGTCTATTTAAAACTCTTAACATTAAGCTGAGAACAATTAGGTGGTACCATTAGAAAATTAAGATGCCTGTTGCAGGGAGCTACCCTGAATTTACTCACTGTACCAGACGATTTAAGATGGCTTGGCGAAATGAAGACTCAAGGCTGGAAGCTGCTGCGTATAGGGAAACTGGGCCACCATGACTCACCTCCACTTCACGGCCTTTCCCTGCAGGTGGCCGCAATCTGCAATGATTTGTTGCACAGCACCTGGAATCCTGAGGACAGTCTCTCACCGAAAAACTGTAGCTGGTACAGGAACAGATGGCATGGGCCAGAAAGGACATATGCCCAAGTGTCTCTGGCAGAGTTCAGTTTATATGCTGGTGACCCCTCGAGCTGGTAGACAGTTTGGTTGCTGGTAAAGGCGGGCTCCACTCAGGCAATCAGGAATCCCTGGTTGGTAGGCCTTGACCCATAATAAACATTCAACACATTTAATTTTAGAAACATCAAACTCTCTGATTCCTCTTTCGGTTTCTGGCTGGTTTGCAATGTCAGCCGCTTTGCTGAACAAACCTCTCCATCTGCAGTAAGGCACTTTTTGGTGCTCTATCCCCCTGATGTGGCTGAAGGATGTTCACAAAAGGAAACTAGGCTTCTCTTAGGCTGGATCCCTGCAGAGCATATGTGCTCCTTTATCCATAGAGTCCCGGGATGAACTGCCACACAGTAACTACTCTCAGTTCAAGAGCTCAAGCTGCACTCACGCATTGTTTAAAGCAGTTCTCGGACCAGTCTGTTTTTACTATATTTTGATTGGCTGAAGGAGTGGGCAGTCACTGTGTTATGCTCCTATTGGTTTCTTTAGGTGCCAAAAACTAGAGCTCACAGTTTCTCCCACAAGGCACCCAAGCTGAGGTCCCCTGTGTCCCAGTTGGTCCAAATGGAAAGTCCTGGTCCAAAAACATGGCAGCTCCCATTGAGAAATACATACTGCAATAAATGCAAGTTAAAAAATAACCTCTATCTCAAAAACGGTAACGACTTAAAAGTAAATAACTACAGTACCATGTAAAGCTTTCTCTGCTTTGTTAGCAACAACAGAGTGGGGCAGGTTGAGGTAATGCCTGGCTGATCACAAGCCCTGAAGCACTTGGACCAAGCCCAGGCCATTTGTAGTATATACACTGGCTGTGGCACTTAAAGGGACAGGTGTGGAGACACATTATGGCACTCTCACGCAGATCAATAGGAGGACACCACAACCATGGATTTATCATCTCTGTAGGATGTCTGCCAAGCAGTGGGCATCACTGGAGCCCAGGAAGATACTTAAGGTAAGTCCCTGATTTTTTTGGGGGGGTTACACTCTCCCCTGCCCAGGAAACTTGGCATCTGCATCATGTCTATACCTTAAATAATAGTAGTAATAATTTATATTATATACAGGTTGCAACCATATAGTACTATATACATTAACTGCGCAGTTTTACTATTAATATATGCAATATAGCATCTCCGTAAGCAATTGCATTGTATAATTAATGGCATTTTTATCTTGACATGTCAACTTTACATTTTCTATTTTGTTTTACACAATTACTCATATACATTACCTTTGTTTCAGAAACCTTTGAGCAGTTGCACTAACTGGTAAATACCTTGTACCCTTTCAAATGACATTTTTTACTTTGTGAGGGCAACCCCTAGCATAATGGGAAGAGGGCCTGATTATTAGATTGGAAAATGCAGTGAACCCTATTTTAGGAAGGGAGTTAGCTGTGATGTATATCTCTTTATGAACCACATTTAGAGGCAGGTCTACAGGCTTGTCTGGTGAGTCATAAGTGAGGCATACTGCTGGTTTTACAATTCTACCAGACCGTCTTGGTGTAGGGGGCATAGGCACAGTCCTCTCAGCATTGGCATTCAGGTTCATGGCTCCTGGTTTATTGCCCAGCAACAAAGCAGCTTATGCAGGAAGGGGTATCTCTGCACTCTCTGTAGGTTTTGAGTTGGACATATTACTTGTATTTGTAGTAGTACTTAAGTGTTCTGGTTCTCTAGACTTAGGACCATCTATAAGCGGTATTTCAACAAAGCTTGAATCTTTTAGTTCACCGCTAGCACTCTCAGGAATAGCAATATTTTCTGAAATTAGTTGAGGTTCACTAGGTCCACTTAGGTTAGCTTCTCTTGCAGGTTCATGGGGATGGGTTTCGTCTACTTGAGCAGGACTAGCCGTGTCAATTTCAGACAGTTCCATAAGACATAAACAATCAGCTACCTCTGAGGTCACACTTTGCACTTCACTCTCTGGTGGTACTGGAGTGGTGGAAAGGGTAAGATTATCTGGCATCTCTGAATTATCAGCATTTTGCCCAATGTGGCAGGAGGGAATTCTTTGGAACAGTTGGGCTAGCTCAATGGAAGGATAATACATACCTTTATACTCACTCTTGCCAGACTCAGAATTAGTGTCATCATTAGTAGCAGCAGTGCTTGTTGAATGCTTGATTTCCTGGGTAGCAGGAGGCTGACTTGACTGCTTTTTCCGAGAGGCAGGTCTAGTAATAGTCCCAGTTGGCGTGATGCTTTGTGGTACTGTACCAATGACAATCTGCCCAATTGGAAGGAGATGATTTCATTGAATTGTCCTAACAGCTCGGGGATCTCCTTCTAGCCATACTTTGTAAACTAGAAGGTTCATCCAACTTACTGATGACTATGTAGGGAGTGTGAGTCCATCAATCTGCTATCTTATGCTTTCCCTGTAAACCCAGATTTCTCATTAGAATTCGATCTCTAGGTTGTAGTTCTTGCTAGATGTTTCTTAGCAGCCATAGTGTGGGCAAGTTGATAAGCATGGTTAAGCTGAGCTTTGAGTTTGTGTACATATTGCAGATAATTATCAGCTTGAATTCCATCTGGTAACACTCCAAAGCAAATGTCCACTGAGAGACGTGCTTCACAACCAAACACTAACTGGTACGGTGAGAAACCAGTTGCATAATTTTTTGTGCAATTATAGGCATGCACTAAAGTACTTATCTGCTGACTTCATCTTTGCTTGTCCTTTGGGTGAAGTGTGCCCAGCATGTCCATCAACATTCTATTAAATCTTTTATTTATTTATTTAAAATTTGTTAACCGGGAAAGGCACACTGAGACTAGGTTTGTTTCCAGGTGCAACCCGGGGTAAGTACACAGAAGGGAGGTACAAATAATAGCATATTCAATACCATACAAAAATGAAGTACAGTACAATACAATACACTGGTATGTACAATCAAGGCAGAGGGATTACAATGACAAGATAATATCATACAGTAGAACGTACAGGAGCAATAAAATTAATATATTCAGTAATATACTGTACATGGTAGACCCAAGAACTGTACAAAGGAAACAAACATTCAGTCTGAGCTGCATACTGGAAGAGAAGGAGAAAGTACAGAGTGAATAGTGTAGGTAACTCTGGCAATAGTAGAGAGAGAGGTAGAAGACTTGGTTTGCTGGCCAAGGCACCTAGCTTCACCTGAGCTCTTTCCTTCTAAGACTGCTTGAAAGGCAGAGTAGAGAAACTTACCAGAGCAAGGGAGAAGGATTAAGACTTAGTTTGGCTAAGCAGATTTACTGTGTGGTGGTGTTTTTATTTTTTACTCACAGGGATTGCTACTGTTTGTTGTTAACATTTCATTGCTTTATTTTTCTCTGATTCAAATTGTTGTTGCTGTGTATACCTTCTTCTGCATTATTACAAGGTGTGCCTACAGGTGTGTGCTAACAGATTACTGCTGTAATCTTCTGATTCAAATTGACTTTGCAAGGTATATCTTCTGTTACTGCTTTATTTTTCTGGAGCAAAGTGTTTTCTTACAGGGTATATCTTCTCTGAAATTATTACAGGTGGTGCTTTACAGGTTTTACAGTTTTATCTAACATTAGGATAAGCTTTCAGGGTTACTGCATTTGTTGTTGACTGATTGTTTCTGCTCTTACCTCCTTGTTCTTTCGTCTGTGGTTCTTCTTTTTAGGCAGGGAAGGGCCCAGCCACCCACCCCATCCCCAACCACCCCACGCTACACTCCTTTTATAGGGTACCACAGTTGTGACATTTCCTGTGACAGAGCAGGAAGGGGGATCAGTGGGCCTCCACAAGGTGATCTCATTTATAGGCACTAGTAATTTAACTTGTTATAACAAGTTAACAAAGCACAATTAAACCATTACTTGCATTTTTTTTCCTTCTAATTACTCTGACTAGGTTACAAACCCAGCAACTTATTTGTAATGGATTTCATTAACTGCAGGTACTGTGGAACAATTTTCAGAAGGACAGTCTTACAGGATTTAGGACACTGTCCTACATGCTGGGCCTTTGGAGATCTTAGGTCTCAGCTCCGGGCAGCGTGGGCAGAGATTGCACGCCTCAAATTTCATATTGAAGAGGAAATACATTATAAGAACCACCCGCCATTTCCCCAGCATCCAACAGAAAAACCTCGACTGCAGAGGGTAGTTGGTCCAGGAGGTTGGCAGGTGGTTAGGAGGAGCAAATCAGGTGCCCCATCACCTCTGCTCTCCAACACATTACCTCCAAAACCATATAAACACTACAACAGGTATCTGCCTCTATCTCTGAAATCAAATAAAGAGGCAGAAGACACTGCAGAGCAGGACACTGCGGCACAGGAGCTGGCACAACAATACTCACCCAAATCAGGAACCAAAACTAAACAAGCACAAAGGAAATCCAAAAACTTCTGATCATAGGAGACTCCATGATCTGGGAGTTGATACCCATCTCCAGCAGGGTGATGGTCAGATGTCTCCCAGGTACATCAGCATGGAGAGACACTGACCGCATTGCTAAAATTGTTCACAAAGCAGGAGAAAACATTGATGTCCTAGTACACATAGGGACTATCGATCCGCCAGCCGGTCAGTTGTGAGACCAAGGAACACCTGACTAGGCTGGGTGACAAACTATCATCTATTTCGTCCTGCATCTCCTTCTCTGAGATCCTGCCAGTCTGGGAGAAGGGAGCAGATGGACGGAAGGTCAGAGAAGGGAGATAGGGAGCTAAACACGGCTCAAGGACTGGTGCCAGAAAAAAGGACACAGATTTGTAGGAACTGGCAACAGTTCTGGGAGCGAAAGTTCTTTAAATTTGATGGACTGCATCTGACTAAAGAGGGAGTCAGTGCATTGGGGCAGAAGTTTGACGCCTTTGCAGAATATTTAAATTACAATGGGGAGAGGGGCAGCACCCATACGTCGAATGGGAAGAACACCTCCCCTCAGCTAGTGGTCAAACAGGAATTCAGCTGTTTGCTGCTCATTTGCATCACCAGGTAAGAAAAAAGGTTTGTCTCCCCATACGATGCACAGGGTAATGCCAAACTTCACCCAACAACTAACACACCAAAATCTGGCCAATGGAAAATCATGTACACAAATGCTCACAGCCTGGGAAATAAGATCCCAGACCTGCAGGCAATAATGTCAGAGGCTAAACTGGACATAGTAGCAATTAGTGAGACGTGGTTTACCAGTAACCACACTTGGGAGACTTCAGTACCTGGCTATGTATTGTTCAGAAGAGACCGAGGTGCAAAGGGGGAGGAGGGCCTGTATGTTAATGAAAATATCAAAGCTACAGAAATTCAGAATACACATAATGAGCCAGAAGAACTGTGGGTCACCCTGGAAACAGGAAATGGGACAGCCATAAGAACTGGGGTTGTCTACAGGCCCCCAGACCAGAGGGAGGACATAGACACATTACTGTTAGAGGATATACAAAACATGACAGCTAAAGGGGAGGTTCTGATAATGGGAGACTTCAACATGCCAGATACAGATTGGTCAATACCAGCAGGAACATCTGCCAGAACTAGACACATAGTGGATTCCCTGCAGGGGGAGGGCCTCAAACAACTGGTACAGCAACCCACAAGAGACAGGGCTATCCTAGATCTAGTACTGACTAACAAAGAAGGGATCACAGATCTCCAGGTAGAAGGTCACCTGGGGCCAGTGACCATCACATGGTATGGTTCAATTTGGCTACTACATCTAAATCATCCCATTCCAAGGCAAAAATATGGGACTTCAGAGGAGCTGACTTTGATAAGATGGCCAACAGAGTTAAGCTAGCCCTGGCAAAAGAAACACAGGTGAGGAGGTACAGGCAAAGGGCAAGCATTAAGGATACAATACTTGAAGCAACATCCCATTGTGTTAGACAGAAAAGGAAGTGTAAAAGAAGAAGGAAACCACTTTGGTTCTCAAATACAGTAGCAGAAAAGGTCAGAGCCAAAAGGCTGGCCTTCAGAAAATATAAGGGAACACAGCGGATGAAGATAGGGAGGCATACCAAACTGCCCTAAGGGAAGCAGGTAAGGCAGTAAGGCAGGCAAAGTCCCAAACTGAGGAAACACTAGCACGGACAGTAAAAGAAGGTGACAAGACTTTCTATAGATACATTAGTGAAAGGAGAAAGTCCAGAGGGGTATTGCTAAGCTTAATGGAGAAAAGGGAGCATGTGAGGAGGAGGACCCTGTAAAGGCATCTATCCTAAATAGATACTTTGCTCAGTATTTACTGAAGAGAAGGTAGGGCAGGGCCCACAGCTCAGCATCATGGACACAGGGGGAGGGAGGTGAGCACTACTCCTTCACAAAGAAAGGGTCCTACAAGAGCTTGCTAAGCTCAGGGTGGATAAGGCAATGGGACCTGATGGCATACATCCCAGGGTACTTAAGGAGCTAAAGGAGGAACTAGCAGAGCCTTTAGCAGAATTGTTTAGTGAGTCTCTGAGCACAGGAGAGGTCCCAGAAGACTGGAGAAGGGCTCATGTGATCCCACTCCACAAGAGTGGTAGCAGGGAGGAGGCGGGAACTACAGACCGGTCAGTCTTACCTCAGTAGTGGGCAAGATTATGGAGGCAATCCTTAAGGAAAGGATAGTGCAACACCTGGAATCCATAGGGGCACAGGATCCAAGACAGCATGGGTTTACAAAGGAAGGTCCCGTCAAACTAATCTCATAGATTTCTTTGACTGGGTAACCAGAGTGGTGGACCAAGGGGAGCAGTTGATGTCGCCACCTTGACTTCAGCAAAGCTTTTGACACTGTTCCACATAGAAGATTGATAAATAAGCTAGGTAGGCTCGGGTGGGTCAGAAGTTGGTCAACTGGGTGGCAAACTGGTTGACTGGCAGAAAACAGAGAGTGGTGGTAAATGGTATACAGTCAGAAGAGATGCAAGTCACAAGTGGGTACTCAGGATCAGTCCTGGGCCAGTCCTATTCAACATCTTCATTAGTGACCTCGCAGATGGACTAGAGGGTAAGGCTTGTCTGTTTGCAGATGACACCAAGATCTGCAACAGAGTAGATGATCCAGATGGGGTGGGCAGAATGAGAAGAGATCTGGATAAACTAGCAGAATGGTCAGAAGAGTGCAACTGGGATTTAATGCAAAGAAGTGCAAAATCATGCACATAGGGAAGAGAAACCCTGAAGCCACTTATAGGCTGGGAGGGGAGTTGCTAGCAGTCACAAAGGAAGAAAGAGACTTGGGCATCATCATCACTGATGACCTAAAATCATCCAAGCAGACCTCTAAAGCAGTAGGTAAGGCTAGGGGGGTGTTAGGGTGTATTAGTAGGGGTATCACAAGTCGTAAGAGGGAGGTAATAATCCCTCTGTACAAGACATTGGTTAGGCCCCATCTGGAGTACTGCGTGCAGTTTGGAGGCCACACCTTCACAAGGACATTAACTCAAATTGAGGCAGTCCAGAGAAGGGCAACTAAAATGGTGCAGGGACTGCATCAGAAGACATATGAGGACAGATTAACGGAGCTCAATATGTATACCCTTGAGCAAAGGAGGGAGAGAGGTGATATGATCGAGACATTTAAACACCTTAAGGGCATAAACAAGGTGAAAGAGTCTAACATGTTTAAATATAAGAAAATAGCAGGACAAGAGGACACAGCATGAGATTAGAGGAGGCCGATTAAGGGGAATGTGAGGAAATTCTTTTCACAGAAAGGTGGTAGATGCATGGAATGGCTTACCACAAGAAGTGGTGGCTATGAATACAGTGCAGGGCTTCAAACAGGCATGGGATAGGCATAAGGGAGCAATACAAATGACTATGAATAGATAGGTCACTGACAGAGCAAAGGCCGATGGCACATTTATAAGGTAGAAAAAGAAATGGGCAGACTGGATGGGCCTTGCGGTCCTTATCTGCCGTCAACTTCTATGTTTCTATGTTTCTATGAGAGAGGGGAAACACAAATTGAACTAGCTAGAGAAAAGAGAAAAAGTAGAGGGGGACAAAGACCCCCGTGGTGGGGTACTCAGGGGGCTAGAACATTAGGATAGGAGGGAGGAGGATGGGAAGGAGGCATGGAGGGAGTGGAAGGGCAGTTGCAGGGAGCAGAGGGAAGGGTACAAAGCAGGGATTTGAGGGCAGAGAGGGAGGGGGCATGGCGGGTGGCCCAAGGAAGTTGATTCCAGAGGTAAGGGAGGCAGTAGGGGAAAGTTGCTTGTCCTGAGCAAGTGCGAGGGAGTGGAATGGAAGGAAGAATGTTCGAGTATCCCTAGACCATAGGGAGTACTTGGAGGAGCAGATAGGAGAAAGGCATGAGCTGAGATATGAGGGGAGTGACCCAAACCAGAATTTACTGATGAAAATAAGGATATGCATCTGGCACCTTGTGGAAAGGGGCATAAGGGAGAGAAAGGAGTAAAGGGTGCAGTGGTGAATGAGAGGGGGAGAGGAGGTAGCAAAGCAACAGAAAGAATTTAGCAGGGTGTCCAGCCTGGTAAAAGAGGTTGCCAGAGCTGAGCAGTAAACAATGTCAGCATAGTCAAATACTGGGAGAATAGTTTTTGTGACTAGGTCGTGCTGAGTTGACAGAGGGAGGCAGTCTTTGTGCCGATAAAGGGCATCGAGTTTGAGGCGAAGCTTCAAACAGATGGAGTCAATGTGCACAGAGAAGTCCAGACTGCTGTCAAGCCAAACTCCCAGGCATTTAAATGAGTTTCCTAATTGTAGGAGTGAGCCGTTGAGGGTGGTAAAGGTGTGTGGGGGGGTTGGTAGATTTGAGCAGCTTTTGCCTAGAACCAATGAACATAGAAACTGTCTGTAAGCCCTCTGTAAATGCAGGGCTTACATTCCTCAGTTAGGCATCCCTTTCCCCTGCTTACCACCCCCCCGCCCGAGCTGGGAAATGGGTTTAATGCTCTGGGGGATATTGCTCTGGATGCCTCAAGATTGCAGCAGAGAGTAAGGAAAGGGTATATAAGGAGACTGACAGGAAGTAGCAGGGCCTTTCCAGCCCGGGCATTAGGCCTGTGGCTGGAGGGGGGGAAGCTGGAAGAGTAACATCAGGAACAGATAAGGTGGGCAAGTGAGGGAGCTTGGCTGTCCAGGAGGGTCAGTGGGGAAACCCGCCAAAAAAGAGTGCAGTCAGGATGGCTTCTCATGTACCATGGTCGATGAGGAGTGGGGGTATGGAGCTCTGTGGGGGCATAGGTAGCCAGGTCCTGCGTTGTTGAGGGCTAGGGCGGTAGGAGGCTTTAGAAAACCTATAGAGAGAGTAGCAGCCCTTTGGGAAGCCTGTTGTGTGATATCCCAGGTTGCCAGGGCTGGGAGGGCCATGGTAGAGCCCTCCCAGGAGGGGAGCTGGTGGCAGAGGTTCCCCTCATACCCGGTAAGGCAGGGCAGCCTGGGGGGTCAAAGGAGCTGGGGAGCCTTTCACCTAAAACAGGGGGCCTGTTTGGAGGGACAGGTCCTGGGGTGCCGGTACATTAGGGTCCGGGCGAGTCGCAGGCTAAAGAAATTAATTAATTTTTTTTTTATTTATTTATTGATTACTAGGAGTTCATACTTATGAGCTAGAAGCTCATTTATATAGGTTCTGCGTCAGAGACAAATACAGGCAAAGTAACATTACAGTGATCAAGCAACAAAGATTAGCATATACAAACCACAGAGTACATTTAGTTAGACCTTTCCATTTACATTTTCATTAGGTGATTTTTTTTTCTTTTTTATTTAAACACAGACCATAATGTACAATTGGGTAATAAGAGGTATACATTAGGAATGAATATAACTAGGTATACAAAGGTAGAAGGTGACCATAAGGGGTTCGAGGGGAGAAGGGGTAGGGGGAGGGAAATATGAGAGAAAGTGTAAGGGAAGAAATCCTGAGGAGGGATGGTGAAATGCAGTAGAGGGAAGAGCATTTGGACTTAGGGGAGGCTGGATGGAGTGGTTGGGAGATGGAGATAGCCAGCAGCCTTGACATAGGGAAATTAGTGGGGGTGGTGAGAAGGGTAGTGACGAGAGAATTGGAGGGAAGATAGGGATGGGGAGGAATTAGCAGCACAGGGGCCTTGTCTAGGGATGAGGTAGGATAGGGTGGAGGCAGTGGGGGGTAATGCAGCCAGAGCCTTGACGGGGTGAAGCTGGGAGAGGAGGGGAAGTTGGTAAGGGAAGTGGGTGTCAATGGGGTTAAGTGCTAAAAAATAACTTGGTGGGGTAAAGCAAGGGAATTCATCAGAAGCAACACATGGTCGGGGGTTGAGGAGAAGGATTAGTGCCTGCAATTGCACTTCAAGTTGTTAGCTGCTAGGTGGGCTCTTAGAAAGGTTTTAAATTGACCAAGTTTGGTAAAGGACGTGAGGCCAGTGCAGAGGGAGTTCTTCTATTTAGGTGCTCTATAGACAAAGGATTGTTGACCTTGGGAGGTCCGTTGAAAGGGAACTTTTAGTGTCTGACAATTACCGTTTCTAGTATTCCTGATATTATTGCTGTTTAGGAGAAGACCAAGTACCCCAGGGGTAGCAAGGCCTAGAGTGGCCTTCTTGGCTAGTAAGCAGACCTGGTACTGAATCCTGTTATCCAGGTTGAGTCATCCCATCTGTGAGTAGAGTTCACAGGTGTGCATTAGTTTGTGGGCACCTAGGATCAGTCTGCAAGATTTATTTAGGGCTACCTTAACTCTGTGAAGGGCTGAATCAGATGCTGCCCCATAGACAACTAGTCCATAGTCTATAGTCAACAGGATTGAGCTGGGTACAGCAAGTCTGAGGGCTTCGCTGGTGAGGCAATGTTTATGTTTGTGCAGCAGTCCAATTCTGGTGGCAGACCTAGGAGGGTTGTTCCCGTGCTGGAGCTTAATGCAAGACCATGAGATGAAGCAGGGATGTGGGCCTGGCAGGGAACTCTGTAGGAAGTAAATACCAGCAGAATCCCTCCATTGAAGGTGGGTTGGGGCCCGGGTCATCAGAAAAATTCCTGGATGCCCTTGTGGCTTGGGCCAGCACCAAGGGGGCCAGGTGGGGAAGGCCACTCGCTTTCCCATGCCAATGTAAGGGGAGACGACCAGTGCCAGATTGGAAGGGACCCATAAGGAATGAAAGTGAAGGTTGGCTTACCAGATCTATTAGAAGCCAGGAGATTGCAGGGATCTGTGTTCCAGCGAGTCTCGGGTAGAGCACCTGAGAGAGATAGAGAGAGAGAGAGAGAGGGTAGGCAGAGGAGGATCCTTGCCTGTGTCTGCTGAATCGATGTGTTTCTGCTGTTTATCCTGTCCAGCCAGAATTGTAAAAAGTTTAAAAATAAAGCCCCATGGAGTTGCTTATTTATTTTTAATGAAGAATGATGACCCCTGTATCGCTGGAATCATTTGCATGCAGGTGCAAAATAAAAGCCAGTTTGGGGAGAAATAGTGGTTTATGCCTTATTTGACTGTAGGGGGGAGCATAATGAAATGAAATCCCTGTTTTCCTCCTGTATTTGCTGTCTAATTAATTTTCGATGAGTTGCATTCCAGGGGGAGAATATTCCAATCCATCCTGGTTGGGACTGCAGGGGCTTCTCAGACCTCCGAAGGTGCAGAGGGAGATCTCGGTCCGGTGGACAGCTCAGGGAGATCAGATGCTGAGAGAGAGAGAGAGAGAGAGGAGGTAAAATGTATAGCTATGAAGATGCAGTGCAGGTAGGAGACAACTGTTTTCCCTGCTGTTTAGTGTGTGAAAGGTCTCGAATGTTAGCGCTTAGGAGTGTTTCCCCTTTTCTGCCTGGAACATCTGTGAGAGAAAAGTTATGCCCCTAGACAGGGCAGGAAAGGGACAGTTACATGTCTTATTAGAGTTAAGTTTTAATTGGTTTTGTTGGAACCAGGATTGCACCTTGTTGAAGTCACATTGAAGAGGGGCTGTGACATCGAGGGCAGAGGGACCAAATCTTTTAGGCTGCAGATCCCCTTGTGGGTGTTAAGGAGTGGTCCTTGACTTTTTTACACCCCATATAGATAGCATTTCTCTAATTAGATGACTTTCAAAGTCCCTTCTTTGATCGAAATGTATCTGCAGGGGAGCACCATAATCTACAAAAACATTTTCAACAAGAACTTTGGCTACGGTTGCAGCCTTTTAGTCTTTGGTTGGATAAGCCTGCGCATATCTGATGAAATGATTTGTAACAACAAGTATATGCCCAATGTTTTTGGCATCGGGCTCCAGACTTCAAAATTCAATACATACAAGCTCAATGAGTACGTTAGTGGCAATGTTAACCAAAGGTGCTGTCCTTTGGGGTTGGACCTTTCTTTGACGGTATCTGCTGCAAGTTTTAATACACTGGTCCACATCCACACTTAATCTTGGGCCAGTAGAAGTGAGCTTGAACTAAGTCTGCAGTCCTTTCGCTGCCCAAATGTCCCATTTAGCCACGGAAGTCTTTCAAGACAACATGCTTAAATTTTGAAGGTGACACCAGTTGTTTCTTTACAGTTTTTTCTTGATCGTTCGTGATCTCTCAGTAGAGTTATTTATCTTGAAGCTTTAGTTTGGGCCCCTCTCGGAACAGTAAAGTAGTTCTTTGGTCTTTGGATCATAGTTTAGAAACATCTTTTCCCTTGTTCATAGCATCCAGCACAAGTCTAAGCATGGGGTTGTGGTATTGTTTTTTTGAATGTCTGCTGGAGCGAGCTGAGACAAGGTACTCAAATCTAGAGCTGCAAAGTTACAGTAGGCCACAGGCACACAGGTACCTGGAGGTCCTAAACAGTCGACTAAGCAATTCACGGGTTCAGTCAATGGGTGTTCATCTCGGTCAAACTTTTGGCACAGGGTCTTCACGAACTGTTCCAACATTCGCACCCGCTTAGGAGTTGAAGCAGGCCTTCTAGAGAGGGCATCAGCATCAATATGGTTTAGGCCTGGACAGTACTCCACTGAATAATCATATGTCGATAGAGCAGACAGTCACCTGTGTCCCATTGCATCTAATTTAGCTGAGGTTTGATCATACGTAATGAGGTTGTTGTCCGTTTTGACCAGAATTTTGGCACCGTATAAACATTCATGAAATTGGTCAACTATGGCCCATTTTAAAGTGAGGAATTCTAATTTGCGCATCGGATAGTTTTTTTCAGGTGGTGTGAGGCTTCTGCTTGCAAGTGCCACTGGGAGAGTCCTTCCTCATACTCTTGATAAAGTACGGCCCCAAGGCCAGTTAGACTGGCATCTGTGTGAAGTACATATGGCTTGGTTGGGTCAGCATATGTAAGTATGGGCGCAAGTGTCAGCTGGTAGATAATTTCTTGGAAGGCTGCATCACAATCTAAAGTCCATCTCGACCAAAATGATTTGTTAGGCTTAAAACAGACCTTGTCTCCTTCCTTTACAGTGCCCTTTTTGAACTTTTGGTTGGTAGGAGGGTATCCTTGTGTCAGATTTAACAGTGGTCAGATTACCTTTGTGTAGTCCTTTAAAAAGCGGCGATAATATCCACAGAAGCCTAGAAATCTTTGAAGCTCTTTGAGATTGTTGGGCCTTGGTCAAGTGGTTAATGCTTCTATTTTGCTTAGGTCCTTCTGGATGCCTTCAGAAGACACAATATGGCCAACATACTTAACGGCTTTTTGGAAAAACTGGCACTTGTCAGCAGATAAGTTTAACCTGAATTCTTCCAATCTCCAGAACTTTAAACAGCCGATCCTCATGCTCCTCGAGTGTTTTGCCAAACACGATGATATCATCCAAGTACACAAGGCATTCAAGGAGGTTCATGTCTCCTACCTCACACTCCATTAGTCTCTGAAAGGATGCAGGCACTCCAGATATGCCTTGGGACATGCACACAAATTTGTAGAAGCCCAAGGGACAGATAAATGCTGTTTTTTTTCTCTATCCTCTGGCACCATCGGAATCTGATAATACCCGCTTCTGAGGTCTAGAACGGAAAACCACTGACTTCCATTGAGGCAATCTGGGGCATCGTGAATGCGAGGCATTGTGTATTGATCGGGTATGGTTCTTCTATTATGTGTCCTGTAATCGACACACATCCTTACCGAGCCATTCTTTTTCTGGACCACCACAATTGGGGATGTGTAAGGGCTGTGTGATTCCTAGATCATTCCAGCTGCTAACATTTTTTGGAGATGGTGCCTGATATCATCAGTGTCTGCAGGTGCTAATTGGCCTGATCTCTCCCAGAATGGTCTCTCATCGTGGAGCCTAATGTGGTGTTCAGCACCAGTAATGCATCCAACATCCCATTCTTTTAATGAAAATACTTTGCTCCACTGTGCCAGCTTGTGGCTGATTTTGTCTTTCCACTCACTGGGGAGAGGAGACTCTCCAAAGTCAAATATAGTTTGGGGCACATCACTGTCTTCCTCTCTGCAGCACTTAGTTGGCAACACTACAGTATCCGCACAGTATGCTTTAGCCAAGATACAGCCTCGAGTAACTTTAATGTCTCTGTCAGTTACATTGCAAAGCTGCACCACAACTCTATTAGTGTAGGTGTGAGCACACACTGACAGTACACTTGGTTTAACCAGGAGCCCATTAGGCAGCCTTCCCTCTTCTGGGGCATCCAATATGAGAATCTTGTTAGTTACATCCTTTTTGATATGCACCTCTCCACTGACACTACACTGTTCATTAGGTGGCAAGACAAGAGGTGATGGGTCCCTCTTCCAGACATATCCCATTGGCTTATCCTTATCATTTTCTTTGCATCTGCATTTCATAAGCTTTTTTGCACCATTGCATGAATGTGTGAAGCTCGTCTGGTTTTCTGGGCTTGCGTTTCTTGACACATCTGTGCTAGACAGTCAAATGAGTGCATTAGTGCCGAATAACAAAGGAATTCCATCATATAATCCAGTTGGAGGGCAAACCAAGGCCAGTGTCTCTACGGGTTCATCCATACCTGCTACACTGGATGGGAAAGAGAGCCATACTCTTAAGTAACCAAGGTACAGGTAAGATTTATCGCTTAAACCCCACACGTGCAGTCCATCTAGGGGTTGTAGGGGGTGATCCGACACATGCTGGTCATACCAGTCTTTAAATGTTATAGTGACCTGAGATCCACTGTCCAATGCCTGCCCACACACCTCCATTCACATGTATGCAGATGACAGGGTGCTGTATTCATCCGGCCCTTCCGCTGCTGATGTGGCAACTACACTGCAGTAGAACTTCAACAGCGTCCAGCTCTGGTTTTGCTCCAATCAGCTTCACCGTAATACCAAGAAGACTGTCTCCATGATCTTTGGCACAAGGCAGAGACTTTCGCGGCTTCCCTCTGCCCCGACCTTCCACACCCTGGACGGGACTTCTTTGGAGGCCTGCACCTCCTTCAGATACCTCAGGGTCCGGCTCGATCTGTGCCTTGACTTTTCTGTACACATCAATGACATTCACAAAAAACTCCACCCCCAAACTGGGTGCACTTTATCATAATCATGGTTGCATCCCGCTGCCGGCCTGCCGAGCAATTCTACAGAAAATTATTCTGCCAATTTTTAACTACGGAGATGTGGTCTACAGTGCCACCCCCAAGTCCGCCCTGACCAGACTGGACTCCCTCTTCCATTCCTTCTGTCATTTCACCCTTGACTGTCCTTACTCCACCCATCATTGTACCCTCTATCAGTCCCTGGGACTACCCTCCCTACAAGACCACAGATTGTCACACTGCACACACCTCACTGCCAAGTTCTGGTATCAGTCCTTGCCCCCCTACCTCTCTTCGGTCCTGTTCACCTCCCCCCAGCCTACAAGCTTAGACAAAATGACACTCGTCTCCTATACATTCCCCATAGGTCCACCTCAACAGACCAAGCAGCTTTCAGCTGCCATATGCCCAAATTATGGAACTCCCTCCCTCCAGACATTTGGCAAACCTCTCCCTCCCAACACCTCAATGGTATCTTCTCAGTGCATTTCTCCTCCACCTGCTCATGCGCCTAACATATCCTCAGCTCCTAGGCCAGTTACCCCTTCTTGGGCTTACTCTGTGCCACTCTTTATACCAATCTTATGATGTCAAACTCTTGTCTCATGCCTCTCCTCTCTCTGTTGTGCATCATTGTAAAGGCTGCACTATTTGCTGGTATAATCCTGCCATTGCCCTTATTTACATTGCTGTACTGTATTATTGCTACCAAATTTTTACCATTGCTATATTATTGTATTATTATTACGGTTGTCCTCCTTATTTTTATGTACTGTCCCCAGGACACATCTGAAATTGAGCGGTACTCTGTTCAGCATGCCTTCCTGGTAAAACTCTTAAATAAATAAATAAATAAATAAAATATGGTTAGGGCCAAGATACCGTCAATATGCACCATAGTTTCCATTGAAGGACCTACTATCTCAGACCAGTCAGGAGGCGCAATATTTGTGGGTCACTGGGCAGTGGCCTTATATGCAAAAGGCTTGTGAGGAGGCCCAGACTGAGGCTTTATGTTACTTTGCCTGACCTGATTAAGCAGCTTGGCAGTTACTCTGCACAAATCTTCATGTGAATGGCAAGTTTTCTTAGTGTGTCCATCTTCCCCACAGCGATAACAGAATATTTAAGGTCGAGGATCAGGAGGTCGAGCAGAGTCTTCTCTGGGTTTACGGTTGTCAGGAGGCGCAGGTCCGTACTTTTCCTTGGGCCTAAACTCAGACTCCGCTCCGCCATAGTTTCTCCAAGGCACAGGCTGTTGGGACGAGTGAATGAGATCTCGTACCATGCCCACAGCTCTCTCATTTCTTCAATTATGTTAGAGTCCACTCGGGTCTTGGGAACATGGGTGCTGGCCCCTTTTACAGCAGGCTGGGCATCATGGGTAACCTCAGTATTAGACACACTAGTGTCATGGCTTTTTACCATATCTGCAGTGGTCTGTGGACTTGGAACTCTTTTAATTCTTTTAACAGGTCACTGATTTTCTGGGAATCAAGGGCATTGTCCCTTTCACTGGGTTTCTCTGAGGCAGGGACAGTCCTGGCAACACCTGTGTAAGGGTTCCAACAGTTATCCTCAATCCCTGCTTCTCTGATTTCTTTCATAAACCAGCAATATGCAGAGGGATTATCTTTGCAAACCTGTAACTTTAGCTTTAACGTAAGCACGCTAGAATAACCGGCTGATTTGAGAATGTGTTCTAATCTCACATGGTTTAAATCACTTGCCAATATGTAACCCTTGCGGTGTCCTCTCTGATGAGTCCTCTCTACTCGAGTAACATATGCAGACAAATGTTCATTTTTCCACTGTTTGGTGGACCTGAACCCATCAGATCCTCTCCGGATTCAGTACTACCGAACACACCTTCTAATGCGGATAAATACTCATTAGCTAAAGCATCAGGGTTAGTGGACCTCAGAAATCAGATGGCTTCAAGTGCAGGGCCTCTTAAACTCTCCATGAGTCTCTTTCGCTTCTTGCCTTCTGAGCATTGCCACTCTTGGACCAAAGGGGACGCATAGTCCATCCAGGTTTCTAAGTCATCTTCCCCCACGGGGATGAGAACAGTGCCCAAAAATTGCCTGAGCCTGCGATAAGAGTCCAAATTCACAGAGGGTACCACTATGGGAACACTGTAAGGGGAGAGAGCATAGGCAGTGGCGTATGGGTTGGGGAAAAATTTACTGGACTAGCACCCCAGGACTTTCTAGGGACCACTTTAAATCTTCAAAAGTCTGTCCCTCAGTTAACAGTTTTCCCAGCTTCTCCTTTAAACCTTCCACTTTGGGTGACCCCCCAAGGGAATATGCTCCACTATGCATAGTTTATTTTATTATGTATTTAGTTCTAGGATTACAAATACCTTTGAGCCAGGGCTCTTTTACAAAAGTTCCACATTAGTTACCATTCAATACAGTAAGACAAAGAGACAACAGTATGAGCTAAACAGGACCAGTAATCAGGAGACAAGTAGTTACACAGAATATTTAAAAAAATGAATTTTGGAGGCTAGGTTACAAGGAGATCAGGACTGTTGCCAGGATTTTTGCAGGGGAGATTCTTTTTGCAATTAGTAGTAGTATTTTTGCTCGCAGTGCTGTGTGTCTGGGAGCCACCAGGCAGAAGCCCTGGGTACTAGATGCTCAGTGGTGCATTTTCTTGTTTATTCTGCTAATCATTATAGACAGATTATTTCTGCTAATCTGCCTATAATGGGATAGGCCTGACCGCAAACAACAACTAACTGATGAGCCAGGTGGAATATACTGTAGGTGCTTTCCTTAACAATGACACACTCAGGATTACTTAAAGTACCAAAAATAATAAAGTACCAGCATGAGAAGAGCGCTTTAGTGCACCCCCCTCTCGTACCTTCGCACAGCAAGTGCCAAAATAAAGACAAGGCAGACCCAACTGTAGCTTACAGAGGCATTTATTAAAAAGTCAATCTGATTGGATATCAAAATTGTATCATCAAAACTTCCTGATATAGTACAACCGCACTGCAATTCAATGAAAGCAATTAGCAATTATATTTGGATGTGTACAGTACAAGCCAAGTATGTACACATGAACAGACATTCCCTCCCCCTCCAGAACCAACTGTCCACCAGCATCAGATATTTAACAAAGCCTCCTTTGGCAGATTTACCTTGGAAATGGCACATATGGAATCCAGTGGTGGTCAGGATCTGAAGCAACATGGATTCACAGCAGGAAGATCATGTCAAATGAATCTAATAGTTTCTTTTTTTGATTGGGTGGTGATGGAACTTAATCAGGGAGGGGCAGTAGACATTGTCCACCTAGATTTCAGCAAAGCCTTCGACACTGTCCCACATAGAAGGCTGATTAGCAAGATGGGTAGTCTGGGCATGGGAGACAAGGTGGTGAACTGGGTTAGGAACTAGTTAACAGACAGGAGACAGATGGTGATGGTAAATGGGGTACAATCTGAGGAGGGGGTGACCAGTGGGAACCACAGGGACCAGTCCTGTTCAATGTCTTCATTAGTGACATTGCAGAGGGACTGGAAGTAAAAGGTCAGCCTGTTTGCAGATGACACCAAGATCTGCAACAGGGTGGATACTCCAGAAGGGGTGCAGAAAATGAAGAGGGACCAGAGAAGCTTGAAAGATTGTTGGAGATGTACCAACTAAGGTTCAATGCAAAGAAGTGCAAAATAATGCACCTGGGGAGAGGTAACCTGGGGAGAGCTAGATTTGGGGAAATGACTGTCACCAAAGAGGAAAGGGACTAGGGGTTATCATCTCTGATGACCTTAAGGTATCAAAGCAGTACACAAAGGTGGCAGGGAGGGCCAGTGGCAGCTGGGGTACATAGGCAGGGGTATCACTAGCAGGAGGCGGGTTGTATTCATGCCATTGTATAAAACATTGCTAAGGCCTTACCTAGAGTACTGCATGCAGTTCTGGAGAACACACCTGCACAAGGACATGGATAAGGTGGAGACTATCCAAAGAAGGGCAACAAAGATGCACAGGGCTTACACCACAAAACATGAGGAGAGACTAAGGGACCTCAATATGTACTCACCAGAGGAGAGGAGACAGCGGGGAGACATGATTGAAACTTTCAAGTAATTCAAGAGCATAACCAAGGTGCAGGCGGGGGATCTTTTCCAATGTAGAAAAAGTACTAGAACAAGGGGGGGCATGATATGAAATTGGAAGGGGGTAGTTTAAGAGGTAATGTGAGGAAGTTTTTCTATACAGAAAGGGTAGTCAACACTTGGAATAGTCTGCCACAGGAGGTAGTGGGGGCAAGCACAGTGGAGGGGGTTAAACATGTTTGGGACAGGCACAATGGAAGCCTGAGAGGGGAGGGAGTGATGCCAAGCCATTGATTACATAGGGCCTACGGGCAGACTGGATGGGTCTAGCAGTCCTTATCTGCCAACAATTTCTATGTTTCTATGTAAGCCCTGTATACCAACCAGTCACTGAAATGTTGGTCACAGACACTCATAATGTGAGACAAGTCAGACACAGAAACAAACTCAAGAACACTGGTGGCTAAGTGATTTAACAGCATCTCCACCTCTGATCACAGCCTGGACACTAGCTGAAAGCCCTAACAATGGAGGGACAATGACTTACATTTAGTTTTTTATGGGGTCCTCATTTTGCACTGCCAGATAACTGCAGCTTTTAAAGAGGTGTTAATCACACCCGGCCATCTGGAACACCAAGGGAGATTATCATGAGGAGAAGAGATTATTGAAGTAGAAACTTTTTAACTTCATTGGCAACCATGAAAAACCTGCACTGGGCAAGGCAGATAAATTGAATTAGCTGCACTAGCCCTGGTCAATGTGCACTAGTAAAACAATCGACCCCTGCAACAGTATAATTATTAAGGCTTCCCATGGCAGACTCCAAATGCAAAAAAGATTAAAGCTGGAATGGTCAAATGTATAGTTGCTTAGATGCAGTGCAAACCTTATCCAAGGTTAGCTACTCACCTTTGATCATTCAGAAACTAGAATGCCATTCTTATAGAGAGCTACTACATACATCAACAGAAAAAGTCCATGCACCCTACCCCACCCCCCACCCCCACCCCCGCAATGCAGTCATTTCACAAAGAGTGGGAGTCTCTTGATATTCACCTCAGGGCCCTTCAGCAAAGTCACCCAACTTGCTACCACCCATTAGCTGTATCCCTACTCTAAACCATATCCGCCTCAAATGGTTTGCATAGAAACTATAAATGGCATTCTAAAAGAGGGGTGCTACTACATATGGCATACATCAACTAAAAAAAGAAAGCAAGTCAATGCACACTCTACCCCACCCCCCCAAGTAAATGTAACAATAAAAATGTTTGTTTGCCGTGATTGGCAATTTACTAATTTAATTTCAAAAAGAGTGGGGGGTTCTAGGTATTCACCTCAGGGCCCTGCGGTGAAGTCGCACAGCCACCTCCTCGAGTGGAGCCCCATCAGCTGGGTCCCTACATTAAACAGTATTCACCTTTTTCGTCAGTAAACTAATGCAACACAAATATTTTTTTACACAGGAGTGTGGTAGGCATATTTAATGAACATAAACAGAGGTGAGAAAGAATAGTGCCTCATCTGGAACTTTAACCCAGGCTGCCCGGAATGCAGTTCTGATTGCCCAGGTTCCAGTTGTCTAAGTGACACAGCTGGTTAGTGCAATCGGAAAGGTATTCTGGGTTGCCTGGGTTCAAGTCCCAGCTGAGGAACTTATTTTTTCTCACCTCTGTTTGTATTTGTGCCATTAAATAGGCAAACCACACTCCTATGTGATTGTAAAAGTAAATATGTGTGTTACCATTGGGTAGTGCATTTGAGAAAGAGTAATGTGCTCGGGGACAACCCAGGTTCCAATTGTCTCAGTAGCACAGCTGGTTAGCACAATTGAAACGGTATTCCAGGCAGCCTGGGTTCAAGTCCCAACCATTATCATACCTTTTTTTTTTTTTTTTACTCATCCAAACCACCACACCAGCAGCTGAAAGCAAGCCCACCATCCCAATATATTGAACAAGCCACAGAAATCTATGGTTTGGACAGCCACACCACTTTTGACCATTGCAATAAAATTACCCCCTTCCCCCACTTGTCTAGACCCCATCATAAAAAAACAAACAAAAAACAATTGGTCCGACATCGATATGCTCCATTTTTCAATGCAGGCAGTAACGTGACACTTGCTCTCCAGCATTAAATTATTCCTAGTATTCAGTCTTTCATCAGGCAGGGGTTCGATTATACAGAGGCATGCTTTAATAAACACAGCCAGGGACAAGTTTACTCAGTGCCCACAGGTATCTAAAATGAACTCTTCCGGACAGCTTGCCCTCTGTATTTGTCCTCAGTCCATGTTAAAAGCCTCCGGATGGTCATTGCAGCAGCAAACTCAATTGTCCCCAACTGAACTTAAGCAAGCCTCGACTCTGTGGCACAACAGTTCTCTCCCTCTCCCCCACCCCACCCCACAATATGTTATAGCAACAATCATTCTCTGGGACCACTGGCAGAGCATGAACCGGTACCAGATTGTCCCCCATCACTGAGCCTCCAAAAATTTATCACAAACCTTAAACATCATATCCGACCTCAGGCCACAGCAGCAGTGGTTTGCCCCGTGAGCTTAAGTAATTTATCTCTCCGGCGCTGCAGTGGCCACTCTGAGGTAGAAGCAGTGTGCCTACCAGGCAGCAGCTGGCAGAAAAAGTCAGTGATACGCCCGACCCACGGCAGAATCTTTTTGCCATTTTTTTTTTTTTTTTTTACTTTGACAGCTCCATTCTCAGTCTCCCGCGTTTTTGGCTCCAAACAAAATTCAGCACTTCCGTGTTCATAGGGGAAAAATGGGCAGGCCTGACTGCAGATGTCCTACTTATCTCACTGGGAGTCGCAGCAGTGAGAGACATTAACCTGGGAACTGATTGGCCATGGGGGGGGCATGGCTCCAGATTCTGACCGAACTCCTACAGTAATTGGGCAGTCAGGGAAGGGGTTGGGTGCGGTGCGGGTCATTCTCGCAAGGGGTGGGCAATAGTCAGCTGAAGGGGAGGAGACAGGGAGGGTGGTTCGCACGTCACAGCAGAGGGAGAGTCAAGCCTAAGTGTTTGGCATTCCGATTCTAAATGGACAAATAAGTTAAAGGGACAGAGCGTGATTTTAGCAGTTGGACAAAAAAAAAATTTGCAAGGGGGGGTTCGTTCGAACCTAGCGAACCCCACCTGCCAACTGGCCTGGAGATAGTGAATGAGGTGTAGAGAGGATTAGGGGACAAGTGAGAAGGAAGAGTAAAGGGGAGAGAGGGGGGAACAATAGAGGAATCAGAGCGGCCAGGGGCATTGCCATAGACATAACATGGGGAAGTGCATGCTGGGGGTGTAGAAGGGGGGCAAGTGCTAATAGGAAGTAGAACTGAATGAGGTTAGAGTAATATTCAAGGGGTCAGCTAGTTGAGGCAGTAGAGATAATCCTCCACCCCACCTGGGATCCCTCAGGCATAATAATAGGGGGCACAGTCTCTGGGTCTATGGGGGCACTACACGAAATAAGAGCCACTATAGTCTGAGAAAATAAATCATCATTTCACCCCTGTACTGTGATTTTACCCAGGCACTTAACTTGATTCACTGCTTTTTATTTATTTATTTATTTACTTACTTATTTATTTATTTGTTATAATCTTGGATTAACACCTTTGAGAACAAGCTCATTACATAGGGTCCACATCAGGGCTTATAGATAGAGTTAAACAAGAGAAATTACAGAGAGTCAATAGGAGGGAGAACCACCCTGAGTCAGACATTATATAAAGGTTCCAATAATAGACAATATACACTGGGAAAGTACAAATTAGGGAACAAAAACAAGTTTATTTCCTGATACTTGGTGAAGGGGACAACAATTGTATGAAGAGGGCAAGGGAGAGATACTCAGTCTACATACAAGGTATTCAGATACCAGTGCTAAATTGCAGATAACAGAGAGACCAGTGCTAAGTTGCAGGTAACAGGGCAGGTGGCTGATGGAAAGGGCAGATGGATGTAAGATGAGAGAGGGCAATAGAGGAGGGGAGGGGAGGGGAGGGTGGAATGGAGAAGACCAAGGCAGCCTGTATACCCTGGGGGGAGAGAGTGATTAGCAATTAGAACAGGAGGCTGGGTGGGAGCACTGGTTAGGTTCATTACCGTTGTCAAAGCAGTCACATCTTGACTTAGCAACCAGGTACTTAAGGAGCTCATATTTAAAGTGTCCTAGAGTGGTAGCGGAAAATACCTTAGATGGAAGAGTGTTGGTCCATTTAGGAGCCCTGAAGGCAAAGGCTCTTTGACCTAGGGAGGTACGACATCTAGGAATATTGAAGACGGCACGCTTCCTTTATAGCCATTTTGGTAGTCCCCAATGGTATGTCCAATAACATTAAAGCATGGTGAGGATCAACCTCTTCTGCCTCACTCCACCACAGCAGGTGGTGCATAGCCATTTTGTGAGGAGGAATTTCAGGTTTAACCTTAGCAAGATTCTCCATTTTTGGTTTGGCGCTAAATTAACAAACACCTGCAATTTTGTATCTCGGCCATTGGGGGGATCTAATCCCAGCGGTGCCTCCAAGATGTAACTCCTAGGTGGCACTATTCCAAGGGCTACTACCCCTGCCTGTCTTCCTAACAACATGCTGAGGGGCCTGGATTTCAAATTAGCAAGTACTGGGGTACTCCTACCCTCAGTAAATACAATAGTTTGGTGCCCCACCCAGAGTACGGTTTGCGTGGGTATCTCTCTATACTGGTACAGCCCTCTGGGAAGCCATCACCACTCACAATCCCACCTAGTGACCAATTACCTGGATATTGACAATGACCCTTATCAGTATTCACTAGACAGTTTGCAATAAACCTCAACAATATGCTCACAATTGTCAGACTCACCAGCAGGGTCTCTAGTCCTGGTATGCACCCTGCAAACCTCCCTGTAAAGATAGGCTTGAAATACAGCATGCACTTTCAATCACTTTAGATCAGATAATACTATGCTTACAAGCTAGGTTCAAAGTAACACAGTAAATCAGGTTTATTAAAGGGAACATAAACAAGGAGGGGGAGTCAATTTAAATAAATGATTTCTGTTCTGGCCTAGTCTATTTGAAACTCTTAACATTAAGCTGAGAACAATTAGATGGTACCATTAGAAAATTAAGATACCTGTTGCAGGCAGCTACCCTGAATTTACTCACTATACGAGACGATTTAAGATGGATTGGCAAAATGAAGACCCAAGTCTGGAAGATGCTGCGTATGGGGAAACTGGGCCACCACGACTCACCTCCATTTTATGGCCTTTCCCTGTAGGTGGCCGCAACCTGCAATTATTTGTTGTGCAGAGGCTGGATCCCCGAAGCCGGTATCTCGCCAAAAACTGTAGCTGGCACAGGAACAGACGACATGGACAGGAATGGAGATAGGCCCAAGTTTAACAGAGTGTCTCTGGCAAAGTTCAATTTATCTGCTGGTGACCCCTCCAGCTGGTAGACAGTTTGGTTGCTGGTAAAGGCAGGTTCTTCTCAGGCAATCAGGAATCCCTGGACAGTAGGCCTTGACCCACAATAAACATTCAGCACATTTAATTTTAGAAACATCAATCTCTCCGATTCCTCTTTCGGCTCTTGGCTGGTTCGCAATGTCAGCCGCTTTGCTGAGCAAACCCCTCAATCTGTAGCAAGGCAGTTCTTGGTGATCAATCCCCCGGTGGGGCCACAGGATGTACACAAAAGGAAACTAGGCCTCTCTTAGGCCAGATCCCTGCAAAGCATACAAACTCCTTTCTCCACAGAGTCCTGGGATGAACTGCCACACAGTAACTCCTCTCAGTTCAGGAGTTTGAGCTACACTCACACACTGTTTAAAACAGTTCTCTGACTCATAGAAACATAGAAACATAGAAGTTGATGGCAGATAAGGACCGCAAGGCCCATCCAGTCTGCCCATTTCTTTTTCTACCTTATAAATGTGCCATCGGCCTTTGCTCTGTCAGTGGCCTATCTATTCATACTCATTTGTATTGCTCCCTTATGCCTATCCCATGCCTGTTTGAAGCCCTGCACTGTATTCATAGCCACCACTTCTTGTGGTAAGCCATTCCATGCATCCACCACCCTTTCTGTGAAAAAGAATTTCCTCACATTCCCCCTTAATTGGCCCCCTCTAATCTCATGCTGTGTCCTCTTGTCCTGCTATTTTTCTTATATTTAAACATGTTAGACTCTTTCACCTTGTTAATGCCCTTAAGGTGTTTGAATGCCTCGATCATATCACCTCTCTCCCTCCTTTGCTCAAGGGTATACATATTGAGCTCTGTTAATCTGTCCTCATATGTCTTCTGATGCAGTCCCTGCACCATTTTGGTTGCCCTTCTCTGGACTGCCTCAATTTGGTTAATGTCCTTGTGAGTGTATGGCCTCAATACTGCGCGCAGTACTCCAGATGGGGCCTAACCAGTGTCTTGTAAAGAGGGATTATTACTTCCCTCTTACGACTTGTGATGCCCCTACTAATACACCCTAACATCCCCCTAGCCTTACCTACTGCTTTAGAGGTCTGCTTGGATGATTTCAGGTCATCAGTGATGATGATGCCCAAGTTCTTTCTTCCTTTGTGACTGCTAGCAACTCCCCTCCCAGCCTATAGGTGGCTTCAGGGTTTCTCTTCCCTATGTGCATGATCTTGCACTTCTTGCATTTAATCCCAGTTGCCACTCTTCTGACCATTTTGCTAGTTTATCCAGATTCTTCTCATTCTGCCCACCCCATCTGGATCATCTACTCTGTTGCAGATCTTGGTGTCATCTGCAAACAGACAAGCCTTACCCTCTAGTCCATCTGCAAGGTCACTAATGAAGATGTTGAAGAGGACTGGCCCCAGGACTGATCCCTGAGGTACCCCACTTGTGACTTGCATCTCTTCTGACTGTATACCATTTACCACCACTCTCTGTTTTCTGCCCGTCAACCAGTTTGCCACCCAGTTGACCAACTTCTGACCCACCCCGAGCCTACCCAGCTTATTTATCAATCTTCAATGTGGAACAGTGTCGAAAGCTTTGCTGAAGTCAAGGTAGGCAACATCAACTGCTCCCCTTGGTCCACCACTCTGGTTACCCAGTCAAAGAAATCTATGAGATTAGTTTGACAGGACCTTCCTTTTGTAAACCCATGCTGTCTTGGATCCTGTGCCCCTATGGATTCCAGGTGTTGCACTATCCTTTCCTTAAGGAGTGCCTCCATAATCTTGCCCACTACTGAGGTAAGACTGACTGGTCTGTAGTTCCCCGCCTCCTCCCTGCTACCACTCTGGTGGAGCGGGATCACATGAGCCCTTCTCCAGTCTTCTGGGACCTCTCCTGTGCTCAGAGACTCACTAAACAGTTCTGCTAATGGCTCTGCTAGTTCCACCTTTAGCTCCTTAAGTACCCTGGGATGTATGCCGTCAGGTCCCATTGTCTTATCCACCCTGAGCTTAGCAAGCTCTTGTAGGACCCTTTCTTTTGTGAAGGGAGTAGTGCTCACCTCCCTCCCCCCTGTGTCCATGATGCTGAGCTGTGGGCCTGCCCTACCTTCTCTTCAGTAAATACTGAGCAAAGTATCTATTTAGGATAGATGCCTTTACAGGGTCTTCCTCCTCCTCACATGCTCCCTTTTCTCCATTAAGCTTAGCACACTCTCTGGACTTTCTCCTTTCACTAATGTATCTATAGAAAGTCTTGTCACCTTCTTTTACTGTTCGTGCTAGTTTTCCTCAGTTTGGGACTTTGCCTACCTTACTGCCTTCCTGCTTCCCTTAGGGCAGTTTGGTATGCCTCCCTATCTTCATCCCGCTGTGTTCCTTATATTTCCTGAAGGCCAGCCTTTTGGCTCTGACCTTTCTGCTACTGTATTTGAGAACCAAAGTGGTTTCCTTCTTCTTTGCACTTCCTTTTCTAACACAATGGGATGTTGCTTCAAGTATTGCATCCTATGCTTGCCCACTTTGCCTGTACCCCTCACCTGTGTTTCTTTTTGCCAGGGCTAGCTTAACTCTGTTGGCCATCTTATCAAAGTCAGCTCCTCTGAAGTCCCATATTTTTGCCTTGGAATGGGATGATTTAGATGTAGTAGCCAAATTGAACCATACCATGTGATGGTCACTGGCCCCAGGTGACCTTCTACCTGGAGATCTGTGATCCTTCCTTGTTAGTCAGTACTAGATCTAGGATAGCCCTGTCTCTCGAGGGTTGCTGTACCAGTTGCTTGAGGCCCTCCCCTGCAGGGAATCCACTATGTGTCTAGTTCTGGCAGATGTTCTGCTGGTATTGACCAATCTGTATCCGGCATGTTGAAGTCTCCCATTATCAGAACCTCCCTTTAGATGTCATGTTTTGTATATCTTCTAACAGTAATGTGTCTATGTCCTCCCCTGGTCTGGGGCCTGTAGACAACCCAGTTCTTATGGCTGTCCCATTTCCTGTTTCTAGGGTGACCCACAGTTCTTCTGGTTCCTATGTGTATTCTGAATTTCTGTAGCTTTGATATTTTCATTGACATACAGGGCCTCCCCCTTTTTGCACCCTCGTCTCTTCTGAACAATACATAGCCAGGTACTGAAGTCTCCCAAGTGTGGTTACTGGTAAACCACATCTCACTAATTGCTACTATGTCCAGTTGAGCCTCTGACATTATTGCCTGCAGGTCTGGGATCTTATTTCCCAGGCTGTGAGCATTGTGTACATGATTTTCCATTGGCCAGATTTTGTGTGTTAGTTGTTGGGTGAGCTTTGGCATTACCCTCAAGTGCCGATGGGGAGACAAACCTTTTTTCTTACCTGGTGATGCAAATGAACTGCAAACATGCTGAATCCCTGTTTGACCACTAGCTGAGGGGGGGGTGTTCTTCCCATTCGACGTATGGGGTGCTGCACCCCTCTCCCCATTTGCTAGTTTAAATATTCTGCAAAGACATCAAACTTCTGCCCCAATGCACTGACTCCCTCCTTAGTCAGATGCAGTCCATCAAATTTAAAGAACTTTCACTCCCAGAACTGTTGCCAGTTCCCTACAAATCTGTGTCCTTTTTCCTGACACCAGCCCTTGAGCCATGTGTTTAGCTCCCCTATCTCCCCTTCTCTGACCTTCTGTCCATCTGCTCCCCTCTCCCAGACTGGCAAGATCTCAGAGAAGGAGATGCCGGATGAAATATATGATAGTTTGTCACCCAGTCTGGTCAGGTGTTCCTTGGTCTCCACAAATGACCGGCTGGCGAGAACATTAGTCCCTATGTGTACTAGGACATCAATGTTTTCTCCTGCTTTGTGAGCAATTTTAGCAATGCGGTCAGTGTCTCTCCATGCTGATGTACCTGGGAGACATCTGACCATTACCCCTGGCTGGAGATGGGTATCAACTCCCCGAATTATGGAGTCTCCTATGATCAAAAGTTTTTTGGATTTCCTTTTTGCTTTTTTTGTTTTGGTTCCTGATTTGGGCGAGTTTTTTTGTGCTAGCTCCTGTGCTGCAGTGTCCTGCTCTGCAGTGTCTTCTGCCTCTTTGTTGATTTCAGAGATAGAGGCAGATACCTGTTTGTAGTGTTTACATGGTTTTTGGAGGTAATATGTTGGAGAGCAGAGAGTGATGGGGCACCCGATTTGCCCCTACTAACCACCTGCCAACCTCAAGGACCAACTACCCTCTGCGGTCGAGGTTTTTCTGTTGGATGCTGGGGAAATGGCGGGTGGTTCTTATAATGTATTTCCTCTTGAATATGAAATTTGAGGCATGCAATCTCTGCCCATGCTGCCCGGAGCTGAGCCCTAAGATCTCCAAAGGCCCAGCATGTAGGACAGTGTCCTAAATCCTGTAAGACTGTCCTTCTGAAAATTGTTCCACAGTACCTGCAGTTAATGATATGACTCGTCCTTTTTTACTACATTTTGATTGGCTGAAGGAGCGGGCAGTCACCGTGTTATGCTCCTATTGATTTTTTTAAGCGTCAAAAGCTAGAGCTCACAGTTTCTCCCACAAGGCACCTGGGCTAAAGATCCCTTGAGGTCCCCTGTGTCCTAGTTGGTCCAAATGGAAAGTCCTGGTCCAAAAACATGGTGGCTCCCATTGAGAAATATATACTGTAATAAAGGCAGGTTAAACAATAGCCTCTATCTCAAAAATAGTACCAACTTAAAAGTAAATAACTACAGTACCATGTAAAGCTTTCTCTGCTTTGTTAGTGACAACAGAGTGGGGCAGATTGGGATAATCCCTGGCTGGTCATGAGCCCTGAAGCACTTGGACCAAGCCCAGGCCATTTGTAGTATACACACTGACTGTGGCACTTAAAGGGACAGGTGCGGAGATGCATTATGGCACTCTCATGCAGATCAGTAGAGGGACACCAGAACCATAAATTTACCATCTCTGCAGGACATCTGCCTAGCAGTGGGCATCACTGGAGCCCAGGGAGATACTTAGGGTAAGCCCCCAATTTGGGGGGGGGTTTACAAAAAGGAAAAAAGAACAGGAAAAGCAGGTTCACCCTTCAGTAGGTGCACCTGAATGTTTTGGGACAAATGTTCTCTTTAAAATTGCTTGAGGGATAGTTTAAAACCTAAGCTGATACCTTCACAGTAATGAAATGCCAAGTGTTTAGTCAGAACTAGGGTGGGACTGTCAAATACCAATGGAGTCATCACAGTTCATGACTATGTGTGAATAAAGTGTTGTGTAGCCTTTGTCTGGACCTGAGCTACATGCCTCATTCCAGTTCATGAAGAGGAACCTTTTTCCATAATTTAATAGGGAGTCCGGCTCTGCCCTCCCTTCCAGGATTGTATGTCCGTGTGGTAACTCTCCCACAAGAATGTTGCTTTGGTAAACCCATAGCGTGTGTGTATGCTCACATCTTGGACAATCTCTGTCCTGGTCCATTTGCCCAGGTGCAGGATGGATGGAAAGTTCAAACTGTTGTTCTTGTACGTTGTTGTGGACTTTGTGGACTTTGCGTTGCACCTGCAAAAGCCCATGGGGGCACCAACTTTTTTTAAGTTTAGATTTATTTTGCTTGCTTGTTTAGTGTGCTATAATTAGCACTTAATTGTGTTATCCTTTGATGTATAGGCTTGTTTTAGCTCCTCATATGTACAGTGTTTATCTCCTGCCTTGTACCTGCCTGTGATTTATTTTGTATGTCCAGGACCACTTTGAAAATGAGTTTGCTCAATGGTGTTATGCCTGGTTAAATAAAGTTTGACTGACTTGACTGATTGATTGATTGTCAGACCTGCTTGTCAGTAGGCAGTATAGCGCAGTGGGTTAAGGCTCTGAGCTGCAGATCTGGAGACCTGGGTTTGAATCCCACACCCACCTGGGTGTATACTGTGTGATCCTGAGCAAGTCTCTTAACTTCATTGTGCTCTCAGGTCACATCTGAAAACAAGCTTCAGCTTAGTGTGCTACTTCTGGTTAAACAATGTTCCCTTTTCCATTTGGCTTGAAAATAAAAGCCATACTGCATGACTCGACCCCTACTTGTGAACATTCAATCTATGTGAGTCTTGTCTAACTAAGTGGATCCCCCAGACAGATAAAAAAAAACAAAAAAAAAACACCATTGTCAAGGTCCTCCCCCGGGCTCGGAAAAAACAGAAATTTTGTTACGTGCATTCCTCCTGACTCCCTAGATAATAAGTCAGGTAATCACCCTCCAACAAAAGGTAAGGACTGTCATCATGTCACCAAGGGAGGGGGTTAGGGTTACAGTTAGAAAGTTAGATGCAGGGCCAGTGACAGTGAAAGAGGAGTAGGAGGGTCATGAATAAAACAGGGGCAGCCAACAATCAAGTTCCTTTGCTTGCATGGAACTGGCAGGACTGGAGGAGGTCAAAAACATTAACAGAAGCAGCAGTAGCATGGGAAGTCCCCCCCCCACCTTGCAGGGATCTTTTAAGGTAGTCGATGGTGATCAGAGGGTCAATCCCACTGGAGTACACTCTGTAGTCGAACTCAGCTGAAATTGTGTGGGAGCTGTCTAAGAAAGCCTTTCAGAATCAGATTTGGCCATATTGAGTCAACCTGGTGCCACTGAGGGTTGAGGTCATGGATGCCACATCTCTTGCCATGCCAGTGACCTGGGTTTGGATGTGGACTGAGGTTGCGAGGGGTCAGTCAAGGCAGGAGAGGATAGATCATCCAAAGGACTGCTCTTCTCTGCCAGGGAGGGAGGGTTTCAGTACCCGAATTATTTATTTAATTTATTTATTGAATTGTTTCACCAGGAAAGATACACTGAGCAACTTAATGCTCATCTCACGGTGTGTCCTGGGGGAAAGCGGAAAGGGATATACAGAGTACAAGTTCAGGTAAATACAGTCCGGCCCTTAGTGTTGGCTGGGGGTAAGGCAGTCAAGGACTGTCAGAATGGGGGGGTAGGTGGCGGGTGTGACACTTGGACAGCTGGTTCTGATCACTGTATCATTTTTTGTAATATAAAAATGGGTTATGGACTGTCTCTCTTGAGAAATGCTGAAACAGCATATGAGTATGACACACACACACACACACAGGTTTTAGATACAAGGTGTTATCTGGAAGGCCCGAAACTAATTACAGCCGTAGTTGCTAAGAGAAAAAATCATAAACTTTGATAATGCTTAGAGGAAGAAGAGCAGGTTGTGACTTTTTAGTGCGAAGTCATAAAAGATACTTTCATGTCCTGGAAGGGGGAAGCTTATCATAAGATCAAAGAGGGTCATTTGAAGAACATGAGTTATGCTGAGGTTGCAGAATTTAATACTTGGAAAAGACATCCTGTTTTTGTATAGATATTTTTTTTTATATATTCTGGCAGGGAGGAGCTAGGTGACCTCATGCAAATAGATGGGGAAAACCAGCTTTTAAACATTATTCTGTTTTCCTTCAGAGACACTTCTATCTAGACTCTTTCAAAGAAACATCTGTGGGCACTTTAAGCAGGTATTTAGAGAGAGAGAGACAAATCTAAGTACTGTAGTAGGGATTGCACTGTTAAAACCTTGTTCTTTTAAAAGATTGTATGGTTCTTGTGATAATAGTTCTGTATTTTATGTGTTACATATTTTTTATCTATTTTAGTAAAACTCTATTTTTTAGAGCTTACTTGGTCTTTCTTCGATTTCTTTCCTTTACAAGTAGAGTATATATGGTTAAACCAGACACTGTACATAAGCTTGAATGGTGATACCAAACTGCAAAAAGGTAAGCATTTTAAATCTGAGGTCTTTTATTACAGTTTGTAAGGGTTCATTTCTGCACACCTGGTTAAGTGCCCATAGGCAAAGATATCTGGCCCCCCCTGAAGATAGAATTATCTGAGCCTGTGCATTGGGTACGCTAATAAGAGGTTCACAGTTTGAATCCCTCCAGAACGTGAGACCAAAGGTTGATTCAAAACCCACAAAACAGACCAGGAGGGTTACCCTGTGTCTGTTAACTGTTCACAAGACTGCGCTCTGAGGTTGGCACTTTGGGAGTAGAGGATTGACCTGCTGAATGGCTTTGTGACAGCGGGTACTGATTACTTTGCATCCACACTTCAGAACAACCTTAACTGCCACTCAAAGTTCTGGAAAATCATCCATGCTCTCTTCCCCCAACCTCCCAATCCCTCCCCCTGACTTCAAGGTGGCGAACCCCCCCATCTCTGATCCCACTGCTGTCACCTCATCTTTCAACTCCTTTTTCACCACCCGTTCCCTCTCCTTCCTTCCTTCCGCCTCCCCAACAACATCCCTTCCCTGCTGCACTAAACCACTCCTCCGCCCACCATCACTTCTCCTTCTCCCCTACCACTCCCTCTGCAACCTTCAAGGCCCTCTTTACTCTCAACCATCACAAAGGAGGGAGTGCCAATGCCTTTGACCCCAAACTCCTGTCTCTCCACCCGCCATTGCCCTTCCATCACCCACCTCCTCAATTACTCCATGTCACTTGCCTCGGTCCCTAATCTGAGGAAGCAGGCCATTCTCATCTCCCCTCACAAAAGGAGAGACCCTTCCCTCCCTGGCAACTACTGTCCCATCGTCCTCCTTCCTTCTCTAGTTAAACTTCAGGAACACCTGATCCTCTCCCAACTCTCCCCTTCCATTGACAGCTCCTCCTTCTTCACTTCCTTCCAGTCTGGCTTCAAGAAATCTCACTCCACCATCACCTCCCTCCTTAGGCTCACTGACTTCATCCTGTCTGGCATGGACCAGGGACTGGTAACCTCCACCATCTTTGTTGATCTGGTCAAAGCCTTCAGTACTGTTGCCCACCCCATCCTCTTGGGCAATCTAAAAGTGGCTGGGCTCTCCTCCTCCTCTGAGTGGTTCACTCATGTCTTAAGAGTAGGACCCAAGCTGTCCATATTGGTGATGCCATCTCCCCTCCTCTCCCTATCTGCTCTGGCATCCCCAAGGATATGTCCTTGGTCTCATCCTGTTCTCCAGTTTCCTAAATCACCTTCCACCTACCTGCTCCTTTGCGTCCATTCACATGTACACAAACAACACAGTTCTCTGTGCCTCTGGTTCCTCTGCCTCTGACCTCACTAACTGTCTCTAACTGGCTTTCAACAACATCCATCACTGGTTTCAGACTAATCAGCTCTTCTTCTTCAATGCAAAAAAAAAAAATGGTCTCAGTGACCTTTGACACTAGGGAGAGACTTGCAAAGCTACCCCCCTTTCCTTCCAGACCCTTGAGGGTGTTGTGATTTTGGATGTCTCCTCCCTTAAATACCTCAGGGTATGGTTGGATTGTCATCTGGACCTCTCTACTCACCTGGACACCATCCACAAGAAGTTGCTCACTAAACCTGGGGCACTTTACAGGAACAAAGCAAGTATCTCGCTTCCTGCTCATAGAGAGATTGTCATGAAGATGATTTTACCTATCTTTAGCTATGGCTACACTGTATATAGCGCTGCCCCAAGTCCACTCTTGCCAGGCTGGATCCCCTCTTTCACTATTCTGCCACTTTGCCCTGGATTGCCTCCCCAGAACCCACCACTGTTTCTTGTATTCCTCCCTATCCTTGCTCTCCTTTGCCGCTCATTGTACCACCTTTGTCTCTAAATTCTGACTAGGCTCCCCTCTCCCTTCCTTTACTTCCTCCTCTCCTCTCCAACTTCCACCCTTTACTCCCTTCACAGCTGTGACACCTGCTGTCTCACTATCACCAAGTAAAAACAAACAGAAAAAAAAAACTTTCATTTTTTTAGTTCTGTTCTATGATTGAAATCAAATGTATAGACTTTTACAAGTTAAAAGTTGCAACTTTGAGGATTGGAGTTGTTAGTAAGCAGCTGGGTGTGGGATGTATGAGGAACTGAAAATTTTCTAACCTTTGAACTCTGCAGAACAACTCTTTGGAATGTGTACAGCAACACTTTGGAATATGCACAACACTGTAGAATCTGCACAACACGCATTTTGAGCAGGTTGATTTTTATACAGAGCAAAGGCTAACCATATACTATAAAACAATTTGAATGTTTAACTATAAAAACATTCACATTAAGTGTAAAAAAGGTTTACTTTTGTAACCCAGACGCCAAGTCCCAACGGGCTACTACCCCCGCCTGGATGGCCAGTAACCAGGTTGAGGGGCCTGGGTCCCTATTCTGATATGAAAACTGGTTCTTTCCCAAGATAACATTATTACACAGTGCCTCCACCCAGAGTATTACTTTCAGTAAGTCTAATAATTACCTGGTACAACCCCCCGAGGTGCTGTACCCACCCACAATACCATAATGTCACCCCACAAATGGATCAATAACCAAAACCCCCAAATTTAACTTTTCAGAATTAAAGGCTCTCTCTAATAATATTCTCACATGCCAGATTTATAAAAAATGGTTAACCAACATTTATTTACAAGGGGTGAGGGTTAGGATAGGGTGAAATGGATGCAGAGGTTAAACAACAGGTTGATTGCATTGATTTAGCATGGCATCCAAATAATCATACTGCATTTCAAATTCAAACTCCTTTATCATATTTGGCCACCCACCAACCTTCTGATGAATTCAGGTCATATTTCTTTCTATCTGTCTAGCTGCATAGATGACAAATACACATTAAATGCCCACACTGATACCAGTCCCCAGTCTATAACAGAACCCCACAATTCTGTTATCTGGGTACCCAGTGCTGAGCTATTAGATGCAGGCCTGATAAGGTGCAGCTGGTTGGCTGGTGTTAGGGCACTTAAAAGAAAATCAGATTAGCCTTTAGATGCTTTCTTTAAACTTTAACTCTGTGGGCAATCAGCATTTCCTACTCTTTAGAAGCTTTAGGCTTTATATGCTGAATTTGGAAGACAGACCAATTACTATTTACAGTCCCCTTCTGGTTTGCAGAACTGAGTCTATGTACTCACAGTTCTGAAGTCATCATCGGGAAAAGTCACAATCAGGCTTTACAAGTAGATTCAAGGTAGTCATAACTTGTAGCTTTGACTCTTGGTGCTGAGATGCATGGCAAGTGTGTACATCCAGAACCCCCCTTACTGACTGCAGGCTCTAGCAGCTTTTGCAGACTGGAAACATCTCTCGGCTTCCTTTTGCAATTGCCCATCTTCAAAGGCTGAAGTCACATTCTGGAATACTCTGGAACAGACCAGGCTGAGAATAGGACCAACATGCCTCAGACCCCCACATCTAGGCTATGCCCCTCTGGGGGAGACGCATATGGCAGTGCCTTGGCTGGCACACTACCAGGCTGATTTCCAGGCCGATCTAAGATCGTCACTTGTTCAAGTTCAGGCATTTCAGTTGGTTTGAATCATCATAGTCACTTCAATTATTTTGCCAGAATGGCAGAAATGGTCCTTTTAACACATAGGATACAGTCTTAAAATGTGGGTGCATCCCCTTGGGCTAGGGAGGACCCAACTCTTGCTCAGTCCATTACAGTAGACAAACTCTTTGCAGAAATAGAGCTTGAGGCATAGCTCTCCACCAAACAGATGATGGAGCTTAAGACATGGCTCCCTATCAAGTTAGAGGCTTCACCTTGCAAAAATTCACTTCACAGTAGCTTCTCACAAGCATAATTACAGCAACACAGTTCCTTTTGGCTAGCTGGTGGTTTGGCAGCTACAATCAAACTTTACAAAGTCCTCACAGGCAACTTCTAGCAAAGCTCCAACCTTAGGATGCTTCCCTTCCATCCCTGTAGGCACACTTAAACAGTCACATCAGGCATTTCCAGTCTCCGGAACATCCACAGTCATTCAAACAAACATCTACCCTATTCTTGGCGCTGATCAAATGCAGGGTGCAGACAGACGAGTTACTTGTGCATTAAGTAGAAGATTACTCACTCAGGATTAGCATACAGCTTTCTAATAACTGAAGTCACAGGGTTCATCAGCACTATCACTGCTGAGGAAGAGACGTTGTTGCAGCTCTCTCACAACTGCAGGCAGGAATTCGTGCAGCTGTCTCACAGCTGAAGTTATTCAGTTTTCTTCTACAAATTCTCCTTAATGTGGAAAGGTAAAATGCCTGCCCTGGAGACAAGCATCTGGCAACCCCCAGGCTAGCTACTTTAACTCCTTGCGGCCACATTTCTTTCTCAAGGGATCAGAGCCCCCCTCCCTGTAGCGGGGCTCCCGCTGAACTGACTCAGATCCATTGTCTTTGGCAAGGGGGCAAGAACCCCCCTCCCTGTGGTGGGTCTCGCACCGACCTGACTCCAGACTGAAAAGTCTCTGGGGTTTTGGGAGCTCTCAGCAGCTCCTGACTAGCTGATTCAACTGTCTCTCTCTCTTCTTAAAAATGAATATTCATCAGGCTCCCTCGGTGCCTGATAGGCCCCTTGTTTAGGCACCAACATTGGTTTTTGCTTTCCACAAGTCTTAGCACATTCTCAAAAGGCTTTGCCAGTAATTCTAGCTTTCCGATTGGCTGCTGTAAGGTCCAAGGCTGCAGACATGGCATGGCTGGGAAGTGACCAGTGGGGTGCCTCAGTGATCAGTCCTGGGGCCAGTCCTGTCCAATGTCTTCATTAGCGACATTGCAGAAGGACTGGAGGGAAAGGTCTGCCTTTTTGCAGATAACATCAAGATCTGTAACAGAGTTGATACCCCAAAAGGGGTGGAGAAAATGAGGAGGGACTTGGGGAAGTTTGAAAAATGGTCTGAGGACTGGCAACTGAAGTTTAATTCAAAAACGTGCAAAATTATGCACCCAGGACACAGAAACCCTCCAGGAAGCTACAGGATGGGGGGGGAGGGGAGTTGCTGACAGTCACAAAGGAGGAAAGGGACTTAGGAGTTATTATTTCAGATGACCCAAAAATATCAAAGCAGAGTGCTAAGGCAGCTGGAAGGGCCAGTAGCATGCTGGGGTGCATAGGCAGGAGTAACACCAGCAGAAAGAGGGGGGTAGTGATCCCATTATATAAAACCATGGTCAGGTCTCACATGGAGTACTGTCTGCAGTCCTAGAGGCCGCACCTTTGTAAGGATATTAACAGACTGGAGACGGTCCAGAGAAGGGCGACTAAGATGGTACAGGGCTTGCAACACAAGACTTATGAAGAGAGATTAAGGGACCTCAATATGTACTCGCTGGAAGAGAGGGGGGGAAAGAGGGGACATGATAGAAACATTCATGTACCTCAAGGGTGTAAACAAGGAGCAGAGGGAGACATGTTCCAATACTGGAGGAGCAAAAGAATGAGGGGACAAGATATGAAATTGGAAGGTGGGAGGTTAAGAGGGAATGTGAGGAAGTTCTTCTTCACAGAGAGGGTGGTGGATCATGGAATGGTCTTGCCTCAGGAGGTGGTGGGAGCGAGCACTGTGGATGGATGCAAGCATGCTTTGGACAAGCATAGGGGAACCATATTGGTACAGCAGCGGGTGGGTCGGAAGCAGTAATCCAGTACAAGGGCTTACAGGCAGACTAGATGGGCCAGGTGGTCCTTATCTGCTAACAATGTCTATGTTTCTACTGTATGTTTTTTTTATTAGACACAGTCCCCAAGCAGTCAAAAGGAGTCCCAACTTAAATGTTCTTGTGCAGCCAGAAGAAATACTTTTTATTTACATTAGCCCCATAATTCCAAACCACTTTCTGTGCCCTGTTGAACGCTGCCCATATTTTAACATTTATTTGAGTCCATGTGCCTGTCACTAGCACTGATTTAGATAGTCCCCAGGAGCTGGACAGGTTTTAAAATTAATATTCGTAGGCTCTCATTAATATTCATAAGCCCTCATTAGCACTTATTGTCGCGCTGAATTTAAAAATATCCAACTCCGTCTCCGGGACCTTGTTTAGTCTCTGATCCCTGTTCAGCTCCAGCTGGGGACCAGATCCAACAGAGGTTCACCTGTTTTACCACTATGGTGGTAAGGAAGATTGTGAGCACGTCTGCGCATGTGCGAGTCACTGGTCAGCCTAGAAGTGAATAGGGGAAATGCTGGCAGCTCACAAATACTCCTCCGGCCCCTAACCAGGAGGAAGAAAAAAGCAGGAGCCGGAGCGAGGCTTTCAGTGCACTTTGGAGCACACTGGGACTCGGGCTGTGGCGGTGCACATCAAGGGAAGAATGGAGAAAGCAGGCAGATGGCAGTAAACAGGAGAAATGAGAACAAATGAGGTAAGCCCCCATGGGGGGGGGTTACATTTTCATAATAGCATTAAGGCACTCCAGGTATTGGGTTGCCTTGGTCAATCTAACACTAGGGGCATAAGGTTCTCAGCTTTGCCTCATACCTCATGATCCTCTAGGGTTAAATTAATGGATGCCAACCCAGCTTCTGACCATGTCTTAATGCTTAACAGAACTAGCTATGTCAGTCTCCACGTAAAGTACCGTTCTGCACATCACACTCAGTAATGTCAGGTAGAAGATCTTCTAATTAGCAAAAGGAGAAAAAAAGTACTTCCGATATAAAAAGTAACCATTGACAATTTTTAGTTATCTATTTTCTGTAGCGCTCCACATTGTCAATGTGTAGTTAGTGCATATGGGTAATGCGCACCACTACTGGGGAAATGGCACAGCCCAAGGCTGCAAACCAGCATAGAATCCTGAGCACATAAACATTCTGGACAGCAGAAACTCCAGTCTTTGCTGTGTCATTGAAGGGGAAGCAGCATAGAAGATTTCTCTGAAGAAAAATTTTCTTTTTTGGTGTTTAATTTTTAGGGCTGCGACTCTGAAGAGCAGGTTGAGGCTACGTGTTGACAGGAAGCACCCCTAAATTTAAAATCAAGCCTGTTAAGCTGTGGCTTTCAAATTGGCTAACCTGCCTTTTTTCCCTATTTCCACTCCTGTCTGTGCTTGGATTGGGGGCCACGTTCTGCCACATTACATTGAAGAGTGATTATTGTCTTACCAGGTCTCCAGTTCCCTTTTCCTTCCTTTTCTGGTGTCTCAGGTAAGTACATATTTTATGGTGATTGTTAGGGTTTGATAGTCAAGTTTATTATTTTCTTACCTTCTCCCTCACGTCTATATTGGTGTCGGACCCCCTCCAAGGGACTATTACTGGGAGTGTATCTTAGCTTGTATATATACTTGGCGCTTGAGAGACTTTCTTCTATTTGCGAAGCATTTCCTTTCTCTTTTGTCCTTGGGGACTGTGTTTTTGTGTGCTTGTTTGCCTGAGCCTGACTTTTTTCCACAGACTCACTCTCTGATACAGTCTGCCTTTTGGTGTTTGGATGCTGGTTTTATTTCTCTAACAGCTCTACTGAGCCACTTGGACTCCCGCAATTGCTGACAGCCTGATAGTCAGGCCCTTTTACTCTCCTGGCAGCCATCCTGTGTTGCAGCGCCATCAGTTTTTGCACCTAATAGACTGGGCGCATGCTCACCAACGTGGTGACGACACATGTGGCGTCATGACATCACGTGAGAACATGCATGCATCAGTGTTCCTTCAAGCACTAGATGCAGCGTCAGTGATTCTCCTGGTCAGTTTTCTATTTTTAGGTGCGATCATTCCTACTGTAGCCTGTTTTTTCTGTAGGCTGGTAGAAATGCTAGTTTGTGACTGTTTCTCCTGTTCTTTTATCTGACTGCCATCCAGTCCTTAAGCTTTCAGCTTTTTGTTTTCTTTCCTTGTGGCTGTCCACCACAGTAGGGGGAGGGGATCATAGAAAAAAAAAAACAGACAGTTCTTTTTGTGTATTCTGAGCTGCTTTTCTGGTATAGAGCCATTGGCACCATGGATTATTGGAGACCTCTGGTTTTTAAAAGATGTAAGACCTGCAGAAGGGTAATGTGTCCCTCTCCACTCCTATTACCCCAATTGTGTTAGTTAAGCTAATATATCAATCACAGTTCCCCCCAGCCGGAACCCCGAGTTGAAGGGGTGCACCTGGTGTACAGACTGGCAGGGGCAAAGCAGAATTGCGTAAATCTTTGTTGTTGCTCGTTTTTTTTTTATCCTCTGTCTCCAACCCCCAGACTCTCTCCAGTGTAGTCACTCAGCTCATCCCTATCCCATCCTACCTGAAGTCTCCTGCTGTACCTACTGGTGGTAGGTGATCTCCGCTTTGCTTCCCCAGTCCCTGACCTCCTGGATCTAAGTCCCCCGGGGCGGGCCCACCAACTCCTCCCAGTGACCTTTTCTACAATCTAGACAGGTGACTCAGTGAATGAAGGGAGCAACCAGAGGCAGACTGGAACACCCAGCAATGGATGTGGAGGATGGCTACTGGACCCACCTCAGCCTACTAGGGGACGGGGTGTTTTCCCTGTTTTCTTGTGTTCACGAGGGTGCAGATGTGCAATGCCATCCAGCACAGTGCAGGTGCGCTCCCGCACCCACCTACAGGACGTCCTGCTGCAACCCCTAACCCCATCTGTGGGCTCCATGTCTGCCGTACCTCCTGGTCACCACCAGGAGCAACCAGAGCAGTGCGGACCAATTTACCATCCCCCGGGAAAGGAGAGCTGCCAGCCGGCAGCTCAATCCAAGTCCACACGCCCCCCCAGCCGACCCCCATCACCCAAATTCGCTCCCGAGCCCATGTCAATGGCGCAGCGTGAGGTGTGGCGTCCAGTGCCTCAGCCCTCAGAGCTACCAGGCCATGTTGTTGTTCTTAAATTAGCTTTCTTTTTTTTTTCAAAATATTTTATTAAAAAAATATTACGCAATGAATGACAGACAAATTCCATCATCATATCAAATTACAAGGATGTATATACATATTATGCACTTGTACGTGTAACCCCCTTGTTACCCGAGGTTGCTAGAATCCCAGTAAGACCTAGTGGTAGGCAGGGAAGGCAGCTTGTGAAACTCCAGTTAAATGGATTTCACACTGTCTCACTCTGTTCTCAGTCTCAGCTGAGACTGAGGGATGACATCACCAATAGAACTATCGCAGCTGCATGAGCCATATTGGAATCTGCAGCAAGGGAGTTGGTATAGAACGTTGGGAGGTTTTGAAGTCAGTCAGTCAGTGTCAGTCAGTTCAGTGTGTAGCTGGTGTTGGGAGCTTGCTGAGTAAGCAGCACAGCAGCTCAGTGTGGGCTCTAGGAGCCTCAGCCCTGACAGAGGGCTACTTTTAGGTAAAAAAAGGGTGTGTGTCTCCACCAAAAGAGAGACACAGAAGATAATTGAAGTGGTAGAGACCGCTGTTTTCAGGTCTCAGTGCCCCCTCCGTTCTGGGATGGGGGTAGGAAAGGGTTCCCCTGCAGATTCCTGGGGCAACCCCCTAGTTCTGCTTGTAAAGGAGAAGCTGCCTATGTGTTCCAGAGTTTATTTGGGAGAACAAGAAGACTTGTGAGTCCCCTGTGGGGCACCTGCAACGTGAGGGTGAATGTCTGCTCTTGCTAAAAGGGCCTATGTTTTTCACCCTGGGACCTGTGTGACAATGTGGGGATTGAATTACTAAAATAGTGGAAGCCTAGAGCAATGGGCTAAGCAAATTAAAAGTAGGTTCAAGTCCAGAGCTTGTTGGGATGAAAATGATATGTACAGGAGATGTGACAGACGTCTACCCAGAATCTACATTTGAAAGTTCAGTAAAGGAATTGTTCAGTTTCCAGAGAAATGGCCGGGTATGGGCTGTGGGAGCTGGAGGTGGGTGGCCCCCCCATCTTTAGTGACCAGGTCCACCTCTACGGATTTCTTCTCTGGATTTCTACTTTACCTCAGGCACTTGGCCAGTGATGAGGGAAGTACCCAGACGTGGGATTGTAAGGAAAATTCTCTCTAAGAGTCGAAGGCTCTAGTGTGGTTTGGGGAGCCACAACAGGATAATTGGTTCATTCCCAAAATGGACCGCGGATCAAGTGGCCGGCTGGGGAGCCGGGCCAGTGGGGAAAACCCAAGTACTGTACAAGTCGGGCTGTGTACCCAAAGCTGCGTGCAAGTCCGGGCTGTGTGCCTGGTGGGTTTAGAGCCTGAGGGCTGGAAATAATGATAAAGTGTTCTGTAGTCTCTAATCTGCATTACCAGGAGTGTAGCCCCATGGGGGTCCATCTATGCTTTGTTTGTTCAGCTTGGATGTGAATAAAAGCCACACTGGAGAATCCCATTCCTGGTTCTGGACATTACAGTTATTGCTTCCTGTGTTCGGATTTACTTGGGTGCCCCTGTGCAGAGTAGCCAAACCTAGGCCCCTGTGCCGAGTAACCTCATCCTCCCCGAACCCAGTCCTCACCAGGTACTGCTGTCAGCTTCAACAGCATGCCACCTGTCGTTTTGCTAAAAAGGCAAGGGTGAGGGGTTACATACGTAATAATTAATCAGACTACAGATACCGACACAACGGCTTAAAGTTATTATATATGAGAACTAGGGAGATTATAAGGAGTTAGCAGTTTAAGTGGTTAGTTAACATTACTCAGGCTTTCATGTAGAGGAATGATTAACAGCAACTAACTTTCTTAACAGGTCAAAAGGTATTTCATCCTGGCGAGTAGAACAGCCCATCCCCCTACTCAAAAAGAAAACACAGACCCATTAGGGCAGGACAGTCAACTGGCCCAAGCCACCCCCCAACAAGCGAGTGGTTCCAACTCAGAGGGACTCCTAGAGCAAATCATCACCTCTGCCCTATACAGGGAATTCACCCCATTCAGTAGCGGTCAGGAGAGGGCTCCAAGTGTTGAGAAATGGCTCCCTCCTCCCATTGGCCGAGATATGAACCCACTCTAAGGTCATACATTGCCTAAGATTGTTGGCCATTGTGGTGGGGGGAAGGGAGGGGAGGAGGGAGGGTGACATCCAAGACTGTGCCACCATTTTACGGGCATTAACCAAAGCCAGAGACCACAGGGGGTTAACAGTCCTCCCTCCTGGATGATGAGGGTAGGCCCCCAGCAGCAGCTCAAGTGGAGACCTAGAGGGACTATATCCCAGGACCCCACTGATGACCCTGTATACTTTGTACCAGAAGGGGGTTATTTTAGGGCAGGTCAGAGCCATGTGTAAGAAGTCTCCCATTCCACTAACATACTTAGTGCATTTACTAGGCTTCTGCATTTCCATTGTGTGCAGTCATTTAGGGGTGATGTATGCTCTGTACATGAAGTTTAGTTGGACTTGCCTAAGTTTATTACTCCTGGAACACGTATGGAGGCGCTTACTCACCAGTCTCCAGATCTCAGTGTCAACTGTGGCAGACAGATCACTGCTCCAGGCTGCCTGTACTCCCACTACCACCTGGCAATCTTCAGCCTGTATTGTTTGATAATATGTACTTAGAGGTTTCCTACCTGGTTGGGGTCTACATAGTTCTTCCTCGAAAGGGGAAGGGTGGGCCCAGTTATTTACCAGCTCTAAAGAGTCCCCAAGGCGGTGTTTAATTGTAAGGTAGACAAAGAAATCACCTGTGGATATATCCCACCTGCTACGGACTGATGCAAAATCCAATAGTGTTCCCCCCACATATAGCTGGTGAACTGTGTTCAGCCCCCTTCACCTCCAGTCTAATAGCCTCTGTACCAGTGGGACAGTACTAGCTGCCCTTGCACGGATTGCTGTAATCATTCCAGTGTAAGGAGAAGGCTGGTAAGCATGCTTTATTTGATTTTGGGCGTCTACCCAGGCCTTCAGTGTAGTGGCTGTGAAGGGGTTAGTTACCTCGGGGTTAGACCTGGGCCATAGTGTTGCTGCAAGTAAATCTCCCCTAATTGAATCACTCAGTGTGTCCTCGTCTAATTTAGTCCAACAATTCCCCGCTTCCAGTTCTCTGACCAGCAGGAACACTAATTGGGTGACCGGCAGGAACACTAATTGGGTGGCCCAATAGTACCATTGAAAATTAAGAAGCCCGACCCCTCCCAGCTTTGATGGCAGCTGTAGAATAGCTCTCTTAATCCTGGCTGCCTTAGTGTGCTGAAGGAATTTATGTAAGACAGCATTGAAGTGCCTAAAGTGTGCTTTCGGGACATTAATGGGCAAGGACTGGTAGAGGTATAGTCATTTCGGCAGAATCGTCATTTTTACCACTGTGACCCACCCCAGCAGAGATAGTGGGAGGACCTGCCATCTGTCACAGTCCTCAGACAGCTTTGACATTAGAGGTTTATAATTTAATGCATATAATGAGCTGGTTTTAGCAGAGATTGATATGCCTAGATACTTTATTTTAGTAACTAATTGGAGACCCTCCAAGTTGGCTATTAGGTTCGATCTCTCCAACTTCCCTATAGGCAACAGTTCACTTTTTGTCCAGTTTACTTTATGACCAGACAACCTCCTGTATTCCCTCATCATCTGATGTACCTCGGGTAAATCCTGTGCTGGATATTGGAGATAAAAAAGCAGGTTTTCGGCATACAATGCTATTTTATGTGCTTTACTGCCCCCTACTAACCCTCTGATCCCACTATGTTCCCTGATGGCAGCCGCCAGTGGCTCTAACGAGATCACATACAGGAGGGGGGACAGTGGACAGCCCTGTCTCATTCCCCATCCCAGACTGAAGGAGGGGTTACCAAACCATTCACTGCTATTTGGGCCTTCGGATTAGTATAGAGCACCTTCACCCAGGAGCTAAAAGATGGCCTGAATCCCACCCTTCTCAGGGTCTCGAATAGGTACCTCCACTCCACACGGTCAAAAGCTTTTTCAGCGTCTAATGCTAAGATTGCCACCCCATGTTTTGCTACATTCTTTCCCCATCGGTGGATCACATTTAAAGTCCTGCGAATATTGTGCTTTCCTTGCAAACCCTTCATAAAACCAGACTGATCTGGGTGAGTCAGGCCAGGGAGCACTGGGTCTAACCGGGAGGCCAAGACCTTTGCTAGAATCTTATAATCAGTTGCAAGCAAAGAGACTGGCCTGTAGAACACACACTGTGTAGGGTCCTTGCCCGGTTTGGGCAACACTGTGATAGTGGCTGACCATGTGGAGGGGGGCAACTCGCCCTTTCCTAGACTCTTCCATAACATGTCATACAGGGGATCTATTTAGTACATTGATAGATTTTTTTAAAAGGTCAATGGGCAAGCCATCTGGACCTGGGACCTTGCCCCGTTTCAGAGCCTTAATGGTGGCCTGTACCTCACGGCATGATATTGGGGCATCTAGTTCCCTTTGCCACTTCTCCTCCTAGTGTTGGTAAAGGGGCTTTCTTAAAAAAATGGTCCATCTCCTGATGAGTGGGAGCAACCTACGAGGTGAAGAGTGAGCTGCAGAAGGCACCAAATGACCCCCCAATTGCCACTGGGTCTTGAACCACTTTCCCTGATGCAGCATGAATCTGACCAGTCAGATGCTCCCCCCTCCCACTGGTGTAACTGCCAGGCTAAGAATCCCCCCCCCCCCATCTCCATCAAAATAGGCCCCTGCTTGTTTCAATAGTATAGCGCATTCTATGTGTGTGCTACTAAGCGTGTTGAAGTGCCATTTTAGTTTCTGGATTACCCTGTACAGGAACAAGGCTGGCCTCTGTGTGTGTGCTTCTTCACAAACCTCTATTTTCATGCGGAGGTGATTAATCTCCTGCTCATTTCATTTTTTGGAGTGGGCTGTGATGGCTATCGTCTGCCCCCTAAATAAGGCATTTAAGGCTTCCCACCTGCTTTGGTGGGATGTGTTTCCTCTTTTATTAAAAAAGTAAAAATTCCTAGCTGGCCCAGTGTCACTGAAGGCTGAGGTGCTGGACACCTTACCTCGCACTATGCCGGCGACCCGTGTTCAGGAATGAGCACAGGCTGCCGGGGGTTGGCAGGGGAGGAGAAGGATTGAGCATTCAAGGGACTGCTCTCCTTCCCCAGGGAGGAGGGGTGCTAGTGGTCAGTGTACAATAGGCTCCTAGCGGATGCTGGGGGGCAGCACGCTGATGCTGCAGAAGTGGGGCAGAGATGGGGAAGACACCTGGAGCAGCGGGCGCGTGCGCACTCCCTCTGCCGGCATCATTGCATGCCTCATCTCTGCAGGGAGAAAAATGGAGGAAGAAAATACATTGTTGTGGCACATGATGGAGGGCCCCTCACAGGTCCCGCTCCCGGCTAGCCACGGCACTGGCCACACTGGATCCAGTCTCCGGCAGAGGTTGGGTAACCCCACCGGCCCTGCCTGAGGGGTAAGCCCAGGGGGTAAGGGTCAGTGCCAGCTGGTAGACGGCAGGGGACGGGGCTGGGGGCTCCCTTCAGAGGTAGGGGCCACAGCAACAGGGAGCATAAACTAATAAAAAAATAAAAATTCCTGAATGTTGCTAGTCATGTCCCTTATGTATTGCTGATCTTTAAGAAGGAGAGGGTGTAGCCTCCACTGTGTGGTCACAGGAGGTGAATTTGGGGGGACATTCCCACCATAAGGGAAGCATGATCTGACAGCAAGATGGGTGAATAGGTTAGTGTGTTGACCACTGGGAGGAGTGCAGGGCTGAGCAGTATCCTGTCTAAGTATGCATAGGACTGGTGTGCATGAGAGTAGAAACTGTAGTCCCGTCCCGTGGGGTTAATGTGTCTCCACACATCCACCAGGTTAAATTCTGACTCCACCTCCCCCAAAGCTTTTAAATTCCTAGAGAGTGGGATGGGGGCTGGGTTAGATCAATCTAACACGGTTAAAATCACCCCTATAATCCAGAGACCTGTCCTACCCACCATATCCAAAGCCAGCTTTTGAAAGAACCACGAATCTTCAACATTCGGGGGGTAAATTGATCCCAGACAGAGGGGTCCCACTCTCGCCATTTCGTTCCTTACCAAGATATATTGTCCGACTGGGTCAATTATCTGACCTAGAACGTTAGCCTGAGTTTCTCGTGGGAACCACACTGAGGTGCCCCTGGCCTTAGAAGAAGAGAAAGAAGAAATCCATGTCCCCCCCCCCAGAGAAGCACTAGTTTTCAGAGCCTCTCCAGGAGACATGTGCATCTCTTGTATTAAAACACCCTGCCACTTGGACCGTCTAACCTCCATTGGAAAACATTTCCTGCAGGATGCCGACCTGAGGCGCTGGCGACCCAGGTTCGGGAATGGATCTGGGACATTGGAGGGCTGACCAGGGGAAGATGGATTGAACGTCCCATGACTGCACTCCTTCTCCAGGGGGAGGGGGATAGAGTGACCGGTGTGCTAGGGACACCTAGCGGAGGCTGGGTGTACCGCATGCACCAGTGCCAACATGTCGGGGGGGGGATGCTGGTTGTCATTGCATGTCTCCGCCCCCATATGGGGAAGGGGGACTCCGCTGCCTGATGCCAGCCCCTCCACCTCAATTAGCTCCCAGGACCGGCTCCCCGACCAATTCACGGTGATTGTGTCACTTAGGGTCAGTGCCATAACCCCACCCCTGGTGGGTAAGCCAGGGAGAAGTCATCGGGGAGCTGCGGCTAAGTTGGGAGTGGAAGCAAGAGGGGTCCGTGACCGGGAGGAAGCATGGTGGCAGGAAGGCAACAAAAAAAAAAAAAAGAAAATGTTTCCTTTTAACCACTGATTTTAAACCATTTACATTCCAAGTTACTACTTCAATTGTATTAGTCATTGTCAGTAAGTTGATACGGACAATTAAGAACTCCATGTAATAATAGTAACCTCCCACTATTCTATTTCTCGTAAGCCCTCCCAAAGTTTCATGCCTGTTCAAGCTTCTGATAGCCTGAATTCCATCCTCAGATTCATGTTGCATTATCTTAGTTTTACCCCTCTTTAACCAAATCCCTGCTACCCCCCCCCCCATGAATACAATAAAAACACCAAGGAGAGCCCTGAGAACTATTGGAAGCAATCAGCAAAAGTTGCCTCCCAGAGTCAGGACCCCGTTCCCCCATTTTTCACCCCAGAAGTTGAGTCCCCAAAATTCCAATGCCCCTAACCCACCCCAGCCAGCATTAGTGACCTGCCCAGAGTAACCCCCAACCACACCTTAACCCCTTCCCACATTAACGTCCACAGTCTGTACCTCGCCCCCCCCATGCACTCTGATGCACGAGGAATTTCCCCTTGCAAACAACTGGCAAACAGTAGAACAGTTAATGTGTGTCCTATCATCTCTAAAACCTAAACTAGAGAGTAGGCACATTTTTAACATTTAAACAGTTTGAAGAGGCCCCCAATAAAACCTGGCAACCAACCCATGGGGGTAAACAAAAAGAGGACCGGGGGCACTCAGGAAAGTGACCCTGACTACATTATGAAGCTAACAAGGGCAAGTCTATAAAATTATATGTTATCTGCTACGAGTAGCAATCCTACAAACTGGTGAACTGTAGGAGCTTACTATTCAGCTCCACTGTCAAAATAGAGCCCACTAACAATCGGACTATCAGCTGAGAGCATAGCTGCATTGCATAAAAAGGAAACACAGTAGTGCAATCAGTCATTGAGGGAGTGCACCCTTATTTGAATGACTCCTGAATACACCTGTCGACAAGGAACTCCCAATGCAAAGAGCAATCCCAATTGGAGGGCCACTAGACACCAAAAAGTACAGTAGAAAATTAAACATTGCCCTCGAAATCCAGAACAGTACCATTAGGCCCTTGACTGTCCAGCTGGGTCCATGGGCAAACTTGTTTATTCCAACCACCGCCGTTACCCGTTCCTCAAACATGGTCAGGGAGGAAAATAAATTCAAGTCCTTTCAAATTAAATCTAATTAGGCCAACCATAACCAAAACGCACAGGGACTCAGTTACAGTATCGCCATGAGTCTCAAATCGTGGTGTCCCAGGCCACCGCATGTAGACCAAAGGGCCATTCGGAGTAAAACTATATAAAATTCAGCTCTACTCTGCGCTGCGAAAACAAACAGGTGTAAAGACCATTTACGCTGGACATCCATCTCACGGGCAAATGCTCCAGGCATATCAGAGCTTAAGGGGACCGATCCCCGGTGCCTCACGAGCCATCCCATCTAGTTCCACATCAGTTCCGAAACCCAGAGTCGCCAGGGTAAACCCTCTGGAGTCCCAGAAGAAAAGGGATCAGAAAAACAAATAGCACTTATCTGTTGGAGGCGTCACCTTTATCAGAAGGGAATTGTCCACCTCGCATTCTGTCTTCCTCCTCAACCCACTTTTCCCCAGCTTTGGGGCAGGTGAAGTATTTTGGTGGGTTTCCCGGCCTATCAATATGCAGTTTTGCAGGATACATAAAAGCGAAGGACCAACCCATAGAAAAAGTTTAGATTTGACTTGATTGAATTTCTGCCTTTTAAATTGTAGCTTTCTGCTATAATCCTGAAAAACTTGAACTCTGGAGTTGATTATAGGGATAGGCCCCTTAGCCTTAGCACCCCTCAGGACTGCCTCCTTATCCACATACCTCAGATATTTAATGAAACAATACCATGGCCTCTCCCCCGGACCCGGTGATGGGCCCACCCTATCAGCTCGTTTGACTTTGAAATCCATTGCTTCCTGATGTAGGTCCAAATGTTCCACCAACCATTTGTGGATGCTCTTCTCAGGATTCCACTCCTCAACCCCCTCAGGGAGTCCCACGATGCAGAGATTTGAGCGCTGGGAGTGGTTTTCGTAATCATCTACCTTGGTCGCTAATTCCTCCAGAGCCTTTTTCATGTCATTCCGTTCATTGTTGATCACAGAGAGTCCCCTAGACTGCTCACCTGATGCTTCAGTTCAGATATCTGCATCATATGAGATGCTGTGGATTCGGAGACACCAGTGATCACGCTCTGAAGGTGGGTGATCTGCGCTGTGATGTTAGTAAATCCTGCCTTCATCTCATGCTGCAATTGTGCCAGGGTGGCAGGAACTCCAGCAAGTGATTTCTCCAGGTTGGACATGCTGTGCTCGGCCTCGTGGGCCTGTGATCTGGTGCAGGCCTCCGGTGGGTTTCTTTTGGTGGCTTCACTGGCTCAAAGTTTAATTTTGATTGCTTGCTTTTTTGCTTGCCTGAGGCCATTTACCCCATGATGCAGTTCTGTGTAAGTTTTGCTTTCTGACTTTGCTGTGAGGTGCCTTCGGGGTGATTTCAAGGATGTGCCATGAGGAGCTTGGCTAAAACACATCCACTATGCTGTAGAGCTAGCCACCCCCCCCCCAATGATCTTCTGAGCCCTGATGTTCCAGAGGACATCCCTTTTGGCACACCCAAACCCAAGCCAGGCCCCTTCAGGTCAGGAAGGGGCCAACACAGGTATGTCCAGGTGCGCCAGAGCAGGACAAGTCTGCTAACCTAGATCTACAGGCAGACCCCCACCTTGACCATGCAGAGGGTCAGGAGGATGATACCAGGAACCTTGGGGAAAAATCCTGGCTCAAAAGTGTTGCTTGATGATGAGGACGACGACCCCTCCGATGAGGAGTAGTAAGTGGAATTGGCAGACTCTTAAGAGGAGGATTCCAATCCCTCCCCTGTTTGATACAAAGTCTCTGTCCTATCTTATAACTGAGGCTTGTAGGACATTGCAGTTGAAGGAGGTGCAAACCATGGAGGCCTTAGATGTGAATCCTATCCTGTCTGCATCCTCCTCCACTCTGAGGTGTTTTCCAAACTTTATACACTGTGACCAGATTATTGAACAGGAATGAGCAGGTGCAAACCAGAGAAATTTTTTTCCAAAACCCAGGGTGAGATGTTTTCCTTTTATGGAAGAGGATACCCACAAGTGGGAAACTCCACCCCTGGCAGATAAGGCTGTACATAATTCTGTAAGACACATGACTATTCCAATTGAGGGATCTCTGGCCCTAGCGGATACGCATCATAAGCGAGTGGATGCTTCATGCAAAAGAGCTTTTGCCTCAAACTGAGTAAACCTCCGCACCTCCTATGCATCTTTTATTGTCGCCAGAGCACTAAATGTATGGGTTACAGCTCTGGGTAGTTTCGCTACCCTGGATTCTGAGGGGAGTGAGTATTTTCCAGCTGGTATCCATGGCCTCCACCTTTCTAGGGGATTCCACAGTGGAGAACTTACAAATGTCAGCTCACCCCGCTTATCACATTGTGTCTGCCTTGCGGGGTATATGGCTAAGGAATTGAGTCATGGACCAGGCATCAAAGGCCAAGCTGTTTAATTTAGCCATTGAGGGAGGCCTGTTATTTGGATCAGGCCTGGATGACAATTTTAAAGATATCCATGATAAAAAGGGGACATCTTCTGGTATCGAAACAGTAGCAAAAGGCAGACTCAGCTTCAAAAGGTCAAGAAGGTGGCTGACAGAGGCAGTATCAAGGGGGTTTTCATCCCTTTTGGAATCTTGAAAACCAGAGTAATAAAGGATCCTACTCTGAGTTCAAGGGCAATAGTGGCAGAGGAGCCTTTGCCTGAAAACATAATAGAAGTCCAGGTTGAAGAGGTGACATATTACAATGAGGGTATGCGGGCCCATCTCTGCCTCCCTTCCCTTGGTGGAAGACTGCAAAATGTTTGCCCAAAATGGGCCCAGATAATGCAAGATACTTGGGTCCTGGAGATTCTGCCATTAGGCTATGCAACAGAGTTTACGATCATTCCCTCGAAGGGGTGTTTTCTACAGTGCCCTGTACCAAAGGACCCAGTGAAGAGACAAGCGGTCTCTCAAATGTAAGATCACCTCAAACAGATTGAGTCAATTGTTCCAGTGCCTCCCGATGAACAAGGCTAGGGATTCTTCTTTTTTTTTTCTTTTCTCCTTATACTACCCCCAGCCATCAGCACTCCTCTCTTCAGGAGTCGCTCATGCCTTGTATGTCCCCGCTCTCCTACCTGACCATCCCAAGCGGTCTCATCCCCACAGAGCCTTGGTTTACCCCCAGATGGGGTCGAGGTGGGGCCCTTACCTCATCTTTCCTTGTCTCGTTGGGATGCCGGTTCGGTGGCAGGTAGGAGGCATTGGGGATCGAGGCTAGCGCTTCGTCTACTGGAGATGCCGTGGCCATTTTTCCCTGTTTTTCTGTGGATGTCACGTGATCCCTTATGTCAAGGTGCATAGCGTCGATGCCCGCAACGTCCTCCCATTGCTGCATCTCGGCACATGCTGTGCTCCAGACCTCCTTCTGGTTCCAGTCTTACACCGGAATGTCGACCCCCTCCCTCCCTGGAGAAGATAAGCTGTCCTTGGGATGCTCAAGCCTTCTCCCCCCGGCCATCCCTCCAGCTTCCCGGGCTCATCACTGAACCCTAAACAAATTTATTTGCATAGGCTGGCCCACCAGTGCAGCGGTAGTGCTACTGCTTGCAACGCCATTGACCTGGGTTCGGGAATGAGCCCAGGGAGTCGGAAGGCTGCCCGGGGGAGGAGGCTGACCATCCTGGGAACTGCTCACCTTCTCTGGGTAGGGAGGGGGTTGGGGCTTGGCATTTGACTGGTCCCAGGCGGAGGCCTGGGGTACAGCAAGGGCCCAGCCATGCTACATGGGGAAGGGCGTGATGGACGTCGGCAGTGATGCCTTGACATTGGGGCACATGGCACGCTTACACAGAAAAGCAGAAAATGGCTCTCCAGGTGCCGGGTAGATGGACTGCCTAGTGCAGACCCCACAGCTCCCATCTGCCTGTCCCAGTCACCGGACCTGACAATGACAAGAAGTTCAGAGTGTGCGGGCCCCACCTCGTCCCTGCCTGGGGGGGGGCAGAACCATGGCTACATGGGGTACTGGCAAGGCTCCCGGTAGGTGCAGGAAGCAGGGGCAGACACCATAGATGTGTCCCGAAGGTGTAGGACTTGGTGAGCTGGCAAGGGGGAAAAATGCAAGTTAAAAAAAAAAAGTTTATTCACCACTGACTTTCAAGACAGAATCCTCATAGTCATTCACCCAGGCTGTCCAGCCAGGGGATTATTTAGCATCCATAGATCTGAGGGATGCATATCTCCACATTCCCATTCAGCAGATTCACCAGATGTTCCTCAGGTTCACAGTCCTGGGGCAACACTTCTCATACAGGGTGCTTCCTCTTAAGCTGGAAACAGCCCCCCAGGGTGTTCTCGAAGGTGAACACAGTGCTGGCAGCACAACTATGGCAGAAGGAACATTATGTCTTTCCTTACCTGGATGACTTGATTATTCGAGCACCTTCTGCCACACTGGCAAGGGAATAAGTGGCCAGGACCCTGGAGGTCTTGGAGTCCCACAGTAGTGTAACCAATTGAGAGAAAAGCTGTCTCAACCCATCTCAGACCCTGAAGCACCTGATAGCAGTGTTCAGGACAGACGACGAGAAGGTCTTCCTGTCAGCAGCCAGAAGGAGACCCTTAGATGAGAGGTTCAGTGGCTGAGGAGCCAGTTGTTGATTTCAGCTCACAGTCTACTACGGATTTTGGGTCTCATGACTGCAACAATAGAACTAATTCTGTGGACTCGCTTACACATGCAACCCCCTTCAGACCAAGTTGCTGGCAGCCTGGGACCTGACCTCAGAGGACTATCAGGCCATAATTTTATTTACGCCACCCCCTTCGACAGTCACAGAATTGCTGGGTGAGTTTGGAGAACCTAAGCAAAGTCCCCCGAGAGTTGATCCTGACAACCAATGCCAGTTTGTCGGGCTGGGGTGTAGTTCTGGACCATCTTCCCATTCAGGGGTCTTGGTCTGTGCAGGAACAGCATCTGAACATCTGCACAACATCTCAGAGATGAGGGCTGTACGACTTGCGCTCCTTCATTTTTACAAGCTGGTGCTTTCAAAAGCTGAAAATAAGGTCAGGCAACACTGTCACAGTGGCATACATAAACAATCAAAGGAGGCACAAGGAGCAGAGAGATGCTAAGAGAAGCAGCCAACCTACTGCGGGCAGAGGAGAACCTTCGATCTCTTTTAACAGTTCACTTGATGGGGGAGTTGAACATTGAATATTTTTAGTCATTTATTTTTTTAAACTTTCTTTTTATTACCTTCATGCAACCCAGTTACAAAAAAAAAAAACCTCTACAGTGGGTCAATAGTATATGGTTAGCCCCTACTGTGTATGGATTTCCATATAGATAATTTTCTTATAATAACTGGGGAGCGTTTTCTGCCATAGGGAAGCCGGGTTAAAATTCACCGTTATAACTAGCAGGTTATAACAGTGAACACGTGCTGGATTTCCCTTGCTCCCCGCATGTGCCAGCTGCCACTCTTTACTTTCTCTGCGGCAGCCGCCGATCCTCAGCGCTGAACACTAACGCTTACCTGAGTCGCAAGTACAAGAAAAACAAATAACTTGGTTAAAAGCCTAATTTTACATTTAAACTGGGCTGCTTAACAAAAAAAAGTTTCTTTCACGAGCCACCTCTGACCATGGACCGCGCTCAAACAGGACCGATCCACGGCTCCACACAGATAGCTGTTTATTTTATATAATTACTGTGGTGAAAAAATGATCCCCAGCAATTATATAAAATAAAAGCTGGGCAGGTGTATAAAACTCAAATTTTACACACATCCTTGGTGTGGGATGCCTTTACAAACCGCTTGAGCTTCGCTCTTGGGGTTTATGGGGCATCCCACACCTCGGGTGTGTATAAAATTCTTGTTATAACCATCCAGCCAGCCATTATTCTATATATAATGTATGGTAGAACATTATTAGAAATTAACCAATTTATATTATTATATTATCAACGTGATGCCGCAATGTTGTTATGCCATCGTGAGTACGTCACATCGATGGTATAACAACATAGACTGTATGCGCACATGCACATTCTGTGTACTGCAAGTTGTCTGCATGTAACCCCCAGGGGGCTCTACCCTTAGGGCTACTACCCCTGCCTGCCTCCACTGAGACAGGGTGAGGGGCCCAGATCCGTTGATGGGTGCGTCCACCCAGAGGTCGGGGTTAATGCAGTCGAGACTGCCTCGGTTACAGTCCTCTGGGTTACTGCAACCCCCCTCTTGTCCCACTAGTGGCTCACACTGGTTACCAACAATTCTTTTCACCAGTACACTTACCCCCCGGGCAGTATCTCTCAGCTCACTCCGGAGACCCCCTGTAAAGTAAGATACAGTTAAATCACAGTCACTATGCAGCAGTTCACCAGGGATGCACAAACCAGCCAGGGTGCAGTTGCAACACAACAATCTGATTTATTAAAGGGGCGGATAACAAGGGAAGAGGAAGAATCAAGTCAATTGGCATATCACTATAATTATCTACCTAGGGCTCTGTGCACAGGCCTAACCCTAAGATTTGCTGTCCCTGGGTACCCAAGCCCTAGCGGCTAGTCCAAACGTGGCAGCTGGTTGGGGCCCTTAACACAGATAACCGTTAAAATCCTAAGCAGGTCGGCCTGGGAAGAAGGTTTAATTAGGCAGTCAGCAGTATGACAATACAACTGGAAACCACTGTTGGCACACTCCGCAGGGAGCTACCCTGAATCAGTACTCACAACTCCAGCAAATAACGATTCCTTCAACACTGCCAGGGCTGAGCCTGAATTTCACCAGCCAAACAACCAGGCAAACAACAGAGGGGTACCATACCAGGCAGCTGCTTTCAGGCCCCACACAAACTTGCAGAAGAACTCGGGCAGCAAACTGCAGCTTCAACATCACGGGCAGACCGAGCGCGAGTTAGCAATTTTCTCCAGTCCTCTCTTAGGTTGAGCCTGGTAGGTAGCTGGCTGGCACCAGCCTCCGACCGTGCGCTGGCGGATTTACTGACTTCGCTTTCGAAAGGAGCAAAAGCGGCGCCTCAGGCCTGCAGCGCTTCCTCTTGCCAACACTCACAGCGCAGGAGCACACAGCCCTTTCTCTCCTCAGCCACAATGCAACTGCCCTTCTCAGTATGGGGCTCTCTTGACAATTCGGTGCTACCGCTTCTATTGGCTGGCACACCTGTCAGTCCATCAATCTTCACCCCTCAGTGGTGCGAAAAGCGCCATAGCCCATAATGCCTTCTCCACTATAAGCAGTTTCGGCTATTGGTCAGACAGTCCCCAGTCCCGAGGCACCGATTGGTTCAATTCAGCAGTTCTGGACCAAAATGGAGGAGACAACCGAAACAGTCCTCACCGCAAAAGGAAGGCAGGTTAGACCAACCACATTATCATTATCATTTTACCTTATTTCCAACAAACAATCGCATCCTCCATCAGAGCTCCCTCTGCACCACTAGCGATGGAAGAAGGGAGCTATTCTTCAGTGTCCCGGGTGGGACTCAGGCATACAACCACACAGGCCCCTCCATCTCAGTTACTTAAGGCTGCAACAGGCAGCCCTTAAAGAGACAGCACACGGAGGCTTCAAAAGCACTCACTGGTGACACATTTAAACGGCTTTGACGCCGAACCCCAATCAGGCGCAGAGCATTCACCCAAGCTCTGGGGAAGCTTTTAGGAACCCCATTTATAGGGGGTTACATGCGCATGTGCGAACAGTGAACAGAACTCCAAATGGCTGCAGCAGTGATTGAGAAGCACCATGGAGAGTGGGACAAATAAGCATGAGTGCAATCTACTGCCTATATGCCTGTAAATAATGGACCATACACTATAAGTAAGCATTAAGCTACAAGAAAGGAGGATTCTACTAGGGAATTAATGCATGGTTGGGGGGGTTGTGGCATGAGGCCGAAGGCCGAGTGCCTACAACCATCCAACCATGCATTAATTCCCTAGTAGAAGCCTCCTTTCAAGGGGCTTAATGCACTTGTAACATGGACAAACATGGATCTAAATTATTATTTGGTTACCAGAATTATTTTATCAATTATGTCAAAATTTACATACTTTAATATATGAATACAAACATATTTGTCGTCTTTTTTTAAGCCATATTTATTTATATGGTGGTTTGCAATTTTTCAACATGTGCTGTTATGCAGAATCACAAGTAACATGTTCAAAACATTATCACATTCTTCACTTTTTTACTCACTGCATGTCTGTTAACACTTTTAATAACACTTTCAACGTTTTAAACTGACGTTTTCTGCAATTTTTACTAACAGAACTGTTACTCATTTGCATATTGTCAGAACCCTATCTTTTCGTCAAAATTACATCTACTTACATTGTGGATACTATTGCTTCATTCTTGTGCTCAAAATGTTCGCTACGTATCGGAGAATAACATACCATATTTTCTGTGTCCTTTCTGTGTCACTTACTGCATTTTTCTGCTGACATCATAAATCTACATCACTACGATGATGTAGCTAAGGACTATGGGATTTCTTTACTTGTTAACATCGTCATTTACTTATTAATGATGGAAACACTAACCGCTGTCCTACATGCAGCCACATGGGGCATAGCTATTTAATGAATCTGTTCCATGGTAGCCAACTAACAACCTGCAAAGTAACTAACTGAAATTTTCTTTCCAAACCGCATAGTCCCGTTGTAACAGTACACACATTAGCCAACGGTTGTCAAACATACAACTGTTCCCAATGCGATCCCAGGAACATGACTGATAGCAGTCACCTATCCCCTCTTGCCCTGCACTCTGTGCCTGCAAGCAATCGCGTTATTTGTCTGCCGAGTGCCATCTACATGTATATTACGCACATTTCGCTACCGTCTTTACACTCAGATCTTTCAACAATGGACACTGAACTTGCCAATATTACAAGGAGCGGTGAAACAAGGATTCCTGTCATTTCACATTGCAAGTCGGCATTACGGGTGTTTTTCACTTCTCTGCTTGTACAGCTAACAACTTGGGCCACATTTATGGTGCAATATCAACTGTCCACTGTGCGGGTGGGTGGGAAACTCTAGATTTCTAAGTGATGCTTGGAAATTGACAACGCGACCATCTGTTGTGGTTAGTGGTACTACAGTAGCGGGCATTACTTGGGAATTAATCACCACTACTGTAATGTCATGTGTTGTGTTTGCACCAATAAGAATCAACGATTTATGCCTCTATTAATGTCCATGTTACAAAAGATAATGTGTGGTACACTATCAGCAACCAACTTGTGCAATCATCTTGAGGTTGCCATGGAGATGTAAACCTCTTGAACTTCCCTCTCGAGGTTTACACGGTCGCCATGGCAACCTCTCGATGGTTAACAGGCTGGTTACCGATAGATGACCATACATTATCCTTTGTGTTGTAGTACAGTTCAAAGGTCAAGAAAAGTTGTTGTGGTATCATTCTGACATCACAACAATACCACAGCAACTTTTCAGCCTTGAGCCAGGTGGCTGCAGTGTCCCCTTGTGCCACAGCCACTTGATAATTACAACTGACACAGAGTAAAGAAATACATTTTCTTTTAAGCAAAAATGCTGTGAAATCTTACTAGTAGTGCCAATATTTCAGAAGCGATGCTGTTTGAGAAACGCAGTTTACGAGCATGCAGCTGTTGGGGGGACTTGGGAAAGCAGCGCTGTAGATGGCAATGCAACATGAGGCAAGACCTCCAGCCTACAGTATCCTTCTTTATAAAATTTGAAGGGTAAATCCTACATCCTGATTGGCTGCTACCTATGCATTAGATCTGTCTAATGCATACTTAAAAACAAAGTGCAGACAATCTGGACACAGGAAAAATGAAAATATAAATCCACATTTAGAACCTTGAGAAAGGTTACGAATGTTAGGGACCACCATTTTGTTTAGTTTGAACTGTTCAAATTACCCACATAATCAGACACAAAAACATGTCCAGGACACTGTTTCCCCTGTAGAAAAAAGTTATTTTCAATGTGTTTTTTTTTTTTTTACCACAGTCATCAGCTGCCATTTCAGCACACAAACAACACCTCCCTCCCACCCACCTACTCGATCACTCACTGCTGTGGCTCATTCACACACTTTCTCATTCTGCCTCTTGTTCGGTGTCTGTCAGTTCACCTGCAATCACACTACAGACCAACTCTGGCACACTTCTTCCTCTGAGCAAGAATCCCCCCCAGCAGTCCTCAATCACAGTCTTGGGTTAACTCTGTAGGTTGTCAGGCACACACGATGTGTAAAGTCACTGACAACTAGTTTGAGTCTCGTGGAGGCAAACACGCTGCCTTACTACACCCCTGGCCGTGCTTTAGAACTCTCTAATGCACACCCTGTCATGTCTTATTGCTCACATAAAAAACAATGGGTGTTAAACATATACTATATAAAACAGTGTATGGGTGTGTTTCCATCTTGAGGATGTGATGCCATCATAGTGACCTCTCAAGCTTTTCTCTCAAGGTCTTTAAGATGGCATCACATCCCCTCAATGGAAACACAAACTTACTGTGTCTGATCACCCAAACACCATTCTATATAGTTAGGGTTGAGCAGGGGGTTCTGTATTAAACCTCAAATTTTGCACTTTAATATCTTCATGACCATTCAATAGATTTGCACAAAATTTTGCATGTGCAGTCTTGGGGGAGGGAGGTAGATCTCTTGATGTGCCCAGTGTCATTCTGGTTGGATGTGTGGATTCCAAGATGCAGATAGCTAAAAAAGTTAAACACAAAATCAGTGTTTTTTGCTGCTTTTTTGTTATCACCTAGCACCCAGACGGTTTCGAATTTTGGTCTCAAATTTTCAGGGTAGAAAGGGCTTGGCCCATAGATGTGCCTTTCCCTAGTTTGGCGAAAAAATATTAATCTTTTCCAAAGTTATTAAATTTTGAAATTTAAGTTCTGAGCATAATCAGTACAGTCTTTTGGATAGCTGATTGGAACGAAAAAAATAATTTGGTCCATACAAAAAAGGATCCTTTTTTCACATGGCAGTAATCCTTTTTTATGATGAAAAATCTTTTTTCATATGGCCACCATCTTGTTTCCGTTTAAAAAAAAAATTCAAAACCCACAGAAATGACATCCTGCACTCACACCAACACATGTATCTTGCTCATTGGGACCCTGTTAGGTAGATTCTGTACTTGGTTTATTGATAAATAACCCATAAATTTCTTTCTTGCTTTCTTTTTTTTTTACATTTTAAAAATATTTTTTCATCAGCTGATTTTCCTTTTTTCATATGGGCATACGAAAAAAGAATTGGTCCATATGAAAAAAGGATGGCTTCATATGAAAAAAGAATTTGGACCTAGTTTTTTTCAAATTCTTTTTTTACATGAAGATTCTTTTTTCATGTGAAAAAGAATATCTTCATAAGAAAAAAGAATGGGAAAAAAAACATTAAGTCCAAATTCTTTTTTCGGATGAAGGCATCCTTTTTCGTACGCTTTTTTCGTTCATATGAAAAAAAAATGCCCTCATACGAAAAAAGAATTTGGACCTAGTTTTTTTCCCACATTTGAACTTCAGCAAGCCATAACTAGCCATAATAAGAGGGTTTCTGTCCGTACTTGGTGACGTGACAAGCGGGGTTCCCCAGGGCTCTGTTCTGGGACCAATATTGTTTAAACTGTTTGTCACATCCATGCAAGTTTCGGAAGGAGTGTGGCTATGCAAATTTGCGGATGACACCAAGGTGGGCGCAGTGGTAAATATGCCAACATCTATAATTACTTTCCAGGAACGGCTGTATAAGTTGGAACAATGGGCAGAGAAACATAAGCTGAGCTTTAATATTGAGAAGTGTAAAGTTATACACCTAGGCTGTAATAATAAGAAAGCTAACTATAAATTAAATAACAAGTTACTAGCCAGTACAGATACCGAAAGGGATTTGGGAGTGATAATATCTGATACCTTAACGTTTGAGAAATGCAGTTCTGATGTGGTAAAAAGAGCAAACAAGTTAATGGGGAATATTTTAAGGAATATTTACAGCAGAAGTGAGAAGGTTTTAGTGCCCCTGCATAAATCCTTGATTGGGCCAGTTCTTGAATATGAGAGGCCTTTTAGTACTCCACAAGGTATAGGTAGCTGCAAGTGTGTAGAAAGAGTACAGCACAGACTCACGAAGAAGATAGCCATGGTAAAGAAGAAGGGCTACCAAGATAGACTTTCAGGATTAGGCCTGTGTTCAATGTCTTATCGAAGTTTAAGGGGAGACTTGTGCTTTGCATATACTTGTTTCCAAAATAACAATCTTTGGGAATGTGCAGGATTAAGAAGAAAGAAAGGGCCGGATAGAGCAACCAGGCTTCACACCTGTCAGTTACAAGGTGATAATTATAAAACACAAAGAAGAGGAAGATGATGTCAGAAATGCACTCCGCAGGTCAGGCCCTCTGCTCCCACAGTGCCAACCTCTGAGCACAATAGTGTGAACAGGTAATAGACAGGGTAACCCTCCTGTCTGCTTTTGGGTCTGAATCACCTTTAGTCTCAAGTTCTGGAGGGATTCAAACTGTGAACCTTATGCTAGTGTACCCAATGTACAGGCTCAGATACGTACCCTCTTCAGGGATTGCGGTACAATCTTTCACCAGGGGCACCAAGCTAGGCTTCCAAAATGAACCCTTAAAACTCCAAAAAATACCTTAGGTATATTCTTACCTTTTCCCAGTTTAGTAACACCATCAAGCTTTCCAGAACAGCTGTCAAACTTAACCACTTATACAACACATGCAAAAAGAACTTGGAAGACACACCCAGGCAGTATGTTGGAAAAAAGATTTTACTAAAAGATGGTAAACATATGAAAAATGTAAACACAGAACAATATATCAAAGAGCTCACAATCACATAAAAGAACAAGGGAAGATTACAAAACAAAAACTCCGACCACAATACAGTTAGACTTTTTCTTTGTAATGTATTACCTCTATAAGTGCCTTAGTTAGATCAGAGAGCTGTGTCTTTGAGTCCCAAAATGAATATGTCATATTCCCCAGTTACAAGGATACATTTCAACTCCATCTCCTCTCCCCCTTGGTGAGTCATCTAGCTCCTCCTTTTTAGAATTAAAAAAAGACAAACAGTGATTTCCTGGCAAGAGATATATTAAATAATGTGACATCAGCAAAAACTCCACTTCCTAAATATGACTCCTTAATTAAACATTTTCTCTTTGATCTGGTGTAGTTCCTATTCCCAAGGCATATCAAAGGGTTTTACAACTTTTAGCACCATGGTGGTATCAATGTTCTTATTGTAGGAATCATAAAGCTTTATGAGCCCCATATTCTGGCAGCTGGGTCAGTTCTAATTAAGACAAAAAAAAACAGGAGACCTTTAATCAGGTCTCTGGTCTTTTTAACTAACTCCTGGTTTCACGTTAACATATCCTGTAGCTTCACTGAAATCTCGGGGGAGGGGGCACCCATAAGCACAGGCTGTCTTATGTGAGATAATCACATACTATATTTTTATATTACAAATAGCATACAATAATCATAACCAGCTGGCCAAGTGTCACAATCCTCCCCACCTAGACTGAATTTGGGGGCTCTATCCCCTGCATGGGATGAGCTTCCCAAGTCAGTTCACTCCTCATATAGACGCGACAGGCTATCTGTGTTCTGATTGGTCGTTCCAGCCCTATATAAGATCATCATGTCATACCCTTGCAAGGCAAAACTCCATCTTAATAATAATAATAAATTGTATTTCACAAAAGTGCCTTTCCAGAACCAAGGCGCTTTACAAAAGGTAAAATTAGAGTAATAAAATCAATCAATAAATATAGTATAAAATAGCAAGCAAACGACACAGAATTATTCATACAACTCCATTAAAGGCCTGGCACCATAGGAAAGTCTTTAAAGCCTGTCTAAAACTTCCCACAGTCATGCACTCCAGGAAATAGCAGGTGGGGAATTTCAAGAGGTAGGGCCACATACATGAAAAGCCCAGGCCCCAGAAGACTTTACGACACCCTTGGAATCTCCAGCAACCTCTCATTGGCCGAACAGAGCTGTTGCTCAAGGTGGTAGGGAACCAGAAGCTCTTTCAAGGAGTCAGGGCCAAGTCCATGTAGGGCTTTATACGTTAGCAAACCAACTTTAACATTAGTTTTTCCCATTTGTGTCAGCCAAACCAGGGTTTGTGGTCAGTTTGTACCTCAAGATGCTGCCCATATAAGTATGGCTCTAACTTCTTTAGGGCCCACACCATGGCAAAACATTCTTTTTCCACAGTAGAGCAAGCCTGCTCCCTGGGAAGTAACTTTTTACTCAGGTACACTACGGGGTGATCTTTCCCTCAGTTGGACGTCTGACTCAGTACTGCCCCAATACCCACATCTGAAGCATCAGTCATGACTATAAAGGGTTTGTTATAGTCGGGACTTGTCAACACAGGAGCACTGCACAGTGCCTCCTTCGGTCTGGTAAAGGCTTTTTCACAGGCTGGTTCCCAGGTAATTTTCTTAGGCATCTTTTTCTTTACCAGGTCAGATGGGGAGCAGCCAGGGCTCTGTAATTGGATACAAATTTCCTATAGTACCCTGCTGTCCCTAGAAAACTCCTGACCTGCTTCTGCATTTCTGGTCTGGGCCATGCCTTGATCACCTCTATTTTTACTTGGTTAGGACGGAGCTGTCCCTGGGCCTACAACATGCCTGAGGTATGCCACTTCAGCCACGGCAACCTGGCACTTCTCAGCTTTGACAGTGAGCCTGGCCCTCTGTATCCTGCCCAGCACTTCTCTAAGGTGGGACAGGTGTTCCTCCCAGCTGGCACTAAAGATGACAATGTCATCCAGGTACACCACTGCATACTCCTCAGCACCATTTAACACCTGGTTCACCAACCTTTGGAAAGTGGCCGGGGGCATTCTTCATTCCAAAAGGCATTACTTTAAATTCAAATAAGCCTATCGGAGTGATGAAGGCCAATCTCTCCTTAGCTCTGTCAGTTAACTCTACCTGCCAATACCCCTTTGTCAGGTCAATAGTGGTAAGGTATGTCGCCCCTTCCAACATGTCCAGGAGTTTGTCCATCTGTTTGGGGCATCGGGTGGGCATCTGACTTCATGACTGCATCCAGTCCATGATAGTCCACACAGAAACGAGTAGAGCCATCTGGCTTGGGCACAAGGACTACGGGTGAGGCCCAGGGGCTGTGGAATCTCTGGATTACCCCTAAATCCAGCATTTCCTCCACCTCCCTCCTAATGTCTTTTTGGACAGCCTCTGACACCCGATATGCTGTCCGCCATATGGGCGTCTGTGTCCCTGTCTCTACATCATGCGTTGCTAAGGGGTTAGTCCAGGCTTGGCGCTTAACAGTGGAGCAAAGTCTGCTAAAACCTCCCTTACTTCCTGGATCTTGTCCTGGGCCAGCTGGGGTGATAATTTAACTGCCTCCACAGAGGATTCTCACTTGCTTTCTTCCAGCAAGTCCAGAAGGGGGTCTCCTTCATCCATCCCCTCCCCATGACTACATACTGCAAACACCATGTCAGCCCTATTAGCATAAGGCTTCATCATGTTGACATGGTACATTCTTTCTGTATGTCTACAGTCAAGTAATTCTGGTATAGCTCACATCATTTACCTTTCTAACTACTTTGTACAGTCCTGCCCATTCAGCCTGCAGCTTGTCTTTCCGGACCGGAATAAGGACCATGACTTCCTGACCCACTGTGTACGAGCTAGCTCTGGCTCTGCGGTCGTACCACACTTTTTGTTTCTGTTCAGCAGCTGCCAGGTTGCTCTTGGCTGTCCCCATAAGCTCCTTCAGCCTTTCCTTAAACCTGAGGACATAATCCACTATGGGAGTTCCCTGGGTGGCGTGCGTGCCTTCCCAGTCCTCCCGGATCAAGTCTAGTGGCCCATGTACCCGGCGTCCATATAAGAGCTCGAAGGGGGAAAATCCTGTTGACTCTTGGGGCACCTCCCTGTATGCAAACAACAGATGGGGAAGGTATTTCTTCCAGTCCCTCCCATGCTGTTCAGCAAACACTTGGAGCATTGACTTCAGGCTACCGTTAAATCTTTCCACAAGCCCATTGGCTTGTGGGTGATAAGGTGTTGTGCACCTCTGCACCACCCCACACTTGTCTCACAAACATTTCATCAGGTCCGACATGAAGGAATCCCCTTGATCGGTGATAACCTCCCGCGGAAACGCAACACGGGAGAAAATCCCATGTATGGCATCTGTCACTTTGTCTGTCCTTAGTGAGGATAGGGTGACTGCCTCTGGATACCGGGTGGCATAATCCACCACAATCAGAATGAACCTCTTCCCGGAGGTACTGGAGGTACTTAAAGGCCCCACAATATCCATTCCCAGTCTCTGGAATGGCTCCTCCACTATGGGCAATGGAATTAGGATGGCTTGGGTTTTCTTACCTGCCTTTCCTATTTCTTGGCACTGGTGACAAGACCTGCAATACTCCTTCACCTGCTGGGTGAAGTTGGGCCAATAGAAATTTTGGGTCAACAGCCTGCTGATCGTCTGTTGATTCCCAGATGACCATACTGCAGGGAATATTGTGTGCAATCTTGAGCAACTGCTCATGGAACCCCTGGGGAATGACAAGCTGCCTGCCTATCACCCCTCCCTCTGTCTTCACAGCCTAAGTATACATCAGTCCATTTTTCCAATAAACGTTATGTTTACCATCACCTTCCTGTGCTCTGTCAGAGTCTGCCCAAGCCCTCAGTTTCTGTAGACTAGGGTCACTTTCTGAGCAGCTGCAAACTCCTTACACATTCCCAAGGCATGGGACAGGTCCTCTTCAGTCTCTAAACTAGGATCCCTAGCACTAGCATCAGGGCAGTCAGGATCACTGTCATCCCTAACCCTCTGACAATGGGTCACCCCTCCTTCTTTGGAGTAACCCTCTGTAGCTGTGTGGTTAACTGCTACTAGGGAAATTTCTACTTCCTTTTCATTAGTCTCCATATCAGGAGACACAGGCTGGGGAACCAGCCTCCCAGTGGTTTCCACAATGGCTTCTGTGGGGTCCAGGGAACTACAATTTTCCCTTGCTGCTTTGCTACAGGTAACTGCACACACCATCCCATTTGAGATTGTTGCCAAGGATGACGTCAACTGCTAAAGTTCCACCTGTTTCACCCCAGTCTAGGAGAACACTAGCGAGTGGCAATGTTTTCTCCTCACCAGTGAACCCTTGTACAGTTACAAATGTATTGGTTATAAGCTGACCAGGCTCTACCAGATCCCCTTTTACCAATGCCAGGGTTGCCCCTGTGTCCCTTAACCCTTGTGTCTATACACCATTCACCATGACTGGGTGCATGTGTTCCCTCATGTTCACAGGCATGCTTCCAGGGACACATAAACAACCCACTTTTTTCCTAGCCCCATGTTGTGTATTGCTTGTCCTTTTGGGACACTGTCTAGCAATATGCCCAGTTTCTTTACAAACCCAACATTAGTTTCTTTTCTCAGAAAAATATTTTCTTTGAAACCTGGGGCTAACTGGTTTTGGTGGAGGCAGTGAAGGATTTAGCTGGCCTGAAGGTGCATTTTTCCCTTTCTGCACTGCCACACCCGCCCCATTCACTCTCAGAGCAGGTCTACTCTTGGCATAGCAGTCCGAGAGTTCAGCAGCCTCTTGGACTGTTTTGGGATCTCAGTCCTCCAGCCAGGTTTTCAGCTGTGCTGGGCATACCCCAAAAAACTGTTCTAACAATATAGCATTTTCAATTTTATCTACAGAGTTTGCTTCAATTCCTTCCCACCAATGTTTTAAATACTGACGTTGTTTTGTGGCTAGCTCCTCATAGCTCTTGTCAGGGCTTCTCCTGAGCTTACGGAATTTAGCTCTGTATGCTTTTGCAGTTAAATCAAACTTTTTTAAAAGTGCAGCTTTAAGTTTGCTGTAATCATTACCGTCCTCATTGTCCATTTGACCCAATGCATCCTGAGCTTTCCTGGTAAGTAGCGGGGATAGCTGGAAGCTCTGGGACCCTCTAGGTATATTTGTCTGAATACAAACTTTTCCAAAGGAATTTAAAAGGCGTCCATATCCTCCCCCTCTTTAAATTCAGCTATCAATTTGGAATTGAATTTGTAACCCAGTCCTGTAGTTCCAGTTAAACCCAAGCCACTTACCTGCTCTGGTGCTGGTGGTTGCAGTCATAGCTTCTCCAGTTCATGTTGCCTCTGGTGCTCATGCTCTTCATGGTCCACCTCTCTCTGTTCACACTCCCTCTTCTCCTCTGCGGCTCGCTGGCACTCACACTCTTCACGGTCAGCTTCCCGCTGTTCTCACTCTGGGTCTCTCTGGAATGCCAGCTCCATTCTGCGCAACTCAGTCTGCAGCCTGATTGCTTCTGGCTCCAGAATGCTGGTGACCTTCCCCTGCTGCTGTGGCCCATTGCTTGCACTGGCCCTGCTGCCCTCCTCACCGGATCTGGACATTGCACTGGCCGCTGACCCCTCCATGCCCAAGGTTTGGTCCTTTACAGTCACAGTCTATGACTCGATGCTCTGGGCATCTGCTGCCATCAGGGCATCCACGAGGTTCTGCTTGGTGGCTCTCACCTCATGCATAACTCCTCTGTCCTGGCACAACTGCCTCAAGTAGTCTGCAGTGTGCCTGCTGTAGTTGGAAGCCATCTTCTTCCCTAACTACGGCTACTCTAACTTGCACTTTAGAAAAAAAAACAGGTAGGAACTTGACTGCAAGCAAAATGATATAGTTCTGTTTCCTTTTTAAAATAAATCACTGCCTTATTTTTGCAAGTGAACTGTACAGTATAAGCTGACACGAACAGTTAAAGCTTGTGTTACCAATTTTGTCTTTTTCTGCTACTTGAAATCTGTCACAAATGCACTCCATGAGTCAGGCCCTCTGCTCCCACAGTGCCAACCTCTGAGCACAATAGTGTGAACAGGTAACATACAGGGTAACCCTCCTGTCTGCTTTTGGGTCCGAATCACCTTTAGTCTCAAGTTCTAGTGGGATTCAAACTGTGAACCTTATGCTAGTGTACCCAGTGTACAGGCTCAGATATGTACCCTCTTTGGGGATTGCGGTACAATCTTTCACCAGGGGCACCAAGCTAGGCTTTCAAAATGAACCCTTAAAACTCTATAAAAGACATTACATATATTCTTACCTTTTCCCAGTTTAGTAACACCATCAAGCTTTCCAGAACAGCTGTCAAACTTAACCATGTATACATAACATGCAAAAAAGAACTTGGAAGACACACCCAGGCAGTATCTTGGAAAAAAGATTTTACTAAAAGATGATAAACATATGAAAAATGTAAATACAGAACAATATATCAAAGAGCTCACAATCAAATAAAAGAACAAGGGAAGATTACAAAACAAAAACTCCAACCACAATACAGTTAGACCTTTTTCTGTGTAATGTATTACCTCTATAAGTGCCTTAGTTAGATCAGAGAGTTGTGTCTTTGAGTCCCAAAATGAATATGTCATATTCCCCAGTTACAAGGATACATTTCAACTCCATCTCCCCATCCCCTTGGTGAGTCATATAGCTCCTCCTTTTTAGAACTAAAAAAAGACAATTATTTCCTGTCAGGAGATATATTAAATAATGTGACATCAGCAAAAACTCCACTTCCTAAATATGACTCCTTACTTAAACATTTTCTCTTTGATCTGGTGTAGTTCCTACTCCCAAGGCATATCAAAGGGTTTTACAACTTTTAGCACAATGGTGGTATCAATGTTCTTCCTATTGGAATCATAACACTTTATGAGCCCTATATCCTGGCAGCTGGGTCAGTTCTAATTAAGACAAAAAAACTGGAGACCTTTAATCAGGTCTCTGTTTTTTTTAATTACCTCCTGGTTTCAGGTTACTATATTCTGTAGCTTCACTGAAACCTGGCGGGGGCACCCATAAGCACAGACTGTCTTATGTGAGATAATTACATACTATATTTTTATATTACAAATAGCATACAATAATCATAACCAGCTGGCCAAGCGTCACAGATGGTACAACCAGAGGGTGGTTAATGAGTGGAACTCACTGCCACCAGAGGTGGTGGTAGCTGGCAGTATGGCAGCATTTAAAAGATTGCTTCACCAGCATATGCACAATAGGAAATGTGATTATGTCCACTGAAAGGTGTCAAGTCCGTTTATGGCCTTGAGGCTGATTGGACTTGTAAACATTACTATGAAACTATAACTCCCTTAATATTTGGACTTAAGGGACAGTCTATATATTAAAACAAAGGTCTTAATGAGTACTAGAAGAATAATACATTATCCCCCTAAACAAATTTAGGGCCTACATAAAAAAACATAAAAAAATGAACATTCTCATAGGATAACACTGAAACTTTAACAAGCCATAACTCTCTCAATATTTGGACTTAAGGGACAATCCATATATCAAAATAAAGGTATTAATGAGTGCTACAAGAATAATGCATATTCCCTCATTAACATTTAGGGGCAATATAAAAAAGCATAAAAAATTAAAAATGCAAATTCCCATAGGATAACTGGAACTTTAACAAGCCATACAATGAAAGAAAGAAATTGCTGTTTTGGCTGAAATGGAAGCACAGGACACAGAGGACCCTGTACTTCTATAGCAACATACATGTATGCATCTATGGAGGAATAGAAGTGCAAGGCCCAGAGGGCCCTGCACTCCCACAGACAAATGAGGATACGATTATACTTTCTCAGAAAGTAAGGAAATTCATTGCAAGAAATGTCATTAATGCACTAGTTAGGGTTAAAATGACAAAAGTAGTGAAATGTGGTTTTAGGATTCCCGACCCTAATGCCCCAACCCCACCCTGCAGGCAGCAACTGGAAAAAACATTACTATTTGACCTCTTCTCCATCTTCACAAATCAGGCATAGGGTGTGCCTTGGGGTTGTCAACTCTAAAGCTCACCCCGTTCTCATATATTGTACACATCTCAGCTTATTTACTGATAGAATGGGGTGGGTGTTAGGGTTGAACAGCCCAAGGAACACCCCACATCTCATTTGTGAAGACAAAAGAGGCGTCAAATAGTAATATTTCCTGTCTAATAAAGAAGAAGTGAGCATTTAATAAACCCTAAAGCCACATTTCCTACTGTCGGTTTACTAACTAGTGCGTAATAAAGTTTTACGGTATATATATAATCCTCTCAATGGAAGCAAAGCCTTGTTGTAATGTTCAGGCAGTGCGCTAACTCTTTAAACATTTTAAGTAGCACAGCAACTGCATGTCACAGGACCACCTGGGAACCAGCAGCTTAAAGGGAACATTCATGAATCATATACCATAACAGTTTAATGCACATGAAAAGGTATTTTAAATTAAATATCATGCTCCTCTGTAGCTGGCAGCAGTCCAGAGGTAGCAATGACTAAGTCTCTCCCATACTGATACTACATTAACACCATTTTTAGAACCTTATGATGTCAATAACAATCAAGCTGTGGTTAACCACACTGTTGCTAAGCAAAACTAGATTGATAGTGACATCACAAGGTTCTAAAAATGGTGTCAAGTATAGTATCAATATAAGGCAGACCCAATCTTTGACATCTCTGGACACTTTCCACACACATGTCCTATCTAACCCCTCTGCTGTTCTACCTGTTTTACCCATTTTGCCTACTCAATTGTATAGCCTACAACTCAATGTATTCTGTAAACTGAATTTTAGGTCTATTGGTTCTGTACAAATATCTTGACCTCTGCCAGCCCACCGGCACAGCAGTCAAGTTACCGTTTGCGGTGCCGATGACCTGGGCTCGACAGAAAACTCAGGTTGTTGGATTGTTGGCCAGGGGCTGGGGTTGGGCACTCAGGGACAGCAATCTAGGGGTGGAAGGTGCAGCACTTGCTAACATCCTGCATGCGGGAGAATGCGCAGGCACATCTAGGCAACATTGCACATCTGTCCTCCCTGGGGAACATAACAGGGGAAGAAAACATGGTTAGACAGGCAGACCCCTCTCAGGCTCTGCACCCTGCTCTATGACACACCTCCTGTCCAAGGATCTGTTTCATATCCATGGGGGCCATCCCCACCAGAGGGGGGGCCATGGAAAAGATGGGAGCTGGACAGTAAGTCCATATGGGGCCAGGGTGATGGGGCTGGGGGGGTTCAGTTGCTGATGATGGGGCTAGCCTGGGGTGGCATAAACAGCACTAACTAAAAAAAGGCTGACCCCTCTCAGGCTGTACACCCAACTCTATGGCATACCTCCCATCCAAGGATCTGTTTCATGGTGAGTGGGTCCATCCCTGACACCGGGGAGGGATCATGGAAAAGATGGGACCTGGACAGTAAGTCCATATGGGGCCAGGGTGACGGGGCTGGGGGGGTTCGGTTGCTGATGATGGGGCTAGCCTGGGGTGACATAAACAGCACTAACTGAAAAAAAGAGCAAATGTCCTGCTCTACACTGGCAGCGGCTCCTTTAGCTCTCAATCTGGCTACCCAATAACCAACGTTCATTGTACGCTTTTTATGTTGTTTTTATATTTCTCTAAAATTCATTACATAGATACATAGAAATTGTTGGCAGATGAGAACCTCCAGGCTCACTGAGTCTGCTCAAGCGTATTACTTAACTATGATTTTATTGTACATATTCGTGCATCTGTTATTGTCACTTTGTCACTGCTGTTTCACTCCTTGTTGTAGCCCCTCCCCCCGGGTCGCACCTGGAAACAAATCCTGGCTCAGTGTGCCTATCCTAGTCACCAATTTTTAAATAAAAAAATAAATAAATAGACTGTTGCCAACCAAAAAATAGCTCAATACCTTATTTAAAAGATCTTTTCATGGACTTTCAAACTATGACTGACACTGTTCATAAAAGTACCTTTTTAAGACTAAAGTTTCCTCGGATTCACACACTGGGACCAGCTGGTGGCACAGTGCATGCATGTTACAGAATCACCTGGAAACTGTTCATGTGGGAAAATACTAACAGTACAGCTGAAAGGGGACTGGAGATAATAAAGTAAAGTTGTCACCTGGTTACTTAGATAGTTGGCATAAAGCGATACTCAAGAAAGTAGTGCAATTTATCCCTTACAAATGGCACAGAATAGGGAAGAGAGGCAGGAGGGGTCCATTTACCTGATTTTTAAAAATGTATTTTACTGTATATGTATTCAAGACAGCCTAGCTGAGATGCAGCATTTCATTTTTAGAGTGTGTGTGTGTGGGGGGGGGGGGATTGGCCCTGCCCCTACTCAACTTCAAAAAACAATTTTAATCTTTGGCAACTTGATAAGGCCCACTGGGTACAAGGCCCATTTTCAGAGGTGATGCAGGAGCATTGGCGAGGTTAAATGATTTGCTCAGGGACACAAAAGTATGCAAATGGAGGTTGTGGGAATCAGACCCAAACTCAACCACAGCTCATTGCTCTAATCTCTAGGCTAAGTTGCCAGCCCAAAACACAAGATTTGTGTTAACAGGGTAGAAGAATTCTGCCACTGAGCCAGCAATGGTAGTTTACTCACCTGGTAAAGGTGATTGTGTTACTGTATATCCACAGCGCCTCCAGATACTTACCTTAGGGTTATTTACGCCTGATAGGCTGCTTGATGCACATGTGACCTAAGTTTTGGATTTTGGTCCTCCACCAAGCCCCTCACCCCACATGGGTTTCTTCAGTTTCCTTACGTCCATAGCTGTAAAATAACTTGTTAGGTATATACACAGACAGTAATCATTACTCTAGAGAGTGTGTCCAGGATTCTAATACTACTTTAATGAGACTATAAAAAGAGTCTGAGAAATGGAGCTTTCTGATTGGCTGCAAACATTCTAACAGCCTTATGTTAATCTTTTATTAACATACATGTAGAGCTTAACCATATGCTGAACAATGTTTAACACTGTTTTAAAACATTTTTTTATTATAATAGCTATACGGCACTCCCAGGGATTGTGTTAATGGTCAGTTAATCATCCTCTAGGGGTATGTGGCACTCAGCTACACCTCGTGACACAGTACACCCCTAGATGGTGATTAACAGACCAATAACATAACCCTTGTTCATGCCTTATTGCTTAATTTTTTTTTTTTTAACTTTCTTTATTTAGTATAGTTTTCCAGGCCGAAACCCAAACAAGATACATAGACAACAGACAAATCATATCCATACAAATTGATTCATTACCATTGTTATCACTGGCAGAGAAATCTAAAGAAAAATGTACAGTACATAGATTGAATTTATGTTATAATAAGTTACAGTGCCCCAGATATACCTGTTTAAAACATTTTCCAAAGTACATCTTGTAATATCCCCCACATCCATTCTCAGATTATTTTTCAGAGGATGTTCATCATATAGCAAGGAAGATCCATTGGGGGAGGAGGAAAGAGAGAAGGGAGAAAGGGAGCACGGAAGGAGGGAGGAGGTCCCAGATGGTGACAATGAACTAATATAACAAAAGAACCACAGTTCTCCTACCTATATTCTATACGAGTCTCAGTCCAAACCCATTCCTCATCCCCTTCAAGGAACAAACTCAGGCCTCTTCACCGCCATGTAGAGAACCCAACGCCTCCACAAAATCTCAAAGGCCGATATTCTCTTGTTGAGCTTGGCAGTCATTGATTCCAGTCTGTACATATCCATCATACGGTCTTGCCACATGATTAAAGTAAGCTTCCTGGTGGACAGCCAATTACTGGTAATTACCTTTTGAGCCACCAGAAAAGAAATTTTTAAGAACTTAATTGTCAGGGGGTTTTGTAGTTCCCTAGGCAATTCTAGGAAAAAGTAGCAGAGGGGGGACATCACCAATTGAGAATCTATGATTTCTCTTAAAGCCTGCCAAAGAGCCTGTTTAAAGGAGACCAATTCCAGACAATCCCATAGTAAGTGGGCTAAGGATGCGGGTACAACCCTGCAGTTCCTCCAACAAGCCGCCGAGGTTAAGGTATGAAACCTAGATTGGATAGCAGGGGAGCGGAAATAACGGGCAAAAATCTTCCAGGAAAACTCCCGCCAACTCCCCGATGAAATACCCCAGTGAATTCTTTTCTGGGTCCAGCCCCATAAGTCTTCTGAAATCAGGACCCCCAGGTCCCTTTCCCAGGCTCTCTAATATGGACTGTGAGTCCCCTTCCAGGATAATAGTGCCTGGTATAATTTAGATATTATATGGGCCTTAATCGGGTCGTTATCTATTGCCTTTTTAAGTAGGTAAGCAAATTGTGGAGGTGAGGAGCTCCCTAATTTAAATTGTGTTATCATGTTGCTTATATAATTCCTTATCTGAAAATATCTAAATCTATCCTTCCAGCTGATTCCATATTTGTTAACTAGTGAGTCTAGCGGAAGTATCTTATTTCCGTCTAGGAAGTGCCAAATCAGATGTAAGCCCTTCTCATCCCATCTTTTAAAACCCACATCCCATTTGTTAGGAGGGAAAGAATTCAGGTATGGGACCAAAGTCAGCAAACAACTCCAGTTCTTAGCCTTCTTGTCCCCCAGAGTTTCATACCACACACCAAGAGTGGTGACTGTGTATGGGTTTTCCTCTTGATTTATACTTGCTTTTCCCTTCTGCTTTAATAGCAAATCATTCATGTTTTTACATGAGATGTTCTCACCCACCTGCAGGTCCTTCCATTTGGCTGAGTATGCTTGGTCCAACCAATAGATGGCAGTACGCAACTGTGCTGCATAATAATATAATTTAAAATTCGGTAGTGCTAAGCCTCCCTCTGTTTTTGAAATCTGGAGTACTGAAAGGCGGACCCTAGGTTTGTGTGAGCCTCAGATGTAACGCGACACTGTCCTATTCAAGGAGTGAAAAAATGCATCTGGAATAGGAATAGGCAGGGTCTGAGCTAAATATAAAAATTGTGGGAGTATTATCATCTTTATCCCCTCTATTTTCTGTATCATGGGATCTGGCAAGAGCCCACTTATCAAGTTCTGTCTTTATTTTCCCCAATGTGACCCATAATTTAGGCGTACAACTGGTCCATTCGAGCACTCAAATGAACCCCCAGGTATCTGAACCAGGGAGTATCCCACTTAAAAGGGAACTTCTCCTGGATCCGCTCTGAGGGATCATAGTGTAGCTTCAGGACCTCTGTTTTAGTCATATTGACTTTGCAGCCAGCCAAACTACTAAACTCCGATAACTCAGCCCATAGGTGATCTAATGCATATTCAGGATCTTTAAGATAAATCAACAAATCGTCGGCATATAAAGCCAGCTTATGTACGTCCCCCCCAAATCCCAACCCCTCACCTGTTCGTCCATCCTTAGAGCTTGGGCCAGAGGCTCCAGATATAATGCGAAGAGGAGGGGGAAGAGAGGGCATCCCTGCCTCGTGCCCCGCTGTAAATCTATTGGAGTGGACATTTTTCCATTAATCTTTATATATGCCTTCGGTCTAGTATAAATGCTTTTCACAACCCGAGTAAATGATTCAGGTAGTCCAAAGGCCTTAAGAACCAGTCCTAGAAATTTCCATGCCACTCGATCGAAGGCCTTCTCCGCGTCCAAACTGAGAACTAGGCTGGGGGCCCCCGACCGAGCGGCATGGTATATCATTTGTAGTGATCTTTTAATATTATCTTGAGTCTGCCTACCAGGGATAAACCCTGTCTGGTCTCCATTAATTAAATCTGGTAAAGCTACTTTTAGGCAATTCGCCAATATTGAGGTAAACAGCTTATAATCGATATTGAAGACTGAGATGGGACGGAAAGCACCACATTGCGTGATATCCTTCCCAGGTTTAGGGAAGCTCGATATGATCACATAATTCCAAGAGTCTGGGACTGGTTCACCGGAGTGCACCATCCTACATGCCTCTAATAAAGGGTCCTTGATTTCCTGGATAAAGAATTTAAAAAATTCAGGTGTGTATCCATCTGGACCTGGGGATTTTTTAGTTTTCAATTTCTTGATCTCAAGTTATTTCGAGATGGATAAGGGGCATCAAGAATCTCTCTCATTTCTTTGGTTAAACTCGGTAAGTTAGTTTGGCCAAATAAGTATTAATTTGCCCCTCGTCTGGGTTTTGTTCTGAGGCATGTAGCCTCATATAGAAGTCTCTAAATCCATTTAAAATTTTTCCTGGGGTTTTTAATAATTGACCTGATATCAGATCTCTTATTCAAGTAATCATGGATTTAGCGGTGTGTTGTCGCAAACGATGAGCTAAGAGTCGAGATGCTCTGGGTCCTGTTTCAAAGTACTTTTGACGTAAACATTGTAGGGCTTGTTCTGTCTTAATATCTATTAGCCTCTGAATTTTCTGTTTGACCATTAAGATGTCCTGGGTTAAAGAGCTATCCCCCTCTGCCAACCTCTCCTGCAATCTCAACAACTGATTTTGAAGTGCTGCTAACTACTGATTCTGTTGTCTTCTAAAGTGTGCCACAAACTTGATACAGTCCCCCCTAAACACGGCTTTCACCATATCCCAGAGTATGCCACTCGGCATCTGAGGCGTACTATTTCTTGCCGAATTTATATCAATCTTTTTTTTAGCCATATCCGTGAACTCTTTTAGATTTAAAAAGTAATTATTGAATTTCCAAAGAGATTGGTCCCTCTCCCCCCTCCACTGCAGCTGCAACAGCACCTGGGAGTGATCAGAGAGTACTGAAGGGATATGTTTACATTCAACAGTCTGATCTTGATGTTCCCCTGAGACCAGTATGTAATCTATACTAGCAAAGGAGCCGTGAGGATGGGAATAGTGTGTATACTCCCGTTTGTTCTTGTTAAGTATTCTCCAGGAATCCACCAGAAAGGTATTCCTGAGATATTCCTTAATGAATCGACTGGCAGGGTTCATACGAAACACCTTCCCGTTGGATGTGTCCCTCTGGTCCCACAGATGATTCAGGTCCCCCCACTATCAGCATACCTCTTTGTTGCTCAGTTATTTTGTGTAGTAGGTGGCGAAGGGTCTCCTTAGTAGAACCTGGAGGCGCATAGAGGAGAGCCAGTGTGACTAGAGTTCCTCCAGCTTCCCAATGACAATAACCAGATGGCCTTCAGGATCTGCATAGCTAGGTAATTTTTGGAATTGCACCCCTTTAGGAATCAACACAGCCACGCCTCTTCTTTTCCCTTTTCCATATGAGGCAGTTGTTACCTGCTCGAACCCAAATTTTCTTAGCTTTTGATGTTCTGATTTTTTTAAATGGGTTTCTTGTAGTAAGACAACTGATGACTTTTGTCTTTTAATCATAGATATTATCTTGTATCTTTTCACTGGGTTGTTTAAACCATTAACATGCTGGGAGAGGATTCTTAAACTGTTTTTATCCCCCATCTTTGGGCCGGGAATAGGACTCACCTCTGAAAGCTGACCTCACCCCCCATCCCCCCCACCATAAACCCCCTCCTCCCCCCCCCCAGGCACTGCAACCCACCACTTTGCCATAATGTTGTACTGTTGAAAAGTGCCAGTGATTAAATCAAATACAGTCAGAACAAACAAATAACACAGACAAAGACAACATATACTATATCCTTCTCAGGTGTGGGAGCCAACTGGGCAATCCTCCAACCCGATTCAGAACTATATACAAGTGCGCTCCCAAGGCAGGAGAACAGACCTATCTGCTCTCTATCCGTCCGAGTTGACACAACTCGGGTGGGAGGTAAAGGTGCCTCATACGAGGCACGTTCCCCCTAGGCCTTATGTTGCAAAGGTCCTAGCCCGTTGTCAGGGCATAGTTTCACCAGCCGTAAACCTGATGACATAAGGGGCTCCATTTGTATAAACACTTCCCAGTCAATATCGGGAAGGAGCTTGGCATCCATGTATTCTCCCCCCATTCCCACGTCAAGATACCATACTGTGATCCTGTTTTCCTTCTGGCTTTTGGATAACGATTTGAAATAAGCTTTACTTGGTTCAACCTTAAACTAAATTTTAGTTTACAGTTGTTGCATAAATGGCTCGAGGGGAACCTTCGTGCCATAAATCTGGGCTTGTAAAATGTAAATGCGCTCTAATTGCGTCTCTGCCCCGGGAGCCTGCCAAATCGTCCCCCATTGTATCTCTCCATATGCCCACTCGTCCCCCCATTAAACGCTTAGATTGAGGTTTCTGGAACTGAGATATCCCCCTCTTAATATCCTCTATTAGTCAAAATTATAGGGTCCTTATTCAGTAAATCAAATTTTAGTAAAAATTTCCCTAATCCGGGGGCGAGGAATCACCTGATGGTTCCTCCCAGCCTGGCTTCTACCTTCTGCACTCAGTAGAGACATTCTAATGACCTCTCTTACAAGCTCCAAGCAGATCTTTAGGCCCCTATTATGTACAAGTACCTAACTTATTTACAAATATTTTGCTGATCCAGAGAGACATCTATCTAGCCATCCCCCCCAAGACCATTTGATTACCCATACGTCTCTTCTGCACCTTACTTTACTTTTAATTCAACCGAGAGCCAGAGAGGATTGCATGATTAAACCTAATATCGACCAAGCCTTCCGACTCAAGGCCTGGTAGAGAGCTCTAGGTGATCTAACAAATCAAAGCCCCCTGATAGGTATAAGAGGGCCTCCATCTATTTGTAGAGGAAACCTCTAGAATACCAGCCATGACACAAACAAAACTTTCATCTAGGCTATGGCCCTCTCTTCTCAGGTATTTTCCAAGTTCTTAGCTGGCTGTTCCTCCGAAGATTGGGGACTAGAAAGTCTGTGTAAAGTTTCTTTAATCTCTTGGAGTGTAGCTGCAGCCGTCCGCTTTCCTGGTCTATTGGATCAACGAGGCTTGGGCTGTTGCCACGGGAGCCGAAGAATAGGCTGATGCTCCCTCCAAGATGAGACCTCCGTTATCTCATACCCCCTATCTTTCATCACTTGCAAGGCCTCCTCATATGTCTGATACAACTCTGTGCCCGAGTCCCACCACACCCGAAGACGAGAAGGGTAAGGAGTCTGAAATCTCACATTTAAGGCTTTAAGCTTGCACAGTATCAGAGAGTAGGCCATGCGTTGTTGTAAGATCGAGAGGAGGTAGTCTTGATCGAAAGAGAGATGAGCTCCGTTGTATTCCACCTTTCTCTGTTTCCATGCAGTACGTAAAATCTGCTCTTTTTCTCTGAAACTTGCAAACTTTGCCACGATCGATCGGGGCCTAGCGTTCGGGCCTGTTGGTTTGGGTACTAAGGCTCTGTGCGCCCTCTCAATTCTGAAGTGAAAAGACGGCGGGAGGTTGAGAACATGTCTCAGCAGGTCTTCCAAAAATTCATGCATCTTTCCAACTTCTGATGCCTCCAGTAAACCATAAATTCTTAAATTGTCTCCACGAGATCGCGCCTCAAGATCCAAGCATTTGGCAGTAATCTGTTCTTGTTGGGTTATTATATATTCTATAGCCCTTGAGACTTGTATCATATTGATGACACAAAGCTCTGTAACAGAGTAGACACACCAGAGGGTGTAGACAGAATGAGAAGCAACCTGCAGAAACTTGAAGAATGGTCAGTGATTTGGCAGTTGAAATTCAATGCAAAGAAGTGCAAGATAATGCATATGGGGCACAAAAACCCTGGCACAATATATCAGTTGGAGGGGTGAGGATATAGCATGCACCAAGCAGGAAAGGGATCTTGGGGTTGTCATCTCTAATGACCTCAAGGTAGAAACAGTGTGACAAGGCAGCAGGTAAAAGCAAATAGGATGCTGGGATGTATAGGCAGGGGCATCACCAGCAGGAAAGGGAGGTCATAATTCCGCTATACAAGACACTAGTGAGGCCCCACCTGAGTACAGTGTACAGTTCTGGAGACCATACCTACGTAAGGACACAGACAGGGTAGAGAAGGTTCAGAGGAGGGCAACAAAGATGGTGCATGGATTGCATCACAAGTCCTATGAAGACAGGTTGAAGGAACTGAACATGTACTCCCTGGAGGAGGAGGAGGAGAGAGAGGATATGATAGAGACATACAAGTATCTTACAGGGAGGAACAGGGTGCAGGAAAACACTATTTTAAGCGAAAAAGATGTTCCAGGACTAGAGGCATGGGATGAAGTTGGAGGGAGGATGATTCAGAGAAACATGAGAAAGAATTTCTTCACAGAGCAGGTGGTGGACAAGTGGAACACCCTGCCAGAGGAAGTGGTGGGGGCAGAAACAATCACGGGATGTAAGAATGCATGGGATAGACATAAAGGAATTCTAGAGGTCAGGGGTAAGGGGAAACAGACTTCTAGGAAAACAAACTGAACTTACAAGCTCAAATGGGCAGACTGGGTGGGCCATAGGCCCTTATCTGCTGACACTGTCTATGTATCTATTTATCTATATCATCTTCTGTAGTCGTGATGCGTTCTTCCGAGGAGGTAACTCTTTCTTCCAGCCCTTTTATATCTGTATGCAGTCTGGTAAATTCTTGTTTCATCTCTGAACGACATTGTTTTATTTCAGTGAGGAGAGTTTCAAAACGAGAGCGTGAGAGGGTATCTAGCTCAGTTTCTGTGTTCCCTTCAGCCATACTTAAAGGAGATTCTCTACCACTGATTGCTGAGCTAGCTGGGCTCAATCCTCCATCATCCGCTTTCATTTTCCGATTTGATGAACGGGATCTTTTCCCTACTGAGTTCCCACTTATCTTTCTTTGCATTTTCTGGTAAATTGTATTATTTAGATTGCGTGGGAGCAATTTAAGTGACCTAGAGGAGGGAGAGTCTCTCGATTAAGCTGCCATACCGCTGGTGACATCACCGGAAGTCCGCCTTATTGCTTAATTAATATAATGCTTTGGTGTACATTCATGTCTTGTATGCATTTATGTTTCTTTATTCTCAAATGTCCTTATCTGCTCTATCATGCTTCCTCGGGTGGGATGAGGTGCCATGGATATACAGTAACACAATCACCTTTACCAGGTGAGTAAACTACCATTGTGTTGTCTGTATAGCCATGGCACCTCCAGATCCTTACCTTAGGGTGATTCAAAAGCAGTGCCCTACTAAATTGGGTGGGAAGAGCATGAAGTGACACTGTGTTTAGTATTGTCTTAAGATCATGAGTGTCTTATTTGTCCTTTACTGTAGCTGTCATTAGCACCTTAAGTCCAACGGAATTTTTGGCTGGAATTTCGGTGTCAAGTCTATAGTGTCTTGTGAACATATGTATATTGGACCAAGTGGCCACTACACAAATCTCTTGTGCCGTGGCTGAATTCCGTTCTGCCCACAATGTGGCTATTGCTCTAGTCGAGTGGGCCTTGATTCCCATTGGTGGGACCTTGTTACTTAACTTGTAAGATTCTGTAATTGTCTTTTTCAACCAGATTGCTATTGTGGCCTTTGCTGCCGCTGCTCCCTTCTTGCATCGTGTTGTTATAACGAATAGTCTTTCTGTCTTTTGGATGTGTGCGGTTCTGTCCAGGTTTTCTGTGAGTGTTCTTTTGACATCCAATGTGTGGAGGTTTTTCTCTCGGTTGTCTGTATGTTCTTCATAGAAGGTTGACAGTTGTATTGGTTGATTGTTGTGAAAGGAAAAGTCAATTTTGGGGACGAATGAGGGTACTGGATGAAGCGTCACGCCTTGTGTGAACGTTGTGAATGGTTCTTTGCATGACAGTGATGTCATCTGTTCGATGTGGTGAGCTGAACATATTGCTACTAGAAATGCAGCTTTTAGTCCCACCCAGTAATCTGTGGTGTCTGTCAGTGGTTCAAAAGCTGGTTTAGTAATGGCGTTTAGCACCAATGTGAGGTCGCATGGTGGTACGCTGTGCTTTATACGTGGTCTTATGTTGCTTGCTGCTTTTAAGAAGCATATGACATCTGGGTGTGATCCGGGGTATGTTCCCTCGACTGTATCTAGTGCTGCTCCGATGGCTGAGAGTTGAACTCTTAGTGAGGATGGAGCTAGTGCCTTGTCCAGGCCCTGTTGCAAGTATAGAAAGATTTCTGCCATGTGTATTTGTGATGGATGTATCTCCCTGTCATTGCACCATTTCTTGAATATGTTCCACTGTCTGGAGTACATGGAAGTTGTCATGTTCCTGCGGGATTGTAGCATGGTGTCAATTACCACAGTGTGGTAACCTGCATTCAGCAATCTCTCCCTTTCAGGAGCCAGGCCGTGAGCTGTGGATTGCCTGGGTTTGGGTGTGTTATCGGCCCCTGAATGAGAATGTCCATTTTGTGTGGCAATGTCATGCTGTCCATTGCCATTGCCATTATGGTTGCGAACCAAGCCCTCCTCAGCCAGTATGGTGCTACTAGAATTATGATCCTGCGTGACTGACGTATTTTTCCCAGCACCTGTGGTATCAGTGGAAATGGTGGGAACACATATGAGTAGTCGCGTGTCCACGGATGTGATAGGGCAACTATCCCCTGGGATTGGGGTTCTCTGAACCTGGAGTAGAATTTGGCCATTTGTTTGTTCTTGTTGGCGGCCATGAGGTCCATGGTTATGGTCCCCCATTTGTGTTGTATCGTTTGAAATGCTGTTGGGTGCAACTGCCATTCTCCCGGGTGTATCTGTTCCCTGCTGAGCCAATCCGCTGTCGTGTTTACTTTCCCAGCCAAGTGTATTGCTGTGAGGTGTTGTATGTGGGCTTAGGCCCATGTCAGTATGGTATTCGTTTCCCTGAGTAGTCTCTTGCTCTTGTTCCCTCCCTGCTTGGCTATGTAAGCTACCGTGGCTCTGTTGTCTGATCTTATCAGTACTGTTTTTCCCTGTATCTGTTTCTTGAATGAAGTTAGTGCGTTGTGCACTGCTCTCATTTCTAATGCGTTGATCGGCAGTCTCTTTTCTGTAGGGACCATGTGCCTTGTGCTGCTTTGTGTCCCATTGCCACTCCCCATCCCCGGAGGCTTGCATCTGTGCTTACAGTGACATCGTGTACCATCTCCAGTGGTGTTCCTCTGGTCAGATTCTCCATGTGTGTCCACCATAGTAGTGATGTCCTTGTCTTGCTGTCCAGTGTTATCATATGATACAAGTTTTCCTCTGATGGTGAACCGTACTGTAATAGGTGGCTGCATGTGCCAGCGTGCCCTAGGTATCAGGTCTATGCAGGATGACATGCATCCCAGGACTGTTGACACTACAGCTATTGTTGGTGTTGGCGATAGTAATAGTTTGTGCGTGACTGCTATGAGATTTAGTATTCCGCTCTTTGTTGGCCATACGAGTCCGTTGTCTGTGTCTATGTCTGCTTCCATATGTTCTATGTGTTGTGATGGTGTTAGGTAGCTCTTTTTTGTCATTGTTCACCCATCCGTGTTCTTGTAGGGTGTGAATTGTTTGGTTGGTAGTTCTTCTTGTCTCCTGAGGTGTCCTTGCGCGAATTAGCCAGTCGTCCAGGCACGGAATAACATGGATTCCTTGTTCTCAGAGTTTTGCTGCTAGGACAATTGACACCTTCATGAACACTCTTGGAGCAGATGTTAGTCCAATGGAAGGGATCTGTACTGGAAGTCTTGTCCCGATATTTGAAAGCGTAGGTATTTTCTGTGTGTAGGCCTCATGGGGATGTGTAGGTGGGTGTCCTTGAGGTCTATTGACGCTAGGTAGTCTCCAGGTCTTATTGCCCTTAGTTTGGAATGTATGGTCTCCATTTTGAATGTCTTGTGTGTGATGTATCTGTTGACCATCTTTAGATCTAGTACTGGTCTGAGGTCTCCTGTCTTCTTGGGTACCAGAAAGAATATTGAATAAATTTCCTTTCCGATCTCTTCCTGGGGTACTTGTTGTATAGCTTGTGATTTTATCAGAGATTCTAGAGTGTCTTGTACCTATTGTATTGACCATTTTCATGTGGCTAATTGGGATATCATCCAGCGCTCTTGTTGAGGTAGCTGTTGAAACTCGATCGAGTACTCCTTCTTGACTACTTCATTGACCCACCTGTCTGTGGTCGTGTTTGACCATTTTTTGCTGAAGAGTTGAAGTCTGCCCCCTAAGAGTATGTGTGGGTCATGTTGTAACAATGGTAGTTGGGGTATGCTGTGTCTCGAGTAGTCATTGATTTGTTCATCTGCTATTCCTGCCTCTCTGACTGGTGAATTTTCCCCGTGCTTGTCCCCCTCTACGGTACGAGGAGTTTCATTTGCTTTGATAGGTACCCCATTGACCATACGCTCCCTGGTATGAGTTTCGTTTGGCTCAAAAGGATTGATTGTATCTCCTGTCTCGTCTAGTTCTTTGTCCGAAGGTCCAGCCCCTTTGTGATGGTAGATACCAGAATCCTTATTGATGTCTTGGTCTTTTCCTTGACCGCATTGCCTCAGGAAGCCCTGGAGTCCATCTCTGAATACTCTTTGTCCCTGAAAGGGAAGCTTGTGTAGTCTAGCTTTAGCCTCATTATCCACATCCCATAGCTTAAGCCATAGTGACCTCCTGGCCCTATTGACGATCATTGCCAACCTGGTGTTGATTTTCAACGAATCGACCAACATGTCCCCAGATACTTTGCTGCTAATAATGAGTGTTGTAGGAACTCAGCCTCCTGTGAGATTTGGAGGTAGTTTCTTTCCAATTTCTTCTAGCCATCTAATCATTGCTCTGGAAGTGTAGAAGGCTGTGGTAGATGTTCACACTGTCTGTCCTGACAGTTCATATATTTTCTTCAACAACTCCTCCAATCTTTTGTCCACCGGCTCCCATAGGGCTACTGTCTCTTCAGTGGGAAGTACTGTCCTTTTGTTTAGTTCTGCTATCTTTGGGTCTATTTTGGGTGCAGAGCACCAAGCCTTCACCTTATCTTCCTGTAGCGGATACATTCTGTCAAGTGCTCTCTTTTCTAGCAGTCAGGTGGGATGGGATGATGACCATTCTTTCTGTATTATGTCATTGAGTGCCGGGCATACTGGGAAGTAGTTCTCCTGTTTGGGAGGCATCTGGAGCATTGGGTCCAGGTCACCCTCCGGAGTTGGTTGAGAAATTTTGAAACCCAGTGTGGTGCATATCCATTTGATGAGATTTGATAAATTGTCTATAGGAAAGAGCTTAGATGTTATGAGTGGAGTGTCCGTCTTGGCCGGGCTTTTCTCAGGTATGGGGTCCTGGTCGGGCTCGTGATCGCTGTCTATTGGGGAGCCCGTAACCTCTTCCTCCACCTGTTCTTCCCCCTGGGAATCCTCTGATTTCTCGGGAGTATAGAGTTGTGGCAACTGGCCATGATGTGGCAACTGTGTCTTATCCTGCCTGCATGCCTTCTGTGTCGGGGCTCCACTGGTGGATGGTCTGGGGTTATTCAGGGATATCATGCGTTCCAGTACTTTTAACATAAACAATTGCTGACTCACCATCATCGCTGCCGTGGCTTTCTGGAGAGCTACTGTCACTGGGTCGACCTGCCAATCTTGCCTTTGAGGGTTCAGAGTGTCCATGTCTTGGGTGGAATTATCCTCTTCACATGTCTGGCAGTATAAGCCCTTTTGGTGATGTAGTAAGGGGGCCTTGCATGACGTGCATTCTCTATTTATGGACATCTGCAAGACAGTTAGTTAGACTTTTAGTTGTCTGCCTGCACTTATGGGAGCTTTGTTACTTACAGTATTGCTTGTGGTACTGGCTTTGCTGTGATTTTATTTCATATATATATCTGTAAAAATAGTAGAAATATATATATGCCCACGTTTGATACTGCCCCATTTGTGTATACATTCAGTTGTCTCTACATATATATATAGATATATATATATCTATATATATATCTATATATAGATAGATATATATATGCAGATATATATATATATATATATATACACACACACATACATATATAGGCCCATTATAAGGCTTGTCACTTAAGAAGTGACACTGCCCCCTTTATACATATATTCATTGCTCCTTAATCTATATATGTGCCCTTTATAGGGCTTGCCACTTTAAGAAGTGGTAATGAGGATTCATGCTATGTTCCCCTTTAAGAGTGACAGAGGGTGAGTAATGTTGCCAGTCTGAGTATGGCGTCAGAGTTCGCATCGCGCATGCGCAGAAGTGGGGTTGCTGTCTCTTCAAGATTTTGTTGGCGCACCAGAGTGGCTGCATGAATCGGGGAAGGGATGCACTGCGAGCGAGAAGACAGGCTGCCTTGCACATGGATTGTAGCCATTGGGCTACCGAGGCTCCAGAAGAAGATGGAGGATGAGAAGGCGGGGAAAGGGGGTCATAAACACCATCTTGCCCCAATGCTATGCCACGGCACAGGAAAGAAGTGCTGATATCTATGTGTCTGCTTGGGATCCAAGGACAACTAATTTCTAGGTAGGGAGGCTGTAGTGGCGTTCTGTAAATTGATTGTGCGTTTCCCCTGTATCTGTTTAGAAGAACTGGCTAACTCATGGTCTGTGATTTGGGAGGCCAGTCGCCATTGATGTAGTCTTAAAATGTTTCACTTTCTGGGCAGTTAGGTGCACTCCGCTAAGTAAGGGGAGTGCTCCGCTGCTACAGTGATTTGGGGGATTCAGTGTGTACATTCCACTGCGTAAGGGGAGTGTACTACACGAGCAGTGGGCAAAGCGACTGGACGTGATGTGTTTCTGATCGGGGGGGAGTTACTGCGTGAGGGGCTCCACCCTACAAGTTCAGCTCCGTTGTAAACAGGCGCTCTTTTTTTAAATATAAAACATCTGAGGATTTCTCTATAGACTGCTTTGTGACGCAATTTGACGCAGTTCCCTTGCTGTGACTCTGCTGTACCTTGTCTAGAAGGATATGACATGCTAAACTTTGGTTTGTAACAAATCTCTATAATATAAATTTATATCTCCTATGATTTCTTCTGTACTGTCTGTGCTGCATAATATATCCATTTAAAGTGACATGCATTACCTTAATTAATTCTTGTATGATTCCTGGCACTGGAGCTTGGCAAGTGTGCTGCTAGCCTACCTGATGCACATAAAAAACTGAAGAAACCCAGATGGGCTGAGGGGCTTGGTGGAGGACAGAAATCCGAAACTTAGGTCACATGTGCATCAAGCAGCCTATCAGGCGTACATAACCCTAAGGTAAGGATCTGGAGGTGCAATGGATATACAGACAACACAATGTGCTTTACAGTCAGATGGGACAAAGGCACAGAGCTGTCAAGTGACTGCCTCAAGGCCCTGTGATGAACAAGTAGCTGTGTGGTGAGATTCAGACCTTCAGTGTGACCTGAATGAAGTGGCTGTTTATGTTTCTTGTAGTTCAGCTTATCTGAAATTACTGTTGGAGTAGCCTGATTGACCTGAGAGTAGCTCTTGGTGTTTCTTGCTAGGGGAATTTGCATTTCCTGTGTGTGTATATGTGTGTGTGTGTGTGTGCGTGCATGTGTGTGTGTGTGTGTGTGTGTGAGTGCATGGTCCCATCTGACATCCTTAACTCACATCAGATCAGCAGCACACCCACCTCCCACGCAGCATTCTTCATCTTTAACTCATTCTAGGGTACTTTGCGAAAAGCTTTTTTTTTTAATACTTTATTAAAATTTCACTGATTTTTACAATAATATCACATTTTACAGTGACAGTTTGTAAAGCCAATATTACAGCAAGATAAAAGAAGCATCTATAAACTTACATATTGCAATAAACAAGGTCTGAATAATTTATTTATTTAGTTTTTGTTTACCAGGTAGGGGCACTAGACAAAAGCATTGCCTATTTTCAGGCATGACCCAAGAGAGTTACAGACAAAAAACAGCAATTATAGATGATGCAGCAATAAATACATAAAACAGTGGATTAGACAGAACCTGAGTAGCATAACACAATGCAGAGCTCAAAGCAATTCAGACATAACACAATGCAGAGTTCAAAGCAATTCAAACATAACACAATGCAGAGTTCAAAGCAATTCAGACATAACACAAAGCAGAGTTCACAGCAATTCAGACGACAAACATAAATAAGTGCATAAATGCATTGTGGAGGAAGGCTATAATAACAATAAGTACTATAGGTTAGTTACAAGTGCACTTATCTGAGCCCATGAGGAAGCTACAAAGCTCCTTCTTAAAAACCTGGTGAGACTGGGATTGCTTTAATGATATTGGCAGGGAGTTCCAGAGTATGGGAGCAGATGCTGCACATGCATGCTCTCCCATTTTTGTAGCACATTTTGTTATATCTAGAAGAGACCTATCAGCAGACCTCAAGGAATAGGCCTGTGTGGCTTGCCTTAACATGTTGGTCAGTGTCGCTGGTGCACCAGTTCTCATGATATTATCTACAGTACACCCAGCAGTGTACCAACGATATGATGAGGGTGAGAGCCAGCCGAGGCTCGAGTACTGTATGCAATGATGGGTGAGCCGGGCTACCGATAGGGCAAAGCAGCAGATGCTATTGTAGCACATGTTCCATTTTTATAAGACCCCTTTGTTGTCATCCAGGTATATCATTAGTCTGTAGGTTAGACCTGGCCGAAGGACCCCCTGGGCAATAGCCAATCTAGCGGCAGTGGTAAGATTATTCCTGAATTTATAGGCAAGCCCCAGCTTTGCGTTAATTGATGTACAGTCGACAAATGCAGATTAAAATCAAGGGTAGGGTCTAGGGTTACTCCGAGATACCTGAAGGAGTCTACTACCTCCAGGGGAGAGCCATCAGGACCGGGGATAGTTAATGCAGAGGGATTAGCCTTGATTCTGGCCGCTGAGCCAAATAGCATGCCAACTGTCTTTTTGGTATTCAGTAGGAGTTTGTTTTGTTTTAACCAAGTTTGTAGGAGATCAAAGTCTGTCTTCAAGTCAGAATTGAGGTGTCCTTGGCACTGTTGTACAGAACCATATCGTCTGTGTACAAAAGTGTTGAGCAGGTACCAGTCATAGTGGGCAGGTTGTTGAGAAACAGTGAGAAAAGTAGTGGACTGAGTATGGATCCTTGAGGGACACCAACACCAGTGGAGGAGAGATTAGGTTTTTTTTTTTTTAAATTTGCACGGACTGTTGTCATCCAGTGAGGTAGCTGGCAAACCAGGAAGTGGTATCAGGAGAGAAACCCAGGGTAGATAGTTTAGATAATAAGAAGAAGTGGTCCACAGGGTCAAACGCCTTGGTTAGGTCAATGAAAACTGCCCATGTACACTTACCCTTATCCATAGCAGTAGATGTGCTGTGTGCTTGCCTAAAACCATGTTGTGCAGGGGATAGTAAGTTATTCTGTTATAGGTGGTCAGTTACCTGTTTGGCCACTTTTCTCAAGCAATTTGTTAAACGCCGATAGGATGGCTATGGGGCAGTAATTATCCATGTTCTTGGTATCTCCTTTTTTATGAATGGGTACCACATGTACAATTTTCCAGCGTGAAGGGAGTGACCCTGTGCAAAGTGATAGATTGAACAGCCTAGTGATAGGCACAGCTATGAGAGGGGCAGCGGTTTTGAGGAACCTGGGTATCAGCCCATCTGACCCAGCCGACCTACAAGCTGGGATGGACCTCAGAAGACATAGTACCTCAGAAATGGTGACAGTCCTTAGGTTAAAAGGAAGGGAAATAGGTTCCTCTGCACAGGATGTTGGAGCTGTGGTCAGACCAGTTTGCTTCATGTATTTGGAGAAGTCAGAGAAAGGGGAGTTAAGAACGTTTGTTTTTCTGCCAATATTATTAGTTTTCTCTAACCAGCATCATCTCTGATATTGATGCGTTGCTGCCCTGGCCCATGAAAGATTTTATGTGGTTTCAGAAACCTCAAGAGTCACTGACAGATGCTTGAAGAAGCAGCTTGCAGTAGACCCTTTTAGCGGCACGTATCGCTTTTTTTACAATAATTTCTCTGCCTTCTGTAGTCAGCCCAGTCTGTCAGTAACTTAGATTGTTTTGCTTTAGACCAGGTCTTATCTCTCTCTCTCACTAATGGAGCCTGGTAGGTCACTATGCAACCATCTGATCACCAATCCTCTAACTCTTCACTTTTTGAGGGGCACATGTTTCTCCTGTAGCACTTGGAGAATAGATATAATGAAGTTAAGAGCGTTCTCTACATCCGATGTCTGATATAAAGGGGACCAATCAGTATGGTGCAGATCTGCATACAGGGCACTGATGTCTAGTTTTGAGAAATCTCAAAACTGTATTTCAGTGGGAGGAAGCTTTGGTGTACGTGCACTCCAAACGCAGAAAACTGGCGTATGGTCGTTGATGACATCTGGCAGTGTCCCAGCAACACGAACCTGTTCAGTTCTGTTTGTGATGACCCAGACTAGTAGAGTCTGGTGATTGCTACATGCAGATATTCTTGTTGGGCATGAGATAAGCTGAGATAGATGTAGCTTCCCTAGCACATTGCCATACATGCCAGCAAGTTTCCCCATCCAGTCAAGGTTGAAATCGCTCAGGAGTGAAAATTCATTTTTTATGTTGTCTTGCGTGTGCGCAAGAAACATGTCCTGGTAACTTTGGAATAGCAGGTTTTGGAGGCACGGTCGTGTTGTGGTCAGTGGCACCACTGCTTTTTGGGGCTGGACTCCGTGGCATGAATTACATTGCACACTGTCTATGACAGCAGTGCAAAACCAACGAAACGTTTAGCAGCTGCAATGAGGGGCTCCACCTCATTTGCGGGAGGCGGTCTGCTTCCTGTAACATCAATCAGACATGGCGGTGGCTGTGCCGGCCCACATAAACATTCTCCAGAAAAGCCAAGCACGGGTTCCCAACTCTGTCAGCATCATCATGCCCCTCCTGAATTCATTTGCCGATGGGGGCCCAATCCCCATTGGCATCATGTCCCATGCCAGTTGTTCACTGAAGGGGGTGCCCAGTCCCCATCGGCATCATCCCCCCCACCAAACACCTTTTATTTGCCGATGGGGTGCCCAATCCCTATTGGCTCCAGTCCCCCACTCCAAAACACACAGGTGACATGCTGGGAGCCCACCCCAGCGTATTAAATGTACCTCACAAAAAAAAAAAACCTTCCCGTGATGTTCAATTTGTTTTTAACCCTGTAAAGTAGAAAACGGTCCCTCACTGTCTGCGGCCCTCTCCTCCAACCCATGCCCACTCACTGCGTACCCCATCTCCCCACACCCCCCCCACCCCATACTTATCTCCGGAGCCCAGCACGACGATCTTCGGTGGACCGTGAACACGTCTGCACTCTTCAGAGCTGACTACGAACTGAAGAAATGCTGGTAAGCTATACAATGGCATAAACAGTTTTTTTTCAACTTTGGTGCATATCTCGGGCATTTTGGGGAATTTGGGCACCAAATTTTCAACATGGGGTTATTGGGACCCCTCCTAATGAATTCAGTCACTGTAATGGCGTTATTCAGTCCTGAAAGTTGATTTTGCTGTCATTGCGCGAAATCACCTTTCAGGACCGATTAATGAAATGACAGTGCCACTGTTCATGAGGGGACAGTCCAAAAGCCTATGTTGAAAATCTGGTGAAAAAAATATAAAAAAATGACTGCTTTGCGAGCATGCGTTGCGCAGTTTCCATGTACGCCTGTAACTTCACGACTCTGTAATATTTTCATTCCAGATTTTCAACATTGGCATTTTTCCACACCTCCTTATGAACAGTACAGCTGTCATTTTTCACATCCTGTCCAAAATGTGTTTTCGCACTTCCGGCACAGAATAGAGCGGTCGCTGTGGGAAATCAGTGTTCAGGACAGATTAGGAAAACCACAGTGACACTGTTCATGAGCAGAGGTCCTAAAATTCCTATGTTGAAAATTTGGTGATGAAAGTCCATTAAATGACTGTACTATGAGTGTGCATTGCGCAGTTTCCACGCACCCTCATAACTTCTCAAATTTGTAATATTTTCACTCCAGATTTTCAACATTGACATTTTTTCACACATCCTTATGAACCGTACAGCTGTCATTTTTCACATTCTGGCCGAATTGTGTTTTCGCACTTCCCGCGCAGAATAGTGCGGTCGCTGTGGGAAATCAGTGTTTGGGACAGATTAAGAAAGTCACAGTGACTCTGTTCATGAGCAGAGGTCCTAAAATGCCTATGTTGAAAATTAGGTGACAAACGTCCATAAAATGACTGTGTTACAAGCGTGTGTTGGGCAGTTTCCATGCACTCTCATAACTTCGATAATTTTTAATATTTTTACTCCAGATTTTCACCATTGCCATTTTTTCCCACCTCCTTATTAACAGTACAGCTGTCATTTTCCACATCCTACCCGAACTGTGTTTTTGCATCAGCTGCATGATGGCGCAGTCATTGTAGGAAAACAATGTTCAGAACAGATTAAGAAAATCACAGTAACACTGTTCATGAGCAGAGGTCCCAAAATGCCTATGTTGAAAATTTGGTGAAAACATTCCATAAAATGACTATGTTACAAGTGTGTGTTGCGCAGTGTCCATGCACAGTCATAACTTCGAGAATTTGTAGTATTTTCACTCCAGATTTTCAACATTGTCATTTTTGCACACCTTCTTATGAACAGTACAGCTGTCATTTGTCACATACTGCCCGAAATGTAGTTTTGCATATCTGGCGTACAATCGTGTGGTCGCTGAGGGGAAATCAACGTTCAGGGCAGATTAAGATAAGCATAGTGCCACTGTTCATGAGCAGAGGTCCCAAAATGGCTATGTTAAAAATTTGGTGAAATAATTCCATTAAATGACTGTGTTATGAGTGTGCAATGCACAGTTTTCACATACGCTCGTAACTTCGAGAATGTTTAATATTTTCACTCCAGATTTTCAACATTGCCATCTCTTCACCTCCTTATCAATGGTGCAGCTGACATTTTAATGTGGTGCAGAATGACGCAGTCACTGTGGGAAATCAACATTTGTGACAGATTAACAAAATCATAGGGACACTGTTCATGAGCAGAGGTCCCAAATGCTTTCATGAGATGGGGTCACAAAAAGGCCATGTTTTAAAATTTGGAGTGCAAATACCAACACACACCCAGGGCGTTAGGGTTTCTAACCATTACATGCCACCCTGTACAGACTAACAGGCATCAGGGGTGTGTCTTTGGATCATCTGCTGTACTGCTCACACCATTGGTCCTCCACCCCACCCTGCAGCCACTGACAGGCATCGAGGTGTGCCTTGGACTCTTCAGCCCCAAAGTTCAACCCATTCTCCTATGTTGCACCCATCTCAATGTATGTCCTTATGAAATGGGGTGAGCATAAGGCCAGATGATCCTAAGGCACAACGCGACACTTGTCAGACTCTGCAGGGTAAGGTGAGGTGAAATAGCATAAGCATTATGGCCAGCAACCCAAAAGCATACCCCAAAGCCTGTCACTCTCTGCAGGGTGGGGTGTGGTTGACGTCAGTTCTATACTTCACTGCTATTCCTATTATGCATCTCTCTAACTCCTGCACTACTAATGCCAACACCAGCAAGACAACATTCAGCATTGACAAATGCTTCTTCCTTTTTAGAGATGCCAGGTAATCAATGATGCTCGTTAATCCAGTTACACCACTCTTAGGCGGATTGTCGACACATCGACTATTAATTCTCTTTGTGTTCCTGAGTAGAATGACTCCATGTAGGTCTTCGCAGGTGCACTTCATTTCAATAGGTTGCGCAGTAAGATTAAGATGTTCTCTAAAATAGAGAGCAATCCCACCTCCTTTCTTAGGGGAGGGACGGTCTGCTCTTAGAAACTTATAGCCCTTAAAAGCACACATGAATCAGGTTTATTAGGTTTTAGCCATGTTTCCGTAAGCCCAAATATGTCCGGTGAGTAACGAGACACCCAAGCCTCCATATCAGTAAAGTTGACTGCGACAGAAATGGGAACTAAGTAGTTAATTGTTTGGATTTAGTAAAAAACTATTTTTCTGGTCTTCTGAATCTCACCAGATTTTCATTGGCTTGCTAACAACAAACAGAAAAAAAACATTGGGATTCTGAGTCACTAGCAGGCCATCCCTCGGGACAGTGTAGTGGGTAATACATCTCAGGAGACCAAAGGAGGGGGGTGGACATCCCCACACACAGATTTTGGACAGGATTTGACCATTCAACTACAAGCTGGTTGTTAAATGGATCTTATTGGACATCTATAGGTTTTTACTCTGACTGGAGGCAAGAGAACTCAAACTTGTACAGAAGTTAAAATGGTTGGTTTATGCAAAGGAATTATCTAATCACAGAGTTTCAGATGTGGGCTATAAATTTAGAGCATTCCTCTCAAGTGAGGCTTTTGCCTGATACCATCCATAAAGATAAGCAGAAACTGTCTTCAGCAAAGGCTTATGTGGGGGGACAGAGAACTTAGATTTCAGTGTCTCTGTCAGCTTAGAAAAGCAAGTACCTTTTCATGTTAGATTAAAGCAGGCTGTAGTGTTTTCTTTGCTGAATTCTGTTATTTAAAACCATTTGTTTATTCTTCCTGTAAAAGTGTTTTCCTCTCATTTGTATTATTGATATCCTGGAGTTCCGCCTTGACTCCTAAAGAAAAATCTTTTATTTACCTAACAGTCGTAACTGTGTCTTAATTGCAAGGTAGTGATTTATTTTCTCTGGCTAAGGGAAAACTCTATTGGTATCCATCATCAGAAGAGCATACTATTTTTATACTTGTTTTTTGTTTCTAGTCAGCACAGTTTAATATAGGTTGAGAGAATTAGCTCCACAGAGTATGACTCGCTTACTGTGCAACAGCTTTCTGACAAGTGCCAAGAAAAGGGGGTCCAGCTTGGGGTCTAGAAAAGAAAAGGAAGGCAGACCTCATAGCTGCCCTGATGGCTCATGCCCAGAAGCAGAAGGTCCCTGGGGGTGAGTCAGGAGCCAAGGTAGCAAACTCCCCAAATGGGCTTGATGCCCTGTAACTGTTGCTGCAAGACAAGGACCTGGAATTAAAAAGGCTGGAAGCAGGGACAGGTCAGATGAGAGGAGCTGGGTGTGGCACAGCTGGCTGATCCTACACCACAGAAACAGAGAAGCAGCTGACAGGGCTGAAGGCTCTCAGGGTAGTATAGAGTCAGTCTACTGGGAGAAGGGGCTGTTTTACCGAGAGTGTCCATCAGAAGGGGCGTTAAATGGAGAGGTAACCTAGCAGCTGGTAGTCTCTAGGGTTTACCACCAGCAGCTCTTGGCCCTGGCCCATGACAACCCTTTTTCAGGCCACTTGGGTGTGAGGTACATGGAAAAGCAGCTGACCAACAATTTCATCTGGCCTGGTATTGACAAGGATGTGGAAAATTACTGTCGGATTGTCCACAGTGCCAGAGGATAGAACAATGGGGTACAAGGCCAAGGCAGCTTTGGTGCCCCTGCCCATTGTTGATGAACCCTTCAAGAGGGTAGCTGTGGATATAGTGGTGCCACTTAGCCCCCAAAGTAGCACTGGAAAGTGGTATATCCTGGTGGTTGTGGATTATGCCACAAGATACCCACAGGCAGTGCTCTTATCGACCATTAAGGCAGAAAAGATGACTGATGCACTGTGGGGAATATCTAGCCGGGTGGATTTTCCCCAGGAGATACTGTCTGACCAAGGTGCCAACTTCATGTCTGAGCTAATAAGTAGTTTGTGGGAGAAGTGTGGAGTAAAGCAGCTCAGAACCTCCCCATACCAACCCCTAGACTAATGGTCTAGTTGAGCGAGTTAATTCATCTCTTAAGACCATGCTGAGGACATTCTCTGACCAGTTCAAGAGGGATTGGGACAAATATTTACCCCACCTCCTAGTTGCATACAAGGAAGTCCCACAGGAGTCCACAGGGTTCTCATCCTTCGAGCTCCTGTTTGGCCATAGGGTGAGGATGGCCCCTTGATTTAGTTCGGCATAAATGGGAGGGTGACTGTGCTTCCCAAAGGGAGTTTGTTGTGGAGTATGTCCTGAACTTTAGGACCTGGCTTATGGAACTCATGGGGCTTGCTCAAAGCAGTTAGCCACTGCGCAACAGCGGCAGAAAGTCTGGTATGATTGTGGGTTCCAAGCCCAAGAATATGAAGTGGGACAGCGAGTGATGGTATTCATCCCTGTCTGTCAGAATAAACTGCAGGCAGCATGGGAGGGGCCATTCTTCATTGTCCAAAAGGTGAGTGATGTCAACTACCTAATAGAGCTACCTGGTAGGAGGTGCAAGCAAAAGGTGTAGCATGTTAACATAATGAAGCCATACTACGATAGGGAGGAATTGGTCCTCATGGTGTGCAGCATCCCAGAAGGGAAAACTGAGTCTGATCTGCTGGTGGACTTCCTCAGGGCAGCCTGGGTAGGATCCTTTGTGGACAACCTTGCCATCTCCGACCAGCTAGCACCAGTCCAGGTGCAGGAGATTTGGGGTGTGTTGAGAGAGTTCGGGGACATGTTCGCTGAGAAACTGGGGTTCACCATACTGGTTGAGCACCATGTGGATACTGGGGCCCAGGTGCTTCTTAGACAGTCTGTCTACAGGGTACCAGAGCAGGTCAAGCAGACCCTAAAAGAGGAGCTCCATGAGATGCTGGAACTTGTAGTGATCCAGGAGTCCAGTAGCCTCTGGGCCTCACCTGTGGTCTTGATTCCTAAAAAGAATGGCTCCACAAGGTTCCGTGTTGGCTACCAGAAGCTCAACAGCTGCATGGAGTCAGATACCTACCCCATGCCCAGAACAGACGAGACCCTGGAGCAACTAGGAGGAGCCAAGTGTCTGACCCCAATAGACTAAAAAAAGGGCTACTGGCAGGTACCTCTAACCCCTGAAGCCAGGGAGAGATCAGCTTTTGTCACTCCATTTGGCTTATATGAATTCAAGGTAATGCCTTTTGGGATAAAGAATGCACCCGCAACCTTTCAGTGGCTTGTGGATTGCATTCTGTCTGGGGTAGGTGATTTTGCACTGGCTTATATGGATGACATAACCATATACTGCCAGACCTGAGAGGAGCACATCCAGCATGTGCAGGACGTGTTCCACAGGCTGAAGACTGCAGGGCTGATGGTCAAGGCAAAAAAGTGCCAGAAAGGTATGGCAGAAGTGTCCTACCTCAGGCAGCGGACACATCCATCCAGAGCCTGCCAAGGTTGATGCAGATCATGGCTTGGTAAACGTCTACTACTAATAAATGGGTAAGAGCATTTGTGGGGAGTGCAGGGTCCTACAGAAGGTTTGTCCCTCACTACAGTGATATGGCCACATCCCTGACAGACCTAACAAAAAAGGGAAAACATGGGAAGGTCAAGTGGACAGAGGACTGTGAGTCTGCTTTTCAGGAACTAAAGAAGGCCTTAAGTGGGCCATCTGTGCTAGATAGCCTCAATTACAGTCTAAAGTTTATTGTCTACGTGGATGCCTCAGACCATTGACTGGGAGCCATGCTGAGCCAGGTTACACCACAGGGGGAGGAGCACCCTGTAGTGTATCTTGGCCGGAGGCTGCTACCCAGGGAGGAGGCCTATGCCACAAACAAGAAGGAGTGCTTGGGGATAGTATGGGCCCTTCAGAAGCTGCAGCCTTACCTGTACTAGCTAGAATTTACTATGGTCACAGATCATAACCCCCTGATCTGGTTTCATAGGTCAAGCAGGCAAAATGGAAAACTACTGCACTGGAGTTTGGTGCTGCAGGCCTATAACATGATCATCCAGCACCGCAGTGGTATACAAAATGCCAATGCAGACGGGCTGTCTAGGCAGGTCTAACAGCAGGTTTAAACACTTTGGGCACTTCCAAAAGCTGCATGAATGTCCGTGTCTCTTTGGGTGGCCCAAAGGACACACCTTCATCACTTGAGGGGGGAATGTGACAGAAATGGGAACAAAGTAGTTAATTGTTTGGATTTACTAAAACTATTTTTCTGGTCTTCTGAACCTCACCAGAAGATTTTCCTTGGCTTGCTAACAACAAAGAGAAAAAACACTGGGATTTTACATCACTAGCAGGCCATCCCTTGGAACAGTGTAGTGTAGTACGTAATACATCTCAGGAAGCCAAAGAGGGGCAGATATTCCCACACACAAATTTTGGACAGGATTGGACCATTCAAATACAAGCTGGTTGTTAAATGGATCTTATTGGACATCTATAGGTTTTTAATCTGATTGGAGGCAAGAGAACTCAAACTTGTACAGAAGTTAAAATGGTTGCTTAAATCAAAGTAATTACCTAATCACAGAGTTTCAGATGTGGGCTATAAATTAGGTATATTAGGTTTTAACCATGTTTCCGTAAGCCCTAATATGTCCAGTGAGTAATGAGACACCCAAGCGTCTGTATCAGTAAAGTTGGCCATGATGAGGCTCCATATATTCATGTGGGCATGTTTAATACCCTTCATAGAGAACCAATGGGGGATGCTGGCAGACCTGGCCCCAAAAGGAGGGCCGGGGTTTGTTTCAATGTCACCAGATAAAGATAGACATAGCAGGTGTAGCCAGACCTCAGTGAAAAGCTTTAGCATGCAACATCACCTTAGTACATTGAAGGAATATGTGATTAAATAGTGCCCAATGTAAACAATACGGATGTGCTTTAGGTATCAAGTACTGTTTAGTGACTTGTCCACTCTAGCCAATAGATTCAAATAAACAAAAGTGGTATTATCATAACTGCAGTGCCTGTATTCCCAATCATGGGCAAATGTAAGGAGGTCTGTGAAGGTTATAATAGCAATCAGTAACCCCCACCCCCATCACCAGGAGTGAGTATAGCAGTGCCAATCTCATTTTAAACCCTAGTGTGATCAGTCGGTCTGCAAAATTAACACATGTGTACCCAACCACACAGTAGGAAACTGACAAAAACAATCAGTGAAAAACTACACAGTAAACCTCCAAAACTTTTCCTGAAAATCAGCAGTAGAAAGATAATGGGTGAGGCAGTTAAGGCAGTGATAGAGTGTTTAACTTCTTGCTGTTAAATCTTCTACTATATTTAGGTAGAAATGTTGCCCCTCCCTGCTAGGTCAGCTGTCAAACAAGAATAGAAATCCAGCACTTGGCCTATAATATATTGAGCATACAGAGCTCTGTTTAAACTACAGTCCTATAAAACAAAAATGGTACAGCTTTGGGATTCCTAATCCCTATGCTGATGAATGCACCTTCTTACAATGGTGTTGTGCCATGACACATAACACTAATACAAGTTATCCATTGCAAGACCAGTGAAGTTTATACCTTAAACTGAGACACCTGAACAGACAGCTGAGCATCAGCAAGACAGCCAGTACTAATTCAGGAGCTAAGCCACAACATTAAAGTCAGTGTGCAAAGCAGACAGGCAATTGTAGAGTGTACTTCATCGCAGTTGACCAATATGATTCCCTTCTAACGATGACGTGGAGCTCAGAGAGTATTTCAACAGTTGGGTGGGTGGGTGTAGGGCCAAAGTATTCCAACCATTGAGTCCCTTCAGCTCCGGTGGCTTGTGAGTACGGGCTGCTGCTAGTAGTACACAAGTCTAAAGAAGCCCTTTGTTCCTTTGAAAATTGGTGCCTTTCAGTTAAGAAGTTGAGGCCAATTACCATGATAGTTTAACATTTTTAGCATCAGTAGGCATATGGGTCCCTCAGTGGGTGGACAGGTGTCTCTGAGATGTTCAATGTCAGACTAAAGATTATCCCCACCCTTAAACCTGTAGTTACCCTATCCCACGTATTACTCTGGCTCTGCCCCCCCCATGGGCCACACCAGTCTCTGTGTCTATGCTAGCTTCTGAGCCTTTGACAAGTCAGTTGCTCTACTCTGCCTCTTAGGACGTGTCACCAACTAGGACGTTGCTCCACCTCGATACATAGGCCTCGAGATGGTCTTGCACCTGGAACATTAACCGCTCTATTTTGGCAATTTCCTCTATTATGGCAGACCATTCGGCTATACTTGAGTGGTCCACCTGCAACCAACTTTCTGACAATTGCCTTCCCTGCCACCGCAATACAAATATACCACAAGTATATAGTGTGTCTTTGCCTTTCATTCCTGAGGTGGGTAGACCCCAAACCAGATTTTGGAATGGCATTGGGGACTGAATAATGATCGATTGTTGCAATTTTCTCTTAACATCCTCCCAAAAGGGTCCCAGGGCCCTACAGGTTCCAAATATAGGCATGTGGGTGACACGAAAATTGCCACAGTTGCGCCAACAGGCCACCGAGAAGCTGGCATCCCATTTGGCTTTCCTGTGCGGTGTTATAGAGAATCTAGCCTTGATCTTCCATGTGAATTAATGTCAGTTAGGGGATGAAGTAGTATGGAAAGAACCTCTCCAAATCATCTACCACTGTCCATTAGAAAGTTGGAGAATTGCCTCTGATTGTTAAGTATGGGGTAGCACATCTCTATCTGCTGCAAGAATTGATAGATTCAGATAATTTCCCCTTTCTGCTTCAAATCTGTAAGCGGCTGAACAACTGAAGGGGTCTGTTGGTCTCGCTCTAGTCTCAGGTGCTCAGCATGGAGGCTATTAGCTACATAATTTCTTATTTGAAAATATTTGGATTTGTCTGTATTTACCCATTAAAATTCAGTTTTACATTCTTCAAAAGTTTATACTGGGCCTCCTCTGAGCATCTGTACTCGGGTTCTAAACTCTAGTCAGGCCTGCTTCTTGTCCCACAGATCTAGAGCGTTAGGGAGAAAGGCTTTATCCCACGCCAACCAACAAAAATGCCAAAGCTGGGTCTGAACCTGCTGGCTTTACACGAATCTCTCCCAAGCCTTATAGATGATCTCTAAGAAGTGATATGGGGAGGTGGCCCGTGTACGCAATAGATTTTGGTCAAATAGAAAGACTGGAAGGGGGATCTCCTCGGTGAAGTCCTCCTCTATCTGCTTCCAGTGAGCTTGGCATTCTCTTTGCAAAGAGTTAGTAATTGCTTAACATGGGGAAAGGAATATGCAGGGTGCTGGGTTAGTAGGTCATTGGATGGCTGAAGAGGGAGGGGAGCCTATATCAAATCAAATCAAGTCAAATCGGTGTTTATTTGTAATGCGCTTTTCAAAATACCAAAGCGCAGATACATAACAAAAATTAACATACATAAACAATAAATACAAATATAAAGACAATTAAAAGGCAGCAGGATAAACTTATTCAAAGGCTAATTCAAATAAATAGCTCTTCAATGAGGCTTTAAATGACTCTGTGGACAGGCACTCTCTAATCCGACGAGGTAAAGAATTCCACAGGGTTATATCATTATGTGTACTCTGCTTTATTTACAAATAATGTGTTATATTTGAAAACAGCAGTCTGTGATAGTGCCTTTTAGTTATGAAATACTAAAGTGATGGGAAAAAGGATGCAAGGATGTGTGGGTTTTGTACCATCACTAGGCTGCACCTCACTGAGTGAACATCCCTGGGCTGAACCTGAAAATGGGGGACACACTTCACCAGTGTGCCTACTTGGTCAATTAAAATTATACTAATGCAGTGGTAAAACTACTGTTTTTCATCCAGATGACCTGAGTTCACGCCCTGAGCCGAGGACACCTTGTGCTGACTGTTAAGGCAGGGTGGCAGTATCTGTCTTGGAAGCCTCCTTTCTCTGGGAGGGAGAGCACCTCCTTTCACAACACAATCACCCCATGTGACCCAGGGAGAGGGTGTGTCATGCTGAAAGGATTCAGTGATCCCTTATGGAGTGGCTTTATGTTTGCACACACCTGTTCACATAGCGTGTGACGTGGAGGCACCACACACTTACAGTGTTTGTAAGGCTCCTCCATTTATAGGGGCTTACCTGATTGTCTACTTGTCCCCCAGTTGCTCCCTCCCAGTTAGCTCTTTGATGATCTTGACCCTCCAGTCCCCTGTGGACTACAGATGTGGGGACCAGAATGGCAGTGTACATCCATCAGTGGTTCTGGCGGAAGTTGTGTATAGGCTCCCTCCCAGATCATTGCAGCTGCACTTGTGTCCTGTGATCCTGGACCCAGGACTTGCAAGTGGGGTTGAGACCATGACCGGAGCAGGGAAAGCACCATCAGGCACATCTTTAGTTGCTATCTGACCCCAGAGAACTGAAGTAGGGTTGGGAGCATGTCAATGGCACTGTAACACCATATTGGAGTTGAATACATGCACAAAGGAGCCGACGCTCCAAGTTTTGAACTCGGGCATAGTACCTGCAGTGGCCTATGGTCCTGGCTGCAGGAGAGGAAACAGAGCCAGGACACCAGAGTTAATTGTGCCAAAGCTGTTTGTTTAACAAAAAGTATTTCCTGGGCCCCAGAGTAGGCAGCAGGGCCAAGAAATGGAAAACACTCAGAAATGGAGCAGGTAGCTCCAAAAATGTTTCAAGGGGATCGAAGCCTCTGATTTGGGGGTGGAACCAGTTGGGTGGTCTGATCACTACACCATGGGGTTTAGTTTTAGTGCCCCCCTTCATAGTCCTACCCCTGTGGAAATGCTCAGGTACCGCCCTTTACAAGACGTTAGTTCTGAAGGCCTGGTGGCGGTACTCAACCTACCATCCTTCCAAGTGGCAAACAATGACCCAGATGCCCTCGTGGTGGCCTATAATAAGGCCATCTTGGTGGCTCTGGATGTCATTGCTCCAATCCATGTTCGCCCTCTCTCCCTTTGCCCTCGGTTCCCATGGTTTGATGGGACTTTGAGGGAGATGCGGCGACTAGGTTGAAGGTAGAGCATTGCTGGCATAGATCCTCCCTTGATGCAGACCACCTTAGATTGATGGAGCATTATCAGGCCTATCAATCTGCAATTGCCCATAAGAAGGCAGAGTTCCTGTCCGGGGAGATTGCGGCTGCTCAGAATTGACCAGCTCAGCTTTTTCGTGCTGTGAACAGGCTGTGCAACCCAGCCTGTCTACAGGTCCGAAGGGCTTTTTTGCAAAAGGAGTGTGATGAACTTGCTCGATTCTTTGCTACTAAGATGGCTGACATTAGGAAGGCGCTTCAACCGGCACCCTCTAAGGGTGTAGTTCTGGATCAGTGTGAGGCTGCTGCCCCTCGGTGTTCCTGGAGTACCTTTGACCGACCGGAATTCATGGATATCATGCGGATTGTCCGGGGTGCATGCCCTACGTGCTGTAGTTTGGACCCAGGACCAACTTCTCTGATTTTGGGATGAATCGACTCTATTGGTCTGGTCCTAGCACAAATTGTCTGGTGCTCCTTGGAAACAGGTGAGTTTCCAAGCTCCCTGAAGGAAGCGGTGGTAACACATCTCCTGAAGAAAGCTTCTTTGGACCCTGACTGCCATGCAAACTACAGACCAATCTCTAACCTTCCCTTTATAGGGAAGGTGATTGAGAAGGTAATGGCTGTACAGCTGGAGAACCATTTGACCATCCATGATATCTATGAACCCCTCCAGTCTGGTTTTCGAAAAGGGCATAGTACTGAGACAGCGCTGGTTTGGGTGTTCAATGATCTCCTGATGGCTAGGGATCGGAAGAACCGTTCCATCCTGGTTCTTCTAGATCTCATATCGGCTTTTGACACTGTGGACCATGGGGTGTTACTTGAGCATTTGAGGTTTATCTGTGGACTATCGAATGTAGTCCTCAGGTGGTTTGCATCTTACCTCACTGGAAGAACACAGAGAGTGGTTTCTGGGATTTATTCTATGGATCCAATTTCTCTGTCTTGTGGGGTTCCTCAGGGCTCGGTGTTGTTCCCCATGTTGTTCGCAGTATATATGCTGCCCCTCGGAGACATTGTAAGAAGTTATGGGCTGAGGTTTCACGGCTATGCTGATGATACCCAACTCTACCTTTCTTTTGCACCCAATCAGGATGGAGCTTTCTCGGTCTTTAATAACTGCCTTAGTGAAATTCAGGAGTGGATGGATTCGAGTTGGTTGAAGTTGAACTCGGAAAAGACGGAGGTGTTGGTAGTGGACCCGGTGCGCTGGATAGGGGGGTCGGGAGTTGGTTCCCCTTCTGGACTTTATCTGGGGATGTTTCACTCCGACCTCTGAATGGGTGTGTAACCTGGGGTAATCTTGACAAGGACTGACCCTGCGTTAGTATTTACGTCAAATTCTCATTTACCTGGCCTGGTGGCGCTGAGGTTAGGCGCTGGACGCCACACTCGCGCCACACCGGCGGCCCGGGTTCAGGAATGAGCCAGAGTCGCCGGGGCCAGCGGGGAGAGATCGAGTCCGGAGGACTGCTGTCTTTCCCAGGGAGGGGATGGGACACGCTCGCTCATGGAGTGACCTCTGGCAGTGGCTCGGGTTCGCCGACTGAGTAGCGTGGCGCTTGCCAGGGGGAGGGCGGAGCTACAGCGCTATGTTGCCATGCTAGCTGAGCTCCAAGGGTGTGGGAACATAAACAAGTGAAAATGCCTCCTATGCGCCGGTGAGATAACGGTGGCTCCGGTGGACCCTCCCACATCCCAGATACCGGCCCAGACGCACCCATGAACTCCCTCCGGAAGACCCGACGACGTACAGGTAGGCCCCTCATACTTAGGAGTCACCGCCGAGGGAGGAGCGGAATCAGCCCCGGAGATGGTACCGTGGGTCGGGTCTGCCTGTGGTCAATTGGGGGAGGGAGTCAGGGAGATGCGGAGGGTTCAGGTTGGGAGTAGAGGTGGAGATCCGTGTGGGCACTCCTGAAGGATGCCCGGGGTATAGGAAGGATAAAAAAAAAAAAATCCTCATTTTACTATCTGAGGAATATCTCCAGGATTAGGCACCTTGTTCCATCTGGCGATCTTCCAACGTTGATCCATGCCTTTGTGTCCTCAGGTCTGGACTATTGCAACTCCCATTATCTAGGGCTTCCTGGGGTTGAAATCCACCGCTTGCAGCTGGTGCAGAAAGCAGCAGTCTTGCTTTTGACTGGCACCTCTAGGTCCAGCCATATTTCGCCAGTGTTCCGCGGACTGCACTTGCTGCCTGTGCAGTGGCGGATCACCTTTAAGGTCAGTCTTCTGACTTATAAAGCCCTACATGGATTTAGCCCTGACTACCTGAAAGAGCTCCTGGTCCCTTACTGCCCTGGCTGATCGCTCCGCTCAGCTGGCAAGGAGTTGCTAGAGATCCCGAGGGTTTCTTTGAAATCTTCTGGGGCTCATACATTTATGTATGCAGCCCCTACCCTCTGGAATTCTCTAACCCACCAGTTGTAGGAGTGTGCGACCATGGAGGGATTTAAAAAGGCCCTAAAAACTTATCTGTGGACGCATGCATTTGGAGTTTGATTATATTTACTTGATTGTTGTTTTTATTATAATATGTGAAATTTTAATGTTTTAATCTGTACAGTGCCTTGGTTTTTTGAAAGGCACCATAAAAATAAAGTTTTATTATTATTATTATTATGGGGTGCAACTACCCCTAGCACCTCTGTGCTGACACCAGGACTCATAGCAGGGTCAGGACCTGCTATAAACTACCCTATGGGGCCAATAAACAGACAGGAGAGACAATAAAAGATTTTTAAAAATGTAAACAAATATTGCGACCCCAGTGGACCACAGGGCCAACATGCATGCTGGAAAAAGGACACTGTGTGCCGTGACTGGCATCCCGTTAGGGCAGCAACTGAGAAACAGCCAATGAGACATCGAGTTTGAGCCTGAAGAGAGAAGGGGAACTGTTCCCTCGAGATCAGTCAGCACTGGGAGTGAGGAACTGAGGAGGTGGGCTGTGCAGCTGACAGTCGCCTCAGAGACTGCCACAGCCAGGCTGTCAGGGGTACGGTGACTGAAAGAAGTACACTTCACCAAGAGAATCTTCAAAGGAGGCAGGTGTTTCAGTGAAACACCAGAGAAGAAAGGCAATTTCTTTTGGAAGGAGGTAATCTGTTCTCACAGCATTCCCAGCCGAGATCAGATCCAATGCTTCAGGTATTGGTCTCAACTAGACCCAAGCCCTCCACTGTTTCAGAGGAACCCTAAGAAAAGAAAAGAGTAGGGCAACTCTAGCCTGTGGTTACCCCCTGCAGAGAAGAGAGCCACAGCAGTGGTGCTATCTCTCATCCAACATCAGGTTGGGTGGGGGGTGTTGGATTCTTTTGAAAGGGGGGGTCTGGAGCACAGTTCCTGTGTGTTGCAGTAGCCACCCACTGAGGGGTGTGACAAAAGGCCCACCTAGGGGAGAAGCCAACAAAAAATCCTAGGGGAGAAGACAATGAAAGGCCTTAGAGGCAAAGCCAACAAAAGGCCTGAGAGGTGAAGGTGACCACAGTAAATCCAATTAAAGGCCCTTGTGAGGGTGAATCCACAACTCATATCTGTGCCTGCCAAAGCCAAAGTGTCACTGAGATCCAGTCCTGCACTGAAGTGCAGCAAGGCTATCACACCATCTGTAAGAACCTTGTGAACTGTGAGTACCACAGAGCTATTGCTCTGTGGATTGTCCTTGGGGTAGTTAGGTAGAAAGGAAAGGGTGGGGGTTAAGCCCTGGGCAGGACTGTGTCATCTACTAGATGGGCCTAGGCAGAAGACCTGCAAGGTCATCCAGCCAAGCCCTGTGGTGGATTTAAAATAGTAAGTTCAGTTTCTGCCATTTGCTATAAAGTTGTTTAATTTCCTACAAGCGTGGCAACTCATCATCGCCATGGTTAGCTATCAGCAACCCGGTGAGGTACCCACCTCAATGTAGAGATCTCTTTCTGAAGCCTTTGTGGGAACAAGCCTGGTGCACCGGCATTTTGGGACTGCGACTGCCAGGGGATTGTTTAAATATTGCATAGAGTATAAGAATTTCCCCCATTACTTCCATTTTTTCCTCATGTCCCCTTGTTCTTTCCTTATCTCTCCCTTTTAAATAAATTGTTCATTTGTGTAGTGTTCCAAAGTATGGGGCACCACAGAAATAGGGGGATTAATTAGGTAACTAAAGTGCCCTGCTCCATTCTAATCCCCTCCCCCCCGAGCAGGCAGCACAAGAGTAGGCACCCATGCGCTGGACTGTTGTCCCTGGCCGGTGCGTGGTGCTCCATTTAAAAATTCTGCCGTTGGCAGTGGCACAGACACAGGGTTCTAGAATGAGAACCCCGAGCATCCATTTTGAAAGGCAACCATTTTTCTAGTCAGATCGGGCTGGTGTCGAGAGAAGGAGGACACCAGAAACCACAGAGGGAATGAAAAGGGCTTACCTGAGGGGTGGAAACTATTCCCTAGGTTGTCTGGGTGCCTCAGTTCCTGCTCCACCAGTGAAGAAGGCTGCTGCTGTTTGCCCGGTCCTGTTTGGTGGCGAGTTGTGCAACAGTCCACAGAAGGAGACCCTTCTCCTCTCTGTCCAGTATGGGCTCTGTTTGGCCTGTTTTGTTATTTTATTTGCGCCCCTCTGCTCCCGCATTCCAGTCCCTCATCAGCAGCACTGAGGAGCTGCATCATAACCAGTGAGTAGTCGGCCCTCTGGAGGTCCCCTGCCATCTGCTGCAGTGCCTGTCCTTTTTCCCCCTCCCTCTGCCAGAAGACCTCCCTCCTCCCATGCAGCATCTTCACCCTGGGCAGGGGGGGGTGAGTCGGCGTCAGCACGGAGAAGAGTGCTGACCACCGGAACTTTAAAAAAAAATAGTTTTGAGCACTCAAAGTGCTAGGGGAGGGGCTGGCTTGAAGGCCAGGCCTTATTTAAATATTTATGTATTCAGGACACGGTGACACCCATGGGGAGGGCTAGACATAGAGGCCCATAGGGGAGTTCATAAATATTCATAAGGGAGCAGAGTAGAGGCGGGGTGGCCCAGATAACTGGCAGCAAGGCCTTGGTCAGGCCTAAAGATTTAAAGGGGCAACTCCAGGCCCAAGGCTAAAAGGGACAATTTCAGGCCTCTTAGTGTTAAAAGAGGCCCAGCCACAGAGGGCATCACACTGGCCCAGAATTAAGGGGGCAAAGGCAAGCCCCACGTTGAGGATAGGGCCCAGCAGCATATGGCCAGTAACATTTAGAGAGTCGGTCAGGCTCTAGATTAAAAAGGGACCAAGCTAAGCCCAGATACTTGAAGGGGCCCAGCAGTTAAGAGGCCAAGGAAGGCCAATGGGTAAGAAGGGCATCAAGTCCAGGGTTTTCAGGTGTAGCCAGGTCCTGGTATAAGGAGGTCCCAGAGTACTACATGCCAAGGCGTTAAAGGGCACCACAGGCCCAAAGCTTAGGAGGGCCCCACAAGTACAGTAGTTTAAAAGGGCCGGTGAGAAAGAAAGGGTGTTTAGCACACAACTGCCATCTGGTGGCTGTCAGCCAATGAAAATGTGCATTGTTTTCTGACTTCTGAACTGTTGTGTTATTGCAAAGAACCAAGACTGTGTTGTTACTGGGACTCTTGTTGTTTGCCCCTGCAACGAACAGTTGCCCCAGACTCTGGTTATTTGCCCCGTTCCTGGCAAATTGCCCCTGCAACGAACAATTGCCCCGGATTCTGGTTATTTGCCCGTTTCTGGCAAATTGCCCCAGCAACGAACAACTGCCCTGGATTCTGGTTATTTGCCCCAGTTCCTGGCAAATTGCCCCAGCAACGAACAATTACCTTGGTGCAGTTTGAAAATGTATCTGTCAGCTTTATTATTGCCAGTTTAAATGTATGGCCTCAATCTTCTTCTGCAACACCCCTGGTGGGGTTGTCCACAGCCAATTCTTCATTGAAGCAGCCCCCAGCCAGTGAAGAACTTCACAGCAACACTCTTCCCTGCAGTTCACTGTTGGTCAAAACCGGCATAACCCTGTGTGACTCGCAACTGCCAGCTCCTTGTCTTCTTGTGGTTTAGTCAGCCTAGAAGTGGAACATCCTGGAAGAAACCTGATCTGTCACTCCCAATCGTTCACCAATATTCGAGTCCAATGTGGCCAATGTGTACCTACGTCCACTGGTTTGTTGTTTTCTTGTTCTGGACACTGCAGGATTTTGATCTTCGTCCTGCGTCCTGCTCTTTTCATCCTGCTTGCACCGTCCTATCTTCTGGGATCCAGCTTGTCCTTGATGATCCTGTCATAGATCCTTCATCAAAGAAGCTTCAATATGTCTTCATCCTTGGCAGCCCTGGTCAAGAGTTGGTGCCAGGGAAATTGCAGCAGATCTTCATCCTTGGCAGTCCTTGCAAGGAGATTCAATGCCGTCCTTGTTTCTTCATCCTTGGCAGCCCTGGTCGAGGGTTTGTGCTGGAGAAATTGCAGCAGCTCTACCTCCTTGGTAATCCTTTCAAGTGGATTCAGTGCCAAGACCTTGTTTCTTCATCCTGGCAGCCCTGGCCAAGGGTTTGTGCCGGGGAAGATTTCAGCAGATTTCAGTTCTCTTGTGCAAAATTATTCTGGCAACCTCAGAGAGTGGGTTGGCCGAAGAATCAGGGTATGTTTAAAAATCTCTCACAACCCCACCAACCTCTCCTAGGTTCTCACTAAGGTGTTAGCTTTGTACCAAGTAGGAACCCCGGTTTTCCCCTTTGCCCCGTTGCTTTCTTTGTTCATCAGCTGTACTCATAAAGATATCAGAAATGTTGAACTTCCTTTAGCAACAGTAGACTTTTAGAGGTGGGCATTCCACTCAGCCCCTCGGGGCATGTTATTGTTCCATTCTCCTAATACAGTAATAGTCATTTACTGCAGTGACTGTTGTACTATCATTTTAGAGTAATAGTGATTTACTATGGAATCCACTTCCTGGGTCCGTAGCTGCTCACCAAACTGCTTATTATATGCGTAGTACAGAGCTCGGCAGATAGTGGCTTTAGGCCGAGGTGCACCTCTTAGGGACATTGTAGAACATTTATGTACTGTTTACGTCTGGTTTTTGGTCCCTCCTTCCCTTGTGACTGTGTCTATCTTTCCCTGTGGTATGAATAAAGCCCATCGGCCATCCAATTTATAGACTGTCTCCTGCCTCTCCTTACCAGGTGCCTCCGTCCACCCACCCCATTTGAACCACAGCGTTGTCTCGCCATCCCACCTGCTTGAGGTGATGCTGGTGGTGCAGCTGAGAATAGGCAATCTTCGTGTTCAGCACTCAGTCAGTTCACCACATTTGTGCATTTTACCCTTGGTGTGCTGGGTATTGCTATTTAGTACTGTATCATTGTTTGGAGGTTACCTACTGTACCTATGCGGGGGAGGGTAGGTACGAAGGTAAAAATTTTATTGTTCATCATAAAACTTTAGAATTGGCCGGCCCAGTGACACTGAGGGTTGAGGCACTGGACGCTACACCTCACGCCACGTCGGTGACCCAGGTTCGGAAACGAGCCCGGGCTGCTGGGGGTTGGTGAGGTGGAAGGAGATTGAGCATCTGGAGGACTGCTCTCTCTCCTCCCCGGGGAGGGGTGGGGAGATGACCGCTCGAGGAGTGACCTCTGGCAGAGGCTGGAGGTTGCCAACAGAAGCATCGTGGCATATTCCAGGGGGTGGAGCCATGGCAGTACACTGCCTTGGCAGCCGGGCTCCACAAAGGTGTAAACTAGGAAAAAAAAACTCCCTCCGCTGATAGGCGACGGCGCCTCCTTCCGCGGTCCGCACTCCTGAAGTTGGGCCCGGCCCCCTCTGCTCTCCCCTCCCTCTCCAGCCTGGTGGCTCAATACTTAAGATAGAGCACCCTGGGTGGGGGCGACCCTTCCCTGGAGGAAAGACCTGGGGGATTCCCGGTGCTGGAGAGGAGTGGAGAGGCTAATCGAGCCACGCAAGGAGGTAGAGATGGCAGAATGGAGGTCGCCGGAGAGAGTTCAGCGGTGGTGGGGAATAAAATAGAGTTTGAAAAAAAAAAATTAGACTTTAGAATTTTTTGAAACAATCTCTTATGAATAAACACACATATTAAAATAAGTGTTATATAGTCAATTCCATTTATATGCCTGTGGTTTGGACGGTTCCACCTATATAGAGCACTGGCGGCAGTGTGCCCAGTCATTAGGGCACCATGTCCTGATGTTGAAATCCCCTCTTTTTGTGGGGGGGGCTGTGCCCCCCCTTCTAAATATTCTAACTCCGGGGGGGCGGACCTCGGAGAGGGGTGGTGAATTAAACAATGTGGTGCCTAATGATGGGCGCACTGCCACCGGCACACAGATGGCAAGAAGGGGGTTGAGACAATCCAATTTTGTGCATATAACAAGAATTTACTTTTTCTCAAACTTCTTACAGCACTATAGCGATATAACGCTATAGCACTATAGCAGTATCTGAAGTTCAAATGGTCACAGTTTTCAATAAAGACCCCTCAGATTGTTTGTGTCTCAGTAGTTATATAAAGATTTTATTAATACAGTATAAAGGTAACTTAATGATCTTTATTTGGTGGTGCAGAATTTAAAAAGTTAAAATGGCAGTGAGCCAGCAGGTCTAACCCTCGTTTTTCGTGGGCTCGGTGAACTGAGTAATTAGTTTGGCATGCAGAGACACAAAATAGTTTCCCAATGTGTCCTTCAAATGAGTAGAACCTGCTGAAACTGTCTGTTTCCCTCTGTTCAGCATACCTTCCAATGCATTTTAGCATAGCCCACATTTCTTTAGTCTGTGGCAGCAGTTCCACTTCACATTCATCCTCGTTCTCCTCATTTTGTGTATCTGTTGCCAACAGCGAGCTGCAGTCATCTGCATTACTGATTTTACCTGTGGCTTCTGCTGCACCTATGCCAACATATGACGAGGATTCTGATCATGGCATAGCACAGGGCAGCTCAATAGCAGGTTCAGGTTTGGGCTGTGTGGCACCTCTTGGAAACACCCCAGCCTTTTGAAAACAATGTTTTATTGTGAGAGGGGAGCCGCATCCCATCCAGAGTATATCATATGGATTGTGTCAAGCATTGTCAGTCCCATGGCTAAGTCAGCAATGCTCCTTCTGTGTGATTAACGTCACCCAACACTTTAGACATGATTTGTTTTCTACAGTGCACCTTTAAACACTGGATCACTCCTTGATCCATGAGTTGGATGTTGCCTGGGCAGTTTGGTGGGATGAAAATTAACTTTACATTTCTGAGCTTCACGTCTTTGTGGGCAGGACAATTGTCCACCAGCATAGCAATCTGTCATCGTCTCCTCCCCCTTTTCTTATCAATGTCCTGCAACCAGTGGTGAAAAATTTCGGCCATCGTCCCTGCATTTCCATTTGCCGTATAGGAGACTGGCAGACTTCCACTGCTACACCTCTGAAGCAGCGTAGCTTCTTAGATTTTCCCATGACAAGCAGCAGTAGCTTCTCTGACCCTGTAGCACTGACACACTCCATGAGCGAAATTTGCTCCTTTGCCTTTTTGCTTTCATTCAGGTGCTCCTGCTTAAAAATGAGAATCCGTCTGGTGTGGCACAGAAAAATGAGGCAGGTTCATCACCATCAAAAATGTTCTTGGGAGCATAGCTCTGTAGCAGTCTGGGTGGAGTGTTCTGTAGGCAGGTGTCAGCTGCTACGAAATGTGAAGCTGCCTTCTCACTGTGCAGTTTGTGATAGGTGATACAGAGACAAGAGGCATTCCTTCCACTGTGAGAGCCACCTGGCAGATGGTTCAAATTGAATGCCCATCTCATCAGCCAGCTGCTTCGAAATGTGAAGCTGCCTTCTCACTGTGCAGTTTCTGATAGGTGATACAGAGGCGAGAGGCATTCCTTCCACTGTGAGAGCCACCTGGCAGGTGACTGAAATTGGATGCCCATCTCATCAGTCAGCTTTTTTGACCTTTGTAGAAGTACCAGTCCAGAAATCAGGACTCCACTTTCATGACACTTCGTGAGCCACATCAGAGGTGCCTGATCGACCCTGGCATCTTTCCACTCTCTGTGGCGCTTATGATCTTGATTACCACCATGGGACCATTCATCGAGGATGGACTCTTCTAGCCAAACATGCTGGCTGATACTCAGCACATTGACTCTGAACTCAGCTGCCCGGTCTTTTGCAGATACAAACCAGTGAGTCTGTTTCCTCAATGAGTTTTACTTTTTCAGCCACAGACAATACCTTATACTTCACCATTAGCACCAGCAAACAGGTCGGTGTGGGATAGGGGAGGAGGGGAGGTAAACTGTTTTTTAGTCTGCTGTCAATTAGCCACTTAATACCCAGTTACTAGCTTGTTAACTGCACTAATTGCAGTAATCAGACTTACTGAAGAGCTCACAGAAATGGACACATAAGCAAAAAATGGTGGGTACATAACAGGAATAAGTAACATTAACATCTATGGCAGGGAATCGAGACATGGGATTTTTAAGGCATATAACAAAAAAAGGCTCATATCTGAAAGGCATATAAGTGGAATCTATTGTATGCAATGAGAGAGACATCAAAACTGCACAAAGTAGTTGTTATCTATAAATAGATATAGAGGAACATCAGATAAAGATCATACTTCATTTCGTATTGTGATTCTTTTTAGTGTGTAATTATATGACAGGGTTGAATAAGACCCTGTGACATTTGTTATGTAGAAAGAGCTAAACACAAGGATCTGTTCAATCCTCTTTTTTATTGTCTCTTGTCTGGCTGTGCAGTCAAATTTTTCTCTGCCTTCACTTGCTGTTTCTATCTTTTCTTCTCCTTTGTGTAACTGAAGTTATAAAATATATGTGAATTTGTGTGAAACTGGGATACCTTGGTTTGAAAATGTTTATAGTTATATTGCTGAAATGATTGCAAAAAGCTATTTGGAACTTAGGAGCTAACCTGGAATGCAGCACTAGCTCTTTTGCAGAGCTGTCAATGGGAGGTCAGTTCTGGGACACCATGTACTGTTTTGTTGCACCTGCAAGGAAGGAAACTGAAAAGAACATTTTCTGAGAAACAGAATGTTCTGTTAATGAGTTCCCAGGCAAAGACTTATAAAAAGAGTAGCACTACTTTTGCTAGGGAGAGAACAAAACAGAGCATGGAATTAGAGATATCCTCACACAAAGGACTTTGTTTTCTTTGTTTGTACTGTCTTTGTAAATAGTTATGGAACAATTTTACTTTTTATTTTACTGTTACTGGAAAAGAATAAAATGTTACTTGCGAATTTTATACCTACTCCTAGTCTTCCTATGCTTCCTGACCTGTGCCTCGTCGACAAATTATGTTTTTCTTTTTTTTATACTTTGTTTTTATTCAGAGAGAAAAAAATAAAATAAATCCAGGGAATAATACTACGTCATTTCATCCTGAAAACAAGAACTCCACAAGATTCACAAAGTAAAGTATAGTTACATTTTTGAGGGGGTTAAAAGAAAATATGTGCATCTTCTGTTTCCTGCTCCAAGCTTTAAACTTCCCTTCTATCAGTATCTATTGAAAAGTAGTCATTTCAGGAAAAGATTAGACTATTTTACTTATTTATTGAAATGTTTCACCAGGAAGGCATGCTAAGCCACAAGTTGCTGTGCAACCTGGGGGGTAGGGAACAATGGGATAGAATACAGAGAAATGTTACAATGTTGGAATACAGTTTGCTTACTTGCATACAATGAGAGCAGGAGGAATTACAGGTGAATAACATTGGCCAACAATGCAACAGTTAAGTATAGTAGATATGAAGACATATATAGCAAATTGACAACAGTTGGTCACAGTTGGTAACACTGGAACACATATAATAACTTGGCAACAGTATGTAGCACTAGATGATAAGGTGACCCAATAGTAATTGATAGCCGTTAGTGTGATATAGATATTCAAGATTTACCGTGCTTGGAGTAAAGAGAGGAAGAATGGAAGGAGGGGATGAAAAATTGCAGAGAGTAGATTGAAAGAAGGGAAACTAAATTTATGGAGAGACGCAGACAGAACACGATTTTTGAGACAAACAGAGATGACAGGGTGGACTAAAGTGCATATAAGAGGGGTATGTTATAAATGCTTAATTGAGTATAGTTGTAGGCCATTGTTAGGCTATGTTAACCAGAAGGGAATAGGAGGAGAGGAGAGGAGAGGAGAGGAGAGGTAAAGTGTGGCAGTGTGATGAGAGAGAGGTATTGTAGGTGGGGGTTATCCAAGGGAGTAGGGGGGAGTTGAAATTCAGCAGTGTCCTGTTATCCCTATCTGGACAGGGCAGTGGACAGTCCTACTGGTAGGACACTGGTTATAGGTGATGAGAGTTATTTATATATAGTGATGTGAGAGAGGGGGGTGTTGGGGAGGGATGCTGTGGGAGGGGGTAGCAGAGGTCAACTATAGTAGGGGGGCTAGTACCCCACCAGTGTGCTGGATGACCCTGCTTGCACAAGACAGTGATCTAGCAGTGACTGAGGGGATGCAGTAAAAGGAGAAATAGGGGTCAGGGGTAAAGTTGTTGCCCACCATGCACTATGGATCCTGCCTGCACAAGGCAGTGATTGAGCTCACAGGAGGGAGATAGATCAAGGGTAGAGAAAGAAGGGGGAGGAACACTTTAGGAGGAGGGAGAATAGGGGACAAGGAGGAGCATGAACAGAAGGAAATAGGAGTGGTAGGGAGTAGGCATATGGTAATATGGGCTATGGGGAGATGGCAGGGGATTAGGGAGGGTCATGGCAAGCACAGGAAGGGGCAAGGAGATTCTTGACAACAGAGTTAATAGAGTAGCAAGAGGATGAGTGGTGAATTTGAGAGGGAAGTGAATTCTAGATTTTTGGGAGGTGATAAGAATAACCCGATTGGCCAATAAAGGTGGAGCAGCATGGGACCACCAGGGTTCATGAGTCAGTAGATTTTAGGGAGTGGGAAGGAGGGGAGCTGTTGAAAAGGCAGAGGAGAGATAGGAGGGAAGTTCACCCAGCCAGTGCTTGGAGGTGAAGTTTGTGCAGTACCTGGAGTAAGGATACGCAACAAAGGCCATCATCAAGAATCATTCATTTAGCCAAACTTGGGAAAAGAAGGAAAAAAGGATAAGCAAACAATGTAGTAATCCATAGTTTATTCAAGTAGCCATTAGGATATACTTCGTCTTGGTCTAATCCTAAGTCAGTGGGGAGAGCCACATTTTTCTCAAAAAAATGCCTGAGCAGCATCTGCATCAGTAAAATAATAATCCTTTACTTGAAAAATCACTTTGAGTTTGGCAGAGGGTCTCCAGAACTGCTATTACCCCTGCCTGCAAGAACTCAGATCTGAATGTCAAAAATCGCTTTCTTCTTCTCCGTGTAGTCAGGCAGAAATCAGGATATAAATGCAGCTTGATGTCCTCATACATGAATCCTTTCTTGATTCTAGCCAAATGAAGTATTTTGTTTCTTAAGGAGATGGTAGAAAAGGTACAAATCACATACCTCGCTTTGGATTCAGTAGTGTGAAGTGAGGAATCGTTTCTGGCTAAGAGGCTAAACACCAATCCCAACACTACCGGCTGTTCAGGTGAGAGTGTTACTGTAAGAATCTTCTCCACTTCGGATTTTAGTTCTCTGTTAGGTATTTCAGCAGATAAGCCAATCAGTCAGTTTTTTCAAAAGGAGAGTGTTCTCAATTTTTTCAGGTTTGGCCAAGGTATTTAACTGCTCGTGTAAGGAGGCGTTGACTGCACTCTGCAAAGTTAGGATCCGACTTGAACGTTTTTCGGCATTGTTTTCTGTTGTTTTCACTCTTTCCATGAGTTTGACTAACTTCTCTTCTATTGTTTGGCAACGAGAAGAAATGTCTGCTAATGTATTATGCACCTTTTGTAATGAAGCCTTTATGCCACTTAGGAACTCCAACAAGAAGGTCTGAATCGAAGTTAACATGGGTTTTGTGGTAGTCTTTGCCTTGATGCCCATCTCAGGGCGTATTTATGTTGGGGAAGACATTGCCCTGTTTAGCTGCAGAGAAGTACTCATCCCCCACTGCAAGACAGGTTTCCCTGTTTTGGGGGAAAATAAATGTTCAAATAGCTCAGTTCTGGCTTCTGCCCCTTCCTTGTGCTTCACCAAGTTTTTTGCATCCATTCGACCACAAGTAAGAACGTCTATACACTGGTTTTGGCAGTCGCAGGCTTTCAGTACAGTGGAGTTAAGAAACAGAGTGTGCCACCATACTGCTTGTCACATGATAGGCCGATATCCATTTATGTGTGCTCATATTATATATGATGTGCTGTACTTTGGAATTAAGACACTGTCCCTTTAACAGGTATTTACAAAATAACTGTTATTTCTATAAAGGCTAGTGTGAACCTGTTACATTTCAAGAAAAGGGAGACAGGTATATAACCCCAGGAAGGCATAGAACATCCTACTGTGGCTTTCCATGACAGGGAAGGGGTAATGTAATGACCTAGGGGTCAGAGGTTAAGCCAAATGCACGGATCAGATGTCACTGGGATTGACATGGAACCACAGTGACACCTACCCGGAAAGGTGAACTGATGCACCCTAATATTTGTATTGTCCTGCAATCATTAACCCCAACCCAGAGGAAAAACTAAGGTGGGTATATCAGACACACTTTGAATGCAGAGCACTTGAATAGTGTTTAAGTTGGAAGTCAGAATAGTTTGTCCAACTGGCATATACTTTTACACCAAAAAGTATATGCTTAGGCCTGGGAAATTCTCAAACCCCAGTCCTGAGTGTGTGGAAAGTTTGACTTGCCACATACTACATGGAAAATTCTGGTTTTTAAGTTAGAATTTTGGAAACCAAGACTTTGCACCAGTGCAACATCTGAAGACATTTTAAAAGGACATCCAGAGACTTGGATCAAGGATTTTCTACACAATCTATTGCCTAATGAACTGTCATCTGTACCAGGACATTTGAAATCTTGTCTGAACTTTAACAACAAAACAAGGTATAGTTTAAAATACAGTATCTAGTGTTTTCTGCAAACCATCCAGTTTTTCTTTTGTTATTGTCTGCATTTCAAAGTTCTTCCAAACTGTAGACTTTTCAGTATTGCTTTTATTTTAAGTAAATTTGTATAATTTTCTTAGCAACTCTGCCTGGGGTCTGATTGTGTAATTTAACATTTGAACAGAAGGGTTTTGAAAAGACTGTGTGCCTAAAAAGATAGAATCCACTCGGCTATCATATAAAACTACCTAGGCAAAACGTAGTTAGTGGCCATGGTGGGATTCGTATACTGAAAGTAGTGCAGAGTCCAGGGAACTCAAAGCTAGAGAATTCAGCCTCCCATTGGGGGAAAAAAAAGTTGGGAAGTCTTCCTGAACCCTTACTCCTGCTCACAAGCTCCTGAATAGGGGGATTCTCTCTGCAAACATGAGGTCTTGCTGGGCTGCCCGAGGTAAGGGAGCCAGGGGCGCATGGCAGATTTGGTGCCAGCTACTGGGATTATGAATGGTCTTGCAAAACCATCACACAATCAAAGGCAGAATTTGGAAAGGGAAAAAAGACATTTGTTTGTAGACAATAGACCCTATCCTGTTTGAATTTTTTTTTTAACTGAGTAGTGTAGATAAAAAAATCTCTGTTCAGTACAGCAACATAAACTTGGAGCAACTGAGGAAGGTCTGTGGGGAGAAGGGCATCGCTAGTGAAAACAAAAATATAAGGCAACTCATGGAGGCCCTTCTGGCAGTTGAGATGGAGGAAGTGCCACCCCACTTAGTTCCAGAGGTGGTGACTTCAGAAGTCCAGAGCCCAGAGGAGAAGGAGCCATCTACAGACCAAGAGCTGGAGTTGAAAAGGCTGTGGATGCAGAAGAAACAGCTTGAGAATGAGCAAAAAAGGGTTGAGATGGAGCAAAAGAGATTTGAGATGGACGTGGAGGACCAATGGCAACAGCATCAGGCAGTGGAACGACGGCAACAAAGACAGGCCAAAGAACGGCAGTGCCAGGCAGAGGCTGACAAATGGCAGTGCCAGAGGGAACATGAGCTAAAAAAGCTGACGCTCCAACCAACAACAACCCCTGAGCAGGCAAGTGGTGGGGGTGGGTCTGAAACTCCAGGACTTGGGTTCAAGTTAAATTCAAAATTAATTGCTGAGTTTAAAGAGGGGGAGGATATGGACATGTTTTTAAATTAATTTAAAAAGGTCTGTATCTAGGCCAATCTGCCCAAAAAGACTTGGAGCTTTCACCTGTCTCCACTACTTATTGACAAGGGGAAGGAACCATTAGGGCAGATGTTAAAAGTAAAGATTTTGACAAGTTAAAAACTGCTTTATTAAAAAAATATGATCTGAATGATGCATACTGAGCCAAGTTCTGGAAACTCCAAAAAGGGCCGGAAATGAGCTTTCAGGAGGCAGCCACAAAACAGCATCAATATTTAAAATGGTGGGAGGGGGTGAAAGCAGATTCTGTTGAAGCTAGTGAAGAGGTGGTATTGCTTGCACAGTTTTATTGGATTTGCTCACCTAACTGGAAGCTTTGGCTGGAGGACAGAGATCCTAAGACTGCCAAAGAGGCTGCAGAGCTGGCAGATCGCTATGGACAAAGCAGGGCTGCTCCCAAGGGGAATTCAGGGGTGAAAGGGAAAAGTGGGCATTTTTGGCAACCAAAAACCACAGGGCCCCTGCAAAAAGAAGGGAATCCCCAGGTGCCCAAAAGGGAGATTGGGGACAAGAAACATGATGAATGCTGGTATTGTCAGCAGACAGCCCATCTGTCTAGGCAGTGTCCTAAGAAAGCCCAGAAGGTAAAAGTGCCTGTGCAATTGGAGACAATAGCCCACTGTATAGCTGAGGCTCTCCCGGACAATATGAGGGGGGCACATTCACCCAGTCATGGTGAATGGGGAACAAGCTAGGGGGCTAAGGGATATAGGAGCATCTCTTACCCTGGTGAAAGGGGATTTGGTGGGGGGCTGAACAAATACTGCCAAATCAGTTTATCTTTGTGAGGGATTACACAGGGGAAAGGAAAACTTACCCATTAGCCAGTGTTACCCTGGATTGGGGAGATGCAGGTGAAGAGGTAAAGAAGGTGGCTGTAGCTGAAAAACTCATTAAGGATGTTATTGTGTGGGATGATGCTTCACAGGGAGTGACTTGTGCTGTGACCAGGAGCCAAAAGTATAGAGGCTCCTGTGATCCTTGAGACCCCACAAAAATTCAGACAGGAGAGGTTGTAAGACAGGCCAGTCAACCTGTAGCTCTTGTAAAAGAGGATAATAACAGGTGGATAGAACTTCACCTAGTGGCAGTTAACCCAACTGCTATTGAAGGTTGCTGTCAGGAGGGAAGGGTGACACATAGCACAAGGGAGGGGGAAGGTTGTGATACTGAGTCCCCTACTGCTGCAGCTTTGGACCTCAGCCTGGGAACTGATGGGGTCATGCCATGTGCTCTGAGTAAGTTGGAAGACTTAGCAGCAGCACAGTGGACAGACCCTAGCTTAGAGAAGCTGAGGGCCTGTGCGGAGTCTGCTGGGATCCAGGGAGGTGACAGAAAACATAGAATGTATTGGAAAAATGGACTGTTATACACTCAGGATATCAGGATAGAGGGAGGGGTGATGGGCAGGCAGCTTGTTGTTCCCCAGGAGTATCGTGGGTTATTGCTCAAGGTAACTCATGATATTCCCAAGTCTGGACATTTGGGCATTGCTCGCACTATGCAGCCCTTAGCCCACAATTTCTTTTAGCCCAATATTACCAAGCAGGTGAGGGAATACTGCATATCTGGTCACCAGTGTCAGGAAATAGGAAAGGCTAGAAGCAAAGCCAAGGCTGCCCTGATTCCCTTACCACTTGTGGAGGAGTCATTCCAGAAGGTAGAAATGGATATTGTGGGTCCTTTAAATACCCTAGGTTCCTCTGGGAAAAGGTATATATTGACGGTTGTTGATTATGCTACCCGCTATCCCGAAGTCATTGCACTGTCCTCCACTAAGGCGGACAAATTGGCAGAAGCTTTGCTGGGGATTTTCTCTTGTGCTGGGTTTCCACAGGAGGTTATCTCTGATCGAGGGGGTAACTTTATGTCAGACCTAATAAAGGGTTTGTGGGAGAAGTGTGGTGTTGTACAGAGGTGCTCAATGCCTTACCACCCACCCAGAAGCCAGTGGTCTTGTAGAGAGATTTAATGGGAACCTAAAAGCTATATTTAAGGCATTTGCAGAACAACATGGGTAGGAGTGGGAGAAATACATGTCCCACCTGCTGTTTGCCTACAGAAAAGTGCCACAAGAGTCAGGTTTTCACCCTTCAAGCTCTTGTATGGATGCAGGGTGAGGGGGGCCCCTAGATTTAATACGAGAGGACTGGAAAGGTAAGCATACCACCCAGGGGACTTCCATACTGGAGTATGTGTTAAATTCAGGGAGACACTGAAGGAGCTTATGGGCATGGCCCAGAGCAACCTGGTAGCTGCCCAGCAAAAACAAAAGACCTGGTATGATCATGGAGCCAGAGCTCACTCATACAGGGCAGAACAGGAGGTAATGGTTCTGATTCCAGTCCGGAAGGACAAGCTGCAATAAATAAAATAATAAAAATTAACAGATAGTCACTTTCTGACCTTTCTATTACTGTGAATTCTATGTATCTATAAATATCCAATAATGTAATAATAGCATAGTCTAATACTGAGGTGCTGTATAAGCTCCCGTGAAATGCATATACATGGTTGATAATCACCTTTACTCCTACCATTCAATGTGCATCAGTTTAAATTGTCACAAAATGTCAAGAGTTTTCACCCATTATATTCAGGGTCTTATCTTGTGAAATTCTCTACAACAACTATCGTTGAAGTTTCAATATAATCTTCTAATATATTACCACTCTCTGTTCTTGCATCTAGCTCTCCTACTAGCGTGAATTTTGTTTGTTCAAAATTATCAAGATTATGCAATATTTCTTCTAATTCTAGAAAGAACTATGGCCTATGATTGGCCGTCCCTTGCTAGGAAGAGGGTTATATGTGTTTCACAAGATGCATTCTTGATTATTAAAATTGAATAAGAGGATTATAAGTTATTGATTTACTGTATATATAGCATAGTTTTACAACAAGAGGATGATAAGATATTGCTTTATATATAGTATAGTTTTACTGCGAAGAAGTGCAAATTAATGCACCTGGGAAACAAAAACCCAGGGGAAGAGTACACAATGGGGGGGTACTAACAACAACAAAAATGGAAAGGGACCTGGGGGTAGTCATATCAGATGACCTGAAGATAGGCAAGCAATGTGAGAAGGCAGTGAGGAGGGCTGGGGGATACTGAGATGCATAGGGAGAGGCATCACCAGTAGAAAACAGGAAGTTGTCATCCCTCTGTACAGACAGTTGGTGAGACCCCTTCTGGAGTACTGCATACAGTTCTGGAGACCCCATCTCTGCAACGCCATAGGCAGGATGGAGGCAGTCCAGAGGAGGGCTACTAAAATGGTGCAGGGTCTGCACCAGAAGCCATACAAAGAGAGACTAAAGAAGCTTAATAATTATACCCTCGAGGAAAGGAGGGAGAGGGGAGACATGATAGCAACTTTCAAGTACCTCAAGGGAATCAACAAAGTCCAAGAGGGTAGCATCTTTCAGGAAAAAGAGATGTGCAAGCACAAGGGGACACAACTGAAGATTGAGGGGGGACAGCTCAGGGGCAACGCAAGGAAGTATTTTTTCATGGAGAGGGTGGTAGATGCATGGAACAGCCTTCCTGAGGAGGTCATGGGGTCAAAAACAATGGAGGAATTCAAGAACGCATGGGACAGACATTAGGCAATTATGGTGGGGGGTAGGAGGAAGTAGGATGTTGGTTAACTAGGATCTGCAGCTTATCAAATAGGTAAGAAAATGGGCAGACTGGGTGGGCCAAGTGATCCTTATCTGCTGTCAAAGTCTATGTTTCTATGTAACAGGATGACAAGATATTGATTTATATATAGTAGAGTTTTGCATTTGCTCTCCGGGTGAATTTTGCTTCCTTTTGTTATCCATGGACCAGCACCCCCTGATTGGCCCCCTACCTCACAGACTGTACTACATATACGTATATGTACTAACCTTAGGACATAGGCACTTATCGTATAAGCATAAGTGTCAGAATCTGAGTTCTGCTGTACTTTTACATATATTTTTTACTGAGAATCATAATGCTTTTGCTATTATTCTGATTGTAACACTTGGGAGACACTTCTATTTACACCTTTGTATAATGATTAGTTAGGCAATACTGCCATCTTTAGTGCTAGTGCAGTACTACAACTGCATATGTAACCGCAAGTGTCCTTCACGTATACAAGATCCATTGTTTAGCTATCTTGTCTTTCTGCTAACTCATCATGCTTTCCCAGGCTAGGGAAAAGTCAGGCTATTTGCCACTGACTAATTGCAATGTTATTATATATCCTTTTAGCCATTGTCACGGTTATTATCAGGGGTATAAGATCCTTTGCATAGCACCTGCTCTCTGAGAAGAGACGTACTGCTACCTATAGGTAAGGAAAGATTGGAGGTATTCTCCTGGTCATCAATTCAAAAAAAGACTTGATTCTTATATGGGCAACAGCAAATTTTTCTTCCACCACTGATTTGGTGGCGAGTTCAAATATGGGCATCTACCTTCTGAACTTGAACACATCTGTGAATCTGTGAATCACACTGGTTGGTTGTAAGCCTGCTTTATATACCAGAAATAAATAACTGGGTGAGTGTCTAAGGAATGCACTAGCAAATGGGCGGGATGGAGGGGTGGAAGAACAATGGGAAAACAAAACGATGTAAGAAACCACTGTGGTTCTCAAAGGAGGTGGCAGTGAAGGTTCAAGAGAAAAAGAAAGCATTCAGAAAGTACAAGGAATCACAGAAGAAGCAGGAAAGAGAATTGTATTAGTTAAAGCAAAAGGAAGCTGGGAAGGAAGGCAGTCAGAACAGCAAAAGCCAGAACTGAGGAAAAGATAGCCAACTCAGTTAAGAAGGGGGATAAAACCTTTTTTAGGTACATCAGGGGCGAAGGGAAGACCAAAGGAAGGATAGTGAGGCTTAATAAAGAAGTGGGAAGAGGTGACGGTGAAAAGTAGAGATACTAAACAAATGTTTTGCTCAGTATTTACAAATGAAGAGGGGGAAGTACCTAAAACAAACAATAGAAACACTCTGGATACAGAAGTTGATACCAGCCCATTTACAAAAGAAAGGGTTCTGAAAGAACTCTTAAAACTGAAGGTGGACAAAGCAATGAGGCCTGATGGGATTCATCCCAGAATTCTAAAAGAACTTAGGGTAGAACTAGTGACACCACTGACTACCCTCTTTAACAAATCATGGGAGGATGTGGTGGTACCTGAGGACTGGAGGAGGGCAGATGTGATTCTTCTTCACAAAAAAGGGAGCAGAGCAGAAGCAGGAAACTACAGACCTGTTAGTTTAACCTCAGTGATAGGGAAAATGATGGAATCACTTCTGAAGGAAAGAATTGTTGAGTACCTAGAGGCCAGAGGGGCACAGGACCCAAGGCAGCATGGATTCACAGTGGGAAGGTCATGTCAGATGAATCTATTAGATTTCTTTGACTGGGTGGCCAAAGTAGTAGATCAGGGAGGGGCTGTGGACATGGCCTACCTAGACTTTAGCAAAGCATTTGACACAGTCCCACACAAAAGATTAATATACAAGTTAGCCAGCCTGGGAGTGGGTCCCAAGATGATAGCCTGGTAAAGAATTGGCTGGAGAATAAGACACAGAGGTAATAGTAAATGGGTCCACTCTGAAGAAAGGGGAGTTACTAGTAGGGTACACAGAGTTCAGTAATAGGACCAGTCCTCTTCAATGTCTTTATAAGCACATTGCAGAGGGACTGGAAGGAAAAGTATGTCTCTTTGCAGATGACACAAAGATCTGCAACAGAGTTGATGCACAGGGTGGGGTGGAAAGGATGAGAAGGGACTTGGCAAGGTTAGAGGAATGGTCAAATGTATGGCAGCTTAGATTCAATGCTAAGAAGTGCAAGGTAATGCACCTGAGAAACAAAAACCCAGGGGAAGAGTACACAATGGGGGGTGAGATAATACTAACAACAACAAAAATGGAAAGGGACCTGGGGGTAGTCATATCAGATGACTTAAAGGTGGGCAAGCAATGTGAGAGGGCAGTAAGGAGGGCTGGGGGGATACTGGGATGCATAGGGAGAGGCATCACCAGTAGAAAACAGGAAGTTGTTATCCCTCTGTACAGACAGTTGGTGAGACACCATCTGGAGTACTGTGTGCAGTTCTGGAGACCCAATCTCCGCAAGGACATAGACAGGATGGAAGCTGTCCAGAGGAGGGCAACTAAAATGAAGACATATGAAGAGAGACTAAGGGAGCTTAATATGTATAGCCTCGAGGAAAGGAGGGAGAGGGGGGACATGATAGAAACTTTCAAGTACCTCAAGGGAATCAACAAAGTCCAAGAGGGTAGCATCGTTCAAAAAAAGAGGTGTGCAAGAACAAGGGTGCACAATTTTAAGATAGAGGGGAGGGTGGCTCAGAGGTAATGTAAGGAAGTATTTTTTCACAGAGAGGGTTGTGGATGCATGGAACAGCCTTCCGGAGGAGGTTGTGGGTTCAAAAACAGTGGTTGACTTCAAGCATGCATGGGACTGTCATAAGGCAATTCTAGGGGGTTGGGGTAGAAAGAAGTAGGCTGCTGGTTAACTAGGATCTGCAGCTTATCCATTAGGTAGGGAAATGGGCAGACTGGGTGGGCCCAGCGGTCCTTATCTGCCGTCAAAGTCTATGTTTCTATGTTTTTGTGCTGGACACCACTTGTCTGTCGTTTCTTCACTTTAGTGCAGTTCCAACAAGAATCTGAGATGGTGATGGTTTTACCACCCCATTAGTATATAACCAATCTACCTACAAGTCTACCACCCTTTATTTCTTTCTTTGCAGGACAGCAATATACCATGAATCCATTCATTACAAAGATGTCCACCTCAATGAGCCAAGTTTTCTGTAGACAAAAGAGATCAACCTATGAAAAAAAAAGTTTGCCATTCCTTAGCTGTTATTTTATACTTAATGAGGGCTATGCATGAATGCAGCAGGTGTGTGGGGTGTGGCACGCAGTAAGACATGCCACCAGGAGGTGCCTGTCCTCTGTCCCTCACATGTGCTGCTGCGTGGGGGCAGATCAGAGGACACAGACAATCTAGTTCCATAGTGGATTCCCCACTCCATGCAGAGTGGGTGATGCTGGGACAGTGCGGGATGTCATTTTTATAGAAAGATGGGTGAGTGCCAGACTGGCTGCCATCAGCCTTCCCAGTCAGCCCTGAGGGATGGGAAAGCACAGTGGGGTGATTCTTCATTCCGTCCCAGTAAGCCAGTGTAAATTGAGGGGGTTCACAAAAGATATGGAAGGGTTCCTGCAATCCTCTTGCCCAGCACTCCGCACCTCTGTGAATGGTGCAGAGTGCAGGCACAGCCCCATGCATAGCTACGTGACTGGTCAGGGATCCAGTGTGGAAGGGATGCATGTCCCTTCCATGCATGCACATGGTGGCCCGCAGGACCCCCAGTGTGTGGAACTGTCACTTAGTATTGCCTGCACAACACATTTATCCCTAGGTCCCAAAGCTGGCTATATTCCATGAAACTATTTTAACTGCATTTTGAAACTCTTCAACTTCTATTAAAGATTTACTGTGAGATAGTCAGGCATTTTTCTCATTTTGCAAAGGTTCAGCTCTGTTATGTAACGGTATCGCATCCATAATATGACTGTTAGGAAGTTATTCTGTCATTTGGTTCTCTATATCTATGTTTTTTATGGTTTGCTCAGGCTAGTAGTCTAGGACATCCACAGTACTGATCCTTATTGCATCCAGTACATCCAAATGGGAGGGAGAGGATTTCCTTTGCCAATATTGTATTGACAAACATCATATTTATTTTCCCAATCCCATACAACCCCTTTACTCTTTCTATCTACAGGAAATACGTTTCAGTGCAAGTCAACTTTAAAATCTCCTGGAAAATAAAAATAATTTTACTAATTAAAGCCACTGTGGATTCATTAGATTGATCGGCCAGACCAAAAAGGATAGTACTGGAGTCTCAGTATGCACACTGCCTTCTAAAAAAATTTTTATTGTTTCCACATGGAGTACAAATTGGAAGCTGACCCCATATTTGCCAAGGCAAATCCCTTAGATGCTTAGGTGCATATACATCCAGTTTTAGCCTACACAGTTTTAAACGACTTGCCCATAAACTGTACAAAATTCGCCTCTCACTGCACATTATAACATACGAAAAGAGCCAGCAGAAGAAGGCCAGACTGGTCTATCGAGTATACCTGTTAGTAATGCAGTGTTCCTGGGCTTACACCATTAACCTTGCCTCCCCTCCCCTGTCAATTGTTCCCTTATAGCTCCTCACTGCCCACGGTCCCATGGGTTCTTATTATGCCGTTTCCAGGCCCTCTTAAAGCCTCCCACCATCTTCACTGAGACCACCTCTTCTGGCAGTGCATTCCATGTGTCCTCTGTGACACTCAGACAGCTGGTTCTGATTAATCTATGAGTTTTGTAATATAAAAATGTGTTACTGAGTGTGTCTCATGAGACATGCTGGAACAGCCTATGGGATGACCCACCCCCCAGGTTTTGGCTGCAGATTGTTACCTGGAAGGCCAGGAGATAATTACAGGCAGGAAGAGGCCTAAATTAAGCATCTCCTGTTTATCTAGCTTATTTGTAGCTTGCCAGCTGCTAGGATGGGAAATCATAAACTTTTATAACGTTGAGAGGAAGAGAGCAGGTTATTATGCTTTAGTGTGAAGTCATAAAAGATGCTTTGATGTGTCCTGGGAAGAAGAGCTACTTGAGATCAAATAGGGGATGTTATTTAAAGAATGTCATGTGGGGACATGAGTTTTGCTGAGGTCACCTTTATTAATTTACCTCCTGCTGGATAGACATCCTGATTGTATAATTTTTAATAAACAGGAGGACCTGGGTGACATCATGGAGAAGGCAGGCTCAAGACAGTGTTTTTAATTATGCTGTGAGTGACCTGTAAAGACACACATGTTTGGACTCTCTTGACAACAACATCTGTATATCAGCACTATTAGAAGAGATACATTAGATATATAAGTCTAATTGTCTGGTAGTAGGAATTTTGCACTTTTTTTTAACCTTTGTTCTTTTAAATGATTGTATGTTTTTGTGATATATGGTTCTGTATTTACATTTTACATTTTTTAAATCTATTTTTAAGTAAACCTCTACTTTAGAGACTACTTGGTATGCCTTTGAAATTCTTTTTCTTGACAAGTGAAGCATACATGGTTAAAGTTGACACTGTACAAAGCTTTCTGTTTTTTTTTTTTAGTTGTTTAACCAGGAGTAGCACACTAAGTTGAAAGCTTTTTTACAGGAGCGACCTGGGAGCACAAGGAAGTTAAGTGACTTGCTCAGGGTCACACAGTATGTAAGTGGAAGCTGTGGGATTCAAACCCAGGTTTTACCAAACTGGGAAAAGGTAAGAGTTTATTCTGAGGTCTTTAATAGAGTTTTAAGGGTTCATTTTGTACACCTGGTTAGGTGCCCGTAGGCAAAAGCTATCTGGCCCCCCAAAGAGCAGAATTATCTGAGCCCATACATTGGGTATGCTAGCAAGAGGTTCACAGTTTGAATCCCTCCAAGACTTGAGACCAAAGGTTGATTCGAACCCACAAAACAGACAGGAGGGTTACCCTGTTTCTGTTTCCTGTTCACAAGACTGCACTTGGAGGTTGGCACTGTGGGAGCAGAGGGCCTGACCTGCTGAGTGGATTTGTGACATCCACCACCCTCTCTGTGAAAGAATGTTTCCTAACATTCCTCCTAAACCTCCACCCCCCCACCAACTTCAAACTGTGCCCCCTCGTGGATATGTTGTCACTCAGCTTGAAGAGACCTTCCTTTCCACTCTATTTATCCTCTTCCTGTACTTAAAGGTCTCTATCCTATCCCCCCCTTTTCCAGGGAGTACATTCTCAGGGCTTCCAGCCTCTCCCTGCAAGACTTCCCCTGCTGTCCCCCAATCATCTTGGTTGCCACCCTTTGAACCCTCTCTAACAATCTGATGTCCTGCTTATGATACGGATTCCAGTGCCTTACCCCATAGTCTAAATGCAGTCTCACCAGTGACCTATACAGGGGCATTATGACCTCACTCCGCCTACTGCTGAATCCCCTGGCTATACACCCGAACATCCTGTTTGCGTTTGCTGCTGCCTTACTACATTGCGAGGAGTGTTTCAGGTCAATGGTAATCACTACCCCACATCTTTTTCTTCTTCTGATGCTGCTACCCAATCTCCCCCCAGTAGGTAATACTCAGTCCTAGGATTTCAGGCTCCAATGTGCATTACTTTGCATTTCTTGGCATTGACGCCAAGTTGCCAGATCCCTGACCATCTCTCAAGTTTCCTGCGGTTGTGTCCTCCCTCCAGCAGAGTTTAGTGTCATCTACAAACAGTAACATCTTGATCTTGATGCCTTCTCCCATGTCATTTATGAAGACATTGAACAACAACAGACCCCGGCACCAATCCCTGTGGGACCCCACTGGTCACATTCTTGGTACTGGATAACTCTCCCCCACCACCCTCTAGGTTCTGTCTCTTAGCCAGCTGGCTACCCACCTTGTCATTTTTTCCCCAACCCCAAGATCCTTCAGTTTGCTGATTAATCTCTTATGCAGCACAGAGTCAAAGGCCTTGCTAAAGTCCAGGTAAATGACCCCCTGATGAAGACCAGTTTGTTGGTCAAAACACTAGGTCTTGTTCCTCATTAGCAGTCCTCAATAAAACCTTTTTACCCTTGTGGCCTGAATTTGTGCTGAGTGCAGCTTGTTTTACCTTCAAGTTGTACTTGAGCTAGCTGCCCTAGCTGCACCACCTTTGTTTCTGTGACGCACTACATTTTTGTGTGTAAATGATGTCTACCGCTTTGCCCCATCCACCGCCATGGTGACTCGGTCAAAAAAGTCAGTCAGGTTCATCTGAGAGGATCTTCCTGCCAGAAATCCATGCTGCCTCTTGTCCTGGAGACTATTCTCCTCTATGTACCTTACCAACCTCTCCTTGAGTATGGTCTTCATGTGTTCATAGATGATCGAAGTCAGACAGACAGGCCTATAGTTCCCCAGGTCATCCTGGGGCCCACTCTTGTGGAGAGGCACCACATGTTCCATTCTATAGTCCTGTGGCACCACTCCCCACTCCAAGGATTCATTGAAGAGGTCCTCCAGCGGCCATGTGAGTTCTTCTGTTAGCTCTTTCATTACCTTTGGGTGTATGCCATCCAGTCTTGGGGACTTGTCTGCCTTTAGTGCCAGTAGCCTTTCCCTCACTCTGTCCACCTCTGTTACCACAACTGTGGCCCCTCCCTCCCCACCTTCTCACCCCCAGCAGTACTGGACTATCTTTCTCTATAGTGAAAACAGAGCAGAAGTACTCATTTAGTACCTCCACCTACCTCACATCTTCCTCCACCCATCCCTCCCTCTTCCTCAGCTTAACTATCCTGTCCTTCCTGTCCCTCTTCTCGCTTATGTAGCGAAAGAAGGCCTTCTCTCCAGTCTTAATCCCTTCTGCTATTTGTAGTTCTTTCTGTGCCTTTGGTTGCTGTGCCACCTTGCCTGCCACTTTAGCTAGCCTCAGACATTCCTCCTTATCTGCTTCACTCTCGGTCCTTTTGTATCCCTTGCGGCCTCTCTCTTGTCCCTCACTACCCTAGCAACCTCAGAGTTGAACCAGATGGGTGGCTTGGCCACTGATTTTTTCCCCATAAGCCTAATGCAATCCGCTGTGGCTGCTAGTATTACATCCCTGATGATGGCCCATTGTCTGTCCACCCCATGTGTGCTTTGATGCCCTCTAGTTGCTTCCTTAGCACCTACCCCATTTACCAGAAATCTACTCTCCTGAAATCCGAGGTTTTGATCTTGGTGGGGAAGCTTCCCATTCCCATATCCAATCTGAACCACACTGTGCTGTGGTCACTACCTCCCAGGGGTTCCTTGACCATTATCTCATGTGAGTGGTGCCCATTTATGAACACTAGATGAAGGATTTCCTCTTCCTTGTGGGCTCTGTAACTCTCTGGGTCATGAACCCTCCCTGTATGGTATCCAGGATCACTTGATTCCCGGCACAGGACATGGTTGGTGTACCCTAGTCTACCTTAGGTAAAGTCCCCCACCACTACCCACCTCCCCTTTTCAAGCTACTTCCAGCATTTCCTTACATAGCTCTTTGTCCCTTTCTTCCTCTAGGTTGGGCAGTCTGTAGACCACCTGCAACCTAGGACCTTCCTCCCCCTGTTGGTTTGGAACTGGATCCATAGCAACTCCACTTTCCCCTGTTCATTCTCTTCCCTAGTGCATATTATCCCTTCCCTGATGTATGCTGCCACCCCCCCCTTTACCCAATACTCTGTCCCTCCTGTACAACTTGAACCCTGGGATCGAGAGGTTCCAGTCATGGTGTGCAGTAGCCTAGGCCTTGCTAACTGATGCTACATCTACCATCCCCTCTGCTGAGATGGCCTGCATGTCTGCCATCTTGTTACCAAGACTGCGAGTGCTGAGTGACACCACCCTTCACCTTATTTAACTCATTGTATCCAATAGCACCATCCATTGATTAACCTGATACAAAATGGTTGCCCAGGGTATAATGAGTTAAATAATTATATTTCTAGTAGTTGTATCAGTTCTGAAAGCCTCAAATAAAGTGCAAGAGTCTGAACTATCCCTAACTGAGTTTGCAGTAAATAGGTTAAGAGTTCTGTGAGTCTTTTGCATCTCATATTATTTTTCAAACACCTCTTCCAGTTCAATATGCCATTCATTACTCAATACCCCTACTTTCTTTGCCATTTGGTTCCCTTCTCTGTTGGCATCCTCTGCCTCTGTATCTATAGTGCATTTTATCTCTTCCTCTTGCCTTCTGTCTGTGACTATTACCTTCCTTTTACTATCATTAGCTTTCTGGACCTTTACGTACAAGCATGTCAGCAGGTTAAGGCCTTACAGTCTATCTAGTCCCCTTAATTGTGCAGCTCCATATGTATTTACAATGGAAATTGCCCCCACCCCATTTTCCTTTTGATTTCCCTCAATTTCCCCCAGCTTCCCCCCACTCGCCCCCCTTCTACTCACAATTTTTCACCTCATACTTTCTCAACCCATCTTGAAGCTGTCCGCCATTTTTAGGGACACCACCACCTCTGGCAGCTCATTCCACTTAGCCATCACCCTACTGGTGAAAAAGTTCCTCTGCATCGCCCTCCTAAATCTTCTCCGCACCACCTTTAGGCTGTGCCCCCTAGAGATCTTGTTCCTGCTAAAGCTGAAGAGGCCTTCAGTGCTCACCCTGTTAATAACGTTAAGATACTTGACGGTCTCAATCATTTCTCCCCCCTCCTGTCTTTCCTCAAGAGTGTATATGTTGAGCTCCCACAGAGCTTGGTGTAGTCTGTGAACAGGCAAATTCTACCCTTGATCCCATCCTTGATGTAACTTACAAAGATGTTAAACAACACCAGAACAAGCACCAAGCTCTGTAGGACCCCACTGACCTCAGGCCTTGCTTCCAAGAATTCTCACCTGACTACCATCCATTGGCTTCTATCCTGCAATCAGCTTCTGACTCATCCTGTGAACTTAGCCCCTGCCTCTGGGTCCTTCAGCTTGTGAGAGGGTTGAGTAAGATTATGTCCCATTTGTTATGCAGAAAGACTTAAAAGCAAGTATTTGTACTATCCTCCCCCTTTCTGGCTTTTCTCTGTCTGATGCATGTTCTTGTGAGAACTAGGAAATGATCACTATCTCCCTGCCTTCACTTGCTGTTTTTTTTTTGTTTCTATCTTTTCTTCTCATTGCTTATCTGTGGTTATAAAAATAAATGTGGATCTTTATGGAAACTGGGTTCTCTGGTTTGAAAATGTGTATAGTTATATTTTTAAATGACTGCAAAAAGTTATTTGGAACTTAGTGTGTTAACCCTGAGATACAGTTTGACCTCCACAAGCTCATTTGCAGAGTTGTCAACAGGAGATTAGTTCTGGGACACAATGTTCTATTTTGTTGTACCTACAAGGAAAGGAATTTGAAACTTCCGATACATTTTGTGAGAAACAGGAGGTATTTTAATGAGCTCAGGATGCAGATATTAATTGCCAGGCAAAGAGTTCTTATAAAAAAAACAGCAGCAATGCTTGTGAGAGAGAGAGAGAGAGACTGACTGATTGAAATTTAGAATCAGAGATACTCTCAGATGAAGGACTTTGTTTTGTTTGAACTGCCTGTAACAGCTATCCTGCACAATTTTATTTCTTTTCTTTTATTGTTATTGACGACAATAAAACACCACTTGTGAATTTTTAACTGCTCCTGGTTTTCTTATGCTTCCTGATCTATGCCTTGATGGTGCAGCTTCCTGACCAGTCTCTTATGAGGCACTGAGTCGAAGGCTTTGCTAAAGTCCAAATACAGGACATCAGTTGCTTGGCCCTTGTCCACTGTCCTAGTGACCCAATCAAATAAATCAATTAGATTTGTTTGGCAGGACCTCCCTGATACAAACCCAACCTGCCTGTCATCCTGGATCACATTTTCGGTATCATGTAATATGAGCGAGTATTACTGAGATGCTCAATATGCATGACTCAGTAATACCGCTTGTAGTGAGTGAGTGGGAAAGAACAGCGCTATGCAGGATGTAGCGAGTGTAGCAGTGAGCTGCACTCACTAGAGCAAGATATAACCATTTATTTGACCAAGCCCTGCTGAGCTGGTCATTTGGTGTAATGGCTAGAGTCACTGCCACCTGAGCTACTGGACCTGGGTTTGGATCCTGGGTCTGGCTGCAGGAGAGAATTTTTTCTTTTTTTCAATATTCCTCTAGGTCTGCTCCCCCTGGAGTTGATAATTGTTAGATTGGAGGGGTGGGGGCTTGCCCCGCATAGAAAATTTTTGTGTTTTGCTGCCAGGAGTTAAAATAAGTGACCATTGCTGTTTGCGGTGGTCACTATTATCCTAACGTGAGGCAGTGTTTGATTCACGGTATGTGGTCGGTGACATTTAGGAATCACTGTTATCACATAAAACCACATTTTCCCCCACAAAACTGATCAATCACTCTCTTTCAGCATGGCCTCAGTCAGCTTAACCACTATTAAAGGGACACTGTCAACTCTCTTAGGCCTCAAAGTGTCCCTAGTTTAAAAAATACATTTTATAATAGTTCACATTATATAGAGACTGCTAATGTAGCTAGTTGTTTGATTCAGACTCCTTTTTCCTTTTGAAAAGTGAAAAATGGAGTGCCCACCATACTGGTGTTACCACATCAAAATATGTTTGTTTACATTTCTTGACCAACTCCCTCTGCATCTTTCCTGGACTCAGGAACACCTGCAACACTATCTAGCTACTCATTATGCAGTGGGAGTAGATGAGACTATTGTATCATGAGTTGCTGCACTGTTTGAGGGTGTTTCGAATGTTCAGGAAGTATGCATAAGCTTAGTTCAATGATTTGGAGCAAAACAAGGCTGGGTATAACCGTGCATTTCCATGCATTTCTGCTCGAATGTGCAGGGGGGGCAGATAAAACAACCAGCAACATCAATGAATTTTAGAGAAGGTAAGCAGTCATAAAATGTGGGTATTTACCTAGAAATAATATGATGCAAAACAGGTTGATAGTGTCCCTTTAAGGTCAGGCTGACTGGTCTGTAATTCCATTTCGTATTTTGGCCAACTTTTATGGAGAGGCACCAGCTGCACCATTCTCCGGTCCTGGGCCACATTTCTGGACTCCAAAGAGATGTTAAACAGGTCTGCCAGGGGATCCAAAGAACCTCCGCCAGCCAGTTCTCTAAGGACCCTCAGGTACATGCCATCTGGCCCTGGTGATCTGTCCACCTGTAGGGTCCATATGCCCTTGAGTACCCTGTCATAGAAACATAGAAACAGACTTTGACGGCAGATAAGGACCACTTGGCCCATCTAGTCTGCCCATTTCCCTACCTACAGGATAGGCCGCAGATCCTCATTAACCAACAGCCTATTTCTTCCTACCCCCCACAAGAATTGCCTTATGTCTGTCCCATGCATTCTTGAATTCTCCCATGTTTTAGACCCCACAACCTCCTCAGGAAGACTGTTCCATGCATCCACTACCCTCTCTGTGAAATAATATTTCTCATATTGCCCCTGAACCGCCCTCCTTCCATCTTTAAATTGTGTCCCTTGTTCTTGCAAGTCTCTTTTCTGAAAGATGCTACCCTCTTGGACTTTGTTGATTCCACTGAGGTACTTAAAGTTTCTATCATGTCCCCCTCTCCTTCTTTCCTCAAGGGTATACATATTAAGCTCCTTTAGTCTTTCCTCATCGGCTTCTCTTGCGGACCCTGCACCATTTTAGTTGCCCTCCTGGACTACCTCTATCCTGTCTATGTCCTTGGAGATGGGGTCTCAGAACTGGACACAGTACTCAGATGGGGTCTCACCAACTGTCTGTACAGAGGGATAACAACTTCCTGTTTTCTGCTGCTGATGCCTCTCCCTATACATCCCAGTATCCCTCCAGCCCTCCCTACAGCCTTCTCACATTGCTTGCTAACCTTAAGGTCATCTGATATGATTACCCCCAGGTCCGTTTCCTTTTTTGTTATTGTTACTACCTCCCCACCCATTGTGTATTCTTCCCCTTGGTTCTTGTTTCCCAGGTGCATTATTTTGCACTTCTTTGCATTGAATCCTAGCTGCCATACTTCTGACCATTCCTCCAACCTTGCCAAGTTCCTTTTCATCCTTTCCACGCCTCCTTGTATCAACCTGTTGCAGATCTTTTGGCATCTGCAAAAGGCATACTTTCCTTCAGTCCTCTGCAATGTCACTGATGAAGACATTAAAAGGACTGGACCCAATACTGAACCCTGGGTGCCCACTAGTAACCCCTCTTTCTTCAGAGTGGACTCCATTTACAATTACCTTCTGTGTCCTGTTGTGCAGCAATGTTTTACAGGCTACCACCCTGGGACCCCTCCCAGGCTGTTTAATTTGACTATTAATCTTTTGTGTGGGACTGTGTCGAATGCCTTGCTAAAGTCTAGGTAGGCCATGTCCACAGCCCTCCCTGGTCTACTGCTTTGTCACCCAGTCAAAGAAATCATTAGATCTGCCTGATGACCTTCCCACTGTGAACCCATGCTGCCTTGGGTCCTGTGCTCCACTGGCCTCTAGGTACTCAACTATTCTTTCCTTCAGAAGTGACTCCATCACTTTCCCTACCACAGAGGTCAGACTGACAGCTCTGTAGTTTTCTGCCTCTGTCTTGGTCCCACTTTTGTGAAGGGGAATCACATCCACCTTCCTCCAGTCCTCGGGTACCACACCATCCTCCCATGATTTATTAAAAAGAATAGCCAGTGGTTTCACTAGTTCCTCCCTTAATTCTTTTAGAATTCTGGGATGAATTCCATCAGGACCCATTACTTTGCCCACCTTCAGTTTTAGGAGTTCTTGCAGAACCCTTTCTTCTGTGAAAGGACTGGAATCGACACCCCTATCAAGAGTGCTTCTGTTAATTGGATTAGGCACTTCTCCTCTTTTGTGAATACTGAGCAGAAATATTCATTCAGTATCCCTGCTTTTTCACTGTCCCCTCTGCCCACCCACCGTTCATTCTATTCAGCCTCACTATCCTCCTTTGTCTTTCTACGTCTGATGTACTTATAAAGGTTTATCCCTTCTTAACTGAGTTGGCTATCTTTTCCTCAGTTTGAGCCTTTGCTATTCTGACTTCCCTCCCTGCTTCCTTCTGCCTTAACTGGTACAGCTCTCTGTCCTGCTCCTTCTGTGTTTCCTTATACTTCCGGAATGCAATCTTTTTCTTCCTGACTTTCACAGCCACCTCTTTTGAGAACCATAGTGGCTTTTTCTTTCATTTTGATTTGTTTATTTGCTTCACACAAAGGCTTGTTGCCTCTGTGATGGCAGTTTGATAATTCCTATTGTTGCTCCACACCTCCTTCTAGCCTGTTTGCTAGTGCTTTTCTGAGGCACTCTCCCACCTTGCAAAGTCAGCCCTCCTAAAGTCCAGTACCCTCACTTTTGAATGGCTTGACTCTGTAGCTAATTTAACGTGAACCACACTGTTTGATGGTCACTTGTCCCCAGATGGCAACCCACTTCTAGATCTGAGATCCTCTCACTGCCCCATTTGAGAGCACGAGGTCTAAGATTGCTCCCTCAAGAGTGGGTTCGAAACTACTGTCTAAGGCCTGCCACCTGTAGGACATCAAGAATGGCCCTGTCTTGGATGTGGCTGCAGCAAATGTGCTCCAGTTAACATCTGGCATATTCAGGTCTCCCATCAACAGTATCTCCCTTTCTCTGCCATTCTAAGGAATGCCTTCTATCATATCCTTGTCCATTCCCTCCCCTGACATGGGGGTCTGTACACAACCCCTGTGCGGATTGTGGTGCTCTTTCCAGTCTCCAAGGTGACCCACAGTGCCTCTTCTCCTCCCTGTTTACTCTTTTGTTCAGTTGCTTTTATCTCTTCCTTTACATAGAGAGCTACTCCTCCCCCCCTTCTCCCCTGCCTGTCTCTCCTGTAGGTTATGTACCCTGGTATGTTAACATCCCAGTCATGGTTCTCTGTGTACCATGTTTCTGTGACTGCTACGATATCCAGGCATCCCTCTTCCAAGTGAATTGTGCCATCTGTGACTTCCCCCTCCTAATCTACACTCCTCTACTCCTTTGTGGTGCTGGCCTGTCCTTCTCCAGAGTGGAGACTGAACAGAAGTACCTGTTAAGCACTTCCATCTTTTCTTCGCTATCCTCTGCCCATCTCCCCTTTAGCCTGATATTATTTATTTATTCTCATCCTTTACTTTTCTTTTCTCCCTCATATACCTGAAAAAGGCCTTCTCACCCTCATTAACCCCCTGAGCTAGCTGTACCTCTCTCATGGCCTTTCCCTCCCTTACTGCGCTGCTCTCATCTCTTGACTTAGTGGTATACTCTACCCTGTCCTTCACCTTGAGAGTGCGCTTGTACTTTCTATTTATTTAGTGTACTTTACCCCTCCTAGACGGCTTGTCTTTGGTCCAGTCCTCACACCCAACCCCCTCACCCACCTTCCCCAGAACTTACCTCAGTCTCTTTGTGGACACCCTGACTTACACCCCAAGGTGGTGCCATTGGGAGGGGGAAGGTTAGACCCCGATGGAGACTAGGTACTGCTCCTGGTGGAGAAGAGTGCCACGGCTGGCAGTGTAGAGCTTGTGGAGTGGGGCATACGTCCTCCTGTGGCATCTGTGGATGTTTTTCAGACACTATATTCAAACCCCTGCCCTATGGGATGGTGAAAGCCCTGTGACCTGACAGCACACCCCCTGTGTATGTCTCATGTCATTGGCATCCTCCCTACATTCCGTGGCTCTGCTTGCACTTCCAGCTGTGGTCACCCACGTGGCAGTAGCAGCGTGTAAGTTATCAATCCTCCCTCCCTGAAGTGGACAGCATCCTCTGGGATGCTCATCACACCTCCCCTGACCAGCTCTCTGACTACTCAGGCTCATGTCTGAACCTGGGTCATCAGTGTCACAAGCAGTAGCTCTACTGCTGCTCCAGTGGGATGGGCCGAGTATGTTTGTACTTTCTAAAGGCTGTCCCCCACCACTTCTGCCACCTCATTGCCGAACCAGCTGGGATTTTTATCCTTAGCTTTCTTACTTTTGATTTTGGCACACTCACTACTGTCCTCCATCAATCCCTTCTTTATTATGGCCCATTTCTGTTCCACATCTATCTCTACTCTAATCCCATCAAGGTGACCTTGCAGAACTTCTGCCATCATGCCAAAGTCAGCTCTCTGGAAGTCCAAGACCCTCATCTTGGTCCTGACCATCCGAATTCCCAAGCCCAGCTAAAACCACACTATGTGGGGGTCACTTCCTGCAAGTGGCACATCCACCTTCACATCCAGAGAATTTACATAGTTGGACAAGTCCAGATCCAGAATGGCCTTCTCCCTAGTGGGCTCCATGACACTTTGAGTCAGGAAACTGCTCTGAAAAGCATCCAGCAATACTTTTTGCCTAGTGCCGGAGGAAGGAGGGATTTTCCAGTCCACCTCATGTAGACTGAAATCCCCCATTACTACTTCCCCCTGCTGCACAGATCTATGATCTGGAACCCCAATACTCTATCCGATCCCTCATCATGGGAAGGCAGTCTGTAGACCACCCCAATCCTTAGCTTCCTCCTTTACTGGATTGGATCTGCAGCCACAAAGCTTCAGGCTTGCCCTCCACACCTTCCTCTCTGGTGCAAATTACCCCCTCCTTCATGTACAGTGCTGCCCACCTTCCCATCCCCCTAGCCTTTCTGTACATTTTATACCCAAGAACTGCTAGGTCCCAGTCATGGTTCGGTGCGGCCCAAATCTCTGTGACAACCGTCATGTCCGCCTTTCCCTCAGCCAACAAAGACTGCAATTCTGCCATTTTGTTCCAGACTTCTGGTGTTTACAGACACCATCTTCTACCATGACTCTGGACTCCCCTTACACCTGACCTGGCCCCTTCCACCCCCCTCATCCCTTGGTCCCTCCATTTTTCCCTCACCCCTCCCTTCCTCCTGTGGTTCTGCTTGGGTGGGAGGCCTATCAGCCTCCTCCACCAGGTGATTAAGGATGTTGTACACCCTGCTCCCCCCCCCAATCACTTTAAATTTAGATTTTAAATCATGAAGTCCTCCAGCTTTCCCTTCAGGATTCTTGTGCCCTTTTTACTTAGGTGTAATCTGTCCGGTGCATACAGGTCCTTGTTATCCCATGTCTCTTCCTAGCAACCAATGCACCCATAACCTTCTACCTCACACCACCCTTTGAGTCATTCACTAAATTCAGCAATCCTTAGCTTTCTTGTTATACTAGCCCTCAGGACCGGAAACACCTTTGAGAAGGCTACTAACTTTCTTCCCCCCTGCAGATTCTCCCAACCTCCTTGAACCACTCTTGCACTACACCCGCCTCACTTCCTGCAAAGTCATTCATACTGAGGTCCACTATAATGTGAGGTTTCTCTCCTTCATGTCCCACGCACTGTGATTCTAGAGTTCCCACCCTCCCTGCCATAATCTGTTGCATGCATTCTATCCTCTTACGGTTTGGCCCTTCACCCCATCTCACCATCTTCACAAATGAATCCCCCAAGATCACCACCATGCCTCCCCTCATCTTGGACTCTCCCTGCCTTCTGTCCATACTGCTGCCCATGTCCACCTGCTTCCTCCTTGCCCTCCTGCCCCTCTTGTACTACACCCTGCTCCTGTACACCTACTATCCCCTTCCCGTCTTCCTGAACCTCTCCCGCCCCCCCACTGGCACACTACCTATCCCTCCCTTCTATTCCCTCCTGTCTGCCCCCTAACCTTGTCCCTCCTCCAGCCTATCCCTTTATTCTGTCATGTCCACTGCCTCTTCCCTGTACCACCTACCTTCTCTCTTTCACCCAAACTCATATCCTCTTGCCCCTTCTCCCTACTTACCCTGCTGTCCCCCACCTCCTCCAACCATTCCCGCTTGCTGCCCCTTTTCTTATCACCACACTCCCCCACCTCCCCCAGTCCAGTAGAAGGAATCTGTTCCACATTGACAGTCCTGGAGATGCTCCCACAGGATCTCCTCCCCTTCCTGCCTTACCTTTTCCTCTGTCAGATAAGGAACCTGCATTCCAGGCATCAGTTAATTACATTTTTACTATATGCTCATTGCTAGTGAACAAATGCTGAATATAAATGATAGGTTCACATACCAACAAGCATTTGTCAATGCTGAACAATCGCTTGCAGGCATTTGCAGTGGTGTTTGGCATTTATGCAGACCCCCCCCCAATTTGTATCCATGTCCCTTCAGCACCCATGTCCCAATAGAGTACCTGTCTGCAACTCCTCTTGCATCTGATTTACATTTCAGTTTCATGCTTCTTAACACTCTGTCTTAGGAACCCTAACACCCCCGTCGTTGTCAAGGTTACGAGCCTGTGTGGAAACTGCACAATGCACGCTCATAACACAATCATTTTGTGGAATTTTCTCACCAAATTTTCAACATAGGCATTTTGGGACCTCCACGCATGAATGTGTCACTGTGATTTTCTTAATCTGTCCTAAACATTGATTTCCCATAGTGACTGCGCCATTGTGCACCTGATGTGTGGAAACACATTTTGGCCAGTGTGTGAAAAATAACAGCTGTACAGTTCATAAAGAGGTGTGAAACAATGGCAATGTCAAAAATTTGGAGTGAAAATATTAAACATTCTCAAAGTTAGGAGCATGTGTGGAAACTGTGCAATGCACGCTTGTAGCACTGTCACGTTTTGGAATTTTGTCACCAAATTTTCAACATAGGCATTTTGGGACCTCATGTCATGAACAGTGTCACTGTGGTTTTCATAATCTGTCCTGAACATTGATTTCCCACATTGACCGTGCCATTGTACGCCAGATGTGTGAAAACACATTTTGGGCAGGATGTGAAAAATGACAGCTATACTGTTCATAAGGAGGTGTGAAAAAATGCCAATGTTGAAAATCTGGAAAGAAAGTACTACAAATTCCAGAAGTTATGAGTGTGCATGGAAACTACAGTAATTTTCTTGAATTTTTTTCACCAAATTTGCAATATAGGCTTTTTGGGAGCCCACCTCCTGAACAGTGGCACTGTCATTTTGATACTCAGTCCCGAAAGCTGATCCTGTGCAGTGACTGCGAAATCATCTTTTGGGACTAAATAACAGCATGACAGTGACTGAATTCATGAGGCGGGGTCCCAAGAACCCCATGTTGAAAATTTGGTGTCAAAATTTAAAACAATGGCCGAGATATGCACCAAAGTTGAAAAAAACCCGCTTATGCCATTATACAGCTTACCGGCATTTCTTCAGTTTGTGGTTGGCTTTGAAGAGTGCAGACGTGTTTCCGGTCCACTGAAGATCATTGCACCAGGCTCTGAAGGTAAGTATGGGGTAAGGGGGTACAGTGGTGGGTGTGGGTTGGGAGGGACACCTGACTCAACGAGGGACCATTTTCTGTTTTTACAGTGGAAAAAAAAAAATTAAATAAACTGCAGGAGGTTTTTGGTACACTGGGGTGGGCTACCAGTGCACCACTTGGGTGTTTGTTGGGAGGAGGCTGGAGCCGACAGGGATTGGGCACTCCTGTTGGCAATACAGTGTTCTGGGGGGGTGCATGAGCACACTGGGGTGGGCTCCCAGCATGCCACCCGTGTGTTTGTTGGGGGGGCTGGAGCCAACGGGGATAGGGCACCCCCATCAGCCATACGGTGTGCTTGAGGAGGGGCATAAGCCAAGGGGGATTGGGCACCCCCCTCGGCACACAATGTGGGAGAGGGCAGTAATGAGGGAATGGAGAGGACAGCAGCAAAGGGTGGAAGCGGAAGGGATTTTGAGCAGAGGGAAAGGGTGATGTCAATATGGTAAATACACATACGTTACCACCACTGATTGCAGCAGTGGTTTTCTTTCAAGTGAAGACCACAGCAGCTGAACTGCTGTCATAGACAGCTCAGCATCTATTGGTGGGGTAGGGTTGCACCTGGTTCACTGAGCACTGCATTGGAATGGAGGGTCACACACCTCCAAAAAGTTGTACTGTGGCAAGACGTTCCTTGCACAAGCATGCAAGAGAACGCAAAAGTCAGCCTAGCGTTTCGAGGTGCTATACCTCTTCGGCAGGGACTTGGCCATTTGAACCTCCCCTTGTGTTTTTATAGTTTTAAAACAGGTGTTATAAATAAAAATACCATAATAACATTGCTCACACTCACCATAGAGGCAGTTATCAGATAAGTTAATCAACTAACATTGCTTATTGTATTTACCGTTCCTTGTCTGCCAGCATCTTAAATTTGACCTTTTTTGTTATTACTAATATATTGAAGGATCAGTCTCCATTTAAACAAGTCAGATTAGCTGGCAGTCAAGAACTTTACCATATAGAGCTAAATGTGATTAGTGCAACTAAATGTGAATCAGTGTGATACTAAAAGAAAAGTGAAGGGGGAGGGTCCAAACTTCTTTTACATAGCAGCAGTTGATAAATAAACTAATATTACATAACTCCAAAAGCCATATATTTATTTTACATACAACACTATTTACTTCTATACATATATATATTTATTTATTTATACAGTGGGGTGAGGTGATATGCTATGAAGTAAATGGTGTTATTTTCACAGCCATTGTATAACCTCTGTGATGACATCACCACTGTAGATTCATTTCCTGATAAACCCACAGTGTCTACATCACCAGCAAATATACAACAATGGTGATGCCACCAGAGTGAGACCATCTACACTGCAGCCTGCATTTAATAGCTTCACAGTTTCTCTTTCTCACTGAATCCTGCAACTAACTCAATTAGCATTGTAAAAGACAATCCCCTATGTCCCATAGTTACTCTGACAATCCTAGCCCATTACTGTGCTGCTCTAATCTTCAAACCAGCCTCCTTCATAAACCAGTTTCTCTTTCTGAGTGCTGAGACAATAGTGAAAACATTTGTCATTTATTCATATTTAGATAAATTATTCACTATGGAGGATGCAGATTCACCTCACTGCAAATCATTTCTATTTAATATAATAATCATACTATCATCTCAGTGAAGGAAGGGCTGCCACTCCATAAAATTATTAAATCCAGTTGCTTTTAGCATTTTAAATTTAAAAATCCATCTGGATTCTTTCTGGTCCAAAAGGTAACACCTGCCACCCCTCCCCCACCCTCACCCATCGTCTAAATGGTGCATGATCAATTCCCATGTAGTACACTTTATGATCTTTTGCTGTTTCCAGTTCCTTCAAATGTCTACCAATGGGATGTGAAATATTTTGTCTGCTAATGGCTTTGAAGTGTTCCTTTATTCGTTCCTTTAAACACCTAGTTGTTTGTCCAATATAGAAATGAGTGCAGGAGCTCCACGGAGCAAACATAACAGGTGTTACACATCATAAAATGGTTAATAAAAACCTCATCTATTCCTGTCCTGCCTCCATTTTTGAAACTGTTCCCTTGTACTGCATGTTTATAAATAACACAGTGCATGCAAGGGTAGAAACTGGATGGTTTTCTACTTAGCCAGTCTCCCTCTGGGTTATCATTCCTGAAGTCACTGTGCAGCAACATATGTTTGAGACTTTTCCCCTTGTGGAAAGTAATGAGAGGTCCCTTTTCTTGGGTTTGTATAAGGTCTCTGTTCCCAGCAAATGCCAGTGCTGTTTGATAATAAACCTGAGATTAATAGATAGAGGACCCTAAGTTGATACAAAGGTTAGTTGTTCTACTCCCTCTGCTTGCTCCTTATATCACAGCAAGTCCCCCTATCCAATGAGTTAACCCTCTGGAGTGCCTGTTGTAGGGTTCTTTCTGCATTTCCTCTATTACAGAGAGCCTATTACATAGTTCATCTTTAGCTATATTGAAATCTTCAATGTTAGAGCTATTCCATTTTAAACAGATCATTTGACCATAGGGGAGATTTTCAACAATGTGTTTTGGATGAGAGCTTCGAGTGTGTAGGATACTATTTCCTGCTGTCTTTTTTCAATACCCCTTTGTATTAACTGCATTACCAGGATTGCCAGTTAATGTGATGTCCAGAAAATATATTTTAATTTCATTGTATCATGCTGTAAAATAGAGACCAAACTCATTGGTATTTATGTATTCTAAGAAACAATGTAGGTCCTGTTCTGAACCCTCACATACAATTAATACATTATCTAGGAAACACATGTATTTTTTATGCATGCACTGTGAAGATTCTGATTAGGATCAAAGATCACCCCTCCTCCCTCCAACCCATGAAAAGGTTGGTGTAGGAGGGGGCAACTGAGGACACCATCGCTGTTCCTCTGTTTTGAAGATAAAAATCACCATTAAACACGAAATAATTGCTTTTTAGTATCAAATCCAAAGCCAAACAAATAAATGCAGCTGGATATTGAAGGCAAGAGTGTTTCTTTATTAATTGATTGATTGATTGATTGATTGATTTATCTATTTATTTAAGTCTTTGGTAACCGGGTAAGTGCACTGATTCAGGGGACCATTTTCAGGCACAACCTGGACCGCACAGTTGGCAATTACAGAGGTAGTGACAAGTTATACAATGAGAACAAGCCATGTGGATACACACACATCATTGGTGAGTGTTCCAGCATGGACATTACTGCTGCAATACCCACTTGATGCTCTATAAGTGTATAAAGGGAAGTAACATCAGTCGTTAACCACATGTAGGATTCCTGCCATGTGAAGTTCTGAAAACTTTGCAGAACTGCCGTGGAGTCTCTTATATATGAGTAAAGTTTCACTATGTCTTACTGTAAATAGCTATTAATGTAAAATGCTAAAGGCTCCATTATTGAGCCATTCCCTGATATGACTTGGGGGCAGAGGGGATTTATTCCATCTTTTTGTATTTTAGGGATATGAACACTGGAACTGTTGGAAATTCACAATTCAGACTCTCAAATTCTGCATGTAAAATCCACCCCTCCTCCAAAGCCAAAGTCAGAAAGGATTCTAACCTTGCCTTGAAGAATGAAGTGGGATTCCACTGCAGCATATATGTATCAGAATCTGTTACTTGTTTAATTGCTTCTTCTAAATAGCAATCCATTGCCAAAATTACTACATTACCTCCTTTATCCAAGGATTTGATGATAATATCAGATATTTCTTGTATTTCTCTTAAGGCAGTACGTTCTGTTGCCATCAAATTGTCCCAGTACTGTCTGTCTTTGGATCTTTTTACTAGCTGTTGCCACAACCCTTAACACTACATCTTGAAACGCTTTTATCGCCTCACTATCAGCATTGAGAGGAATAAATACTGATTTTCTTTCTGTAATGTAGGTTTCAATGCAGTACTAGTGACGTGGGTTAAACCCCCCTCTTCCCCCACTTCAATTTGAACATCTTTTCAACATTTGCAGCTTCTAATAGCTGAACCAATTCTATTTCTGTAATAGCATCTAACAAGGGGTCAGTTAGATTGGCATCATTAGCCTTGCTCCCTAAGTCACTCTCTTCTCCTGTTACAAACCCAGTTTCATTCACACCTTTTAAAAAATGTTTTTTTAAATTGATTTTATGGAACAATTTGTATACATCACAATATATCTCAAACTTATTTACAAAATGTACAGGAACAAATGATAAACCATAACTTAATACTTTTAACTATGTTTCAGAGAACGTTCTTTTAGATAAATTAACTATTGTTAACTTTTAATTTTCTAAAGTCCCATCTTATTCTCATGATTCTGTTATTTGTTGTGATCATTTGTGTCTGCCTCTTTGTGTCTTTTTTCTTTTTTTTTTGAGTGTAAATGTGCCAAGCCATTGTGATCCTCCTCAACTGAATCTTGACTTGAAAAGTGTACACAGCGTGCAGATGCTGATGATATTGTGACAGAATCTGTGTGATTACTATCTTTATTAGAGTTATTGGTTCTGCCTCTTGATCTCCATCTGCCCCTTGACTGAGAACAAGTGAAGTTCTCCCATTTATAAACTTTGTTATTAGAATAGTTTCTTTCATCTCACAGTAATGTCTTTTTTTTTAGTTATTCAATAAATTCTAATTTTGGCTTTTTCTGTTAATTTAACATCAAGTTATTTTATCAGTGATGTAGTTTTGCATTTGGATAGCTATTCATGCAAATTATCGATTTCTTTTGGTGCTTCTGCGCTATGAAATTCATCTTCCACTATCTATATCTTTATAAATTCTAATGATCAGATTTTCATGTTTGCTTTCCATTTTTCTTTGATATGTATGTTCTCAAGACAACAGGCAGGGAGCTTTGTCACCCTGAGGCCTCTAGAAATCCATTCTTTCTTCAAATATTTTCTCAATGACCACATGTTGTAATGTAATGTTATTTCTTTAATTGCTGATTTTTCTAGTTTAGAAAAAATGGGTTTGATGCTACTTTCATCTGTATCATTTTGTGTCTCAGAAGATAGTTCAGTATTTAGATCAACTGTTGTCCTTTTTGCAGCCAGACTCATGCTGACTAGTGAGAATGCCATTCCCCTTGTAATGTAATGTAATGGAAGTTAGTAATCTGTACTTCTCAGGCGTCTCCAACCACTAGTCATGAACTTAAACTCCACCAATGCCCATTGCCACAGTTGTCTATCTGAGGCACTCCACCAAAATGTCAGTCACACAAACAAAGAAGGCTGCACTCTCAGTGAAGACCAGGTGCTGGAAAATAGGTAAGCAATGTCAAATAAGGAACCAGCACTCCAGGCATCAGTTAATGACATTTTTACTATATGCTCATTGCAAGTGAACAAATGCTGAATGAAAGTGATAGGTTCAAATACCAAAAATCAACCCAGTGCTTCGAGGTGCTATATCTGTTTGTCAGGGACGTGGCCACTTTGACCTCCCCTCGTGTTTTTTATAGTTTTAAAACAGGTGTTACAAATAAAAATACCATAATCACAGTGGCACCTATTCACAAAAGCACACTCAAGAGGTGCATATCGGGACATGCAGCTCTGCACTCTAGGGATTTCCACAGGGGGGGCTGCATTCACAAACACCAGCCCCCGCCCTGCTCCCTTATGTAGTCCCACCCCCTTGACATACAGTACTATTTACTTATTTTAGAGGTAAATAGTGTTGTATGTAAAATACATATATGGCTTTTGGTGATATTTAATATTAGTTTATTTATCAACTGCTGTTATGTAAAAGAAGTTTGGACCCTCTCCCCTTAACTTTTCCTTTAGTATAACACTGATTCACATTTTATTGTACTAATCATGTTTAGCTCTGTATGGTAGAATTCTTGACTGCCAGCTAATCTGACTTGTTTAGATGGAGAATGCTCTTTCAATTTATTAGTTATAAAAAACAGGTCAAATTTTAAGGTGCTGGCAGAGAAGGAATGGTAAATACAATAAGCAAAGTTAGTTGATAAACTTATCTGATGAATCTTTCTGTGGTGATTGTGAACAATGTGATTATGGTATTTTTATTTGTAACACCTGTTTTAAAACTATAAAAAACATGAGAGGAGGTCCAAGTGGCCATGGCCCTGATGAAGAAGTATAGCACCTTGAAGCGCTGAGCTGATTTTTGGTATTTGAACCTATCACTTTTATTCAGCATTTGTTCACTTGCAATGAGCAGATAGTAAAAATGTCATTAACTGATGCCTGGAGTGCTGGTTCCTTGTTTAACATTGGTCACTTAATTCCAGCACCTGGTCTTCACTGAGAGTGCAGCCTTCTTTGTTTGTGTTACCTTTTCCTTTAACTGTTATCCACTCCCCCTCCCTGGGTTTTTTTTTTAACAAAATAATTCATACCTATTTTTGTTTTGTGCATTTCTACTATTTGTCCTGTTTATTTTCCACTTTTTTAACCTTCCCAGGGTCATTATTGTCTTTATTTCTTGTACCTGCTTTATATTTAACAGGCATTATACATTTAATTTTACTTATTTTTTTTTTTGTTTTACTTTTTCTTTCCTTTTTCTTTTCTTCCTTTTCCCCCAAATCAGTCTTTATTTTTGGGGGTGGGAGAATGGGCCAGAGATTAAGTAGGATCTGCAGTGATACTGTAGGCAGGAAAGTGGGCAGACTATGTGGGTCAAGTGGTCCTTATCTGCTGGCAAATGTATGTTTCTATGTTTGTTCCTAGCCTGACATCTATAAATCTGTGCCGGAGGTACTTGTTCCGGTAGGGATTTGAGTCTATCACTATTATTGTTCATTTCTCTTCATATGCCTTCTAATTCTGTTTTGAATATTTGTAAATGCTGCATAATCAATGTTTTTTTTAATGTTTATTGATTACAAAATATACCATATAGATATAATATTTAATTTCATTACATATGGTTAAATATCAACACACCCTCCCTCCCAGACTATTAAGCAGAGTGTAGCACTTTACCATAGAACTACCACTTAAAGGATTTGATTATTTCTTCTCAGATATAAACAAAATATCCCAGTCACAATGCTTATATAAACAAAATTCCATTTACATTGTAACCCTACATATTACCACTCAAAACTTGTTTTGTAATACTGCGTTATACAAATGCCCCCAAATCTGGTCACATTTCTTCAGATTGCCATTACATTTATAATGTAATTTTTCATATCTCATTGTTTCTAATATTAAATGTTTCCAGACGGCCATTTCAAGAATCTGTGTACTTTTCCACAATCTTGTAATACATCTTTTCACACTCAAAATGCTATATATAAGAACATATCTAGTCCTTCTTTAGGTAGTTGTTGTAAGGAAGACATATTTAACATACAGAGTGCTGGTTCGAATATCAATTTGGTTGGCAAAATATTATTAATAGTTACCAATACTTGTTCCCAGAATGTCCTTATTTTGGGACAAAGTACATGCATTGATCAACAATTTGTCCACATCCTCTATTACAGTAAGAAGATATTAAATTATTAAATTTATTCAATAAGTATGGCGAATAATAAATTCTATGACGTATAAGAAACTGAATTTGAGTCATAAGGAAATTTATAGCAATATTTCATGTTTTACAAATAGAATCCCACTTATATTCAGAAATGTCTATTTGTAAATCTTTCTCCCATTTCATTCTAATGTCTTGTGACACATTTTCTCTAGATTCTAAAATTATCCTATAAATGTTAGACATCGGTTTGCTTCTTCCTTTATTTTTTATAATAGTGTCAATCAGTATATTAGGCTCAAAATCAAACTTATTTTTATCTATTAATTTTTGAATTACTGAATTAATTTGTAAGTAATTAAAGAACATGTTCCTAGGCACTCCATATTGTGTCTGTAATTGCTGAAATGACATCATATTTTGATTTTCAAAAAGTTCAGCTATACTATGAATACCAAACTGGAACCATCTATTTATGTATGCTGAATTGAACAACAGGTAAAACTTATTATTACTTAAAGGAGATTGCATACTTATTATGTTTTCAATTTTAGATGTTGTAAAATCTTTTTCCAGTTTTTTTAGAGTGTCTCAATATATTCTCTATAGCTCCCAATGTTTCACTATTTAATTTTTTTTCCAATTGTTTAACCAGGTGAGACACACTAAGCTGAAAGCTTGTTTACAGGTGCAACCTAGGAGCACAGGGAAGTTAAGTGACTTGCCCAGGGTCACACAGTATGCAAGTGGGGGCTGTGGGATTCAAACCCAGGTCTCCAGATTTGCAGTTCAGAGCCTTAAACCACTGCGCAATTCTGCCTCCCCAAATTCTGAAAGAGGTTGCATTTTATCTGAGATGGAGACTCATTACCTGATTCAAAGTATGTCCATGGTGGAGGGTTTACACTAAAAAATTATTTAAGGGCCTGCAAAATAGCTGCCCAATAATAATATTTTAAACTTGAAAGTTTTAGGCCCAAATTATCATATCTCAGATATCATTTTTTTAATCTGGGTCTTTGATTTTTCCATATAAATTTGTTTACTACTTTATCTAGTTTATTCCACATAGCATCCGGTACACTAATAGACAGTACCTGGAATATGTTCAAGAGATGTGGCAATAGATTCATTTTAATAACCTGAATTTGACCTAATAAAGATATAGGTAATCCTTTCCACTTTGCCAAGTCCTTTTCTATTTCATTTATCAAGGGATTCAGATTCAGGTTTATTAGTTGCTTAATATCATTTGTCAGTTTGACTCCCAAATATACAATACTTTGTGATTGTATTTTAACTGGAAAATTAACTGTATTTATTTTAGAATTTGAGGAATGTATTAATAGTGCTTCTGATTTTTTCTGGTTTACAGTGTAACCTGATTGTAAGCCATATTCTTGAACAATCTGTAAAATTTTTACAATTTCTGTTTCTGGAATTTTTGGATAAATTATAAAGTCCTCTGCAAATAAAGATAATTTCAGAACTTTTTTATCACTAAATATGAATCCATCGACATCCTTTTCTTCCCTGGTTGCATTGGCCAGAGGTTCAATAATCAGTGCAAACTAAAGGGGTGACGGGGATATAATTAATATGTTGACCAGAATGTTAGTGCATCTATTATTTCCTTTGAAAGAATAGTAGGATATTTATTTTATATGGTTATATCAGTTGTAGAGCCCATCTGTTCTCTTATATGCTCCTGTACTATTGGTGCATTTATTTTAACTCTCTCAGTTATCATCATAAGACTTGAATTCCTTTAGAGGTAGTTGACCGAAATGTTTTAACTTTGACCCTTCTTTCATTACAGAGTTTGAATTATTTTGTTCATTATCCAGGGAGATAATATATGCAGAATGGCCACATGCATTCTCAACAATTGTAGATCAGATGCAAGGTTTTTTTTTTATTATTATTATTCTATGGTAATTGGTTAAGTCCTTCTAGGCACAAGTGCCTGTTTTCAGGAGTAACCCCGGAACACTGAGAAGGTTAAGAATGAAAAGGGAAATGAACGGGAAACTCTAGAAGTGTAAATAATTAGAAATAAACAGACATGGATGACAAAACAGTGCACATTCTTGCATTTTGTCATGCAAAAAAAAACTACTGCAGATTCTGTACAAGTTGACAGTGCACCTTTAATCAGTCACACAGAATGCAAGTGGAGGCTGTGGGAATCAAACCCAGGTGTGCTGGATGTGCTAAGATCATTCACAGCTTGCTACTATAATCTCTAGGCTATACTGCCAGCCAGAAGATGAACTTCCTTAGTTATCTGTTTTGAAATTCTTTCTCCATATAGTATCTATCTATTGGTCATTGACCTTTCATTTCTTAAGTCCCTTCTTGGGGTGCTTCCCCCCCCCTTATAGTTTTGTTGCCCTTCTGTCTTTTCTTTTTCAATAGTCTTACATACTGAGCTTGTATCTCCTCTTTTTCTTTAATGACTGATGAGTTTTCATCCTGTGATTGTTCTATTTTATGTGAATTTACTCCCTCCCCTTCAATATCTTTAATAAAATCTAGCAGAAAACTTTCCTTTGTGTTCATCTATCAAGTGCACTGTCACCCCATTTCCTTGTCCATGTCTGTTACTTTATGTTACAACTGATGTGGATGATTTCAGTGTACTTTCTCCGATTACCTGTGTTACTATTTTTTATTATTACAGTATTGTATGTGTTTTCTTTTGGGAGAGGGTGCACATTGTTATAATTACCCCTATTTCAGCTTCCAACCATTTCTTACTGCTCCTTGATTCTGTAATACCAATAAAGTGCCTTAGTTTTTATCTAAACAAAAACAAAGAAAAAATAAACTAGTAATGACGTACAATATTTAGAAAAATTGTGTGCAAAATTTTAATAATGGGCAAATAAAAATCCAATTTTAAACTAAGTTCAGTTCCCAGCCATAGGACAGTTTTTGGGTTTCACAGAGGTGGGCAATGTCCCACTGTCAGGGCAGAGACTACATTTTGTTTCTTCTTCAGACAATGATATGAACAGAGAACTAGATCAATACTACATGTCTAATCCTTGACTATCCACAGTCAGGTAAGAAAGGAAAAAATAAGGCATGTGATTTAGCAGCCAATTAGCAATCAGGCAGTGAATAATGGATCTGCAATGCTGGCATGACATCCCCTACAGTGGCATCCTGGACAGCATCAGAAACCCATTGACACCCCCAACACTGATGCATCCCTGCAACGACCGGCAACACCACCACACCCAATGTGGGGGGGGCTGTGCCCCTGCACCCCCACTACTTTAGATATCTAACTGCATGTCACACAGACATTGGAGTTATGTATATACCCCCTGTCATGTGCCCCTGCCCCCTAACCTTGGGCAGCCAGGCAGGACCTCCTGTTTGCAGAGAGGATCCCCCTATTCAGGAAATTGTGAGCAGAAGTAAGGGTTCAAGAAGACTTCCCAACCTTCCTTTTCCCCATGGGAGGTTGGATTCTGTAGTTTTGAGTCCCCTTGACTCTGCACTACTTTCAGTATTTGAATCCCACCACAGCCACTGGCTACATCTTGCATAGGTAGTTTTATATGATAGCCGAGTGGATTCTATCTTTTTAGGCACACAGTCTTTTCAAAACCCTTTTGTTTTGAAACTGTCTTCCTTAACCCTGTTTTCCCAAACCTCATCTTAGCACTCGACCTCTTTCATAGTAACTTAGCACTCTTGCCTCCTACCCCTTCCCCTGCATCCCCCCTCACCCTCTCCACCCTTCCTCCCCTTCCCATTGCCCACCCTCCTCATGTCCTCCACTCCCACCCTCTCTTTCTCTTCCCAGCCCACCCGCCCACATCCTTCCTACACCTTGTGCCCTGTTTGTCTTGACAAAGCCTGCCGGCCAATATCAATGTACTGTATGCAGTTTCCTGTGCCGGAAACTGATTAGCATATTGTGTCTCTGCTGTTTTACATTGACTGTCCATTATGATTTTGTGTCCATTATGAGTTTTGTACCTCCTATTTACACTTTATTGTACCGTACTTTACTGTTCTGTTTAATCTGTTGTCCTTTCTACTGGCGTGCAACCTTTGTAAAAGAACTCTTAACTCAAAGGAATATGTAATCCGAGACTTACAGTAAATAAATAAAAATAAAAATAAATGTTAAATCACTCACCCAGACCCCAGACAGAGTTGATGACACAATCATAAAAGTTTACTTAAAATAAAAGCATTACAGAAAAATCTACAGTTTGGAAGAACTTTGAAATCCAGACAATAACAAAAGTAAAACTGGATGGTTTGCAGAAAACACTAGATACTGTATTCTAAACTATACCTTGTTTTGATGTTAAAGTTCAGACAAGATTTCAACTGTCCTGGTAGAGATGACAGTTCATTAGGCAATATAATTTTGTAGCAAGTCCTTGATCCAAGTCTCTAGATGTTCTTTTAAAAGGCTCCAGGAGCTGTCCTTGTTGAAAAGTCTTGGTTTCCAAAATTCTGACTTAAAATCAGAATTTTCTGTTCAGTATGTGAAGAGTCTAATTCCCACACACTCAGGTCTGGTTTTCAAGATTTTTCCAGGCCTACACTTATACTTTTTGGTGTAAAAGTACATGCCAGTTGGACAGACTATTCTGCCTTCCAACTTAAACACTAGTCAACTGCTGTGCATTCAAAGTGTGTGTCTGATGATATACTGGAGGGTCATTTTAGGACCTACTCACCTTATTTTTTCCTCTGGGGTAGGGTTAATAATTCCAGAACAATACTGATATTAGGGTGCAACAATTTACCTTTTCCTTGTAGGTGTCACTGTGGTTCCATGTCAATCCCAGTGACAGCTGGTCCTAGCATTTGGCTTAACCTCGGACCCCTAGGACATTACATTACATTACCCCTTCCCTGTCATGGAAAGCCACAGTGTGATGTTTTATGCCTTCCTGGGGATATACACCTGTCTCCCTTATCTTGAAATATAACAGTTCCACACTAGCCTTTATAAAAATAGCAGTTATTTTGTAGTTACCTGTTAAAGGGACAGTGTCTTAATTCTAAAGTACATTACATCATATACAACATGAACCCACATAAATGGATATAAGCCTATCATGTGACCCCCCATCACTGCAAAGTCCATCAAAATGAAATCCTCATCACTGCCAATGTAAGCACGGTTGGAGTTTCTGTGCTAGTGTTACCGTAGAGACAGCATACTATGAATGATCACTGCTCAGAGAATGCTAATGCTCACTATCTATTTATCATTCCAGAAAAGCATGAATAAAAACGCACAACCTTCTAGAGTCACAGGCTGCTCTATACAGAGTTATTGGCTCTCCTTGTTAAAGGAGTTCTTATGAGAGAGGCGAAACTGAAAATCTTGGCTTACACTGACCATTTTTTTTTGTAATTTAAAACATAGTCTACTTTTAGTGTCAGTGAAGAGGTTCTATTGCTCATGAAAGTTTAGTGAAAGTGTATATAAAGAAGTCAAACCAGTCTTTTCCTTTGATGACCCTCTTTAAGTTGGACTGGAGTTTCTAGGAGTCTGAAAATGCAGGACTGGATTCTCAAAGCTCATTAAAATCCTGCAACTGCGGGAAAAATTCACTGCAAGTGGTTTGCCACTTGTACTGTGTAACCACAGTTTCTCCCAGAGCTGGCTCATGATTTATAGCGACTTGTGAGTGGTGTTGCTATAGAAATCCTCACAGCTGTGGAATAATGTTATGGCCAATGGGACCAGCCGTTACATCTTCTGCAAGTGCTGCAGAGATTGTGGTCTGCAACTGGAGTTGGTGTGGGTGTCTTAGTCCCAAAATGTTTTGTGAATCCAGCCCATAGTCTGGCATCTTGTAGTTTGTCAACTGCTGCTACACAAACCAGTTCCATGCAGCAGTATACAGTAGGGCTTTTCTGAAGAAGTCAGACTTTATCGCCTTTCAGAGTGCTTCTGATAGTGCAGCCTATAATTTAAGAAAAAAGGACATAGAAAGCAAGATGTTCTCTTAACCTACATATATCTCAAATTTATTTTGTTATAAACATATGTAACAGCAAGGTTCCCCTTGGATTACTAGAACCCTGTTAGTGTAATGGGTTTAGGTAGGCAGCCGGGGCAGCATAGGGTTAAAAGCTTCTTGGGCTCCATTGGCAGCTTCTGCCAGTCATGCTGGGCAGAGGTTCCAAGTGAGAGTGGCTTTCACAGCAGCATAAGCCACAACAGATTGTTGCTGTAGTGGTCAGTTCTCTGCTTCACAGAGTAGAGTGTGCTAGGGGTCCTGACTGAGGAGAGCCACAGGAGAGGTAACACTTCTCTCCTGACCCATTTTGACCCCTAGTGTGTTCACATAGAGACTGCATCGAGTCGTGGTGGTGGCCTTCTTTAACGCTGTGCCCCTGAGGGGGTGAAAATTCCTGAATGATGTCAGTTCCTATAACCATGAGAAAAATGTGGAGTTCTCCCCCATCCTTGGAAGACTTTTGCCTAGAAAAATGCTGCCTTGGATCTGGAAGAGCTAGACTTTGCCCTCCCCTGATGAAATTCCTGCCATTTGGAACATTTTACCTCAGAAAATGTTGGAGGACTATTTAAAGATGCTCAAATGATACTGTGCCTCACAGTGAGGAATTTGTATGGAAAAGTGTGCCTCCCCTCTCTTCAGTATTGAAACTAATTCACTTCTGACTGGTATAATGAAGAGAAAGCTTTCCTCTCAGTGATGGAAAACTAACTGAACTGTTTCACACAGTTTTAGAGAACATTATCTGTCCAGTAAAATAAGTTGTGAAGTTTGGGACTTCTATAATTGGGGGAGCCTGGAGTTGTCCACCCCTGGGATGCAATCCATATGATGTTCATTTTTTTTCTGGACATGATCCCTCCTATGTCCACAGTCCAGAAGATGGATGGACAGGTAAGCGTTTCTTGCACTGTCTAGGAAAGGGGTGAGATTCAAACAAATTAATTGTAGTAAATCACTACTGTGGATTTTGTGGACTTGTACCTGTTTCTGCACTTGCAGCTCCAGTGGGCAAATCTTTTTCTGTCAGTCCATCATGTCAGAATGAAACCTACTATTTGTCTCTACTTCTGCTTGTGGACCTTTGTTTGTGAGTAAATGTGTGATTTCCTGGTGCCCCCAGTGCCATGGCCCACCCCAGTTCACAAAAGCCGAGGTAAAGAAACATCTTAGATTAAGAAACATGTCAGGACTGTCTAGTGCCATATGCCAACCCTGTTGTCAAGGGGGAGAAAGGGGTGGTTACACGTACAATAACTTTCTGATACTCACAGACTGTGAAGGTAGTTGATATAAAACTTCCAAATCAAAATTGTGCTTAATGTTAAAAAAATATTTTTTTTATTTAGTTTTTGTTGACCGGGTAAGTGCACTAGACAAATCCTGCCTATTTTCAGGCACGACCCTGGGGAGGGGAATACAGATGAATTCCAACTGACCTTGAACCAGATTAAGTTGTTGGTGGTATTTTTAGTGAATGAGAGAAATTTGGCCAGGACACCGGGGAAATTCCTCTACTCTTTTCGATAAGTGCCATGGGATCTTTAACATCCACCTGAACTACCACCAATCCAGGCAGATGGGACCTCAGTTTAACATCTCATCTGAAAGACAGCACCTCAGAAGTGCAGCACCCCTCTCATGCTGCACTACAGTGTCGGTACTGGGATATTAACCCAAGTGCCAGATGTAGGAACTGAACCCACAGCCCTCTGATCTCCCGGCCTCAGAGGCGAGTGTGCTACCTACTGAGCCACTAACACTGACAATATAAGCAGATAACACTAAAATTGCTCTGCTGTTGTTTTCCAGCAGTCAGATGGATTCGAGCTGTGTTGATACAATTAGAAAGAAATAGCGCACCATGAATGTATAAGAGCAGGCAGACAGAATGTATTAAGGTCGTCAGTAGAAATAGTAATTATTATGGCTTATCAGCGATAAAAAAACATCCAATTCCAGGTAGCTTCAGTCAGCACATCTGATTTGTAGTGTGCTTTATTTCAAATGGCTATAATTCTAAGACGGTGTATTTTAATGTTCATAGGTTCATAGGTACTTCAGAGCATAGAAGACTTGCGTCCATATAGCTCGCTGATTTACTAACAATACCCGCTAATACCTTTACTAAACAAGTAAGAATCCAACCTATTTTTAAAGGTATTCATAGTAGAACTTGACACCACTTCATTTGGTAGTGAATTCCAAATTCCTGTTACTCTTATAGTGAACCAATTTCCCCTTTTTTTGGTGTTATATTTATCTTTATACAGCTGATAGGTATGTGACCTAGTATCGTGACTTTGTTTTTTAATATTTATGTCCAGTTGTTCCTGTAGTTTCTCATCACTGAGTACTCTATATACTTGGCACATGTCCCTGCGTAGTCTACTGTACTCCAAAGAAAATAATCCTAGTTTTTCCAGTCTCTGATCATATTTCAGACCCTGAACCTCCTTCATGCCTTTTGTTGCCCTTCTCTGCACCCGCTCCAGGGCAGCCACGTCCTTCCTATAGCCTGGTGACCAGAACTGGGCACAATACTCCACATGGGGGCACACCAGTGAGGTGTACAGTGGCAACAACACTGCCCTTTCATGGCTTGTGATGTGTTTACGTATACAGTGTTGAATACCGCTTGCCTTCCTTATCGCCTGAAGTATTGTTGACCAAATTTTAATTCATTATCTACTATCACTCCTAAATCCCTTTCTTCCTGAACGATTTTTAATTCCTTATTCGATAGTTTATAATTAAAATGTAGATTGTTCCTTCCCAAGTGCATAACAACACACTTTTCTATATTAAATGATGAGCCCTTATTGTTTGCCCATTCTTCCAATTCTATAAGTGCTGTCTGCAACATAGTGGCTTCAATTATATTGTTGACTGGGTAACCCAGCCGTGTGTCATCCACAAACTTTGCTAGCCATACTTCATTACTTATATTCATATTAGAAATATATATATTAAAAGGCATGGTCCCAACACTGAACCCTCATGTATTCCACTCGACACCTCAGCCCACTCAGAGCATACACCTCACACAAACTCTCTGCCTTCTATCTCCCAACCATGACTCCACCCAAGAGGAGAGTTTTTATGTACTCCTATTTCCTGAGGGTCTTATTAATTCAACATGCGGCACCTTATCAAATGCCTTGCAAAGTCAAGGTATACAACATCGACCGCATTGCCCAGATCCAAGGCTTTGCCAACCCTGCCATAAAACTCCAAAAGGTTTGTCTGGCACGATCTGCCCTTGGTGAACCCATGTTGCGACCTGTCTATGATGCCATTAGTATTCATAAAGTCAGAATACATTCCTTAATAATAGATTCCAGAATCTTGCCCAAGACCGAAGTCAGACTGATTGGGCGCTAATTTTCAACCTGTTGTTGAGAACCCTTTTTAAAAATTGGTATAATGAGTGCCTGTCTCCAGTCATCAGGTACAACAGATGTATCCAAGGATTTTTGGAAAATATAGGTTACTGGCCCTGCTAATTCATATGCCAGTTCCCTAATTACTCTTGGATGTATCCCATCCGGTCCCTGTGCTTTGTTGGGGTTTATATCCTTGAGTCATTTTAAAACATCAAGAATGTTTAATGTAATGGTAGAACCCTGTGTCGTAATTTGCTGATTCAATTGTACTGGCTGGTCTTTATTAAAGACAGATGCAAAATAAAGATTACACATATCTGCCATTTCCTGATTGTCTGAGGTTATATGACCATCTGGGTCCTTTAGAGATGTAATACTACCGTTAGTACCTTTTATGGATCTAATGTATGTATAGAAAGATTTATAATTATTTGGTACCTTATGTGCTAATTTGTGCTCATATATCTTTTTTGCACAAATTATTGCTGATTTAGATTTTTTTAAACATTTTTTATACAACTCCCAACATGTTTTATTATTACTTTTTTTTTGCCCTCAAATATGCTTTATTTTTATGTTTAATCAATTTCCTTACTTGGGGGGTTAACCATAAGGGAAGTGGTTTTTTAAATCCCTTATATTTTTTCTTTGATGGTACATGCCTATGAACCAGTGAACCAACCATAATACTCAACCTACTCACATTTCTGATGCAGATATATTTGCAAATTCTTCTTGCCAATTCCAGGCTGCCATCTCATTTTCTCATTGATCCAAAGTGCGCCTTATTGTACATGTGAATTAATGTGCTCCCTGTAAGGTTATCCAAATCCCCCACATAGTCAAAACTTACCATGGCATGATCACTAGAACCCAATGGAGGTAGTGTTTTACAGTCTTGAATATTATTACTCAAATTGCTTAACACCAAATCCAGTGTATTGTCCCCTCTAGTACTGTCAGATACATATTGATCAAGTCCAGCTAGTGTAAAAGTCTCAAGATAACTAGTTTCCATAGGTGATAGGGCTTCTAATGTATTCCATTTAATTCCCGGTAAGTTAAAATCGCCCATTAATATGACGTTTTTTGTTTCTGTCAGCTGTTTAATGAAATCTAACAATGAGACGTCATCAGGTTTGGTAATAGATGGTGGTCTGTACACAACCCCCAGATTAATAGTAGAATCATTGGGTGGTGTGATTTTAATCCATAATATTTCTGAACTGCCCCATCTGTCTGTTTCTATACTTGTAGATGTAATACTGTCCAAAACATATACAGCTACCCCACCCCCTCTGGATAATTTTCTATCCTTTGAATACAATGTATATCCATCTATTTCTCTTCCCCAGGTATCATTCCCGTTCCACCATGTCTCATTAATGGCACATACATGTATTTGGGAAGTTTTTAATATTAAATTTAATTCGTCCACTTTTTAATGTCTCTGAGATGTTACATAACGTCAGTGATGTAACGTACTATAAGAACAAAAAAGGCACCAAATTAAACAAAATAAATATATATATTCCACATAGAAAGAACAGAAATGGGCCAGCCCAGTGGTGTAGAGGGCTGAGGCGCTAGCACCTTACCTCCTGCTACAGTGGTGGCCCATGTTTGGTGATGAGCATGGGTTGCTGGGGTCAGCTGGGGAGGGAAAGAGTTGAGCACCCGATGGCTGTTCTCCTTTCCGGGGGGGGTGACCTGCACACTCTGTCAAACTACTGCCACCCTGTGCAGGCCAGGTGGTAGTGTGGGTCTAGGAGGGCAGTAGAAGGGAAGGCTGTGAGACTCTGAGGTGTGCATATGCCTCCAAGAGCATGCATCTGTGTGTGCATCCCAGCAGGGGAACAGGGATAAAATCAAAGAAAAAGCCTGTGTCACCCCGGCACCATATGTGACAGCCCCAGGAGAGTCCTGCAGGGTCTGACAACAGGAGAAAGTGGTGGCAGGCAGGCAAAAAGCTCAATAAAAAAAATAAAGAAAAATAGAAATTAAGAAGAAATACATCCCTAATCAATCTGCAACTTGTGTATAAAAATAAAAACTGATTTTTTCACACTCCATGGCAAACCACTCATAGTACTGTAAGGAATCAAACTTGAACTCGATTTAAAAAAAGATGTTGGTGCAGTGTTACTGCAGCATACCTCTCAACTGTACCACATTACGAGGAACGTTCCTCATTTTACTTCACAAAATCTCCTTGTTCCACAATGAGAGGACTTGTCCCACATTCAGTGTTAACATTTTAAAGGAAAAATCTCTAGTAAATGATGCAAAAAATATATTATTCAATTAATAACAGACTTTCTGGACTCAAATGCAAACATTTTAACAGTGTTCTGAGCTTCTTAGGTAAAGATTTCATTAAGTGTTCCACATTTTGCTCATTTGTTCCACATTTTGAGAGGCAATATTCCACATTTGGGGGACAAAAGGTTGAGAGGTATGTACTGCAGGGACTACTCTTAGCTAAATAGCTAAGTCTTGAAAAATCTTGCTGTTTCCCTAAACTGGGACAGTTAGCAGTAATGAGGTGAAAATCTCGCACAAGAACTTCTCCACTTCGTCAAGGAGCCCTCTCTGGTGAAACATTTCTCCTGCAGTCTCCTATCTTCTCCCATCTCCCGTCTTCTTTCTTTGGGCTCCACCACTTGTGGCCTCCAAGAGGCAATCCTTCCATGCTGCTTCTCTCCTCTGGTAACTTCCTCCAAAATCCGCTATCCAGTACCTGTCTCTGTCCCATAGACAGGAACCTCAAAATGACTGGAAAATGGCTGAACGCTAGCATGCCAAATCTATGAAAAACAAACCGAAAGGACTGTAAGTGCAGTAAAATTAAGTTAAAATAGACTATTTTACTAACGGTTGCCCCCTTATGCAGAAAGGTGTACAGGATTTTCAATATAGTCAGGCATAAACTTCTTAATCAGCTCAGCTCCTCAGCAACTGACATTGCTTCAGGCCGCTATCTTCCCAGTTGGCTCTTCAAGTCTGGTCAGAAAGGGTATTTGACAATTTCTGGGGGATGGTTTTCACTGCTACCCCAGGTGGAGGCACAAAATCACTACTGTATTATCCTGTTTCTGGCCTGTTATCCATAGAACCCAGACTGACCCCCCTCAGAGTCGAAGGGAGGAGAGGTGGACCCTGAGGGCATCGGGCAGTCTTCAGGACAATCGCAGTCACCACTGTACTACTGCAACCAAGGTAGGTTGGGCAGCCACATTACAAGTAGGCAGAAACAAAGTCCCCAAGAAGGGATGGGGCTCAACCACTCCTCCAACAGCCCTGATGGGTGAAAATGCCATCACTCCATAGGACACCCTGTGGGAAGGATAAAGGGTAGGATTGCAGGGCAAAGAAAAAGGAGGAGAGACCTAGGACAGATGAATTCCACACATCCCACCACACTCATCCCACCATTCCCACCTGAGCTTCCTGGCCTGCCTCTGCCTTGCTGAATCTTCCTTCTGACTTCCTCTTCAATTGAGTAAAGTATGAGGTCTGGTGCCCCTTTGTTGTCCCACCAGTGAGGAATAAGCCACAGGTTATTGACTCGGGGGTCAGATTTAGGAGTGAGCAAAGGCAGGAAAGGAGTATTGGTCTTCAGGGAGTTCAAGTGTGGGAAAGTGACCTTGAGGGAGATGGAAGGAGGATCCCAGGCCAAGTCTAGGATGCTAGAAACAGAAAGCATATATACAAAATAAATTATTCAAATGCTGTTGGGAGGGCAGAGGTAAAAGTGAGGCCCAGGTTTCAGTGAGCACATAATGTATTCCTCATGTTACCAGTAGATAGGCCACAGCATCCAGTAGCTGGCTCACTGACCAAGTGTCCTGGCAGAACAGTGTAGTGTTTGGGGCTACTCCCCTAATAAACTACTTGCAACTACTAAACTGAGAAGCATCAGTTGTTCATTTATGCATGACTTTTTTGTTTCATTTGTAGAACAGTGTAGGGATGCCAGCACTTGGTCATTCTGTTTTCATTGCCCTTCCCTGTGGACGGCTCGGTGAGACCTCCATTTACAGTGGCAGCCCCTTCCTAACCTTACCATTCCTAAGCATGAGGCTGAAATGAGTGCTCCTGCAGGAGTTCCAGCCTGGAGTGCTTCCACTTGACATTGCAAATAGGGTTGGGAGCAGGAAAATGAAGACACCCCCAGGCAGATGATTCCCCCATGTCCACATATATCAGATGCCCTTCCTGGCTCTGTGCTCTTCTGTATTTTTAATTTTTGTTTTTATGCAGCCTCTGTCAGCTGGCTTCTGGCCCCACCATCGGGCTCCTGCAACTCCCCAACCCCTTCACCCCACCATCTCCTGGACTCTTCCTTCTCCTTGCATTTCTCTCATGACTTACCCCACATGATGGGGTCCTTGGGCTGGGCTAGGTTTCTAAAAGACTTCAGGTAGTGTCATCAGAAGAGAGCTAGGTGAGTGATGTGAGGTCTGTGGGACAGCAGAGCCATCATACTGCTTTGCCAAGGGTCCTTTTTTCTTTTTTTGTCCCTCCACATGGAAACTTTGGCTGAGAACTGGGAGGACCATGTAGTGTGTAAGCCCCTCACAGACAGTCAGTGCTTCTCCTACTCTTACATACACTCATGCCTGTACCACCACCTGTGGTCTCCCAGGTGGCAGTCATGCAGCAGCAGCAGTGGTGTTTCCACCCTCCCCTGATAGAACAGTGTCTTCTGGGATGCTCGATCCTCCTACCCCCAGCTGGCCCCCAAGAACCCGGGCTCACTACTGAATCCGGGTCACCAGCATACACTCTTCTCTACTGGTGGATAGGATTCAGATCACTATTGGAGAGAAGGTTCATTGTGCTCTTTTCTATTGATGGATAGGATTCGGTCCACTATTGGAGAGAAGGTTCATTGTGCCCTTCTCTATTGCTGGATTGCAGTCAGTTCACTGTTGAAGAGAAGATTCTCTGGTGGACAGAAGAATGGCTAGGTAGGCCTCTAGGGCAGGAGTTGGGATTGTGACAGCCCAAAGGAGATCCAAGTTAATTGCCTCACCAGGGGGAGGATGAACAATAAATTAAAAGAAACAAAATGGCAGCATCAACACCAAGGAGCATGGATGTGAATTTCTGGTGACTGGAAAAGTAAAAAAAATATATGTTTTTAAAAATCATTGGTAGGGCTGTGCTGAATGCGGAATTCTGCCATCTGAAATTATGCGGAATGGAAATTCCACTTTCCAAATGCTGTTTGGGATTTCATTTTAAATTCCACGGAATTCCAAAAAGCATTTCTGTGTAAACTGCGGAATAATTTTCTGTGGATCACATATTCCGTGGGTTGCGGAAAAGAACCTGCAGTTATGTAATCTGAAAACTATGTCACATGCAAAATGTCAGAATTCCACCACCAATAGAATGCTATGGAATTTTGGGAAATTTTGCAGAATTCTTTTCTGTTGGAATATCAACATTTCACATCACTCTCACAGGAAACAACACTTTCACCTTGACTTATTTTCATTGCTGAGGTGTATTTAGAACAACATGCTCTTTATTTTAAAAAAGAATGTCGAAGTGCACTACTAAACAGAGAATAATGAACAGACAACTATGTGTTATAAAGTTTTTTACACACCCTCAGTGTGTGATGACTCATAAAACCTCAAGAGTGAAGCTCATGAGGTTTATCACACACTGAGGGTGTGTGCAATAGAACTTCAAAAACACACAATCCTCTGTACTTTATTTTTATAATTACTAGTGCAAGGAGTCAATTGCTTGCTCAGCCCCTCTGCTCCCGCGCATGGGCACATGCCGTTCTCTCTCTCTCTCTCTCTCTCTCCTCCCCATCTCTCTCTCTCTCTCTCCCTCCCTCCCTCTCTCTCTCTCTCCTCCCTCTCTCTCTCTCTCTCTCTCTCCAGTATGGACATTCTCTTCTTTTTTATAAAGTTACAGTATGGAGCCACACCCATTCCCAATCGCAGTCGTCGTGTCCTGAAGCCGACAAACACCAGGATCAACCAGATACATTTTTTAAGTTGCAAAGGCAGGATCAACCACAGAGTAAGAGCCAATGAAGTAGTAGACTACAAATGTAACTAACCAGGAGTGAATCGAAACATTGTTATAACTGGGTAACCCGGTTATTATGGTGTTTGAAACACGGATCGAGTCCATGTTTTAAAGGGGGTCACCAATAATTATAATAGGGTTATTGTCAGCGCTGTCTCTGCCCTCAGCTGCCACAGCCACAACATTCCATGGGAAACAGTGTGATGTCATTTTAGTTTATGCACAATTTGCCTCCTGCTACAAACAGGTACGTTGAACAAAAGAGACTAAGGGCAAAAATGACTTTGTCAATATTGAGAGATCAGAAAAAAAATTAGCACTGATAAAAATATATCGACACAACTTAGCATGTCTGAGGAATTTATTTTCAGTGAAACAGAGTTTCTATTGCACTACATGCTACCAGTGAAAATGCAATCTGGGGGGCAAAGCCTGCAGCTAATGAGGAAAGGCATGTCCCCAGACAGCTCTGAACTTACAAACATAAAAACATAGACTCATAAGCAGAACAATATACATGATATTGAAATAAAGCATTGTTTTTTGGCAAAACAAGCAATCAACACAAATTAAAGACAACTTCACAGCTCTTGACCTATCCCAACTAGTGACTCAACCCACCAGATTTAACCAATCAAGTGGGACTAGCATGCTACTAGACATTGTGCTGTCTAACCGCCCTCACAAAGTAAAGGATGTTAATGTCCTAACCAACTCCCTCAGTGACCACTCACCAATTCTCTGCCACTGGTCCTCCCCCACGCTCAAAACTGCACACCACGCCACCCTCGTCGCTGTTTCTGCCCCGGAGGACTACACAAACTTAAGTGGCACCTTGCCCAGCTTGATTGGTCCCCGATCTCCCTCGCAGCGGATATAGACATTGCCCTAGCCTTCCTCACCAATGCCTTCTGCAAGGCCTGTGATGTTTTCACCCCGTCACCAACATCCGTACTAAGAGACACTCAGCTGCCTGGATCTCCCCCCCCCCCCGATCCAACAACTGAAGCAGCGTGATAACCTTTGGCACATTGCTGTAGAGACTGCCAGACTAGCAGACAGGCAAGTTTATAACACAGCTCGCAACCAGTGCACCTGAGCCATAAGACAAGCCAAAGCCAACCACTACCAAACCACCTTGACCTCCTCCTGGGGCAATGCCCGTACCTTCTGGGATAACGTGAAGGAGTTAAACCGGATGGCCCGCTCCCCTCCTCCCTCTCAGATGGTCATAAATGGCACTATTAACACGGATCCATCCCGTATTGCCGACTGCCTTAACAAAACTTTCTCTGATCTAAGCTCAGTCCTTCCGGCCCACTTCTTTGACCCCATCTCAGTAAATAACAACCCAGCTATCGCTCGCCCCCCTCTTCTCTTTAGGACTATCTCTCCACAGGACGCGAAGCCAATCCTCCTAAAAGCTCTCTCCTCCCACAACCCGAGCTGTGACCCCCTCGACTCCAGGATACTCCGCCTAACGCTGGATGTCATGCTAGCCCCCCTCACGGACTTTCTTAATCGATCCCTGTGCCTCGGCCAATTCCTGAGGGCATGGAAGCAGGCTGAAATCACCCCATACATAAAAATGGAGACCACACTGTACCAAACAACTACAGACCTATCTCCATCCTCCCCCCCCAAAGCTCTGGAGAAAATAGTATCCATGCAACTTGTAGCTTATCTATCCAGCCACAACATTCTGTGCCCAGAATAGCATGGCTTCTGCCCAGGTCACAGCACCACCACAGCTCTGCTGGAGTTCTACCACCATATACACTCTGCATTAGATACCAGGGAGATGGCTGGGGCAGTGTTCATTGACCTGTCCAAGGCCTTCGACACTGTGAACCACCCATTAATGCTAGACACCCTCTGTAAGCTGGGACTCTCATCCAGCCCTTTGGCCTGGTTCTCCAGCTACCTCTGTGATAGATCCCAACGTGTCAAGTTAAATGGTAGCCTATCTTCGGCACTGCCTGTACGTTCCGGAGTCCCACAAGGCTCCATTCTGGGCCCCACATTGTTCAGTCTCTTCTTGAACACCCTTCCCAGCTCTTGCTCAGGAAAGCTGCTATTATATGCCGATGATGCAGTCCTACTCGCCTCACACCCCGACCCGGTCACTCTCCAGAGCAACTTGCAATCCTCCTTCAGCCAAGCTGAAAAATGGTTCCTCGACCATCGCCTGGTCCTGAACCTCAAGAAAACAAAATCAATGATCTTCGCACACTGCCAAAGTAACTCCAAAAATGCTCCCCTTTCCATCTTTCCCAACACCCTCCACCCCCTTGAGCAGGTATCAACATACAAATATCTGGGCATCACCTTTGACTCGGCTTTCTCCTTCCATGCCCATGTCAGTGCTTTATCCTCTGCCATGAACACCCAGATTGGACTCCTCTATCGCCACAAAGACTGCCTCCCTGAATTCGCCCTATGGCTGGTTATCACTTCCTCCATCCTGTCATTAGGTGACTATGGCCTCCCCATCTATGCAGCCGCTGACCCCACTGCCCTCACCAAAATTCAGACCTCCATCAACGAAGCCTGGAGGCTCTTGACCGGTGCCCCAAGCAGAACCCACACATGCCGACTCTACTCCACCTCGAACATACTCAGTCTGGAAGAATGCCTGCAATATCACACCGGCATACTGGCTAAAAAGGCTCTACTTAGACTGTGTCCCCCAGGTGTCACTGCACAGCTTCTGCGTGCTTCTCACTCGGCCGCCACCTGTACTGCCAACAAAGCCACCTTCCAGGTACCTAGAGCCAGGACCTCACTTGCCCAAAGATCCTTTTATCACAGAGCACCATCCTGGTATAACTCCCTCCCCACGCACATCTCAAACACCCCTAAAATTGGTCAGTTCAAAACTGCCCTACGCAAACACCTCCTTAGCACTCGGAAATGTATGTGTCTACTGTAGGGCCTACCGTGTGCCCCCAAACTGATCCAGGTCCAATAGGTTGTCATACCCAACAGTTCGCTCAATAGCCTGCCTCAGGCTATTTACCACTGGCTATAGCCTGCATGACCTGCTAGGACCCCCCAATGAATTACTGTTATGTGCTCCTGTAAACTGCCTATGTTTATTTTGTTCTCTGAATTTTCTGCTATGTATGCTGCATGTATCTCACCTGTATTGTTCCACACTGTCTTGTCTCACAAGTTGATTGTTCCCCCTCCCTGCGACGAGGTGCCTTTGTAAATGAGTCTTTGACTCAAAGGTTGTAAATCCGATATATGAATTAAAATAAAATAAAAAATAAATAAATTTGCTGTGCAAAGTTCGATAAATATAAGTGACTGTTCTTGCAAAATATTATTAAAAAAATTGAAATTATGGGGTGGGCAAAACAAGACACACATGACCCAGTCAAGTCAAAAGCTACAAGTAGCAGCTTCAGTGGAAGTGAAAAAGGAGATACTGGCAAGGGTGATGAGCCGACGATCAAAGCAGTGCAGCAGTGGTGCACTTCAAGGAACTACGAGTGGCTGGACAGCGAGATGAAAAGGTTGAATCTTTTAAGTTAAGAGTAAATATTCTTGAGACCAAAGTAGAATCTGGTTGTTGAGTCTAACAAGGTGACGGGAACTGTGCACAAGCACCTCACAGTTACAGTGAGGACTATAAAGTAAAACAAACTATTACAGTCAGCACTGGAGCAGCTAGAAAATTTATTGAAATCAGTGAACCTATACTTCACAGGACTCTTGGAGGAGGATGAAGGTGCAGGGAGGCAGTACAGCACAGTGGTTTAAGGCTTTGAGCTGCAAATCTGGAGACCTAGGTTCAAATCCCACAGCCCCCACTTGCATACTGTGTGACCCTGAGCAAGTCACTTAACTTCCCTGTGCTCCCAGATCGCACCTGTAAACAAGCTTTCAGCTTAGTGCGCCACTCCTGGTTAAATAATTGAGGGAAAAAAACTTACTGACCCTTTTTCAAGAGGAGATCTTCAACATCTTTTTTGCTAAGACTCAAGACTCTCCATCTTAGAACTTAAAGAATCACCCCAAGCAAGAAGCCAAGTAATGAAGTGTGCATATTTTTTTTTTATTTACAGCTACAGATTTTCCCAGCAGGCATCCCACAGATATAGGAAGGCCAACGGATTAACTGCTAGCCAATGAGCACTATTTAAGGAAAGGCATGTTCCAGGCATTTACAACATCCAGTTGTAAATACTTACTTAGTGGTGCCTGTGGGAAAACTGTTCTGCCAAAAGCATATCAAAATGGGGGATATCTGAGTATGTTTGGTGGTTGTTTACATGTGGAGACAACAACTGGAAGGAAAGGATGTGGAGGTTAGCCAAGGTGACCTCAGCGGGGAAAGCAGTGGACCCCAGAGGAGGAGGAAGCGAATCCTGGTGGGGGACTCCATCATAAGAGGGATCCAGCTAGGAACACAGGAGGGGGAGGACAGGGAGGTGAGGTGCCTACCAGGTGCCACGGCATGGAGGGATGGAAGGAAGATCCTGGGGATCACTGGGAAGGCAAGACAGGAGGGTGAGCTGGATGTCATTATCCACCTAGGTACTAATGACCTGGCAAATGGGGAGCCAAAGGAAGTTCAGGAAGAGTTTAGGAAACTGGGGAGGGGTCTCAAGCAAGTAGCTACTTCTGTCACTTTCTCAGAAGTACTACCTGTGAGAGGCAAGGGAGAGCATAGGAGTGCATGCACCAGGAACTTTAACTCATGGTTGAAGAACTGGTGCTGTGAGGAAGGGTTTGGATTCATTGGTGACTGGGGACCCACCTGGAGGGATGGAGGTTTGTTCAAGCCTGACGACCTGCATCCATCCTGGAGGGGAATCCAAGCACTCAATGATAAGTTTAAATGCTACATTGACAAGCATTTAAACTAGCAAAGGGGGGTGGCAGGCCAGCAAGGAGGGTACCTACTTGCTCACCCCCCACAGCTAGCAGTGGAACCAGTGAACCAGAGGAGTGGCTATGTCTCAAAGCAGTGTGCAAAAGATGGAGATTAGTGCCCAAGAGGTGGATAAGCAGAAAGGCAAATGCAGCAGAAGGGCAGACAGCAAGGAGAACCAGGGATAAATGACAACCAAGGAAGGGGCTGGAGTAGAACAGTGAAACAGTCTAGGGAGGTCAAATCATGGAAAGCCATGTGTGCAAATGCCAGGAGCCTTAGCAACAAGATGGAAGATCTGGGGGCTGTCATGGTGCAGTCAGACCTGGACATTGTGGCCATCACTGAAACCTGGTGTAATGATAACCACGACTGGGAGATGGCCATACCTGGCTACAACATATTCAGAAGAGACAGAGCAGGCAGAAAGGGAGGAGGAGTGGCACTGTATGTGAAAAATGACATAAGGGCCACAGAGATCCAGGAGGAACAAAATGGGGAGAGATACTGTGGGTTAAGCTGGAAAGGAAAATGGGACAGCCATCCGCACAGGTGTGGTCTATGACCAACAGCCCAGGAGGAAGAAACAGATAGGGAGTTGATGCTAGCCATCCAAAGGATGGGTAGACAAGGGTGAGGTAGTACTGGTTGGAGACTTCAATATTCCAGACGTGGACTGGAGCATCCCAGCAGCAGCATCAACTAGAGCAGATTTATCCTGGACTCCTTCAGGGTGCCTTCCTCAAGCAACTGGTCATGGAACCAACTCGGCAGAAGGCAATACTGGACCTTGTGCTCACAAACAGGGACAGTGTGATGGGGGTAACAGTGGGGGAGCACCTGGGAAACAGTGACCACCAGTCATTGTGGTTTGAAATCACAGAAAGAGCAGAACCAAACCACACAAAAACACGTATCCTGGATTTTAGGGGGGCAGACTTTGGGAAAATGGGGAGGTTCTTGAAAGAGGCATTAAGGGGAATGGGACAGGAATCAGGGGTTGAGGAACAGTGGGCAGTACTTATAATGGGGATTACAAGAACAACAGAATTGTGCATTAAGCAGGTTAGCAAGAGGAAAAGGAAGAGGAGACCATTATGGTTTTCCAAAGAGGTAGCAAAGAAAGTGAAAGCCAAAAAGATTGCATTCAGGCAATACAAAAAGACACAGGCAGAAGGGGATAGGGAGAAGTACCAGGAGAAGCAAAGGGAGGCAGGGAGGTCAGTAAGGGAAGCCAAAGCTCAGACAGAAGAACACATTGCAAAATCAGTGGGTAGAGGGGACAAAACCTTTTACAGGTACATAAGTGAAAAAAGAAAGACAAAGGGAGGGATAGTGAGACTGAAGGGGGAGGATGGGTGTCACGTGGAGGATGACAACAGTAAAGCTGACATATTGAACAGGTATTTCTGCTCAGTCTTTACTGAGGAAGAGGAGGGTAATGGGTCTGAAGGGAGTACAAGGGGTGAGAATGGTGCAGAAATGGACACAAGTCCCTTTACACGAGAAAGGGTCCTGAAGGAACTGGAAGAAATAAGAGTTGATAAAGCAATGGGCCAGATGGGGTGCACCCCAGGGTCCTAAAGAACTAAGAGGTGGTGGCTGAACCTCTGTTATCCTGTTTAGCCGATCACTGGAAACAGGGAGGTACCCAAAGACTGGAGGACAGCAGATGTAGTCCCCTTATACAAAAGTGGGAACAAAGAGGAAGCAGGGAACTACAGACCAGTCAGCCTCACCTCAGTAGGGGAAGATCATGGAAGCACTACTGAAGGAGAGATTGGTGGAACATCTGGTTGTCAATGGACTACAGGACCCAAGGCAGCATGGTTTCACCAGGGGAGGTCATGCAGACCAACCTCATTGAATTTTTTGACTGGGTGACTAGGAGGTGGATCAGGAGGGCAGGGACATGGCCATCTGGACTTCAGCAAGGCCTTTGACACTGTGCCACATAGAAGACTATTACACAAACTGGGAATATGGGTGTGGGCAGGACAGTAGTGTAGTGGGTAGGTAACTGGCTGGGTGGCAGGACACAGAGGGTGGTGGTAAATGGCTGTCACCCACAGAGGGAAGAGTGACCAGTGGGGTACCACAGGGATCAGTGCTGGGACCGTCCTATTCAACATCTTCATCAGTGACATTAGCAGGACCCAGAAGGCAGAATTTAACTGTTCGCTGATGACACAAAGCTCTGCAAAGAGTAGACACACCAGAGGGTGTAGACAGAATGAGAAGTGACCTGCAGAAACTTGAAGAATGGTCAGGGGTTTGGCAGTTGAAATTCAATGCAAAGAAGTGCAAGATAATGCATATGGGGCACAAAAACCCTGGCACAATATATCAGTTGGGGGGTGAGGATATAGCATGCACCAAGCAGGAAAGATATCTTGGGGTTATCATCTCTGATGACCTCAAGGTAGGGAAACAGTGTGACAAGGCAGCAGGTAAAGCAAATAGGATGCTGGGATGTATAGGCAGGGGCATCACCAGCAGGAAAAGGGAGGTCATAATTCCGCTTATACAAGACACTAGTGAGGCCCCACCTGGAGTACAGTGTACAGTTCTGAGACCATACCTACGTAAGGACATAGGGTAGAGAAGGTTCAGAGGAGGGCAACAAAGATGGTGCATGGATTGCATCACAAGTCCTATGAAGACAGGTTGAAGGAACTGAACATGTACTCCCTGGAGGAGAGGAGGGAGAGGGGATGATAGAGACATACAAGTATCTTACAGGGAGGAACAGGGTGCAGGAAAACACTATTTTTAAGCAAAAAGATGTTCCAGGACTAGAGGGCATGGGATGAAGTTGGAGGAGGACGATTCAGAGGAAACGTGAGAAAGAATTTCTTCACAGAACGGGTGGTGGAAAGTGAACACCCTGCCAGAGGAAGTGGTGGGGCTGAAACAATCACGGATTTAAGAATGCATGGGATAGACATAAAGGAATTCTGGAGGTCAGGGGTAAGGGGCAACAGACTTCTAGGAAAACAAACTGAACTTACAAGCTCAAATGGGCAGACTGGGTGGGCCATAGGCCCTTATCTGCCGATACTGTCTATGTATCTATGTATCTATAAATGTGGAACACAGCTGTGGATTCTGTTACAAGCAAAAGCATGTACAATTTCTGTTTGTAAACAACATCCATAACTTTTTTTTGTTTGCGAGAACCAGTTAATCTACATGGTTGAGAGAACAGATATTTAATGGGACCTAGCCAAGATTGGGTATAAGAAAGACGGTCTTGCTTGGATCAGAGAGTGAGAGCTGGAGTATTACATCTGGTGATGTATAGGCTGATTGTGTGTGAAACGAAGGAGTATGGTCAGAAACTTTGAAAATCAGAAGATTACTTTGGTAATATCCAGAAGGACTATATCATTTGTTATTTTCACCTATGGGCATACATAACATGAGGAAAGGTAAGTTTTGCATTTTCTGTATACAATCTAATTTTTTGCAAGTTTTCTCCTGTATGTACTGTCTTTTAATCCATGTCAGTGCATAATATAATGTGCAAATGAATTAGCCTTTAATTTATCATTATATACTGACAGATGGTGCATTTTTAAAGAAGGTATTGTTGTGAACCTCTGAGGTAGCCACTATTCTGAAGGGACAATAAGTAATTTGAGAAACATAATCCTTCCTGATACAGGGAGGTGATTTGGATAAAGTATGATAAGATCCTTGTCCTACACTTTCCTCCCTCTCACCTTACCCTTCCCCCCATTCCTCCTCTACCTCACCCACACCTTCCCATCTTTTAGTACTTCAGACTTCTGTCCCCCTCACCTTGCAATTCTCATACCAACCCCCCAGACAATGGCCCTTCAGCCTGCCCACTCCTTCCTGACCCCCAGCCACCCTCCCCTACTGGTTGTTCATCTGGCCTTACTGTCCTTTTGCTGTCTCTCCGCTTGAAATACGGTATTTTGTTTTTTGAGACTCTGTACTAATGTTTACCTTTGTTTGTATGTTAACCTTCCATCCTTTGACGTGGAACCTTTGTAAATGAACAGTTCTTGCTCAAAGGTATTTGTAATCTTAGAGTTTAATAAATAAAAAAATAAATAAGATAAACCCACACTCCTCCTGGGGTTCAAGCAACCTGCCTTGACTGATACTGGGGGGGACTGGTGACTGGACTCAAGTTTCCAGGTGTCCAGAGTGTGCCACTTTTGCAGAGAGCCAAGTGTGGGCACAGGATTCTGCATGGGGTAAACCAGGATAGAGTTCTGTAGCAACCTGGCATGAGAGGGGCACTGGTTGGGGCATGGATGAGTGGTTTGTTCCAGATACCCAACCCCACATGTTGCTGATAGTCACTGAAGAAATGCAGGAGCAGGGTAAACCTTTATACCCTTCGGGGAACCCAATTCTCTAACCTCAGCTTTGCAAACAGAAAGAGATGAATAAGCTTTGAGTCTGTTCGAGAAGTCTTAGATGAGTTGGGAATATCACACACCCTGCTGCTCCACACAAAACAGAGATTGTCGTATGCAAGTAAAACACAGTATATGGTTCAGTGTTGTGTATGGAAATCCATTCACTTCCAGCTGCTGTTGCACCACAGTAGTCATGTCAAAATGTTGTCGTACCACAGTAGCTTTGTCACTATTGTGGTAAACCAGTATAGAATCCTGTGTTTATTAAGATTCCTCATGCTTATACTAATGTTCACAAGGGTAGAAGAAGGCTACGTGCCCCACTGTGTCTATTCCCTCCCCCCACTACTCAGTGGTAGTGCTCAATCTATATCACTGCCAAACATTTATTTATGTAGTTTATATTTAAAGCAGCAGTGCAGCGAAATTGGGTGAAAAACCTGACCGTACCTTATTTACTCTAAAAGATTCCAGGCATCTCCCAGTTTTATTTGATGGTAAAAGTTTGTAGTTCTACCAAAATTTGAGTATTTTAATAATGTTCTTCTATTGTTTTGTTTTGTTTTTCAAGAAAAAAAGATGGTCGCTATATTTGGCTTAAAAACATCATTGCATACCTGATATGTGTTAGCACTGAAAACAATAACAAAAACTGATGGTGTGCAGCATGGAAGGTACTTGGAAATATAAGTCTGACAGGTATGCTAGTATTTTTACTAACTGTAGCTGAAATTAGTTCTTTGGAAAAACATTTTTCTTTGCATTGCTGCTTAAAATGATACATACAAACATGCAAATATACAAACGTACAAACATACAAACATGCAAATATACAAACATGCCAGCAGATAAAGGCCTTACAGACTATCTTGTCTGCTTGATTGTGCAGGTCCCCCCTGTGTCTACAGTGGGACCTGCCCTATCTTCACATACAGCTATCTTCACATACAGTTATCTCAGGTGACAGGGAATTCAATACAGCTGTGTTGCTGTCTGGACAGTAGGTTGTGTGTGTCAATATAGTCAGACAGTTGTCAGTGGACAATCTTTTCCAGGAGTTTACTACGAGGGGGAGCAAGGATACAGGCCGATATTTATATGGGGATAGTGGGTCACCAGCCTTAAAAATCAGGACCACCCTGGCATGCTTCCAAGTGCTGCACACTGAGGAGGTAGTCAATGCCAGGTTAAAGAGGTAGGTGAGTGGTTTTGAGATTGCAGGTGATATAAGTTTAAGCATAGTAGTAAAAAGACCACTGCTGACTGGGCTGCCCTAGCTAGGCAGACTCTTCAGCAGTTTGGCAGTGTCCCTAAGGGTGATGGTCTGGAAGCAGAAAGAGGAGAGGGGAGGAGTTTGAGGGGTGTGGGTGAGGGGATGATCAGAAAGACCAGTGGTCACTAGGGGTGGCAGTTTGCTAAGGAGGGCAGACAGGTCTGTGAATTTTTTATTGAAGGACTCAGCCACAGCAACATGGTTGGCCAGACATCTGGAGGGAGTGTCAAGGTGAATAATGGGGTTATGAGTGTGTGGACTGAGTAACGAGCCAACCTCACCCCAGAAGCGATGGGGGTCACCAAGATTGTCCCTTTGTTTGACCTGAAAGAAGGCATGCTTTTTTGCAAGGGTTGACTGTTTACAAAGGTTTCATAGCCACCAGTATTCATTCCATCGGGAAGGGAGGGTGCTTTTTTGTAGGCTGACCATAGCTTATCACTTTTCCTCATCATGGTCAGGAGATCTTTGGTATCCCAACGTGTACAGACTCCCCTAACTCGGCGAGTAGTCAGGGGGAAATATTGATTTTGGAGATGGAGGAGTGCGATTGTGAAGAAACTCTCAGCCTCGGACATGTCAGAGAGGGTGTAGAAGGCTGACCAGTTTATCACTCAAGCATCATGAAGGAGGGAAGGGATGTCTGAGTGATTGAAATTATGGAAGGAGAGTAGTTTAGGGGGCAGGCGCTTGGTCTTAGAGGCCCAGATCAGGTAGGTGAGTCAGTGATCGCTAATGGCATCGGACAAAGTGCCCGATAGGAGCACCCTGACCTCTCTATTGGTGATTACCCAGTCAAGAAGTGTATGGTTCTGGGTACTATGGTTGTGCCTGGTGGGGATGGTGATAATTTGGATTAGGTTATTATGGAGCTTGAGTTGGTTAGAGTAATCAGGTTCCTGGGCACTAAGCCAGTCCAGGTTGAAATTCCCATGAAGGATGGTGTCCCTGGTGAGGGAGAGTCTTCCCACCTCTTCAAGGTGGGCAGTGAGACCTGCTGGGTGTCCTGGAGGGAGGTTATAGCAGCAACCCACATACATCTTTTTTGCTGCACCTATGGTCAGTTCCACTAGGAGCCACTCACTGGGTGAGCTAGGGTCAGAGTGGAGGATGGGGGTAGCAGAGAGAGGCTCACAGATGTAGAGAGCCACCCACCACCCCTTTTCTTACCAGGCCTGTCATGCCTCAGCAGGGAGTATCCTGGGAGATAGTAGGCAGCATCAGAGAGATGGGGTTTAGCCATGTTTCAGAGATGCCTAGCACATGTGGCTTGTATAGAGTGACCCAGGGTTCAAGGTCAATGAATTTGGAGGAGAGGCTGTAGAGGTTGATGAGTGCAAACTTCAATCCAAAGGAGGAGTTCCATATAGGATTTTAGTGATCAATGGTGGTACATGGGGGGCCAGGATTGGTCTCAATGTCTCCTGCTAGTAGAAGCAAGAACAAGAGCAGGTGATATGCCATGGGAAAATGTGGAAGGGAGATAGTAGTAGAGAAAAGAGGAAGCCAAGATGGCAGGCATCCTGTTTGGAAGAAATGCAAAAAAAAGAGAGGCCCATGGGGGTACCCCCCAACCTGACAGTGGGATGGGGGGGATGTGAGGGGTGAAGGAGGGGGTAAGACAGGATAGGAGCTTCTGTTCTATGGCAAGTATGGAAGCACCAAGATCTACAAGGAGTAGGCTGCCAGCAGCAGTAGCATAGCCCACCTCATACTAGAGAGCAAGTTTAATGACAGGTAACTAGATGGTCAAAGTATTGGTGGGGGGGTGGCCTTAGACAAGAGGGGATAGGAAAGGTAGAAGGAGTGAAAAAGTACACAGCCAAAGTGGCTGCTCCAGTTGCATAGCAGATAGGGTGTAAGCTTCTGGAGTGGAAGATCAGAAGTTCAAACCCAGGGAGGGGACAGAGAAAGCACACCTGGCTGAGTAGGAAATTACTGTGTGTCCCTGCAGGAGATGCAGTTGTTAGAGCAAGGGAGCAGTGCAAGTAGATAAAAGGATGTAGGAAAATTGAAGAGACAAGACACTACAAAAGAACTAATGTCCCTCTAGTGGCAAATGGTAGTGCAAGCGTGAATGGTAACGAAAACGCAAATGGCAATGGTAATATAAACACAAGCGCAAACACAAATGGTAACAAACACAAATGCTAATGGTAACACTAATGGTGATGCAAACATTAATGTAAACAGTAACATTAACGCAAACGGTAACGATTATGGTAATGCATACGCAAATGGTAATGCAAACGTAAATGGTAACGGTAACGTAAATACAAGCTGTGACGGTAACATAAATGGAAGCACAAATGCAAACACAAATGGTAGTGGTAACATAAATACAAACGCTAATTGTAATGGTAATGATGACACAAACACAAAAATAAACACAAACAGTAAAGCAAATGCAATCGTAAACACAGACACAAATGGGAATGGTAATGCTAACGGTAAGGGTAATACAAATGCAAATGGTAAAGGAAGCGCAAAAGGTAACAAACAGGAAAACAGTAACGGTAACGGTGAACCAAACATAAATGGAAATGCAAACGGTAACGCAAACAGTAATGCTACCAGTGACGCAAACAGAAACACTAATGCAAATGTAATGGAAACGCAAGCGCAAATGTAAACACAAACGATAACGGAAACACATGCACAAACATGAATGCTAACAATAATACTAATGCATATGCTTTGTGTTCAAAAGAGATGCATTCAGAAGCACAGTGAATACAAAGAATGTGGGCATAATAGTGGCCCTCGACAGGAAAAATTAGCACTTGGTAATTAAATTGCTAATACTTAGGAACCGTATTATTACAGAAAAAATTTAAATCTCATATTATTTATGACTTTCCAGGCTAGTTTTGCACTTAGCCCCCAAATGGGGGACTAAGAATTTTTTGTGATGAAAAGTCTGATTCTCGAACCGTTTTCCAGATATAGGACCCAAAATGTGCGGCAGATGCCATAATGTTATTCTATGGGAAAAATCGTCAACTTCGGACTGCCGTAACTTTGCAGCCACGTTATATTTTTGCACCAAACCACCAAAAGGCACATCTGTGTGGGCTTTCTTCCCTGCAAAATTTCAGCCCAAAAGACCATACTGTTGTTTTGCAGCAGGGTGGCAAAGATTTCCTGTTGTTTTGGGCATAGTGTCGCAAATTACTTCTGCAAATTGCAACACTTTTGCAAAAAAAAATCACGAAAGTGTCACATATGCGAAAGTACTTTGCGACACTACTTTTTACAAAAATTGAAAAAAAAAACATATTTCTGGGGTGCTTTACCCCCCCCCCAAAAAAAAAACATGGCTAGCATCCTCAGGGCTCGACTAGGTGAACACAACAAGAATTGTGTCCCTAGAGGGTCCCAAATTTAAATGGCAAGCATTTTTCTGACCACTGACTGAAAAAAAAAAGGCTGAATCACAAAAGTAAAAGGGTCATTTGCGCCACTAAAAACTGTATTTGTGACACTTTTGCATAGTTTGTTAACTTTTCCCATAGACCAGGGGTTCTCAAATAGTGAGGCCAGCCTCCCAAGGGAGGCCCCATGCTGTTTCAGGGGTGGCCCAGTCAAGTCCGATAATGTACAGTATTTAAATTTTAAGTTTTGGATGTTTTGTGTGAAGGGATGAAGCAAACTAAATATGGATCATAGCAGGGGAATTTCTTAAAGGAAAACACTGGAAAAGACACAGCTTTCCTCAGACACTACAACAACTCTCAGTTAATGCTACCAGACAGTAACAACTTTTTCTAATGGTTTGAAACAGCTACCCACAACTTCTACTGTCTGTTGCTGGTAGCCACCATCTCATGAGCAGCAGTGAGATTCCTGAGCTCATTGTATGCTAATATCTCTGTTTGACCTCTGTTATTGGTTGGCAAGACATATTTTTTTTTTTATTTTATTTTTATTTTGTTGACTGGGCAAGTGCACTAGACAAATCCTGCCTATTTTCAGGCACGACCCGGGGGAGGGGGATACAGATGAATGCCAACTGACCTTGAACCAGATTAAGCTGTTGGTGGTATTTTTAGTGAATGAGGGAAATTTTTGCTTTTCTTATGTTTTGTATTTTTCCTTTGTGTGAGGAACCATTGTTTTGTATTGTTTTGATTTGTTATTCAAATAAAAAAAAATAAATTCCCCTACTCTTTTAGTGGGGTGGGGGAGGGGGGTTGGTTATAATGTTTTTCTTATGTTTGGGGTTACTGTATGAAATAATACTTATTTATGTTCTTGATTTTTCCTTTTTTTTATGATTTTGTATGATGTAATACTGAGTTGTATATAATTTGTTATGATTTCAATAAAAAAAATTCCCCTACTCTTTTCGAGAAGTGCCATGGGATCTTTAACATCCACCTGAACTACCACCAATCCAGGCAGATGGGACCTCAGTTTAACGTTTCCTCTGAAAGACACCACCTCAGAAGTGCAGTACCCCTCTCATGCTGTACTACAGTGTCAGTACTGGGATATTAACCCAAGTGCCAGATGTGGGAACTAAACCCACAGCCCTCTGATCTCCCGGCCTCAGAGGCGAGTGTGCTATCTACTAAGCCACTGACACTCCAGCATAAAGTGAGCTCGGGAAGTTCACTGCTACTCATGAAATGGTGGCTGCCAGCAATAGAACGTGAAAGACGAAGGCCACTGTTTAAATCACTAAAAAAGCAATTAAAGGGAATGTAAAAAAAAAAATTACTGTCTGAAAGCACTAATCAAGCATTTTTGTAACACCTGGGTAAAGCTGTACCTTTTCCAGTGTTTCCCTTTAACTTATGTACAAATTGGTGACCAGGATAGGCCCTGAGCCAAAGCTTGTTTATACTGTAGGTGTGTATTTACTTGTAAATTGGTGACTAAGAAGGCAGATTGAATCAAGGCTTGTTTTTACAGTAGGTGTTTATATGCAAATTAGTGACTGGGAAAGGCACACTGAGTCAAGGCTTGTTTCTACAGTAGGTATTTATTTATATGTAAATTGGTGTCTGGGAAAGGCACACTGAGCCAATGCATGTTTCAGGTGCAACTTCGGTAAGGGTACAAGAAGTTGCTTAACAGGGTAAGAGGGGGAGATATGATGTGGCTAGGTTAGTTGTTCCAGATGGAGAGGGAACAGAGTAATAAGGGTCCAAGAGTCAGAATAGTGGAGTGACAAGGATAACCTGGGGTGTGAGGTTGTGGGTGGACAACAGTAAGTCAAATAAAAAGAGAAAATACTCTGTCAACATTATTAGTCCTGCTTGATTCCTGGTGTACTGTACAAAAGTATAATTTTTTTTTTTTTTTCTTTAATGGGGAAGCCCAAGATTTTTTCCAAATTTGAGGGAGGCTTGAAATCTGTTCCATGGCTTGGGGGAGGCTCGCTATCACAAGGTGTGAGAACTAATGCGCATAGACTATGATGGGATTCAGTGTTTTTTGAATAACTTTTGAACTGTTTAATATTTTTTCATGAAATATTTGAAAGGCACATCAGGGACCCCGAAGTTTTTGGACCGATTGAGCAAACCGTGCAGGCTGTAGGCACGAGCAAAAAAACGCTCAAAAACCTATAATTTAGGCGTTTTTTGGTGCTCTGTAGCTCCGCAACTGTACATCCGACCATAACGAAACTTGGCAGATCCAGAGATCTATGGTACCAGGCCATGCATTCCACATTTCAGGCAAATTCACTGTACAGTGCCAAAGTTATTAAGGTGCAAAATTTCAAATTTAACCTTATATGGGGTATTCAGCCCTAACTATAGTGGCACTACCATGCCAGTATAATATGTATATATACATATACATACAATAGAGGTGAGCTGATGACACATAAAATATACATATTTATAAAATGGGGAAGAAAAGTAGCTCCAAATGCAAACTTCTGATTGTATAAAACACATCACATGACCGTGTGTAACAGAGCGTGACCGCACACCTCCACTTTTACCCTCCTCTAGAACAATTTTGCCATTTTATAAGACAGGTAAACCACTCTGAGGTGTGCAGTCGTGCTCTGATATATGCATGCCTTGGGTGGTTGAGACACTTGGCCTGAGGCCTCATGCGTACAATGCACACCAAGGTGTTCATATATCAGAGTGTGACCACACACCTCAGAGTGGTTTATCTATTACATATATCTAATATATATATATATATATATATATATATACATAATTTTTAAAAAGTTAAAAACTGTCCCATTTTCTGAGCATGTTCAGTTTAAAAAAATGAATATAGCAAGGATGGCTGGATGTTTTGTGTTATTTATTTATTTGTAACTTATTTTGCCAGGTAAGCAAAGTCCAAAATGGGATTTGCGACCGGGTTGAGGGACACAAAAGAATCAGGAGAATACAATAAAACAAATCCAGTTGTGAAGGGGTAGTCAGTGAATATACAAAGTCATCCAATGTACAGGAACAAATATATACAAAGTCACCAATTTACAGAGGATACACATATAGTCAAATCACATTTGGGTACCACAGGAACAAGGGGAGCACAGTCTCATAACAATATGATCAAGTTATTTATTTCTGTGTAGAATACCTACAAGGAAGGCCCAACTCAGAATAAGGTACGGGTAGGAGTAAAGCCCAACTCAGAATAAGGTACGGGTAGGAGTAAAGCCCAGCTCAGAACAAGGTACAGGTAGGAGTAAACTAACCAGGACCGACCCCCCACTAAAGTTATGTTATACCTCTATAGCAGTTTGGGCTAGGCAAAGGGCCTTGTAGTACTCCTTAGCCTTCACAGACTAGAAACTGGCAATGGAGGTGAAGGAAGAGGAAAGACTGTTCCATATATGGAGAGGTCTATACCTGACAGAGGCTTATCTTGCAGAGAGTCTGCACCTTGGAATTTGTAGTCATTTTTCATTCTCCTTGGAAAAAGGGATAAATATGTCATTGAGATACTCAGGTAGTTTCAGGATGCCCAGTCTAGGTCCTTATACATTGTGCAATGATGGGTTCGGGGAGGGCAGGTCAACACAAATCTGCAGAGTAAGTTGAACAGGACAGTGAGCTTAGCTAGGGCAGAGGAGCAGGCTCCAGAGATAACTACATCCCCACAGTCCAGCAGTGAGAAGATCACGCACTCAACCACCGCCTTTCTGGTTTTAAAAAGGAGACAATTTTTAACCCTGTAGAGAGCCCATAGTTTGGTGAAACATTTTCCCACTACATGGTTTATGTGAAGGGAATAGTCTAATTGTTGATCTAGGATCATCCCAAGGTACTTATAGGATACTACAGAGCCAATAGGGTCCACAAATAAGGAGCTCAGCTTCAGAGTGGAGCGGAATGAACACAACTAATGGATAATGCCAAATACCATAGTTAACTGTTTTCTTACAACTCATAGCTAGTTGATTGGCAACGAACCATTTTTGCACATTAACTAAGTCAGACTAAAGAGAAAGTTCCATGTCAGAGAGGGAGGAACCAGAGGAGAAAAACAAAGAACAAAAATCGCTTTCACCATTCGAAAATCACTTTTGAATATTTTTACTAATGAACGTTTTTCACTAATGTTAGAGCACTTTTGTGGAAATTGTTTTCATGGTGCGGATGTGAAACATATAAAAGTGAAAATTAATGTTACTGAAAAACTATATAATTCTGAAACTTCAAACTTACAAAAGTATGTACCTTGGCTGCCCATGTGCCCTGTGCTTCCAGGCAACTACAGATGCAGCCAAGCTGGGGTGCAGCTACAAATGCAGATGTTCAGGGCCCCAAGACAAGATTCTGTGGGGCTGTCCATGGAGCCCTCTAGGCCGTGCACTTCTATGTGGCTAAAGATGCAGACAAGCATGGCCATCCGGGCCCTGCACCATGGGAAAAGTCTATCCAGTCCCTGAACTTCCAAGCAGCTACGGGTGCAGTCATACAGGGACTGGTGTTGATGTTCAGAAATCCTACAGCTGCAGCTACTAGAAAAGGATCCAACACTCAGTGCTGCTCCAACAAGCAGAAAAATCAACCCAATTCCCACATGAAATTTTTTGGAGCCCCCGACGTTGCACACCTGCTGCTCTGGACGCTTTGTGAAGGTCCCATTTCCAAATTTTCCTACCCACATACCCCTTCCTGGAGTCTCACACAGCTAAGAAAAGTAATAGTGAGCAAAGTGAGCATGGCTGGTTGTGAATGATTGTGGGGGCAGTAGCATCTGTAGTAGTAATACTAGGCAGTCTGTCTGACCAATTAGATCAGTCCCATTCATGCTTTGTCTGTGATAAGCTATGATTTAGCAAGAGGAGCGGGCGGGAGAGCATAGCATTAGAATATAGGAGGGCTGACTGATTAGCCTGGCTATTTGTCACCAGCCCACCCCCAATTAAGGATTGGGTTCAGGGCCTGGGGACCAGCAGTCACCTTACAGTGTGGTTCAACATAAGGATGGCAGCAGAACCAAACCACACAAGGATGGGGGTCCTAGACTTCAGGAGGGCAAATTTTAATGAAATTGAGGAATGCCTCAGAGATGACCTAGTGGGGGGAAGGGGGATCTGGGTGGGGCAGAAGAACAGTGGGCCAAGTTAAAGTACAGCATAGCGAAGGCAACAAATCTCTGCACTAAAGAAGTGACTAAGTGAGCAAAAACATGAGAAAAAGGAGACTGTGATGATTCTCAAGGAAAGTGACTGAAAAGATTAAGGCTAAAAGGGTAGCATTCAGGAGCTACAAGGAGAAGAAGATAGGGAGGTACACCAGGAAAAGCAGAGGGAAGCAGGAAAAATGGTAGGGGGTACAAAGGTGTAAACTGAGGAAAGGACAGCCATAGTGGTAACGAAAGGAACAAGACCTTTCTTTTTTTTTCAAATAGAAGTTTATTGTTTTTTCTTTTACACAGGGTGAACAAACTAGACATTATGCGCTAACATAGAGATATGACAGGACAACATCCACAATAAACATGTACAAAGAAATGTGGGTATTAAGAAACACTGTGACTTAAGATCTGGTGTACAAGCAACAGTGAATAAAACATAACTATAAAAGTAGCAACATCCATAAACAAAACTTTGTCTGGGTTAAATTCATACAATAAAAATGTTGTACACCGGCCGGCCCAGTGGTGCTGAGGGTTGAGGCGGTGGACGTCACACCTCGTGACACACCAGCGGCCCAGGTTCTGGAACAGACTCAGGTGGCTCAGGGGCTAGTAGGGGGTGGAAAGGATTGAGCATCCGTAGACTGCTCTCCTTCCTTGGGGAGGGGGCACTGAGTGGCGCGCTGTAGACTGACACCCAGTGGTGGCTGGGTGTTGGCACAGGCATGTCACCCAGAAGAGGGGACGGGACACATCCAGGGTATATGGCTGTTTCCACTGAGGTGGGGGTAGCTACTTCACCCATTGCATTGTTCGGGTGCCCAGGGGAGAAAAGCGGAAAAAGGCTGGGAGCCGATGGGGTCCATGATGACCTGACATGTTCGAGTTAGAGAATGAGTCCCTCTGAGGGAGGGCCTGAGCTACCCATCAGCTCTGCGGAGGACGATAAAGTATAAATAAATAAAAAAAGTATAAATAAATAAAAAAAACAGGTAGAGTATCTTTTACTAATAAGCTGCTTAGTCTCTATTAGTTTCCAAGGAGCTTTCTACCTATAACGTTAGAGCTCTGCTAAAATATCCAAGATGTCTCTGCCTACCTTCTCTGCTTTGTATTCCTGGAATGCTAACCATCACCCATTACGCCTCTCTAGTGTGTGTTTATCAATCAATCAGTCAAACTTTATTTAACCAGGCAGTTACATCGTTGAGCAAGCTCATTTGCAAGATCATCCTGGGCATAGAGGACAAATTCATTTAAAGTATTCAACATCATTTCATAACACAACAGACGCTGAAACAGACTATTTTTAAGTACGAGATCATTAGGTAACTGGAGCAAGATTTAGATAATTAGGGCTATATACAGGCAATTCATAATATATGGGTTAGGAGACAGTGGAGGACAGAGAGAGGAGAGGAGGGCAAAGACTCATGAGGGGAGTGAGGGAGCAGCCCTGTTAGGGTAGAGGCTACTTGGGGGGTTGCTACAGGGAAGGAGGGAGGGAGCTAGGAGGGGGTAGTTACACTAAAAAGGAATGCCAGCCAACAGGGGGAATAAGAAGGCCAGGGAGGTCCAGGAGCTAGGAGAATATTCAGTCCATATGCCAGTGATTTCCTGAAGCAATCGCATGCAGTCTTCAGGCATTGATAAAGCATCTGCCTGAATATGTAGGGGCTAGGCAGGAGGGAAAGTTTAAGTGCTTTTTGTGTGTTGTTCCAAAGTGATGGTAGGAAGGAGCTGATGGCAGTTTTGCCATGACGTGTCCTCGTCCGTGGTAGCTTGAGGCGGACAAAGGAGGAGTTCCATAGGCCATACACAGCTTTGTACCGTTTGAACAGGTTGCAAATATAAGGTAGGAGTTTGTTAAAAATAGCCCTGAAGAGCCACATGAGGGCATTTATTTGCCTCCTCATGAAGAGGAATGGCCAATCAATTGTCTGGTACAACAGGCAGTGGTGAGTCCACAGGGGCACGTCAAGTATGAATCTCAAAGCGCAATGGTAGAGTGTGTCAAGCTTCTGGAGGATATACTGGGGGCACTAACTCTAGAGAAAGTCAGCGTAGTCAAGCAAGGGTAGAAAGATTGATTGAACCAGCCACTTCCTAGCTTCGAGAGTGAGTAGATGTCTTATGCGGTAAAATATGCCAAGGCGCTGTCTTAGATTTTTGTTAACTCACTTAGGTGTACACAATGAAACTGAGTTTGTTATCCAACCGACTTCCAGATATTTAAATTTATCCACTATTTCCAGAGGTTCACTAAGGAGGGTGATAATCTGTGGGTTACCAGGTGTCCCCATATTGTGGGAGGAGTGCGGGAAGATAATCATGGCTTTGTTTTTTTTGGCATTGAGTAAGAGCTTCAGGCTCAGCAGGTTATGTTGGAGGATGATAAAGTCCTGCTGTAACTCCTTGTAAGCAAGATCTAGTGAGGGGTTGGGTGTATAGAAGACTGTATCATCTGCGAAAAGGTGAACATTTCCTGCGAGTATGCCAGAATCTATGCGGTTGATATAAAGTGTGAAGAGGATAGGCCCCAAGATAGAACCTTGCTGGATGCTTCAGGGCAAAGCTTTTAGTGGGGACAGTTCCCCTTGTGCTTTAATTTGTTGTCTTTGATTTGTGAGGTAGCAGTGGAACCACTTTATTGCAGTAGGGGTTAGACCAATACTACCCAGAGTATCAAGCAGGATGGAGTGCTCAACCATATCAAAGGCTTTGCTAAGGTCACGGAAAAGTGCATAGATGTGTTGTTTATTATCCATGGCTTTTAACCAGTCATTAGACACTTTGGTTAGCACCAGCACGGTGCTTGCTTAGGTCTGAACCCCGACTGGGCTTGGTTAAGGATATTTTCACAGTCCAAATACTCCCAGTTGTGAGTTGACAATTTTTTCTAGTAGCTTGGATAGTACAGGAAGAAGCGAGATTGGTCTGTAATTATTCAAGTCTGTAGGGTCTCCCAACTTGAACAAAGGAATAATATGCACAGTTTTCCAACTGATCGGTAGCTCCCTTGGGTAAGTGAGCTATTAAATAGATGAGCGATAGGTGCAGTCAGATGATAATAGCCTGCTTTTAGAAAGCAGGGTTCTAATGAGTTGGCACCAGCACTCTTTTTGGTATCTAGTGAGAGAAGAAGGCCCTGTACCTGTTTAAAGGATACTGGCTGGAAATTAAAGGGCAGAGCAGTAATTTGTTCCATCTCTTGGATGTTGGTTCTATATCAGTCCTCCACTGATGGGGGAGTGGCTAAAAGCCATTCTTGGGTGATAGCTTTATGAGCTACCGCTACAAAAATATTGAATAAATATTGTTTGCTTTTACCTCTGAGCCCAGGATATGATAGGCCTAGGATCCAATGTTTAGAGTTATGGGGGGGGGGGTGCTCCCAGTATACGTCCTACTATTGCCCCAATGTACTTCCAGAAACCCTCTAAAACTGAATAGGCCCAGAAAATGTGTGCACGATTACCTAACTCTCCACAGCTTCTCCAAAGACCTGTTTTAGGTACACAAGTGAAAAGAGGAAGACAAGGAGGCATAGTGAGGTTAAGAAGAGCAGTGGGGACTGTGCAGAGGAGGATCAGGAAAAAGCAGATACCCTGAACAGATGCTTTTGTTCACTCTTCACAGTGGAAAGGGAGGTCCCCCGATGGACCTCATAAAAACTGCAGAAAGACTGGGGGGAGTGCACCTAGGGCACAGAAACATTGAGATGGAGTATAAAATGGAGGAAGAGGCACTGACAGTCACCAAACAGGATAGGGACCTTTGAGTAATCATATCTGATGTCCTCAAAGTGGCAAGACAGTGTGCCAAAGCAGAAGGTAGGGCCAGTGGGATGCTGGGGTGCATAGGGAGGGGTATTACCAGCAGCAGGAGGGAGGTAGTACAGTATTTCCACTGTATAGATTGCTGGTGAGACTCCCCCCAACCCTTCCCCTGGAGTACTACATCCAGTTCTGGAGACTATATCTCAAGAAGGACATAGACAGGGTGAAGGCTGTCCAGAGGAGAGCAATTAAAATGGTGCAGGAGATGCATGAGAAGCCCTATGAGAACAGACTGAGGGATATCAATATGTACACCCTGGAAGAGAGGAGGGAGGGGGGCATGATAGAGACAAATAAATACCTCATGTGGTTGAATAAGATACAAGAGGGGAGTATTTTTCAGAAGAGAAAGTACACAAGAACAAGGGGACATGAATTGAAGCTGGAAGGAGTAAATTTAGGAGGGATGTGATGAAGTACTTCTTTACTGAAAGAGTGGTGGATGCTGGTACCTGGTTAGAAAACTGCTACTTTTCTAGTGTCAATCAAGAGAGCGTTAGTCCATATAGCGCTACCAGGGACAGCGAGCAGGGATTTACAGTGCTAGCCATTTTTTTTTTTAAATTGCAATTTTTTATTATTTCATTTTTCAAACAGTACAGGTTAAAAAGAAAAGAAAACTTTAAAAGAAAACAAACCATATACATACATAAGTTCAGACAGTATTGGTTACATATGCAATTAAGTGTACCAGCCACATAGAATTGATATAGTAATTTCAAGACTAACAGAAATGTCCTAGGCTGGATTGTGCGTTTCGCACCTCATTTACCTTTCTTACTCTAAATCTGTAACCTCTAAATCAATGGCTACTATAAACGAAAAAAAGAAAAAAAAAAAGAAGAAAAGAAAGGGAAGGAAAGAGATTAATACACTACTTACACAATAACAAAACTAAACAGTACACCCCCACCCTCCCTCCCTCCCCTCCCAAACAGCGTGGTCTATATACCATTCCTGTTATATCTTAAGAAGTGTGAATGGTGCCCAATTAGCTTTGCTCCTCATGGAGGTTAGAGTTCATATACTATCTTGTTATTAATCTAGGGCTTCTCTGGCCAAGATTTCCAGAGTTGTAACTCCTTCTTTGGTGCCAAGAAACTCAAAGAATGGAAACCAGCGAGTCTTATATAATTCATACTTTAGATTCAGGTTGGCTATAAGCCTTTCCATTATTTTAATTTGGTTACAACACGACAACCATTGTTCCTCTCCCGGGGGTGTCTCAGACAGCCACAACCTAGTAATAGCCTTTTGAGCTGCGGCTAACAGGATTGGAAATAAATAATTAGCTTTAGAGCCTTTCAGTCCCTGAGGAGGTTCCCCCAACAAGAGGAGACGAGGCTGTTCAGGAACTTCTATCTGAAAAATCTGACTCAGCCCCTCACTTATAACGTTCCAGTAACCCCTAAGTTTGGGGCAACTCCAAAAAAAATGTGTTTGTGTGTCCCAATCTGCCCACAACCTCTCCAGCATTTATCTGAACAGGTTTGTCCAAAATGTTTGGTTATCGCTGGTGTTCTGAAAAATCTTGTGAGCACTTGCCACCTAAACTCCCTCCATGTGGGCGAGGCTGTAGTTCTGTGTGCCAACTTCCAAATCACCTCCCACCCTAGTACTCCCTCCCCTAGGATAAGTTCTTTTTCTCAGAGGGTCTGGATTCGAGATCTGGAGTCTGAACACTCCAGTTCCCCCGCCGAATATAACTTGGATATCAAATGGGTTTTATGTGAAGACCCATTGATTAATTTAAGAAGGAGATCCAGGAGTGGGTTGGTGTCACCAGACCTCTGCATTACACCCTCCCCCAGCCTGAAGGTAGTGTCTAATTTGTAAGTAACCATAAGAATCTGATGAAGGGAGATTGAACTCCTGTTGAACCTGGGTGAAACTTTTTATAGTATCCTTTGTGAATAACTGTGAGACCTTCCCAAGTCCTAGATTTTGCCAGTGTGTAAACATTGGGTTCTCCCTCCCTGGCAGAAAGTCCACCCTGTCAAGGATCTTACCCTGTCTTAACACCATGGATTGTAATTTCAACACCTTTACAATCTGTGTCCATATTGTAACCAGTGTCTTGAACCATGGACTTGGTAATCCTTGTATCACCCTGGGGTTACTTTTATTAAATAGGATTGATAAGAGGGTGTGTGGTTTTAAAAACTGTAGGTCCATTTTAACCCAGCTTTGCACTGCTACTGAGGATGCATAGGCTGCCAAGTACTGTAATTGAGCCGCTCTATGGTACCTCTTAAAATTAGAGACTCCCAGACCTCCCCTCCCTTTAGGCAACTTCAACAAGGCCCAACTAAGCCTAGGTTTCTTCCCAGACCATATAAATTTACTTATCAGCTTTTGAGTATCAGACCAGAACTTCCGTGGGGGACATAGGGGGATTGCATCAAACAAGAAGAGCATCCTCGGGAGGATATTCATTCTCACCAATTCTACCCTTCCAGTAATTGTAAGAGACAGAGTGGCCCATCTGACACAATCTGCTTTCACAGTGTCTAAGAGTTTCACATAATTTGCTTGGTATAGCTTACCAAGATCCCTTGGAATATGGATCCCCAAATATCTAAAGCTGGTGGTGTTCCATCTTAAGTTAGTCAGAGTTCTCACCATTTGAGGGACAGGGGCACCCATAGAAATTATTTCTGAATTGGATTAGTTAATTTTGAAGCCCAAGATAGAACCGAATTCTCTGAGGATAGTCATAGCAGCCAGTAGAGACGTTATAGTTTTTTTTAAATAAAGCAGGGTGTCGTCCACATATAAGGAAATGCGGTTATCCACCTCGCACACTGTAATTCCTGTGATATCCTCATGCGACTGAAATGCCTCTGCCAGGAGCTCTATACTTAGGGCAAATAGGAGGGGTGAGAGGGGACAGCCCTGTCTAGTCCCTCTTCCAATGGGGAATAAATAGGAGAGTACTCCATTCAGTCGTACCCTTGCTGAGGGGTTGGCATACAGGGTGTCCACCCATGTTTGAAATCTGGGACCGAACCCAAACTTCTTAAGCACCTCACTCAGGTACCCCCACTCGAGGCAATCAAAGGCCTTTTCGGCATCGAGTGGATCACCACTGCTGGATCCCCCTTTCCTCTAAACTTAGAGTGTGCCATGACAGTAAGCAGTCTTCTGACATTATCGTGGAGGTGCCTCCGCAGCATGAAGCCCGTTTGGTCAGGATCTATCAATTCAGTCACCACCCCTTGAAGCCTATTTGCTATCATCCTGGCCAGAATCTTAATATCTAAATTTAGCAGCGAAATGGGGCGATAACTACCACACAAAGTAATATCTTTGTCTTGTTTTGGAATAATGGATATTAGGGCTTGTGCCCAGGTGTCTGGGGCTTCTGAGGGTACGTGGGCTCTATTGCACACTTGTAACAACAAGGGAGAAAGTTTATCCTGGAACTTTTGGTAATACTCCGCAATGTAACCGTCAGGGCCTGGGGCTTTATTATGTTTAAGCTTCTTAATGACATCAACCAACTGTGACTAAGAGAAAGGCTGGTCTAGTTCTTTTTCTAGATCACTGGAGAGTTTGAGTAGCTTTAGTCCATTCAAGAACTTTTTAATCATGCCTGGCTGACTGTCACAAGACTCTGACATGTATAAGTCCTCGTAAAACTTTTTAAAACATTCCGCTATTTGAGGAGCACCTGTGATCAGTCCACCAGGCAATCTTGGGTCTTTCACCCCAGAAATATGCCTGTCAGCTTCTTGTTTCCTTAACCTAAACGCCAACAACCTGCCCGCTCTATTACTCCCCTCGTGTAGTATTTTTGTGCTATGAACCTAAGGGCATTCTCAGTTTTTATCCAGAGAAGGTGTTGCAGTTGCTCCCTCGCTAACTTCAATTCCTTTAATATACTAACGGGGCCCCCTTTTTTATGTATATCCTCTAGCTCCCTGATTTTTTGTTCTAGGCTGTCTTGCTTCTGCTTCCTGACCTTCTTTTGTTGGGCTGCACAGGAAATTGCTTCACCCCTTACCACCACTTTTAAACCATCCCAGAGGAACTTCACCTTTGAGATGGACCCTGTATTTTCTTTAATATAATTATCTATCACCTCCTTAATTTTGGAAACAAAAGCTTTTTCTTTAAGTACCCCAGCCTTTAAGTGCCACAGGGATTGTTTGTACTGTGGTCCAAGAGTGATAGTGAGACTGACTTTTGCATGGTCTGATAGACATATGGGGTAGATCTGCTGATCTACTATAGTCCCCGCCCATGCTTTATGCATATAAAATCTGTCCAACCAAGAGTACGAATCCTGCGGGTGTGAGTAAAAGGTGAAGTCCCTACTGGAAGGATATTTATCCCTCAAAGTATCCACTAGACCAGCCTCTGTATGTAAATGGGAAAGAGTCTTGGTACCAACACCTTTTTCCCTGACTCCCCTTTCCCCCAGCCCTATCTAGTAGTGTATCCTCTACGCAGTTCCAATCTCCACCTATAATAGTTTGGCCCTCAGGAAGTGAGGCCACCACTCCAAAGACATACCTATAGAATTTGGGATTAACAGGTGTTGGGGCATAAATGTTCACAATGTGTATTACCCTATCCATGACCTTGCCCGAAAGAACCACCAATCTACCTTCCTCATCTGAGAAAGAGACCAGCCGGGTGAAACCTAGGCCCTTCCGTATCAGGATGGCCACCCCTGCCTTTTTTGTGTTCTTGTGAGATGAGGCAAAAACCTCCCCGACCCACATACGGCGTAATTTATTGTGCTCTATTACGAGAGGTGGGTCTCCTGCAGGAAGCCGATATCACAGCGGACCCAGGCAAGATCCTTTAGTATATTATGCCTCATTACGGGAGAGCCCAGCCCCCTAACATTGAGAAAAAACAGTTTTAGGGTTCCCATAAGGCACCAATCCTGTAGTTTTTCAGCCCTCGCCCCATTTCATACCTTTTCATTGAGCTCCGGCCTCCCGGATACCAACTACATTGAAAGATGGCACACAGAACGCAATCCAGACTGCCTGAAACACCACGCTTCCAAACTCCCCCTTTCCCCAAAAAACCTAATGCCCTTACCCCTTCCCCTTTGTATTACCCACTACAAACAAACTCCCATAGAGAGAGAAACCCTCACTCTCAATGACAAACTACGTACAAATAGGCCACTTAAGGCCTTCATTGGAGGGAAGCTCCCTCCGCCCAGGAGTATGGACTGCTGAATAGCCCCACACACCGCCGCACCTCTGACTGGAAGTAACCAGGAAAGAGGTCTCCTAGGTTGAACCTTCAGCGGGAAGGTAAGATTCCCTAGCGGAGGACAGCACTGTCAAAAAAGGAAAAAGAAAGCAAGACTGGCTGACCCCCAATGGGCGACCTATCCCCTGAATTGGCTTCTGGTACGAGTGGTTATGTCTTGAACAAGGCGGGTGAAAAAAAAAACACACACCACCTCGTAATGATCCCAACATTGCCTGGTGCTTATAGCAACAAATGTTTTGGAACCAAGACATCAGTCAGGTACCTTAAAAAAAAATTTCTGGCACAGGTTTACATCAGACCATTCCCTCCCCCCCACTGGCTGGACCCAAATCACCTGCCTCAGATGAGCAGGCCTGCACTGCGGTCTGTTCCAGCCTATGGTTCTCCCCAGCGATAGCAGAAAGGGCCGAAAATGGGTATTTAAACATTAAAATAAGCAAGCAAAACCAAGGAAAAACATCCACTTATGGAGGGCCCTGCATGAAAAATTTAAACTTTACATTTTAAACTTTAGGTAGTGGCATTTTGACCATCAGGTCCATCGGCATTCCTAATTTCAGAGCGCAGCACTCAATTATTGCACCCCTGTTCACCCTCCTTGTGAACCATAACTACCTTATACAGACAGTCAAAACAAGGGCCTTCACAGGATGCCTGGGCAGCATACCCACGGCCGACTTTCCTTGCATAATAGCCAAAAACTGCAACTTTGGGACAGTCCCTAAGAAGAGAAATTCAGACCATATCTTCCACCATGAAGGGTCTCAGTCCTGCTGTCAAGTCTGCAGTCCCTTTCCGAGTTGGATCAAGTCCTTACACAGTTGATCTTCTGGGCCTACACCTTTGGACATAGCTCCTCTTGTGGACCCTTTACCCGCCATTGTCCAACAGAGTTGCAGCAGAGTTTGCTCCGATAAATCAGGTTGAAGGTCAGCGAAAGTGATCCCTGCTTTTTGTAGAGGCTTGCTGGCGTGCAACAGGGAATCATAGAGTTTACTGCCCGTGGACCAGTGTACAAGCAGTTTTGCCGGGTACCAAAGGTAGGCCTTTATCTGTTGCTCCTTAAGCTGTTTAATCACAGCCAGCACTCATTTCCTTTTTTGCATGGTAGCAGGCGGGACATCATGGTCGACATACACCCGTTTCCCATCCAAATTGAAGTTCTGTTAAAACTGATGCCATCTTTTTTACCACTTAGCGAGAGACACTGAGTGACCCACCACACACACACACAGAATCAGGGACTTACATAATGTGTACTGGCAAAACTTGTTCCTTCTTTCTTTTGTATTTACCAGCAATATTTACCTTGAGTAAGCTCCTATTAAAAGCCACCTGTTCCATCGCAGCGCAGCTCAGCAGCTCTCCTTCAGCTCGACCCCTCCCCCGCCCCATATCAGTGCCCGCTATTTAAAAGAAGCCACTGCCTTGTAAAAAAGGAAAAAACTGAAATGGAGATATCATAACTTTATCTCTCCCACTCCCTTCTGCTGCCAGTATCTTGTGTACTTTCCTTTCCCCAGCGCCATTTCTGATATCTGTATGACGTCAATGTCCTTTTCACACTCCCGTCTCCCAGTCCTAGTGGAAGGCAGCGAGGATCAGGAATTCATCAAATACACACATAAAAAATAGAAAAATCTCTGTCCCGGTAGTAACTGCAGGCAACGAGAACCCAAAACTAAAAAAATTCAGCCTGAACAACTGCCTTGAGTTCCAACCATGCTCACTACCAAACCACACTTCTCCCGATCACAAGTCTACAACATCTCCTGGTGTTAAAAAACCAAACAAGGAGCATGACAGAAAAACATATGACTCTCAAATGAATAATAAAAAATGAAAAAGAAAGTGAAGAGGGTGTCGTGAACAAAACTATTGCATGATGACGGGGGGTGTTCCAACTAAAAAAAAACAGTCTGCTGTTGGGACAGTAACTGCATACCGACTGGATTTCTAACTACAGAGTCTGCAGTAGGACAAAAGGCTATCATTCTAGTGAAAGTGGAGGAATTATTTAATTAAAAAACTTAAATAAAATAATTTTTTTGTTAACAACTTTATCAAGCTTTTTAATTTTTACAGTGCCCATTTTCTAAGAACGGTAATATCCACAGGGTGGGCAGTATTAGGAAATACTGGACCTTCCAGGGGCTATAAGGCCCTCCACCTGCAGTGTTGGGCCTCATTACACCCCTGGGCAGTCCAGTATTTCTCAATACCACCCATCCTGCCAGGTATTATTGCTTACATGGGACAGGCACAAGAGAATCTTGTTTGGGAAGCCGGGGAGACGTAGCCAGAGATCGGGTAGGGCCTGCGGTGACAATACAGGCAGGGACAAATGGGCAGACTAGGTGGGCCAAGCGGTCATTATCTGCCAAAAAAAATATATATATATATGTTTCTATGTTGGCGTATAGCCTAGAGGCCAGAGTAACAAGCTGTGAATGAGCTTAGTACATCCAGCAGACCTGGGTTTGATTCTCACAACCACTACATGCATACTGTGTGAGTCTGAGCAAGTCACTTAACCTCCCCAGTGCTCCTGGATCGCACATGAAAACTGGCACTTGTGCCTAGTTGACTGTACCCAGTTACTAAAAGAATAATAAATAAAACAAAGTATGTTTCTATGGGTGGGCCCAGGAGTATAACTAGCTAATTTTTTGTCAATGGGGGGGGTCTTCGGGCTAACGAGAGGGAGGTGTCAAAAAAACGCTATCAGCTAATGACAAGGTGCAGGAACTGGCTGTCACTTTTCTTTGCAGAGTGGGTCCCCAGGGAAGGGGTAGGTGGATGGGAAAAGTTTGGAATTTGGAGAGAGGGTGGCCTGTAGACTAACCTTGGCCCCCTGTGGAGGGAGAAGCCTTTACCCCCGCGGAATCCTGAATATGAATACCGACCATCTGGACCCAAGAATAGAAGAATAGTATATCTAGGCCGAATATTCACTACAAGGTATTCACATACCCCTAGAGGACACATAAAGAAAACTAATACAAAGTTACATAAAAAGTTATCTACATTGGCCGGCCCGGTGGTGCTGAGGCTGAGGCACTGGTCGCCTTACCTCGCACCACGATAGTGACCTGTGTTCGGGAACAAGCACAGGCCGCCGGGGGTCAGCAGGGGAGGAGGAGGAGGATTGAGTGCCTGACAGCTGCTCTCTTTCTCCAGGAGGGGGGATCTGCAAGCCCCCACTGCATTACTGCCACCTGGGGGAGCTTGGATGGTAGGTGCGGAATGGGGGGAAGCAGCGCTGGAGAGGTCAGATGTCAGCAGTGGGCTGGAGCAAGAGGCACGTCTCAGCACGTCTCCTGACTCATTGGCCCTCATTGCATGCTGATGTCTGGAGGGGCGGGAGAAAGAGTAGAAAATACTCCTGCACTGGCACCAGTAGACGGGTCTTGGGGGAACAGCTCTCAGACGAATCTGGTCCGAGGAGTAAGGTGCATGCTTCGATCAATACTGGCAGTAGTTGAGGTGTGCGGCTCCTCCCCCTACTGGGGGGGCAATCCAGAGATCTAGGTTCCATGGAGTGGGGCACCCATGTACACCTACGGCACTGGAGGAGCTTGGGGAGATGGGTCACCAGTTAGACCCTAAAGAGAGGGGCCAATGTGGGCAAGGTAGGAGGCAGAAAAAATAGAGTTTAAAAAAGAAAGTTATCTACATTGCTATTACAGTTACTTACTGTCTTTTATAAAAAAGTAACTGTAATTTATTACAAATATTTAAGTAATAATGACCAAGAAGCCTGTCATTTCCAAGGGTATAATGACCAGTTGGGGGGATTGATGGCCTGAGGCACAGCTGAGGGCCACCTCCCTCCAGCTGGTCATTAATCCAAGGAAATTACCAGCCTTGAGGGGTTGTTATTGCCATTGCATATTGTATCACCTTACAGCATCCCTATCCATTGCCACCTGGGTTACTTCCATCTCATAGGCTATTGATGCACATGTGACCAGATGTTTCAAAATCCGATCTGTCTAGGTCCACCTCCTTACCACAGGACTCCAGTTCCTTCATGCGTATCGCAGAGGCTACAAGCACGTTGCCTAGTTCCATAGCTATCAGTAGTTAAAGAGATCCACCAATATATATGGAACTGCCCCTGCACCTGAAATATAGGTGGCTTATCACCACAGGAGTCCAAAATTGTGCAGCTGTCCAAATATAATGCAGTAAGAAAAAAATATCTCTTTGTAAAATTCATGAAACCGGGTCCCATGGACTTCCCAGTTATAAGTGCCACCCACGCTTCGCCCCTGTGCTCACTAACGTGATGACGAGATGCTACTGAGAGCGCGGGGGCGCGCTCCATTATAATCAATGGGCGGTGGTTTTTCCATTGATTTTTGATATTATCATGGCCACTTGGTAATGAAACGTGGGCACCGGTCGACTAACAAGGGCCTTTTTAGGTGACCGGTGCCCATGTTTCATTACCAAGTGGCCATGATAGTATAAAAAAATTGATGAAAAAGCTGTGCCACCCATTGATTGTAATGGATCATGCCCCTGCGCTCTCACTGGCATCTCGCTATCATGTTAGTGAGCGTTGGGGCAGAGCGGGGGGTGGCACTTATAACCGGGAAGTCTGTGGGACCTGCTTTCAAGAATTTTATGAAGGAGATAGATTTTTTTCCTATTGCATTATATTCGGACATCTGCACAATTTTGGACTCCTGTGGCAGTAAGGCACCTATATTTCAGATGCAGGGGCTTTTCTTGGTGAATCTCTCTAAGGTAAGAGTTACCACAAATTTATCCTTCAGATCAAATAAGATTGATTTAAAGTGAACCTAGCAGGGTGGTTATTGAAGCGGTGGCTGTTCTTTGATGCATTAATAATAAGTAATAATCTCTTGTTCAGAGCTTAACAAACTAGTCTGGTCTTGATGAGCTCTCATAGTTCAGAAATACAAATATACGCATGACATTGAACAGAGAAGGGTACTACCAATGCTATAATATTTGCAACGTATTAAGTAGTCTGTTGCGCTAAGATTCTCTTGTTGTTGTTGTTGTTGTTAGTCCTGTTCCTCTCTTGCTAAAGTTTATACTATATTAGGTAAATTCAATTAATAAAACTATGCTTTATACATGTCCACTGTGCCAGAATTTGAAATCGGATTTGATGCGTCAGGACCTTAGTTCTCAGTGTTTTTTTCCCACTCAAACAAACTACTGTATGACTTGTAAAGGTTGCAGAGGGCATTTAAATATGGTGCCACAGAGTACTCCACACCCCAAACCCTTTAACTCTCTCTGCTGTGCCTTAATCCAGCTGGTCACACACAGAACTCTGAACCCCTCACAAGCGGTTCAAGTTCTCTTTGCTTCGGCAGAGTCCCCTTGTGAAGCAGACCCTGCTAAAATGCTCGGTATGCTCCTCATTTGTTCCTTCCCCGAAGCACCAGTAAAAGTTCTCCGCTAACCAGGAAATGAGCATTCTCATTTGCCGTTCCTGGAAAGCTCCTCCTGTGTGCTGCATGGTACTCCTGTTGCAGACCCCCAATAATGCTCCAGTTCTGTTCCCGGTCCTCCCGGGGTGCTTATCCACTATGAACAGGCCAAAATGGATCCAAAACACCCTCAGACCTCCTACTAGTGTCCACCTGGCGCACACCCATTCTAGGGAGCTTGTACCTCTATGCAGCTTCTTCCTCAAGGCCATCTTGGCCCCCACCTTCCCCTTGCCTTCCCATGATCCCTACCAATGCTTTAACAAGGTGGAGAATGCACTGTACCATGCCCTCAACTCAACCGCCATGTTGCATGTGTCAACCACATCAGGAACACTCATTTCGACCATGGATGTTTTTGCACATGCGCAATGCAGCGCATATGTCATGGTCAATATTTTAGGAAGGGAGGCACCACCATTTGGGGTAAGCAGATCACGCTCAAGCTGTGCCGTTTCACAATTCGCCTTAAAGTAACAGTGTATATTTATCACAGGGGCTCTAATAATGAGAATGAAAGGAAATTAAAATGGCAAATACAACCTACAAGGTGCAGCATTACAGGGCTATTTCACTAATAAGCCCATGCACAGACATAAATAGCCAATTGGTACAAATTTAAAGGAGCAGGTACCTTAAGATGTACAGCAACCCCCCACAACAAAAACTAGGCTATAACAAATGCATTTGATGGCTCCTGACTTGACACTGACAATCAGCTGTTTCTATAACTTGACACGGACAGTCAGCTGTTTCTGTGATTGACACTAACAGCTGGCAGTCAACTGTTTCTGTGAGGTGTACTATGCACCATTCATTAACAATCAGTGCCACTAGGTAATTTGAAGTTTTTTTGCACTTGGTATAAGAATAAGCACCAATGAGCTTACAGTTTACAGCCATTTCCCAAAACGAGTTGCTACAATGAAGAGGTCCGGTTACTCAGTTCAGACTAAGCTGTCCATACTCGACCGCCTCAAAGGTGGAGAAGCTTTAAGCAAGCTTTTACTGGAAACGGGGTACTCCAAATCAACCATATGCACTTGGCAAAAACAAGAACAGTTCCTTCCAAACTTCACCAGCGAGTGCAATGAGAATGATGGTCTGGCAAGAAAAAAAATGAGGCGCCCCGACGAAACTGAAATTGACAAAGCATCTCAGCTTTGGTTTTCGCAACAGCAAATAAATGGGGTGCCTCTGTCTGGACTGACTGTGCAACAGAAAGCTGAGCAGTTTGCTCAGCAGATTCATGGTCCAAATTCATCATTTAAATCTTTTTCAGGTTGGTTATGGTGTTTCCAGTGCTGGCATGGCATCAGGTGGGTCTGCATAACAGGAGAACAGAGATTCTATGACGATGCAGCCGCTACTGAGTTTCTCCCAAAACTGAAGGAGATCATTGAGAAAGGCAGCTATCGGCCAGAAATGATTTTCAACGCTGATGAAACAGGCCTGTTGTGGCGCTGCTTGCCTGATGTGACTCTGGCAAGTCGCAATGAGTCCAATGCCAGCAAGGGGTTCAAGGTTAGTAAACATTGAGTAACCTTGCTGTTCTGCTGCAATGCAGCTGGGACCCACAAAATCACTCCCCTTATGATTGGCAAGTTCGCTAAACCTAGAAGTTTTCATCACACAAACTTGTCATCCCTGCCTGTGACTTATTCCTCCAGTAGACATGCATGGATGACATCTGACATCTTTAGAAATTTTTTTTTAATGATTTTGTTCCCGCTGTAAGACTTCATCTAAGGCAATGCAAACTGCCATGCAAAGCTCTACTGCTTCTTGATCAGTGCCCTTCATACCCTGACCAAACTGAGATGCAGTCCAGGGATCACAGAATCAAAGTCCTGTTCCTGCCAAAAAACACAACATCCAGGATACAGCCGCTCGATGGAGGCATCATCACCACCTTTAAGAAGAATTACAGAAAGTGCCTACTATCAGATCTTGTGTCAACAGAGGGGACACTAGTTACTGACTTTCTAAAAAAACTATGTTTAAAAGACGTTGCCTTTTTGTGTGGAGAGGCATGGGGTAATGTCAGTACGGCCACTATCTGTCATTGTTGGATCGCTACCCTTTGACCCTCATTTGGTGACATGCTTCAAGCAGAAAACGCTGATGACAGCCCTAATGTATATGTACTGTATATCTGTATCTATTTAGACATTGGCACCCTAAAGGTGCACAATTATATGGCATGGTGCCACACTGCCTAGCAGTGGTTGAAGACATGTCTAGGAGAAGTGAACAATTGAAACAAAAAATTCTATAAAATGTATAATACAGAGCCTTTCCTGACCACACTCCCTCTCTTCTTCTTGTCTCTCTCTCTCTCCCTTTCACTGCCACAGAATTCTATCATGGCCAAGATAAAGAAGTGCAAATCTTGCCAAATCACCTTTCCTGCTAGCCCCTACTGCCCCACTTGTTCCAAGCAACAAGAGGAATCAGAAATACTCAGCAAGCCAAAGGAAGAGATGGATCAGGTTACAGACTCCCTGGATCCATCACCAAACGAGCTACCCTCCACTGCCAAGGAATTTTTCAAAACCCAACAGGCAGTCATGCTTAAAATACTTGCACACATGGAAGAAATGTCAAAGGCCAACAAAGATACCCCGCCTGAGCCACCCAAGAAGCCTTCCAAGCCTACTGAGTCAAGGTAAAAGGGCATCACCCATAACGCTCCACCTCAACTGGATGACGAAGATAAGGGGGACAACCCCAATGATCCAATGCCAGATGATGCATCCAATGGTGAATCAGGAGATGAGGAGCAACAGGCTGATACAGAGGAGGAGCTCACACTTACAAAGAAACTGATGCCTGTCAAAGCATTACCGGAGCTTTTGAGGGTCGTAAAAGAAACAACAGGGTATGAGGTTCCAGAACCTAAACAACAGTCCAAATTAAATCCTCTCACATGGGCAAAGCAAAAGAAGGATGACTGGTTCCCCATTTACAAGTCTTTTATAAAAGTCGTAACAAAGGAATGAGAGTCACCAGACCCGGCCAGAATTGTAGAGAGGTGAACATTCAGTTGGTTCTACCAAATCAAGGAGGACATTAACAAGTTGTTGTGCACTCTCCTCACAGTAGACCATCAAGTCACAGGATTGTGCAAGAAAACAGTGCTCCCTTCAGAGTCCACAACTCCACTCTGGGACTCCATGGATAAAAAGATGGAGGAGTTTATGAAGAAATGCTTTGAAATGACAGGCTTAGCCTGCCTAGCAAGTACTGCAGCAACCTACACTTCCAGAGCTCTCGTTACATGGCTAGAAGAACTGGTATCCAGCCTAGACCCAAAATCCAAGCAAGCAGACCTGGCTGAGTATGCTATTCAAGCGGCCAAATATGCAGCCGGCGCGTCCATAGATGCCCTAAAGGTGCTGGCACAACTGGCCACCTTATCAAACAGAGCAAGGCACCTCATATGGTTAAAGATATGGAATGCAGACACAGAGTCAAAAATTATTTTGAACAAGTTACCTTTCAAGGGCAACTTAGTCTAGAGAAATATGTCAAGAATAAAGGCGATGGGAAAGGCCTGGACAAAGAGAAATCCTCCAAAAACACATATATTCTGGCACTTTGCTGTAGATTTCATCCCTACAGGGGCAAACAAGACAGAAGACAACCTGGCCAATATTACCAGAGCAGATCCTACAACTTCAAACTGGCCTAATTTTCCAGTGGCGGACATAGCAGGGTACACAGCAGAGCAAAAAGAGGCATATACGACTTCAACTCCTCAAGAGGCAGATCCCATTCCAACTGACACCCATGAGACGGCTCACAGTTCTTGCGCAGAACCAATGACAAAACTGAGAACTCACCCCCCCAATAGGAGCAAGACTTCTACAATTATCTCCTGTATGGAGCAAAACAATGCAAGGCAAATGGGTTCTGGAGGTCGGATCTCAAGGATACTCCATAGAATTCATGCAGAAACCATTTACAAACAGGACAGTAGTATCCCCGTGTCATGCCAGTGCATGACAATTCAGGCAGTACAGGCTACCCTACACAACCTTCTAATGAACAAAGCAATTGCTGCAGTCCAACTAGATCAAGTAGATCAGGAAATATACTCAATCTTCTTTCTGGTTCCACAGAAAATCAGGGACATGAGACCAGTACTTGACCTCAAATTTCTCAACCAATTTGTGAAATACAAAAAATTCAAGATGGAGACTCTGAAGTCAACATTGCGTTCCCTAAGGCCAAGAGACTACCTCACATCAATCGAAATAAAGGACACTTACCTCCACATACCCATCAGGCCATCCCACTATAAATTTCTAAGATTCAAGATCCTGGGACACCATTACCAGTACCAAACACTTCTGTTCTGACTAGCTTCAGCTCCCCGAGTGTTCACCAAAGTGTCCATTGCACTAGCGGCCAATCTCCGACAAAAACGGATACACATAATCCCTTACCTAGATGACCAGCTAATCAGGGCCAGATTGCCACAGCTGGCTCAACATCACACGCAGTCAGTACTGACAACACTACGATCTCATGGCTGGACACTCAAATGGGAAAAGAGCAGCCTAATCCCCAGTCAGACCATAAAACATCTGGGTGCATTCATAAACATAGAGGAAGGGCTGGTGAAGCCATCACTAAAGATGGCAGACAAAGTGATAATGTAAATGCGAGCACTAGCCAAAACAAAAACTCCAACGTTGAAGGCAATCCTGCAGACACTGAGGTCCATGGCATCTTGCATAGTCCTGGTACCCTGGGCTCTATGGAATATGTGCTCACTACAACTACTAGTGATACAAGCAGGCCACAAATTGAACCATGACCTGTCCAAACCAGTCACATTAACCCCTTTGGTTAGGAGGTCGATCTTATGGTGGACCATCAGGCACAACATAGTCAAGGGAGTGGCACTAGAGACGGAACCTGAAATGATAATAGACACAGATGCCAGTCTCTCAGGCTGGGGGGCAACCCTAGATCGCATACTGGTACAAGAGAAATGGTCAATGATGGAATCAAAAATGCCAATCAACATCCTAGAAATGAAAGCAGTATATCACGCATTACATCATTTCCACAGGAAGATACGCCACAGATGAATCCTTATCAGATTGGACAACAGGGCAACAATAGCTTACATCACAAACCAAGATGGCACAAGAAGTCTCCGCCTATTACAAGAAACCTGAAGGGTACTGGACTGGGCACAAACCAACCTCCAATCCATCATGGCAGCACATCTCGCAGGCAAATTGAATTTCCAGGCCAATTGGCTGAGCAGACAAGAGATTGCACCAGAGGAGTGGTCACTGCACTGCGAGGTATTCAACCATCTGAACAAGCGCTGGGGCCCATTACAGATCGACCTAATGGCAATCACAAAAAAATGTCAACTCCCACACTTCTATTCCAGATTCAAAGAGTTGGGGGTCAATGGGAACAGATGCCTGTCATAGAGATGGCAGTTACAGGGAGAATATGTGTTCTCACCAATACTACAGGTACTGAACAGAATCCACCAAACCAAATTCACAGTAGTAATGCTCACACTTTACTGGCCCAGGAGATGCTGGTTCCCAAGGCTAATAGCCATGGCAATCGACATTCCCTGGACGATCCCACTGTGAACAGACCTACTGACTTAGTGGCCAATATGCCACTCAAATCTTCAATCCCTGCACCTCACAGCCTTGCTTCTGAGAGGCAAGCACTGCTAAACAAGGGCTATTGCTCAAAGGTAGTTGATACCATGCTTCAATCCAGATGCATTTCAATCACTAACACTTACAAGTGCCAATGGTCCATTTTTCAAAAATGGAGATCCAAGAACCACCTGGCAGAGCACTCCCTAACAATCTCTCATGTACTGCTGTTCCTACAAAAGGTGGTGGATAAAGGTCTCTCAACATCATCCTTTCGGGTTCAAATGGCAACTATCAGAGCTGCAGGAGGCCTCACTAACAGCTATTTGCCTGGGTCACATCCAGATGTGCTTCAATTCCTAATGGCAGTATCCAACATCCGACCCAAACACAAACTAGTTGTGGCCCCATGGGACCTAAACACAGTCATAGATGCAATCACAACAGCTCCCTTTGAACCAATACACTCTACAGATATCAAGTGGGTTTCTTACAAGACTCTGTTCTTAGGGGCAGTATGTTCAGCTCGAAGGATAAGCGAAATAAGGGCTCTCTCATGCAAGCCCCCTTCCTAATCATTCACAATGATGGGATCACAATGACTAAAGTCTCCATACCATTCCACATGTCTCAAACTATTGAATTACCAGCATGGAGTTCACAGAACAACAACAAACAGGATGGATCAGCCAAACACTGGGATATTATAAGAGTTATTATCTTGTACCTTGACAGGACTAAAGACTTCGGATTATCTGACAGGCTGTTTGTACTACCCAATGGTCCAAGACAAGACCGAGCTGTGGCACAGTCCACTTTAACTAGATTAAACAAACAATAATTGAGGCTTACAAATTACAGGGTCTGCCAACCCCACATAACTTTCCAGCCCACTCCACAAGGGCAGTGTCAACATCATGGGCAGAACTTAACAAGGCCTCGATACAAGACAGTTGCACAGCTGATACTTGGTCTTCAGTTCATACATTCATTAGACATTATAGACTGGATGTAACAAATGCCAAAAAAGCCACATTTGCTAGAGAAGTATTACTGAACCACAGTGAACGAACCTTAGCTGGTATGTCACCTGATCCCAACCATTTGATCTATCACTGCTTCTTAGAACCCAGATGGTAATGGATGGGGGATGCTGTAAGATGATACAATATGCAATGGCAGTTTACTCACCTGGTAAAGGTGATTGTATGAGCATCACCGTACAGCATCCCAGAACCCTCCCTGACATTCTGCAATAGATGACGAACCTGCTAAAGACAAACTTGTAATATGAACCTGCATGCCATACGGACTGGTATACTTTAGATTGTACTGAAATAGGAAATAAAGGTTAGTCTAGTATGTTTAATCAGTCTCCTCGACAGTTTTAATACCATTATATATTTTATCAGGCTAAATAATCTTAGTAACTTAACCACAGTGCTTCTAGAAATGATTTATAGCTTTGGAAGATTCAAACTGGAGTACTGTGGTAAGGAGGTGGACCTAGGCAGATAGGATTTCGGAACATCTGGTCACATGTACATCAATAACCTATGAGTTGTTGGACATAACCCAGATGGTAATAGATGAGGTGTACTATAAGGTGATGCTCATGTAATCACCTTTACCAGGTGCGTAAATTACCATTATAAGTCTAATTGCAATAACAACTTTCATTTTTGCCGGTTTTATTTAGGTCTTAGCTGTGTGGTGTGAGCCATGCATGCCACACAGCATTAGTCTGCAGCTAGATCGGTCATTTCCAAGATGTTAATGACCAATCCAGTAGCCAATCAGGAGCCTTGCTAAGCTCATGAATAATTAATTAGACTTATAAATATCAGAATGTCTGGGTGCCTGGGTCATGGTTTGCTTTCGTGTGTGACTGCACCACTGTACATGTCTCATGAATGTGTGTATGTTGAGGAGGATGTGTTTGATGCCATATCTTTGTGAGGGTGTGCTTCTGTGTGTAACTGTACCATGGTGCATGTCTCTGTGTGTACGTGGATATTGTGTGTGTGTGGGGGGGGTTGTAGTTATAACTGTTTCACTGTGAGCCCTAATTGCTCAAATTGGCTGTCCCATACATAGCCTCCCCTTTAAAGCAGCTGTGTACAAAAAATGGGCTACAATTTGACCCCACCTTTTTTCTTCTTAATTGATGCCAGGGGCAGGATTCACAAAAAAAGTGTTATGCCTTGAAATTATACACAGTCCAAAAGCTGCTATTCACAGTTGGATAGTGCACCACACTATCTGACTATGAATAAGGACCTGGTTGAGCCAGCTGTAACCCCTGTAGTGCTGCCCCAGCCTACAGCCAGGAATACCCCACTGTAATGGATAGTGATGCTGTGCTATAGTGCATTTCAGAAAGCCAGCCATGCAAATGAGTCCATTTGGCATGCAAGGCACTAGTAGGTCATTTTGCATGCTCATTAGTGCCCATTTGCATAAACTGCAGGGACTTAGAGTGACCACCCCAGCCCACGGTCAACACACAACCACAGTCGATGGTGACCAGTGCCCCCTCTCCCCATCACTGATGGCCATCCCATAATACAATAATATTATCCCTGGCAATCTAGTGGTTCCCTCCCCCCTCCCCATGCTCTGATCACCATCCAGTAATAACTGAATATTAACCCTGGTAATCTAGTGGTATCCTCCTGTGACAGGGTTGAATAAGGCACTGCCCCATTTGTTATGCAGAAAGAGTTTAAATGCAAGGTTCTGTTCTAGCCTCTCCTTTTCTGTCTCTTCTTTGTCTGGTAGCGCAACCAAATTTTCTTGTGAGATCTAGGAACTGATCACTCTGACAGATTCTCAATTCTCCGCCTCTCACTATATCGCTGCCTTCCCTTGATATTTCTATATTTTCTTCCCCCCTTGCATATCTGTGGGCATAAAAATATATGTGAATCTTTATGTGGAAATGTCACTGATACTGGGATCCCTTTGTTTAAAACTGTATATAGTTATACTGTTAAAATAATTGCAAAAAAGCTATTTGGAACTCAAGGGGTTAACCTTAGAAACTGGTTTGCAAACTCTTTGAGATGCTGGCAACAAGATGTCAATTCTAGGTCACTGTGTACTGTTTTGTTGCACCTGCAAGGAATAAAACTTGCAAGAACATTCTGTAAACTTACAAGAACACTCTGTGAAAAGCAGGGTCTCTTAACGAGTTCCCAAACAAAGACTTATAAACAGAGCAGCAATGTTTTACAAGAGAGAGACTGAGATTTTAAACCAAGAAGAAACCCTCAGAAGAAGGACGTAGTTTTCTCTGTTTGTACTGCCTTTGTAAATAGTTTTACTGAATCATTTTTTAATTTTTATTTTGCTGTTATTGAGAAAAATAAAACACTATTTGTGAATTTTGAAACTGCTCCTGGTTCTCCTATGCTTCCTGACCTGTGCCTCAATGACAGATGGTGTCAGCCTAAGTGGGATTCATGCTGTGCATACTCTAAGCTAGGAGTTTTGTGTGTGGGTACTAGACCTGGTACCAGGGAAGCATAGCATAAAGGTATGGATACTGCAGCAGCAAATCCAGGAGTGATTACTAAAAGAATGGCAGCTAAACTAGCAGAGGCAGAAGTCCAAGCTAAGACTGTACAAGCAGCATCAGCAATGGGGGAAAAAAAAACTGGCAGTGACAGAACCTGAAAGCCTGTCTGCCTTCTTCAAATGGTGGGCTATACAACAATGAGAGACAGAGAAGAGAGAGAGAGATTCAACATTTAGAGACACAGAGAAAACAAGAAATGCAACAACTCAAGAAGCAGGGAAAAGAAGAGATGCAGTGACAGGTGCAGCAAAGAAGAGAAGATATGTAGTGATGGATAGATGGCTTGCAAGTTATCAAAGATGGAGGATCTGGCACTGGTCCAGCAGAGCAACAAGACACCAACAACTTAAAATACATTAAACTCACAAAGTTGTGTCCATTGGATGATATCAAAGCATACCTGACAACTTTTAAAAGGGTTGCCGTAGCCTGCCAGTGGCCAAAGCATCAATGGGCAATCAGACTGGCACCTTACCTGACAAGTAACTCCCTACTTGCTTACAGCAATATGGACACTGCACCATCAGAAAACTATGACCTGGTGAAAAGTGAAATCCTGAAAAGGTATGACATCTCAGGAGAGACATACAGGCAAAGATTCTGGTCCCTGAAGTACAACTCAGTTGGCAATCCTCGAGAAGCCTTCACCCATCTGTGAGAACTCCTTATTAAATGGCTCCAACCAGAAGGCAAAACAGTCCCACAGATCATCGATACATTTGTAATGGAGCAGTTCATCAACATCCTATCCACAGACATACAACTTTGGGTAAAAAAAACATCGACCAGAAAGTGGGGAAAAGGATATTTCTTTGAGTGAAGACTACCAAATGGCCACACAGATGCCACAGCAGCGAGGTAACAGACAAGCACCTGTAAGACACTCTTTTTCCCATTTAAACTCCAAGTCTGATAAGAACTCTGGTGGGGGTAACAAATCTGCACCCAAAGACTTTACTTGCTATAACTGTAATAAGCCAGGTCATATTGCAAGAAATTTCCATAGTAAGAAGAATGACACTGGAGCAGATTTGTCCTTAGGAAACTGGGGCAAGTACATAACAGATGTGAAGGTGGGAGATAAGACTATGAAGGGACTTATAGATTCACGATTCAGGAAACAGACAAACCCCAGTATATATTGAAGTGCTAGGGAAAACAATGTCCAAAAGGACCAGATACTGGTGTTATCTACATCCTCTGGGACACTCGATACTATCCCACCAGCCAAGTGACCCTGTTAATGGTGTCACATCAAATGAAAGTGGGGGTAGTACCTAAGTTACCTGTACCTATGATTATTGGAAATGACTTTCCAGGATTTACTGAGTTAATCAAAGAGAGAGTAAATCCTGATGTTTCAGCAGCTGTGGTGACAAGAGCTCAGACAAAGAAAATCTCAGATGGTGGGGACTCTTTTCCTTTCAGTGATTTTGATTCGGACTTGTTGAGCACAGCTCCAAGATACGGAAGTCCAGGAAAGAAAGACGACACCTGAAGAAACAGTGGCAACAAAAGACTGATGGACATAGTGAGTTAACATATGAAAATGTTGAAACTAAACTGATCATTGATTGTGATTTTCTTTCAGAACAAGGTAACGATGTTTCTCGCCAGGGTTATTTTAAGCAGCTGGGGGTGAAACCAAAACAAGGTGAACATATGTTTAAAAAATTTAATGGGCTACTGTACAGTTTGCGTTAAACTTCAGACACAGGACCAGATAGAACAATTGGTTATACCACAAACTTATAGATCCGAGTTGTTACAGATAGCACAGGATAGTCCTATGGCTGGTTACTCAGGGAGGGATCACACCCTTACCAGCTTGCTGTACAGATTTTACTGGCCGGGAATTCATGAAGATGTTGCTACCTATTGCAGTTCTTGTGCTGAATGTCAGAAAGTAGCCCCAGTAACTAAAAAAGACAAGGTGCCCCTGGTACCCCTACCCTTGCTAGATGTGCCTTCTGAAAGAATTGCAATGGATGTGGTTGGCTCCTTAGACAAAAGTAAAAAGGGTAATCAATTCATTTTGGTAGTATGTGACTATACTATTCGATACCTAGAGGTAGTTCCAATGCGTACTGTCACAGACCCAAAAGTGGCAGCAGAGCTTGCCAAACTTTTCAGCAGGGTGGGCATATCTAAAGAGATTATTACTGATCAGTGTAGTAATTTTTGTGCTGCATTACTGAAGGAGCTGTATCAACTACTTGGTATCACTGCCATAAGAACCTCCCCTTATCACCATTAGACAGACGGTCTTGTTGAGCATTTTAATCAAATCCTAAAACACATGTCAAAAAGGTTTGTAAAAGGGGAAGGGAAAGACTGGGACCAATACTTACCTTACCTTACCTGCCTTTTGCTTACAGAGAGGTGCCACAAGCATCAACAGGTTTTTCACCATTTGAAATGCTGTATGGTAGACAACCTAGAGGGCCACAAGATGTAATAAAATAAACATGGAAAGATAACCCCCGTCAGAAACAATCTATTACATCTTATATGTGTGCCCTGAGAAAGAAACTGGCAAAATATGTTGACATTTCCTCAGTCTTCACCCAAAACTATGGAGCAGCCCATAACTGGTTTGCAGCCAACCTCCTCCTGGTAAACGTCAAGAAAAAAAAAATTCCATGCTGTCCGGGTCAAAGCCTTTCCTTGCCAAGTTCAAATCTCCCTCCTCTCTCTACATAGTCTCCCCAGATGGCCAGGTGCTTGAAAATGTTGACACTTTCAAGTTTCTTAGCATCATTCACGACCCCTCCCTCTTCTTCTCTGAGCACATTAACTCAGTAGTTTGCCGGATTCACCAAAAACTGGGTGCAGCCTATAGATTCAGACACTACCTCACACCAAAGGCTCAACTTGCCATTGCCCAGGGACACCTACTCCCCATACTTGATTACTGTTCCACCGTCTATGCCAGGGCACCCTCTTCCCTCACTGCCAAACTCTCCACTGCTTACAACAGCACCTATCGCTTCACCTTACTGGCCCCTTTTGCCACCCACCACTGTGTCCTGTGTCAGTCACTGGGGTGGCTTCCACTCCAAGGCCACTTTGACTTTGCCCTTTGTTGCCAGGTTGATAATGCTGTCTGCACTGGCCAAGAATCCCCTCTTGCAGCCCTTTTCAAGGTCAGAACCTTGAGCCGCAGCCTCCGCTCAAATGCTGTCCCCTCCTCCACGTTCCCAGGGTATCCACCAACATGGTCGGGAGAGCCCCATCTGCTGCAGCCCCCTCACTATGGAATAAATTGCCAGCTGGGCTTTTATCCCTGGATACCCACCGCCTGTTCAAATCCTGCCACAAAGACTGGCTCCTAGCTGAGTCTAGCTGCCGGTGTGTCTCTGGGTAGCCTCATATTTTCCCCACCTCTCACCTGCTAGCATGTCTCAGTTACCAAGCACTTGTATTTTATAGCTGCATCACTGTTACCTGATACCTGCCTTGCAGTTAAGATTTCTGAAGCTAATACTGCCATGGTCGATTGTTTGTATTCTTTCATATTGCTTTAGCACCATAGTGTTTTTTTTTTAACTCTTTTTATTTCCACTCCCTTGAGGACTCCTTCCAGCAACCCTGGATACCCATCCTCTACCTTCCCCTGTGACTAGTCCTTCTCCCTCATGCCACCAAGCACCACCTTCAGGTCTGAACCCTCCGGAGGTAGGGCCACCCTATCCACTCAGGGTGCTCTATCTTATAGGGCAGAGTGCCTGGCAAACATGAGTGGCCCCTTGGAGAGGAAATAGCCCAGTATTGAAAGTGTGGGCTGTTGGGCAGACAAGGTGCCTTCATCTATCCCCAGGAATAGGGTTTTCTCTACTTTTTTTGCCATGTTCCCTAACCCCCCCCCATGAAGTGCGGCTTGTCAAGGCAACGTAATGCCGAAACTCCGCCCCCGCTTTCATCGCGTCACTAGTCGGCACCCCCGACAGCCACCAGAGGCTGCTACACTAGTGATCGCATCCCCAACCCTCCCCCAAGAAGAAAGAACTGTCCTACGGATGCTCAATCTGAAGAGAGAGCTGTCCTATGGGCACTCAATCTCTTCTCCTCCTGCCGACCCCCAGCAGCCCGGGTTCACTCCCGAACCGGGTTGCCGGTGTGGTGACAGGTGTGGCATCCAACGCCTCAACCCTCTGTGCCACCAGGCTGGCAAGCACCATAGTGTTAGCTTTCATCTATGTTCTATTGTACTTTGCTTTAGTTGCTTCCTATGCCATTGTCATGGCCCGGGTCATTCCTGAAAACAGTCCCTGGGATCAATGTACTTACCCAGTTATCAAAGTCATAAATGAATAAAAGAATAAATAAAATAAATCACCCATAGTAATCAGGAAGAGTCCCAAAACCAGCAGAAGGTGTAATATGACCATGGGATAAAAGAAAAACCTTTTTCGATGCCCTACATGGGGCATGCCCCAGACAGTGATTGTTGGAACCCACTCAGGAGGGAGCAGTCTTAGGCCTGGTACTCTCAAACAGGGATGAAGAGAGGATCTCAGATCTAGAAGTGGGTAGCCATCTGGGAACAAGTGACCAACAAACAGTGTGGGTCATGATAAAACACAGCCACAGAGTCAAGCCATACAAAAGTGAGGGTACTGGACTTTAGGAGGGCTGACTTTGTCAAAATGGGACAGTGCCTCAAAAAAGCACTAGCAAACAGGCAAAAAGGGGTGGAGGAACAATGGGGAAACATCAAAACTGCCATCACAGAGGCAACAAGCCTTTGTGTGAAGTAAATAAACAAATCAAAATGAAAGAAAAAACACTATGAATCTCAAAAGAGGTGGCGGGGAAGGTTAGAGAGAAAAAGATGACATTCAGAAAGTATAAGGAAACTCAGAAGGAACAGGACAGAAAACTGTACCAGTTAAAGCAGAAGGACACGGAGAAGGCAGTCAGAATAGCAAAGGCCCAAACCGAGGAAAAGATAGCCAACTCGGTTAAGAAGGGGGATAAAATCTTTTATAGGTACATTAGGGAGCAAAGAAAGACCAAGAGAGGGATAGTGAGGCTTAATAAAGGGAGGGTGGGTGGGCAGAACGGGACAGTGAAAAAGCAGAGATACAGAATGAATACTTCTGCTCAGTATTCACAAAAGAAGAAAAGGGGGAGGTAATAAGAGTTGATAAAGCAATGGGGCCAGATGGGGTGTACCCCAGGGTCCTTAAAGAACTAAGAGAGGTGGTGGCTGATCCTCTGTCTATCCTGTTTAGCCAATCACTGGAAACAGGGGAGGTACCCAAAGACTGGAGGATAGCAGATGTAGTCCCCTTATACAAAAGTGGGAACAAAGAGGAAGCGGGGAACTACAGACCAGTCAGCCTCACCTCGGTAGTGGGGCAGATCATGGAAGCACTACTGAAGGAGAGATTGGTGGAACATCTGGTTGTCAATGGACGACAGGACCCAAGGCAGCATGGATTCACCAGGGGGAGGTCATGTCAGACCAATCTCATTTAATTTTTTGACTGGGTGACTAGGGAGGTGGATCAGGGGAGGGCAGTGGACATGGCCTGTCTGGACTTCAGCAAGGCCTTTGACACTGTGCCACATAGAAGACTACTGCACAAACTGGGGAATTTGGGTGTGGGCAGGACAGTAGTGTGGTGGGTAGGTAACTGGTTGGGTGGCAGGACACAGAGGGTGGTGGTAAATGGCTGTCACTCCACAGAGAGAAGAGTGACCAGTGGGGTACCACAGGGATCAGTGCTGGGACCGGTCCTATTCAATATCTTCATCAGTGACATTGCGCAGGACCTAGAAGCCAGAATTTCACTATTCGCTGATGACACAAAGCTTTGTAACAGAGTAGACACACCAGAGGGTGTAGACAGAATGAGAAGGGACCTGCAGAAACTTGAAGAATGGTCAGGGGTTTGGCAGTTGAAATTCAATGCAAGGAAGTGCAAGATAATGCATATGGGGCACAAAAACCCTGGCACAATATATCAGTTGGGGGTGAGGATATAGCATGTACCAAGCAGGAAAGGAATCTTGGGGTTATCATCTCTGATGACCTCAAGGCAGGGAAACAGTGTGACAAGGCAGCAGGTAAAGCAAATAGGATGCTGGGATGCATAGGCAGGGGCATCACCAGCAGGAAAAGGGAGGTCATAATTCCACTATACAAGACACTAGTGAGGCCCCACCTGGAGTACAGTGTACAGTTCTAGAGTCCTTACCTACATAAGGACATAGACAGGATAGAGAAGGTTCAGAGGAGGGCAACAAAGATGGTGCATGGATTGCATCACAAGTCCTATGAGGACAGGTTGAAGGAACTGAACATGTATTCCCTGGAGGAAAGGAGGGAGAGAGGGGATATGATAGAGACATACAAGTATCTTACAGGGAGGAACAGGGTGCAGGAATACACTATTTTTAAGCAAAAAAGATGTTCTAGGACTAGAGGGCATGGGATGAAGTTGGAGGGAGGACGATTCAGAGGAAACGTGAGAAAGAATTTCTTCACAGAACGGGTGATGGACAAGTGGAACACCCTGCCAGAGGAAGTGGTGGGGGCTGAAACAATCACAGGATTTAAGAATGCATGGGATAGACATAAAGGAATTCTGGAGGTCAGGGGTTAGGGGCAACAGACTTCTTGGAAAACATAAACTGAACTTACAAGCTCAAATGGGCAGACTGGGTGGGCCATAGGCCCTTATCTGCCGACACTGTCTATGTATCTATGTACCTAATCCAATCAATAGAAGTACTCTTGATAGGGGCGTCGATACCAGTCCTTTCGCAGAAGAAAGGATTCTGAAAGAACTCCTAAAACTGAAGGTGGACAAAGCAATGGGCCTGACAGGATTCACCCCAGAATTCTAAAAGAACTAAGGGAGAACTAGCGACACCACTGACTACCCATTTTAACAAATCATGGGAGGATGGTGTGGTATCTAAGGACTGGAGGAGGGCGGATGTGATTCCCCTTCACAAAAGTGGGAGCAAAGCAGAGGCAGGAAACTACAGACCTGTTAGTTTGACCTCAGTGGTAGGGAAAATGATGGAATCACTTCTGAAAGAAAGAATTGTTGAGTACCTAGAGGCCAGCAGGGCACAGGATCCAAGACAGCATGGATTTACAGTGAGAAGGTCATGTCAGATGAATCTAATAGGTTTCTTTGACTGGGTGACCAAAGTAGTAGACCAGAAAGGGGCTGTGGGCATGGCCTACTTAGACTTTAGCAAGGCATTTGACACAGTCCCACACAAAAGATTTGCCAGAAAATTTGCCAAACAAATTTGCCAGCCTGGGAGTGGGTCCCAGGGTGGTAGCCTGGGTAAAAAATTGGCCAGACGGCAGGACACAGAGGGTAATAGTAAATGGAGTCCACGCTGAAGAAAGGGTGGTTACTAATGGGGTATTGCAGGGTTCAGTACTGGGTCCGGACCTTTTTAATGTCTTTATAAGTGACATTGCAGAGGGAATGGCTGGAAAAGTATGCCTGTTTGCATACAACACAAAGATCTGCAGCAGGATTGATACACAAGGTGGGGTGGAAAGGATGAGAAGGGACTTGGCAAGGCTGGAGGAATGGTCAAAAGTATGGCAGCTAAGATTCAATGCAAAAGTGCAAAGTAATGCACCTGGGAAACAAATATCCAGGGAAGAGCACACAACGGGGAGATATTAACAACAACAAAATGGAAAGGGACCTGGGGTAGTCATATCAGATGACCTAAAGATAAGCAAGCAATGTGAGAAAACAGTAAGGATGGCTGGGGGGGATACTGGGACGTATAGGGAGAGGCATCACCAGTAGAAAACAAGAAGTTGTTATCCCTCTGTAAAGACAGTTGGTGAGATTGCATCTGGAGTACTGCATGCAGTTCTGGAGACCCCATCTCCGCAAGGACATAGATAGGATGGAGGCAGTCCAGATGAGAGCAACTAAAATGGTGCAGGGTCTGCAACAGAAGCCATACGAAGAGAGACTAAAGAGCTTAATATGTATACCCTTGAGGAAAGGAGGAAGAGGGGGGACATGATAGAAACTTTCAAGTACTTCAAGGGAATCAGAAAAGTCCAAGCATCTTTCAGAAAAAGAGATGTGCAAGAACAAGGGGACACAATTTGAAGATAGAGGGGGGACGACTCAGGGACAATGTGAGGAAGTATTTTTTTTATGGAGAGGGTAGTGGATGCATGGAATAGCCTTCCTGAGGAGGTCATGGGGTAAAAAACAGTGGGAAAATTCAGAAATTAATGGGATAGACATAAGGCAATTCTGGTGGGGGGTAGGAAGAAGTAGGTAGTTGGTTAACTAGGATCTGCAGCTTATCCAATAAGTAAGGGAAACGGGCAGACTGGTTGGGCCAAGTGATCCTTATCTGTCATTAAAGTCTATGTTTCTACGTTTTTGAGCAGGTGAAAAGGTCTTGCTACTCTTACCTACCACAGAAAATAAACCGTTAATGAAGTGGCAAGGGCCTTATAAAGTGCTTACCAATAGACGTACTGGCAAAGTTAACTATGAGATTGAGACCCTTGACAGGAAAAATCCTACTAAGATATACCATGCTAACCTCCTCAAGAAATGGGCTGGAAAAACACCAAATGCAGTTTTGCTAATTTTACCAGAAACTGGTAAAGAAGATATTGACGTAGCTTGTGATAGACTGGAACAAACTGTAACTGCTGATACTGTAAAGGTAAATGTTTCCTTAACCTCCGAACAAACCACAGAACTTCGTAACTTGCTAAAGACATTTAACAGTGTTTCTTCCACACTGCCAGGCCGAGCTAAAGGTGTTGAGCACATAATTGTGACAAGGAATGCTCACCCTATTAGACAAAAGGCATACAGATTACCAGAGTGGTTAAGAGCAGACGTGGTTAAGGAAACACAAAAAATGAAAGAATTGGGTATCAAAAGAGTTAAGAAGTGCTTGGTCATCACCAATGTTGATTGTAAGCAAAAAAAGGGGGTGGGGGTAAGAATCTGCCTTGATTTTAGGAAACTTAATCAAGTGTCAGAATTTGACAGTTATCCTATGCCCAGAATAGATGATTTGGTGGACAGACTGGGAAGTGCCAAGTATATCAGTAACCCTGATCTCACCAAGGGTTACTGGCAAATCCCCCTAGCTAAAGAATCCAAAGACAAAATTGCATTTGCCACTCCTATAGGATCCTATCAGTTCACCACCATGCTGTTTGGTTTACATGGTGCATCCGTTACATTTCAGTGGTACATGGATGTAACTTTATCCCCTCACACTGATCATTATGCTGAGTACCTGGATGATGTTGTGGTGTACAGTCCAGACTGGAAAAGCCACCTGGAACACCTATGAGCAGTTATCCAATCAATCATAAAAGGCAGGTCTGACAATTAATCCTACCAAGTGTGAATTGGACATGCAGGAAACCAGATATTTGGTCTGTTTTGGGAAATGGAGAAGTCAAGCAAGAGGTTTCCAAGATAGAAGCTATAGCTAACAGCCCTGTCCCCAAAACCAAGAAACATGTCAGATCATTTTTAGGGTTGGCTGGTTATTATTGGAGATTTTTTTCCCAGCTTTGTCAAGTTAGCTACTCCCCTCACTGAACTCACAAAGAAACATCTGTGTTACTAAGGCTACTAATGAGAAACTAGGCCTTCTATATCACACTGTTTCCTACCTCTCAAGCAGTGCAAGAAGCACTATTGCCTCTGGCACCCTTCTCCCAGGCTTCTTCTATGGTGCCTCTATAATCCACTCCTCTAAGACTACACCCCTGAACAAATTCAAAATGGCCTATCACAGAATTGCCCGATTTGCTATTAAGGCCCCAGCTCACGCCCATCACTGTGATGTGCTGAACTGTTTGGGTTGGCCATCTTTCATGGCCAGATTTAACCTCCCAGTATATTGCACCATATTCAAGCTATTACACCTCCCTCCTCCTCCAAGTATATCTAACCTACTAACCCCGAAACCCTTCCCACGAACACTCAGGTCCTCACACCTCCCGATGCTGGGTCTGCACAAGACTCACCTAGCTGTTGGAAAAAGATCCTTCTTCGCAGCAACACAAAAGTGAAATGACCTCCCACACTCACTACTCTCATACAAGACCATAACTCTCTTCAAAAGACAATGTAGGGAAGTATTTTACAAGCCTTCTGTCTGTAATGGGAACTGTACCTAATCTTCTCTAAACTTCTCCACCTATTGCCTATACTCTCCTGGTGTGTATGATCAATGTCTAGGGCTATGAATCTGTACACAGCCAACTGTCTATACTCTGCACTTATGTACTAATTGACTCTACTACGATTATATTGTATGCTTGTATCAACCTTACTGTTTGTTCACCTATGTTGCAACTTGACATCTGTAATTTGTACTGTCTCCCAATGAAGGGGATGGCTAGTCTAGTCAATGAATGTATGTAACTGTCCAGTGATATTTATACATAATTATCTGTATCTGTACTGTTTTCTTATGCTTGGAACATTTGGTTCCCCGGGTCACCCCTGAAAAAGGGACTTGACTGTCCCAGAGGGCCCAACCAGTCATCAAAGATTTTAATAAATAAAATAAAATAAATAAGAAGCCCAGACCTTGAGACACAATTTCCGTTACAGACTGATGCATCAGAGGTAGGCCTAGGTGCAGTCTTGAGTCAGCATATAGATGGGAAAGAACATCCTATTCTATATATAAGTAGGAAATTGCATGACAGAGAGAAAAGGTACTCCACCATTATAGAAACATAGAAACATAGAATTTGACGGCAGATGAGGACCGCTTTGCCCACCCAGTCTACCCATTTCCCTACCTACTGGATAAGCTGCAGATCCTAGTTAACCAGCAGCCTACTTCTTCCTACCCCCAACCCCTAGAATGGCCTTATGACTGTCCCATGCATGCTTGAATTCCACCACTGATTTTGACTCCACAACCTCCTCCGGAAGGCTGTTCCATGCATCCACAACCCTCTCTGTGAAAAAATACTTCCTTAAATTACCTCTGAGCCGCCCCCCCCATCTTCAAATTGTGCCCTCTTGTTCTTGCACACCTCTTTTTTTGAATGATTCTACCCTCTTGGACTTTGTTGATTCCCTTGAGGTACTTGAATGTTTCTATCATGTCCCCCCTCTCCCTCCTTTCCTCGAGGCTATACATATTAAGCTCCTTTCATCTCTCTTCATATGTCTTCCGGTGCAGACCCTGCACCATTTTAGTTGCCCTCCTCTGGACAGTTTCCATCCTGTCTATGTCTTTGCGGAGATTGGGTCTCCAGAATTGCACACAGTACTCCAGATGGGGTCTCACCAGCTGTCTGTACAGAGGAATAATAACTTCCTGTTTTCTACTGGTGATGCCTCTCCCTATGCATCCCAGTATCCCCCCAGCCCTCCTTGCTGCCCTCTCACATTGCTTTCCCACCTTTAGGTCATCTGATATGACTACCCCAGGTCCCTTTCCATTTTTGTTGTTGTTAGTATCTCACCCCCATTGTGTACTCTTCCCCTGGGTTTTGCTTCAGGTGCATTACCTTGCACTTCTTAGCATTGAATCTAAGCTGCCATACATTTGACCATTCCTCTAACTTGCAAGTCCCTTCTCATCCTTTCCACCCCACCCTGTGCATCAACTCTGTTGCAGATCTTTGTGTCATCTGCAAAGAGACATACTTTTCCTTCAGTCCCTCGCAATGTCGCTTATAAAGACATTGAAGAGACCAGTCCTAATACTGAACTCCTCGCGGTACCCTACTAGTAACCCTTCTTTCTTCTGAGTGGACTCCATTTACTATTACTTCTGTGTCCTATTTTCCAGCCAATTCTTTACCCAGGCTGTCATCTTGGGACCCACTCCCAGGCTGGCTAACTTGTATATTAATCTTTTATGTGGGACTGTGTCAAATGCCTTGCTAAAGTCTAGGTAGGCCATGTCCACAGCCCCTCCTGATCTACTACTACTTTGGTCACCCAGTCAAAGAAATCTATCAGATTCGTCTGGCATGACCTTCCCACTGTGAATCCATGCTGCCTAGGGTCCTGTGCCCCTCTGGCCTCTAGATACTCAACAATTCTTTCCTTCAGAAGTGATTCCATCATTTTCCCTATCACTGAGGTTAAACTAACAGGTCTGTAGTTTCCTGCTTCTGCCTTGCTCCCACTTTTGTGAAGGGAATCACATCTGCCCTCCTCCAGTCCTCGGGTACCACCCCATCCTCCCATGATTTGTTAAAAGGGTAGTCAGTGGTGTCACTAGTTCTACCCTTAGTTCTTTAGAATTCTGGGATGAATCCCATCTGGCCCCATTGCTTTGTCCACCTTCAGTTTTAAGAGTTCTTTCAGAACCCTTTCTGCTGTAAATGGGCTGGTATCAACTTCTGTATCCAGAGTGTTTCTACTGTTTGTTTTATGTACCTCCCCCTCTTCATTTGTAAATACTGAGCAAAAATATTTGTTTAGTATCTCTGCCTTTTCACAGTCTCCATCTGCTCACCCTCCCTCCCCTTTATTAAGCCTCACTATCCCTCCCTTGGTCTTCCTTCACTCCCTGATGTACCTATAAAAGGTTTTATCCCCCTTCTTAACTGAGTTGGCTATCTTTTCCTCGGTTTGGGCCTTTGCTGTTCTGGCTGCCTTCCCAGCCTCCTTTTGCTTTAACTGATACAGTTCTCTGTCCTGCTCCTTCTGTGAAAAGGCCATTGAAAAGGATGCCTTGCAGCAAAGTGGGCTATGGAGTCCCTTAAGTTTTACTTACTAGGAGTGGACTTTGTACTTGTAACAGATCACAATCCTCTCTGTTGGCTTAACCAAATGAAGGATAACAATTCTAGAATCAAACAGTGTTACCTGGCACTACAGCCATTTAAATTTAAAGTGATGCTCAATCTGGGAAAGAGAATGTCAATGCTGATTTTCTGTCAAGATATGGATCAGGGATTCATAATTTCGAAGGCTGAAAAAATGTGAGTTGAAATTTCTCTGTTTGCTATACTGCATATGCACTGAACTGTAAATATTCAATGTGCTTACGCAGCTGGTATGATGTATGCTTGTGTGACTTAGATACACTTTGGCTGTTTGCCTCTCTAGCCATGGGATATACCACCGTGTAGGGGTACGACAGTGAGGAACCCCAGTGAAGAGTTCCACCCCATAGGTGCCACGAGAATGATTCCCTTGGCTAAAGGTAGCTTAGGAAGAAGCCCATGGGAAAGAGATATGTGCTGCTGGAGGAGAAGGGGAGGATGGTGGGGCAATGAAAGAAACGAATCCTGGACTAGCCAGGAGGAGCGGCCATTAAAGGCCTGATGGGGGAGTGGTTTGTTGCTCTAGCCATTGAACTACAGGCATAGTCTTGCAGTTCAATGTGCTTATGCAACTGGTATGATGTATGCTTGTGTGACTTAGACACATTGTGGCTGTTCACCTCTCTATCCTTGGGATATACCACCCTGTAGGGGTATGACAGCAAGGAACCCAAGTGAAGGGTTCCACCCCTATAAGTGCCACAGGAATGATTCCTTTGGCTAAAGGTAGCTTAGGAAGAAGCCCAAAAAGAATACCCAAAAGGGCATCGAGCATCAAAGAGGCGAAAAATCAGAATATATCGAGACTGGAAATTAAGGTGATAGATGGAGATGGGAAGGACAGGAGAAGAATGAGATATGATGAGGACGATGAACGAAAGGAAAGCTGACCAGATGCAGAAAGGCAAGCTTCTTAAGGAAAGAGGGAACAGCCAGGGACACCATCTGACTCCATCCAACAGCGGACCCTAACTACGGAACCTATGAAAGTACTAACCCTGTCTAATATTATGACCATCGGCACAGAGGAGAGGAAAAACACCCTTTGAGGAGGAAACCTCTGGGGATCCAAGGCCTAGGTTTCCTTCCCTCCAGGCTGAATGACATTTTGATTAGTGATGGCTCAGCTACTGCAATTTAGAGTCGATATTGGGGGAAGAGGAAAAGATTCCAAATTAGATGAAGCTCTCACTCTGTCCTTCTAACAGGAATGCCATTGAGATTTGTGAGCAATGTCTCTGCAACTAGATGCCCAAAAGCAGAGGAGGAGGAGAGAAAAGGCTACCAAGGCACTCAGCCAGCCTACACAAGCCTACAAAACAGAACAGGTGAACCAGAGGCAATCTTGATGGTGAAGAGTGTAGAGGGTGCCTTTGAATCCACACAGGCAGCCAAAGGGGCCCTAATGAAGACAGCCCCACCCCTCATAGCTTGAGGTCATAAATTCTGCATCCAGAGGTGTCATTGAGATGAAGGACGACTGAAGGTCCACCTGGAGCAAAGACATTCTCACTATGGGCCAGGTAGAAGGACCCCACTCTGAGCGTCACATGCATTAGATGTGGACTTCATGGGTGCAGAGTGACACCATCGGCTATTGGCTAGCTCCCAGCCATGGAGCAATGGACAAGGCAGGCATGTCTCCGAGTGGAGAGCAGGTTGAGTCGCGGTAGCATGAGTCCCATTTGAGGGGTATACCTGCAGAAGTGGTATCCTGTAGAACAGTGGACTGCTTCAAAAGGGGATGGGACAGGGTAAGAGGGAGGGTCAGGGGAGAGGAGGGTTGGGCAGCTGCAGTATAAAGGTTGCTAGCTGCACACTCGAGCAGACTCGATAGACCATAAGGCCTTTATCTGCTGGCAAATTCATATGTTTGTATGTTCAAGTAGTCAATGTGAATGAGTCGACCTACAGAGAGGTAAGACCGAGTGAAGGAGACCCTGATGTGGGCCAGGAGAAGGCTAGATGCGTTTAGTAACCACAGGAGTGCATGCTAACTGGTTCCACTGAAAAGCCAAATTAGGAGTGGGTCGAACCATATGAAGGTAGAGAAGAGAACAGCTGGACAAAGCCCACAGCCGACGGGGGAGGTACAAAGTACTGGGAGTAGTGAGAAAGGAGCTATGAGTCGGAATGGATGAGTGGAGGATCGAGATGAATATACAAGGTTGGCTGATGGAGGGATGCTTAGAAGGTCGGCATGGACAGCCAAATGGAAACGAAGGATGGGAAGGGGAGAGATGAGGATGGCTGGGCAAAGCCAGCAGCCTATGATGAGTGGAGAAGTCAATGCGGAAGGACAGAATGGTTGAGAATGAATGAACAATAAATTATGGTGGATTGAAAGCCCTGAAGGCTTGAACAGTTTAAGGTGAGGAATGGAATGGACAATGTACGATGATGAAATGAAGCCTGGAAGGCCGGTACAGTGAAGGTGAGGTATGAAATGGAAGGTGTATGATAATGGAGTGAAGCCTTGATAGCTGGTAGGGTTAAGGTGAAATATAAAATGGACAAGGTATGATGATGGAGGGAAGCCTTGAAGGCCAGAACGGTTAAGGTGAGGTATGAAATGTACGATGTACGATGATGGAGTGAAGCCTTGGAGGCTGGTACAGTGAAAGCAAGGCATGAAAGGACGAAGGACGATAATGGAGGGAAAGCCTTGAAGGCCGGTATGGTGAAGGGTAACAAGGAAGGACAGATAAGAGAACAAGTAGGATATAGGAAGAATGAGGTTCGGTAACGATGGAGGCTTGCCATGGAGTGGAGGATGTGAGAGTTGAGCAGACCCGAACATAGGACTAGGGTATGAGGAGGATACGAAGAGGTATGGTGATGGCAGGATAGGGAAACACCCCCCAAAAGAAAACACAGGATGAGGAAGGAGAAGAGGCGAGAGTGGAGGGAATGATGGAAGGTGGGGGAAGTCAATATGGGAAGAGAGGAGGGTCAAGAACGAATGAACAATATATGGTGATGGAACAAAGCCCTGAAGGCTGGAATGGTTAAGGTAGGTATGAAGGTAGGTAGGACATAAGATAGATGAGGTTCGATGATGATGGAGGCCAACATGGGGTGTGGCAATGCAGATTGACAGTATGGCAGGTATGATACAGGAGGGATGAACAAATGCAGCCCAACATGGAGATAGCAGGAGGGCTACACTGAGCAGAAGCGGAAAGCTGGGCGGAGTGAAGAACGGAAAATGCAGGAAACAGAGAAAGCCACTCCACTACCAAGAGCCACAGTGCCTGCAGCGACAACTCAGTCCCCCGCCAAGGGAAAACAGAGAAGTCACAAACCAGGCACCAGGACACTAGACAGTTAATGAAACATTAAGATAAATGAAGTGCGATAATGAACAAAACAGAGAGGTGACAGAAACTGATTCAATGCCAAGAGTAAGGGAAATAAAGTGAGTTGAGGAGGAAAACAGCGAGGGTAAATTAAAGGAGTCAAGCTGTAGCTGGGTTAATATAGCGTGCACTCAGATAGGTAAAAATGTAACAGAAGAAGTCACTGAAAACAGGGAAAATCTTAATGAAATAGACAGCATAGCAAACCAGTCTGGAAGGAGTCAAAAGAGGTAATCGAATGGAGACCAAGGGATCCAAGCAGAGGCATCGTGGGGTAGGCAGGGGCCATGGCAGACACCCCCTATAATTTCATTGCCACCCCTATGACAGCCACTGCAACCCCTAAAAACCCTAAAGCAAGGGGCATTGTGCATTTATTTAGATAAAATTTGGTGTATTGAGGAGCCTTGTTACCACTATGATTCATCTGAGGGGATGCTGCGGGATTGAAGGCTGAAGAAGCAGTAGGAACAGCAGTAGAGAGCTGGGAACCATGGCACCGAGAGTTGGGGGGCTGAAGGAAACATGGCTCCAATGGGAAGCAGGATGGGCCATAATGAGTGGAGGAAGGCCCCAGTAGTCCGGCAGTACAGAGAGCAGGTCCAGGATAGTGTCCATGAGAAGAGAAAACAACAGAGAGAAAGTCGGCAGCGAAGCGAGGTGCTGCAGTGCAGAGAATGTGAGTGAATGGAAGGTAAGCCATCGGGGCGGCCGCTAAGTGAGAAATGGAACGATGCTCCTATAGACAGGGAAGAGGCAAAAGTCCCAGGGAGTGGCAGAGATGATGAGAGCAGCCCGGGTGGAGGGCTGGAGAATGAACAAGAGATGCGAGGAGCGGGAGGAGCCCAGAGAAGCCAGAGGAAGGGAGCACTCACAGCTTGCAGTGTGGCCCAGGGGGGAGCGCAGAGGTGCCAGGCAACAAGGCAAAAAGCAGTGACAAACGGGGAGGAGCGGGTGGCTGAAGCCAGGCCAACTGAACAGGGGGAGGAGGGACAAAGTGGGGATGAGGAAAGTAAAATGAGAGGAGGAGGAGCATACGGGAGCCAGGGGCAGAAATTGAAGGCAAAGACAGGAATGAGAGGAAGCCAGAGGCAGCCAAGGAAACACAGGCAATACCCCTAACAGTAGAAAGGGAGGGGAAAAAGGAGAAGCAGCGCCTCCAGCCACAGTGAAAGAAACAAATTCTGGACCAGGAGAAGCGGCCTTTAAAGGCTTGATGGGGGAGTGGTTTGTTGCTCCACCCATTAAACTACAGGCATAGCCTTGCAATTATAAGCTACTATAAGGTTAAAGGAGAATTTAAAGAATGTTTTGGAAACCTGCTTTTTAAAACAGGTTCCCTCTTAAAGAGGGGGGTATGTGACAGGGTTGAATAAGGCCCTGCCCCATTTGTTATGCAGAAAGAGTTTAAACGCAAGGGTCTGTTCTAACCTCTCCTTTTCTGTCTCTTGTCTGTCTGGTTGCGCAACCAAATTTTCTTGTGAGACCTAGGAGCTGATCACTCTGACGGTTTCACAATTCTCTCCCTCTCACTAAATCTCTGCCTTCCCTTGCTATTTCTGTCTTTTCTTCCCCCTTTGCATATCTGCGGGTATAAAAATATATGTAAATCTTTTTGTGGGCATGTCACTGATACTGGGATCCCTTTGTTTAAAACTGTATATAGTTATACTGTTGTAATGATTGCAAAAAGCTATTTGGAACTCAAGGGTTAACCTGAGAAGCTGGTTTGCAAACTCTTTGAGATGCTGGCAACAAGATGTCAATTCTAGGTCACTATGTACTGTTTTGTTGCACCTGCAAGAAATGAAACTTACAAGAACATTCTGTAAACTTACAAGAACATTCTGTGAGAAGCAGGCTCTCTTAACGAGTTCCCCAACAAAGACTTATAAAAAGAGCAGCAATGTTTTGCGAAAGGGAGAGAGAGAGAGACTGAGATTTGAAACCGAGAAGAAACCCTCAGAAGATGGACTTAGTTTTCTCTGTTGTACTGCCTTTGTAAATATACTGAATCATTTTTATTTTTTATTTTGCTGTCATTGAGAAAAATAAAACACTATTTGTGAATTTTGAAACTACTCCTGGTTTTCCTATGCTTTCTGACCTGTGCCTTGATGACACCTTCCTGATGTCTGATCACCGTCCCATACAGAAACTAAATATTCCATGGAACTCTAGTGGTGCCTACCCCCACCCCAACCTCTGATCACCGTCCTGTAAAGAAAATATATATTCCTGTGTAGTCTAGTGGTGCCCTCCCCCCCATTCTCCGATCCCAATCCCATACATGAATTTAATATTCCCTGGTAGTCTAGTGCCCCCCCGATCCTGGTTCTCATCCCATGAAATATGGGAAACCATAATTTCAGGGTTCAGGATTCCCACCCTGTCAGACAGTGTCCCCCCACCCCACACATTGAGAGAAGGGCTGTGCTGGTCACCGACTGGGGATCGGGTTGGGGGAGCATGGTAGAGGGACACTGTCTGACAGGGTGGGGGATCCACTAGACCACAAGGGTTTCGGTTCTTCATATTTCACGGGACAGGGTTCAGGGACAAGGAGGGACTACTAGATTGCCAGGGATATTCTTCCATTATGGGACAGCGATTGGAGCACAGGGAAGGGGGAAGGACCAATGGACTACCATGAATTGCTGTATTTTCCAATGGGGACAAGTGATCGGTGATCAGGGGGGAAGACTAGACTACCAGGGTGTTTGTTTTTCCTCATGGGACCAGCGATTGGGGAGGGGGGAGGGACACTAGACTACCAGGGTGTTTGTTTTTCATTCACAGCATCGGTGATCGGGGAGGGAGGAGGGACAGTAGACTACCAGGGCGTTTGTTTTTCATTCACAGGACCAGCAATCAGAGGTAGTATGGTGCAATGGTTTAAGGCTCTGAGGCGCAAATCTGGAGACCTGGGTTTGAATCCCACAGCCCCCATTTGCATACTGTGTGACCCTGAGCAAGTCACTTTAACTTCCCTGTGCTCCCAGGTCACACCTGTAAACAAGGTTTCAGCTTAGTGTGCCTCTTCTGGTTAAACAACTGAAGAAAAAAAAATATAAAATCGGGGATCAGGGAGGGCACCACTAGACTACCAGTAAATATTAATTTCATGTACAGGATGGTGATTGCCGGAGGATGGGGAGGGGGAAGGGCACCATTAGACTACCAGGGAATATTATTTTCATGTACAGGATGGCTATCAGAGGAAGGAGAGGGGGTAGGGGAGCCACAGTACCTCTGCCAACCACTAGGGTTGCGTGGAATACCACCAGGTCTCGGTTGGCGGTAATTTCTCCAAGCAAGGGCTTTCATAAAAGGCCCTTACATGGTGAAAGGGATTGCTAGATATGCAGGCCCCCTCCACCACATTTGCATTGCGGACCCCTTCAGAACTTTTCCTTGGCACAAACCCAGTTTGCAGGTGTAACCCCTAGGTGGCACTATCCCAAGGGCTACTACCCTTGCCTGCCTGGCTAGTAGCAGATTAAGGGGCCTGAGTTCTGAAATGGGTGCCTCCACCCAGAGGTCAGGGTTAGTAGTGGTCAAGCTAACCTGGGCACAGTCCTCCGGGACACTGTAACCCCCCTCTTTCCCCTCTAGTGGCCTGAACACTGTACAATAATCACTTTCACAATACCCCTGGTACACCACACAAGTACCCACGCTGTCTGCACTTACCACCAGGGCTAGTTCCTCTGGCTCGACCCTGGGGACCCCCTGTAAAACAAGGTTAAGCACAGCAAATGGCAACAGTACAGTACTTTGAGCACAAACTGGAACCACAGTCAGATTACATGCAGAAAAAGTTAGATCTGATTTATTCAGGGGACTTGAACAAGGGAGGGGCAAAATCAGGTTAATTAGCTTAAAGGTTATATCAGTCAAGCAGTTATGCATGTGCTTTGAGTCCTCCCACACAGTCCACCTCTGGGTACCTAGGTAGAGAAGAGATGGGCTAGCCAGAACAGTTGCCCGGCGGTTGCAGATGGTTGCGGCCCTGTGATGGAAAACACAACATGCACAGTACACAGTATTGGTAATCCGGAGCCAGAGGGCTAAGTTCGTAAAGGAAACAAAACAACAAGACAATCAGATAACACACTCAGATTAAGCTGTCGTTGTAGGGAGCTACCCTGGTATTTACTCACGATACCCAGGACTAGACACAGGCTGGACAAAAATCGAGACCCGCAGGTGGTTGATCTGGAATGTCAGGAGAAGCAGGGCCCACACAAGTCACAGAGGCATCGTTCCTGTTCAAGCGTGGAGCTGATCCCCAGGCAGGTCTCTCGTTGATGGCTTCTCTGTGCAGTGGGTAGTCTGGCTGGGCCAGTCTGGCAAAGCTCAGACCACATGGAGACAAGTTCGGAAGCAGTCCGTTTTGGGCTGGATACAGCTTCCAGCAAGCAGAACACAGTTCACACAGTGGGGAACTAACTCACAGCCCACTAGCAGCTTATAGCACATTTACATGTACGGGAATTCTACTGTACCAGAAAAAGTGCTCCCCGGGCACAATCGCAAAGTCTCTGCACACACCGGGAGCTTAGGGGTAGCTGGAACTCCTGACAGGCTGATCGCACTCAGCAAAAATATTTGATCTTCTTCAGGTTGAGCCTGGCCCACTTCAGTAGCTTACTTTAGTCACACAAACTTGTATTTAGTCCAAAATAATTCTCTTCTCTCCCTCTCAGGAGCAGCACACCGGCATGCAGGCCAAAAACTTAGCCTTTTCAGAGTTCTCCCATGTGAATCCACTCAGGATAGCTGCTCAGAAATACTTCACCTCCTCCTTGCTCGGATTCCAACTTAGTTCTAACTGAAAACTGCAAGCAGCCCGGGACTTTCCCAAGATCCAAAAGATTTGGTTGGCTGATTTGGCTGTCAGTCAAAGCAAGAGCTCCCCCTTTGAGTACAAAAAAGGGGCAAAAACTCAAACCACAGTTCCTATAGATTTTGAATTCAGACAGCTCCTGTAGTCCGGCTACATTTTAGGTCCCACCAGAACTGATTGGTCCAATTTGCAGTCCAGGACCAAGACAGTGGAGACAAACAAAACAGTCCTTGCTACAAAGAAAGCAGGTTAGACAAACTACATTATCATTATCATTCTTAATGGTTTTCAGCAAATAGTTACATCTTTCAACAGAGCTCCATCTCAGATTACTTATGCTGCAATTAGGCAGCTCTTAAAGAGACAGTACACAGAGGCTATACAAGCTCTGCTAATCACATTTAAACTGCTAAAATGCAGGACACCATCCTGGCAGTGAGCATTTAGGCAAGCTCAAGGAAGACTTTTTGGGAACCCCCATTTTTAGTGGGGTTACACCGGTACAAACTGGGCTTTGTGAATACCACTATGGCACAAAACCTAGCTTGCACAGTAGGGCAAGGTTTTGTGAATCTGGCCCTAGCTACCTTCCAATTTATTTTGATGGTAACATTTTCAGTTTCTGTTATTATTTAAGAATTTTACCAATGTTTTAAAATAATTATTTCTCAAGAAAAATAGTTGTCTGCCTTATTTTTGCATAGAAATAATGGTGAAGACATGAGGAGGGTAAGAATCCAGACAAAAATGCAAATGTGCAGTACACAGCATAGGAAGCATCCAGAAAACCCAAATCAACAGTTCAGCCAATATTTTTCATAACCATAGCAAAAAATTTGATTTTTGGAATAACGTTTTTCATTGGACTACTGCTTGCCTGCTTTACGGGACCTGTTTAACAAATCTCTGATTCAGGGCATGGTACCGGTTATATGGAAGGTCACTTTGGTGGTGCCGGTCTATGAGGGTGGTGACAAATGGCATGTTGAAAATTATAGACTAATTTCTCTTCTTAGCCCTCTGGCCTAGATACGAGAGAGGCTGATATTCAACTTAAGCAGCTTTTATTGACACACATGATATCCTGAATGTTGTTTAGCATGGTTTCAGATCCAGCCATGGCACAGACACTGCATTGGTCTGACTGACCACTGAGGTCTTCAGGGCAAAGGACTTGTGCAACAGATGCCATCTTTGTGAGTTTGACAAAGGCCATTCATACCTCTCAACCTTTTTTCATTGAAATGAGGGACATGGACTCTTAGAATGAGGCACAGTGAGGGATACTGACCTTCATAATCTGGGACACATCCTCAAACATGAATATTCAATCTCAGAACAATGTAGAAAAAATTGTGTTTAATTGTACAAAGTTTATTTTGTATTTAGCATTTTAAAATATAATGGATTTCTGCTATTAAGTCTAAATTTACAGTACTTCTCTGTGTGGGCAGTACCTTTTCCATGAGGGACAGAGACATTTTGAGGGGTAAAATCAGGGATGTCCCTCATAATCAGGGACAGTCGAGAGGTACTGGCCTTTGATTTGGTTAACTATTGCGTACTCCTCACTAAACTTAACATGTTAGTCCAAGATGAGCTCCCCTGCCACTGGTTTAAAAACTACTTGTCAGCTATTGGTAAAATGGAGAAGTCGTTTATCCCCTTAGACCAGTTAGAGAAGTAGTACCTCAGGGCTCTACACTTGTCCCTTTGCTCTTTTCACTATTTGTAAACAACCTACCTGGAAACTGTGGTGGGGCTAAGTCATTATGTGGATGACTTAGTATTGTACAAAAGCCATCCTGACCCTGCCTCCCTAAATTCTGGATTGGCAGAGTATTTCAACAAACTTGAAGAGTGGTCAAAAAGGAATAAGCTGGTACTGATTTCAAAAAAGACCAAGGCAATGTTGTTTGGAACCAAAAGATTGGGAGTGGACAGATGTAATCTGCTAAAGCTCCCTTCCGTGTTTGGCTCTCAGATAGAGGTGGTAAATACAATAAAATACCTTGGTATCCACCTCAACCTGGAATTATGTTTCAAGTCTCATGTTGATCAACTATTGAAAACTGTCCACCAAAAGCTTAGCCTAATGTTCTGGTTTAGGGCCTACCTCACCCACTCTGCACAGCTAACCACTGCCAACAGTATCCTGCTACCCAGGCTACTATATAGAGCCCCTGTCCTCAGTTCTGTGAGGGAAACCGAGTTAAACAGGCTCAAAGTGTTATACAATAAGATTGGGCAGTTTGCTACTGGTACCCCCAGTAGGCAGTTTTCTCCCCACTAAATTGGTCCTCCTTTGGAAATGGGCTGGAATTCACCTCACTATGCCTTACAAATTAGTGTTTGGCACCCCTCCTCACAACCTGCATGACATCCTAAAACCTAAGCCGCAGTGGAGAACTCTTCACTCCACATCTAGCTCCCTCCTAGATGTTCCAAACTCAAATGCAGATAGCAGGTCCTTCATCTGCATTGCTCTAAACATTTGGAACAATCATCCTCCAGAAACCCAGGGCTGTGGAACATAACTAATTTCAAAAACAGTGTCAAGCCCCTCTGCCTGGGAAGAATCACTGTAGCTGTTAACCATGAAAAAAAACTTGGTTCATGCTTGGTATGTTTCTGTCTCAGAGTTAATCCTCCTAATCCTTAGATTTGTGGTTGGCCATAATGTTATCAACACATATTAGGTATATGCCTTGGCACATATTCCTATTTCTGTAAATTGTTATCTGCTTTGTTACTGTCTGTATACTGTATATATTTCTTGTATAACAATACTGATATGATTAAAATTTGTTACCTGGTAACTAAATCTGGATCGTCCCTGGAAAAGGGACTTTTTAGTCTCAGTGGGCCTACCCCATACCAAAATCCAATGAATAAATCAATGAATGAATGAATAACAGGAGTGTGCCTCTGCATGTGTTTGTTCCGCTGTACTTGTCTTTATGCATGTGTGTGCACCCCTCCCCCCTCGGCTTACTAACTGATCTGTCTCTGTGCTCTAATGGGGCTGGGCACTGCCCAGGGTATTTCCTGTGTCTAGGGGTTCATTTGATATTTTGGCTTGCTGGGAACCCCTTACAAACACTTTGATGCAAGCTTCCACCTTATCCTATAGAGTTTATGAAGGCAGGATCCAAACCTAGCAGGCAAAGAATCACACAGACCCATGGCTTGCAGTTCATTGGCTCTTCTTTTTTTTTTTGTTAACTTTATTTCTGCTTCACCTGTGGGAAACTCTCTCTGGCAGCCACTTACCCAGAGCTCTACCACCTGCCTGAAGCACTCTACTCCTCCCCCCGAACCGATCTGGCAGAACCCCTGGCTCTGCACCCTCTGGGGTAGGGCCACCCTATCCGCCCAGTGTGCTCTATCTAGAATCCAGTGTACCAGTCAGATGGAGGTCCAGAGCGAGGAGAGATGCCCAGCATTGGAGTGTGGCTCAGAGGTTTGTGGTGCCATCACCTATCCCCACCGGCGGGGATTTTCCTTTGTTACGCCCCTGGAGCATGGACATCAATAGCCCCCACTCATGCAGCGTGCTGACACCTGACACCACTCCACCCCTTCTACTGACACTGCTATCTACAGTGCCCCCGATCTCCATCGGGGGCCGCTGACGAGCGCTGCAAAACCCACTTCCCTCCCCGGGAGAGGAGAGTAGTCTATTGGACGCTTAATCCTCTCCTCCCTGCCGACCCCGGTGGCCCGAGTCTGTTCTCGAACCCAAGTCACCGGCATGGCGCAAGGTGTGGCATCCAGCATCTCAACTCTCAGCACCACTGGGCCAGCCTCACTGGCTCTTCTTTACTGGGGTGACTTGAACAATCCATTGCAGTGCATACTTCATAGCGGCCCTCAGAGATCCCATGATGTTACGGTCTTCCCACCCACTGGCTCACCCTCAGTCTGTGAGTCCCTACACACAACCATTGCCCTTGGTGCAAAAACACTCCACATTATCTGTGCCTACAACCCACCCACTGGAGGTATCACAGGTCTTCAGGATTAACTTAATCAAACCGTCACAAACGCCAAGCAAAACGAGATCATAATCTTAGGTGACTTTAACCTAAACTGGCTGGGACCAACTCACAGCACACTGCTGACACTAACGCAGAGCTATAACCTGCACCAGATCTTAACTGAACCCACTAGAACCACCCCTTCTCTAACTACCTCCACCCTCTTAGACTAGGTACTGGTGAATCGCCTTGACCATGTGCAAACTGCAGGCATCTTGGAAGATGCTATCACAGACCACTCCCCCACTTTCTGTGTATGGAGCCCGAAGACTGCTCCCCCTCCCCCTTCTCGCTACATCACAATTACCAACTTTGCCAAACTGGACGTGGAATCTTTCCTCTACGATGTATCCTGTATCAACTGATCTGACATCTATCACTCCCATGATGTTCAAATAGCCCTTGATATCTTCATTAATAATTTCACAGCACTTCAGGATAAACATACCCCAAAGGTCACCAGAAGGGTCGGGGTAAATAAACAAGCTGGCTACACAAGGACCTGCTGGCTAACCTGCGCATACAGGACAAATTCTGGAAGAAGTATAAATTGTCCAGACTACCGGAGGATTACAATACCTATAGGGCCTCTCGGAGCACCTGTAAAGAACAAATCAGAACAGCAAAGAGCATCTACTGCAAGGAATTGCTCACAGACTCTGCTGGTGACCCTAGAAAATTCTGGATGCACATCAAGACCTTACTTGGGGCTACCCAGTCATCGACTCCAGAGGATATGATCCTAAATGGTGTACATTGCAAGGACTCGAACACTATAGCGAATGCCTTTAACAGATTATTCATGGACCTGTCTCAGTACACCTCGTCCTTCACCTCCCACAGCATCTCAGCCTTACTGCACACCCCAGAGATCTGCATCTGGTGCTGACCACTGTCTAACTACTACCCCCTTTTCCACTTTAAAGCTATATCTAGGTCAGAGGTCCAAAGACTATTGCAAAACATATAGAAACATAGAGTCTGACAGCAGATAAGGACCACTTGGCCCACCCAGTCTGCCCATTTCCCTACCTATTGGATAAGCTGCAGATTCTAGTTAACCAGCAGCCTACTTCCTGCAACCCCCCACTATAAGTGCCTTATGTCTGTCCCATGCATGTTTGAATTCCCCCACTGTTTTAGACCCCACAACCTCTGCAGGAAGGCGGTTCCATGTGTCCACCACTCTCTCCGTGAAAAATAATTTACTCACATTACCCCTGAGCCGTCCCCCCTCTAACTTTAAATTGTGTCCCCTTGTTCTTACACATCTCTTTTTCTGAAAGATGCTACCCTCCTGGACTTTGTTGATTCCCTTGAGGTACTTAAAAGTTTCTAACATGTCCCCCCGTCCCTCCTTTCATCAAGAGTATACATATTAAGCTCTTTCAGTCTCTCTTCATGTGGTTTCTGATGTAGACCCTGCACCATTTTAGTTGCCCACCTCTGGACTGCTTCCATCTTGTCTATGTCCTTGCGTAGATGAGGTCTCCAAAACTGCACGCAGTACTCCAGATGGGGTCTCACCAACTGTCTGTACAGAGGATAACCACTTCTCTTTTTCTACTTGTGATGCCCCTCCTATGTATCCGTATCCTCTGGCTCTCCTTACTGACTTCTCACATTGTTTACCCACCTTAGATCATCTGATATGACTACACCCAGATCCCTTTCCATTATTGTTGTCATTAGTACCTCCCCTGCTGTGTGTACTCTTCTCCTGGATTTTATTTCCCAGGTGCATTACTTTGCACTTCTTTGCATTGAATCTAAGTTGCCATATGTCCGACCATTCCTCCAACCTTGCCAAGTCCCTTCTCATCCTTTCTACCCTCCCTTGTGTATCAACTCTGTTACAGATCTTTGTGTCATCTGCAAAGAGGCATACCTTTCCTTCCAGACCCTCTGCAATGTCACCTATAAAGATGTTAAAGAGGACTGGACCCAGTACTGAGCGCTGAGGTACTCCACTAGTAACCCCCTAGCCCTGGCTCAGATTCACTCGAGCCACGACTCCTGAAGCTAGCAGCACCATTGATTGCCTCACCACTGGCCAAGATTTTCACTCTCTCTCTCTCTCTCTCTCTCTCGGCATTGTTTCAGATCTCTGGAAGATTGCCCGAGTTATGCCTATCCTAAAGGAGACCCAAAGGATATCAACAACTACAGGCCCATAGCCATCCTCTCTGTGCTAAGCAAGCTACTGGAGAAGCTTGTTGCAACCCAAACCACTGACTATCTCACAAAGAACAACCTTCTCTCAGACACTCAACATGGTTTCAGAAAAGGGCACAGTACCTCAACCGCTCTTCTCAAATTCTCCACCGATGTACTCTGCAACATGGACAAAGGCCTACTCACTGGAGCAGTATTTATTGATCTTACCAAAGCTTTCGCTCTTGTTGATCATCCCCTTCTTCTCTCAACCCTGAATAGACTTACTTCTCATCCTCAGTAGTTGACTGGTTTAACAACTACCTATCAAACAGATTACAACTTGTTAAATTCAACTCCGCTCTCTCGGATGTGACCAGCACTGACATCGGAGTACCCCAGGGCTCAATCCTGGGACCCCTTCTTTTCTCACTATACATCAACAACATAGATTATGCCATACTCTCTTGCTCAGCTATCTTATACGCTGATGATCTCGTCCTCTACTCCAGCACTGACAAAGTTAACTTCATTAACAAAAACCTGTCCTCAGATTTCAGGAATGTGCAAACATGGCTAAATGCTAATAAGCGCATCCTCAACACAAAAAAGACCCAAGCCATGCTATTTAGCACTGCCCCCAAACTCAGGGCTTGTAAGGAACCCCTCCTAGTCCATGACTCTGGGAGGGGGGTCTCTCATCAACTGTGTCACATCCTTCAAATACCTGGGAGTCCTCCTTGATAAATCCTTTGATTTCAGTCTGCACATCCAGTCAACCTGTAAAGCAACAAATGCCAAACTTGGAATCGCCTATAAGACTTGTCACCTGCTAACACCTTCCGACAAATTGGCAATTGCCAAGGGTATTCTGCTTCCAAGCGCTGACATATGGTGTCCCGCTTTTGCTAATGCCCATAAGACTGCTCTCCATAAATGGGATGTTGCGTATAACAACATATGTCGGTATGCCTCCTCTTCCCATCGCCTCAAGCACCACTGCACACTGTATAGCGACCTAGGCTGGCTCTCCTCAACTGCCTACCGACTATACTCCCTAGGGACCCTCATAGACTTTGTAATCCGTAACCAAACCCCCTCCTCCCTTGCAGCTGTACTTGTACCACAGACACCTGCCCACGGACTACGCTCAGCAAATTTCTACTCACCATACCCAGGTGTCTTACTTCAAAAAGCTCTGGAGCATTTCACTGCACCTCCCCAGCCACCTGGAACTCCCTCCCTCCTGCCCTGAGGCAAGCTAACTCCCACCCAATCTTCAAAAAAGAACTATATCGCCAACTATCCCGGGACCCCTGCACATGCTTTGATCCCACTTAATGCCTCACAGCTAACCACCCTATTTCGCCCAAGACACTGCTGCACTTCTAAACAAGCTTTGCTATAAAATGTCTTTATAGCTGCCACTTAACCCAGTTTGTTATTTGCATGTACTAAAGTCACTTTTGTCATCTCTGCATAGCTATATGTATTATCTCAAGTACTGTCTGACTTGATCTGTATTTTAACCTACCTGTACTATGTACTATGTACCTGTACTACAGCATATACTATGTATTGCATAATCTCATCTCATTTTATGTATGTATTCTCCTGGGTCGTGCCTGAAAATAGTCAACTTTGGCTAGCACACCTAACCCGGTTAACAAAAACTAAATAAATAAATATTTCATCAGGTTCTACATAATTCATTGTGGTAGTCTGCAACTGAAACCGTGCAACTGCCACAGAGTCCTCATCACAGTCTGACCCATACAGGGGATAAGAACTCTCCTCCAGGACTCGCCTGCTCCTTTGTTGATTTGGCACGTATCGGCCCTGGTTGAGAATCCCTAGTTCCCTACATATATTCTAGTCACTTCTGTCCAGCACTTAGGGTTAATACCTGTCCTGATATCATTAGGACTATTCTGAGTTGGGTGGCTATGTCCTGCCAAAACTGATAAATGTTCTGATCTTATAGTAGAAAAAATATTTTCTTACTTTCCTCTAGAAATTGCAGAAAAGAACAGTTAGATAAAAAACTTACTATAACAGTAGATCTTCGAGGGAATCTCTCTCACCAGGTCACACCTATGGAACTTAGCCATCAGGCATCAGGATCCCACTGAAGCTTTTTCTTCAGCAGTCTACTGAGGGCTGCCCATGCCGGCGTCAGGCTCTGACATCACACACCCTATATAAGTGAGGGAGGCCCCACTTCCTCCTCAGTTCTTTCCCTACCCTAAGGACATGGGAGATTGGAGTCCCACCAGGGAACTGAGGAGAGAGAGAAGGTGCCCAGCTAGCAGAAAGGCTGGAGCAACAGGGCAGCCAAGCTATAAAGACAGAGAGAGAGAAAGAAAGAGAGATGGATGAAAGGAGGGATGGCATGACCTGATGACACAGATTCCCTCGAAGATCTACTGTTATGGTAAGTTCTTACATAATTATTCTATCTTCTTCGGGGATATCTCTGTCATCAGTTCACACCTATGGGACGAGTCCCAAGCAGTGCTGAGAGCAAGGACAATCTGGGTGGCAAGAGGCCAGAGATCTAAGAAAGAAGGCCCTGAAACATAGCTAGGCCAAAATCTGCCCTTCCTCCGGAAGTAATGTCCAGAATGTAGTGCTTGGTGAAAGTGTGGACAGTACTCCAAGTGGCAGCAGTGCAAATCTCGGCAGCAGATGCACCCCTGAAACAGGCAATTGATGTGGCCATGCCCCTAGTGGAACAGACCTTAACAATCCCAGGAAGTTCCTTACTGTACTTCCTGTGACAAAAAAATAATACAGTTGGCCAACCATTTGGATGAGCACTGTTTCAAAACTGGAGCGCCCTCTCTGCCAGGGTAAAAGAAACAAACAACTGAGAGGACTTCTTGCAGTCACTCGTCGGCTGTGTATAGTGACACAAAATTCTGTGCACATCCAAAGTATGGAGCAATGCTTCCTCTGGACTGGCATGTGCTACATAATAAACAGGCAGGTGGATGGATTGGTTTACGGTAAACTCAGACACCACCTTAGCAATCTAACAGCCATGAATTGGAGCCTCCCCACTGCAACTACAGCCAGGAGTAGGTACATCCTGGACACCCTGCAAGGGGCATGCCTCAGGCAACTGGTATTGGAACCCACTCATGAGGGGGCACTACTGGACCTAGTGCTGACAAATGGGGACAGTGTGATTGACGTTACAGTGGTGGACCACCTGTGGACCAGTGACCACCATACAGCGTGGTTTGAGATAAGAACTGAGTCAGAATTGAATCACACAAGGGCGAGGCTCCTGGACTTCAGGAGGTCTGATTTTATGAAACTTGGAGAATGCCTCAGGACCATTCTAGCAGGGATAGGAAAACTGGAGGGAGTCGAGGAATGGTGGGCAAAAAAAAAAAAAAAGAGGGCAGAGAACAAGCTACAAATCTAAGTGTCAGGCAAATTAGCAAGGTCAAGAGAAAAAGGAGCCCACTATGGTACTCTAAGGAGGTAGCAGAAAAGATAACAACAAAAAAAAGGCCATTTAGAATGTACAAACAAACACAGAAGGAGGGAGATAGGGAGACTTACCAAGAGAAACAAAGAAAGGCAGAGAAGGCAGTTAGAAGAGCAAAGGAGCAAACAGAGGAAAAGATTGCCAAATCAGTGACAAAGGGAGATAAAACAATAGTCTACAGGATCAGAGGCAGCATGATTTCACAGGGGGAGGTCCTGCCAGATAAATTTGATCAAGTTCTTTGATTGGTAGCCAGGGAGGTGGATCAGAAAGGAGCGGTGGTTGTGGCCTAACTGGATTTCAGCAAGACCTTCAACACTGTTCCACATAGAAGGCTGTTAAACAAGCTGGGGAGTAGGTCCTAAAGTAGTAAAATGAGTGGAAAATTGGCTAGGCGATAGGAGTCAGATGGTGGTGGTAAATGGCATCCAGTCTGTAGTGGGTGAAGTGACCAGTAGGGTACCACAAGTATCAGTATCAGGGCCGGTCCTCTTCAATGTCTTTATTAGTGACATTACAGAAGGGCTGGAAGGGAAAGTATGCCTGTTCGCAGACTAAACAAAACTTTGCAACAGTGTGGACACACTAAGAGGGGTGGAAAGAATGAGGAATGATCTAAAAAAACTGGAAGAATGATCAAGGGTTTGGCAGCTGGGTTTTAATGCAAAGAAGTGCAAAATAATGCACATGGGGCACAGGGACCTGGGGGCAACATATCAACTGGAAGGGGAGGTATTAACAGTGACAAAGCAGGAAAAGGACCTGGGGGTGATCATTTCTGATGACCTGAAGGTAGCGAAGCAGTGTGACAAGGCAGTGGGGAAGGCTGGCGGGATGCTGGGATGCATAGGCAGGGGAATCACCAGCCGGAAGAGGGAGGTAATAATATCCCTGTATAGATCACTGGTGAAACTACATCCTGAGTACTAGGTACAGCACTGGAGGCCCCATCTCCACATGGACATAGATAGGGTGGATGCAGTACAAAGGAGGGCAACCAAAATGGTGCATGGCCTGTATCAAAAGTTCTATGTGGAAAGGCTCAAAGAATTAAATGTGTGCTCCTTGGAGGAAAGGAGAGAAGGGGGGTAATGATAGAAACATTGAAATATAAAAACAAGGTACAAGAAGGAAGCATATTCCAAAGAAAAAGCTGCTTGCGGACAAGGGGTCACACTGTGAAGATAGAAGGGAGGGGCTCAGAGGAAATGGGAAGAAGTACTTCTTCACAGATGGTGGATGCATGGAACAGCCTCCCAGCAGAGGTGGTGGGGGCTGAAACAGTTCAGGATTCCAGAAGGCATGGGATAGACATAGAGAGATCATAGAGGTGGGGGGGTCCAAAGATTGAGTAGGGTCTTCAGTGTCACTATAGGTAGGGAATATATGGCTGATTAGGAGAGCCAGGAGGTCCTTATCTGCTGACAGATTCTATGTTTCTATATTTCTATGTTAAGAAACTTAGGGTTAGTACGCAAAGAGACCATGGGCCAGATTTTTAAAGGCCAGAAAATGACGCAGGGTGCTTGCGTCAAAAACAAGTGACGAAAGGAGCAGGATGCATCAAACCTTGCACCATTTCTGATTTTCAAATGGTGCTTGCATCAAAAACAGGTCTGCATCTGCCAGAGTGGCCTACCCCATGCCTGCACCAAAGAAATGCCTGCGCCATGTCAGAAGGGATGCCTTCGTCACTTAAATGATGCACCATCCCCTAATTTGGGATTTTCAAAGAATGCAAGTCACATCTTTGTGCTTAAGATGCATGTCTAAAGGACACTACAGCATATAAAGAGACCCAAAGCAGGCAGTCAGATCTGACTATGCTACTATTAAGGGCCAGTATTCTCCTGGAGGGCTAGTTTAGAACATTTTGGGGGCTTAGTTTTGGCAATTTCATCTGCCGTTTTGTTTTACTTAGCTTGTGTCATTCTCATCCTTTGTGTCATTTTTTCACTCAACTTGCACCATTTTTGTTACTCAGCTTGCACCATTTTTTTATTCAGTTTACACCATTTTTGTATGCAAGTTGCATCATTTTCATTCCTTGAGTCAGTTTTTTGACTCAACTTGCAACATTTTTGTTACTCAGCTTGCACCATTTTTTACTCAGTTTGCACCATTTTTGTACTCAGTTTGCATCATTTTCGTTCCTTGAGTCATTTTTCTGACTCAACTTACACCATTTTTGTTACTCAGCTTGTACCATTTTTTAATCAGTTTGCATCATTTTTGTACTTAGTTTGCATCATTTTCGTTCTTTGAGTCATTTTTTTGACTCAGCTTGCACCATTTATTTTGGCGCAGCTTGCGTCATTCTCATCACTTACATCATTTTGTTGACATGGTGGACCTCTTGCATCAGTCTGGGGGACTTCGTCACAAAGAACGCTTTTCTTGCTAAATATGGCGCACAGTATTTGGCGCACCGAGATCTGACTCAGGCTGGGTGTTTGACGCAACTTGCGTGGATCTAAGAGCCCTTTGAAAATCCAGCCCCATGTCTTTATGGAGAAATCAAATAAGGTTGCTCATAGATGAGGGCCTGCAGCTCTGAAATTCTTCAAGCAGAATTAATGGCAACTAAAAATAACACTTTCTACAAAAGAAAGTGTAGCTGGCTTAAAAGGAGGCAGGGTCAGCGTCTCCAAAACAAAATTCAGGTTCCAAGCCAGAACTGGATTATGGATAGGAGGCTTCAAGTGGAGAATGCCTCTTAGAAAAGTACAGGCCACATCCAACTGTGCCACAGCACAGCCGTCAATGGGCACATGAAAGGCTAATATGGCTGACAGGTGCACTTTAAGGGAGGAGTATTTCAGTCCTGCATCAGACAGGGTCAGGAGATACTCCAAAACCTGTTTTACGGGACAGGTGAAAAGGTCCAGACTATGAGAAGCGGCCCAGATAGCAAATCACTTCCATTTCATAGAGTAAGTGGCCCTGGTGGAAGGTTTTCTGGCAGCTACCAGGACATTGACATCGAGGTACAGGTCAGGAAACATAGGAAAACCAGAAGCAGTTGTAAAATTCGCAAATAGTGTTTTATTAATAACAGCTAAATTACAAATTTGTTCAGTATAATTATTTACAATGGCAGTACAAACATAGAAAGCAGAGTCCTTCTTTTGAGTTTTTGTTTTCAATTTCCAATCTCAGTCCCTGTCTCTCCCATGCACAAGCATTCCTGTTCTTTTTATAAGTCTGTGCCTGGGAAACATGTTAAGAAAACAGAAGTTTCCAATGTTCTTGCAGGTGCAGCAAAAAGAACATAATGACCTAGAACTGACCTCTAGTTTGCAACATCTCAACATTTGCAAACCAGCTTTTCAGGTTAACCCCCTTGAGTTCCAAATAGTTTTTCGCAATCATTTCAACAGTATAACTATATACAGTTTTAAACAAAGGGATCTCAGTATCAGTGACATTTCCACATAAAGATATACATATATTTTTATACCCGTGGATATGCAAGGGGGGAGAAAAGACAGATATAGCAAGGGAAGGCAGAGAGACAGAGAGAGGTAGAGAATTGTGAGATTGTCAGAGTGATCAGTTCCTAGGTCTCACAGGAAAAGTTGGTTGCGCCACCAGGCAGAGAAGAGACAGAAAATGAGAGGATAGAACAGACCCTTGCGTTTAAACCCTTTCTGCATAACAAATGGGACAGGGTCTTATTCAACCTTGTCACAGACATCAGCCACCTTCTGAGATACCCCAAACTGAGCAATGGCTATGTCTTCAGGAGCCATACATGCAGGTGGAGGGACTTGGTTCCATGTCAGAACCGCGAACGCAAAAACAGCGAAGGCTTGAAGGGGATCCGGAAAGACAGAGACAGTTGTTTTTATGAGGGGCTTTGCACCCCATACCCCCCTTTCTAAATATACTAACTCTGAGTCATAGCACCTTGGGGAGGGGGGAGTGCTACTGCCGCCGTCATTCTGTTCGTCATCAAGCTATTGCTGTTTTTACAGTCACGGTTTTTGCATCATTTTCATCACAGGCTACCGAGGGACTTGAGGTCTGGATGAACCAGGGTTCCCCAGGCCTGAGTCAGTAGGTCCTGCCAGAGGGGCAGGGAAACAGGAGGATCCACAGCCAATTGTTGCAGTAATGGAAACCATATCTGCCAAGGCCAAAACGGGGCCGCCAGAATTAGGGTGGCACCCTCCATCTGTAATTTGATGAGAACCCTCTGACTCAGAGGGAAGGGAAGGAATGCATGAAGAAACTTCCCTTTCCAGGAGAGGGAGAATGCATCTAACCAGAAAACTCCAGATGATTGACAGCACGGGTTCACACATGGAATGTTTTGTCAGACCAATCTTGTTGACTTCTATGATTGGGTGACTAGGGCCCTGGGTGAAGGCAAGGTGGTGGATGTTCTGTACTTGGACTTCAGCAAGGCCTTGGACTCTGCGCCACACAGGGAACTGTTAGGTAAACTGATGGATCTGAGAATAGGGGATAAGGTGGTTAATGGATTGGGAGCTAGCTAGAAAACAGGCAGCAGAGGGTGATGGTAAGGGGGGAAATATCTTCACGTATGGCAGTCATCAGTGGGGTACCACAGGGCTCAGTGAAGGGCTGATGTTATTCAACTTCTACATAACAGATACGGCAGTGGGTGTTCAGGGTAGGATAAGTATATTTGCTGATGACACCAAACTGGGGGCAGTGGTGGATGGGGTGGAGGGGGGTGCTGCAGAGGGACATAGAAACATTAGAGAGATGGTCATACACCTGGCAGTTGGGATTCAGTGCAAAGAAGTATAGGATTATGCACTTTGAGAGTAGGAATCCTAGGTTCAGTTATCAACTAAGAGGTGTGCAGTTAGCAATATCTGTTGAGGGAGATGAAGAGGCATTTTATAACAGAAAGCGTGGTGACAGCACAGAATGCTCTGCCTGAGGAACTGGATGTGCAAACATCAGTTGGGGGCTTTGGGGGGGGACAGATTGGCAAAATCAGAATGGGGAAGGGGGGATGAAAAAGGTAAAGCAACTGGAGCAATTAGGGAGGAGAGTGAGGAGGATGATGAGGAGGGGTTACATGGGTAAGTGTCAAGAAGATGGAGAAATTAGTGGGGAGGGGAAGGAGGGGGGTGAAGGGGCAGCATCAGTGCCCAACATTGGGAGCTGCACATTCGAGCAGACAAGATAGACCATTAGGCCTTTATGTGCTGACTTCATCGTATGTTCATATGTTCGTATCTAGCAAGCAGAAATGTGTCAGTTTTGCATTGTGTAGGGACACAAAAATGTCCAATTCTAGATGACCTCACCTGTCGAACAGGTCTTCTGCAACTGAGGTCAGCTGCTTCCATTTGTGCACTTTGGACTGTGACCTGCTGAGGCTGTCCACCAAGACATTTTGGGTGTTTGGCACATGGATGGCTGACAGTTCTAGACTGTGATCTAGAGCCCAGTACCAGACCCTCATTGCTTCCCAGTACAGAAGGTAGGAATGGATCCCCCCTGCTTGTTGATGTAATAGACAACACTAAGATTGTCCAACTGTACCAGCAGAGGGCCCAGAGAGAGATGGCTCTGGAAGGCCTATAAAGCATAGCTAGTCCTGACCAAGGAAATGAGAACCCCACTGGGAAATCTTTATTTGAAGCTGAAATATCTGGGCATAGTGAGCCTGACTGCATGTTGACCAGTATTTCTAATCTTGAGAGTGCCATCAGTGTGCTAGATGCCTCCAATTTTGTTGAAATACCCCTTACAGATAATCTAGAGTCTACAAAACAAGAAAATGCAAATATTACTACAAATACAAGTAATACTTCCAACTCCGAACAGACAGAGAGTGCAGAGGTACCCTTTCCTTCAGAAGCTGCTTTGTTGGTGGACAACGAGCCGGGAGTCATGAACCTGAATGCCAATGTTGAAAGGACTGTGCCTGTGCCCCCAGCACCTAGAGGATCAGAGAGAGTTGTCAAACCTGTAGTACATCTTACGTATGATTCCTCAGGAAAGCCTGTAGACCTTCCTATGAATGGGGTCCATAAAGGGGTGTACATTACAGGAAACTCCTCTCCTAAGATAGGATTCACTGCAGCTTCTAAGTTAGTGATAAAACCCTCCAACCTATATGCCCAGGGTCATTTTTACAAAGTTTCCAGTTAGCTGACAGGTTCAGGTTACCAGCCACTTGGGTCTAGATATAAAATAGTTTCCAGGGAGAATATAATGAATAACTAACTGAGACCGATGGAAATGTAAAAAAAAAAATGTTGAAAGGAAAATGCAGCTGTTTGGATAATACCATTGCTTATAGGAATGCCATTCAAGCTTTATTATAATTATTGATCATGAAACTGCACAGTAATCAATATAGTGATTTATGGTTGCAACCTGTATATAGTGAAAATTAGTATTACACTAAGTAAAACTGTTATTTGTGTATAGACTTAACTCAGACGCAAAGTTTCCTAGGCAAGGGAGAGTATAGCCCCACACCAATTTGGAGCTAACCTTAAGTGTCTCCCAGGGCTCCAGCAATGCCCACTGCCAGGCAGATGTCCGTTGGAAACAATAAATCTATGGTTGTTTGGTGACCCTATTGATCTGTGTGAGAGTGCCATGATGTGCCTCCACGCCTGTCCCTTTAAGTGACACTGCCAGTGTGTTGTGAATGGTCTGGGCTGGGATTCTGAGTGCTTCAGAGCTTGAAACCAGCTGGGCAGCACTCCGATTTGCTTCACTCTGCTGTCACTGTTCGAGCAGATGGAGCCCTAACTAGTATTGTAAATATTTATTTCTAATTTGTTGTGTTTAAATTAGAGGGCTCATTTTAACTGCCTTCTTGCAGCTTATGCACCCAAATGGGAGCCACCATGTTTGGTCTGGGACTTCCAGGAACTGGACCAATTGGGACACAGGGGACCTTGCGGGGTCCTTAGTTCGGGTGCCTTGAGGGAGAAACTGAGAACTCTAGGGTTTGGCACCTAAATAAATCAATGGGAGCACACGATTGTGATTGACAGCTCCCCCTGACTAATTGGAATGCAAGAAAAATGGACTAATCCAAAAACTAATTTCAAACTGTGAACAGTTCTTCCCAAGACTCCGTGGAGCGAGGGGCCTTGTTCAAGCTTGCGGGGTTCTAGCCTAGGAAAGGCCTAGTTTCCTCCGGCATGTGTCTGTAGTCCCAAGTTCAGGAATTGGTCACCAGAGACTGCCTCCTACAGGTTGAAAGGTTTGCTCAGCAGAGCGGCTGTAACTGCAAACCGGCCTGAAACAAAACTGAGAAGAGGATGAGTGGATGCTGTTTCCATTTAATGTGCTGAATGCTCAAGGTGGGCCGGGGCCTACTAACCACGGATGCCTGTTTCCCACCGGGAGCCAGTGGCCTTGCTGGGCCAAGTTGTCAGCCAGCTGGAGGCTTTCACCAGCCCAAAGAACTGAACTTTGCCAGAAGTGTTTTATCCGACTTTGGGCTCATGCCCAGTCCAGCCCAAGCTGTCTATTCCTGCACCAGTTAGTTTTCTCGGCAAGAGACCAGCTTGGGATCCAGTCCCTGGGCAGCAAGGTAGCAGGTTGTGGCCACCTAGAGGGAAAAGCTGTGAAGCAGAGGTGAGTCGTGTCAGCCCAGCTTCCCCGTGCTCTTCAGTGCTCTGCAACAGGTCTTCATTTCGCCAGGCCATTTTCTATCTACTGGTGCTGTGAGTAAACCTAGGGTAGCTCCCTGTAACAAGCTCTTGAATTATTCTGTGGTTCCATCTGATTACACTCAGTGTGTTTTATAGGATTTCAGTGGACTAGGCTAACCAGCCAAGGATACAACTTTTCTTCCCATCAAGGGCCCCAACAACAGCTCCAACCTCGGGCACCGTTCTGGCTAGCCAGCATCACACTCTGGGTACCCAGCAGTTGCAAAACTGTACCTAAGGGACTAAAGAAATTGCATGCAAAATATCCTGGCTAATATTAGCTTAGCGATCATTTATTCAGATTTGCACCCCTCTGTTGTTTACATCCCCTCAATAAATCAGATTCATTGTTTCACTTTTAAGCAGACTCAAGAGCAAATTATTCTCTGGTTAAACTTCACTGTGACTTATACAATGGGCCCAACAAATCCCGCATTCTGATTGGCTGACTGGCACCTTTTACCTGTGGTAAATCCTGCAATATACCAATGGGAAGAGGTGCCAATTGCCAGTCAGCCACATCAGGAACTCCCTTGGAAATCCCTCCAATCAAGGCAAACACAGCACTGGCAAAGGCGAGGACCGACAGCGAGATTACCTAGTCGCTAAGCCAACTCTGAACTCCACACAGTACAAAATCCTGCCCAAAGCTACCTCTATGTTAAACAAAATACTTTCAATTGTGTTTAAATCTTTACCTCCTTATTCCCCTATATTAGTATCTTCTAAGCCTCCACTCCCAATCCATCAAGCAACTTGGCAAGCCATTCAACCTGCGAGTATTTCCTGTCCAGCCAATAGGCACATGGAAGAGGCCACAACTGTTTACAAGTAGGCAGTTCTTTGGGTAGCCAGGTTGTGTGATTGACACTGCAGCTTCAAATCACCCTTCAGGAGCTCTCGCAGCTGACTGTTCAACAAGACAAGGGCAACACTTCTCTGTTTAGAGGTGTGGCTTCGGTGCTATGTGGGCTCTGAGAAAGAAGAGTGGTTCAGCCTATCCAATTGTGAGATCGACCCCAGCAACTTCAGTCAGTGATTTTGAAGGCGGTGGGACTGCAGGGCCGTTCAGTTGCACGGTGTACTAGTAGACAATTCGTAGCTCCGGGGGAATCGGAGAAGAAAATATTGGGAGATGATAATCTTTTATGGAATTTAATTTCTTAGTGCATTTTCCCAGTCTGCAGCACCCATGATGTCTCACAAAGTCATTTAAATGGGTAGAGTAAGAAGAGTCTCCCTAGCAGCAAAGGACTATTTTTTTCTGGCGGAGTAATAAAATTAGAAAAAAATAATTTAAAATACAAAAAAACTTTTTCTTTTCCTTTTTATTTCGTTACTGAAAAAATGGGAGACATTGTATAATCGCAATATACCACTCCAGGGTGTGGGTCATGGCAGGATTTACCACTTCTGGTGTGGTTTATTCACTCAGCCTGTGGCCTCATGACCAAACCACACCAGGAGTGGTAAATCCTGCCATAACCCACATCCTGTCATGGTATATTGCTTAAATAACATAGGGTACTTGAAAATACATTCATGTAGTCAATTGTATTGGAATAACACAGGAATGGGATAGCTCAGGAAAAGGACACAGGAACGTTGGTAGAGGCATTAGCCAGTGAATTCCAGAACAGGACAGTGAGCAGTTGGAGTGCAGTGCATAAGGAAAACCTTTGATGTGTGTCATGAGAGGCTCAACCCAAGACATCAAGAGGAGGAATGACAGGTGCAAGAGGGAGGAGGGATTAGCGATAGCATACGTTTTAGTCCGTGAGGAGAAGAAGCCTGATGAAGGGAGGTGGGTAGACAGTTCCAGCGGGAAGGAAGGCAACAGGAGAAAGCAGCCTGCCCAGAATTGGATAGATGGCAGGGAGAGAGAAGGTGTGGGCATCTCTGGAGAGAAATCAGTAGGAAGAATGGTATGAGGGGGAGAGGAGACAGGAGAAGAAGGAGGGAAGGAAGCCTAACCAGAACTTAGAGATAAGAGTGATACAGTGATGCTGTCTGCGTAAGTGAAGAGAAGGGAGAGAGAGGGATAAGTAGAAGGAGCAGTTGCATGTACAGGGTGGGGAGTTGGAGGTGAAGTGGCAAAAGCCATTAAACAGGAGGTCAAGCCTGGAGAGGAATCAGGAAGGTGGCAGATCCAAAGACCACATCGGCATAGTCTAAGACTGGGAGGATTATTTTAGTGAGCAGCTCACGGCAGACAGGAGGGGAGAGGAAGTCCTTATTCTGATACATGGTACCAAGCGTGGGACAGAGTTTGGCATAAATAGAGTAAATATGGACAGAGAAATCAATTTTTTTTTTTTGCATGGACCCCCAGTCCCCCCAAGGAGCTCAGCCCCTGCCCTGCACACCATCCCATCATGCCCAGGTTTACCCCCCCAGGCAAGGCTGCTGGGCAGGCACCCTTCTCCACTGGACACTGGTATCAAGCCCTGGCTTGTCCCGCAGGGAAGGGCCATGGGAGCAGCCCCCCTGGCGGACAGTGATAGCAATGGGGGTGGCAGCAGAGCAGGGCATCATACCAGAGGACCGGATTTTCTACATGCTGTGTCCCCCTGGAGGTCGGAAGTGCAATGATGTCCACAGGAGAAGCCCGACATCTGCCCCACCTCCACATAGCTAGGCGCCGGCTTGTGGAGCCTCCAGACTCTGCCAGGGGTCACTAGGAGGCCAGATCCCCCCCACCGGAGAAGGAGGGCCATCTCAGATACTCAATATTTTCCGCCCCAGTCAGCCCTCCAACTCCCGGGTCAGTTCCCAAACCCAGGATGTCAATGTTGCAAGCAGACAAAGAGAAATCAAGTCTGCTGTCCAACCAGAAGCCAAGGTATTTGAAGGAAGGAACAATGTCGAGTGTGGTGCCATCAAGGGTGGAAAAGGAGGAGGGGAGAGCCTGGCAAGTTTCTGTTCAATACAGAAAGTCATAGACACAGTCTTCTTTGTTTTTACCTTAAGCTGGTTGGCCTGGAACCAATGCAGCACCCTAAAGAAGTCATTCTGAAGTGGGGCCTCCAGAGTCAGGGTTTATGGTCCAGAGGCGTAGATGACTGTGTCATTGGTGTACATATGTATGTAACCCCCCTACAAATGAGGGTTCCTAAAAGCCTTCCCGGAGCTTGCCTAAGTGCTCCCTGACTAACTGGCGTTCGGTGTAAGGCCGCTTAAATGTGGGCGCTGTGAGTGCTTTTAGAGCCTCTGGTATTGTCTCTTTAAGAGCTGCCTGCTTGCAGGTTTTATTAGTTTGTGTAGGGGGACTGTGGGTTCACGCTTGAATCCCACTCGAGTTGTTGTCTGAATTGCTCTATTTCTGCAGTCACTAAGAGAGCAGAGGGAGCTTGGTTAAAAGATGTAACTGTTTACTGGAAAATATGTAGTGCCGTCACAAAAATGTAGTTTGTTTAACCTGCCTTATTTGCAGCTGGGACTCTGTGTGTTCAGCCCCTCCATTTTGGACCCGAACTGATGAGATGGGCCAATTGGGGAAAGGGGGCTTTAAAATGGAGACCGCTGGAGCCAATTAGAATTTGGACTCCCACTGGGAGCCTGCCTGAAGGGGAATATGTGACAGGTGCTCCTGGGAAGTGTAGTTTTGGACCCTGGCACCTTTTTGCACCAATAAAGGGCGTGCAGAGTGACTGACAAAACAAAGCAGCCAACTGGAGCCCTGTGGAGGAGAGGAAACTGCCCTGCAACTGTCCTGGAGGGACAGAGTCATTTGGTGATCGTGAAGGTAGAAGGAGATCAGGCTCCTGCGCTGTGGAAGTCTTTGCACGGGAAGCACGTGTGGCAGGCCAAGAAGTCAGGAGAGAGCATCGCCAGAAGGAGCGGACAAGATCCGTGGAGGAGTGTAGGCAGAGGAGGCTGTACGTTTACAGCTACCTACCAGGCTCACCCCGTAGAGGACTGGAGAATCTGCTTCAATTGCGATCGGTCTGTCAGGACATGTGAAGCTGCGTCATTTGGCCCGGTTATTGCAGTGAAAGCGATCGGGATCATAAAGCAGCTGCCTGGTATGGTACCCCTCTGCTCTTCATATAAATGTGTGGAGAAGTGTTTGGATCTCAGGCTCATTCCTACGAGTGGTGTGAGAGCGATCTTTCTGCAGGAGTCGTGAGTACTCAATCAGGGTAGCTGCCTGTCAGATGTTCATTGTGAGGGCAAGATTTGTCTGGCTGCTTTACTGGCTACACGAACTGAGCCTGCTGGCTCTGCATAATCCATTTAGGTATCAAATGCTTGTTTTCTGCGTCAGGGCCCCAACCAGCTGGTTGGCTAGCCTTCTACTGCCTGGGTACCCAGAGACAGTGACTTATAGGTTCGGCCTGTGCACAGAGCCCTAGGTGTGTGTATATATATATATTAGAGTGTTAAGCTAATCAACTGATCTCCCCCATTCTTGTTACTTCCCCCTTAATAAATCAGATTTGTTGTTGCAAGGTATACCGTTTTAACTGCGTATTTGTGCTACCCTTTTGTGCATGGGTTGCACTCAACCTTATTTTACAGGGTCCTCAGCACCAAGTTGGCCATCCTGACCTCGGGGTAAATGTAAGTTATAATGATAGTGTGGGAATCGCTGGTGAGCCACTAGTGGGAAGAAAGGGGGGTTGCAGTGACCCAGAGGGCTATGACCAGGTCATATCTGACTGTTCCAACCCCGACCTCTGGGTGGAGGCACCCGCCATTGGACCTAGGCCCCTCAACCTCTCAGTAGCCAGTCAGGCAGGGTAGTAGCCCTTGGGATAATGCTACCTGGGGGTTACATCTTGGAGGCACCACTGGGAATAGCGTCCCCTAGTGGCCGAATATATGAACTAACCCAACATGGTCAAACCAAAGGAAAAACTGGAAGGGGCTATCATGACTAAAATTAAGTTAGACCCTGTTAAGATGATGGTGCATAAACTGATGGGGTGGGGTGAAGCTGAAGAGTTGTATTCCCAGAAAATTGTGTTACTACTGGATGTACCTTTGAGGATAAAGAATGCTGACCTTGTTTCTGCAGTTGAGCGTGTTAAATGTTTGGGCAAGGTTGAGGTGAAGGGGCAAATGGCCGATCTACTCAACCAGACCTTACAGGTGCTGCTGTTATGCAGTATAATTATAGACCCAGAGAGGGTGCCCCCTGTGATTTACCAGAAGGCGCTCCAAAGGGGTGGAGGGTCATTCGTGTCCGGAGTGGTTCAGTCACCCCGGGGGGGGGTCCCCCAAGACTAATAGCTTCAAAGATAAATTGCTTAAACTGTTAGCTGCAGAAGGGAGGACCACTCAGGAATTACTACAGGCATTAGACCTTTCCAGTAATCCCACCCCCCAGTCATCCCCGGGTACATCTCCTGGGTCCTCCAAGAGCTCCATCCTGGCTTCACCACCTATAGTTGTTCCCCCCCATACAGTTAGACTCCTATCGGAGATTGAAACTTTTTCTGATACTGTGCCTGTGCCCTTGGGAGAAGATGATTTGGAGACTTGGATGGACTATGCTACCCCTTTAGTCCAAGAGTGGCAGTGCTCTGAGGGGGAGAAATGAAAGAGACTGATGGAGAGCCTTAGGGGCCCAGCTTTGGAAGCCATTAATTTCTTGCTAGCTACTAGCCCCTACGCCACTGCAGTAGAGTACCTTTCTGCCTTAGAGGGGGTGTTTGGGAGTACAGAAACTGGGGAAGACTTGTTGTGGAAGTTCAAGTCAGCTAAACAGTGGAGGAATGAGAAACTGTCAGCCTTTGTTACCAGAATGGAAAGGGCACTGCAGAAAGCTTATCGGGAAGGGGGGTAACTGCCCCTGCTTTAAATCAGGTCCACCTAGATCATATCTTGAAATCTGCCAGGTTTTCCAGTGTGATATTGTTGAAGCTCAAAACTACATGACCGACGGGCTGCCCCTCCCGAATACTGGCAATTGATGAGAGAGATTCACAAAGTTGAGACTGATGAAGAGGGGTGGGAACCCTATGTGGGGGTTGTGAATCTATGCCAGACCCCCAAGCCCAGTGAACCAGATGAGACCCACCCCTCGAGGGGACTGAACAAGGGGCCTGATGCACTTCCTGTGCCCCCAGAGGCCTAGAGTGGAGTGGGGGGTTCATGCTGTTTCCTCTGATCCCTGGGTGGAAAGTGATTTGAAGGCTGAGATTAGAGATTTACAGGAAATGGTGAGAGAATTGAAACAAACTGCTGCCACCCCTCCAAATTTGGGGAACCTGAGTTATCCAGAAACAAACGACCTAGTCAAGAGGAGCCCTCCAGAACCCCTGATGCCTCCCGGCAGGCGAGATATCTCCCTCCCAACAAAGACCCCCGAGATACTAAGTTCTGCTACCACTGTGGGGAGGATGGACATTTTCAGACTGAGTGCCGGTTACCAGAGAACTTAAGGAGGGTCAATAGCAGGCCAGTAGCCTGGCATCGCAAGGTCTATACCAGACCCCAGGGAGGGCCTCCTCGGAAGAGTTTTGTTACCTGGGCCAATGCCCAAGCAACTTCCAAAACCATGCCCCCTGAATAGTCTGGCATGGTGGGTCCCTCAATGGAGACTACCGTGAGAGTGAATGGAGCACCCACCCGGGCTGTGTTGGACAGTGGTTCCCAAGTGACTATTGTGTTTCAGGACTGGTATTGGAAGCACTTGCTTGAAGTACCTCTGCAGCCTTTGGATGGACTACATGTTTGGGGACTGAGTGATAAGGCCTACCCTTATTCTGAGTATATCTGGATCTGGTTGTCTTTCCCTACTTCTGTGGCTGGGGTGGCAGAACAAGTGGAAACCTTGGCATTAGTGTGTCCCCCCCACTGGACTGTATGATGGGGTGCCATTGTTAATCAGAACAAATGCTCACATGTTTGGTCGCTTAAGCGCAGCTGGTAGCACAAAACAGGAGTCCAGGACAGGCGAGCTTTCAAGAATACCGCCTTGATTCAGAAGGCCTACAAGACCCAGAAAAAGCCAGCCAGGCGGAACCGAAGGTCCGGTGCATGTTGTCTGGAAGAAGGATCCAGAATCCTTGTTGCTAGCCCCAAATGCCCAGTGTGTTGTACAGGGAGAGGTCCGGATTAAAAAGGATGTTAAGAATAAAATATTGATGCTGGACACACCAGGCGATGGAAAATTGCCAGAGGGGTTGCTGGTTAAACCCAGCATTCTGCCTGCTAGAGCCCATGCTTTTGCCAGGAGAGTAATGGTTCAAGTGCACAATGTGTCTGATCGAGAGATTCGAGTGAAGCGAGGTTGCACTCTGGCCACGGTGCACTGTGCGGATACTGCTGTTCTGCCTAGCAACCGGACTTCTGGCAGGAGTGACCAAGTGACCCTTGATCTGTTTGATTTCAGTGACTCCCTACTGCCAGCAGAATGGAAGAAAAGGATCAATGAAAGGCTCGCCCAGAGGGAGCAGGTGTTTTCTTTGAAGGAGTGGGATGTAGGATGTGTGCAAGGAGCTAAGCACCACATTCAGCTACAAGATGAGTGACCTTTCCATGAGCGATCTCAACGCCTGGCCCCTGCTGATATAGATGACGTGAGAAGACACCTGCAGGAGATGCTCGCAGCTGGGGTGATACAAGAGTCTAGAAGCCCCTATGCTTCACATATTGTAGTAATGAGGAAAAAGAATGGAACTGTTCGGATGTGTGTGGATTACCACACTTTAAACAGGCGAACCATACCAGATCAGTATACCATGCCACGCATTCAGGATGCCTTGGACTGTCTAAATGGTAGTAAATGGTTCTCTGTGTTAGACCTTCACAGTGGGTACTACCAGATCCCGATGGCTCAGAGGATTGAGAAGACTGCTTTCATTTGCCGCTAGCTTCTCTGGAGTTTATCACGGATGCATGAGGGATTTCAGGTACCTCTACTTTCCAGCACTTGATGGAGCGTGCTGTGGGGGACATGAACTTACTCGAGTGTTTAGTCTATCTGGATGATGTTATAGTGTTTGGCAGCTCCTTGGAGGAACATGAGAGCAAGTTGTTCAAAGTCCTGGATCGACTGGACGATTTTGGTCTCAAATTGTCTATAGATAAGTGTCAATTCTTTCAGACATCCGTGAAATATGTGGGGCACATAGTATCCACTGAAGGCATAGAGACTGACCCCAGTAAAGTGGAAGCTTAAACTACCTGGCCTCAGCCAAAGAATTTCAAAGAACTGCAAAGGTTCCTGGGGTTTTGTGGGTATTATAGATGATTTATCAAAGACTATTCTTGAGTTATCCGCCCTCTACTCAACCTTACTCAAGGGTATCCTCCAACCCACAAAAAATATAAGAAAGCTGTGCCCTCTGAGACTGAAAAAAAATATTTCCGTCCAAATGATGTGTTTGGAACCTGCTGGACTGCTGATTGTGAGGTAGCTTTCCATAATATTATATATCAACTTACCCATGCCCTAGTGCAGGCCTATGCTGACCCTGCCAGGCCGTACATTCTTCATACTGATGCCAGTTTACAAGGATTGGGGGCAGTATTATATCAGGAGCACACAAATGGTCTAAGGCCCGTAGCATTCGACAGCAGGAGCCTAACTCCTTCAGAAAAGAACTATCCAGTGCATAAGCTAGAGTTCCTGGCCTTGAAGTGGGCTTTGTTGATCAATTTCATGACTACTTGTATGGTGCTAAGATATTGGTGAAGACTGATAACAGTCCCCTAACCTATGTGCAGACCTCAGCTAAGCTGGATGTCACCGGCCATAGGCGGCTTTCTGCGTTGTCTATCTACGACTATGCTGCTGAATACAGAGCCGGCCTGAACCACATAGATGCTGATGCTCTCTTCCGGAGGCCTGTGTCCTGAGACAACTGGGTCAGGTTGTCAGAATCTGACATTAGAGCATTTTGCCAAAAATTTGACAAGGAGGAACAGGTACTGTATCTCCTGATGCTGTGGATTGCATGGTGGATTGTTTGGGGCCCTCTGAGAACTGTATACCTGCTGCCTACTGTCATTTCTCTGCATTAGACACTAGTGCATTACCCCAGTTCAATAATGATAGTCTCCGGCTAGCTCAGTCCCGAGAGCCCATGATAAAAACTGCTCTGGAGGCTCTGTGCGAGGGGAGAGATGTGTCAAAACTGCATTCCACTGACTTGAGAACTGCCCTGTTATACAAAGAAGGTCCCAAGTTGAAACTGATTAATAGACTATTATACAGAGAGACAGTAGATAAAGAGGGGCAAGTAGACAAACAACAACTGGTGCTGCCCACTGCTTTTAGAGAGCTGGTGTTGAGGTCCCTACACAATCACATGGGACACCTCGGCATAGACAGAACCCTTGACTTGGTGAGGTCACGGTTTTATTGGCCCAAAATGGGTGCTGATGTGGAACAGCATATCAGGACTTGTAGACAATGTTTACAAAGAAAGACCCTGCCCCCCTGGTTAACATCACTACTAGTGCCCCCATGGAGTTGGTCTGCATTGATTTTCTGAGTTTAGAACCAGATCAGAGAAACATCAGCAATATATTGGTAGTTACTAATCACTTCACCCGGTATGCACAAGCTTTCCCCACTAAAGACCAGAAAGCAACCACGGTGGCTAAAGTACTTGTTGAGAATTTCTTTGTCCACTATGGGGCCCTGCAAAGAATCCATTCCAATCAGGGGAAAGATTTTGAGAGCCGCTTGATTAAAGAAATGCTATCCTTGTGGGGGGTATGAAAGTCAAGAACTACTCCTTATCATCCCCAGGGAGATCCTAAGCCTGAAAGGTTTAACCGAACGTTGCTTGACATGTTGGGCACCCTGCAACCTAAAGATAAGCCTAGATGGAGCCAGCAGATTAGCACCCTGGTACATTCTTATAACTGCACCAAAAGTGATGCCACTGGATTTTCCCCGTATAGGCTGATGTTTGGGAGAGAAGCTAGATTGCCAGTGGATGTATGTTTCGGGGTCTCTTTCCTGATGGGGTTCAAGCCACTAATCATCTACAGTATGTGCAGAAGTTGAAGGCCCAACTAAACCATGCCTACCAACTAGCCCAGACCATGGCTGCTAAGCGAAACCTGGCCAATAAGGAAAGGTATGATAAGAAAGTGAAAGCAATGCAGCTGAGAGAAGGGGATAGAGTGCAACTGAGGAATCTGGGATTGCATGGCAAGCATAAGATCGCTGACAGATGGCATCACCTCCCTCATATTGTTGTGGGAAAGCTGAAAGATTTACCTGTATACAAAGTGCAGCCTGAGAACAACTCAAAAGATGTGAAAACTCTACACAGAAATCATCTGCTGCCAATTGGACAGATTTTGATAGAGGCTGATCCTCCCAATGCCTCCCCGGGCCTGTGACTAGAGCAGCTGCCAAGAAAAAACTAAGACCGGTTGATTCCCCCGAAATTAAACTAAAGAGACCTTCTCCTCCCCCCCTCTATTGAAATTGATTGCCAGTCTGTATCTGAGTACAGTGAGAATAATCCTGAGTACTACCCCTCTTATGAAATGAGTCAGTTGTTTAGGGGCAACCCCCTAATCAACCCTGGGGATAAAGTTGGGTTTCCTGGACTGTCTGAGCCCCCAGCTTTGTCTCTGGAGCCAATGCTCCCGGAGGGAGAAGTGAGTGGTATTAAATCCGAAGATATAAGCTCATTGGGACTGGCTGAACTGTCTGATTTCTCAGAAGAAGGTAGTGATGTGGGGGAGGCAACTGGTGATATGCCAGAGCAAGAAGAACACATTGAGTGTCCTGATAGTTCCCCGCCAGTACCAGAAATGTCCCCAGCTGAGCCGGGTGGAGTGAGTTCAGAGATAGAGGGCTCTGTCCCTGAAAGTACCATGGACTCTGGGTGCCCTGCTCCTGTAGAAGTTTCCACGGCCATCCCAAGTAGGGCTGGAATGGAGTCTGAGCCTTCAGAAAATTTCCCAGAGACTCCAAGACGGACTGGCATAGAAGTACGGCCTGTAGTGAGATTGAGCTATGACTCCCTGGGCCAGCCTGTGGATCTGACTCTGAATGTGGTCCATAAAGGGGTGTACGTGTCCCCGAGCTCTTTGCCCAAACTAAGCCTGGGAAATGACTCCAGACTGTTAGTATTGCCCTCTGAGTATGGTACCCCTGCCCCAGTTAGCCCACCAGTAGCTGATAGGGAAGGGCCCCCTCTTTCCAGGTGTCATGGGCAGGAAGTAATGACCTGATTTAAAAAGGAAAAGGTTGTCTGTATGTGTAATATTGTATAAACAATAGTAAACTGTGTAATGCAGTACAAGTGTATGTAATAAAAGGTCTGATGTGCTGTCAGTTTAAAACTATTTTGCCTTAAAGTGATTTAAGGATAACTACTTGACGCGGACGCTAAGTTCTTTCCAGGCCAGGAAGGGTGTAACCCCCTAATAAATGAGGGTTCCTAAAAGCCTTCCTGGAGCTTGCCTAAGTGCTCCCTGCCTAATTGGCGTTTGGCATAAGGCCGCTTAAATGTGGGCACTGTGAGTGCTTTTAGAGCCTCTGGTACTGTCTGTTTGAGAGCTGCCTGCTTGCAGGCTTTATTAGTTTGTGTAGGGAGACTGTGGGTTTACGCTTGAATCCCACTCGAGCTGTTGTCTGAATTGCTCCATTTCTGCAGTCGCTAAGAGAGCAGAGGGAGCTTGGTTAAAAGATGTAACTGTTTGCTGGAAAATATGTAGTGCCATCGCAAAAATGTAGTTTGTTTAACCTGCCTTATTTGCAGCTGGGACTCTGTATGTTCAGCCCCTCCATTTTGGACCCAAACTGATGAGACGGGCCAATTGGGGAAAGGGGGCTTTAAAATGGAGACCGCTGGAGCCAATTAGAATTTGGACTCCCACTGGGAGCCTGCCTGAAGGGGAATATGTGACAGGTGCTCCTGGGAAGTGTAGTTTTGGACCCTGGTGCCTTTTTGCACCAATAGAGGGCATATGGAGTGACTGACAAAACAAAGCAGCCAACCGGAGCCCTGTGGAGGAGAGGAAACTGCCCTGCAACTGTCCTGGAGGGACAGAGTCATTTGGTGATCGTGAAGGTAGAAGGAGATCAGGCTCCTTCGCTGTGGAAGTCTTTGCACGGGAAGCGCATGTGGCAGGCCAAGAAGTCAGGCGATAGCATTGCCAGAAGAAGCGGACAAGATCCGTGGAGGAGTGCAGGCAGAGGAGGCTGTACGTTTACAGCTACCTACCAGGCTTACCCTGTAGAGGACTAGAGAATCTGCTTCAATCGCGCTTGGTCTGTCAGGACATGTGAAGCTGCGTCGTTTGGCTCGGTTATTGCAGTGAAAGCGATCGGGAGTATAAAGCAGCTGCCTGGTATGGTACCCCTCTGCTCTTCATATAAATGTGTGGAGAAGTGTTTGAATCTCAAGCTCGTTCCTGCGAGTGGTGTGAGAGTGATCTTTCTGCAGGAGTCGTGAGTACTCAGTCAGGCTAACTCCCTGTCAGATGTTCATTGTGAGGGCACGATTTGTCTGGCTGCTTTACTGGCTACACAAACTGAGCCTGCTGGCTCTGCATAATCCATTTAGGTATCAAATGCTTGTTTTTTGCATCAGGGCCCCAACCAGCTCCACCGAATAGGCTAGCCACAGTGACTTATAAGTTTGGCCTGTGCACGGTGCCCTAGGGTTATATATATATATTAGAGTGTTAAGCTAATCAACCTGATCTCCCCCATTCTTGTTACTTCCCCCTTAATAAATCAGATTTGTTGTTGCAAGGTATACCGTTTTAACTGCGTATTTGTGCTACCCTTTTGTGCATGGGTTATTGCATAACTGCACCTTATTTTACAGGGGTCCTCAGCACCAAGTTGGCCATCCTGACCTCGGGGTAAATGTAAGTTATAATGATAGTGTGGGAATCGCTGGTGAGCCACTAGTGGGAAGAAAGGGGGGTTGCAGTGACCCAGAGGGCTGTGACCAGGTCATATCTGGCTGTTCCAACCCTGACCTCTGGGTGGAGGCACCTGCCATTGGACTTAGGCCCCTCAACCTGTCAGTAGCCAGTCAGGCAGGGTAGTAGCCCTTGGGATAGCGCCACCTGGGGGTTACATGTATATGGGAGGAGACACAGACAGATGGAAGGTCATTCAGAAAGATAGAGAAAAGGACAGGACCCAAAATGGAGCCTTGAGGGACTCCTGATAGAATAGGGGGTGACAAGATGCCTCCTGCCTGAACGCATTGCATATGGCCCATGAGGTAAAACCAAAACCAGTTCACAACCTGGGCTGATAGACCAGCAGAGAGAAGTTTGATCAGGAGAAGCGAATGAAATACTGTATCAAAATGCTTTGGCAAGGTCGATAAAAATGGCTACAGTGATGTGGTCGTGGTCCATGCCTATGAGTACAGAGTTGGTGACATGGAGGAGGGAAGAAACGGTAGAATGATTCTTTCTAAAGCCGGACTGAACATTTTTAGGTATGCCTGTTCCTTTTAAATATATGGCTGTCTGAGTGGATAAAGTATGCCTGTTCTTTTTAAATATATGACTGTGTCTGTGTGGATAAAGTATACCTGTTATTTTTAAATAGATGTGTAACCCCTAGGTGGCACTATCCCAAGGGCTGCGACCCCTGCCTGCTTGGCTAGTAGCAGGTTAAGGGGCCTGGGTACCGAAACGGGTGCCTCCACCAGGAGGTCATGGTTGTTAGTGGTCATGCTAACCTGGGCACAGCCCTCCGGGACACTGTAACCCGCTCCCTTTCTCTTCTAGTGGCCTGAACAATACACAATAATCACTCTCACAATGCCCCTTATTCACCATACAATTACCCACACTGTTTGCACTTACCACTAGGACTGGTTCCTCTAGCTCAACCCTGGGGACCCCCTGTAAAACAAGGTTATGCACAGCAAATAGCAACAGTACAGTACTTTTGGCACAAACTGGAACCACAGTCAGGTTAAATGCAAAAAGAGTTAGATCTGACTTATTCAGGGGACTTGAACAAGGGAGAGGCGTAATCAGGTTAATTTGCTTAAAGACTATAGCAATCAAATAGTCATGCATGCACTTCAGAGCCCCTACACAATCACATACTCTGGGTACCCAGGTAGGAAGACGGTGGGCTAGTCAGGAACGTTGCCTGGGGTAGGCAGGCATCACAGCTGGTTGAGGCCCTGTGATGGAAGAAAGCAACATGCGCAACACACACTATTTGTAATCCGGAGCCTGAGGCCTCAGTTCATGAAAGAAAAGGCAAGAAGACAATCAGATGACACTTTAGATTTAGCTGTTGTTGCAGGGAGCAACCCTGTTATGTACTCACGATACCCAATATAGTACACAGGCAGGATGAAATTGAGACTGCAGGTTGTTGAGCTGGAGTGCCAGGAGAAGCAGGGCCCACAAGAACCACCGAGGCATCATTCCTGTTCAAGGCATTGAGCAGGGGCTGATCCCCAGGCAGGTCTCTCGTCAATGACTTTCTCTGTGTAGCAGGTAGTCTGGCTGGGCCAGTGTGACAAGGCCCAGGCCAAATGGAGATGAGTGCGGATTCAGTCTGTAGGAGCTGGATGCAGCCTCCAGCAAGCTGAACACAGTTCACACACAGTGGGGAACCAAATCAGGACCCACTAACAGCACACAGCACATTTACATGTAAGAAATTTTACTGTACCAGGCAGATTGCTATCCGGTCGCAATTACAGAGAATCGGCACCAACCAGGAATTCAAAGGTGACTGGAAATCCTGACAGGCTGATCGCATTCAGCAAATCTTCGGTCTTCTTCAGGTTAAAGCCTGGTCATAGTCCAGTGGCTTAAATCATTCTCACAACTCAGATTCAGTCCGAATCAACTCTATTTTCCCTCTCAGGGACAGCAGGCAGACAGGCAGGCCAAAACTCAGCCCTTTCACAGTTCTCCCATGTGAATCCACACAGGATTGCTGCTCGATTATCTCGAGCTGTTACTCCTTCACTTCCCAACTCAGATCTGACTGAAACTGCAAGCAGTCTGGGACTTTCCCCAGGATCCAAAAGGTTCGGTTGGCTGATTTGTTCATCAGTCACAACAAGGGCTCCCCCTCCAGGTTCATTTAGGTGCCAAAAGCCCAAAACTACAATTCCTACAAAATTTTGCTCCCACAAAGCCCATGGGGTCAGGCTCCATTTTAGAGTACCCAAAGGTACTGATTGGCCCATTTCAACATTCCAGGACCAAGATGGTGGAGATTAAAAGAAATGTCCATGCTGCAAAAAAGTCAGGTTAGACAAACTGCTATATTATTACTATTCTAATAAATGATTGGCAAACAAGTACATCTTCTAACAGAGCTCCCTCTGCGCTAATAGTGATGGCAGAACAGAGTGATTATTTGGCAGCCCAGGCAGGACTTGAGATAGAAACACTCAGCCCCCTCCCAGATTAATTATGACTGCAATCCAAGTAGCTCTTAAAGAGACAGTACACAGACGCTATACAGGTACTCTCTGGCAATACATTTAAACTGCTAAAACACAGGACACCAGCCTGGCAGTGACCATTTAGGCAAGCTCAATGAAGACTTTTTGCGAACCCCCCATTTGTAGGGGGTGGTTACATATGACTGTATGTCTGTGTGGATGAATATGTCTGTTGCTTTTAAATATATGGCTGTATTACTGTGTGTGCAAGTACGTCTGCCACATGTTCATATATGGCTGTATGTCTGCATGTATGAAGTATGCCTTTAAATACACGGCTGCATGTCTGTATGTACAAGTACAGTATATCTGCCCCGTATGTGTCTATATGGCTGCATGTCTGTATAAAAAGTACTGTATGTGGGTGTATGTGTCTGTCCCTCAAACAAACACATCGTTACTACAGTTCAGCATTTTTGGCACTAGCCAAATGTTGTCTGTGCAGTTTATTTTATCCAGTATTGGTAAAGGGACAAATGGAGGACTTTTTTTTTTTTCTAACTTTTCAGACTGTGTGGGCTTTCTTGCTCCACCCCGTCTGTTTCACTTTCCTTAGAAGGCGAGTCTATAGAGTTGTGTGGGGCTGGTCTTTCAGTGCAAAGCATATTTCATTCTAACCCAAACCACAAGAGAGAGAGAGAGAGGGAGGGAGAGAAAGAGAGAGAGAGGTCTTTCAGTGCAAAGCCCATTTCATTCTAACCCAAACCACACAGAGAGAGAGAGAGAGAGAGAGAGAGAGAGAGGAGAGAGAGAGAGGTCTTTCAGTGCAAAGCACATTTTATTCTAACCCAAACCACTGAGAGAGAGAAAGAAGAAAGAGAAGAGGTGGGGATTCAGAGACAGAGAGACTAGCACCAAGAGAAACAGTTTGATCTTCATTTAAATTAAAAAAGCACAGTGAGTTGTAGTGAGCAACAGAAAGGGAAATGCTGTACAGATTTGCAGAAGCACAACAAAGAGACTTGGAAGTTTGCAGAAGAACAGAGTAGTTTAAAAGCTAATCGGGAGACAGAGGAAAGATCATAAAGCTAGTCAGTCCTGGACTTTGTGCTTTGGGAGCAGCATAAATCTGCTGAAAGGCATAAGGTGGTGAAAAGGGGGAACTGGAAGTTATCGGGAACATCTGATAGCGTGTGTGCACCAGTCTCGTCAGTTGGACTTCAGGGTGAGAAACATTTGTCAAAGGATGCCATTCGAGGAAACCTGAGAAGGAGAAAATAAAAAGGGAGAGCCTGAAGGATTTATTAGGGCACTGGATGCTGCAGGAGGCTGTCCATCAACATCTTCATCATCTTCATCATCATCATTACCCTCATCCCTTGGCTGAACTGGGATGCCTTTTACTCGTCACTAATTGTGGGAACTAACTGCATCACTTAGAAGTCATTTGAAAACATCATTTGCTGCATTTTTTTTACCTTGTGGCTTAGTTTCATGACCTGGAAACTTACAACCATCTGGAATCTAGGGAACGGAATTATTTCTAAATTGGAGTTAAGGCTTTTTGATACATTTTTTGTACTTCTGCAGCAGTATTTTTTCTTTTTATTTTTTTGCCTCCACCTCCCCCCTCTCAAGGGAAGCAGCAGGACACCTGGAGGTTGGGAAATCTGAGTATACTGAGATACTAGTGACTGAAACAATAAGGATGTCCATTTGATCACCCCAACACCCGGACCTATATTTTGAGGGGGTAATATTTTTTTTAATCCTTGAGTATCCAGGCCCCTTCCCCTCCATTGAGCTGTGGCCATGGAGGTGCTGCGGCGTTCATCGGTCTTTGCTGCTGAGGTGATGGAGGTCTTCGACCGCTCCCCTACCGACAAGGAGCTGGTGTCCCAGTCCAAGGCAATGTGCCGTGATTACATCCAGGCCAGGCTCAGCCGAGCTGGCCTGGGCTGGAGTAAACATGAGGTCAGCCTGCCAGCCACTGGGGGCAAACTGGCTGAGGCATCCGCTGTTCTGCTGCGTCTAGGTAAGTCACCCTTCTTACCCATGGAATCATCTGTGGGCCGCTATGTCTCTCTATCTCTCCCTCTCTTTCTGCATCCCTCCCTGTCTCCATCACTCGCTATCTGTCTCTCCTCTCTCTCTCTCTCTCTCGCTTCCCCCTCCTCTCTTGTGGTAAACTGAAAATATTTAGGAGTGGGAACTCTCATCTCTGTATTTGTGGGGTGGAAGGTAAGGACTGCCATCTCTATGAGTTGGAATGTTCCTATAGTGTTCCGTGGAGAAGAGGGACAGGATCAGGAAACCTCATTCAGTGATGGGGGGCTGGGAACCTAAAGATTTCTGCCCAGTTAACCCCGATTTATGAGGCACTCTTGTTTCTAGCAGTCATTAACCCCAGCACAGGCTCTGAGGAACTGAGGCTGCAGCCACAAATGTGGAAAACAATTCCAAACAAACTTGAATAATAAAAGAGTATGGAAACTGAAATATACGTCCCTTTCTCTTTCTCCCCTCCTCTCCCTCTCTTTTTCTTTTTTTTTTAACTCTGTGTTTATTGGTTTCACATGAGAAAGACAGAAAACAACTACGAATACATATTATATGTGCATCTTTTCAAATTCAAAGACTTGGCATATCGACAAGGTCAAATGGGTGAATTATACTATACAGTAGTTGCTTAATACACTTGAAATTGTTCTTGACTCTCCCAACGCACTTCTAAAGTTCTACTACAGAGCCTAAGTTTTAATACAACATATTAACACACTCAGTATGTCTGAGAATTGACTTATTTTATAAATGCAAATCACTCCTTATGATGGCCTGCAGCATACTGAGACTTGCGTTTATTCCCTTGTGTAATCTGGAAAAAATGATATCCGATTATTTTTAACTGATAGGTTAGATATATACATACATATATATATATATATATATTCTATTGTTAACTTTATAAATGACATATCTGTCCACCAGGCCTTGTGGTAGGAAAGACACAGAATGCTGACAGAAAAAAAAAGATTATTAACAGAGAGAAGAGAGTTAGCTCAGAAAGTACGTCATAGATAGAAGAGTATAGAAATACGTCCTTCTCTCACCCCTTCCATCAGGGGGTGTGGTGACAAGTGAACATTAGGTATTCGATTAAAACAGTGGGTATATTTGGGCTATACAGTGAAACTTGCCTATTAAGGACAATGTACAGTATTTTGAGGAGGCCCAGGATGGTCATTCTGGGGACCTGAGTTCAATTCCCAGTAGGTCACATTATTTCTTTCTCACTACAATATAGTTTAAGGACTTCGCTGCATAAAGGACAGGTTCTTTGTTCCTGAGGGTCCATAACAGTGAAATTTCACTGTACTTTACATGGAGGAATAAGTTTCACTGGACAATTAATTGGGTTTGTGTAACGTACTGCAGTTAGGATGTGATGTGATGCTAACTACTGGCACTGGTCATAGTACTGTTGGTAGTTCAAGCCTGAACAGTAGGTAATTTGTATGCTTATTTATTTTTTGTTTATTTTCACAATCGGAATTACAGCCCTTTGAGTCATAGACTCCTTTGCAAAAGCTCCACGTCTTGGTACAGAGATTTCAAACATTGAGAACAGTGCAATACAGTGAACTGAGCAATACAGTGTGGACATACAAGACAGCAAAACTCCAGGGTCAGGAAACCCAGCGTCAAAAGACATATTCAGTAATAAAGTTATTCAATAATTAGATGTAATGTACATAAGACCTTTCATGCTCTTTATCCCCATAAAGAGACTACCACCCATGCGGGGTATCATGAAGGCACAGGAACCCTCTTTAGGAGGGTCTCACCCCTAGAAACGCAGCAATGATAAAGGTCCCTTAGGCTAAAGGTACCTTTAGAAAGAGGCACATAGGGAAAAAGGTGCATCACCAGAAGAGGAGGGAGAGAATGGCAGGGCAAAGGAACAAATTCCCGAAGGATGCTTCGAATATGCCATTTTAAGTAGTGTTCGAGGGAGCATGGTGTGAGTCATCTGTTGATCTCTTCCAGAATGCTGCAGCCAGGTCATTGATAGGCCTTTCCAGGTCTTGTCACATAGCTGCGATTTTGTGCTAAGTGGCATATCACCTTCAAGGTCAGTCTTCTGACCTACAAGGCCCTATAAGAACTGGGTCCTGGCTACCTGAGAGACCTTCTGACCTCCTGCCCTCTTCATTGCTCCAAGGTGGGCCTCTTTGCCATTCCCAGGGCCAGGCTGAAATTTTCTGGTGATCAGGTGTTCGTGCTCATGGGACCTACCCTGTAGAGCAGGCTCCTTCAATCTCTTTCACAGGCTCCTTTGGTGGAGACCTTTAAGAGGGGCCTAAAGTCCTTTTTGTTTCAGGAGGCTTTTAGCTTGGTGTAATCAGCCCCTGAAGTGATGCTGCCAAATTACCTTCCTGACTAAGGCCTTTGGACGGCTTCTTCTACCCTACCTGCCCCTACCTGAGTTCCCCAAGCCTAGCTCTAGATCTGAGTTTTTTATAGGTGCTTTTACACACAGGTTTTTAAAACGAAATGAGCATTACCTGTGGCACCGTTGTACTCTGTTGCGTTTTTAGGATCCCTTTTACACTCCACGAGTTTTCTGGCAGCTCCCACTTCCATTTGTGTTTTGGCTCCCCCACAGAACTTGCTTCTCTATTGCTGTTTGTGCACCACTTCGGAATGGCTGTTTTACACAGCCCAACGAAACGGAACACAACGGTGCAAACCACGAAAAGCAGAGATTGCGGTTTGGACGAACGTTCACCTATGGAACGAAACAGATGCACTTTACACACAAGGGAGGTAACAGAATACTGTTTCCGTAACAGTTATTCCGTTACATAAACCTGTGTGTAAAAGCGCCTTATATGTATCGTTTGATTGCACTAATTATCCCTAGTATTTGACTGTTAGCCTTACAATTGCCTCTTGTAACAACCTGACGGTGTACTGATGAACAGCCATGTAACTGTATGTCTTTGTATGTAAATTCTGTGACGTGGAACCTTTGAAAAGGAGTCTCTGACTCAAAGGTACATTCTGATCTTCCAATAAATAAATAAAATAATTTTATTTTATGTATACTGCAGTTTTGCACATATTTATTCTGAATGTTTTTACTGGTACTATTAAATCTGTATGGTATTTGTTTTGTTGTACAATGCTCTGAGCCCCAGGGATTACAGAATGGATACTTGTTAAATAAATGTTTACTTACTTACGTACTCGTTTACCAAAAAACATCCTACAGTGATGCAGCCTCTCATTTTCTGTAGGGTCCTGCTTTTGACCCAGTTCTTCAGCTGACTGCTCTGGAGCACTGGGAGGTTACGTAGTGGGTATTTGGCTCTGGTGGAGTTTGAACCAACAATCTACCAGTTCCCAAGTCAGTGCTGCAGTCATTAGGCTACACAGCCTCCTCCATTTAATTCCTTGCTTTCATTTTGTTTTGTTTGTTTCAAAAAATAACCACATAGCAGCATCTGTTTTGCAATCTTGCTTTCTCATTAGTCACCCTGTTTTGCCTTGGGCTGTCATGGAATTCCTCCCAGGGCTTCCCCCACAACTGGGTACTTGCCAGCAGGATAAAGGCAGGGCTGTTTATAAGAAATGCCTTTTAATGATAGGCGGATCTTTGAGCGTACATCCCTGCCCCCAACTCACCCCAACGCCCACTGATGCAGGCTGACAATTTTTGCAGATCAAAGGAAATATGATCCTATTAAGTAAAGATTTGTTTCTAAGGACCTAAGTTCGAGTATATATATATATATATATATATATACACACTTTATATATCAGACAGCGCTTTGTTTTAAATTACTGTAGGTCACACAAATGAGAGGCAACAGATTAACAAAGAAGGTGATTTGATACCTTATACTGAACTAACAAGAAATTTTCAGGATACAAGCTTTCAGGCCTCACAGTCCTGTTCTTCAGGTACAAATGGCTGGAGACTGCCAGTCTTAGCTCAGTTCTTGTGACCTCCACCCCCCCCCCACCACTCAGCTGCAGCCTGTCAGCATCGTGATGCATAGCACCGACCTTTACAGCACTCATGTTTTTCAGGAAGAACAAGAATGGTGTTTGTAACTGTTTCTATGAAGCAGAGTATTTTTTAATTTTAGTTTCTTATGTCTAGAAATAACTGCAATATTCAGTGTAAAAAATATTCAGGAGATATAGAATAAATAATGGATACGGGTGGTATACAAGGATGTATACTCATCGAGGGGGCTAATTAGAGCTTGTAAGGCCATGAGCCCGAAGGGCGAGTGGCTTTGTTGCCCTAATTAGCCCCCTAAGAAAGGTATAGTTCCAAGTGTTCCACCCTTACCCATTGTTTGTTGAATATAATACATTAGGATGGCTATTGTTATTGAGATCACATTCACAGTCACGTCATGGCACCTGAAGGCCTCTTTCAGCAAAGGAGGGAATGGTGTATAATGAGTGTAGGTAGGAGTTTGGGGGATTGGTTTGGGAGGGATATTTTTTCAGGTTCTTTTGCAGCTTGTTAATTGGTTTGGCTAGCTTCTGAATGATGTGTTAATTGTGTTATTAGTATTGTCCTATAGGGTTTAATCTAGTGTAGGCATATCATTTTTATGTTGTTTGCACGCATGTGCAAGAAACGTAGTGCCATCATCCGAGTTTTCGGAGGTGTGTCAGCCCGTCTTCCAATGCATTCAGTCTGTTTGCAGGCACGGCCCCAGTTCCCCAATCACTGCTTGAGTGAGCAGAGCTCTCCCTCCCCCCCCGAGACACACACACACACACGCTCGCATGCACGCACGCACACTGTGTACTCATGCACCTTTCTCCTCCCCCACACTGTACGGCCGACGGGGTGCCCAATCCCCGCCAGCTCCCACGCCCCCAAAGCATCCAGGTGCCACGCTGGAGCCTACCCCAGCGTGAAATGATGTTACAGCCGACGGGGTGCCCAATCCCCATCGGCTCCACTGTCCCCCAAGATCCAGGTGCCACGCTGGGAGCCCACCCAGCATGGCAAATGTGTTATAGCCAACGGGGTGCCTAATCCCCCATCGGCTCCCGCGCCCCCACCAGCCGGCCCTTGTGCTATGCTGGGAGCCCACCCAGTGTGGCAAATGTCCCGTGTCATCATTAAAAACAACTTGGAAATAAAACTGTCCTCGCACTTCTCCCTGCCCCCTACAACCTGCAGCCACCCACTGCGCACCCTGCCTCCCCACACACCCCCACCCCATACTTACCTCCGGACCTCGGCACGATGATCTTCGGTGGACCGGGAACACGTCTGCACTCTTCAAAGCCGACCGCGAACTGAGGAAATGCCGGTAAGCTGTATCATGGGATAGATAGGGTTTTTTCAACTTTATTGCATATCTCAGGCATTTTTTGGAATTTTTGCACCAAATTTTCAACATGGGGTTTTTGGGACGCCTTCTCATGAATGATGTCACTGTCATGGCGTTACTTGGGCCCAAAGGGTGATTTCGCAGCCACTGCGCAAAATCACCTTTCTGGAATGATTAACGAAACGACACTGCCAAGGTTCATAAGGCAGGCTCTTAAAAAGCCTATTTTGAAAATTTGGTGGAAAAATTCCAAAAAATGACTGTTTTACGAGCGTACGTTGCGCAGTTCCTACGCACACTCGTGAGTTCGCAAATTTTCAATATTTTCACTCCAGATTTTCAACATTGCCATTTTACCACACCTCCTTATGAGCAGTACAGCTGTCATTTTTCACATCCTGCCCAAAACGTGTTTCCGCCCATGTAGCGCACAATGGCACAGTCGGTGTGCGAACTAATGTATGGGACACATTAAGAAAATCACAGCGACACTGTTCATGAGCAGAGGTCTTAAAATGGCTATGTTGAAAATTTGGTGAAAAAATTCCTAAAAATGACTGTTTTATGAGCGTGCATTGCGCAGTTCCTATGCACGCTCATAAGTTCACGAATTTTCAATATTTGCACTCCAATGACTTCCAAATTCCTAAACAGCACATAGAAGCAAGCAACATTCGGCAATGACAAATGCTTGTTATTAGTGTAGGTATATACTTTTATTTGTTTGATTAGTATAGGTATATACTAAAGGAATAATGCATGACAGGGTGTGTGCCATGCTGGGATAACGCCACGCCTTGGGTGGTTGGGCACGAGACCGCAGGCCGAGTAGGTCCAATATGCAAGGCGGATGCTATCCCAGCACGACATCACACCCTGGAGTCATTATCTTATTATACAATGGCTCTTCTGTAATAAAATACAAAGAAAAAAAGATGAAAATATGTTTAAAAGTATTTTTATATCTCTTTTTTACTAAGTAGGAACACATAGAGGAAAAATAGTCCTACCAGTTGCTTGTATGACTACCCCTCCCACACACACACACACACAGAGTCACATTTTGAGTTGCTTGTATGAGTACCCCTCACACACACACACACACACACACACACCTCACATTTTTAACCAGTCCTGCTGCTTGCTCTGCTACAGGGAGAACGGTGTTTGATTTTTCATTTTATAGAACAGTCCTGTATGCTGGTGAGTGAGCAACATAGTGAAAGTAAAGCCGTTACACTGCCTGCATCTCCCAAGCACAAAAGAATACAAAATGTGGAACGAAACAGCACACAAGAAAACGTGGTGTTGTGAGTTACTGGTCTGTTGTAATTTTTAAATAAAGAAAAGCGTTACCATTAAGCCATGCACGATCTTTGTTTCAGCGCTTCCTCGTCATTATGGTCATAAATAGTGTGTAACTTAAAAAACAGACCAGTAAACGTGTGGTTCTCCCAGTACAGTTTACCTCTCTTTGTACTGGGAGAAGAATACAAAATGTGGAACAAAACGGCACACAAGAAAACGTGGTGTTGGGAGTTACTGGTCTGTTTTTTTTTTTAAGGACATGCACTATGTTCGCTGGGAGCGCTGAAACAAATCACGTGCATGGCTTTGTGGTAACGTTTTTCTTTATTTTAAAAAATTACAACTTTGGTGATTTGGAAGCATCTGACAGGGTTGTGGGTTTAATTACAGTTGTTGCTGCTGTATGGGAGGGAGTTCTTTTAGGGTAATGTGCTCAGTGTTTTTGGGGCGGGTTCAGGTTTTTCAAGGAGAGTGCAAACCGGGATGGGTAAAGCTGCTGTAGGAGCGGAGAGATGCCGTTTTTTTTTTACATGCGGTTACTTGTGTAATGGGACTAGATCCATGGTGTTATGCCAGGATAACACCACGGGTCCGGTGCCATACTGACCAATCAGATCCCTACATTCTTTCTTGCCATTTTATAATTTTAATCAGTGTACATATATTCTTCTAATTGTTTAATTAGTGTAGGCATATACTTTTAATTAGTGTAGTAATATACTTCTAATTGTTTGGTTAGTGTAGGTATATACTTCCAATTGTTTGATTAGTGTAGGTATATAGTTTTAGTTGATAATTTAGTTACAGGCATACAGAGAAATAAACAATGGCCATTTGTATGGGGAAAATTCCACAGCCAGATTATATAAGAGTAAATGTTGGTGTAATATAAGTAGCACTGTATGTAATACATAGCTCTTGAGAGCTATGATGTTAGTTCCCTTAAAGGGCATGGGACCCCTTAACCATTATGCCGTGTAGCCTTCCATCTGGACACATCTGGAAATTAGTTGTTTTCAACTCAGCATGTTTTCGTGGTTTAAAAAAAAAAGGCTTTAACTTTGTTAATGTAATGGAACTAATTACTTAATTAATGCTCCTTTGTCTGAAATTGCTCAACTTAATTCATTGTATCTAGCAGAAAGCAAGTTTAGCACAGGTGCCATTTTTCAATCGCAGCCAGTACAGCTGAGAAACATTACAGCAGGTAATCACAATAATAGCTAAAGGAATTAACACAGAATAAAAATAAGTATGTGGGTTGCCAAAAATTTTGTTTTATTTTTGTATCTTGAATTACGTATACAAATTGTATTCCCCTCCCCCTCCCCCCCAGGATGTATCTGGAAATGAACTATTATAACTCAGTATGCCTTTCCTATACAAATTGTACTTCCCTCCTCCCAGGATGCATCTGGAAACAAACTATTATAGCTCAGTATGCCTTTCCTATACATATTGTACTTCCCTCCCGCTCATCCCAGGACGCATCTGGAAATGAACTATTATAGCTCAGTAAGCCTTTCCTATACAAATTGTACTCCCCCAGGATGTATCTGGAAACGAACTATTATAGCTCAGTATGCCTTTCCTATGCAAATTGTACCTTCCTCCCCCCTCCCCCCCAGGATGTATCTGAAAATGAACTATTATAGCTCAGTATGCCTTTCCTACACAAATTGTACTCCCCGGATGTATCCGGAAATGAACTATTATAGCTCAGTATGCCTTTCCTATACATATTGTACTCCCCTTCCCCCAGGACACATCTGGAAACGAACTATTATAGCTCAGTATGCTTTTCCTATACAAATTGTACTCCCTCCCCCGGATGTGTCTGGAAACAAACTATTATAGCTCAGTATGCCTTTCCTATACATATTGTACTCCCCTCCCTCCAGGACACATCTGGAAACGAACTATTATAGCTCAGTATGCCTTTCCTGTACAAATTGTACTCCCCCCCCCAGATGTGTCTGGAAACAAACTATTATAGCTCAGTATGCCTTTCCTATACATATTGTACTCCCCTCCCCCCAGGACACATCTGGAAAAGAACTATTATAGCTCAGTATGCCTTTCCTATACAAACTGTACTCCCTTCAACCCTCCCCCAGGATGCATCTGGAAATGAACTATTATAGCTCAGTATGCCTTTCCTATACATATTGTACTCCCTCTCTCCCCCCAAGATGCCTCTGGAAATGAACTATTATAGCTCAGTATGCCTTTCTTGTACAAATTTTACTCCCCTCCTCCCTCCCCCCAGGATGTATCTGGAAACGAACCATTATAGCTCAGTATGCCTTTCCTACACAAGTTGTACTCCCCTCCCCCAGGATGTATCTGGATACGAACTATTATAGCTCAGTATGCCTTTCCTATACAAATTGTACTCCCCCCTTCCCCAGGATGTATCTGGAAATAAACTATTATAGCTCAGTATGCCTTTCCTACACAAATTGTACTCCCCCCCCCCGGGATGTATCCGGAAATGAACTATTTTAGCTCAGTATGCCTTTCCTATACAAATTGTACTCCCCTCCCCAGGATGTATCTGAAATAAACTATTATAGCTCAGTATGCCTTTCCTACACAGTTGTACTCCTCCCGGGATGTATCCGGAAATTAACTATTTTAGCTCAGTATGCCTTTCCTATACATATTGTACTCCCCTCCCCCCAGGACACATCTGGAAACAAACTATTATAGCTCAGTATGCCTTTCCTATACATATTGTACTCCCCGGATGTGTCTGAACAAACTATTATAGCTCAGTATGCCTTTCCTATACATATTGTACTCCCTCCCCAGGATACATCTGGAAACAAACTATTATAGCTCAGTATGCCTTTCCTATACATATTGTACTCCCCTCCCCAGGATACATCTGGAAACAAACTACTATAGCTCAGTATGCCTTTCCTATACATATTGTACTCCCCTCCCCCGAGGACACATCTGGAAACAAACTATTATAGCTCAGAATGCCTTTCCTATACAAGCTGTACTCCCCTCAACCCTCTCCCCAGGATGTATCTGGAAATGAACTATTATAACTCAGTATGCCTTTCCTATACAAATTGTACTCCCTCCCTCCTCCCAGGATGTATCTGAAACAACTATTATAGCTCAGTATGCCTTTCCTATACATATTGTACTCCCCAGGATGCCTCTGGAAATGAACTATTATAGCTCAGTATGCCTTTCTTGTACAAATTTTACTCCCTCCCCTCCCCAGGATGCATCTGGAAACAAACTATTATAGCTCAGTATGCCTTTCCTATACATATTGTACTCCCTCCCCAGGACACATCTGGAAACGAACTATTATAGCTCAGTATGCCTTTCCTGTACAAACTGTACTCCTTCACCCTCCCCAGGATGCATCTGAAATGAACTATTATAGCTCAGTATGCCTTTCCTATACAAACTGTACTCCTTCAACCCTCCCCAGGATGCATCTGGAAACAAACTATTATAGCTCAGTATGCCTTTCCTATACAGATTGTACTCCCCCCTCCCCCCAGGATGCCTCTGGAAATGAACTATTATAGCTCAGTATGCCTTTCTTGTACAAATTGTACTCCCTCCTCCCTCCCCCAGGATGCATCTGAAACAAACTATTATAGCTCAGTATGCCTTTCCTATACAAATTGTACTCCCCTCCCCAGGATGTATCTGGAAATAAACTATTATAGCTCAGTATGCCTTTCCTACACATATTGTACTCCTCCTCCCGGATGTATCTGGAAAATGAACTATTTTAGCTCAGTATGCCTTTCCTATACATATTGTACTCCTCCCCCAGGACACATCTGAAACAAACTATTATAGCTCAGTATGCCTTTCCTATACATATTGTACTCCCCGGATGTGTCTGAAACAAACTATTATAGCTCAGTATGCCTTTCCTATACATATTGTACTCCCCTCCCCAGGATACATCTGAAACAAACTACTATAGTTCAGTTTGCCTTTCCTATACATATTGTACTCCCCTCCCCCCAGGACACATCTGAAACAAACTATTATAGCTCAGTATGCCTTTCCTATACAAGCTGTACTCCCCCAACCCTCCCCCCAGGATGTATCTGGAAATGAACTATTATAACTCATTATTATTATTATTATTATAGTATTATTTTAAACCAATGGGATTTTTTTCTATTTTTCTCTGCATTATCTAGCTGTTTTAAGTATTGTATTTTCTAAATAACTGCCATGAGCTTCTGAAGAAGGACTGGTTGGTCCGAAAGCTAAAGCACTTTGTTATTGTTGTTACATCTATGTTGGTCCATTAAAAGGTATCAAATCATTTGCTTCTGGATCTATTCTTGCAAGGACCAATACGGCAACTACTAAATTTAGATTTCTATTATAACTCAGTATGCCTTTCCTATACAAATTGTACTCCCCTCCCCCCTCCTCCCAGGATGTATCTGGAAACAACTATTATAGCTCAGTATGCCTTTCCTATACATATTGTACTCCCCTCCCCAGGATGCCTCTGGAAATGAACTATTATAGCTCAGTATGCCTTTCTTGTACAAATTGTACTCCCTCCCCTCCCCCAGGATGCATCTGAAACAAACTATTATAGCTCAGTATGCCTTTCCTATACAGATTGTACTCCCTCCCTCCCCCCCCAGGACGCATCTGGAAACTAACTATTATAGCTCAGTATGCCTTTCCTGGTGAAACTTTTTTCAAATAAAATAAATAAATAAATGGTGGCTGGTGGGATTCAAACCTAGATCTCCAAGCTTGCAGCTCAGTGCCCTTAACCACTACACTACACTGCCTCCTAAGTAAATAATACCCAAGTAATTTGGTTTCTGTATATCCCTCCAAACCCCTTGCATAAACACTAAAGCCTCAACCCCAGTGCAAAGCACCATGAATATACAAATCCTTGTGTGGGGCAGATGTCGCTTTGGAGCTTTGGAGTTTTCTGCTCAACCCAGTACCGTAGGAAGGGTGGGGTGGGTGGTGCTTCCGCCCCAGGCGCAAGCCTCCGAAGGGCACATTTTTCCACTGAAACTCATGTTCTAATTGACTTGTGCTGCCACTTTAAATCTTTTTATTTTTTTTTTTATTTTGGTTCTGTAATTACAAACGACTGTCAGCAGGGTTGCATCTGCGGACCAAGGACCAGCAAGTGGGGGGGGGAGGGGTCACATGATTGCACAGTCTACTGCAGAAAATAATAATCATGTTGTGCAGTACGGTGGTGATGCTGAGAAAGAGGAACTATGAGCGGGCCAGCGCGCCGCCCATTAGTATAAAATGTACGAGCAAAGCATTTGGCACTGAGTGAGAGGCAGTTTGTGTTGGAGACAGGGAGAGTGTGGAGCAAGTTGTTGAGCGTACTAGCGTAGAGTAGTAGACAGTTACAGAAACCAAAAAAGCGAGAGTCAGAGAGGAGAGATGAGTCATGAGAGACAGAGAAGACAGAAGAGATCCTTGTCTTATTTTTTTCATCACTTGTGTAATGTAAGCATAAGCAGAATGAACACCACACTAAGTACTCTGTCTCTTGTTGTCTATGTAGACAAGACTAGTAGTTGTCACTCATCAGTGACAGAGTGTCTGTAGTAAAAAGTGATGGCACTGCAGACAAGCAGAAGAGCAGACCCAGCGAAGCGATGAATAATTCCAAATTAATTTCCGAACCCAAATTGTGAGATGATAAGATGGGATCTATGTGGTAAGAGCGCAGTTGGGGGGGGGGCACGGAGGGATTGATAGTCTCACTCAGGAAGTCAGAAGACAAAGATCTGTTTTCCTTGCCGTTGAATTATTTGGCCTGGGCGGGCCTGTCTCAGAGTCGGCTCTGCTGGCGGGTGGGCGGCAACTGTGTAGTTCATTTGAACTTCATGCACTGGACTTGGGACTGGGATGGGAGTGAAGATTTTGCAGACTTGGGACTGGGATGGGAGTGAAGATTTTGAAGCAGTTGCCTCAGCCTTGGCCTGACTGCCATGGCGAGGGCCACGGCACACCATCCCTTATGTCCACCACGTTGTTACATTTTCTATTCTTCCCTCTTGACCCGTGTCCCTCCTGCACTCCCATTCCATTACCTTTTTTTTTGTGTCCTCTCCTTCTGATTCTCCCTAGCCGAGTCCTTGTTCTGTTCTCACCCCGCCACCCACACCTGTCTTGCTTAGAAAATGAGGACTTGCCTGCCAGTGCCTTTCCTAGTTGTCTTGGATGCCATGTGAGGGGATCTGTACAGTTTAGAGCATAACATATTAACAGTTACATATATCTGGATTGGCTTGGGCTGTGGAGGAGAACTGACGGGAATCAGGGGAATGAGGGGATTTGGAGTGGGGCTCCTGGCTGCAGGGATGCTGACTGGAGCAGTTGAGCTGGCTCAGCAGTACTGATGGGGTGCTGTGCAGGGGTTATTTACTGGGCAGAGGAGAGGGGCTGCACTGCCAAGGCATACTGAAAACTGCTATAGGCTAGGCAAAATGTTTTTCCCTAATGACACTTCTTATTGCACCATGGGGCCCCTACACTGTCTCTCACCAGGGCTAACTAAATGGTCCCTTGGGGGGTTCCTCAAGCTCAAGCACCCTATCATGCCCTGTCAGGCCTTTTTTTGTTTGTTTTTAATAGTGCCCCGCCTAGACACTGCTTCTTGGGGACACTGCTACATAATGTATCCCATCCCCATCCCACAGCAGGACCCCCCACCAGACAAGCTACCCCCTGCAGCTGTCCCCCCCCCCTCCAACAAGTCAGGGAAGAGCCAGGAAGCAGAAAATCCAGAGCAGAGAACTGCTGCTACAGTGCTGTCCAGGGTCCCACAGTAAAACTTCTGGCAGAAAAGGAAAGCTCCCCTTCCCTCCCTTTATCTGTGTCCCCAACTCACTAGGTCTGCTTGGCTTGCAGCCATGAACATGACAGTTTTATTAATAATTTATAATACTGCGTAGACTGAGCATGTCACCTAAATCATGGATGTCAGTTGGCCGCTTCTGGATCTTGACATCTGACAGTTTCTGTAGCACTTATAAATTACATATAAAAATACCTGCCATGTTCGTGGTTGCCAACAGAGTATATGAGTCTGAGCTGGGGAAAGAGAGAGGGAGGGAGGGAGGGAGGGACCAGAGGAGCAGCGCTTTTTTTGTATGCCAGAAGTTATGCTGTGGGACCCTGGGCAGCACCATAGCAGCAGTTCTATGATGTGAATCTTACTCTCCTTGGCCCTCTCCCAACTGGGGGGTAGAGGGAAGATGCAGGGGTGCTTTTCTATGAGGGGTTCCTGCGATGGGGGGGATTGGATACAGTCAGAATATTGTTTGGCGGGGGGATGCCACTACAGAAAGAGTGGTCCTCTGGAGGGATGCTAGACTTGGGGCTGCATACCTCTCAACTTCTTGCCTCATGAATCGGGGACAAGACTTAAAATAATCAGGGACAAAGACCCAAAATCTTGGACACATATTATAAATTGGCACTATTCACTCAGAAAGCTGATAGAAAAAGGGGATTTGTGTTCACCTGCATTTTCTGAAGAAGAATAAGTCTGTAACTTTAATGTTTTACATTATTTTGTGATTTTAATCACCCCCCACCCCACTGTTCTCTACCATAAAAACACAACCTTTATGATGGACAAATGCACATTTTGATGCAAAATCAGGGACAGTTTAGAGGTATGTGGGGTTGGTCTAGTTACAGGGATTGTTCGGGTGCATGGGCGCTGGTCTTGGTGTAGAGTGGTGGTTCAGCTATAGGGAAGATAGGTGGCTAAGGTGAGTGTGGTGTTGTGGAGGTGTTCAAGCCACATGTAGGATGGTTGGGGTGGAGTCTGGTTATGGTCTAGAAGGGTGGTCAAGCAGCATTGAGTGCTGGAGATAGTCTAGCTGAAGGAAGGATGGTCGGGGGGGTGGAAGCTTTTCCTTCTATTAGGTGGTGGTGATTCCACTACAGGAATAGTGGAGCCTGCCATCATGGCTGAGTGAGTGGGCTCATGGAGATACATCTCCCTATGTGAGGATGGGTGGTTGCAGGTGGGGCATCTCAGAGGTACATGTGTCCAGCACTCGAGGACTGCATCTATGCCACTGAGGTGCCTATATATGTCCCCATGAGCCACTCTTGATGGAACTGCTGGTCAGACAGTTGTCCACAACAATTGCAGCTGCACTGCACACTCTGATGACAGCCAGCCAGCATCTTCAACTCCCACACCTCAGATTCTATGGGGCAAAGATTTCCCTGAAATCAGGGGTAGGGAACGTATAACAAAAGTATGTTTTTCCTTCAAGAAAAGCTCCAAAACTCACCACAGAGCATGTAAACAACCTAGAGCTTCTGGGCGCTGTTTTCTGGGGGGTTGCAAAATTAGGGCACCAAAATGCCTTCCTACGACTCTGGCTCAACGCAGGAACACTCCTGTAGCATAGTTTAACAGGGAGGTCGAGCCATACTCTTTCCGTATATTTCCAATATTCTCATTTTTGGTTTTATTTACAAGTATCTCTGGCGAACACAGTACATGCCTATAGTATGTTTGTAGGAGGGATGCTCAGAATTGGCTTATTCCAATCTGATTTTTGGAGTTGGGATTTTAGGAAATTTCAGGTCCTAATCCAGCTCTGATTCAAATCCTAAAGGGACCTCAACATCAGAATCCTAAATTTCTGTGTAAAATAGATTTTAGGATTTAGTTTAGGATTTAGTTTAAGGTTTAGAATTTCAATTCCCAAAATCATAAAACCGAAAATCAGATCGGAATCTGACAACTCCGATTCCATTTGACGGATTCTGAGCAACCCCAGTTTTGAGTTAGGCCTCTTCATCAGGATTTAGGTTGTCGTATGCCAGAAATAAACACAACTTTCTGAAATGCATGAATTATACATTCATTTACAAGCGGTTTGTGTTAAAAATATTTTTGGCACAAAAGACAGAAGCACTCACAATTCCTAGTAAATGAGCTATAGTAGAGATGTATACCTGGATCCGTTAACTAAGATACACTGAGGAAAATACCCATTGCAAGCAAGGTACACTAAAGATGGTGATAACCAGATTAAATCTTTTTTTTTTCTCTTTATTTAGAAAGAAAAATCATCTGTTTGTGACAGAAACAACTGATTATTAACAGTAAGATTTGAATACAAATTGCGGGGTGTCTAATTTTTGCACAAAAACTTTTTTAACACAAAAACACTTACAAAGAATTGCATTTTTTTATTTATTTTATTACACATACCCTGATAATGCAAAGCATCATGGGAAATCTAAGCAAATTCCTATGTGCCCACCATGACCCAAACTTGTATCACGGGGCTGATACAGACGAGGCACACTGATGAGTCTTAAGAAGAATGAAACATGTGTCTGTGTCTTCTGTTTCCAGCCTTTTGGCACCATACACTCCTGTTGCAAGCAAAACCAGTCCAAATTAGTTCATGGTGATGTGCCTATGCTTCCCATAATGCTTTGCATTATAGGATCATGTGTAATTTTGAACTGTTTTTCAAACCTGGCTTTATTGACAATGCCCTTCCTGGGTAACCCTTGCTTCAGTGCCTTTGTGCTGAGGTTCTTTGTCTTTTTAATTTTTATGTTCATTAAAAAATCATTTTTATTTCTTACATATGACCACCAAAAACAAAAAATTAAATGACCTTACTGAGAGTCAGAGATACTTGAAATAAATAATATTGAAATATATGGTGAGAGTGGTGCTCTTTTTATTTTTATTTACCTGACTACACTGCTTACACAGAACCTAGCACCTCACCTTTTATTATTCTTTTATCTCTGTAGCTGCATCAGGTCTCTCAGGGAACTGTCATTCCTAAGCATATAGAAACATATAAATATAGAATCTGGCAGCAGATAAGGACCACTTCGCCCACCTAATCTGCTCATTTTTCCCTACCTCCTGTATTACCACAGACTCTACTTGATCTCCAGTCCAACCCCCTCTTGCCTTGCCGCTAAGGTATCCCATGCATTCTTGAACCCCACTACAGTTTTTGCCTCTACCACCCCACTACAGTTTTTGCCCCTACTGCCTCCACTGGGAGGTTGTTTCAGGCATCCACCACCCTTTCTGTGAAGAAGTCCTTCCTTACATCTCCTCTGAGTCTACCCCACCCCCCAGCTTCATTGCATGATCCCTTGATCTTGGGCATTTTTTTTTCTGAAAAATGCTTCCCTCTGGCACCTTATTTACACTCGTGAGGTATTTGTAAATCTCTATCATTTCCTCGCTCCCTCCTTTCCTCCAGGATATACATATTGAGGTCCTTCAGTCTTTCCTCGTAGGATTTTTTATTCAGACCCTGCACCATTTTGGTTTCCCTCCTCTGGACTGCCTTCTCTCTGTCTATGTGCTTCCAGAGATGAGGTCTCTAGAACTGGACACAGTACTCTAGGTGAGGTCTCACCAGTGATCTATACAGAAGTAACATCATTTCCCTCTTCCTGCTGGTGATACCTCTACCTATGCACCCCAGCATCCCACTAGCTCTCCCAACTGCCTTGTCACACTGCTTGACCACCTTTCGGTCATCTGATATGATTACCTCTTGGTTTCTTTCCTGTTTGGTGGTCATCAATACCATTTCCCCCATTTTGTACTCTGCCCTTGGGTTTCTGTGCCCTAAGTGCATTATTTTGCACTTTTTCGCATTAAAACTTAGCTGCCATACCCTTAACCAACTCCTCTAACTTTCTCAGATCACTACTGCATATTTCCGCCCCACCTAGAGTGTCTACCCTATTGCAGATTTTAGTGTCATCCACAGAAAGGCAAATCTTCCCATCCAGCCCCTCTGCAATGTCACTAATAAAGACATTAAAGAGGACTGATCCCAATACTGATCCTTGTGGCTCTCCATTGATCACCCTCCCTTCAACGGAGTCACTCCATTAACCACCACCCTTTGTCACCTATCCCTTAACTAATTTCTTACCCAGTTTACCACCTTTGGACCCACTCCTAGGTTGCTTAACTTACTTCTGCGTCTCCTATGTAGAATGTTGTCGAAGGTCTTACTGAAATCAAGGTAGGCCACATCTACCACTCCACCCTGATCCAATTCCCTGGTTACCCAGTCAAAGAAATCTATCAGATTCATTTGGCATGACCTCCTCTTTGTGAATCCATGTTGCCTCGGATCTTGTAAGCCACTGGATTCAAGATATTCCACAGTCATTTTCTTCAGTAGTGATTCCATTATATTCCCCACCACTGAAGTCAAGCTGACTGGCCTGTAGTTGCCAGCCTCTTCCCTGCTACCACTTGTGTAAAGTGGGACTACATTTGCCCTCCTCCAGTCCTCTGGAACCACTCCCATCTCCAGTAAGTGGTTGAACAGGACTGTCAGAGGTGCAGCCAGTACCATCCTGAGCTCCCTCAGTATCCTTGGATGCACCCCATCTGGCCCCATTGCCCTGTCCACTTTTAGATCTACGAGTTTCTTCTGGACCCTCTCTCCTCTAAAAATGGACTGACGTCCTGACCTGTTTCAACAGGGCACCATCAGCAAAATAAAAGAAAGTGCAGATGTCCAAGACTGATGACTTGTTCTGAGTCTGCTTGGGCCCCATGATGTGCCCCCTTCCCCCATGGCTGCTGGGATGGAGGCAGGGGAACCAACATTTACGAACCTTTGTAGGTGCTCTCTGCCAGTAAGAACCATTTTTTTAGGTTATTTTTTTTGTCCCAACTACCATCACAACATACTTCCTGCTTGCTGTGATCAGGCATCCTGGGGTCCATTCTGCACCTCACTCACTTACACTGACAAGTGCCAGGGAAGCATTTAGCCAGACCCCTAGTTGCTCCCCCTTTAGTGCTATATGACTGTCCCATATACAGCATGGCCCTGACAGCTGGTGTGCTCTTCCAGCCACCAGAGTGTCTCCTAAAGAGTAGGAGGCAGAGGAGAAGGGCTACCAGGAGTTGTCGAAGATGTCTGAAGTGGGCATGCCAGGCATGCCATCATTACACTGGGGACAGAGATTTCTCCCTACTGTTTTTCTGCCCATCATCCCTGGCAAGTTCCAGTGGTCTTCCACCACACCATCCTTTGGACAGGGGTAGCCTATTGTCCCGTGGTCACCCATAACAAAGCTACCTTCTTTCCTGTTGTAGGAGGTGCTCAAAGAGCAGAAAGGCAAGCTCCATCCACACAGAATCCACGCATGATGCCTCTACATCATGGCTAGAGTCCACAGGTCAAGGCTGAGGAAGTCGGGATCAGGACTTGATTCCGGGTCTCCCACATGGTAATACAGTGCACCAACGGCTGGCATTGCTAGACTTGGCTCTGCAGTATGAACTATTTTACTGTTTCCAGGCTCCAGGATCTGGTCAATACTTTTTTTGCAGTTGGCCCACAAAGCACTGAGGGTGCTGAAGTCAACTTCGGTGGTGCCTTAGCAACCCAGGCATAGGGAATGGAGGGATGGGGCCTAGAGCTGATTCTGGTGCATTGCTAGTATATGGAGGAAGTTCATATAATGCCTTCCCCTAAAATGGACACACTCTAAAAACCCATGCCAACCCACAGAGACACCCCTCCACACACACACACACACACACACAGACACACACACACACACAGGATGCATGTTCAGCACAGTTCCTTCATGGCAGTCCCAAACTAAGCTGAGCTTTCTCATTATTTGTTTTACATTTTAAGAATCTCTGATGTCTCCGGGATTACTTTAAAAGGCATAATATTTTAGATAGGATTCAACTTATACAGGAATTCAGATGTTTCACGGCTTATACCTTTCGCTTAGTCTGTTTCTATTTTTTGTTTTATTTTGTTCGCCCTCCTTCACCAGTGCTGCCACCTTCTGCCTGGTGCCCCCAGCCCCATCCGGCTGCATTTCAAGTGCTTAACCGTTACTGCTTGGAGGTCCACACCTGGCTCCACGATGAAGTCCGCTGCTATCCTCTGATGGTCCATGTTATGCAGAAGGTAGTATCTGTAGAAAGTAGCAAATTCATTTATAGGATGCCCTTCCCTGGAGCCTCAGGGTGCCTCACAGAACAAGCAAGCTAAATTCAGCCATAAATACAGAGCTAAAACAAATATAACTCTGCCATTCCTCGGAGTCTCGGGGTGTCTTACAGAACAAGAAATCTAAAGTCACTCTCTTTACCTTCTTTCAAACTCTTTCTTGAACTGTGGTCAAACAAATCAACAACAGGATAAGATTAAAAACATTGATTATGAATTAAGCAATAGCTACATGAACATGGCAACATTTCTAGTAGTTATCACATATTTTTATACCTGGAGTGTGTAGTATCACATATTGTTTTTTTTGTATTTTTACTTTAAGTATGTTGTACGTCCACATGTTTCCAGACTGTCAAATCAAGTAAGGCTAGCAACAGCATTTATATCCTTCCTCTGCCTCTTCCGCCAGACATCAGGTATAAGTTGTTATAACTAACGTATTTAAACCTGAGGGGAGGTGGAACAAATACATTTAAAAAAAATGTAAATGTAGCTTGCACTCCAGCATAGTGATCAGAAAAACATAGAGAATACTGGATGGGCAACTATGCAGAACTGGTGTGTTCTGCCACCAAGGGGTTCTGATTTCCTCTGAACTCAAGAGCAAAGCTCAAGAGGTCTGTGGGAATCAAACCCTGCGGCAGAACACAATTGCTATGCATAAGGTTGCCTCATTCTGTATGTTTTATAGTAGTAGGTGTATTTTGTGAATGTGTGCATGGTAAATTCTTTCTCGATTTCAGAACGAAACTGACTTGTGCAGTCTCTAGTGGTTTGAGAATGCTGCCGTACAACAGAAAGGTACAATCACATTCCATGACCTTTGAACTGTGGTACAACAGCATTTTGAAAGGGGTGGAATTCTATAGGGAACAATGTTCTACTATACACTATAAGAGTATTATTGTATTTATTTCTGCTGTCAGGAAGGAGTTAAACTGAAAGTTGATAGACCTCTACATGCTTTCCTCCAGGCCAAACCCCTCCTTTCACCTTCACGTGACAAACTACATTTCTAAACATGTGAAGAACACCAGTAGTTCAGGGTGTAACAATAATTTAGATTAAATTACTTTATTATGATGTGTTTAAGTGTGTTTGGGGGGGGGGGGTTAGAGAAGAGAAAACCAAGCACTCTAATTACAGCCAAGCTGGACCATAGCCAAGAGTTTGGTTTGGTTATATGAGTGAATGTTCAAGTTAAGTCAAGGACACAGACAACCATGTGTTTGCATGTCCCTCCCAAGTTACAGGTTCACACACCTCCACTAACTGAGCTCAGATTGACAACAATGTGCATGCATGTTCCTCCTGAGTTACAGGTTCCCACACCTCCACTACCTGAGCTCAGATTGACAACAATGTGCATGCATGTCCCTCCCAAGTTACAGGTTCCCACACCTCCACTAACTGAGCTCAGATTGACAACAATGTGCATGCATGTCCCTCCCAAGTTACAGGTTCCCACACCTCCACTAACGGAGTTCAGATTGACAATGAGCGTGCATGTCCATTTCGAGCTACTGTTTCCCGATGCCGCACTAACTGGGCTCAGACTGACAACTGTGCACACATGTCCCTCCCACGGAACAGGTTTCCAGTACAGGTTCACAGCAGTGCACTAACTGGGCTCAGGCTGATAGCAATGTGCATACCTGTCCCTCCAAAATTACAGGTTTTCACCATTGCACTAACTGGGCTCAAGCAGACAAAAATGAGTGCGTGTCCCTCCCAAGTTACAGGTTCCCAACACAGCACTAACTGGGTTCATGCTTACAGCATGTGATTGTATGTCCCTCCTGAGTTACAGGTTTCCACTGCTGCACTAACCGGGGTCTGACTGACAACAAAGTGCAGGCATATGCCTCCCGAGTTACAGTTTCCCACCACTGCACTAACTGGGCTCAGGCTGACAACAATGTGCATGTATGCCCCTCCTGAGCTACAGGTTCGCACTGTTGCATTAGGGTCAGACTGATAATAGCATGAATGCATATCCCTCCCTGGTTACAGGTTCCCACCACTGCACTAACTGGGCTCAGGCTGACAACAATGTACATGCATGTCCCTCCTGAGCTACAGGTTCCCACTGTTGCATTAGGGTCAGACTGATAATAACATGAATGTATGTCCCTCCCAAGTTACAGGTTCCCACCACTGCACTAATTGGACTCTGACAATAACGTGCATGCTTGTCCCTCCTGAGGTACAGGTTCCCACCGCTGTACTAACTGGGCTCAGGCTGACAAAATTTGCGTGCAGCTCCCTCCTGAGGTACAGGTTCCCACCACTGCGCTAACTGGGCTCAGACTGACAAAAATGTGCATGCATGTCCCTCCTGAGGTGCAGGTTCCCACCGCTGCATTAGGGTCAGGCTGATAACAATGTCCATGTATGTCCCTTCCGAGTTACAGATTCTCACAACTGCACTAATTGGACTCTGACAATAACGTGCATGCTTGTCCCTCCTGAGGTACAGGTTCCCACTGCTGTACTAGCTGGGCTCAGGCTGACAAAATTTGCGTGCAGCTCCCTCCTGAGGTACAGGTTCCCACCACTGCGCTAACTGGGCTCAGACTGACAAAAATGGACATGCATGTCCCTCCCGAGTTACAGGTTCCCAGCAAAGCACTAACTGGGTTCAAGCTGACAACATTGTGCACCCATAACCCTCCCAAGTTAAAGATTCCCACCACTTACTTATTTATTTATTTAGTTATTTATTTAAAAGTTTCACCGGGAAAGATGTACTGCACTAATAAGAGCTTATTTCCAGATGCGTCATGGGGGAATGGAAAGGGAAGCACACTTGAAAATACATAGGGTCGAAAGCAACGTTACAACTGTAAACAGCAGAGAAATAAATACGAAAGCAACCATGTGCAGTAAATTGTGTGTATGGATTTAACCCATGCAAATGAATTAAGGGGATATGTGATGGTAGGGGGCTTGATATGTGTAATATCGCAACCAGTGGCAAGTAGGCTCCAGGATTATCACGGTGGCTCCACATATGGCGGAGCCACAAGTGAAGATTTTCAAACTCACTTACCATAATGAGATGTGATAGTACATATCAAGCTCTTTACCATCACATATCCATTTTATACAATAGGGGCTTTCTAGTTATGGTAGAGTTTTTGTGGTACTTGGTTTTCTTTCTTCCCGGTCTTCTTCCGCAGCATTCGGCTGCTGTAGTAGCTGACATAGAGAGAATATTGATATTTTGTACTGACCTGTACACAGTATATTTATCTGATGCGTTTTCTCACTGTGTACACATCAGCTTGCTGATATCGGAATGCGGTGAGAATACTACTATTTACTTAGCAGGTTATCAGAAGACCCCTATTGTATAAAAATAGATAAACAGTGTGAGAACTCATAAACCATGCACCACTACATTGAAAATTATAGCAGCTAAAGCCGAATGTGTACCAGTACTGGCCAGTAGTAGTACAATACATGTTACAATGAGGGGAGGGGAGGAGGGAGGGAGAAAGCAGGCTTGAGGGGAACATAACAACAGAGTTACGGTCAAGGACTAAGAAAGGTGGGTTTGGTGTGGGAGGAGGAGATAGATGAGCAGAAGGATTAAGAGGAGTAAAAGGGGTTGAGAGGAGGTAGAGGAGAAAAGGAGAGGAGGAGAAGGGGTGGAGTAGGGAAAGTGAGACCATACAGGGAATGGGATAGGGGTAGGTGAGATTACAGGTTACAGTTGCAGGTGTGGAAGGAGAGGCTACGCAGGAGGGAGGACAGAGAGTAGGGAGAAGTGGCTGAACAGATTGGGAGAGGAAGGGAGTTCCAGAGCTTAGGGAAGCAGTAGGAGAACCACTGCAGTAACTGGGCTCAGGCTGACAACAGTGTGCGTGCATGTCTGTGCCAAGTTTCTGGTTCTCCCCGGCGAACTAACTGGGCTCACGCTGTCATGGAAATTTGTGGTTTGGGACCCTCCAGATCCAATACATTGCTTGGGGCTTGAAACAAAACACTGTTGGCTGATTCTTTTGTCTTCATGGTACATAATATAGGTATAATATAGTATATTATAATAGTTTTAAGTCTTTGTTTTAGCAATGCCCTGCTCTTTAAATGTACACTTGTGAATTTATGAACAAATGAAGAAGCCAACAGAATAAGGCCATTTGGTCTATCTAGTCTGCTTTTATTGTAGAGTCCTCGGCTTATGCTACTGACCCTGCCCCTCCCCCCTACTCCCATCCTTTCCATCTGCCTCTCCCATGATCATCCTTTCCCCTTATGCCTATCCCAGCCTCTCTCGATGCTGTCCACTGACTTCATTGGGACTACTTCTTTCAGTAGTGCATTTCCAGCGTTCACCGCTCTCCAGTGAAAGTGCTTCTAACCTCCTTCCTAAACCTTCCCCTCCCTACAGCTTTAGACTGTGTCCCCTCATGTTTTGGCTGCCACCTAGCTTAAACAGACCTTCCTTATCCACTCTAGTCATCCCTTTCATGTACTTGAAGGTCTTTGTCATGTCCCTTGTCTCCCTCCACTGGTCCAGGGAATACATTTTCAGGGCCCCTAACCTCTCTTCATATGTTTTACCCTGCTGATCCACAATCATCATTGTTGCCTTCCTTCTGGATGATCCTTCTTAAGGTGTGGGCACCAGTATCTGACTCCGTACTCTAGATGTGGCCTCATCAGTGACCTGTACAAGGACAGTATAACCTCCTTTCGCCTACTACTGATTCCCCTGGCCATACAGCCCAGCATCTTGTTTGCCCTTGCTGCTGCATTTTTGCACTGCATGGTTTGCTTCAGGTCACTAGTGATTATCACTCCCAGATCCTTCTCCTCCTCTGTTGCTGCTACCTGGACCCCTCACAGGTAGTACTCCGTCCTTGGATTCCTGATTCCAATGTGCACAACTTTGCACTTCTTGACATTGAAGCCAAGTTACCAAATCCTGAATCACCTCTCGAGTTTTCTCAGGTCTTCCTGCAGGCCCTATATTCCTTCTACTGTGTCCACCCTCCACATTTTGTCCTTAATGCCATCCCCAATGTCCTTGGTGAAGACACTTAACAACACTGGCCCCAGCACTAAGCCCTATGGGACACCCCTGGTGACTTTCTGGTGCTAGATAACTCTCTTCCCCACCACCACCTTCTGGCTTCTGTCCCTCAGCCAGCTTTCTAACCACCTGGTCATCTTCTCCCCAACCCCAAGATCCGCCAACTTCCTGATCAACCACTTCTGGGGTACAAAGTCAAAGGCCTTGCTGAATTCCAGATAAAGGATGTCTGCTTCCTGGCCCCTTTCCACTGATTTAGTGACCCAGTCAAAGAAGTCAGTCAGATTTGTTTGACATGCTCTCCCTCCCATAAACTCATATTGCCTCTCGTCCTGGAGACCATTCTCCTCTAGGTACCCTACTAACTTTTCCTTAAGTATGGTTTCCATGAGCTTGCAAATGATTGAGGTCAGACTGACTGGTCTTTAATTCCCTCGGTCATCCTTGGGAATGCTGTTATGGAGGGGCACCGCATGCACCATTCTTCAATCCTGTGGTACCATGCCCAACTCCATGGAACTATTGAACAGGCCCGCCAATGGCCCCACAATATCCCCTGACAGCTCTCTCAGTACCCTTGGATGTATGCTGTCTGGGCCTGGTGATTTGTCCACCTTCAATGCTAGCAGCCCCTTCCTCACTCTATCTTCCTCTATCACCACATCCGTGCTCCTTTCCCCCTCTGCTTCCCTTCTCCTCTCTGTAGGCAACAGTCCCTCTTTTTCCCTGGTGAAGATAGAGCAGAAGAATTTGTTCAGTATCTCAGCCTTTCCTACATTCTCCTCTACCCATTCTTCCACTTTCTGAAGTCGTACAATCCCATCCTTCTTGTCCCTTTTCTTGCTTATGTAGTGAAAGAAGGCCTTCTGCCTATGGTTGCCACCTTTGGAAGAGGCAAAAACTGGACATTAAACCACACTCTAAACTCCGCCCCTAACCCCACCCCCTTTTCTTGACTGATCATGCATTGTTCCCCCTCCAAAGTCATTTGTTAGCTCAGTGAAGACTTTAATGGAACAGTAGAAGACAACACTTAAAGCAGCAGTTCAAGAAACATATTAACATGCTGTACCTGTTAAATGTGCTTTTCTTGGTTCTTCCTAGTTATTCATTAATTTATTCACTGAAATTATTTTACCAGGTAAACATGCAGGAATAAAGCAAATCTCATTTACAGATGCCATGGGGGGCAAGGAAATACTGTAAATAGTATACAATTATATATGATAAACACATTGCTTGTTTCCTATAATGTGTACTTTATATTTTTTGTGGATCCAATTCCTTTTCATATCCACAGTACTATTTTGAAGCCAGAAGAAGTGAACATACTTTTTACAGGAGGAACCAACTATTTTATAAAAAAAAAATTAAAATATTTCAAAATACTTAAATTTTTTTAGAGATGAAAAAGTTTACCAGCAAATAAAAATGGAAGATAACTGAATCTTTTACTGTTACAAAAAGTAGGGTCAGACTTTTTGCCCAGCTTTGCCGTTGTTCTGCTTTTGAGATGCAGAGTGGAAAAGATTAGATTAAACATCTGCTAATAGTTTTTTATTTATTTATTTTGTTTTTGTTAACTGGGTAGGTGCACTAGCCATGAAATGACTATTTTCAAGCACGACCCGGGACAGTATAACAATCAAAGACGGGTACATAGAATGAGTACAATGAAATTACAATAGCATAGGTCAAAACCCCACCCAGAACTGCAGAGGCGTGTGGAGCAGAGGCACCGGGCGGTCCTCCCACGCTACCTGAAGCCCCTACCTCCCCTGCACCTGGAGCAGGCGGACGACCAGCAAACTTGACTTTTGTTTTCAAGCCAGGACTGCACGCAGAGAATCTTTTGCTGGGGTGGTGAGGGAGACCTCGCTGCAAGAGGGCCCCCCCCACTCAGAACTGCAGAGGCGTGTGGAGCAGAGGCACCGGGCAGTCCTCCCATGCTACCTGAAGCCCCTGTCTCCCCTGCACTGGAGCAGGCGGACGACCAGCAAACTTGACTTTTGCTTTCACTGAATTTAACTGGTGTGGGCTTACCGGACGGCGGAGTATCCCTTCCCAGAGACGAAACGTTACAACAGGTCGGCAAGCTGGCTGATACTGCATCACCAGCATAGAGACTACGGGTTCAGTTTGGGCGCCAAGTTTAAAAAGAAACACAAGCACCTGATTGGACTCCTTGCCCACGGTGACTCACTGACCCAGGCTATACTTAAAAGCCTTATCAGAGTCCCGTGGTGCACAAGCCAGGACTGCCCGCGGAGAATCTTTTACTGGGGTGGTGAGGGAGACCTCGCTGCAAGAGGCCCCCCCCACCCAGAACTGCAGAGGTGTGTGGAGCAGAGGCACCGGGTGGTCCTCCCATGCTACCTGAAGCCCCTACCTCCCCTGCAGTGGAGCAGGCAGACGACCAGCAAATTTGACTTTTGTTTTCACTGAATTTAACTTCTGTGGGCTTACGGATGGCGGACCATCCCTTCCCAGAGACGAAACACTACAACAGGTCGGCAAGCTGGCTGATACTGCATCACCAGCGTAGAGACTACGAGTTCAGTTTGGTGCCAATTTTAAAAAGAAACACAAGTGCCTGATTGGACTTCTTGCCCATGATGAATCACTGACCCAGGCTACACTTAAGCCTGATCAGAGCCCCGTGGTGCACAAGCCAGGACTGCCCACGGAGAATCTTTTTCTGGGGTGGCGAGGGAGACCTTGCTGCAAGAGGACCCCCCCACCCAGAACTGCAGAGGCGTGTGGAGCAGAGGCACGGGTGGTCCTCCCACGCTACCTGAAGCCCCTACCTCCCCTGCACTGGAGCAGGTGGACGACCAGCAAACTTGACGTTGTTGTTTTGTTCCGCCCACCCGCCCCGTTCCCTCATCCCATTAAATACGGGATTGCCATACGCCACTGGGCCAGTTCAGCCTATCTACAGAGAGGAAGGTGGTGATCGCTAGTCATCTCAAACCTACCCCTTCAAAGCGCAGGTCCAAAAACACTCCATTCTAACTGTAACCCTGCAGAGATCACTGACCCTCCATATTATCGATGCAACTGAACCCCACCTACTAGTTGGGATGTACCAATACCCCTGATCCCCATGCACTGCTAGCTATGGACTAATGAATCTCTTCCTCTAAATGCTTCATGATTGTGTATTTTCTGTTGTTTCTCCTTCCATAGCAATGCACACAGGGATAAGCTACTAGCGGTTTGAAAGTGAATGCACTAGCTGCTTCTACTCTGTGATTTTTCAGAAACTGTTATTAACTATAGCCAGTGAAAGTCAATAGCAAGCTGTCAGTAAGTGGGCTGAACTGGTCACAAGCCAAGACAAACCTTATTCAAAACTGTACTGTGTCTCCTGATAAGCTTTAACTATATATAGTCAGCACAAGTGAATAACTAGTGGTCTCTACAAAGATTCTAAACTGTATACTAGCTAAGACTATTGTTTTACATATTCAAAAATCACTGTATCTTTGGGGGTTGGAGTTGCAACCACTACAGCATAACGTAACTACCCTAGGGTAGGACTAGAGAAAGCATTTTCCCCCTAAGAAACCTCCCCTATTGTCTGGCCAATAACTCAGAACTCTTTAGCAAGCGAGGCAGTGGCCCTTCCCTAGAGAAAATGTACCTAAAACTGCTGCTGAAAGCTCTTCTAAAGCCAGAGACTGCTCTGTTAACTGACAACCAAGGCTAATAGTGGGCGCCGACCCCCAGATAAACCAAAAGGCAACTAGACTTAGAGCACCCTACTTCAACTGATCCGTATAGAGATAATACAACTATGCCTCACCAAGCACATGCTCCCCCCCAGCACCCCGAGGTGCACGAAACCAAAGCACCTCTCTCCCAAACAGGGGGGTACATCTTGCTGTAATCTACTCCCTGACCCTCCTTTGAGTGGATAGGCTCACTGACCCAGGCCACCTCATACCAGGGGGCTATTGGCATAATGACCCCCCCCCCCACGATCTCCACAGCGGAAACCCAATCTCAAGCACGCTTGCTCTCTCAACTGCGCACGATGGTAAAAAAGGGTATATGCTACAACCTGTTCTACTATGTGAGCAGGTTGCGTCGACGGAACATCATCACCTCACCCAGTCCTAAACTAATCTGCCTACTGGTAGCACTACTACTCCTGGCAGGAGATATTAAACCCAACCCCGGCCCGAATACCGCCAATATCTTGGTGGCATCCCCTCAGGACCCTCTCTGGGTGTCTGCTAAGGGTCAGAAGATAGCACATATGAATGTATGTAGCCTCAGACCCAAAATACATGAAGTCCAAGCCTGGCTAGACCTCTACAAGCATGATGTCCTAGCCATCTCAGAAACCTGTCTAAAAGCCCACATCCTTGATTATGAGATACAGGCACTGGGCTATAGCACCTACCATAAGGACAGGGAGTCCAAAAAAGGGGATGAGGTGCTAATCTATACAAAGACTGACCTCACCGTGTCACTCCTAAGCCCGCAGCAAAGTCCCCCTGCTGAGGGTGAAGCTATATTCATCCACAGTACCCTTGGACAAACCAAGCAACTAACTATAGGTTGTGTCTACCATCCACCAAAGTCTGCCCTCCAATCCATTGAAGCCATCACAAATGCTTTGGCCCTAGAAGTATCTACGGAGCTACTCATTGTGGGTGATTTCAACCTCAACTGGGCCCAGGATCCTGGCCATGCCTTGATGTCACTGCCCCACAAAGCAGGTCTGACGCAGGTCATCTCGGAACCGACCAGACTGAATTACAGAACTGGGAATCACACCACCCTGGACTGGGCTCTGGTGTCAAATCTAGCCAACATCCAGAGTGCGGGCACAATGGCAGACTCCTTGAGTGACCATTCCCCGATATTCTGTATCTGGAAGAACAGAGCACCCAAGGTCCAACCAAGAATCCTTACTGCCCAAGACTACACCAAATTCTCAGAAGTACAATTCAATGACTTCCTAAACAGCTGGGACTGGAGCCCCATAACACTCCTCCCTACTCTGACTGAGGCCTTGGAATACTTTCAGGACTTACTAAATACAGCGGCCAACCTCTTTGCTCCTATGAAAAGACTGAGAGCGAAAGGCAGCTGTTACAAATGGATCTCTCCATCCCTCAAATCTTTAATGATTACTCGGGACAAAGCCTGGAAGAAGTTCAAGCTCTCCACCCTTCCGGCAGACCTAGTGGCATACAAAGCCCTAAGAAACAAAGCTAAGAGTGCCATTAAACTTTCAAAAAGAGAGTACATCACACACCTCCAGAAAACTAGCTTAGGTAACCCTAAGCAATTCTGGAATCATGTCAATGACCTGATCAAGGCCAACAAAAAGACTGAACCCAGCCCCATGGAGATCAAAGGTCAGCACACTAGTGACTCTTCTCTAATAGCAGCTGCCCTTAACAACCACTTCATAGACCTTGAGGCCTACAAGGCTGGCCAATCTTCCCAGACTTTGGCCCCAAATACAAGTGAAGCAACACACTTTGAATGCCCCTCTTTCCACCTGAGACTGGTAAAGCACACTGAGGTCCTAACCCTCCTAAAGACACTGAAACCTAAAGGATCAGGGGGACTAGATGGGATCAACCCTCAGTTACTCAAGGCTGGAGCCACCTCCTTATCCAGGCCCTTAACTGTGCTCCTTAACAGATCACTACGGGAAGGAGCAGTTCCTAACCAGTGGAAACAGGCCAACGCGGTCCCTATCCACAAAGGTGGCCTCAGGGAAAACCTAACCAACTATAGGCCGATCTCCCTTCTCTGCACACTTGCCAAGCTGCAAGAAAGGCTAATCTACGACCAACTTCGGGACTACCTGGAAGCTCATCAGCTCCTTGCTCCCTCTCAACATGGATTCAGACCAAACCACGATACTGACACTGCCCTTATTAACTTCTCAGATGAAGTGCTTAGGGCAGTGGACAAAGGGATACCCACAGGTGCAGTCTTTATAGACCTGTCCAAGGCATTTGACCTTGTTGACCACAATCTTCTGCTACAGAAGCTGAACAATGTGGGATTAGACCCCCATGCCCTGAAGTGGTTTGGTAGCTACTTATCAGGCCGGACACAGAGAGTCTCCTGGAAGGGGGCCATGTCAGGTCCACTACCTCTAAAACAGGGAGTACCTCAGGGCTCAATCCTAGGCCCCCTCCTATTCTCCCTATTTACCAACGAACTAAGTACCTACTGTGGGGAAAGCTCGGTTGTACAGTACGCTGACGACACTGTCATCTACCAACACCTGGGTGATGTGGCTGCTCTTAGTCCCCTCCTCCAAAAGGACCTCACATCCCTAGAGACATGGCTGTGTGAGAACAGAATGGTACTTAATGCAGACAAAACCAAGGCAATGCTATTTGGGCAAAGATCACTGGGCCTTGACAGGACCGCATCCCTGCAACTTACCACACTCTCTGGCAAAAGCATCAACATAGTTCCCTCCCTGAAATACTTGGGCCTAACTCTGGATCAGTCAATCACCTACAAGAACCACATGGACCAGATCACCAAGACCCTACACCGCAAACTCGGAACCTTGTACTGACTCAAGGACCAGCTCATCTTTGAGGCCAGGCTCTCCATTGCTACAAGTGTCCTGCTCCCTACCCTGACCTATGCGCCCCCGATTATACAGGGCATGGCAAAGCAAGAGGTATCCAGGATGCAAATCATATACAACAAAATAGCTCGGTTCACTACCTAAGATCACCCACTATGTCACAATTGTGACACACTGGCCCAGCTCCAGTGGCCCTCACTGATCACTCGCCTTCAATACCCATTGCTTGTCCAGGCCTACAAGCTACTCAAACCCCCAGCTCCACCAAGCATAGCTGGAACCATAGCAATTAAACACAACCCCAGGAATCTAAGGACATCTGAACGAACTCTACTGAAAGTCCCCAGAGTAAGGACCAATGCTGGCTGCAGATCCTCCTCTTGCCTAGCCCCCAGTCTATGGAACAAGCTCCCTCCCCTGGTCCAGGACGCCTCCTCACTCATGAACTTCTGCACCAGGCTCAAGTTACATATGCTGGACATAAGTGCATGCCACTGCCACGGCTCATAAGGTATCCCCTTCTCCTGCATCAAACCCTCCCAAAAGTGGGCCGACCATGTACCTCCATCTAAGATCTGGACACCTAGGGACCAATGCTACCTCATGTTTAATACTATGCCGAGTAGCACCAAGGCAAAACTGTGTCATGATGATAACCATGTCTGTAACCACTGTCTGTAACCACCCTATGATTGAATAACCTATGTGATCAAAAGTTTTTCTCCACTGTATCATACCTTGTATTGTTATCCCAGGTCTGCCCTAAAAAAGGGACCTTCGGGGCTCAGTGGGCCTACCCGGTCACCAAAATTTAATGAATAAAATAAATAAATACATGCAGCCAGGACAATAACAATCAATGAAATTCACATAGAATATTTAGACGTAGAAAACCTACACAGTCTAGGAAGAGACACCGCAACATAGCAGCAAAGACATATTGTTCAAATTAGTCACAACAATGAAGATTCAAATAGGCAGCGAAACAAGGCAAGGGCAAATTACTGACTGGGCAGGATGCATTATCACTGCCTCTGAAACAAGACTCAGGTGTGTGAGGGGGGGGCTATGGGGTAGGGAGGTTAAAGTTAGGCCAGGCAACATCTGGCGGGTGAGTGGATTAGGGAGAATTTAAACAAGTGCAGAGATCAGCAAGGGATAGGTGTAAGCACAGCTACTTCTTGAAGCTGTCATAAGATCCAGATATTCAAAGTGCTTGGGAGAGAGAGTTCCAAAGGTTAGGAGTAGACTCAGTGATTGAAGGCAACAGATCCTTTTGATGTTTTACATCTAGGTACATTCAATAGGGATTTATCTACCGATCACAGTCTATAGGAGGAAGTTTGAGGTACCAGCAATGTTGCGACCGCTGAAGGGGTCTGGTTTCTGAGTACAGAGTCAGTGAGGGAGAAAAGAGAGTATTGACGGCAAGCTGAGGGGGATAACCAGGCCAGGGTCCTGTACAGTTGGCGATGGTGCTTAAGCCGTGGTGACGAGGAGGCGTATCAACAGATATTATTATAAGTGACATCCCACTTATGAAGGATAGTTTTGTGTGTGGCAGCAAAGGTCGGCATGCCATAGGTGAGGGCAGGGAGTAATATGCCTCTGGCAATAGCAAGTTTAGCAGAGGGAGTCAACATGAAACTGGACTTGTAAGCAACCCCCAGTTTAGCATTCACTGCCTTGCAGGCAGATTGTATATGCAGGCTGAAGTTCAGGGATTGGTCCAGAAGAATTCCCAGGTACTTAAAAGATGTAGCGCATTCTATTTGTGTGCCACTGTGGTCTTGCACCAATAGGGGAGTTTTAATGGCCATACTTTACACCTCCTAGGTTGACTGGTTTTACAACAAAAGGGCTACATTGACCACAAAACTTGTTTGCAACCTGGAAATGCAGCTGAAACAATGAATGATATGACAAAATCTGTTTCTAGGGTATGTGAACAATAAGAATAGCTCAAAAACTTGACTATCACTGAGCAAAACCGGATTACCTGATAAAGACCCTGAAAACCTGATCACCGGGTAAAAACCTGACAGGTGGTAACCCTACTTCTGCCCCTTTTTGATTCCTTCAGCTATCTGTGGTTGTTTTTGTGCCTTAGCCTGCCAGACTGCCTTGTTTGCCACATTGGCCACCCACAGGTAATTTTCCCTGTCCACCTCTCTCATGGTCTTTTATGAATCTCCTATAGGCTGACCTCTTGTCCCTTACCACCTGGATGACCACAGAGCTGAACCGAGCTGGATGCTTTGACCCTCGAGTTCTTCCCCTTGAGTGTAACACACTCCTCTGTGATAACCATTATTCCATCCTTGATGATGAACTATTATTGATTCACCCCCATGTCTGCTCTGATGCCTGCCAGGTACCTCTTTGCCACCTCACCCATCTTTCTGAAGTCCACTCTCCTAGAATCCAGGATTTTAGTCTAAGTGGGGATGCTTTCCCTGGACACATCCAACCTGAACCACACTGTGCAATGATCACTACCACCTAGGGGCTCCTTGACCATTATTTCTTGTACGTGCTCCCCATTCATGAGCACTACATCAAGGATTGCCTTCTGGTGGGCTCTATGATGCCCTTAGTCACTTGATCCTTCACAGTCCAAATCTGTTCCTTTTAAACAGAAGTGTGAAGTGGTGGTGGGTTGATAGTGTCAAACACAACATTTCCATTTGTTTTTAACACCTCTAAATAATGTCTACCTGCACCCCACAAAACAAGCATTTGTCAATGCCGAATGTTGGCTTGCTGGCAGTGGCATTGGTAGTGCAGGAGTTAGAAATGCAAACTAAGAATGGTAGTGAAGTATTGAAGTAATGCAAACCCCCCCCCCACAGAGACTGAAAGGCATTGGGAGTGTGGCTTTGGGTTGGCCATACCACTGATGCTATTCCACCTCACCCTATCCTGCAGAGAATGACAGGTGTCAGGGTGTGCATTGGGGTCTTTGGCCTTTATGTTCACCCCATTCCATAAGGAAATAAGCTGAGATGGGGGCAATATAGGAGAATGGGGTGAACGTTAAGGTGACAGAACCCAAGGCACACCTCAGTGCCAGTCAGAGGCTGTAGGGTGGGGCTGGGGATGAGGGAAGAATTCTGCGAACATTATGGCCGACGAATCCAAGTTACGTCCCCGACGCCTGTCAGTCTTTACAGGGTGGGTGTATGGTTGGAAACTTTAATGCCCTGGGTGTTTGTTGGTGCTTTCACTCCAAATCTTCAGAAGTGGCTTCTTGGGACCCCACCTCATGAACAGTGGCACTATCATTTCATTTCTCGATCCTGAAAGATGATTTCGCACAACAACTGCGCCATTGGGAGCCACAAGTGCCGAAACACATTTCAGGCAGGATGCAAAAAATGACAGCTGTACTGTTCATGAGGAGGTGTAAAAAAATGGAAATGTTGAAAATCTGGAGAGAAAATATGAAAAATTTGCAAACTTATGAGTGTGCGTAGATACTGCACAATGCACAGCCATAATGCAGTCATTTTTGGGATTTTGTTTAGCAAATTTTCAACATGGGCATTTTGGGACCTTTCCTCATGAACAGCGGTACTGTGATTTTGTTACTCTATCCCAAAAGTTGATTTTGCACAGCAACTGCACCCATTGTGCGACACAGGTGCGAAAACATGTTTCGGGCAGGATGTAAAAAATGACAGCTGTACTGTTCATAAGGAGGTGTTCAAAAATAGTAATGTTGAAAATCTGGAGTGAAAATATTAAAAATTCTCGAAGTTACAGTATGAGCGTGCGTGGAAATTACGTAACACACGCTCGTGACATGGTCATCTTTTGGAATTTTTTCACCAGATTTTCAACATAGGCATTTTGGGACCTCTGCTCATGAACAGTGTCACTGTGATTTTCTTAATCTGTCCCGAAAGTTGATTTCCCACAGCGATCGCGCCATTGGGTAGGAGGAAGTAGGCTGTTGGTTAACTAGAATCTGCAGCTTATCCAGTAGGCAGGGAAATGGGTGGACTGGGTGGGCCAAGCGGTCCTTATATGCTGTTAAAGTCTATGTTTCTATGTTTCTATTGTGTACCACATGTGCGAAAACACATGTCAGGCAGGATCTGAAAAATGACAGTGGTATTGTTCATAAGAATGTGTGAAAAAATGGCAAAGTTGAAAATCTAGAGTGAAAATATTAAAACTTCTCAAAGTTACGAGCGTGCATGGAAACTGTGCAATGCATGCTCAAAACACAGTCATTTTTTGGAATTTTTTTCACCAAATTTGCAACATAGGCTTTTTGGGAGACCACTTCATGAGCAGTGGCACTGTCATTTCGTTTCTCGGTCCCGAAAGGTGAGTGAGCGCAGTGACCGTGAAATCACCTTTCAGGAATGAATAACAAAATGACAGTGACTGATTTCATGAGGTGGGGTCCCAAGAACCCATGTTGAAAATTTGGAGCCAAAAGTCGAAAAAATGGCCAAGATATCCATCTAAGTTGAAATCTTCAATTTATGCCATTATACAGCTTACTGGCATTTCTTCAGTTTGCGGTTAGATTTGAAGAGTGCAGACGTGTTCCTGCTTCACTGAAGATCACTGCACCAACCTCTGGAGGTAAGTATGGGGTGAGGGGGTGTGGGAGGTGGAGTGGTGGGTGAGGGTTGGGGATGGGCCGCAGACAACAAAGGACCTTTTTTGTTTTGCAGGGAAAAAAAAAACTTTGGGTAAGGTTTTATTTTACAGGGGACACTAAGACATTTGGGCACACTGGTGGAGCTTCAGTGTACCACCTGTTTTTTGGGGAGGACTGGAGCCGGCGGGGATTGGGCACCCGTCGGCAAATAAAGTGTGTCTGTGTTGGGGGTGCTGATGCTGAAGGGAATTGGGCACCCCATCGGCAGACAAATAAAACTGGAGGGAGCATTATGTCAATGGGAATTGGGCACCCCCATCGGAAAACAAATTGAACTGGAGAGAAGTCATGCTGACAGGTGGATTGGGCACCCCCTGAAGCTGGCTTTCTAGGGATTCTGAGATGCGGACAGTGAGAGCTGCTGCCATGCTTATTGAAATGTTTTACCAGGAATGGCATGTAATGGAGGCATGTCAGATCTGCCGCTGCAATGATGAGCCTGTATCTCATTGCAGCAGCGGAGTTCTTTCAAGTTGGTGGCACTCTCTGAAACTGTTGTCATTGGCAGCATGCTCACTGGTTGGCAGCTGAGAGACACACCGGCTAAAGCATCCCCTGGATTCGCCACAACACTGACACACCTTTGAAAGTATTAGTACAGTGCTACTACTGCAAAATGTTGCATGCGCATGTGCGCAAGCCAACATAAAAATTGGTGGTTCAGCTTGTGGTCCCATCAGGGAGATCAAGCTGTTAGAACAGACTTAGTCTCACGGAACAGAATAGGATTGTGGTCACCTGATGGGATTTAGGAGTTTGCAGCCATCAATTCAGTTTGAATGTTTGGGACTTGTGAAACCTGAAAATATTTTTAGATCTTCCCTGTTGGCTGATTAGGAAACAACATTTCCAGTGTTTTATTGACAGCGTTAAGTAGCTAACATAAGTAAAGTCACAGGCAGTGATTCATGCCATGCCAACCAGGTGGAGTGCTAGCATCACTTCTACCAAAGGGGTATTATTTCTTTTTTTTTTTTTACTTTCTAGTTATGTCCCCTTCCATCACTAACACCCGACATCCTAAATGCGGGTGTCACTACCTGCTCAGAGGTGCCTTCTACCATGCTGCCACAATCTGCCCCCCAGGTGGGGGATAAGGTGAAGAGGATTTAAGCTGATGACTTATTTGGTTTCATAAGTGTAGCCAAGGCATCGTGTGCCAGTGGGCTACTACCCCTGCCTGTTGGTCCTTTAACAGGTTAAGGGGCCTGGGTCCTGTTACAGTGGTGTTCAGTGGTTCTAACTCAAAGATAGTAAAAATAACATGGTGCCTCCACCCAGAGAAAAGTAGAAGTGGGTCAGGTGACTGGCTTACACAGCGCCCTGGGATGCTGCACTTACCTACCTACCCTACCAATCACCCCACATTCTGAATACCCAGCCATTCAATAACACCATAAACCAAGAACAGTAATGATCTGATAGACTTAGAGAATTCCTGCACATACAATTTCAAATGATAAATCACAGCTTTATTGGGGGTAAGGACTAGGGAAGGGTTACCAGGACAAAGGATGGCTGTGAATAAAAAGAAATAGAGAGAACAAATGATAACAAATATTTGGGCCCGCAGGCCAATCCCACCCCCACTGGTATCAGTGTTTCCTAGAATGTCTTTAGGGGTACCCAGTAGGTGCCCTGGTCAGTGCCATGAGTTGGCCGGCTGTTGGGGTCCTGAAACTTTGCAAAAGTGCCTTAATTATAAAAAAATTACAATTCCCTTTACCCTTTCCAGGAGTCAGGTCCTGGGTACTCACTGTTTGTATATCTCAAATGCCTGGAGTATGGAGCTCCTCTGTCAGTGCAGCGCAGGGTGGGAGAAAGCTGGCCTTGGTTCCCCTGGCAGGATGAAACTTGCTCGAGGATCTTGCAGCTGGTCACCTTGATTGTAGTACTGGCTGCTTGTCACCTTCAGCCTCTTCTGCCCCATTGCAGTGCTCTGTGGCAGGACAGCACTAGCCCCAGAAGGCCCAGACCCAGGAATGGCTCCACAGCCCAGCTCCCCACAATGGATTCTAGGTGCGCTAGCACCCCAGCAAGTGCTGGTGACCTCCTGAGATGGTGAGTCCCACTTGGAAGGGGTAGCTGATTCCCTCCCTGGCTCTGGGTGAGAACTCCCTATTGGTGGGGGTCCTCCTGCAATCCCTGTACTGAGTTTGAAACCAGCAGAAATTACAGGCAGTTGCTCAAGCAAAGTCCAGTGCCAGTTGGAGTGGGTGCTAGCCCAAGAACAATGAAGCACAGATGCAATCAACAGGGGGATCCAAACACAACAGGCCCCTGCACACCAGTCTGCACTTTCCAGTTAGAAAATGTCCACAACCTTTTCTTCAGCTGCAGTTGGGACACAGCTCTCAGCCACTTCAACCAGTTCGCTCAGGAAATGTACAGCACCTGGCTATCACCCAGACGTCCAGAGATGCTTTGCCTCCTCAGAATCCCAATTGCAATCTCACACAGGTAAAACAAACTCTCAGCAGCAACTGTGGCACTCAAATAGAACCACTCAGTCCTCTCAGATCCATTCAGTCCACCAGTGCAGAGTTTCTGCAGTGTTTAGCTTCCCCCAAATAATCAAACAACTCACAGTACCTGGGGAATCCAGGTATCAGTGGGGCATAGTTTAGGCACCTGAATTAGTCCCCTCCTTTTCCCAGGAGTCCTTCTGTCATAGTTCTAGGTGCCTAACTAGATGATTGGTTGCTGTGTGGGGTCATAGTGTCATCAATATGCCTGCTCTCATTCAGTCTGATGCAGTCCAACACAGTTCACCACCTGTTTAGCCCTGATGCAGCCCCAGCAAGACACTTTATTTCAAACAAAACCCCACTGTGGTGTGTCACCAACACGCTCAGCAGGTCAGGCCCTCTGCTCCCACAATGCCAACCTCCAAGCGCAGTATTGTGAACAGGTAGCAGAACAGGGTAACCCTTCCGTCTGCTTGTGAGTCCGAATCACCTTTAGTCTCAAGTTCTGGGGGGATTCAAACTGTGAATCTTATGCTAGCTTACCCAAATGTACAGGCTCAGATAATCTGCTCTTTGGGGGGATGCCAGAGATCTTTCGCCTAAGGACACCAAACCTGGTATCCAAAAATGAACCCTTAAAGCTCTATAAAAGACCTTAGGTATATTCTTACCTTTTCCCAGTTTGGTAACACCATCAAGCTCATGAACAGTTATTAGTCAGTTTTAACCATCTATACATCACATGCAAAAAAGAAAGAACTTCAAAGACACACCCAGGCAGTCTTTTCAGATGAAAGGTTTACTTAAAAATGGATAAAAATATGTAAAATGTAAACACAGAACACTATATCACAAAGCATACAATCACTTAAAAGAAAACAAGGAAAGTACAAACATAAATTCCTACCACAATACAATTAGACTTTTTTCTATCCAATGTATTACCTTCTTACAGTGCTTAAGTTAGTTCTTGTTTCTTAAGAGTCCAACAAAAAAGGTGTCGAAGTTGAAACAAAAAATACAGTTTAAAACGTTGTGTTTCTACCTCTTCGATTATGTAATCTAGCTCCTCCTTTTAGAATATAAAAATTATACAAACAATGATCTGCCTGTCAGGAGATATTTTAAATACTGCAACTTCAGCAAAAACTAATTTCCCCATATGATTCCTTAATTACATCCCCTCTTTGATCTCAAACAGTTCCTATTCCCAGGCATTTCAAAGGATTTTATGACTTTTAGCACCATAGTGATGTACAATGCTTTTTTTCCCTCTAAAACGTCATAAATGTTTACGATCCCTATATCCTGGCAGCTGATCAGCTCCAATTAAGTCAGATAAACAGGAGACCCTTAATTTAGTCTTTTTAATTACCTCCTGGTTTCAGGTTAATACACCCTGTATTCTCACTAAAACCTGACCCATGGCACAGCTGCATTATGGAGACAATTCACACACTACATTTTTATATTACAAATATCAAAGAACAATCATAACCAGCTGGCCAAGCGTCACAGGTGGCCCCCCTTTTGTGCACTATTAAGCAGCCACCTTAGTTTCTGTATATTCTCTATACTTTCTCAGTCACGGTTTCCGTAACACCATGCCATACCTCTCAACTGTCCCTGATTATTAGGGATGTCCCTGATTTTGCCTCAGAAATTTCTTCTGTCCTTCCTAAATTTGGCATTTCTGTCACTGAAGGGTAGGGATTTGAATCACAGAATAATGCCAGCCATTGATCTCACACTAAAAAGCATGTTGTACACAGCTTCTGGAACTAATATTACAATTATTTCTGATGTGTCCTTGATTCTGGTCATTTTTCCCTGATCATTTTAAGCCTTGTCCCTGATTTGGGGTGAGGGAGGTTGAGAGGTATGCATCATGCCCCCAGAGCAGCCATCTCCTTTATTAATATGCATGAGGCTGCTCATGCATTATTCATTAGCCTCGATTATACCCCATTTCCAAACCAAATATTTAGACTCCCCTGAGGCTTCTAAGCAGCCTTCTCAAGGTCACTGGTCCCCATTTTGCTGAAGAGGAGCACACTGACCACTGACAGACTTCCCACTCTACCGCAAAACTGACGATCAGCAACATCAAGTGCTTCCCTGCGCATGCACAATCGCTGTTTGCACTGCATTTGTGAGACAAAGCAGCAGCGGATTGTGATTCAAGCTTTTAATCCCAACTTGGCCAAAATTACACACTGGCCCACTCTGGGGATACTGGGAGCACCAGAGGCACTAAAAGAACTCGGGCCAGGTGGTGACATTAACGGGGAAATGGGGACTCCAGACAGATAACAGCTGACAATAGGGGCAATTAAGGCAAGCCCCCAGGGGGGTTACATAAGGATCAGGACCTCTTTGCAAATGAGCACGGCTCAATTAAAACAAAACAAACCTCTTTACAGTGGGAAAAATAATGTACACTTATAAACCTACCTCCTCAAATATATGGAAGGAATTTTCATGGAAGGGTCTTGTTCGCTATTTTTGTACCCCTTCCCAACAGGCGAAATACAGTTCACAGTTTACTTCAGACTGCTGGAGAGGCAGTTGGGAGAAAAAGGCCAGCCATGAATATGTATTTTGGATGTGTCCCAAACTCCAGTCCTTTTGGTCCCAATTCCAGCCAGAGTTAGGTGAACTCTTTGACCCTTCACTTGCTCTTACTCCACAGATACCATTTATTTTTATGTTGGCTCGCACTTGCGCAGCCAACATCTTGCAGTAGTAGCAGATTTGGAGGCACGGTCACTGTTGGGCGAATGCAGGGCACGCATCAGAAGGTGCGTCCCTCATTCCCCAATCAGCCAGCAGCAGGCACTGACCTCACACATCCCTAATGTGGCCACAAGAACAAAGTAAAGGTTGGCTGCAATGAGAGCAAAGCTCTCATGCAGCATGACCATAACACACCTCCTGGCGTGCAGGCAAACCGCCTGTCACAATGCCGACAGAGCCCATTCCCGTCGGCATCATCTGAACCTCCCAACAGTTTTCTTTGCGGTAGGTCCCAATGCCCGTCAGCATTTACCCCTTACCTGTTGATTGTACTGATGGAGGCCCTCCCCATCAGCATAATCTCCCCCTCCGCTTTTGTTGCATGCCGGGTGCCCTATCCCCACAACGTGTCTGCCCCTTCAGTATGTGCTGACAGGGTGCCCAATCCCCATTGACTACAGAATGCCTCCCCAAAACATGTAGGTGGCATGCTGGGGCCCATGCCAGCGTGACAAATCCTCGGCAAAAAAACCCGTCCGCAATGGTTTTTGTTGTTGTAAACCTGTAAAAAAATGGTCCCTCGCGGTCTCTCTGCCCCCTCCCAAAGTCGCACCCCACCCTCTGCGCACCCTGCCTCCCCACATCACCCCCCATGCCCTACCACGGAGTCTGGCGCAACGATCTTCGTGACCAGAACACGTCTGCACTCCTCCAAGCCGACCGCGAAATGAGGGAATGCTGGTAAGCTATATAATGGAACATATAGGGTTTTTTCAACTTTGATGCATATCTCAGGCATTTTTTGAAATTTTGGCACCAAATTTTCAACATGGGTTTTTGGGACCCCTCCTTATGAATTCTGGCACTGTCATGGTGTTAATCAGCCCTGAAAGGTGATTTCATGGTCACTGCGTGGAATCACCTTCGGGACTAACAAAATGACAGTGCCATATTCAAGGGGGGCTCTCAAAAAGCCTATGTTTACAAGTTGGTGAAAAATCAAAACATGGCTGTTTACAGTGTGCGTTGTACAATTTTCACATACGCCGCGCTACGTAACTTCATGAATTTGTAATATTTTCACTCCAGATTTTCAAAATTGGCATTTTTCCACACCTCCTTATGAACAGTACAGCTGTCATTTTACATATCCTGACCAAAATGTGTTTTCGCACGTCTGGTGCAGAATAGTGCAGTCGCTGGGCAAAATCAGTTTTCGGGACAGTTTGAGGAAATGACAGTGACACTGCTCATGAGTAGAGGTCCTAAAATGCCTATGTTGAAAATTTGGTGCCGAACGTCCATAAAATGACTGTGTTACAAGCATGTGTTGTGCAGTTTCCACACACCCTTGTAACTTCGCAAATTTGCAATATTTTCATGCCAAATTTTCAACACTGGCTTTTTTCACACCTCTTTATGAACAATACAGCTGCCATTTTTCACATCCTGCCCAAAATGTGTTTCCGCACATGTGGCAGACAATGGTGTGGACGCTGTGGGAAATCAACTTTTGGGACAGATTAACAAAATCACAGTGCCACTGTTCATGAGGGGAGGTCCCAAAATGCCTATGTTGAAAATGTGGCTAACAAACTCCCAAAAATAATTGGGTTATGGACGTGTGTTGTGCAGTTTCTATGCATGCTCATGACTTCACCAATTTTTCATATTTTCACTCCAGATTTTCAACGTTGCCATTTTTTTACGCCTCCTCGTGAACAATACAGTTGTCGTTTTCCACATCCTGCCCCAAATGTGTTTTCATCCCTGTGTCACCAAATGGCATAGCCACTGTGCAAAATCACCTTTCAGCTAACAAGCTGATTGTGCCGCTTTTCATGAGGTGGCCTCACAAACAGCCCATGTTGAAAATTTGGAGTGAAAATACCAACACACACCTACGGTGTTGGGGTTTCCAGCTGTAGCACCCCACCCTGTACAGACTGACAGGCGTCAGGGGTGTGACTTGGGATCATCGGCTGTAATGCTCACGCCATTCTCCCCCACCCCTGCAGCTAGTGACGAGCACCATTGAGTGCGCCCATGTTGACCACAAAGGTCACCCCATTCTCTATACTGCACCACCTCAGCATATTTCCTTATGGAGTGGGGTAAGTATAACAGCCCAAAGACCCCCAAAGCACACCACAACACTTGTCAGTGTCTACAGGGTAGGATGAGGTACAATGGCATGAGCGTTATAGCTGATGACCGAAACGCACACCCCAATGCCTGTCGCTCTCTACAGGGTGGGGGTGGGAGTGGGATTGGCATCACTTCAGTACTTCACTGCCATTCCTATTATGCATCTCTAGCTTCGGTACTACCAATGCCAATGCCAGCGAGACAACATTCGGCATTGACAAATACTTGTTAGATATGCCACAGGGATTTAGACAGCCCTCTACTAGGAAAATATTGTCAGTCTGTTTACTGATGGCAGGGAAAATCATAACCAAGAACTGGCTTTCTGATAAGATACTACCATGGAATTATGGCATAACCTTATGACAGATACATATACTGTAGAAAAGGTAACAGCCAGAGTATCACAGACTCTCCCCAGATTTGAATTACTGCGGAAAAGATGGGTAATGCATATCATGCAACTGCACCCTGGGTTTGTACCTTAAAAGTACCTACACTTTCTTTGTCCAGTTAAGCCTGAATATAGAGAAGGTTGCAACATTGATTTATTATAAGTTAGCAATAACTCATGACAGAGTATGGGCTTATAAATATTTAATCCACGCCTCGGGTGCGTTGTGAGGCAGGAGGATGCAGTTCAAGTGTCCTCACAGCACCCGAGGCATGGATTAAATGCATGTAATATATGGATTGTTAAAATAATACCCCCAAAAAGCATATAAAAAAATCCTTGTAATATATTAGTTAGTCCGTAATAGTATACTTCCAGTCCTCATAGTACGATACTTTCAGCCCAATAATACTGTACTTCCAGTCCTTGTAATAGTATCGTTGGGATTACCGATGCGACTACTGTGTGAACTGTGTTTTTTTGGGAGGTTTTTGTGAGAGAAAAAACTCTGCAGACCGCAGCACCATATAGCAGGCACAAGTAAGAACTTGAAAAATTCCTCGCATCTGTATATTACAAAAAGTAACAAATAGATTCTGGTGTTTTAAGGCAGAAATTCCATCTCGAGGTTCTGGGGACACAAGAAACCTCGAGAGCGAAGACTGCCTTGTAATACACTAGATCCTACTGTATGTATTATTCTATTTATAACCCCATACCCTGGAGTGGGTTATTGCACTTATAACGTGGGTTCTGTGAAAAAAAAAAATAAGATAAAGGCTTTTATTGCACTTCAAAGGCAAGAAATCTGAGTGTATCCTGCCACCTTGACAAACAGTACCAACAGCTTAATGCATTTATTTATTTATTTAGTTAGTTATTTATTACGGTTTCCGATTACAACCTTCGAGCAAAAGGGCTCTTTTTCAAAGGTTCCAAGTTGAATAGACATGACAATACATTGAGTACAAGAGTTACAGGTTGTCAATGAATGTTAATACAATGACAGCATTTGAACACACAGTAAGATTGCACTGATTGTTTATAGAAAGAGAATACAGTGCAGGTTTCAGTTTCAAAGCGCTAGTAGAGATACAGCAGCACTACCATAGTGTGGTGCAATGATTAAGTCTCTGAGGCCGGGAGATCAGAAGGCTGTGGGTTCTATCCCCACATCAGGCACTTGGTTTAAATCCCAATACTGACACTGTAGTGCAGCATGAAGGAGGTGCCTGCAGTCCTGAGGTGCTGTCCTTCAGATGAGACATTAAACCGAGGGCCCATCTGTCTGGTCCGGTGGTAGTTCCGGTGGATATTAAAGATCCCATGGCACTTCTTGAAAAGAGAAGAGGTAAGTTTTATTAAACACAAAAATTGTAATATATACAAAAAGAAACATAACAGGCAAAGGAAAACAAAAAGAGAACCAAACTGGTTATACAGTCCAGCAGGATATATCTCAATGAACCAAATGCAAAAGAGCAAAAATGTAACATCCTTATTTTATCATTATTTTAGCATCAAACCCAGGCCTTGTACAGCTGTCTTTCATTAAAGAGGTCATGTAACTGCAGTATCTAACTCAGTGACCCAAAGCAAACCACTCCACAGCTCTGAAATCTCATTATATGAAAGATGAGCAAATTCAGCAATATAAACATTATGTATTTCCTTGACAATTTTCCTGCTTAATTCAATATAAGTACAGACTTTTTGCTGTAATGTGAACAAACATCTAGAAGGGGAATTTCCCCAGTGCCTGGCTAAATCCGCCCCCATTCACTAAATAAAATACTGTACCACCAACAGCCTAAAATCTGGTTTAACGACAGCTGGCATTCATCTGTATCCCCCCCCTTCCGGGTCATGCCTGAATATAGGCAGAATTTGTCTAGTGCACTTATCCAGTTGTAACCCCAGGTCCTCTGCCTTTTTGTAAATGACAGGTGGCATGCTGTTGAAGCTGACAGCAATACCTGGTGGGGACTGGGTTCGGGGAGGATGAGGTTACTCGACACAAGGGCTAGGTTTGGCTACTCTGCATAGCGGCACCAAAGTAAATCCAAACACAGGAAGCAATAACTGTAATGTCCAGAACCAGGAATGGGATTCTACAGTGTGGCTTTTATTCACATCCAAACTGAACAAGCAAAGCATAGACGGAGCCCCACAGGGCTACATTCCTGGTAATGCAGATTAGAGACTACAGAACACTTCTTCACATTTCCAGCCCTCAGGCTCTGAACCCACCAGGCACACAGCCTGGACTTGCACGCAGCTTTGGGTACACAGCCCGACTTGTACACTACTTGGGTTTTCCCCACTGGCCTGGCTCCCCCGCCGGCCACTTGATCCGCGGTCCATTTTGGGAAATGAACCAGTTTTCCTGTTGTGGCTGCCCAAACCACCTTAGAGCCTTCGACTCCTAGAGGAAAATTTTCTTCCAATCCTATGTCTGGGTACTTCCCTCATCACTGGCCAAGTGCATGACGCAAAGTAGAAATCCACAGAGCAAATCCGTAGAGGTGGACCTGGTCACTAAAGATGGGGCGGTCTCCCACCTCCAGCTCCCACAATCCATACCCGGCCATTTCTCTGGAAACAAAACAACTCTTTTCTGAAAGCTTGGCAATGTAGATTACTGGGTAGACGTATGTCACATCTCCTCTACATGTCTTGACTTCCACTAAGTGCTGGACTTGAACATACTTTTACTTTTGGCTAAGCCTATTACTCTAGGCCTCCCACTACTTCAGTAGTCCAATCCCCACTATCACACAAGTCCCAGGGTGAAAAACATAGGCCCTTTAGAAAGAGCAGAAACTCACCCTCGGGTTGCAGGTGCCCCACAGGCGATTCACAAATCTTCTTGTTTCCCAAAAACTCTTGAACAAATAAGGCAGCTTCTCCACTAGTAGAAAAACCAGGGGGTTGCCCCTGGAATATGCAGGAAACCCTTTCCTGCCCCATCCCCTGAGGGATGGGGCACTGAGACCCGATTCAGCGGTCTCCACCACTTTAAAACTTCTTCTGTGTCTCTCTTTTGGTGGAAAAACACACCTTTTTCCCAGAATGTAGCCCTATGTCAGGGCTGAGGCTCCACAAGCCTACACAGAGCTGCTGTGCTGCTCTCTCAGCAAGCTCCAAACTCCAACTGACCTACAGACTACTGTTCAAACCTCCCAACATTCTATTCCAACTCCCTGCTGCAGATTCCATTGTGGCTCATGTAGCTGCAACAGTTCTATGGTGATGTCATCCCTCAGTCTCAGCTGAGACTGAGAACAGAGTGAGAGTGTGAAATCCATTTAACTGGAGTTTCACAATCTGCCTTCCCTGCCTACCACTAGGTCTTACTGGGATTCTAGTAACCCCGGGTAACAAGGGGGTTACACAGTCAACAAAAACTAAACAAATAAATAAAAACAAATAAACAGATATATAGTACTCAGTAGTTCCAGAAACTTGATATGTAAATTTAAGTAGGGTGTGGAGGACTGTATGCAGCCAGAGGAGGCATTGTCAAGGGTTCAGCAGAGGGACACAGTTTTGAAGAGGGGACCGTGTTTAAGCAGATAGCAGGGGTTAGGAGGGAGTGAGAGGTTGGGTAGGGAGGAGGATGAGAGGTTGGGTAGGTGACGAGTGGTAAGTAGAGTGGTAGGAGAGGTGGGAGGGAGGGTGCACCTAAGGAAGGTGGAGACTGGGTGAGCTCATGCGTTATTCTGGTGCATATATACATTAAGTTATGAACACAGAAATGCTATAAATATAGTATGAGGATGATTTCTGACATTTTTTGTTCATAACACATTATAACATGTTGAAACATGCTTTTCTTTCAGTCCACCCCACACACACACAGATGCTCTGTTATTGACTGCATGCCTGACAAGTCAAGACAGAGAGAGAAAAGTGCTGGAATTATGAATGCACTGTTCCGGTGTCTGGGCTGGGGGGAAAACTGACAGCTCTCATAACTGCTGTGAAGAACTGTCAGGATGACTTTTCTAATATATATATATATATATATATATATATATATATATATATATATATATATATATATATATATATATATATATCCTCCTCCTCACCGTGTGATGCACTTGCTCACTCTCCACCGCCTGAGCTGCTTGCTGTCTCTCTCTCTCTCTCTCCCAGACTTCAGCAAGGCTGCTTCATTGCCAGCTCTTATTTATTACAATGGGCTTGGAAACAAAGGGACAGTGTCGCAGGAAACAGGCAGAGCAATCAAACATTCACAATCATGCTTTATGTTGCTCCCCCCCCCACCAACAGACTCTCCTTGGAGCTTGCTGCAGTACTGCTAACTGTACCAGGGCAAATTCAGAGTGAACACCACAGATATGTCCGGTTAGCAGTTTCCTGCTGAGCTCTCTCTTTCAAGCAGTATGGGGCACTGCACTTACTTGTCAGTCATAAAGGAACACAGTGCGTCTTTCAGAACGCAGTCACTCTCAGAAGTCGGGGGCAATGACATTAAAAGTCATGTCTCTCTCGCCCTATCCGTGCGGGTGGTAAGCGTGCAAGGACAGGCGGGTGGTGAGCGAACTCTGCTGGGCTCCCATTCTCTGTCCACTGCCAGAACTGCCTTCCCGGTCACAGTCCGAAAAGGGTGGTAAGTGATGCTGGGCGAGCTGGTGGGTGGGGAGCTGCTGCTAACAACCTCGAAACAGTCTGTACAGTCCCACATCTGACAGTGACAGATACAATTAGAGACAGAGGAAGAGAGGAGAGACAGAGAGGGCACTGCAGAATTCTGCATTAAATGTTCGGTCTCTGTCTCTCAGTGTCAATGCAGGTGCTCAGCGATGATGTACAGGCAGGTGGGGGTTTCAATAGCTGCCTTGTTCTTTGGGATCTGCAGGGACTAAGGTCTAATTGACACTCTTTCCACGACTCCCTCTGTGGAACTGTAGATTAAATAGGGAATTTAATCCACGGTCACGTGATGGTGTTTAACCAGTGATATTGTTGGCTGCTCTGAACCCATGTTATAAAGATTCTGTATTAGTCGATATTCTAGATTAAGGCCCTGCAGCAGTGTGTTGTTGTCATTGTTTGTTAAGAAAAATACAATAAACATATATTAAAAAATAAACATCAGGAGGCAAGTTTGGTAGGCGGAGGCCAGCCTTCAGCTCTGGGGTCCTTCATCTTTGGGTGTTAGGGCCATTCTTTGGTGTTTCTCCCTTGCCCTGTACAGACTTTACATGCAGAGATGTCAATGGGCTGTGAGTATGCTAGGTGTGGTGATGTCCTGATGTCAGTGAAGCCCCTCCCTCCTGCTGGCACTCTAACGCACTGCCACCTGTACTCACCCAGGTGGCAGAATTGTGGTGGAGAATGGAACCCTCTCTCCCCAGCGAAGGACAGCATCCTCTGTGGCACTCTATTCTTCTCCCCTTGGCTTGCCTCTGATGACTAAGTATCATTTCTGAACATGGATCAGCAGCATTGCAAGTGTAACCTTACTGCTGTGCTGACGGGATGGTAAAGTTTGTTATCCCTGTGCCCCTCATTCATGTTCTGCACTGCTGACCTTATAGCCCCCTTACCTGACCACAGCTTTTCACAGCTTGTCTTTATTGTGGGGCCATCAGGGAAGAATTCTTCCCTTCTAAGAAAGTATTTGAAAAGTGGTACAGACAAGGAGTACGGGATCTGAGTATGTCAGTGCCATCATTTTCCCCTGCTGGGTTCCCTTGACCCATATGTCAAACCACCAACAAGAGGGTGCTATGCCTTGAGGACTTGCGTGCGTGTAGCAACCACTATGCAGAGGAGCAGGCACCCAGTCCCCTGCAGGAGGCACTATGGTGGTGGAATGGAAGGTTAACCCTCCCCAGGCTGGGACCTGTTGCCAGTGGCAATGCTCTTTCCATCCAGTCACCTGACTGGCAGCATCCCAATTCTGCTCCTGATCCCGGGTCGCTGGCATTAAAGCATGGTGTGGCACTTGTGTACCATGAATAAGCCCCCAGTGGAGGTATTATAGTCACTGTTTTCCATAGAGAACAGTTTTGTTGCCCCAGTGGATAAAGTGCTTGCCATTCACCTTGAGAACAGAACGGAATAGAATTTGGTTTAGAAGGTCGACTGGTTAGCACAGCAGTAGTGTACTGTAATGTAGTGTAGTGCCCTGCCAGCCATCCAGATGACCCAGGTTCACACCTCGTTACCTGGTGCCAACTGGCAAGGTGGAGCTCCAGTGTCTGTCTTGGATATCTCCTGCCTCAGGGAGGGAAGGAACCACCTTCCAAAGCATGACAGCCCTCTGGTGGCCAAGGGGAATGGGGTGTAGTGAGGGAATGATTATATGGTTCCTTGTGAAGTGGGCTTACGTCAGTGTGCACCCATTTGCCTGAGATGTGATGATGAGGTGCCAGACACTATCAGCAGGGCTGACAGGGGAGTTCTAAAGGAGGTGGTGTCCCACCCATATCTCCAACAGCCCACATAGAGGAAATGCTGGGCCACTCTACAGGACCGCACACTGTGCTACAGATAAAGGGCGGGGTTATGGGACAAAAAATGGAGGGTGGTCCAGGGACAGATGATGTCCTCACATCCCACCACTTCTATCTAGGCTGCCTGGCCCACCTCCTCCTCCCAGATTCCTCTCCCTAGTCATCCATCCAGTCAGAAGATAACATGTCCCCAGACGCCAGGTCCCGTCTCCACTGTCCCCCTCCAGGTTACAAGCCACAGGTAACTGATGCGAAGGCCAGCATCTTAAGTGATCAAAGGCAGGAAAAGGAGTGTCAGTCATCAGAAGTTCCAAGGGTGTGAAAGGGACATTGAGGGAGATTAAGAGATGCTCTCAGATGAGGCCCAGGGATGTTAGAAAAAGAAAGTGAAAAATTGATTTAGAATAGCTTTCAAAGACACTGTATTCCAAAGTACTTTACAAAGCAAGGAGTTACATTATGGTAGTGCAGAATCATATAAAGCATGTATGCAGTAGCCTTTAAATGTGTTATTACTGTAACACACACACACACACACACACACACACACAGATAGTGAATTTTGTCCATGACACCAAGGATGCTTTTGAAAAGCTCCACTGGATCTTTAACTTTCACCTCAGAAGCCACCAAAGGTGAGAAGAAGGGACCTCAGCGCAACGTCTCATCTGGAGAAGTTAACCTCCATCAGTTCTGCACCTTCCCTAATGTAGCGCTTCAGTGTTAATGCTGTGTATTAGCCCCAATGATTGGTGTGGGGCTTGAACCCATGCACATTGGATCTTCCTGGCCCAGAGGCAAGAGCACTACCAGCTAAGCCCATGACACTGGGCTTCAATCTCAGGTCATGGGTCCACAAACAACAAGTTTGTAGGTCCTTAGGTTAGTTTCAGCAGCCCTTGTCAAAAAACTGCAGTACACACGTTGGCACATTCATGTACTATTAGAAGTCTTTTCTGGAAAGAAAGCCTGAAACAAGTGGGTATGCAGTCTGAATGACCCTTTCAACCAGATCTTAGGAGGGGGCATCTTTCTGGATCAGCACTGCACCAGCTGTATTGGCAGTCATCTTATGTAAGGCTATGTTCCCTGTGTCTGCCTTCACCATGTGTGGCCTGTGGAAAAACAAAGATTGCTTCAGGTTCCCATACTCATCAGTCATTGTTCACTTTTCACAAGCTCTCAATTTATCCTGACGTAAGATAAAACAAAGACTTTATCTATTTCTAAATGGAAATGGTGTCCTCCCCCACCTAGGCAAGGTGTGCACTCCTTGTCTTACAAAAACAGATTGTCACAGTGTCCCAGATGAACTGGTGTTCCTGTCTGCCAAATCCCCCCAACGAGAATATTGGTTACTGTTTACAAAGGGAATCCTATGCATGTCTGAAAGCGAGACTTTCATTCATCCACCCATTCATGCTTTCACAAATGGGGCGTCGGCTCTCCCAAGGTGAAGGAAGCAAGCTGCTTTGTAATACCTCTCATGTTACAGTTAATAATGGCAGCACACATAGAAACATTGAATATGACGGCAGATAAGGACCAACTGGTTCACCTAGTCTGCCCATTTCCCTACTTGGTTTGACAATCCTTACCCTTATCTGGACTGCTTATCCCATGCACTTTTGAATCCCCATACTGTTTTTGCTTCCACCACCTCCGCTGGTAGGCTGTTCCATGGAGCCACCACCCTCTCTGTGAAAAAATACTTCCTAGCATTCCCCTTAAGCCTCCCTCCAACCTCATGTTATGTCCCCTTGTTCTTGTGCACTTTCTTCTCTGAAATATACTCCCCTCCTGTACTCTATTTATTCCTCTAGGATATTTTAAAGTCTCTATCATATCCCCTCTTTCCCCTCTCTCTTCCAGTGAATAGATGTTAAGTTCCCTGAGTCGTTCCTCGTAAGGCTTGTGGTGCAGTGCATGTATCATTTTTGTTACTCTTCTCTGAACTGCTTCCATTCTGTCTATGTCCTTCTTGAGATGCAGTCTCCAGAATTGGACACAGTATTCCAGAAGAGGCCTCACCAGTAATCTATATGGTGGCATCACCACTTCGCTCCTCCTACTGGTTATGCCCCTTCCTATGCACCCAAGCATTCTGTTTGCTTTCCCCACTGCTTTTTCGCATTGTTTGGATGACTTCAGGTCATCGGATATGATAACCCCCAGGTCTCTCTCTCCTGACTTGTGGCTAGAACCTGCCCCCCATCCTGTAGTCCTTTCTTCGGTTTCTGTATCCCAAGTGCATAATCTTGCACTTCTTAGTGTTGAAACCCAGCTGCCAAAACCTTGACAATTCCTCAAGTAGTCTTAGGTTGTTTCTCATTTTATCTAGTCCTTCCTGTGTGTCGACTCTGTTGCAGATCTTGGCATCATCTGCGAACAGGCATACTTTGCCCTCCAGTCCCTCTGCAGTGTCGTTTATGAACACACTGAATAGGACTGGACCTAGCACTGATCCCTGTGGTACCCCGCTGGTCACCTCCTCCTCTTTGGACTTTATGCCATTTACTACCACCCTCTGGGTCCTACTTTTTAGCCAGTTTCCAACCCATTTTACCACTTTCGAGTCAAATCTAGATTCCCCAGTTTGTTAAGCAACCTTCTATGCGGAACGGTGTTGAAGGTCTTGCTGAAATCCAGGTAGGCCACATCCACCACCCCTTCCTGATCCACCACCCTGGTCACCCAGTCAAAGAAATCAATAAGATTAATCTGACAGGACCTTCCCTCAGTGAATCCATGCTGCCTTGGGTCTTTTGCACCACTTGACTCCAGGAACTTCACTACCCTCTCCTTAAGCAGGGACTCCATCAGCTTCCCCACCACCAAGGTCAGGCTTACAGGTCTGTAATTGGCTGCCCCCTTCCTACTTCCACTCTTGTGCAGGGGGATCACCTCTGCCCTCTTCCAGTCCCCAGGTACCTTCCCCATCTCTAGTGACTGGTTGAAAAGGGTCATCAGTGGTCCTGTTAGGACTTCCCTGAGTTCCTTCAAAACTCTAGGGTGAATTCCATCTGGCCCCATTGCCTTGTCTGTCTTTACTTTCCCTAGTTCCTCCAAGACTCTATCCACCATAAATGGTCTGGTGTCCACCTTTCCCCCCCCTGTAAACCTTTCCTCATGAGTCTTAGCCTTTTCCCTGCCTCTTCCTTGATAAACACTGAGCAAAAATACTTGTTCAGTATCTCAGCTTTTTCAAGATCGTCCTCCAACCACCCACCACCCACCCACCCTCTCCCTTCTTTAGCCTAACAATACCATTTCTGGTCTTCTTCTCTCGCTAATATAACGGAAGAAGGTCTTGTCTCCCTTCTTAATAGTTTGTGCTATTCCTTCCTCTGTTCTTTCCTTAGCCCCTCTGATGGGTTTCCCAGCTTCTCTCCGCTTCTCCAGATATACCCCTTTGTCTTCTTCTTTCTGTGTCTCTTTGTATGTCCTGAATGTCCTACTTTTTTCTCACACTTCCTCAGCTACCGACTTAGAAAACCACAGTGGCCACTTCTTTCTTTTGCTTTTGCTAAGCAGTCTGACACATTGGCCTGTCACTCCTGCTGTGACTCTCTTGAGCCTAACCCACTATTCTTCTACCCCATCCCTCGTGTCTTCTGCTGCCAGGGCAATTTTGAGCTGTTCCCCCTTCTCCAAGAAGTTGGTCTTCCTGAACACCTAGCTGATACATCACTGTTTGTGTAGCCTTCTTCTGTTTCTTGCTGCCAGCAAGTTTCTTGTGCAACTCAAAGAATGGAATTTTCTTGGGCCCCAATTTATAATAAAGGAAAAGAAATTAGGCAATGCTTGATTTGTACACTGCATGATGAAGTCTGCCATACCTTCACATCCGATCTTCAAAGATAAAGGAAAGGCAGGACTGCTGGTGCTCAGGCTGGCAGGTAGCACCATGCATCACGAAGGTTTGGTGTTGGGCTACCTGGGAGGGGAGGGTGGAGGGGTGTGTGGCATTCATGTCCCAACCTGTTGGGTGATCAGAGTGGCACAGGCACTGAAGGATCCATACACTACCTCCAGGCCTGAGGGTAGTCACTTACCTGTCCTCCAGGCCCAAGGAAGGGTGATAGTCACTCACCCTCCCTCCTTCTAGGTCTTCAGAATGGTGGATAGTTACTCCTCTGCCTTCCAGGCCTAAGTAAGGGGGGGTAGTCACTCACCCATCCTCCAGGCCTAAAGAAGAATAGCAGTCTGTGGAGGGGTTGTGGGATAACAGATGGACCAGACACCGAACTTCAAGTTCAACACACAATCTCTGTGTGGGGTTTATTCAAAATAAAGGAGATAACATTCAGCAATGGCATATCCCTTCTTTAGTACATCAGTTTGTAGCAACAGACTATGCAAGTCTTTCCTCTACACTTAGCCAGCACCTACTGGCTCACTGATCTCTGATCTAACTTATCTGTTGAGATTTGGCCTCCCCTATGCGGGCTTTGTTTGCTTGGGTGGCAGGGGCTCAAATAAAAAAAAAAGGCTAAAGACAAAGAACCTCAGTGCAGAAGCACTGAAACAAGGGTTACCCTAAAGGGCACTGACAATAAGCCAAGTTTCAACGAAACACAACATCACACATACTTCCATAATGCAAAGCATCATGGGATAAATGCAAATCACCATGACATTTCAGACTTGTTCAACTTACAGCAATTTACATATATTTTAGCTAGCACAACTAACTTAATTTTTATAATACAGTCCCCTAGTAACTTTTTACCTTCATCAAAAACACCTAGTACCATGGTATTTTCAACATTTATAGATTTTATACACATAAGGTACATACTTTAAAGGATTTTATGACATAGTGCCATTGCATACTAAATCCAACAATGAGGAACACAGCCTGTTGTTTTTTTACATCAGCTCGGAGGTCACCACAATAACCTCCCTGTATAAGGACATGAGAGGGAAAAGGAAAAATAAAGAGGACACTAGAGCATAGTCAAGAAAGAGAAGGGGATGCCCATAGATGGCCAACCTTATGGACTAGAAATGGTAAAGAATAGATTAGGCTAAGAAATAGAAGAACTGTTGCAACAGATTTAAGAAAAGGTCGGTCCTCAAGAGTGGCAGGAGCTCCCTGTCACATATCCCCCAACTTAAGAGGGAAGCAGTTACTGCAGACTGCTTACCACCTTCCTGTCCCAGGAAGGGACAGAGCTTTCACTCATCCATCTTCAGAAGCTCTATCTCAGGGTCCCTATTAATGATAAACATTCTGTCATAAACATAGTGGATATCATCATTCTTTACCCTGAAGCATTAACACATTTCTCAACAAAAAAATAACGGTACCTTCCCTGAACTATTTCCTTTTAGGGAAAGTACGTCATATTTCACTGACATCAATTCCTGCACCATTCATGATACCAAAGCAACTCTCCTACATTTGGACCACCATAAAGCACTTAGTGTTCCACCTAATCCTAGGGGCACCTTCCTTTACAGCACTTCATTGTCCCACCCCCGTCTACCCCCTTCCCTCCCCACTGTGCACCCATTCGCCTCTCTGTCCCCGCATTCATGTCCCCCTGTCTGCTGCTCTCCTAGCCCCACTGCCTCCAACCTTCCTTAAATCTGTTCATAACCCCTTACACAGGCATACACTTCACTATACCACAGCTGTGCCTGTTCTCCACTCTGTTTCTCCCCCCCCATAAGTAGGCTTAACCTTCTGATACAGGCACCTTCTCACTAATGCGGAAGCAATGTCTAAATGTTATACCTTAAACTAAATGCTATCCCAATCTTGTAATCCACACCAATTTATTGTCTTCCTAGCTTGTAATGTATTGTTTTGTACCAATGCAATTTTGTACTTGCCTGTAATGCAATGCTTTGTATGTAATGCTAGGTACATTTTCACTTTCTTCTTGTAACTGACATGGAACCTACAAATGAGCATCCGCTCAGAGGTGTTCTCCCAAGATATCATTAAATAAAATAAATAAATAAAATATCTAGACATGAAATCAGCATGTACATGTTTTGTCCCTGCCCTGTGGGACACAGTAAATCAATAAGGCTGAAGAGTCAAGTACCACCGCATTATACAGGGATTTTTCTCTCTCATTTGGTGCAACCAGCAGAGGGGGTTGCGATCAGTTATAACCTTAAATTCAGCCCCCACAAGTAATATTTCAGACACTCAATAGCCCACTTCAGAGCTAAGCATTCTTTATATATGGTAGCATATCTTCTCTACCTCTCATATAGCTTCCTGCTGATATACATGATTGGATGTTCTTCCTCATCTATTTTCTGAGATAAGACTGCCCCAATACCATTCTCTGATGCATCAGTTTGAACTGCAAACACTTGGTTGAAGTCAGAGCTTTTCAACACAGGAGCTGTACATAGAATTGCCTTGATATTCCTAAATGCCTCATCACAAATAGGGGTTCACTGAACCTTATTCGGGCACCTCTTCTTGGTAAGTTCAGTCCAAGGACTAGCAATGGCTGAGAAATTAGGAATAAATCTCCAGTAATAACCAGCCAAGCCTAGGAAAGATCTCACATGCTTTTTTGTGGTAGGTATTAGGCTGTTTGCTACTGCTGTAACCTTCTCTACCTCGGTCTTCACTTGTCCATTTCCTAAAATGAACCCTAGTTATCTTTTCTCAGTCTTTGCTAGGGCACACTTAGCAGGGTTAATGGTCACTCCTGATTCCTTTATTGCTTGCAATACCCGGGACAAGTGTCCAACATGGGTTTCCCAGGCAGGACTGAATATGACCACATCATTCAAATAAGCCACACAGTACTGTGTGTGGTCTTAGTATGTGGTCCATAAAACACTGAAAAGTGGCTGGGGCCCCATGTAGTCCAAATGGCTTTGTGACAAACTGGTATAAACCAACTGGGGTGCTAAATGTAGTTTTATCTTGTGAATCAGGTGACAAGGGGATTTGCCAATATCCCTTAGTAAGGTCCAGGGTGGAGATATACTGTGCATTGCCTAGCCTGTCAATGATGTCAGTCTATTCGGGGCATTGGGTAGCCATCAAATTGTTAAGCTTTCTAAAATCTAGGCATAGACGTATCTTTCTTGTCCACTATGACCATGGGTGAAGACCATGCACTCTTTGAGGGCACAATTATGTCTAACTGCTCCATTTTTTTGACTTCTTGAATCACCTCATCCTTCACCTTCATGGGCAGTCTGTAGGGCTTTTGGTGTATGGGCTTGTCTTGCGTGGCAGTTGTGGTGTGCACAATTCCGTTGGCCCACCCTGGGACGTTTGTGAATATGGGCTCAAATTCTTGTAATACCCCCTGCAAATCTTTCTGTTGCTGAGGCTCCATCTCAGGGTTTATCTGAATCTCCTGCAATAGTCCTGACTGCTCTAGCCTTTTATAGGCAACCTCCAGCTCTGACTCCCTAACTTCAGGATGGATATAAAGGGAGGGGTTAGACGTCTTATGCCATTTCCTAAAGAGGTTCACGTGATAAATTTTCTGGGCGGGTCTCTTTCCGGGCATGCTCAGCTCATAGTTCACTGCTCTTGTTTGCCTCAAAATGGTGAAGGGGTCCTGCCATTTCATGAGTAGTTTGCTCTCTGTGGAGTAAAGGAATAACAACACGTTGTCCCCTGACTGAAATGCTTTAGTCTTCAAACCCTGGTCATATCTTTCTTTCTGCAAGTCTTGCTTCTGTTCTAAGCTATGGTGTGTGAAGTTGCTATACCTCACCCGGCGTTTGTGTAACTGAGTCATGTACTCTACAACATTAAGATGTCTCACCTTTTTTCCCTTCTTCCCGATGTTTTTTAACCACATCCAGTGGCCCCCTCGGGTTCCTCTCATACAATAATGAAAAAGGCAAGAAATGAGTGGACACTTGAGGGATTTCTCTGTAAGCAAAAAGTAAATAGGGGAGGTACCGATCCCAATCTTTACCTTCTTCTTTTACATATTTCCTCAACATTCTCTTTAATGTCTGATTAAACCTCTCTATGAGGCCGTCAGTCTGTGGGTGGTATGGGGAAGTACACACTGCTACCACGCCCAGCAGACGGTACAATTCTTTTAGCAGGTGTGCGTTAAAATTACTCCCCTGATCAGTAAGTATTTCCTGGGAGATCTCCATGTGGCTAAATACCTTTGCTAGCTCCTCTGCTATCCTTGGGGCAGTGACAGTTTTCATGGAGACAGCTTCTGGGTAGTGAATAGCGTAATCACATATGACCAATACAAATCTGTTACCTTGGAGCTCTTTTCCAGGGGGCCCACTACGTCATGGCTATCCTGTCAAAGGGGTTAATCACAATGGGAATGGTTTGTAACGGTATTCAATCCTTTTTTCCTGCCTGGTGTACCTGCTGACACTCAGCACATGCTTTACAATACTCAGCTATGTTCTTGTGGATAGAGGGCCAGTAAAACTTACGGTAATATCTTATTCAGGGTGCTGTCTCTGCCTACATGGCCTGCTAAAGGGATGTCATGCGCCAGACACATGATTTGGGAGCAGAATGTTTCTGGAACCATTAGTTGGTCTACTACCTTTCCAGTTCTGGGGTTAGTGTATTCTCTATACAGTATTCTCTGTTTTACAGCAAACTGAGGGGGCACCTTTTTCCTCTCCCTTCCCCACCTGTGGAAAAAAAGGGTTAAGTGAAGGGTCTGCTTTTTGCTCATACTGCATATCACATTTAAAAGTATGTCCCAAGTCTGGCTGTACACCAGCAGGAGTATCAATCCAGTCTTCTTTAGCTTCCTCTTCTCTGCTTTAGTTTTACTGTTCTTGCCAGGATCCTCAAAAACATCATCATCACACAGATGGTAAATGTCCCTTCTTCACTTGAGCTCTGATGATTACAACAACTACAGCAGACTCCTGGGCAGCATGACAATGTATGGTGTAAATGAAGCAAAGTGTGGGTGGTCATGCCTGAAAACAACTGGCACAGGTAGGCGAGGTACCAATCCCACTTCTACCTCATGTGTCTTTTTTTGAACAGTCATTTGTATGGTAGCTGTAGGGTAGCAATGGGTATCGCCGTGCACACAGATGACTGCTGTATTCGGTCCTTTATTATTCCCAGTTACCAGATCTGCTCACACAAGAGTCTGGCGGCTCCCTGAATCAATTAGTCCCATCATCTGCTGTAATCCAATCTGCACTGTAGCCATAAGGTGACCCATGTTTGCTAAGGCTGCATGAGCTGTCTCTTTCTTTATATTAGGACAGTTTCTTACATAATGTCCCTTCTTTTGGCACCCATGACATACAATATCAGCTACTGGAATGCACCCCCTTCTTTCTGCTCTCCAGTCTTGTTTCTCTGGGGATGGATTTGACAGTTTATAAGTAAAAGGGTTTCTTACCAGATTGCTGGTGGCTGCAGCTGCTGATGTCTCTTGGATCCCTCTGAGTCTGTGTAACCCCCCTACAAATGGGGGTTAACGAAAAGTCTTACTCGAACTTGTCTATATACTCACTGCCAGGCTGGTGTCCTGCGTTTTAGCAGTTTAAATGTGATTGACAGAGAGTGCCTGTATAGCCTCTGTGTACTGTCTCTTTAAGAGCTGCCTGGATTGCAGTCATAAGTAATCTGAGAGGGAGCGCTGTTGAAAGATGTAACTATTTGCTGAAAATCATTTAGAGTGATAATGATAATGTCGTTTGTCTAACCTGCCTTCTTTGCAGCAAGGACTGTTTTGTTTATCTCCACTATCTTGGTCCTGGACTGCGAAATGGACCAATCAGTACTGGTGGGACCTAAAATGGAGCCGGACTACAGGAGCTGTCTGGAGTCAAAATCCGTAGGAATTGTAGTTTGGGGCTTTTTGTGCCTTTTTGCACCTGAAGGGGGAGCATTTGTTGTGACTGACAGGAGGATCAGCCAACTGAACCTTTTGGATCTTAGGGAATTTCCCAGGCTGCTGCAGCTAGTTTCAGTTTTGAGCTGAGAAGTGAAGAAGTAACAGCTCAAGTGATTTTTGAGCAGCAGTTCTGTGTAGTTTTGCATGGGAGAACTGTGAAAGGGCTGAGTTTTGGCCTATCTGTCTGCCTGCTGTCCCTGAGAGGGAAAATAGAGTTCATTCGGACTGAATCTGAGTTGTGAGGACTATTTTAAGCCACTAGACAAGTGACCAGCCTTGAACCTGAAGAAGACCGAAGATTTGCTGAATGTGATCAGCCTGTCAGGATTTCCAGCTGCTTTTGAATCCCTGGTTTGTGCAGAGACTTTGCGATCGTGACCAGAGAGCGGTTTGCCTGGTACAGTAGAATTTCTTTACATGTAAATGTGCTGTGTATTGAAAGTGAGTCGTGATTTGGTTCCCCACTGTGTGAACTGTGTTCTGCTTGCTGGTACTGTAGAATCCTTTACATGTAAATGTGCTGTGAATTGAAAGTGGGTCGTGATTTGGTTCCCCACTGTGTGAACTGTGTTCTGCATACTAGAAGCTTTATCCAGCCTAATCGGACTGAATCCACGTTCATCTCCATTCGGCCTGGGCCATGCCATGCTGGCCCTGCCAGACTACCCCACTGCACACAGAAAGCCACCGATGAGAGACCTGCCTGGGGATCATCCCCCTGCTCCACGCTTGAACAGGAATGACGCCTCAATGAATCGTGTGGGCCCTGCTTCTCCTAGCACTCCAGATTAACCACCTGCTGTCTCTATTTTCGTCCAACCTGTGTCCAGTCTTGGGTATTGTGAGTAATCATAAGGGTAGCTCCCCTGCAATAACAGCCTAATTTAAAAGTGTGTCATCTGGTTGTCTTGTTTTCTTTTCACGAACTGAGCCCTCCGGCTCCTGATTACAAACAGTGTGTGTTATGCATGTTGTTTTCTTCCATCACAGGGTCACAACCAGCTGCAACGTTCCTGGCTAGCCCACCATTCTCCATCTGGGTACCCAGGGTGTGTGACTGTTTATGGACCCGAAAGTGCATGCATAACTGTTTGACTGATAGATCCTTTAAGCAAATTAATCTGATTACGCCTCTCCCTTGTTCAAGCCCCTTAAATAAATCAGATCTAACTCTTTTTTGCATTTACCCTGACTGTGGTTCCAGTTTGTACAAGAGTACTGTACTGCTGTTATTTGCTGTGTATAACCTTGTTTTACAGGGGGTCCCCAGGGCCGGGCCAGTGGAAAGCCCTGGTGGTAAGTGCAAACAGTGTGGGTACTTGTGTGGTGTATCAGGGGTATTGTGAAAGTGATTATTGTGTATTGTTCTGGCCACTAGTAAGAAAAGAGGGGGGTTACAGTGTCCCGGAGGGCTGTGCACAGGTTAGCTTGACCACTACCAACCCTGACCTCCAGGTGGAGGCACCCGTTTCAGAACTCAGGCCCCTTAACCTGCTACCAGCCAAGCAGGCAAGGGTAGTAGCCCTTGGGATAGCGCCACCTAGGGGGTTACATCTGGATAGTCGGACTGCCAGGAAGTCTTCTGCCAACGTGATGGTTTTATCAGCAGAATCCAGCTTATGCTCCTGAACCCAAAGTTGCACATCCTGGGGTAAAACTTTAATAAACTGTTCAGTAATCACCGCCTCCAGAAGTTGGTCCTTGCTCTTGTTCTCCAGTTGTAACCATTTGTAGCAGAGCTCCTTGAGATGGGCATAAGTCTCTCGGGGGGTATCCAGTGACTGCATTTTAAGAAACCTAAACCTCTGGCAATAGGTTTCAGTGTTTATGTCATAGTGCCTGAGAATCTCCTGCTTCACACGGTCATAGTCCTCTGTCTCTTAGGAGTCCATGTGCCTATAAACCAATTGGGCACTGCCTGTCAGATGCTGTGCCATTCGAACAACCCTCTGTTCCCTTCGCCATGCACATGTTCGAGTGATCCTCTCAAACATTGTGAGGTAGGCCTCAGTGTCATCACTGTCTGAAAGTTTACACAGTTTAATGTCTTTTGGGCTACTGGCTCTTTCTGTTTGCCCTGCATTGATGGCATGCAAGACCCTCATGGTATCCGCCCATTTGACATCTTGACTTCTCCGTTCAATGTCTCTTTCTCTCTGCTCAATGTCTCTGTCTCTTTCCATCTGCACCTGTTTTATGCAGAGCCATTTCCACAACTCCCCTACGTCCTCAGGTGGAGCATCTTTAAGAGGAGGCAGTTGCCTCGATTCTTCCACGTCCTCTTGCATCTCTTCATTGTCTTCAGGCTTGGCCTTCCTCCGAGCTCCCAGTTCCAGTCCAGGCAGTAGCTTCTCTCCCAGTCTGTCAGCCATGGTTCTGGTCAGAACTCCATGAACTTTATTCTCCGGGTTCTCCTCGGGCAACACCTGGTGCATTGGTCCACCTGGGATATCTGGGTGATATCGACCAGAAAACGTCCCTCTTCGGTCAGTCCAGGTGCTTCCAGCATGTTACCTCACTTCTGACACCAAGTCTGTGGAGGGGTTGTGGGATAACAGATGGACCAGACACCGAACTTCAAGTTCAACACACAATCTCTGTGTGATGTTTATTCAAAATGCAGCAGATAACCTTCAGAAATGGCATATCCCTTCTTCAGTACATCAGTTTGTAGCAACAGACTATGCAAGTCTTTTCTCTACACTTAGCCAGCACCCACTGACTCACTGATCTCTGATCTAACTTATCTGTTGAGATTTAGACTCCCCTATGCGGGCCTTGTTTGCTTGGGTGGTGGGGGCTCAAATAAAAAATTAAAAAAAAGCTGACCCAGTGGCGCTGAGAGTTGAGGTGCTGGACACCACAACTCGCACCACGCTGGTGACCTGAGTTCGGGAATGAGCTTGGGCCGCTGGGGGTTGGCCGGGGAGGGTAATGGCTAGAGCGTCCGATGACAGCTCGCCTTCTCTGGGGGGAGGGTGGGTTCCTTACACTGGCAAGCGGCAACCCCTGTCGGAGGCTGAGAGGTGCAACAGCTGCTGGAGTTACTGAGACGTGATTGGTCAGGGGCGTAGGCCTTGGATCAACCAGCTCCAGTGACGGGTTCTTGGGGAGGAGGACTTTGCGAGTGTCAGCATTGTACCTTGTCGGAGTCCATCCTAGAAAATGGAAAAATCCTTCAGAGTTGGGTAGATGGAGGCAGGCGGGTCCCAATTTACGCCGCCTGTCCAGCTCGGATCAGGGTTCTGACGAGATTTAAGGCTTTGGGGTGGGCTCACCAACCCCCACACGGGGGAAAAAAACGCAGCATGATGGAGGATCCCGCACTGGTCAGGTAGGATGGGGGTAGGGACAGGCTCACTGACTTCCTCAAGGGGTGACTCCAGAGGGGAAGGGGGAGGACAAAGAACCTCAGTGCAGAAGCACTGAAACAAGGGCTACCCCAAAGGGCATTGACAGTAAGCCAAGTTTCAAAGAAACACAACATCACACATACGTCCATAATGCAGAGCATTATGGGATATATGCAAATCACCATGAAATTTCAGGCTTGTTCAACTTACAGCAATTTACATGCATTTTAAATAGCGCAACTAACTTAATTTTTATAAAATAATCCCCTAGTAACTTTTTACTTTTATCAAAAACATCTAGTGCCATGGTATTTTCAACATTTACAAGCTTTAGACACATAAGGTATATATATATACATTAAAGTATTTTATGACACAGTGCCATTGCATGCTAAATCCAACAATGAGGAACACAGTCTGTTGTTTTTTACATCAGCTCGGAGGTCACCACAATAACCTCCCTGTACAAGGACCTGAGAGGGAAAAGGAAAATTAAAGAGGATACTATAGCATAGTCAAGAAAGGGAAGGGGGTGCTCATAGGTGGTCAACCTTATTGACTAGAAATTGTAAAGAATAGATTAGGCTAAGAAATAGAAGAACCGTTGCAGCAGATTTAAGAAAAGGTCAGTCCTCAAGAGTGGTAGGAGCTCCCTGTCACACAGTCTCTCAACCATCCTCCAGGCTCAAGGAAGGGTGGGCACATTCTCCTTCCTGAAGAGGATCTCTTAATTTCATCTCTAAATGGCTGTCCTCTGATGTTTCAGGGGGATGGGAGTCACTCTGGGATGAAACCCCTTAATCTTGCATTCTGTCTCCTTGTTGATGGCACTAAGAGAGGGCCCATTGTTGGGAGGGTGCAGAAATTGTAACAGCAGGCACTCGCTCCATCTCCAGGCTATGATTCATGATTTCTCAGGCGTTGTCAATTACTCCATTATACAATGGCAAGAAAAAATCCTGGACTCTGATTGGTCAGTCTTGGGCTGGACCCGTGATGTTAATCAGTACAACATCACGGGTCTAGTCTCAGCCTCACTGTGAACCTGCTGCTGAGCATGATCATGCTGAGCATTTGCTTGATTGTTTCATCTGCTCTTAAAAAACAAAAATATTTTTCCACACAAAAACATCTTTAAAATTATTTTTTTTTCTGTGTAACAACGAGCCATTGTATAATAGCAATAATGCCCTCCAGGGTGTGTGTCGTTTGGGATAACTTCACGCCTCAGTTGTTGGACGCACTCAGCCTGCGGCCTCGTGCCCAACCACCTGAGGCGTGACGTTATCCCAGCACGACACACACCCTGTCGGGCATTATTGCTTAATTTATCACCTGTTTGTGATGTGAAAACAGTGGCGCTCGAACTGGGATGTAGCAGCACTGGGTCTCAGCTCAGTGAAGCAGGGATGAAGTTGAGAAACCAGCATCGTAAGTCTGCCATGAGTAGCAAATCACACACAAGATGGGAGGCCTCAGCCCTAGCTGGATCCGGACCTCAAGAACTTAGCTGGTAAGAAAAGAGAGGGGTGGGAGGGAAAAGAAGGTGAACAGTTGAAAGTCAGAAAAATAATGATTAAAAAGTAAATCAAAACGATAAGGATGAATTCAATAGCTTGCTTTTGGACAGGGTGAGGAATGAGTGCAAGTAGTGCTCCTACACTGGTAGATAGCCATTGACAGAAATCAGATATTTAAAAGAGTAGCTGTGAAGCCACCAACAGGAAAATTGTTCCCATAGATCTACACTGGTTATATGGGGAAACAGAGCAATTCGGTTCCATAGGAAACAATGTAATCTACAGGAAAATTGCCCTGGAGTTACAAGAAAAAGGTCAAATCAGTTTGGGAGCACTGGGTAAAGATGACTAGCATTAAAGATCCAGAAGCAAATGATTTGATACCTTTTAATGGACCAACATAGATGTAACAACAAGAACAAAGTGGTGTAGCTTTCAGACCAACCAGTCCTTCTTCAGAAGAAGGACTGGTTGGTCCGAAAGCTAGAGCACTTTGTTGTTGTTGTTACATCTAATTTGGTCCATTAAAAGGTATCAAATCATTTGCTTCTGGATCTATTCTTGCAAGGACCAATACGGCAACTACTAAATCTAGATTTTAGCATTAAAGAAAAATTCTGCTTGTTACCTTTAGAAAATTATAATAGGTGCCACACTGATCGTAGGGTGTTAGCATGTCACCCTAACCTGTGAGGGACCCAGGTTCAGGAGGGAGCCTGGGTCCCTGTATGTTGAGCAACACGGAGGAAGATGTACTGTAAAAGCATCAGCGCAACACCAAATATCAGGGCGTGGTCTCCTTCTTTAGTGTGGCATGCAGGGTGATACTGTAAACAAGTAATACAAACTCATTTTGCCTTTGGTTGCTGATAGTAGTACTCTCTGCCTCAGAGAAGGGGAAGGGCACTGTGCTGCTCCCACAGATAATCACAGTGCACCAAGGAAGGCGGAGGCATGTGCAACCCCCATGACCTCGGCAAGGGCACATTCTGAAGGAAGCCGGTTTGTTTGCAGTGCTGGTTGGTGGGGTGATGGCAGCTTGGCTACCAGTGTGGCAAGTAAAACAAGAAAAGGAGATGCACTCAAGCAACTGTTCAATGACATTGTTTCCGAAAAAGGACAAGCAACAGGAAGAATTTCTCAAGACATCAAGTAAAAAAAAAAAACACACGGTCCCCAATGTTTTACAGTGCTTTGTTGATAATGCTCAGAGAGGAAGTGGAATCATTTGGAGACTCAGCTGTTTTTCCCATATTGCTTTTTGACCTTGAGCCCTTCCCTGCTCCTTTCTTGAGTCTCCATATTGGAAATCTCCTATCCCCATCTGTCACTACACCGCCATCATATCCAGTAGGGATCCACATGGGTGAGGCTCAAGAGAGCCAGCATCCGTCATTCAAATGAACTGTGGTGCGCAATTTGCATCCCCCGTTTTCTTCCTTGTGTATCCCAGGTGCCATGTGCCAATGGGCTACTACCCCTGCCTGTTGGCTCTCTGACAGGTTAAGGAGCCTGGGTCCTGTTACGGTGGTGTTGGGTTTTTTTTATCTGAAAAAGATAATACCAATAGCGTGGTGCCTCCACTCAAAGAAAAGTAGAAGTGGGTCAGGTGACTAGCTGGCACAGCCCCCTGGGATGCTGCACCTCCCCACCTCCCCTACCAATCATCCCACACTCTGAATACCCAACCGTTCAATAACGCCATAAACCATGAACAGTAATGATCTGAGAGACTCAGAGAATTCCTGCACACACAGTTTCAGATGATAAATCACAGCTTAATTGGGGGTAAGGACTAGAGAAGGAATACCCAGACAAAGGATGGTTGTGAATAAAAAGATGGTTAGAGAGAAGAAGTAACAATATAGGTCCATAGGTCAAGCCCACCCCCGGAGGCCCAACCCCACTGGTACCAGTGACTACCCAGATAGTCCTTAGGGGTACCCACAAGGTGCAGGCCTGTTCATTGCCGCAGGTTGGCTGGCTGTTGGGGCCCTGATGAAACAGAACAACTATTTGAGGAAACAATCAAATCCCTTTTACACTCCCTTGCTTGATTTCCAGGAACTAGGTCCCTGGTACTCATGGTTTTGCAGAACTCAACTACACTCGGGATGATTGCCTCAGGATGTCCAGGAACGCAGAGCTCCATGCAGCAATGGGTAGATGGAATCTTGCTCGAGGATTTTGCAGCTTGTTCCCTTGATTGGAGATCTGTCCACTTGTCACCTTCAGCCACATCTGGTCCGTTGCGGAGCTCTGTGGCAGGACCACAGCAGCCCAGCTCCCAACAATGGATCACAGGTGCCTCAGCACCCCAGCAAGCACCGGTGACCTCCTGAAATGGCAAGCCCTACTTGGAAGGGGTTAACTGATTCCCTCCCTGGCTCTGGGTGAGAACTCCCAAACGGCAGGGGCCTTCTGCAGTCCCTGCACTGAGTTCAAAACTAACAGAAATCACAGGCAGTGTCTCAAGCAAAGTGCCATGCCAGTTTACAGTGGGTACTAACCCAAGATCAGATGAAGTACAGGTGCAAACCACATGTGGAACCAAATACAACAGACCCCTGCACTCCAGTCCGCACTTTCCAGTTAGAAACTGTCCACAATCCTTTCTTCAGCTTCATTTGGGACACAGCTCTCAGTCACTTTAACCAGTTCACTCAGGAAAAGTACAACATCTGGCTAGCATCCCAAGTCCAGAGACACTTTGCCTTTTCCAAAGTCACACTTGCAGTCCTAAACAGGTGAAACAGGTTTTCAGCGACAACTGTGGCACTCAAATAATCAGACCAGTCCTCTCAGCACAATTCAGTCCACCAGTGCAGGGTTTCTGCAGCACTTAGCTTCTCCAATATAAGCAAACAGCTCACAGTACCTGGGGAATCGAGGTATCAGTTCAGTCTCTCACTCTCTTTCCCTTGTTGATCCCTTTCCAACACAGCAGTCTCAACTAGAGACCTGGAAAAGGCCCATCCAGTCCTGATCCACTCTCACAGGAGACCTCTGACTCATACAGAGCCCCAGGAACTGACTGAAAAATAACCAGAAAGTCCAGGGTTTTTTACTCAAGAATAAGGTTCTGATTGGCTGTTTGAGCCTATCAATTGTCCATAACCATAGTGTGCAATATTTCTGATGGCTTATTAGGGCATGGTTTAGGATCTGAATTAGTCCCCTCCTTTTCCCAGGAGTCTCTTTTTCACAGTTTTAGATGCCTAAAGAGATGATTGGCTACTGTTTGGGGTTGAAGTGTCAACAAAAGGATATAGGGAGGCAGTATAGCCCAGTGGTTTAAGGCTCTGAGCTGCAAATCTGGTGACATCCAGCAGACCAGACCTGGGTTTGAATCCCACAGCTTCGACTTGCATACTGTGTGACCCCTGAGCAAGTCACTTAACTTCCCTGTGCTTCCAGGTCGCACCTGTAAAAAAGCTTTCAGCTTAATGTGCTACTCCTGGTTAAACAACTAAAAAAAACAAACAAAAAAAAAAAACAGCAGCCCCATTCAGCCCATGCTGGCCATTAGCAGTCCAAGTTCATAAAGTTATGGCAGCCACAGGGTACAGAGTTATCTTGCCATTTCCCTCATAAGTATTGAGGACCCCTGTCCCCTGCTAAGTGATTGCATCAGTTTGTTTAAATGACCCCCAGAAAGCCCATTGCTAGCTCTGGTTTCCACTGCCCCAGGAGCTGCAATCGGAGCTCATTAATATTCCTGAGAGCTTGTGAATTATTTGTGAGCCCTCGCTATATGCCCGAACACAATTTTAATTTTAAACAACAAAGAGGCTTCTTTCAGGCCTCACTGAGGTCTCCAGTCCCCATTTAGCTCAAGGGGCACTGGGACCACAGATACATTCCCCCAATGTGACCACAAACGGCAATCGAAAAGATCAAAAGCTCTCCTTAATGCATGTGCGGTCACCGGCTCATTCAAACAATGCCGGCTACTTGCGATGGAAGATCCCAGCCCAAATGGAGCTGAACAAATATAGAGCAGCTTGGGGAACATTGGGGGACACCAGAGACTCTGGGAAAACAAGGTAGAATTGAGGGAACGAGGGGACAATCAAGGTAAGCCCCCAGAGGGGGCTACACCTGCATCCCTCCCACCTCTCTGTGTTGTGGGCAGCAGCCAGCTACTGGTCTACGCTCACACACATGCACACAGTAGAGGAAGCATGCTTTCAAGCCCTTTCTGCAGCTGTCGCCATGGTGCTGGAACCTGCCGCCAACCCTCCCCAGCCTAGACACCCTCCTGAGCGGCAGCTGCAACCATGGATAAACCCCTAATGTGGCTCCCCGGGTCCCAAAGCCAGGTCACCAACAAGGCAATGGGTTGCATCAATGCTGTGCCATTGGACAGCTTGGCTCTGCTGTTTTAGCCTCCCATGTAAAGTATAATGATCTCACAGCTAATGTGCTGCAAGGCATTTATTATACACTGCTGGCCAAAAGGAAAAGGGGCAGTTGGAGAATAATGGTGAAAGAAATATTACAAGGGAAGGTGAGGGGGGTGGAAAGGAAATAAATGGTGGACTGTATGTAACAGCACACTAAGACAAGAAAAAAGGAATAAATAAATTAAAATAAAAAAAAAACAGAGGTGAAAAGAATCAGTGCTTCCATACACAATATTTTTCACTTTCCTGTGTTGAGCGACTGCAGCAGTAGACCTGGGATGTACATGACAATGAGTTACGGGAAAGTTTGGGTCTGAAATTTAGAAACCAAATTTACAATACACGAGCACACACTCTACAGCTAAGGGGAGAAAAATATAATTCGGTAAGAAGACAGAAATGGTATAGCCAGACAGTGGTGCCATGTTGGAATGTTCTACCTTTAGAGGTAGTAGGAAGTCCAACAATGAGCGACTTTAAATTGAAGCTAAACAATTATTATAGGGCAAAAGGGCTACATGTTTAGCTTAAGCGAGCATCAAGGACGAAAGTCCATATCAACTCTGATGAAACCTATGTAATAACCTATGTATATATACAGGTTTCCACTCTTCGGCCAGCATAGCAGGTGACTGACAGCTCTTGGGTGACTACACAGAAAAAAAAAAGATGCATGGGAGTAGACAACAGGCATCAGCTGCTACCGGGGCCCACCTCCCCTGGATGAGAACTCTCTCTCCCTGCTGCTGAGAAGGGGGATTTCGCCAGGAGGGTAGGCCATGGAGACCTAAGTGGGCCGAGGGGAGCACATTGGTCCTGGGAGATAGGGTGTCAGAGTGAAAATAAATATTTGCCTTAGACTCATGAACACCTTAATAAAAGGAAATAGAAGAAAAATTAATTCAGAGTAGCATTCAGTCACTCACAGGTCATGCACCAACGACATCATACAACTGTAGTCTGCGTGACCTGCTTTACTGTGCCTACATCATGTGTGGTATGTGATATGTGCAATGGATTGATCAGTCAGAACAGCTTTTGAACACCTGTCTGGTTACTCAGAATCCAACCATCTCACTAGGTAGAACAGTACTGCAGCAGAGATGGTGGTTTTTCTGACAAAAGTCTCACCCACGGCCATGGGCCATGACACACCCCCCCCCCCCCATTTCCGCATGTGATTTGTTTATTCTGGTTTTAGTACGTGGGTGGGATGTGGTCACAGTGGGTGGAGGATGGAAAATAGATGTGTCAGGCTAGGCTGACTGCAGCTAAGCCTTTCTACTTGCTGGAGGCATTGCTTATTGGACACAAGGTGCACTGACAAACCCCCATTGTCACACTGAAAGTATTTGTCTATGAATGTTTTCTAACAAATACAATACCTAGTAACATCAGTTACAATAGTATTGTCGTAACAGAAAGGACTCAGGGGTTCTGTCCATCATGTCTGCCCCTCTTGCAGACTATACCCAATTTGAGAAAGGACGCACATCCAAGTTAATCAGTCAGATTGTTACCCCTCTGCTTTGTAACCCTCCCTGCCATTCTACCTCAGGAATCTGTGTAGTTCTGTTTTGAAAGCCTGAGCAATATTAGTTTCTATAAAATGGATAAGGAAAATCCTGTGTCCTGATTGGTTGGCACCTATGTCTTAGATTTGTCTAATGCACAGGTAAAAAAACAATGCCGCCAATCAGAACACAGCATAATAACAATGTTAATGCCTTTTTTTCAGCAATTCCTGATTTTTATTTATTTATTGCAATTTAGGATTGGTACCTTTGAGCCAAGGGCTCGTTTACAAAGGCTCCAAGTTGGCAAAATACATGACATAACAAGACAGAAAGAGTACATACAGAAGAACACAAATTAACATCAAAGTTACAAGTGCAGTTACAGTGTGCACAGAAGTACAAGATCAGCAAATAAAGATTCATGGTTACTCTTGTGGAATTACCATCAACAACAACACTACATGAGTGTAGTGCAATACTTTGGAGAAGTGCAGAAAGCAGTCAAGGACAAGAGGGACCCAGGCTGCTGAGGAGTAGAGCAGTGGAAGCAGCCAAGCATAGTTTTTTTCTGTCAAGAGGTGGGGGATTAGGGTTGGGGTAGCGGGAAGGGAAGGAAGGGGAGGAGAGGGCTCCTTAGAGCAGGGGCAAGAGGAGGAGAGGTGAAGGAGGGAGAGAGTAGGGAAGAGAGGTGATGGAAATAGGGGGAAGGGGGGAGGGGAGGGAAAATGTGGAAGGTGGAGGGGCATAATATGGAGGTGGTGGGGCAAGAAGATGGAAGGGGATAGACAGGGGCAAGACCATAGACAGAGGGTGCGTCGTCAGTTAGCTAGGGCAATGACACGCATTTTTGTTGGCTAGATGTGTACATAGCCCTGATCTGAATAGCCATTACAAACATGGCTGCTACTTCTACTTATTCAAAAATCATCCAAGCTCTAAAAATAAAACTCCCTCAAAATAAAAAGAACGAATTAATTATATGTTCTTTTCTTTTGTACCGAAGTCTCCTCTTTACACACATACACAAATAAAAAAATGAAGTACTACGCACAGTTTTAATTTTTGGAGTATCTTTTCTGACTATGGGTATTCCCCCCATCCTAACCTGCTTACCAGGGATGTCTTTGCTGCTAGCCCTGCAACAGATAAAATTGAAACCCTGACTTTATTGATGTCTTCTGTTGTGTGTGCTTGTGTGAGAAGAGGTTAAAATTCAGCCAGTATTATTCTGCAGAAGTTTGAGTTCCTGCATTCCATGATAACCAAACATTCAGTCTAGTGAATGTGTGACTGGACAGATGCTTGACAGCTGGGGAGGGACTAGTTTTATTAGTTACTTTTAACAAAAGAAAATACATTGGGCCCTATATTCAAGACTAGCGCACCCGCTAACAGGGTTAACAGTACACTAATCTGGATTTGCGTTGATGCTCCTGGCTGACCCATATTCAGAAGCCCTAGGAGTGCCAGCTCATATCGGCACAGCAAAACAGTGGTAACCAGTTCCCAAAGTGGTGCTATTTACCACCACCAAAAACCAGCTCTCAATAGAGTGCCCCACTCCCAAAGGCAAGGCACCCACCCCAGATCACCCATTGTATAATATTATAGTTATCCCTGCTGCCTAATGTTCCCCCCAATCACCCATTACTATTTAATATAGTTCTAATTTTTGTCTATTGGCACCCCCACACCCCGATCTCTGGTTACTTTTAACATAGTTATCCATGGTAAACTAGCGGCCCACTTCCCCAATTCCTGATTGAGTATCATGAACGATTCTGTGGTGGTCCAATGTGCCCCCACCCATCCCACCAGCTCATGTACCACCACCACATCCCCTTCCTACCTAGGTATTCACCTCCTTGCCTGGCCACCGTATGAGCTGTCACTGAGCGCACGTACAGTTCTGTATATGTGCTCATTAACAGCTTATATGGCAGCTAGCTGAGGAGGTGAGAGGAGGGCTGTGTTGGTCACTGTGTTGGGCTTCACTCCATGTTGTTGAACACCCAGGTAGTGGGGGGTGGTGGTGTGTGACCAGGTGGTATGGGTGGGGGGATACTGGACCACCACTGAGTCATTCTATGTTTGTCAACAGGCGATCAGAGGGATGGGGGATGCCACTAGACACCGGGGATAACTATATTAAATAGTAACCAGAGATCAGATGTGGGGGGGTGCAACTAGACACCAAGGAATTCATCGATCACACTGCAGGATGGGCGCTTATGGGCTGCTGCCTGCCATGCAGATGAGATCATAACAGGCATACAAATGGACCCTTAGCATCTTGCATGCCTAAGGGGCTCATCTGCATGTTGTGGCTGAATATACGCCAGAGGGGTCTTCACGCTATCCATTTTGGGCAGCACTATTCCCTGTGGGCTAGATACAGCCCAGATCTGTATCAGAGCAGCGCAGTTTCACATAGAGCTATGCTGACACAGTCTGAAATTCAGTTGGATAGCACCACCCACTATCCGTCCGAATATAGCAGCCCAGTGTCAGGTGCTAGCGCAAGCGCAGTGCAGATATTTGCACTGCATCTTGTGACAGGGCTGAATAAGACCTTGCCCCATTTGTTATGCAGAAAGAGTTAAATGCAAGGATCCTTTCTATCCTCTCCTTTTCTGCCTCTTGCCTGTCTCATTGTGCAACCAAATTTTCTTGTGAGACCTAGGAACTGATCACGCTGATGATTTCGCAATTCTCTGCCTCTCGTTATCTCTCTGCCTTCCCTTGCTATTTCTGTCTTTTCAATCAATCAATCAATCAATCAATCAAAATCTTTATTTAGTCAGGCGAACATCATTGAGCGTAGCTCATTTACAAGATGGACCTGAGTGGTCATACAAATCAGAGTACAAGAATTTTTTTTTTTTTTTTACATGGACAAGAAAATAACATAAACAATAGTACAATGACATAAAATGAAACAAAAATTTACATATATACAAGGCACAGTAAAAATCACTTAACCTGTAAAAAGTAATATAGCAGGGATAGTATACAAATAATAGGGCCTTTATGGCTTTTATAAGAATATAGCAGCTGACTGGATAATAGAAGGAGAACTAAACAGAATGGAATAGGGAAGGGGGAATGTAGGTTGGATGGGAGATTAGGCCTTATGGAAGCAGTTGCAGAACTCTGGGAACAGGGTGGAGAATAATCTTTTGAAGGATGATAAGGGTAAGAGGGTATTTAGATTCATAGATTTTTGGAGTTTCCTTTCTTCCCCCTTGCATATCTGCAGGTTTAAAATATATGTGAATCTTTATATGGAAATGTCACTGATACTGGGATCCCTTTGTTGAAAACTGTATATAGTTATAATGTTGAAATGATTCCAAAAAGCTAGTTGAAACTCAAGGGGTTAACCTGAAATGCAGTTTTTAAGCCTCTTGCAGAGATGTAAACAAGAGGTCAGTTCTGGGTCACTGTGTTCTTTTTGCTGCGCCTGCAAGAACACTGGAAACTTACAAGAACATTGTGTGACAAGCATGCTGTTTTCTTAATGAGTTTCCCAGGCACAGACTTATAAAAAGAGCAGCAATGCGTGTGCAAGAGAGAGAGACTGAGAGTGAGATTTGAAACTGGGAAGAAAAAACTCAGAAGAATGACTCTGTTTTCTATGTTTGTATTGCCATTATAAATAGTTATACTGAACATAGAGGATAATGCCTGATATACAGGTGATAACCATGATGTAATCACCTCGAGTGGTTGCTAGGGCATCAGTAAACCTCGAGAGCACAGCTCGAGTTAGGTTTATCATTGCCCTAGCAAACCACAAGAGATGATTACATCATGGTTATCACCTGTACATCAGGCATTGTCATTATAGTGTATGGGACTTGATATGAGAAGTTACACCCCCCCCCCCCGAGCACAAGTAACTTAGCCTTACCTTATTAATGAATCTACACTACGGCCACATGATTGCGTAGGAAAACTATTTATAAGGAAACATGGACTGAACGACAGCGAGCCAAAATAGCACCAGAGTTAAACTCTGAATCAGACATAGTGATTGCTAGACTCAGTAACAGTAATCTGAGACAATTGGAATGTTATTTGAATACTGTACTGAGACTAACAATCACATTATGGGTGTGTAGAATACTGAATTATATCCTGGTGATAAAAGCAATAGCTAAAAGCAGCACTGCCATTGGCTGGCTGACACCTCTAAGCTGGTGTAAATCCTGCAGTCACCAATGAAAGAGGTGCCAACCATTTTCCAGCGCGAGCCCACCCCAGAGGAAAAAAATCAATCCGATTTAAATTTCAAGCGACCGCCATCTTCCGTACTGCTACCCGAAGTAAAGTTGCACATCACAACAAAAAAACAAATATAATCCAGCTTTGAGTAATTGACTCGAGTGAACTTGACATAATATTTAATTCACTCGAGTCATCTGAGTCCCCAGTCGCACCACCTGTGGAAAAAAGCTTACCTGTGTGCCCCGGTGTTTCTGCTGCTGCTGCTCCTGAGGGGCCCAACTGCCGACATGCCATTAGCATTTCACCCAAAACATAGCGTCACCAAACCCGGCGCCACCAAATTCAAATTCCGCGGGCATCACCCAGGCTCCAGGCCCGTCCAGTGCTGTGAAAAGAAAATACAAGTGTCACCAAGACATCACAGTCCAGGAATTGGAAAACCTAGAATTACAAAGGCACGAAATGGCGACACAAAAGCAAACTCAGTGGGCAACAAATGTATTTATGGATTGGTGCCAACAAAAGGATATTTCAATAAATATAGCCTTAATCAGCGCATCCGAGTTAAACAGCATTCTGAGGCAATATTACAACACAGTAAGAAACGGTGATGGTAAAGAATACGTCCTCAGTAGTTTTGTTAGCCTAAGAGCAGGTTTAAATAGACACTTGAATGATCCCCCACTAAGTAGATCACTCAACATCTTGAATGACACCGAGTTTGCCACCAGCAATAACATATCTAAGGCAGTAGTAAAATGTTACAAAAAAGAAGGAAAAGATAGGGCAGAGCACCACGAACCACTCACAATCAATGAGCTAACCAGTATTAGGAATTCTAAAACTGTTTCACTAACAACAGCCACTGGACTGGTTCGCAAGGTGTGGCTAGATGTTCAGCTACACTTTGCACGAAGAGGAAATGAAGGTGTCCGACAGCTTAAAGTCAGTACCGTAGGAAGGGTGGTATGGGTGGTGTCCCTTGAGCACAAGCCTCGAGGCGCATTTTCCACTGAAACTCATGTTCTAATTGACTTGTGCTGCCGCTTTAAATCTTTTTTTTTTTTAAATTTTGGTTCTGTAATTACAAATGACTGTCAGTAGGGGTGCATCTGAGGACCAAGGACCAGCAAGTGGGGGGGGAAGGGGTCACATGGTTGCACAGTCAACTGCAGAAAATAATAATCATGTTGTGCAGTGCGGTGGTGATGCTGAGAAAGAGGAACTACGAGCGGGCCAGCGCGCCGCTCATTAGTATAAAAGGTACGAGAGAAGCATTTGGCACTGAGTGAGAGGCGGTTTGTGTTGGAGACAGGGAGAGTGTGGAGCAAGTTGTTGAGCGTACTAGCGTAGAGTAGTAGACAGTTACAGAAACTAAAAAAAGTGAGAGAGTCAGAGAGGAGAGATGAGTCATTAGAGACAGAGAAAACAGAAGAGATCCTTGTCTTATATTTTTTTTTCATCACTTATGTAATGTAAGCATAAGCAGAATGAACACCACACTAAGTACTTTGTCTCTTGTTGTCTATGTAGACAAGACTAGTAGTTGTCACTCATCAGTGACAGAGTGTCTGTAGTAAAAAGTGATGGCACTGCAGATAAGCAGAAGAGCAGACCCAGCGAAGCGATGAATAATTCCAAATTAATTTCCAAATCCAAATTGTGAGATGATGAGATGGGATCTATGTGGTAAGAGCGCAGTTGGGGCGGGGGACGGAGGGATTGATAGTCTCACTCAGGAGGTCAGAAGACAAAGATCTGTTTTCCTTGCCGTTGAATTATTTGGCCTGGGCGGGCCTGTCTCAGAGTAGGCTCTGCTGGCGGGTGGGCGGCAACTGTGTAGTTCATTTGAACTTCATGCACTGGACTTGGGACTGGGATGGGAGTGAAGATTTTGAGGACTTGGGACTGGGATGGGAGTGAAGATTTTGAAGCAGTTGCCTCAGCCTTGGCCTGACTGCCATGGCGCGGGCCACGGCACACCATCCCTTATGTCCACCATGTTGTTACATTTTCTATTCTTCCCTCTTGACCCGTGTCCCTCCTGCACTCCCATTCCTTTACCATTTTTTTGTGTCCTCTCCTTCTGATTCTCCCTAGCCGAGTCCTTGTTCCGTTCTCACCCCGCCACCCACACCTGTCTTGCTTAGAAAATGAGGACTTGCCTGCCAGTGCCTTGCCTAGTTGTCTTGGATGCCATGTGAGGGGATCTGTACAGTTTAGATCATAACATATTAACAGTTACATATATCTGGATTGGCTTGGGCTGTGGAGGGAAACTGACAGGAATCAAGGGAATGAGGGGATTTGGAGTGGGGCTCCTGGCTGCAGGGATGCTGACTGAAGCAGTTGAGCTGGCTCAGCAGTACTGGGGGGGTGCTGTGTAGGGGTTATTTACTGGGCGAAGGAGAGGGGCTGCACTGCCAAGGCATACTGAAAACTGCTATAGGCTAGGCAAAATGTTTTTCCCTAATGACACTTCTTATTGCACCATGGGACCCCTACACTGTCTCTCACCAGGGCTAACTAAATGGTCCCTTGGGGGGTTCCTCAAGCTCAAGCACCCTATCATGTCCTGTCAGGCCTTTTTTTTTGTTTTTTTAATAGTGCTAGACACTGCTTCTTGGGGACACTACTACATAATGTATCCCATCCCCATATCACAGCAGGACCCCCACCAGACAAGCTACCCCTGCAGCTGTCCCCCCACAAGTCAGGGAAGAGCCAGGAAGCAGAAGATCCACAGCTGAGAACTGCTGCCACAGTGCTGTCCAGGGTCCCACAGTAAAACTTCTGGCAGAAAAGGAAAGCTCCCCGACTCACTAGGTCTGCTTGGCTTGCAGCCATGAACATGACAGTTTTATTAATAATTTATAACACTGCATAGACTGAGCATGTCACCTAAATCATGGATGTCAGTTGGCCGCTTCTGGATCTTGACATCTGACAGTTTCTGTAGCACTTATAAATTACATATAAAAATACCTGCCATGTTCATGGCTGCCAACAGAGTATATGAGTCTGAGCTGGGGAAAGAGAGAGGGAGGGAGTGGACCAGAGGAGCAGCACTTTTTTTGTATGCCAGAAGTTATACTGTGGGACCCTGGACAGCACCATAGCAGCAGTTCTATGATGTGAATCTTACACTCCTTGGCCCTCTCCCAAGGGGGTAGGAAGATGCAGGGGTGCTTTTCTATGGGGGGTTCCTGCGGCAGGGGGGGATTGGATACAGTCAGAATATTGTTTAGTGGGGGGATGCCACTACAGAAAGAGTGGTCTTCTGGAGGGATGCTAGACTTGGGGCTGCATACCTCTCAACTTCTTGCCTCATGAATCGGGGACAAGACTTAAAATAATCAGGGACAAAGACCCAAAATCTTGGACACATGTTATAAACTGGCACTATTCACTCAGAAAGCTGATAGAAAAAGGGGATTTGTGTTCATCTGCATTTTCTGAAGAAGAATAAGTCTGTAACTTTAATGTTTTACATTATTTAGTGATTTTAACCACCCCCCACCCCCCAACCCACTGTTCTCTACCATAAAAACACAACCTTTATGATGGACAAATGCAAATTTTGATGCAAAATCAGGGACAGTTTAGACGTATGTGGGGTTGGTCTAGTTACAGGGATTGTTCGGGTGCATGGGCGCTGGTCTTGGTGGTTCAGCTATAGGGAAGATAGGTGGCTAAAGTGAGTGTAGTGTTGTGAAGGTGTTCATGCCACATGTAGGATGATTGGGGCGGAGTCTGGTTATGGTCTAGAAGAGTGGTCAAGCAGTATTGAGTGCTGGAGATAGTCTAGCTGAAGGGAAGATGGTCTAGGGTGTAGGCTTTTCCTTCTGTTAGGTGGTGGCAATTCCACTACAGGGGTAGTGGAGCCTGTCATTAGAGCTGAGTGAGTGAGCTCAGGGGGATACATCCCCCTATGTGAGGATGGGTGGTTGCAGGTGGGGCATCTCAGAGGTTTTTGTGTCCAGCACTCGAGGACTGCATCTATGCCACTGAGGTGCCTGTATATGTCCCCATGAGCCACTCTTGATGGAACTGCTGGTCAGACAGTTGTCCACAACAATTGCAGCTGCACTGCACACTCTGATGACAGCCAGCCAGCATCTTCAACTCCCACACCTCAGATTCTATGGGAGCAAAGATTTCCGTGAAATCAGGGGTAGGGAACATATAACAAAAGTATGTTTTTCCTTCAAGAAAAGCCCCAAACTCACCACAGAGCACGAACAACCCAGAGCCTAAGTTGTTTTCTTCTAGGGGGTAAATTAGCCTCTTGCCCAGGGCACCAAAATGCCTTCCTATGACTCTACTTAAAATAAACTCATTTGTAATGAAAGTATCAGAAAATGGTCTACAATACATAAGTAAATCCTTCAACAAACAGACCAAAAACCACAAAGAGATCAGTGACCCCACCAGACAGCACAGCAGAGGTTGCATGTTTCAGCAACCCAGTGATCCTCTTTGCCGTGTAAAATGTTTTTCCAAGTACATTTAAAAGCTGCCCCCCAACTCTCCAGCTTTATTTCTCCACCCAAAAAAAATGTTCCCAGAATATACTTAATAAAATGGGCATCTGCTACACCCATGAAGTCATGGGTGTAAATTATCTAGGAGGAATGCTGCCTCACATCTGCAAAGAGGCAGAGTTACCTAAGCTGTTTACGAATCACTCACTACGTGCAGCCGGTGTAACATTACTGAGTGAGTCAGGAATGGAAGCCCGACAGATAGTGAGCATAACAGAACACAAGAACGAAGCTTCACTTCGTAGTTACTAGTGCCCCAGCCTCACAGAATATCAAAAATGGGACAAGATAATCTCTGGGCAAACCTCCTTAATCACCCTTGAAGCAGCCAATCATGCATCTATAAAAAACAAATCCTCTGACATCCCAGAGAAACACCATGGTATAGCTACGTACCCAAGCACTTCACACACACTAGATATGCAAATGCATAAAACAGCAACAGAAATATGCATCCCTGCCAGTGAACAAAACATGATGTACCCAGTGAAAAATGAGCAGCCTACACGCACGGAGAGCAGTCGTCTGAATACTGCATTTCTCCAAGCTCCTGAAATGGCGCCGCAAGAACAATGTGACTACTGCATCCCAGCAAGCATTCTGACCCGCCCACCCATGGCATCTGTGGGCAACCTGATAAATTACGGCACCGTGAATTTCCACACAAAGCAAAAAGGTAAGGAGAAAAAAAATAAATAAATAACGAGTTGAAAAAAAAAAACATAGGGCCATGAACTGGTCACACTGGTCTTTTTTTTTTTTATATCATCAGGTGATCTACCCAGACACAGATGTCTTCAACCCTTCCCCCAGACTTCAGACCAACTAGTAACGATGAAGATAAGCTACTTAAAGATACAGTTCCATAAAACAAAGCAGTCAGCTTAAACAAACGTAAAAAAAAAGTAAATAAATAGAAATAATAAATGTGCTGTCAGCTGTTTCTCGATGCACTTTTTCAGCAATATTATTTTCTGAAATCTGTGAATGATCTAAATAAACACAGTACTGAAAAATATGATTGTACCTCACGTAAGCAGGAGTTTTCCTCAAAAAAAAGTAACAGCAATATATTTGAAGACTTGCTGGGTAGGATTCACAAAGAAGATGCGCCTGGTGCAACCCAGATGCGTCGGCGCAAGTCAGATGCGCCAAGCACATGCATAGCCATTCACAGAGGCATGTGCTGTGCCAAGCGCCAAGTGCAACACCACTGTGAATCACCACAGGACACAACGGCGTAACCACAAAAGTGCCAGGGCAAGCAGGATGCCCTGCAGCCACACAGGGGAGTCAGGCAGATCAACTGGAGCAAAACAGCAGGACAAGAGGAGCAACCACAGAGCCGGAACAAACAAACCCATGAACACAAGTGTAGAGTAAAACATGTTTATAAAAGGTAATGGGCAAATAAACTGTACAAACCAAACGTCATGAAAGGAACAACAACAGCATCAACAAACGGGGAAGGGGGGGAGCAGAGATGGGAAGGAGGACAGGAAAGGAACAATAACAGGGGACAGGGTAGGGTAATTATTTACACGGGATGTCCCCCAGATAGTGGCAGGGGGACACTAGTGGCACCGTGCCCTGCCACGCAGCACCCTGGCATGGACCGGAAGGTGCAGCATGATGCCCCACAGGACAGCTGACAGGCGCTGAACAGTCCGTGAGAGAGGGCGCAGGGCCGCCTGGATGGCTACATGGATCCTCCTGTCCACATCTACTGGCACAGCACCACCACCACCACCCGCAACAGCACGTTGAGCCAGTACACCTACAGCAAACAACAGAAAGAACACACACTGAGGGCCAGAACGTGGAACACACCCCCACCCACCACCGACTGCACAGAACCAGAAAGACAGCAATCATGGAAAGCAGTACTCATCTGCCCCCGGCAGGGCACCAGGCCTGGCACCCATGTATCACCAATGATGCTCCTCAGCTGCATCTGCAGCCTGCTGCCTGGCCCCTGGTCCTGCAAAACACAACAAACAGCACCATGAGCAAACACTGCCACCGTGCAAGATGCAGTGCCACAGCCCCCCCCCCGCCGGTGTGTGGCCATGCAGCAAACAGTGATGCCAGGCTGTGAAGCACCTGGTGTTAGCAGGCACACACAGCCATGCCCTGCCCTGCCCCCCCCCCGGCACTAGGGCAATGCAGCACGGGAGCACTATGAGGGCAGCGAGAGACACACGCAGCATGTGCCACACAAGGATACAGCTGAAGAACACCTACCTGGATGTGGCAGTTCACCCCTGCGTGCAAGGCGCCGCAGCTGCGCAAGCCGCTCTGGGTCCCACCTCTGGAGGTCACCATAGTGATGCCTGCACTGCTCCCCTGTGCATGGAATCCCAGTACGGCACACAATCCGTGATGCAATGGAGGCCCACACCTGGGCCCTGGGCCCTAGGCACATGGAGGTCCTACTGTCCAAACAGGCGCCTTTCCACAGCATGACCTGTGCTACAAGATGTAGCAGGTCCATCTGTGACCAGTTCATGGCCCTAGGCACCATTCTCCAAGCTCTAGGCATCCTAAACTGTGATCAGACAGTGGCAAGGTGCAAACAGGAATAGCGCCATCTAGTGAACGTGTTGCACCACATGAAACAGTGAGGCACGTGCAGCACAGCGCGCACTGAACGTGAAGTGTGAATGGCCACTGGTAACAAGCCCGTGCATGTGCACACTATCACGCAATGGTGTTGCATGGCCAGGACATGGTCACACATGCGTGTTACTTGTGCAGGCGCCCATGTGCCATGAGCATGTGCCATGAACGCAGGCACGCAGCTAGTGCCGCGATCCTTGGGAGGGCCAGATCAGTGCTGCATGGACAGCGCATTGTGGTACATGCTGTGTGATACGGCACACAGCACAGTGATCAGCAGGCTCGCAATGGTGCAACTGGACAGCGGCGGAACGGCGCATCATGGGAGATGCACTGCAACACATGGACACCGTGCATGTATGACGAATGCACTGTGTAGAATGCCCCCAAGTCATGCAGATGCGCCAACCAGGCCCCGCATGCACTGGGAATGCACTATACTGTCATTGGCACATCACACAGATGCTCCGTGTAAAGTGAGATGAGCCGGAAACAATTATGCTATTCAGAGAGAATGCGCCCCAAACAGTCTCTTCAACCATGCATGGGCAACTCTGCCGATCAGCATCTCATTAACAGGAGCTCAGGCCTCATTTGCATGCCCTGAGCCATAAATGCTCCCAATTCAGCAGGCTGAGTCCAGGACACTGAGAGGAGTCAGTGCCTACAGGGTGAGTATACAGCCATGTTTACAGGGCTACAGCATACAGTGGTGTGCCTGCATCAGAGCGTGTACAACAGGTGGGACTCCTGTACACCGCATGTGGGACCAGACATCCATTCGGTGGCACCCGTGGCACACCGTGTTGTACTACAGCAGGGCTGTATCCACGGGGCGACAATGGAGTAATCCCTGCCATGACCACAGCAGATGACCGGGTCACTGGGGCATACACAACACAGCACGTACGGGGCACCATTGTCAATCTGTGGTGCGGATGGTGGTGTGCCAAGGCAGTGCAATGTGGGACAGGGAGGGGATGCAACGTGTATGGAGGACCACACACAATGTACACAGGGACACAGGAATGGGACATACGACTGGGAGTAGCCTGCACTGTGAGGTGGATGCAGCACCATGCCACAGGTAGGTACAGTGCACAGAGCGACACACGTGCAGGCACACTGTCATCATGGCCAGCATGCACACTGCTGCTGCCCTAACAGTGCATGCCACCACATGGCAGTCCCCCTCCGCCCTGCAGCTGTCACAGGGGTGGCATCCAGGTATGATGTGACACCAGAGTGGCGGCACACATGCAGCAGGGGTACTGGGACATACCCACAGCAGATGGGATGGTGTCACACACCCTGTGGCAGCTACACAGTACCCCCACCATGGCCTGAGTGCAGTGAGTGGCATGTGAGCTATCAGACATGGACCACAAACTATGGTGTATGCCCACCTGTGCTCGGCTGCCCACACACAGACCACAGCACATGCCACCAGCAACACAGACCATGGTGAGGCTGCAGACAGCGGGAGATGTGTGCAGGTCCATGTGTACACACGGGAGAGTCTGACACCAGGATGCTTCTCTCCACAGGAGACGACATGTCTGAGGAGGCAGGTGCTGCCACCAGGCGGTGACCAAACTTCACAAAAGACGAGGAGAGGGCACTCTTCGAGGCATGCCACCTACTCCGAGATGTACTCACCAGCAGGGGAGGCAGCTGGGCGGCTCATGCGGAGGGCTGGGAGGAGGTGGCCCAGCAGGTGAACGCGGTGGCACCATTCAACCGCACAGTGCAGAAGTGCCACAAGCATTGGAATGATGGCCAAAGGAGGGCCAAGGAGAAGGTGGCCAGCATCCAGGCATCCCTGTGGCAGACAGAGGGAGGACCCAGCTCGGTGGCACAGCTCTGCCCCAACGAGGCCCTCCTGGCCACCAGTGTGTCAGGGATGGCTGTGCATGGTGTCCAAGGGGGGTGGCTTCCAGATGGGGGTAGCCTGTTGCAGCATGGTGAGTAGCTATGCATCCTGTCTGGGCCCTGCCATGGACAGGCGTGCGTACCCGTCAGTGTGTCGCTGACCATTCTGTGTGTCATGTGCATCCTGTGCATTAACCATGTTTTCCTTTTTCTCTTCCATAGCTCCATCATGACTCCAAGGCGCGGCCATGGCCGACCGTGCAGCCCTCATGGGCAATGATGCGGGCCCACCCCATGGGGCTGATGACACTAACATGGGCATGTCCGCACCTGCAACGTCCATGCTTCATGCACCATCGGTCACGGTCCCTGTGGCAGAGGGCTCTGCGGATCTCTCCACCAGCGCTGGCGGTACTGATGGCGGGTACATCACATGGTTGGGGGGCCTGACTGGGTTGTCTGATGCTGACCCAGTTGAGGCAGTGGACATAGCGGATGCACTCATCATGATCACCAGTGGCATGCAGGATGAGGACATTGGCACCGACGCATGTTCCACCATCAGCAGTGCCACTGCCATGGTCGACGGTGGTGACACGGCGCAGGGATGCCTGTGCACAGACCCTGGGTGCCAACGGCGTTCCCACCTTGCTGGACACCAGTGCAGCAGTGACACAGTTGCCCAGAGCTGTGTATGCCATGCCCCCTGCACCACTGCACAGCGCAATGCTGGCGGCGTTGGTGACATCCAGGCAGGGCGCCAGTGTGCATGCACCCGCTACAGTGGGCCCAGTGGATGGCACACATGGACAGGAAGCGGCAGTGCCCAGCCAAGACACGCACACATCACAGTCTGACAGGGTGCATCCACCGCCCGTGGATGACCCTGGTGAGGCCACCCCATCCCCAATACGTCGGCGCCGCCACCGTGCTGCATCACCAGCCGACAACATGGGTGCCTACATCAGCCTGTTGCGGGCAACTATGGACAGTCAGGAGGCACTCCGGGCGGAGTTCTGGAATCACAGAGCCATCATGGTCCAGGAGCATGAGTCCGCAGCAGTGTGGCGTGCTCAGATGCTGGCTGAGATACGCCTCATGTGGGTGGGCATGACCGGAGCCATGGACCGGATCGCAGCTGCTGTGGAGGCAGCGGCTGCATCGACAGCATGCCATGGACACTGTGTATCCAGCCAGATGCCCAGGAGCACGTCCTGGACACCCCAACGGTGGGGCCAGGTGGGCCCCCTGCTGCTGACCCTGTCGCCACTGGCATCCACCCCCACCGACCATGGCCTGGCTGCTGGGCATTGGATGGCCACCCCACTGAGTACCCATTCACTGTCTCAGTGCAGCACCCCGAGGGGTCCCTGGGGACACCCCCATGGCCAGTGGTGGCACCCCCGTCACCAGCAGCCATGGCAGAGGCCGCCCACATGTCCATGGTGGTCATGGGGTAGCCCTGTGATGCCCATGTCCAGGGGCCTGTGGTGGCTGGTGGCATGCCCATGTGTACTGGATGCCCTGCGGGTGGTGCCAGTGCTGCTGTGTGTGGTGGTCACCAGCCACACGGTTGCCCTGGCACCCCCCTGTGCTGCCTGTGCAAGTTGTCCAGTGTGTTTGTGTGTACCGCCATCGTGCCATGTGTCATAGGAATAATGAATGCATTACAGTGCCTGCAGTGACCGTGTGATGGCCGCAGTGCATTCTGACCTGTGACAGTTTGGCCATGGCCTTTGTGGTTCTGGGGTGATGCATGCATGGTGCCTGTGTGTGAGTGTGTATGTCCCCCACCGTGTGCATGTGCCTACGTGTGTGCCCCGTGTGTCATACGGTGCCTGCCATTTCACCGCATGCTGTCCCTACACTGTAGTGCTCACACCTGCACATGTACCAACCTGCGTACTCACCTGCGTGTCCCGAAGTGTTCCTCCACCACTCATGTGCGGTATGCCCGTGCCCTTGCCGCCAGCCTGGCATCCCTGCACCCATGCCCTCCCTCGTCTCCATGGTCCTCAGGGTGTGCCCTGGCTGCACCCTCCACCACCACCCCCTCCTCCTCCCCAGAACTGTCGCCCTCACTGGCCTCAACAGGTATCCCATGGTCATGGGCCATGTTGTGTAGCATACAACAGGCCAGGAATATGCCACAGGCCTTCTCAGGGCTGTATTGTAGGGCACCATCTGACCGACACAGGCACTGGAAATGCATCTTCAGCATGCCGAAGACACACTCGATGATGGCGCTTGTCGCGATGTGTGCCTCATTGTAGCGTTCTTCCGCCACTGTTCCAGGTCATTGGATGGGGGTGAGAAGCCAGGGCCGCAATGGATATGCGGCGTCACCTATGGGGGTAGACGTGTCTCCATTAGTACATTGTGTTATACTGTGGCATGTGCCCTGACCCTGTCCCACCCTCTGTGTTGTGTGCCCCTGTCCTGCTCCCCCACCCATGCAGCCGCATGCCTGGTGGTCCTGCATCCCTGCCTCGACTGCCCCTGCCTGCCCCCCGTCCATCATGTGGTGCACATCGGTCGCGTGCCACCCTGTGTCTGCTTATGCACCCTTCCAACACCACTGCTGTCCCAGTGCCCTCATGCCTGCGACTGCCCGCCCACAGCCCACCCCATGTGTCCCGGACATGGTGCCACCCTGTGCTGCTGGCACTCAATCACATGTGCCTAACAGATGTCCACTTTGGATGTTCCTGGCCTCGACACTCATGCAGAGTGCTGACTGGTGCCATACGTATGCATCATGTGCGCTCCCAGGGTGTGTGGCGCAGACATTGGTAATGCGCCCCGTGGCATCGCACACCACCTGGCAGTTAACTGAATGGTACCCCTTTCAATTCATGTATGTGATGCCCTCCTCACCAGGTGGTGCGCGGATTGCCACATGGGTGCAGTCAATGGTCCCTATGACACCTTGCATGCGTGCCACCCTGTGGAACCCCTGCATGGCTTCTGTCCACTCTGCCTGCATGCTGGGGAATGTGATGTATTCGGAGGCGTGCAGTAGCAGTCCAGTGAGGAAATGTGTGAGGAGGCAGGACGTTGAGGCCTGTGATATGCCAGTGGTGTCCCTAGTAGGCCTCTGGAAGGTTCCCGTGGCGAGCAGGTACATGACCGTTGTCACCTTGGTCTCCACCGAGATGGCATGACCTCGTGTGGTGGGTGCCTGCATCACATCATGGCACCGCTCACATAGCTGCCTCAGCATGGCCCTGTTGAGGCGGTATCGCCTGACTGTCTCCATCTCTGTCAGCTGCTCAAAGAACAGCCAGGCATGGTACTGCCATGGGGCTGGCCGCCTACGGTTCCTTCCAGCACTCTGCCTCCTCCTCCTCATTAGAGCACCGGCAATGGCAACTGCTGCCGGGTTCATCCCCTCTGTCACTGTGGCCCACTGGAGTAGCTTGCTGCCTGGTGTTGTTGCTGGCAGTTTGCCTGCCTGTGCCTCTCCCTCTGTCTTGTTCCACTTCCCCTCTGACTGTGGGTGTGTGCTGCTGTTGTTGTTCTATTGACAGCCTGCTGGTGTGCTGGATGTAAGTCTCCTTCTTTTGTACTTATCTTTCTTTGGCGCATCTTGGATTTGCACTGGATTTGCCCCATTGATGTGCCCTGGTTGTGCTCTGTAAATCGGGATGCGCTGTGTATGCATGGGTATGCCCCCTGTGTATGCGCCGCATGTCATTACGTTGTGCATATGGCGCATGTCTTTCGGCACAGGGCATCTCGTTTGCACTGGTGCTTTCTCCCTGTTCCTGAATCGGCCTCCGGTGCATTTCTGACTTGCGCTGGCATATCTGAGTTGTGCTTGGCGAATCTGTTTTGTGAATCCTGCCCCCGACTTTAAATAAATAAAAAAGTTGTGTACAACAACCTTAACTGCCTGGACTATTTTATGTGGCATAGGTATATTTACATAAAAAAAAATTATTAATTAGACAATAAATAAAGACTGTCTTTTTAAATAAATTAATCTCTTATCGGGGTATAATCGCATTACACCACTCCAGGGTGTGGGTTATGGTGGTATTTACCACGGCTGACCTTGATTTGACCACTCGGCCTGCGGTCTTGTGGCCAAACAACGCCAGCCATGGTAAATCCCACCATAACCCACACCCTGTCATGGTGTATTGCTTAATTACACTGGCATTCCATCTTGTAAACTCACTGCTATGACATAGATAAGAGAGGTTTATAAGGTTCTGACATCACAACAGTGGGATTACAAGGTTGTAAACAGCTTATTTTCAGTGGATAATAAGGGCTACCCATACATTACAATTATTATTTTGCTGTTATTAATAATAAAATGCTATTTGAGAATTTTGAAACTGCTCCTAGTTTTCCTATGCTTCCTGACCTGTGCCTCAACGACTCACCTGTACTCCTGTTTGAATATTGGGTGTTTTTTAAATTAAAAAGTTTCGATTTTTTTTATATAAATGCACTTCCAGGGGCTGAAGGTACTCCGACTGCAGCATTGTGCCTCACTCATGGGACATGCTGTTAAATCAGCATAATGCATGCCCCATCATGTCTGATTACTTACATAATGTATACCCTGTTGTGTGTTACTGCTTAATAGTATATTGTTAGCCTTTGGTCTGCTCAAAATCCTCGTTGTGCACATTCTAAACTGTTGTGCACATTCCAAAATGTTTTTGTGCACATTCTGAACAATTATTTAGCATAGGTCAAATGTCATAAAACTTTACATTTCTCATACACCCCACACCCAGCTGCTTGTAATCACCCAGTGTTCAAAGTTATACTAAAAAAAAACTTGTAAATGTCTAAATTTAATTTCAATCATAGAACAGAACAAAGAAATGGCATTTTTCTTACTTTGGGGGGAGGGTGCTTGTGTGACTCCTTTGTAAAAAAAGGAAAAGAAATCTGCTATATAAAAAATGGTTAATCATACACAATATGGCATGTGTTTCCATCTCAGGGTTGAGATGACAGTACGGACCTCTCGAGCTTCACTCTCAAGGTCTATATGCTGCCATTTCAGCCTCTTGATGGAAACACAGCCTTGTTGCGCATGGTTGCCCATATACTATTCTCTAGCTTATATTACATAGATACATAGATACATAGAAACTGTAGGCAGATGAGGACTGCCAGGCCCATCTAGTGTGCCCCTTGGTACTACCAGCTTGAGCGGCTTGTGACCCTACCTGGTCACCTGCTATAGCTTCTCCTTCCCATCTCTAAGATTCCCTTATTCCTGTCCCATGTGTAACCCCTAGATGGCGCTATCCCAGGGGCTACTACCCCTGCCTGATTTGCCACTAACAGGTTGAGGGGCCTGGATCCAATGGCGGGTGCCTCCACCCAGAGGTCAGGGTTTGCAATAGTTAAACTAACTTGGTCACAGCCCTCTGGGACACTGCAACCCCCCTTTCTTCCCACTAGTGGCCCACACAATATATCAGAATTACCTTCACAGTATACACTTACCCCCAGGTCTGGTTCCGGCACTGGGACCTCCTGTGAAATGAGATACAGTGCAACAATCACAGTACAGTACTTTAACATAGACAAATACCTCAGGCAGTATAACTTTGCTGAAACAAGCAGCTCTGATTTATTTAGGGGGATATAACAAGGACAGGGGGAAATCAGGTTAATTAGCTTATCACTCTAATAATCTACCTATGGCTCTGTGCACAGGCCTATCCCTATCAGTTACTGTCCCTGGGTACCCAAGCCCTAGTGGCTAGTCCAAACCGTGGCAGCTGGCAGGGGCCCTTTCACACAGAGAAAAGGAGAACTAAACAGTCAGCAGTACAGTAATTCCATTTGGATTCAATGTGGCAATTCAACAGGGAGCGACCCTGAATTAGTACTCACGACCTCCAAATAAGATAGGGTCCTTCAATGTCAGCAGGGCTCACTTGAGGTACACAAACCTCTTCACACATCCATATAAAAGAAAACACTATACCAGGCAGGCTGCATCTGTATCCCGATCGCAATTACTGCACAATACCCGGGAGAACACACAGCAGATTCAGTTCCTGACAGACCGAATGCAATTTTCAGCAATTCCTCCAGTCTTCTACAGGGTGAGCCTGGTTTCTACTCTTCAGAGATCCTTTGATTCTTTTCACAGGACGGATTCAGTCCTAACAAGCTGTTACACAAGCTGCAGACCGGAACTCTGGGCCTTACACACGTTTTTTGACTAAAACTGCACACTGAAAAAGCACAGGGCTCCTTCCTTCTTCACTGCCAAAGCTCAACTGAACTTTCAACCGACAAAACCGGGCACTTCTTTGAGTTCCTCCCAGTTCTTGACTGGATTGGCTGTCACTCACAATAGACTGCTGCTGTTGGTCCAAAAGGCACTGAAGTCTAAACTACATCTCCCAGAGTCACTGCCCATACAATCCTCTTGTGGCTGGCTCAGATTATGAGTCCAAGTTCTGATTCGTCCAAGGCACCATTTTAGAGCTAGCTTACCCACACTGATTGGTCCAGTTCAGCAGTTCAAAACTAGAATGGGGAACTAGCAGACACAGTTCTGACTGCAAAGAAAGCAGGTTAGACAAACTGTAATTTCATTATTACTCTAAATAATTTCTGGCAAACAGTTACATCTTTCAGATAGGTTCCTTTGCACTCCTAGTGACTGCAAAATGAAGTGAATTGGCAGCAGCTTGAGTGGTACTCAATCAAAGAAACACACAGTCCCCAAACAAACTAATTATGTCTGCAAGCAGACAGCTCTTAAAGACAGTACCAGAGGTTCTAAAAACACTCACTGATAAATGGCTTAAATGCCAAACACCATTCAGGCTTGGAGCATTCAAGCAAGCTCCTGGAAGTCTTTTGGGAACCCCCATTTGCAGGGGGGTTACACATGCATGCTTGAATCCTGTTACTGTCCTCGCCGCCACTACCTCCTGGGGCAGACCATTCCATGCATCCACCACCCTCTCTGTGAAGAAGTACTTTCTAACATTCCCCATAAACTGGCCACCCTCCAGTCTCATATCATGACCACTTGTCCCTGCATACTGTTTAAGCTGGAGCATGCCCTCCCCCTTAACCTCATTTATACCCTTGAGGTACTTGAAAGTTTCTATCATATCCCCCCACTCTCTCCTCTGTTCCAGTGTGTACATACTGAGGTTCCTCACGCTCTCCTCATATGGTTTATGCTGCAAACTCCCCACCATCCTTGTAGCTCTCCTCTGCACCATCTCCATCCTGACAATACCCTTGCGCAGGTGTGGATACATTACATGGGATGTGGTGGGAGTGGGAGCGGGGTTGAGAGACCCTGATGTTTCAGCCTAGTAAATCACACTGCTGAAAACTTTTCCTACTGGTGGGAGCATGCTTATCTGACACCAGTGCATTAACAAAGACCAAACATCAAAAAGCATTTCTCTAGAAATGTACTGTAACAAAGACAGTGGCGCACTTTCATCCTCAGTCAAGGTTATCTCAGCCAGTGCTTTTTTTTTTTCCACTAATGACTGACACACAACTACCACCTGGTAAAAAAATGTTCTAGCCTTGAAAGCATTTTTATTAGCTGGTCTGTAGCAATATCTTGGATTAAAGAAAAGAAGATGCAACCATTCAAGTTTAAACTTTAAAGTCATAAAATGATATAATGGTGGCAATACAGGGAATAAAGTATACCTTGGTATACATAAAAGGGTAAACTGCATGATCTGCCTGTTTCTGCAGTAGTTTGCAAAAGCTGTAATCCACCTTTTCGAACATTTGGAGAAATCATTCATTGTTTAGAACATGAATTATTTCTCTGAACAGCTGCCCTAATTAAACTGGTGCTCCAGCCAACCAGATGTGTGGCTTGGAGTGGGAGCTGATTAGGACAGCTGAGATACAAACCCCCTTCCTAAGCACTGTTTTCAAAACAGTACCACACTACCAAGTACTGTGACAAACTCACAGCACTGCATAACACTAACCTGTACATGGATACTTTATTTTTACAGAAACAGACTGCTGTTACATTACAGGTAACGAAATAGGCTACTCTTACATTATAGATACAGAAACAGGCTGCTCTTGCATTATAGGTAATAAGAAGCTTCCAGGAATGCCAGCTTTTAAGAATTTTTACGGGTGTCCATTGCCAGTAGGTAGTGTTTTTCCTGTGACCAGATTCCCTAATAATCCTATTTTACAGGCTGCGATCAAAATATTAAGGGTGCTTATGTCACCTTTATGGGTGCTAGAGCACCCAAGCACCCATGGAGTCGGCTCCTATGGAAGCTTCGCTACTTGAAGAACTCGCTGGTGAGCTTCTACCTCCCAAGGATAATGGCATCATGAGAGCACCAGAGTTTCACTCTTATGTCCACGATGTCACTAACCTCACTCAGTGTGAGGTCTCCAGCTTGTTCTTCATGTAGAGTGGGGAACTATTTTCAACGTAATTATGTCAAGAGAGTCTGGTGATGGCTCGTCTGCAGTTTTTGAGTCAGGTATAATATAGCAGATGAGATTATGATGTCATCGACGAGATTTCCATCATAACGAAGTCTAGTCTGATGATGTCTTTGATCTCATAAGCAATACAGCTATTAGTAGTAGTTGTAGTAGTGATAATACAGTGATGGTAGAAGGAGTGGCGAGGAGGACACTGGGGGCTTTGCCCCCCAAAACTAAACAATCCACTGTGGGGGGGGGGTTACAGCCCCTGGATTGTTTCTATTCCCGTCAGCACATGAGACTGGCATGATGTTGACTGTTGCCTAGCAACAGTTGACTCATGCGGAAATCTCATCCACCATATTGGATCAATCTCAGAAACTGCAGCTGCTCCTTCGGTGACATTAAGCATATTTTTATTTGCCAACAGAACCAGGAGCTAGAATAACACCTTTATTTACTGTATGTACAGTACATCTGGGCATATTACATTTGTTATAAATGGAATAACAGATGGCTCTGTGTCTGTTATGGAGCAGTAAATCCATCGAGGGATTCTGATGACAGTATAAACCTCGAGAACAAAGCTTGAGAGGTTTATAGTCATCAGAATCCTGAGACAGAGTTGCTGCTCTGTAGCAGATAGAGAGCCATTTTCTTAATACGTGGCTCTCTCTCTGTTTTCTGTTTTTTTCTTATCAGAAACAGTAAAAAAAGCTTTCAAATCACTCACCTGTTCTGACCACCACTGCTCCAACTTCTTTCAGTTCACTCACTCTTTCTGACTGCCACCATTGCAGTCGCAAGCATGATTCATTCACACTTTTACAGAGCGGCACCCCCTCCCTGCCAACAGTGGGCCACTCACTTCCACTCACTTGTTAACAACTCCCCTGCAATAATCTCTGTGGCTCATGTCACAGTTTTGAATACCAGTTTCAATACAGTGAGAGAAGTGTGAGGTGAAGCAACAATCAGAATCGTAATAGCATCGTTCTAACATCAGATCAATACTATTATGACTTCTTGACATCAGAACAATGCTATATGAATTTTCAATGCTGCAGCATTCCTATGGCAAAACTACAGGACCCATGTATTACATAGTACTTAACACAGGTGTAGGGTGTGAGCAAAGGAGAAGGAAAAGTCT